>JBAMNC010000522.1:0-1236410 GCA_037902135.1 Cetoscarus ocellatus | reverse complement strand
AATACATCACATATCGGTGCACTGACATTGATATGTACTGATACTGTCTTACACCCTTGCTATAATTCATGTTTTATAATTGACCGTTGTTACAATGTGCTTCTTCTGAACGCAACAGAAAATCTAAGAAACTATTTTCATGACTTAATTGGTCCAAATGAAGTTATAGGTTGCTTTCCATCAGCATGAGCTCCATCTGACTGCTTCAAATGGTAGGAAAGCAGAGTTGTTATACTACACCTCTTGGAGCATAGCTTAGCCACACTGGGATAAATTCTGTTTCTATGTGTTTATTTCAAAGTTATTCGTGCAATGATGACATTGTGGTTCATTGCTAAAGCCTTATTTTTTATTTCAGTCTGTATTTTGATATTTTTTGTAAAGACAAACTTTTGTCCCAATACCTGTTTTATAACATTTCATTATAATTGTAGTAAATGTCAAACAGTACACCTGTTTGTTACCATGGCAACAAAAGCAGAAGTTCATGGCATCCACTGTTACAGCTTTTAGTGTTGACACTTTCATGATTGCAGACTAGCTAACACACACTGTCTAAACTAGTCAAACACAATGGTAACTCTCATTGAGGCTGTCAATAGTTTCATATAACAAATAAAAAGTAATTGGAATAAAACTCTTTTAAATGATTGTTGTTATCAAAAAGTACAGAAACCCTATTACTATTAAGACAACCTATGTTAAAGGCTGTGTCTGTCAAAAATCCTTGAGGGGGGATTTGAGGGACTGCTTCAGAAAACAATGGAAAGACTTGAAGTGCTTTTTTTAAGCCAGATTATCATAGAAAATGCCCCAGAAAAGAAAAAAAGAAAAGTGCCCTATAGCGAAATGGCAACAAATCAGTGATGCACCAATTGTGAAAATCAGGGCAGACACTGAAAGCGATGTTTGAAATCCCAAGTTTATCTGATAACGATGCCAATGTTTTTCTACACCTTTTGGCAAAACTCTCCAATAACTGCAGTATTTTCTCCCCACTTTAATCACAAATGCTGATCACAGTTAGTACATAAAGTAAATTTTAACAGCCTAAGTAAAGAACACTTACCTGTCTAAAACAAAGAAGAAGACAGATACTATCTGAAGACTGATATTAGTTTACCCTACCTCAATTTGTCAATCGATGATATTTGCAGAAAGGGCAGAAATGAGGCAATACTGATGTTGAACTGATGCTGATGATCTGATCCACATTTGGATCACCACCAGAACTGTGTCACTTCCCCTAGTGCCATGAATATTCCCTGAAAACGTCTTTTTGAGATATTCTGCTCAAAGATGAATGGACAAACAAATATTGTATTGTCAGTCTGTATCACTATAATTGGCATATTTACAGATTCCTGTTATTACGTCTCAAAAGAAAACTAAGTTATAGCTTACATGCAATCATCATTTTCATTTGTTTACTGTACTAATAAACAATGTTATCAAACAATGTATATAATCTACTCCTACCCTACAACTATAAAACATGAGGGTATGGTTCCTGGTCCATGCAGCCCAGCTCTACCTGTCAGCAGCTCCAGTTTCATCCTAGAAAGCTTAACTTTCATAAAACCATTGAGTAGTTTGAAAGCCATGTTATTAGGAATTAAGCAGTGAACATTTAATTGCTAACAGTTGGCAGCAGCTCGTATTAAAAAGGTTAAATCAGGACAAACTTGGCCTGCTCTCAGCACTTAGCTTTAGTTGTTATATAAACTTCAGCTCGGCGTTACTTATTACATTAACACTGATGTTAAACGGTTTACTTGTGAGGTGACAGGAGGCTGTCGTCATTAGTCGCAGCTCACACTTTCCAAAAACAAACACACCACCAAACGAGCGTTGGTCGCCGCGGTGTGACGGCAGAATAAACGGGCTCACACCGTTAATTAATCCAAACTAACACCCAGACAAACATCCCCGGTGTGGAGCGGGGGACGGTCGGGCCTTCCTTACCTTCTCTCTGGGGCGACGGTACTTCTGTGGCTGCTGAAACAGACAGTGGTTCTTCACGAAGCCATTTTTACTCGATTTTTTCCCGTTGGAGGTCCGGTGACAGGCGTCCCCGTTCAGCAGCTTGTTCGCGGAGCTTTCCGTCATCTCTGTCGGTCGTCTGTGTGCGGATATTTCACGGTTTGGAGTTGACCAACTTGTGTAACGGTTGTCGTGAAGTCATGTATGAGAAGACGGATCAAACGCCCACCCTGCTCTGTGACCGCACGAGCCTACCGGAAATCCACGCCCAGGAGGCATTTCATTGGTCAACGAATAGACTACAACTACAGAGATCGTCTATGAGAATACAATTCACAACACACGTTGATGACACTGTACACATGAACTGATGTGCCTTGTAACCTAACATGGTGAGTGTACTGGGTTATATCACTTTAATGCAGTTTATTTTTTTAACCATAATGAAGAAAAACAGAAGCAATTACTCTGGGATTCTGAATATTGACATTAATTCTCAACTTTCAGCAACAATAAAACAGGAGGTCAAAATCTTTGAGCCCTGAAAACCAACAGCAAAATAATTACAGTTAATAAAAAAAAAAAAAAAACAATCGACAACTAATGAAAGAGAGCAAAAAACATCTTTTTAAAATCAGTGCCTTTGGTGTTGCACAATAAATATTCAGGGAAAAACGAAATAGTTTCAAAAACAATTAAAATATGCAGTATCATTTGATCAGATTAAGAAATATAAAAAAAATATTTTGGAGCACAAAGAAATAATATGACAAACAAAGTAGTCCATAAAACCAGGTGCTGTATTTTCTTGCGTTATTATGTTGTTGTGTTCCACAAAAAAGATCATTTTATTGACTATTTTTTGCATTTCACTCTTTTTGTTTGTGAATTTTAGTGAATAATTTGAATTTAAAGATTATTTTGGGGTTTCACTATATACTAATTTTAGAAAGAGAAATATTTCTACCACTAAATCAAATATTTCTCACTCGGCCTTCAGGGTCACCACTCTCTCCTGTCATTACAGGACACATTTTTTACTGTGAATAGACAATTTGTGGAGCATGTGTTTTTTGGCAGTTTACCTTTAATTGTTTTTACATTGTTCTCAATCCTACATTATTGCAATGCATTTCTAAAAAAATGTTTGTGAATTTAAAAGATCACACTGTTTTTATGTTTAAATCTTAAAGCCAATTCACAAGAGGAAAAATAAAGATGTGTCTTTTTGTTGTCAACAAGCAAAGAAAAATTTAAAAAATGAAATCCCTACCTCCACAATGTTTATGATGCGTTATTGTCGAGCAGAGTGAGACCTCTTCTCTCACATTCTACTCTTTGTTAGGCGTCACCCTCTCTCCAGCGTGGGACGTCCCACAGCCTAGCCCCATGGAAATAACCCGTAATAACCTTTGCTCGGGCGTCAGCCGAATCCCCCCCCTCTCCAGTGACACTTACCTGGGCTTGGAAGATGCTGGACACGGTTAAGGCTAAACTCCAAGTTAATTAACACCAGAAAGAAAGTAATAGAAGAACTAAGCTGGTCAAAGTTGACACGCTATTTGAGAGGGGGGACATGTAGGCCACTTTGAGCAGAGAAAAGAGTTCCACCTCTCTCTGCAGAATAAATACCTGAATGATTCAAGTGGCTTCTCATTTACATAAACAAACGAAACAAAACGTGGTGCGACTGATGAGTCATTTATAACCCTGGTTAACCAGTAACCCGCAGTGACTTTTTATCATATCTATAGGCTCTCTAAGTCTTGGCCATTATTACTCCATTACACTAACAATTAGGCCATAAACAGAGGGGTGCTGTATTGACCTTCAGCACTGCTGTGATTTTTTGTAGTTGAGGCATAGAAGCTGAAGGCTGAGAGTCCAACACAGTCATGGCGGTGCTGATATCCAGTATAACACTTAACTTGTATACCTTTTACACAACAACAGGGTTGAAGAAAGTACAAGAAGATTTTTCTATAGGGAAAGTTGAGTTCTTTTTTTCCAAATGTGCATTAGTAAAAGCAAAAGTATGTCTCTGTAAATCAAATCAAGTAAGTAAAATTTTTTGAAGAAGTGGTCAAAGTTCTCAGGATATTCTACAGAGTACTGAGTACTGACTTACAGCTGACAGCTTTCAGTCATGTGACCAGTGCAGAGAACTGCAGAGAAAATCAGAGTCTGCTAGCACTGACCAATCAGTGGCATAAAACACGTCGGTTAGAGAATACCAATACCAATGTGGCACCAGTGCCAATACCCTCAGAACTGAATTACAACACTGATTTCTGTGCTTCATTTCAGTAACATTCAATTAGGCTCTGTCCACATGGGGACGAAAACGTTTTAGTTTTTAAAACGTATTCTGTAAAGATGGCATTGTTTCAAGAAATTTGTTCATCCTAATGAAAATACTGAAAATGCTGTAGTATACATGCCAGGCCTGTAAGTGGTGCTGTAATGCTGCTGCCGACATACACCAAAACCAGAGAAGGAGACATGGAGCATATAAACAAACACTGGCTCATGCTTCTCTCCATGCCTTCTTGTTGGTCACAGTGGTTGTAGATTTTGCTGTAAAAGCCAAAACAAGCTCAGTAGCTTCTGCAGAATGAAGACTGTATTCCACCATTGTTTTTGTTAGTGTCAGGGTTCATGCATTGGTTTAAGGGAAGAGTGGGGCTATGATGCCAACGTTTCTGAAGCTATCCATATTCATTGTACACACGAATACACAAGGCTGGAGTTTTCAGATAGATTTCAGATAGTAGAAGATGTTGAACATTCTCTGCCTTCTCTACTCAGTCAGCCATCCAATGCTGCCCTCCCGCTCAAAGAAACTGTTACTGAAGGCAACAGAAACATTACTCTATGAGTCTGGACTAGAGAAAACATTACAGAGGTTCTCCTCTGTTTTATGCCTTTAATGATAGAGGCGAGAGACAGTGGAAAGACTTGTAAAAGGGCATGGGGGAGATTGGGGTAGGACCATAGACTGTAAAAGAATTGGACAGAGCCATGTCATAGTAGCCTTTGGAACGTTGTTGATGCCTCCAATGCACGCTGCCATACTGCACGTGATAGCTCAACCAAACTTTAGCTCAACCTCCTCACAGACAGAGAAACTGGAAATTCTCAATAAATCCTCAATAAAAGAAAAACAAGCGCAATATAAAAAATTCACCCCCCTCACAGCGAGAGCACATAGATGCATTATGTATTTCGACTGAAGCTGTTTTTCGAACCAGGCTGTGAAGATGAGCATTAAAGCCGTAAAAACTGTATTTTCCCCACACACCATCAGTAATGTGTCAGGTTACTGCAGCTAGCTCCAAGTGGACACTCGGGGTACTACAGCGTTTAGCACTTCTGCATCCATTCATCCCCCAGAGATTTCCGCCTGGGTGGGACATTCTGAGCTTCAGGAGGGAAATGAACCCAGGCCAGAAGAAGTACGAATGGGACGTGCCTGGATGCTTGCCACTCCACAAAACTGTCAACCCACTGATATTTTTATTTTGCTAAAAAAAAAAAAAAAAAAGATTCAGAAACTGTTAATCAGCCCCATTTTAAAGTAGTTTCCATATTGGAGGAAACTTCAAATGATGCTCAACCCTACTTGTGAATTTTAAGGTATTATAGTGTCCTACAATAGCTGGCTGCTAAAAGTTTACAAAAAAGAACTAAATAAGTTTTTGGGGACATGAATTTTGGTTGATTTTGACACAAATGCTACATTGGCTTTGGTCCACGTGTTGAAATGCAGTGTTAAAGAAATGCAAACCAAGTGCAACTTCACCCTGAACCAAAGTGTATCTGTCAAACTTTATACGTGAAAGCAGCCACAGAAGAAAATCTTTCATAGGAGAGACAAGAGTGTGAGGTAAAAGTCGGAAGGTTGATAGTGGCGGCATTAAAGTCAGTCCCCACTTCGGTGATATAATGTCACAGTACCAAAACAGCCTGACATGAACTTGTTTGCTTTCACAGATTTTGTTCAAGCTTCAAAAATACCTAAGTGGGATTTATTTGTAAAGATTATCATGATGAACAAATGTGTATATTTCACAAACTTTATTCACCACAGAGCTTATTATCAGCAGTAATCCAAAAAATGATTGTAAAATACTTTCTGTCAAGAGAACCAGCTTGTTGCTAACTTCAAGGTTACTCGATAATGATGTCCTCTCTGCTACACTCTAGCTGAAACTAGACTGTTGTTGAACAAATGAGTAAATAAATCATTTGTACCATGAAACCAGCAAAACACAGTCGGTTTTCTAACTGAAATCACAAAAAAAGTAAAATAATATTTAAATAAGACTTAATTATTATGTTCTCCTTCTGTCATACATGTTTTAAGAAAGCCTCACTGACTTCTGTTATTTAATATCATTGCTCATTAAATGCCTTTAGTCCAATCACAGGGCTTTATCAGAACGTCTTGTACAAAGTAACTTCTTCACTTTTATTATGTCCATAGAGGCCCAGAGTGCAGAGGGCTGCCTGCATGAATGTATCAGGTACACCACAAGGGGAGAAAACCTCTGGTGAAAGAGAATACAACAACAATAGGCGGGCTTCCTGGAGTCACTGTGGACCTCAAGGTTGTTCTTTTTCTCTTCCTGTTTGGTGAACATGTTCCAGTGAAACGTGCCCATCAGCACGACCTGTGTGATGTTTGTGTGTGGAAGTATGAGGTGTGATGGTTTGTATAACACCCAAAGTAAGGCTGGGTAAAACGGATGGAAAATATTATCTCAGTATTCTTTTGTGCAATGGCATTACATGTAAGAGTTTTCTGTAAAAAAAACCCAAAATGTTGTCCCAAAACTAATGTTATACAGTTGGATAAATATGAAGAGCACTGAGAACTGTTTGGGACCACAGCGACAACAATTGAAGTCACAGAGTAGGAAAGTCCCAAGAATGTTTTTTAATGATAAATTATTGCACACAAAGTCCCACAAACTGTCCAATTTACCCCAAAATTAATAAGTTCTTAAGTAAGTTCAAGTAAACTAAATATCTTTGATTATTTGCGTGTATGTTTGACCATTGACACACACACACACACACACACACACACACACACACACACACACACACACCCGAAAGGACAGTTTAGAGTCACCAGTTTACTTAATAAGTATATTTTTGGTCTGGCAGGAAACAGGGGTATCTGCAGAAATTGCATGCAGGTACAGGGAGAGCATGCAAAAGCCATACAGAAAGGTCCAACTAACTCTGGGAGTTGAACCAGCAACCCTCTTGCTGTGAGGCATAAGGACTAACCTGCTGCACCACCATGCAGCCCTGGGCAGAACAATGCAAATGGGCAATCTGGTGATTTAGTTATCATGTTTCTGTCACTGTTTTTTCCTAAAGACGATCTTTAAAATGATCAGTCCACCTGCTTACTCTTTTTTTCTGATCAACATAAACCAAATGGATATAAATGATATTGTCCTGCTGTATACCTCATGTAAAATGACATGAGTATATCTTTAAAAGTTTGTATCGTTGATATAACGCCCAGCCCTATCTCCACCTGTGAGGCAGCATCACCACCTCTCCTCCTCCCAATTTGCATGTGTTTTGTTTGCCTGTTAGAGGATTGTTATTGATTCAGAGATGCAAATGTAAGACCAGCTGCACAGACTGATAACTCCTCTCCTTCTTCCACCCACCTAGATGGCACTGTTGGACCTCTCAAAGGTGAAACCCTGCCTGCCTGTAAACAGACCTTGAATCAGAGTAAACGCTGATGCTGTGGGTTGGAGTTCAGTGTTCGGTTACATCACAGAACACCTCCTCGATGTTCTTATAAGGTGTGACATCTGTGATTAAGACACAAGAGATAACACCCCATGACTTGATTCTGTGATCAATTTCCAAACCTTCCCCTCTTGTTTCGTCTCAAGGTTGTAACCTTGAGTGTGGAATAATGAGACATTAGTCCAGGCAGCGTCTCTCCAATGTGCCCAAAGGCAGTTAAGCTCCCATCCATCCCAAAACTGATAAAGGTGATAAGGATCCAGCTTTAATAGGATCAGAGGCAGGGTTAAAAGGAAAAAGGATCTGCTCTCATTGATACAGACGCAGAAGGAGCTTAAAATGATTGGAATTTGTTCTGATTAAACACTGGAAATCAACTGACCTGGGACAAAGACACAGTTTGAATGTCCTTGTAGTGCTCTCTCAAACACGTCTGCACCTGTTTATGGGTATCAGTGTCATATTCAATGTTATTGCCACATCTACTACAGAAATGAAACAAAAGATTAACAAGACTGTATACAGGAAGAAAGCTAATCCCCTGGATTTGAAGGTGAAGTTTGAAGCTGTTTTGCAACACTGCACTAGCAGAACATACTGATTTTGCTTGAATGTAATTTGTATTCTGCAGTATGTGAACATTTGCAAAATCTGCAGCATGACAAAAAATACCTGGATGTCATAATACTTTGTACATTTTGCAGCAGCTGGATCTGCCTGATTCCATATCTGTAAGTTCAGCCCAAAGCAGCACTGCTCAGTTAGCTTCCTTCAAGGCAGGAAAAGGTGGGAGCTACAAACAAGATGATAGCAGGAAGCGACTGCTCGTACAGAGATTAGCATAGATGCTAAAAGCTTCAGTATCAGTTTTGGCAGATCTGGACTGAATTTCTTTACTAAATGAAAAACTAAAAACAACTGGAGCCATTTCTTGAGAATCCGTTCCACAAAGAGATTCTTGTTTTGTATTTTACACAGGCAGCAACCTCTGGGGCTGTAAATGTAGGCCTATGCAGAAGAGCTTCAATTCTTTTACAGTCTATGATTTCACATTGTGGCAATAGTGCCTGCCAACTGCATTATCTGATTGGCCTGTAATTAACATGACTGATCACCTGATGGATATGCTATTAAAAGGTTCTGCCCAGCCAACACTTCCTAAGATCTGTTCTAAGATGGACTTGTTAAATTTATCGAACAGTTCATCCAGTGTGTCTGGTCAACTACTTTGGGAAATATTCGCTGTATACATCAGACCAGCCTGTCCCGCATCCTACTTCCCACAATGCAAAGCATTGATGGGTCAGGGGTTGAAATGGCGGAAGGCCACTGCACATATTCATGGCAATAGCCATTACTTGAATACGAATGAATTCACTTACATTTATATTACGAAAAGGAGAATAAGATCTTGGCAAAATTTCATTTTCCGAGTTGTTGCATAGATGTTATGATGAATGATCAATTGCGTGAATCAAAATAAATCACTAATATCTGTTGTGGGCTGCTCTCAATCGTTGTAGGTTGGAGCTTGGCCAGATGGATCAGTCTGGTTATAGACATTGAATCAGGCTGATCCATCAGCACTGCAACCTTAGAAACTAAATGAGACAATTAAAAAAAAGTTAAAGCACCCATATTATGTAAAATACGCTTTCTGTTGGTTTTTACACAAATATGAATCTATGACCTCTGTAAAAGACCTCTTACATGAAAAATTCTTTTCTTTTCCTCTGTTTCTTGCTTCACCTTTATGAATGCCACCTCCCCCCCGAGCCATGTGTAATTTTAGCAATGCTGGACGCGGTGACCTGACTTTCAAACAATCTAATGACTGAATACAAGATGGAGTTGAAGCAGACCTCTAAATATAAAAAATAAAATACAGTTTGCTGGCCTGACAGTCTACTTAGCCACATCCTAATTATGCAAATTTGCGAATTAAAAACACAACATACACAACTCTGAAAATAAAAAGCCATAAACTGTGAGCCAATAAAAAGGTGAGCAATTTATACTAAATTTGCTCTTTTAAAACAGGCTAGAACATGTTAATTTCTGATTTAAAACTGACATTTTTATGCAAGTCTATTTGTCTAATTTCAAGCCAAAAATATCCACAGTACTTACTAAAATTTCATTTTCATTTGACGTGTACAGGTGGATATATTATTACAAAGAATAAAAAACAAAAAACAAAGCACTAAATAACTTGTAATTATCAGAAAATATCTGCCAATGAACAAGCAAAATTGTACTCCTTGAGGGTCTTAAAATCAGGTATGGAAACTACATAAAACAGCACATCTTACCTCCAAGTCATTGTACATGTAAAATTTGTTTTGCCACATTGGCCGATATTTTAACTCATAACAAGCAATCCATAGTTTATTTTTTGTTTTTAAGCACTAAAATAAGATGTGAAGCTGGACATGTCTGGAAATTTTGACTTACAATAAGTCTTACAATAAGATTTTTAGAACTGAAATTCGATGAATAAACTCCTTAGATTTGTGTTTTTGCTGTTCAGAGGTTCTCTGTTTTTTAAGTGGTTCTCTGTCTGATCACAGAATATATCTGATCAATAGAGCTCCTTTAGCTCTTGAACACTGTTGATTTAAATGTATTACTTGGGTTATAATTGTACTGTTTTCCTGCCTCCTTATTGAGTAATTAATTAAGATTGGCTTCAGTATGGATGTGGTTATCCAGCCGTTTGCACTGGACCGATATACTCATGGAGAAAAAGATCACAATTAGCATGCCTCAGATAACAAGGTTACATGTCAATCCTAACATCAACATTCAAACAGCATTTGATTTCTTATTCACTGAAGATGTATCCTCACTCCCTGTTGCAATTTTCCTGCTTTGATGTCATCTAATGAAATCATCAGGAGAATCAATCCCTCCTCCTATTCCCTCGACAACCTATTAAGACCCAACGCTGGCAGAATGGAAATCTAGGCAAGCAACCATTTTTCATACTCCAGTGTTGTCTTAATGTGGCTGACAACAAATGATGAAATCACAATAGCACACAAGTAACCATGTAAATGACTTTAAAGAGAGTATTCACTGGTGGGAATTTCACTTCTGCTTGATTAGAGAAAATGCTGGCCACATTTAATTCTGTGATGCATTCAAGGGCTGACTGATAATTGCTTCAAACGGCACTGCTAATGAGTGGAAAAAGAAAGTCACTAACAAATCAAACAGCCAATTAGAGAGGGAAACAAAAGAAAGACTGTGTTATTGAGTGATTTTGTTTGTGTGTTGCAAATAATGTGAAAGTGTTACCAAAGCTTCCCTAAATGAGTGCAAAGCTATCCTGTCTTAAGTGGGGAGCAAGGGGGCTGGTATGTACTCACCACCATACAGCTTAGTTCAAAACCATCTCACTCGCTTCCTGACCAGTGGTGGTCGTCCTTGACCAGCTCCTGTTTGGACCTTGGCTGCCCGGGTTAAGAGGGTGGATCATTAATCTGTAGCATAGCACTGTATCGATAACTTTAAGCTGGTCACTCATTGTCTCTTGTGTCTTGGGCTTCCCCATGTGGTATCTTTTCTGGTCTAGACTGACACAGGGGCAGCTAATGAAACTGACAAATCAAACTAAACACATTCCCTCGATGAATGACATCAGTGCTAGCCACACATTTCCACCTACAGACAATGTTTACCATCACACGATACAAAGGACTCTTCTTAAGCATTATCTTAACAGACTATGTTTGAGTAAATTAATAAGTGCAACTTGTACTTCTTAGCTCATGTTTAGCTAAAGCTTTACTGACTGTAATGATTTACAAATGTTGGAAACCCCATTCACACTTGCAAAGAGCCTTATGGTGTGAACACAGCAGCAAATACTCAGGGATTTTCGCTAAGGGCAAGTGGGGAGGGGTGAGAACATCATCCTGTGTGACCTGTGTGAAACCGGAAAAGAGAGACTTGACATGATGGGTAGAAAGAATAGAGTAACACGTATTGAAATGTGCATCTGGACATATGAAAGTGTGGTTTCCACTGCACACCATCAAAGTTCTGTGGTACCCTGCTCTAAAATGATCACAGCTGGGCCTCTTGTGCATCCATAGAGCTGTCTCGTGCTGCTGTTGATACAGAGCTCAAACACTGCCGCTTTCTTTCTTCACTGTACTCGTCTTGCACATAGTGACACTCCTTTATATACACTTTACCATTTGATTTAAGCTGAATTAAAAATTTGTCTCTGAAGAGGATCAGGTGCAGCTCTTTTTCACTCCCCTTTAGTAACAGTCTGATCTAAGGGGGCAGGAAGGCAATGATAATGAGCTCTGCACTGATTGGCTGCCCAGATGATGTCTGACAGGAGGTGGGAGGAGGGGTCACAGGCTGCCAAACAGTTATGGTGTCTGTCTGTGATGAGCAGAAAACACACATGTAGGTGGAAGATGTTGAGCTATTACAAAGTAAAATGCAGTGTTTTAAGGGGAATTTTCTTTAAAGAGGTATAGCACATTTTTGAACTGAGAGTTTAGTAAAATGTGTCATGTTCTGCTCACCAAGGTCCCTCTACCAACATTGCAAGCAAGGAAAATGATTTTGCAGGACTTGCGACCTTTAAATAATTCTTACTGACCCTTTATTGATGTTTTACTAACTTTTTGATCATCTTTACTAAATCTGTCATGACTTCCTTTAAGCTTTATTATGATTAAGTAATGCTTTACTGATGTATCACGAATGCTCAACTTCTACCTAACTTACTCTTTACTATTTGTACTATTCATTTACTGACTCTTTACTTATGCTTTATTTAAAATTTACAAATGCTCGTGAATGATGGCTCTTGGCTAATATTTCACAGTTGCCTTACTTGTCTTAACTAATAATTTACAGTCTATCTACTCATTGTTTACCCTGTGCTTTATCGAGTCTTAAATGAATGTTTACTAATGCTTTGCTAATGCTTATTCTGATTTATTATGGATGGAGTTTTGATGATATACTGATTTTCCTGATGCTTTACTGACTCTTAACTGATGGTTTACAATGCTTTAGTGATGCTTTACGAAGTCTTTACTTATCTGTATTTGACTTAAAATTCACAGTTGCTTTACTGATTCTTTACTAATGCTCAAACCAACACTGGAATTACATATTATTGTTTCAAATCACTAATGAAAAATGCAAGCAATTAAACCATTTCCTTGACAAATTTTACCAACATATTTTGCAGTTCAGACAGTATATAAAAAATGAATGTCTTGGCTCTTGGAATTGAATGTGCACGTAGACCAAAAATTGAATTCTTACTATAATTTGAAGCCTGTTTGAGAACAAGGCCCCAGGCATTTCTTACCTTTGCCTGGTGGTAACAAAGGCAGTGGGAATACGCCTTAACACATTCCCATTCAGACCACACTCTCCTCGGCCCAGCTCCAGCCTCAGATTGAGACATTGGCTTAGGCGTCAATCACTTCCCGTCATGACAAATCCCAAAGCAGACGTTGTGCAGTCCTGCCATGGTTGGATGAACCCTGCCGCCAAAGTATGTGTGGTAGGCTGCTCTCTGACTGACACAACCATTAGAGATTGTTACGCCTGTCTTAGTCTTTCCCACATAATAGATTATCTGCAGAGGGAGCCGCTGAGGAGAGGACGGATTCTGCTCTCAACAATCCAGGTGAGCTAGACAGGACGGACAGACTGACAGACCATTTTCCAGTGAGCAGTAGACTCTGTCTGACTCCAGGCTGGTGTTATAATGATGAGGGAAATCCGGCCTAAATATTCACAGATGAGGAACTAATGATGGGAGAGTGAGTGAGTGATGAAGGACAGGCAGGTAACTCAGGTGTGAAGTCAACGTAAGTTTGACAGATTCTGTTTACACACTCTGTGGCTGTGCCTTTTGTTTTAAAACTAAATATTCACAACATGAGATAGAGTGCCAGTCCATATACCGCATGTATAAATTACACAATTTTTCAGTCATAACTTGTCCTCAAAGAAACTTGCGAGAGGAAGTGTTTGAATTGACATCTACAAAGTTGGTGCATGGTTCGAGAGTATATTACATAAAAATGGAAAACAACCAAAGTGAAACCAAAACTTTATAAGCAGTCTATGAATGTCGGCCATATTTTAAATAAAGATGAGGGTGACAGGAAAGGAGTCACAAGCTGAATTTGAACTTGGCACTTACAAAGCACATTTTATGCTTTTTTGAGTTTCATAGTGAGTTTAACACGTCTTCTCTGCGTGATAGTGTGCTTCTTTACACAAGACACAAAGTCTGCAGAATCAGGGCATCTCCCTCCCCCAATGTTTAGAACTGCTTCAAATGGCTCGTTCTCCTGATCCCCCTTAACAGCAGGACGTCCTACCAGTGCTCGAGCTGGCAAGCCCACTGCAGAGCATAAACTGCAGAATGAGTGAAGAGTTGATGACAATATGGCGCAGAGCAACACTGAACGGGCAATATTTTTCTGATGTGAGGGGAGCCTGCAACTTGTAGTCAGTTTCCTATTCTTGGTCACTGGAGTGGCACTGGTGTGGTCTTCTGCTCCTGTAGCACATCTAATTTAAGATTCAACATGTTTTTATTCATAAATGATCTTCATACCTTGGTTGTATCGAGTATTTAAGCGACTGAGCTACTCTATCATCTTGAACAAGTCTGGTCATTCTGCTCTGACTAATAACATCAACAAGGCAAAAAGGCTTAAAGTGGCAGGAGCTCTAAAGCTACATTTTCACTGAGGTTTGGAGCAGTAAGACAGGATCTCCTTTGCATTTCACTGCCAACTGTACCCTTACCTGGGAGCGGGAGTGTAAGCTGGAAGATGAGGGTCCTCATCCAACTCCCTGTTTACTTCCTCCTCTACAACAATGGCAAGGAAGAGTACTCCAAAGTCTCCATGGAGCATTGTTCTGTGCAGACACTCTTTATGGCAAAAGTAGAGGAAAGTCTCTCACTGATAATCCACGGGTGATATTTAAATGGTGCTGTAATGTTGTTTTTGTCTTAGCAGCTGTTGCACGGCAAGTGACGATTCTTGCGACCAATTAACAGACTGCAGCACTTTTAGCTCCACCCTTTGGGGGCTTGGTCAGTCAGCAACCTGAGAGAAGGATGCCAAAGAAGAGGGAAGGCAAAGATCAGTTATTCAGACACCTTTTCCTTTATGTGGCAGATGAAACACCTATATTTGTGCAATGTAGCAAGACAGACTGTACCAGGCTGCCTGGTGGAAACACAGCTCTAACAGAGCGCCTGATGGACCGAGAATACAGCTGGATCAGGGGTTCTCAGTATGTGAAAAATGTATGCTTTTAGACCATTAGTGATTGTGAACATACTCCAGCAGTCATTGAAAGTGAATTAATCAATCCAAGTTAAGGGGATACTTCAGGATTTTTGAAGAGAGGTTGTATGAAGTTCATGTTAATGACAAATACATAAGGCACGGTATTTCCAGTTAGCTTTGTCCCTGCAAGGAGAGAACTGGCCCCATTGCTGCAAATGGGGCCAAGAGCGAAGAGTGAAAAAAAAAAATCAGCATGGGGTGACTGAACACTGCACTCGACACATGTACATCACTGTACTTTTTTTTAATCAAGCCTTTTTGTTTTGGAACTACTTCGCTCCAGGCAGAAGGACATGTAGGCCAGAGTCCTGCACAGACCCAACTTTTCTACCCCGCACATCTTGGAACAGCAACCCAAACCACTACTCATAATTTCCTGACATCAAATCTGAACGCGCTCGGACCTACTCTAGGACTCTAACGTGGTCTACGCAGTGTGCTGAAGTACCAAAACAAAGGGGCTCGCTAGCGTAAGATTGAAAAATTGTTCAGTACATCGTCACTGAACTTGTTTGGTTCATTTCCATATATACCCAGTTAACTGCAAAATCTTTTGGCCCCATCTGCAGCAATGTAAGTCCTGTACGGATCAGGGTAATAGTAGCTAATGATTGACTATTAGCATGAACTTTATTCAACTTAACGTAAAAAATCCTGACATTAGGATTTCATGTCTTTTAGGCAAATTACGGGCTCTTTCAAAACTTGCAATATCAACCAACCAATATCAACACTTGCTGTCATCGCCTTTTGGGATGGAAGTAGTACAACATTTCATTTTTTTGCCCTAGGATTTATTATTTTCTCTCCCAGTGGTGAGTCATCTTACTGTAAGGAAGAAACGCAGTGATGCTGTCAGAGGGAATGGGAGCATTGTTTTCCATGGATGTGGGTGTGTTTCTTGAGCAGAACAAAAAGGCTTCCTCTGTTACAGCTGCAGCCTTCAGTTCTGGAAGAGAGGAGCAAATCTCACGGAGTCAGATAAGATCGCTGTCTGGCAGGCATCTCTGACAGGTCAACAGCGGCTGTGGGGACATCTATCACCCAACTTATTGCTTTGCTGCCATGGAGGGCAGGAGGGTGGGAGAAATATCACAAAAGGCATCACAAAACAAACCAAGTGCTTCTCTTGCAGCTCAAAGAGCGGAGAGATTCGCTGCTACAACTCAATATTGTTTATTATATCTAGGTTTGTTTCCTTTTTGTGGCAAAGATAGGAAGTTATCCATCACAGCTTCTCTGTCTGCACCTGAGGATTCCATTATGGCCTAACACAATATGTTCAGTGTTTACATCAAGCCGTGCACAAAAGCAATGCCAAGGAACCAATTTCCTCTTACCTTCATGAATAAGAATCTCATTCATCTTCCTCTGTGCACATTCATAAAAGGAGACAAGAGCCGAGTGGAGACCTTTTTATCAAGCTGTCCTGTACATTTCCCACATTGGAGTGAGGACAAATGCAAGCAGAGAGGGAGCAAATCTTTTCTGTTGTTTTCAGGCAGGAGCCAAACTGGATTAAAAAGCTTGACTTTAGTGTTTACTCTTTAAAAAATTCTGTTTGAAGGACTTCAATAGTGCTCATAAATGTGCCTCAAAAGCCACAGCGAACAATTACTTTTCTCATCATGAGTCAGTCACACAAAGATGGTACATGTCAGATTGATTTCCTCACACCAGGCTCTCACAATAACCCCCCCGTTGTCCTAAAATCACCCCACACTGGGAGCGGAGCGTCTTCCCATCCCATCCATTCATTCAACATTTAGACACGAGTACAATACACATGCCTGCCTCTTCTGTTACTCAGCAGATAAGACTGCATGAAGAATTTATTAAAACATACTATGCTAACCGCAGTTAAATGAGATAAGTAAAAAAGTAAATACAGGATAATTCCTGAGGAGCGAGAGCACCCTGAGCAGGCCTGCAGAATAAATAAATAAAGGTCGTTGTCATGGTTTTCGTCTTCTTTGCTCAGGTGCAGAGGGTAGACGGGGACAGGACACCGACTTCTCCCCCTCGAGCTGGTTTGTCTGTCTGCTCCTCTCCGTAGGAGTAAAGGTCAATGTTAAATCACATCAGAGCCACTTTGCTGTAATTGAGTGAGGGTTTAATGTGTTTTAACCTGGTTCCTCTGTTGTCCTAAAGACAGGAGACATGGGGGGCTGGAATGCTGAACAGTGATGTAACAGGCAGTGAGAGCGGTTATATTGAGCAGTATGAAGAATGGATTTTATAAACGAAGCATTTGAAATATTACAGTAAAAGTGGGACTTTATCAAATTTAACATTCACAAAAATGCATCAAAATTTATTTTGAGGTTCACCAGACACCTGTTAATGTTCCCTCAAAAAAGAATTTAGTATAGCAATTTTTTGTTTTAAATAATTCACTTTTTTTTCTCAATCAAAATAATTTTTTCCACTGTGGACGTTTGTATTGTTACAGTCATGAATTTGCCCCCTGCTGGTCAGTAAAGAGAATGCAGGTCCAAGGCACTGCTGCCTGGACTTCCCCTCGAATACAAATATCACACAATACATGACTTTTAAAACTTTGGAAACTCACACAGGATTTTTTATCCCTCGAGGTGATTGGGCCAGAAGAGGTGGGACGATGATGGGATTTATGATGTCATAAATTTTAACATCCAATTAAAATAATAACAGGTCAACAAGTCCTCCAACCAAAACAGCTTCTACAAACTTCACAAAGATGTGAAGCTATCAGTCAAACAAACTACCATGTCCACACAGTTCTGAGAGGAAGTGTAACAGAGTGGTGCAGGAATGAGTCCAAAAATGTGGAAGAGAGATAGCATTTAGCACTTCCTGGTTCCCAACCTTGAATTTTTATGGGGTTGAGGATTCCGGTTTTGGTTAAATCCCTGAAATAAGGTTCATTGTGAACACATGCACATGAGATTATAATGTTTAATGGAAAATCATAAAAAGTATTTGATGTTGCCTGCTTTTAAATCTTAAGCTGTTGCTGTTGTGTTTAAAATGATGGTTGCTAACAAACTGTTCACTAGGGCTACAAAAATGGCCGGGGACACAACAGTAATCATTTCTGATTGTATTTTAAAAATTAATGATTGACTTTCCTTCTTTTCTTTTTTACGCATTCTGTTTATTACTGGTGGATTTTTTTGGTCTGTATATGTCAATGTCTTTTTGTTTTATTTTTTTGTGGCCTTTTTGTTGTTTGTTTCTGGTTTTGTTTTAATGTGATCATGAATTCTGCATGTATGTATTGTATGGGTTTTAATGTCTTATTAATGTCCAAGTTAACTTGAATTATCTTGGAACATTTCTTGTCTGGGTTCGGCTGCTTCAACTGTTTTTCATTATTTGTTGCTTTGTTTTGTCTTGCGTAGCACCTTATGCACTTACCGTCACATTTTTTTCATAAATAACAAAAAAAATTATAATTCGAGACACCACTGCCACAATCATGAGGACCAACTTTATCAGGTCATTCCATTTAGAGGACATCCTCAAACAAGAGGTCACAATAAGAAGTTATACTTCAGAAATATTGTAGCCACTTCAAGTTGAATTGCTATGTTGTAGTCCCAACGTATCTTACTAACCTAGCCTACCAACAGCTTTTCACTCTCACCCGTTACGTCGAAGCTTAAAAAACTGTGAGAAGCCGGTTTGTTTGTTCAGATTATCACACAGAACAGAATGTGTCAATTTCATTTATTTTTCTGTTCACTCCAGAGCCTTTTATCAGCTAAGACCCAAAACAGAAAAAAATCCCATAAGCTTTTTAGTAGACTTGCAGTCACAGGGACTTCCACGCTGGCCTACGAAAACACGCCATCCCTGCACTGCTCTGTTAAAGGCTTTTTTACTAACTGGACTGTGGGTGTCCAGGGCCTTTAACAGTTGACACTCAGGCTATGCCCACACATTCGGGGTATTTTTAAAAGCACAAATTTTCCCTTGAATTTGTGCCCTTTGCTGACATGTAAATGGCATTTCAGGTCACTGACAATGCACATTTTGAAAAACTCCTGCCCAGTTGAAGACTTTTAAAAATAGTTTTGAGTATCTGTGCGGACTGGGAAATGGGTTTTGGGCCTAAAACGTTTGTTTTATCAATCCTCACGAATCCCTGCTATGGGTCGCACTGGCTGTGTGTAAGTTCAAGCGTAGCTCGAAGCTCAAGTTCAGACTTACAATAGTCTTTACAGTCTACTAGCTGTTGAGGTGTTGAGTTAAATGAGTTCCACTGTAGGCTTCAGTTATAACTTCAATCTTATGTCCACCTCCTAACAGTTGTAAAGCCCTCTGTAAAATAAACTTGCCATAGTGTAACATTAATGAAGCTGGGATAACTTGACGATAAAGGGGAGCAGAGGGTCCACGCTGATGGTGGGAACACACCATTAAGAGGCTGCCTGGTGTCAGCACTGCGTTTCCTGTGATAGACGAAATCCCTCGGAAATATGTGATGACTTTTTCGCTCACGGTTTTCCTTTTTACTGTCTGCTGAGATAACTGCAGCCACTCAGCAAGAAAGCACGGTCAAATGATCTCATGTTGTTAGTGGCTTTGCTGCATGATTTCTATTACTCCATCTATAGATGAAGGCTGAAGCTTTCCTTATTATATTTTAACAATTTACACACATTTTCATCGCTATATGTCGACTTACGGTATTTAAATGCAATTATTTTCAGTCGTTAGTCTGTATGGAGACAGGATATGTTCCATTTCCCAAAAAAGGCTTTACACTGATTGAACAAATGAAATTAAAATGTCACATCTGAGACAATATTAAGCTTAGTTTGAATGTTACACTCTACAGGTTAAGATGAAGTGTTCGTCTCTGTGGCTAAAGACACAACTTCACAAGTCTGAACATCGGGTTCAGTGTGGACTTTTCACCAGAACTACACAGGACTTGGGCCTGGCTGGTGTAGCAGGCTGTTGTTGGTGCTGTAACTGTTTTGTTTCATATATTTACAGTTTCATAATATGTAAGTATCTATCTATCTTTAAACTTTCCTGCTTGGCCCTAACACTTTCTCTGCAGTAAAGAGCATCAAGTAACTTAAAGACATGGAGAGCTTTTGCAAACACTCAGCTCCATTTTCACATCCAAAAATAATTCCTGTTGTCACTTCGCTCATTCCTCTCTCGTCCTCAGCCTCTCGCTGAGTGAATTCACAATACTTCAACAATATTTCACATTCTAGTTAAAAAAGGAAACTATAAACCACAGTGAAAAAGCCTTGAGCGCTGCACTAATACAGGGAGCCAGAACACTCCCAGAAAACATAAATTATGTGCATAAAACAACTGTCTGAGTCCTATTGAGGCATGAGTGAAAGATGGCACTGTGCAGAGATTTGCGAGCGTGCCGGGCTGTGTAATGCCGCGATGATTATTTTCTGACGGCTGGGAAAATAAAACTGTCAGCCTGCATAAGTCATAATTAATTGAAATTAATGGAACCAGTTTTGGTCTAATCGTCGCATAAATTGCAGAGCACATTTCTGGGAAAAAGAAAGTGTCAATGCTCAGACTTTGAAATGGATGGCTTCTGTAAATACGTTCTGGGCATTTAATCATCTCTGTTAATGGGTGCATTACTCGGAAGTGATTAAAACGAGGGAAATCTAATACGAGGAAAACTATCATAATTAGACAACTAATGGACTTTTTACTCAGACGCTATGTTGTAAAAGTTTAAATGAAGTAGCTCTAAACTTTACTAAAAAACCGATGGGACAACATTTCTGTGTTTAAAGCACCACAAAAAATGCAAGAAAAACATGTAAGCAATTACACACTATATGAAATTTATTCCATTGGTTGTAATGTACAAGAATTATGAAGCTGGTTTGCTTTAAATCTTTCAGAGAAGTCTATTCTGCTGTACATTTCTGCCATCGCATACAGGCTTTAACTTCGCTCACAAATACACAAGGGCCTTAAATAAACAGCTAAAAAAGTGAGGGAAAATTCTGCAGGGCTTAATACATGTAGAAAATCAAAATAAGAGAGACAATAACTAAAATCTACGGTTCAATGGTCAAACATCGTCACATATTAAGTTCCACACCTAAGATGGCCTTAGTTCACTGTATACTTTTCACTGTTTCAGATCTTATGCATTAGTTTAACTTCCCCTGTTCATTCCTGTCAGAATTTCATGACGCTGAATGAGACTGAAATAATGCAGAGCAAACAACAGATGTAGAAAGGACAAAAGGATTCCTGAGCCTCTCAGTTTTTCACCCATTCATCTGCTGAAATAAAAATCTGACAGATGATTCCTGATAGAGACTTTTGGGTTGTTGAAAATCCTCCAAACCCCCTCAGGGTACAGAAGACCCCTTTCTTTTCTAGCATACTAGCAGCGGTCTCCAGGCCCCGCCCCCTCTCACTCCTTCCTGCGTTTCTTGTCGTGGTAGTCGTCCTTTGAGCGGCTGCTGGTTGAAGGCCTCTTGGAGCCGCCGTGCTGTTTGGCCTCCTCCAAGAACTTGTCCAGACCGAAGGGATCCTCCTCAAACTGCACTGGACCATCTCGCCTCTGCGTGTGGTCGGCTCCTGAGAACTCTTTGTCTGGTACAAACCTGATGAAGGATGGAGAAAGGAAAAACTGTTTAATAAAGTCATGGCTTATGAACTCAAACTGTTTTCACTTCATTGCCCTTTTCACACATGCAGCCCTGATATTAGCAGGATGATGTCCTGGCAGCCTGCCCGAGTCGTTCACTAACATGGTTTTTCACATTTGCTCCTCTCAGCAGGGAGTGGTCCCTGCTGGACGTGAAAAATGGTGGTGGGGCCACTGACAGGCAGCAAACGATGTCAAATGTATGCGTTGGAAGTCAGTGTTCATAATATGAGAGCAGACGAACAACTTAAATCCTTGCTTAAGTGTTACATGTTAAAAAATGTATCAGTCTCATGGACTAAAGAGTGGAGAGGATGTGCATAGATGTGAATATGAAGCAGCCTCTTTAATGCACCAGAGACTCAGTGGTGATCGTTTTGGAGCAGATTATCTACTTTGATCATGTTCAGTAAAAAAACACTTCCGAGGTCCAGACGCACATTTGAGTTTGTGGTATCCCCTTACAATCAGAGAAACTTCTTCCGCAACAGTGGTTGATTTTATCCGTCCTGTCGAGTTTCTCTTCTGGTTCGTGCTGGACACACAGGATGATGTCAGGGCTTTAACATCAAGTGATCAGACGTCTGTGGTGTATTTCAAAGTAAAAGCCTGCTCTATTTTACTCACTGATGAGACCAACCCTGTTTTCAGACGGTGCTTTTACAGGGTTCCCACTCTTTTCTAGATATCATTTTCCAGGACTTTTCCTGGAAAACACACACACACACACACATTGCAGTGTCCTTTTCTACAGTTGTGCCTTAGATTTTGTACATTTACCCAGACTTTATTACCCAGATTGCTATGTTTATGCCTCTTCTGCCCCAGAGGTCTGATTTACAAGATGTGCAGTCTAAAGCTGTTACAAATCTATGAAATGATCTCTTCAATTCTTTGAAATTATGACACATTTATCATAGAACATGTAGTGTCCTACTATTAAAAATGTATGTTTTTCTAATTGTCATTTACTCTCTGTTTCTACAATAATATTTTGTTGATTTACTGTTTAAGCAGCCTAAATTTTACTTTACCACATTTTATAATTTCTTTTTATCACCATTGTATTAAGTTTTTATTCCTTACCCTGCATTGTTTCATCTACTCATATTCTATGGCTGGGTGCGCATTAGTTACCAAGTACATTTTTACTTTATTTCCTATTTTTGTTTTATGTTTAATTGACCTGCAAACCTGAATTTCATTTGTTTGAAAGTTACATAATATTGGCTGATTGAACGCTGTGAATTTATCCACATTGAATGTCATTCATTTATGCTAACAACATTAGCAAAAAGAACTGCCAGCAGTTCAGATGAACATGTAGGTCTTTAGTTTTCTCCTTTAAGGGGGGGGGGTCTTCCCTGTGGTCTGTGTGCATCTCACTCAGGTGCTGACAACTACTTTCATTAGAAAGTAGCCCATTAAAAACAGAATGAAAAGCGGCTAATCTCTTCTTTCTGTGCACATACGTTATACGTGGCCCAGTGAGACTACCTGTTAACCACTGCTCTCTCAAAGCTGTCCCTGTCATGGTTGCTGCAGCTCTACTGAAATCACTCGGAGACGTTTCAGCCCACTACAGCTCTTTGCTGCTCTTGTCTGTCGCTCAACAGAGGAAACAGGGAGGAGATAAAAACCTCAAACTCCTTTTACAATCCAGCAACACTCTTACACTGCGAGTCACTAGTTTTGGGGAAAAATAAGTCCTTACTGGGGTATGAGAAGTGGCTAAATCTAGAGACAAAGTCACATGGAAACACTGGGTAGCGGGACTGCTCTGAGGGAACATGCAAATTTGATTGGCTGGTAGCGTCGTGTGGGGCGCTGTGCCGGCTGGCCGGAGGCAGAGGAACTCTGCAGCTCAAGTTTGACGAATGAGAACAGACACTAACGAGGCAGAGAGAAGCAGAGGGAGGATGAATCATTTTCCAGGACAATTCAAGCTTTTCCAGGACATTTGACTTTTTCCCCTCACTTTCCATAACTGGAAAATTGGTCAATCCTTTTCCAAGGTTTTCCAGGTTTTCCAGGTCGCGTGGGAAACCTGTTTTATTATGAATTGGGTTCCGGGCCTGTTTTTCAGTTACTGATGTGACTCAAAGTTATTTAACACTTTCCCTAAATCTCTTCTGAACTTTCTTTACAATAAAACATCAGTTTTGAATGACCAAGGTATTGTACACGCTGTTGTCTACATGAATAAGATCATTTTAATTAAGGTAGAATTCCTGAAAACCTACAAAACACCTTAAATCAGCTCTGGACAGATATCAGAAACAGTTTGTCTCCTATTTTAAAGCCAATAAAAAATAAAATGATTAAATATCTTTATTTCATCCATTAAGATTAGCTAATCAAATTACATTTCAAATTTTTCTTTGGAAGATCAGTCCTCCTATATTTATACTACCAATCATTTTTTAAGACCACAAAATCATTTGCAGACTTTTGTTTCACAGCTTTAGCTGCCTCTCAGTGCAATATGATTTATTCATGCTTTTAATTTTTTGCATGAATGATTAAAAATCACTGAGTAATCGTGCAAAATAATTGTGATCTCCATATCAAATAAAGTTTTTGTGATTATGATTTTTCCCCATAACTTAACAGCCCCACCACTTTACAATATATCAATATTTGACTTAAATGGAGGATTATTATTAACGATGGCGAATATTGTTAGAAGTTTCACCAAACTCCACTTGCTGTATCTTGTGTTTCCCCAACATCTAAACCAGAACTTGCATTTAGCAACAATGAATGAGAGAAAACTTTAAGTAGCTTTGGGCTGGGAAAGTTACTGCCTGTATTTGTAATAACTTCCTGCAGTGAAGTCATTCTGCTGAAAGAAAATATGTTAGTTTTCCCACTGCTGTTCAGCTCTTGTTGTGCATATTTATTTTTCGGTCTATTAATGCAAAGAATGCGAGAAGAAACATTGGGATTGTGTTTCTATTTGTCTACTTTTCATAAAAGAACCACAAGGCTGAATTCAGACTGTCTGCATTTTTCATGGAACATCTGTTTTTATGTCTCAGGAAATTTAAAGATCTTCTTCCTTTGTTTTTGCACAGCGGTGTGACACCCTGCGGCAAGACAACATTCCTGGAGGACGACGACAAGCTGGTGACTAAACATATGGGACAGGCCATGCTCGACTGGTGGAGTGTGGCACTGCTGCCCCGCAGACAAGAGCTCCTGCTGGGAATGGCATGTGCATTCATAGCTCGTGCTTCAAATTAAAACAGGAATGACCTTAAAATAATTCAGGATTGATACATTTAGGTAGTTTTAGTCCAGAGGGTCAAAACTTCTGCAGTTCAGTTGGTTGTCTGACAAATATTGCCCAAAAATGCTGATTGTTTACAACCCAGAAACTTGAAAATAATTTAGCCATAATCAGGTTAATGGGTTTTTTTCCCCCTCATGAGTCTGTTGATGTCCATGAAGAACCATCAAAATATTGTCATATCAAACTTATACTCTCGTTAGTTCAATTAAGTTTAAGAGGATGCAAAAGTTTGTCTTCTCTAATCTGTATACTGTAATTAAGGCATTAATTTGACCTCATATTTTATATCTGAACAATACATGTGTACTTTGTTGCTGACAATCACCAGAAACAGTAGATTTGAAAATACCTGTTGTTTTGCATGAGTTTATCAAAGTCATCTGCGTAGACGTCCTTGTCGATGTTCTTGCTGGGTCTGTAGATGTTTGAAGCCATATCTCTTCCTGGGCGAAATGGCTGGTCGTACACTGTGTAGGTGTCGTCTTCGCCACCAGCAAAACCGCTATCCATACCCTGGAAGAGAGACAAAGAAGAAAAGGAGGACAACTATTATTATTACATTCTTAACTATTAAGTATATCAAAGCACTAACCTATTTCAGGGAGCTTACGCCTGAACAAAGTAAATTTTAGTAAATATTTTTTGTCTGCTTTTTGTGACTTTTACACCAAGAAAAATGTAAATAAAACAACTCATTCACGCAATTACCATCAAATCTGTATAATCAGCTGAGACAGTTTAAAAGATCCATAAAAAAAGGCAACAACGCATACACACGTACATTAACTGTTATGGTGCTGGGCAATGAAAAATCTTGAACATAGAAAAAAACCAATTGCAACACTGTTGCCTCCAAAAACAGTCAATGCAAATTTATTTAATTCATTAAAAAACACAAAGTTTGGAGCCTGGCTCTCCCTCTGGTGCTTTCTGCTGAGATGTCTCAGGTCATCAATCAAATCTACAGAGTCCTGCCTGTGGGCGTGGACCTCACTGCTGAAAACAATGAAAAACACTTTGTTTTGCCCAAAAGCTCTGAGGACACTCAGATCATAAATGTGAAGACATGAAGAAGAACAGATAGGCAGAAAAACGTAAATAAAACGACATATACACACATGGTTTAAAAACAGCTATCCCTTATGATTAGTAGTTAACAAATTATGGGTGTTATTCATTAAATCACTCATTTATTTAACTTGCTATTTGTTTTCTTGGATGGGAATAAAATGCTATAAAAGCTACAAACAAGGTATATGAAAGGCTACAAAAATACAGAGCAAATTAAAAATCAAGAAAATCCAAGGATAGAATCAGGAAAGGAAATTTATGAAAATGCAAGACACTGGGGCTCAAACTAAAAAACTTTGTCTATCTAACTCATAACGGTCAGAGTGTCCATACAAGGTGATTTATCAAATAAAAACTGTATTATTATTTTCAAAAATCTATCACTGGTGATCAATAATAGTAATAATAATGGTAATAATAGTAGTGATAAGGTGGGACTCTTCAGATCTGGTTGATGACGAAGAGCCATGAGAGGTTCAAAAAGTGTTTTAAATAAACTAAATAAATAAGCATGGACTATTTTTGGGAGCAAAAGCATTGCAAGTGTTGTCCAGTGCATGTCCCAACATTTGTAACAGGTGTAATGGTGGCACTAGTGAATTAGATAAACCCCTTTTGAGCAGACAAAAGGCATCCAAAGTGCATCTTAAAACAGACACTACAGTCTGTCTGTCCAGTATAAACAGAACAAGGTCTGTACTGAAGTTTGCAGTAGCTGTGATGTAGTCTTACTCGGCTCTGGTTGAAAAGTCTTTGGTCATACTGGGCCTCACTGGCAGACCGTGGGTTGGGCATGCCCAAAGCGATAAGCTCGCTGATGTCTCTGTCCTGATCTCTCTGAAGCTTTGACCTGGGAAAGAGCACAAAAGTCTGTCAGGATTTACAGACACAACAACACGAAAGTTTTTGAAATGATAGTAAATGAAATGTCTGCTCTATGATTAGATTGAAAATAGAAATGCTTTATAGTACAGAGAGCACAGTCAAAAGAAACTGCTACTCCACACTTCTGTCTGATACTTAGATTTCTGTTACATGTTTATGCTTCTCTTAAGTTGTCACACAAGTTGACATCAGTTAAAACAAAGATTTAAAGACTTGCAGATGCATGCAATTGGCCACTCTGTAACACTGTGAAAACCTCCAAGTTCACAAACATAACACCACAGCAGCCACTCTGTGCTTTAATTCCACTTCTGCCTCTCAGTGCACGCCTGTCTTACAACCTGATATAATTTGTAGCAAATGAATGAGCACAGTGATCGCAAGTTACTTGAAATGGTTGCAATCCTGTATTTTGTAGAAAAGCAAAAACGAACAACAAAATAACAAGAGGAGCAATACACTGTAGCCACCCATAGGTGCTTCGATGGAGGACCAAGTGGCAGGGTATATGCAGGAATCCTGAGGTTAATTTCAATAACTTTTTAAGACTTTTTTAAAAACCTTTAAAAAAAATTTCCAAGATCTCATCGCAACTTTAAGCGGTTGTTAGCAACACATCTTTAACAGTTGGAGTTTGCAATTCAGAACATTCGCTGTCGCGTGACGTCACACCTGTACGCGGGTGGTCCCGAGGCGATATAGCTCTGAGTATGCCACCGACATCATTGTTTGTAATAGTCGCAAGGAGGAAAATAAATATTCATGGATACTTTTTGGAGTCAAAGCTTGAATACAAATTAAATTTAATACCTCATAAAATCGTGATTAAGACTTTTTAATACTGTTCAAGGGCCTTAATTTTCCCACAACTGATTTATCAACTTTTAATACTTTTTAAGACCCCATGGACACCCTGAGTGGGGTTACAGCAATTTATCCATGGGCTTAAGGCCAAAATGAGCCCATCTTCTGTTAATGTTTCAGTTATTTCTAAAACAATTTCTTTGTTGAGAAATTGTTGTCTTCTTTGATAAGCAGAGCAAACACCCAACACTAAAACTGTTCTTCACTGAGGCAAAAGTTGATAATGCTGCGCCTCTCTGTGATACAAGAACGATATCTGTTGTTTACCTCCGCCAAGAAGGTTCTGTTTTGGCAGTGTTTGTAAGTTTGTTGGTTTGTCTGTCTGTGTGTAGGATAACTCAAAAGTTCCAAATGGATTTTGATGAAATTTTCAGATCTGTGGTCATCAGATGTTGGTGTTCCTATGAATCTGGATGCAGATACAGGAATTTTTAAGGATTAGTTAATGCTGCTTCATAGGGCAGTTTTCCACACAGAACATGACACTTTGCCCAAAACCATCAACACCATTGTGATGCATCCCGCTTCACAGGTCTGGGAAAAATAAGGCCACTTTTGTTTACCTTATTAAAATTCATGTTTTTTTGGAGAAAGAGAGGGCAGATTCATCAACTTTATGAAATGCATGACCAGCTGCCTCCCTCTCTGGGCTTCAAGGTGCTAACTGGCTATTGAGACATGACGTGCTTAATGTTCTGAAACCAGCTGTTTCAAACACCATTGGTCAGCCTCGCTTAAGCGGATATTCACAAAACACTATTGTGGTGTTGCAAATCTTTAGTCTTAACTGGGCATTATATTTATTTAAACTCAAGGATTTTGCCATTAAAGCTCTAGTTTAAAAAGAAATTTGTGAAAACTTAAATCTCTCTGTTTCGAGGTCTTTGTGACTTTTAACATCTTGACTGTCCTTCAACAAACGATGTCCCAAAGTGAAGTGAAAGGTAATTTTAAGATAACAAAGTTTGTGCTTTCTGACAGCTGGAACAGTGATTGTAATGAGCTCTCCTCTGAATTTCAATTCACCGTCTCCTTCAGGGACATGCAATTCTATCAAATGACAGCCTGATGGTGCACATACAGATCACACACACATACGCACGCACTGATCCCTCATCTCTCATGCACACTCTGTTGATTACTGCTGGATCCTGCTGGGTTTGTCCAGTGTTACTGCTGGTCCCATGAATGATTCAGCAGTGTGTGTGTATATATACGAAGAGACGAAAGGTGGGTGAGTTCACGTGTGGTGCATTTAAAGTGCGTGTCCGGCACCTCTTATCAGGAGCGGCCCTGGAAATGTTCCTGTCGTGCTGTCTCTCTTTCCTTCTGTCATGGCGGATCTCGTCACGCTCCCTGACCTCGGCGTCCTCGCCACCAGCTGCGTGAGACACAGAGAGATGGACAGACAGAGAGAGTGAGGAGCGGGTAAGAAGACACAGAAAGAAAACTGTAGATATAAATAAATAAACAAATCCAAATGAGGTGAGAGGTGGGAGACAGATGATGGGAAATGTTGCGGTTGACGTGCAGAGGTGAAAAGAAAGGTGGAGATAAAGAGGGAGACAGATGGAGAGAGGAATGAGACGCAGGAGGTGAGAGGGAAATGTTGGGTGATTTTAAGGATAATGAAAAAACAGATGGTTATGGTGTGGAGGAAATGTGAAGCAGGTGGTTGAGACACAGTTTGGGGGGAAGATTAACTCAAGAGAAAGTGTTTGAGCAGAGACAACTTCAAAGACAAAACTCCAGCTGCTGTAGTGTCTGATAAGATTACACACTCATATTTTAAAGTCTTTTCTGTCATGTAGTTTGATGGTTATTCTAGAAGTATGCACAGTGGTCTCATCAGGAAGGGAATCTTTATGATTTTATTGATACCAATGACATCAGCAGTTCTGCAATTCTTTATCAAGTCCTGTAGATTTTTTTGGTTTGTGGGAAAAAAAGTTTGCCATAACAAGTTTTCTGTACAAACAACATCAGTCACTTAGCACTCTATTTAGTATTGTGCTTTGCAGTGTTAATTTTGTCGACTAATTATTTTCGTCACAGTTTTCGTCAATAACCTTTTTTCTCCTGATGAAAACTAGACTGTAACTAAAAAAAACATTGACAAAACGCTAAAACTAAATTAACTGACATGTTAGTCAACGGATAAAAACTAGACTAAAATGTCTGACAGAGACTAAATCCAATCAGACCTTATTTCATCATGTAGAAAGTAGAGACAAGTTAGGAATCACAGCTGCGTTGAATGTGTCGAAAGGTTGGATGATTAAGAGGGACATCCAATCACAACTGCCTTAGCCTCGTGGTGGTGGGCTCCAAGTGTAAAACATGACTTCAGAAATTCAAGGAAACATAAAAAATGCCTTACACTTTACACTTCATATTTTAGTCGACTAAATTTACAGTAGATTTCGTGGACTTAAATGTTGTGAAATTTCATCAACTAAAACTAGACTAAAATTGAAAGAATTTAGACATCTAAATTATGACTAAAACTAAAGGATATTTGAGGCAAAAGACAAACTAAATTATAAAGTGCTGTCAAAATTAACACTGGTGCTTTGTTGTTGTTTCAGCCTTGCTTGAACCACATTACACTGCTGGGGTCATATTACATGACTGAGCCTCACATTCGACAGCTTCTGTGTCCTGTCCACCATGACACTCAACACTTTGTTCCAAATTATTCCCTCCTACAAATGTGTGGCTTCAATGTTAAGTGAGGCACACAGAATTAGGTCCTTGGGTCCACATTGTCTATTCTCCACTGGTAGCGCTTGTTTTCAATTCAAATCCAATGTAGTCCAACATACTGACTGCTCAGTGCTCTAAGCTGAAAACATTGTTAGCATTAGCTGATTTCTGTCACCACACTGCCAGCTCTCTTAGTTGAAAATGTTTAACATCTGAAAGAGCAAGACTCTTGTCAGTGTCACTTCTCCCTCACTCACCCATTAAAAAACTAAGAGCAGGAGTGACTTCTAATGCAAACAACAACGGTGGGGGTAAAAATAAGCTGTCTTGTACTCAGAAGGGAGCCATTTTCTGGTCTTGTGGTGCGACTAGTGGTAGGACATGATTACTTGACTATATTTTTATGTTTTCTGGGTGATTTTTTAACAGAGTAAAAATCAGCTGATTCACCAGCTTTTTAATCTTTGTGATGTCGGACTTCTCCATGGTAAGAGTTAGAATGCCAATTTGATGTGTCCTCGATTCTTATCAGGAACCAAAAGAGCAGGAGAATCTATGTAGAGCTTAAGCTTAATTATAATGTAGCGCTGACTGTGTTTGTTGGTCGTGCCATGTGTATTCCTTAGCAACATTTATCTGTGTGAGTGTATTTGAGCCATACCAAAAAACACTGGTACTGAAGATGAGTGAGCGCTGGTAATTCTAACCATCAGATCAAACACTGTGAGCACATTAACAGTGTGTTGGTTGTGTTGGATCAATTCAGTGGTACAATGTGAACACTACACAGATGCCTTGAAATCACAGAGTATGTTCAGCTTCCTCTGTGCACCACTGAGTTTTTGCCACAATTTTCCAAGCAAATAATCAACCCTTTAAAGGGCCCACTTGTGGGTCAATATCCACCAAGTGAGAACCACTGCTCTGGTACATGTCATTAGACTCTGTTTCTTCTTCTCAGAAAATAAATGCTTAACGATCAGCGGGGAAGCTGAAACACTTCACAGCTTGCTGGTGCTGTCAACACTGGCAGAGTGAGAAGTGTTGTCATCACTTATGCCAGCCATGTTCCAGATTTAGAAGTGCTAACAGCAATGACAGGGAAGTCTTTCCCACTCACTCAGGATAACATATTTATGAAAGAGGAACCTTTTTCAGTCATTATCTGAAAGCTTACCTTTGTCTCCATGACTCTTGATCCCTGCCCTGCGGTCTCGAGCCATCTGGGCCAGTTCTCTCAGTTTCTCCTCTTTCTTCTCCTTCTCCTTCTGTGCCATCTTCTTCTCAACCTGGGCTCTCATCTCCACAGCTTCTCTGGCCTACAGAAACAATTCACTATACTGTCAAATGTTTATAAAAAATGTTGTATGTCTCATATCAGTGAGGATTACTGGTGCTGCTGTACCTTTCTATCAGCGATGTAGAGAGCCTCGGCCAGCTTGGCAAAGTTTTCATTAATGTGAACAGTTTGCAGTCCTCTGCCATCAGCAGCCAGACGTTTGTCAAGAGGAATGGTGTAACCCTGAAAGACATCAGAAAATCATGAGAAAGAAGTGAAAAAGAAAAACACAGTGGGGTAATAAAACTGGAAATATCATAAAACATCTGAGAGCTATATCATGAAGTAAGATTACTAGAAAGCCCTGTCTACTGAGCACTAAATATTTTCGTGTCCAAAAGCCAGCTCTCAGCTTAACTGTTTAGATCACCATGGTAATTCACTCTTAACTCATAATCAATTTATGTTTAGAGTTGAAGCTTTCACCGGTAGTGAAGTGCTGTGGCCGGCAGCACATGGACCAGCTGTGGACTCTCAGTTACCGTCATTTACCTTACTTAATAAACATCCCACGATCCCCTCGGATGAATGTCTGATAAGCAAAATACTTTTTTTTTGTTAATTAATTTCTAATCTGAGTGCTACCAGTGAGAACAGCTACAAGACTCTTGGATGCTTTAAGGTCACTGTCTGTGCCCCTAAAAGCAGCTTTTTCAGCCTGGTCTACACTTGTTGCTTCATTTTTAAGTGTTCTAACAGTGAGCTAACTCATTAGACAGGCTCAGTGACATTTTTATTCCATTATCAAAATTATTTAAGATACTTTTGTGGCTTCAGAATGAACCTATATAATTGTTAGAAATAATGCAAAACAATCTGTCGACAATGGTAGTACCTCCAACAGAGAACTGAGTGGCATCATATCAGTCACATGTCTGCAAATAGTCAATAGATAGTGCTGAAGAGGTCAGAGGTCAACTTCTGTAACCTCGCAACATTTAGTGCTGCTGAGAAGTGCTCTGACACTGAGGATGAGAGTGCCACCAGTGGAAAAAAACAAACAAACAAAAAAAAACGCAATAGCTTTGGACACAGACCTTCAGTTTAGCCCTTTTGTGTTCATACCATCACAGAAACATTCTTGTTTGAACCAGTTTGTATTTACATGTTTAATTACAATAGATGATCCAAACAGTAGATTACAACGAGGGCACAGCACCTTAAGGAAATTATCATCTTAATGTTTGATTGACTTGAAAGGATTTATAACAAAGCTAGTTTTACACAGATCTTTGTAATCTTGGTTCCTTAGGTATTATCCATAGACTCTAACCTATAATTTCATCCTGTTTCGAATCAATTTGATGAATTATTCAGCTTTAAGCCAAAAGTAGAAAAAATATATATGAATAAAAGTGAAATCAAGCTTTCTGGCCTTATTCTAGCTCCTAATAATACAACGGAAATGATTTTTTCTTAGTTTAAATGTAAGAGTTGTTCTACTTTTATAAATAAAAGAAAAGTTCTGCTTGTTGATGAAAAAATATCATCAGTAACTTTAAATATTTTTTCCTTTAGTGCAGCAGCGGCTTTTCAAACTGCAATAACTTTGTTTTCATGATCACTTTTTATTTTAATATACTACAACCAGATAGCTTTTTTATTGTTAATTTTTGTGCGGATGAAGTGTCAAATAATCTTAAATGCCTTATTTTATGTGAAAGCTTACACAACCTAAAAAACAGTCTGAGTTAAGAAAGAGTTCATATCCCGCACTGAGATTTCAGATATCTCTAACTGGAGCCTTCGTTAGGCCAGCACACTTAAAGAAAGCCTGGATATGATGAGTCTGCTATTGTTCAAACTATCAAACATTAAAACCATGTATAAAATCTAAACAGACAAAAAGTCTAGAAAATATAATAACTGCATAACCCACTCATCAACTTTAACTCTTACGTAGGGTCTCTACTGATTCTGGTGAGACATTACCTTTGCGTTTTTCCAGTTAGAGATGCATGGGGGAATTTTCCACTCCTGCTGCTCCTTAACCGTCATCTACAACAAGGAAAGAAACTCTGTTAAAATGATTTCTTTTTTTATAAGTTAAAAAAAAATTATGTTTTTAAAATACAGCAAAGATGCATCAAAAACTAAAGCCAGATGTACCTTTCTGCTTGGGGAATGCATGACAGGGGCTGGAGGAGAGGGAGGTCCCCGAGGGATCTTCTTGTTGATCCTGAAACATAAAAATAAAATCCACTTAACTTACCAGGCTGCAGGGTGGAAAACAAACATTAAAACACATGCCTGAATAGTGAGCTGTCTCACTGTTCAAACTAACTGGATGCCGACACCTGCTGCACATGACAGCTCTGTGTTATGATGCTACGGCTTTCGGATCAGGCCCCTCTGTGCTACACTTTGGCTGCCTCTCCTACTTTAACAGCTCTGTCTTTCTACATCAAATTTAATACTGTTCAGGATATATTTCTTAGTTTTGTGAGAAAATTATTGTTTAAGTACCTTAACGGTGTCAATCTCACCTGTGACATTCCACCAAACAGACAAACCCAGGATCCAACTCTTTTCAAGAAATCATTTTCCAGGATATTTTCATCCCTCTTTTGCATTATCCTTTTCTACAGTTGTACCTTACATTTTGTACATTTACCTAGATTGCTATGTTTATGCCTCTTCCGCCCCAGAGGTCTGATTTACAAGGAGCAGAGTCTATGGCTGAAACGAATCTATGAAATAATCTCTGACATTCTTAGAAATTATGGCAAATTTATCATAGAATAGTGCAATGACACCCAAAGATTCCTGGGTCACATAACCAACTGAAGTTACAATATTGATGTGGGCAACTCTCAGGTTAGTTTAGCCTACAAAAAAAAAAAACAAGATTAAGGGTTGATGACCAATACCCCGAGCTAGCTCCATCGATCATATCAAATTGAACTTTAAATTTATTTATTTATAACTCTCAAGCATTAACATTGTCTGCTAGCTATCTTTTTAGTCTGGCTTTTATGTAGTGTTGTACTGTTATTAAAAGTGGTTTTAATTTTCTATTGGTTCTTTAAAATCCTTCTCCTTGATTCTCTTTGAGATTTCCTTGGGCAAAATCCTCCTTCACAATTCAAATGAAAAATAATGAATACATATTAAGCAAAAGAAGATGAGTTTTCAGGCTTTTAACTGTTTAAAACAGCATCTGAATAGTGATTTAAAACAACTAGAACACTTTTACTCTTTATTATTCAGTCACATCAGTAAAAAAAGCAAGCTGTGTGTTGATGTGTTTGACAATGTTTACTTACTTGAAACGTGGAGGCTCCATTGGATCTTTTTGCATTTCCACCATACGAATCACCCTCTGTTTGGCCCCTGAGTTAAATGCTACTCCCTGCTGAGACGGTGTGTATCTGATGAGAGATAAAGAGGAAAAAAACATATTGAGATGCACTATTACTTCACTGAACAAAACAAATACAGGTAAATAAATGTCAAGTCAAACTGGTCAACAGCACAATCTACATTTTCTTGGACATGTCAGAGAATAATTCAACAACTAGTTTCAATACAACCTAATTACAACATTAAATAACTGTTCTGAAATGGTGTCAAAGTGAACAAATTAAGCTAAAGATTAACTGAGAAATACCTGATATATTGTGCTGGTGCTTGTTTGTCTGCAGCTCGAACAGGCATAGCAGCTGCAATCTTCTGGGAGACTTGTTTTTCCAGAGCAGACCGGGTCTTCTCTGTGAGCTACAAAGAACAAATAATGTTAACATGTTTAGTTATCTACACAAAACATTTTGATCTCCTCTGTTTTCATTAACATATGATGAAAGTTTTCTTAGACTAACAGAACAAAGAATATTTTATGACTTTTATCAACTCAAACCCGTGTTCTCATAAGTGACTTGAAACGATGCCATTGTTCACATTGTGCCTTGAACACAAAAGTTACAGACACTCCTGGCTTACCTCTTTGATAGCGTCTTCATCAGGCCTCTGTAAATCTGGAGCATCTTCATTTAGGACTTCCTTTGGAAGAAGGTCTGTGTATTTACTGAAGATCACCTGCAGCAATAAGATATGAGTCAGGTTTGGACTTGCATCAATGTAGCGGACTGTTTTGTGAACATGCCAGATGGCTGACTGTACTTCTGATTCATGTAAATTCAAAATGGCATACAGACATTGATCAACATTTGTAATCATTAAGGTAGATGATATTAAGATTAAGATGGAAACTGCTCTGGTGTTAAAACCAGGCTGGATTTAGTTTGACCTTGCCTCAGTGCATGGAAACATTGTAAAGTGTGTGCAGAGAGCATGGGCAATTTAAGAAAAGATAATATATTCCTTTATTAGTCCCACAGGGGGAAATTCCAAATTTTCCAAATGTCCTGCCCATCATTATGTTGTTTACCTTATCTTTGCCCTGTCCTTGTCTTGCAATGGCGTCATATTTGATCTTTCCTTCTGCATCCACCTGCACTGCCAGGGCATTGGATGTCTTCTTCTTTCTACCCATCTCCAGAGGAAACTGGGCCACGTGGATCTCTGGGAAAGCGCCTCCATCTCCAAAGTCCTACAGAAACAAAAAGAAAAGTAGATTTGTAAATTAGATGTTGACAACTCAGTCATTAGCATCTAAGCATTTAATTAGGCTGCCTAATAAAGGACAAGTAACATGTATTCCCCTTCAGCACCAGGCAATGAATAATGACTAACTAAGTATTATATTTTAAACTATTTTTCTTTACCATACAATTTTTTTATTCCCTGTGACATCAGAGGTCTCTATTTTAAGGAGACCCGGCTCAGAATGGGAGAAAAACTCACCCAAATCCATACAGTACACAATAAATAATAAAATCAATTCAAAAAAAAAAAAGATGAAGCACTGATATACAGCACATCACCATAATCAAGCAGAGGCATGATAGTTCCTGACATCCTGAGAGATTTCAAGCAAACAGCAGCAACACGCTGAAACTTTTGTCTATGGAGAATAGCACTGAATATTAGAAGAGCCATGTCACTGGTGCAGTTGACTCAAAAACCTGTAGATCTGCATTTTTCTCAGAGAATATCCGCAGAAGTCAATAATGGGAATAGATAAAACAACAAACTACGGTAAAATTTCAGACTGTTGAGACAGACCTCAGCGAGGAACCAGAGAAGTGAGGAGGGTCAGGCTCTGACCACTGCAGATCGTTCTTAAACTCATATTATTTTTAACTAATCAAGCTTTTTAAGCTTTTAAAATCATGTCAGTGGTGTACTTTTTGAACACTCTGAGCACACTGCAACAATACCGCAATAATAATGATAACTGTGACAATTTTGGTAACAATAACAGTGATATGAAATTTTCATACTGTTACATCCCTACAGGGAATTGATCAACAATCACTCAACTGACACCTTTAATCCCTGAATAACCGTACTTACTTATTAGGATAACTACACTATTACAATGAATGCAGTACTGACTACATAGAATGACAGATAACAGAGCGTCCATCGTTCTATGTAATTGATATTCTTGCTAATAAACGATAAAGATTTACCTCCAGTGACCGGGGTACCCAGCCTTTCCTCTGCCCGTATGGTGGAGGCTCTCTGCGGGACGCAACCAGTGCGGTGGAGTAGGACTTCTGAGCCCGGATCTTCTCCTCTGCCTCCAGCTGGTCCTGGGACAGCTGGGTAGGCGCCGGTAAAAAGCTGCAAATAAAGTAAACAGGGTTAAATACATGTCTTGGTGTTAGCACAGCTGCTTTGAACCCAACTAGCAAGCTAGCGTCATCGAAAGACTTCCCCCCTATAAAACAGCAATGTTCATACATACTGTCAACACCAGACAAGAAGATGACAAGCTGGATGTTCGCAAATAATAATTCAAAAGATATAGCCTGGCCAAGTCATAGAAACAGTCTGTGAAACGTGTGTTTTGCCACCACAGTAGCATGTTGCTAAGCTAGCAGCTAATACCCCCTGAGCCTACGACCAGTTTACGACACACTTAGCTAGCTAGCATTAGCTGATGCAGTTAACTACGAAATTAATAAGAAAACGAAGCCAGGCAGAGATGAAACACCACTGTTAGAACTGACAAAGATTTTCTTATCGAACATCCTACTCTTGAAATTAAACAGATGACTATAGAGAGAATAAAAGACACAAAAGGCCTTGACGTGGTACTCACCTCGCGAGCGACATTTTCCCCTTTCTTCCTTAGCAGGGCTCTGGGCATGCGCAGTCAGTGCGAAAAGGGGATGACGCGGTGTCCCTGATATTATTGAGTCCCTGTGCGCTTTATCCCCCACACTGTCAAAACAACAACATTTTTAAACCGTAGAATTATAGAAAGTCTAGGTTTAACATTTCGGGTGCAAAATCAGAATAAAACAATATATGTTATTCATAATAAGCAGGGGTACAACCAGACATTTTGGTCCCCATGAAGAGGTATCAGATTGGGCCCCATCCCAAACCAGCTCTGCACAGTAAGCAACTGTAAAGCAAACTAATAGATAAATAGGACTAAACTGATCTGTTATGGTCAAATTCTAAATTTTGCAGACATGCTTCTCTGTTTAAAGACACACAGGAAGCTTCCAACAGTGGAGAAAATACTCTTTAGCAGAAGTTACAGAATAAATGGTGAATTCATCTAAGTACTGTACTGACATTTTATACCATTTTAAGCATCAAAACATATTTTATTTATCATATAATATGTCCTCCGTGAAACTTTGCTCTTTATAACTCCAAAAAGATTCAAAACCTTTACAAATTAATAATTTGTCTTGCACTCATTTCCCTCTCCCCAAAGACCCCAATATTTAACATGCTAAAAGCATAAACAAAACTTATATCCTCCAATAAATGTCCAAAAGGACCTCTTTTTACATGAATGTAATTAATTGAGAGTTAAGTGAAGCAAAAGATGACTGAATATTACTTTTTTCGATAAAAAAGGGAAATCTTGTCATCTTTTATGTAAACAGAAGAGGTCTTTAGACCTCTGGTAAACACAGATGATATTATGTTTTTAGGGGTCCTTGTCAGTCACAACCTGACACATCAGATGGACATTTCAATATGTTTTACTAATCCAAGAGCTGAACCTTTCAAAAGCATATCCTGCAGGTTGATTGGACAATTGTTCTGTCAAATAAATGCATTATGGGCCAATCAGATGCTGTGGTAGGCAAGCAATCCTGCCAAAGTGTAAAGTACAAAATGTAAGCCACTTTGTAGAACAAACTCTTGTCAAAACAAGTCAGAAGTGGAGTCAAAATGTATTTTCTATCAAGAAATGCTTTTAGTGTTGGATATTATTTTTCATTTAGTGATGAAATGTGATCCAGGTCTGATAAAACTGCTAATGAAGCTGGTAGTATCTATGCTAATCTCTGTATGAGCACTAACTTCCTGCTGTTGTTTTGCTCATAGCTTCCATCTGTTCCTTCTTTAAAGGACTCTGATTGTGCTATTCTGCTCTGGGCTGAGGACAGTTGTGGTATATTTGAGCTTGGCAAGATGGATCTATCTGATTGAAGATATTGAATCAGGCAGATCAAGCTGCGCTACAAGATTTTGTCAGCCAAGGACCCTATATATAATAATTTTTTAATCATTTTTAGACACATATGCTTACTAGCCTCCAAAGATTAGCATCTTCACTTGTCTGAAAAACATCACAATTATAACCTCTTTTAATAGGTCTCAAATTGTCATTAAAATCAGGTAATAAGGGTACAACAGACACACTTTGAACATTACTGAAGACAGGTTTTAAGATACAAATGATTTCCTTCAATATTAATCTTTTACTGCTAGTTTATCAATCTGCTCGCCCATATCTCACTGTGTGAGTTTAATGGTAATTTTAATGTTCACTACAAAGTTTAATTTAAATATGGGCAAATATGACAGTGCAGCAACACATTTTTCCCACCTGCTGCTGCAAACAACCCTGAAAACATCACTGAATGTACCTGAGATTGTGTCTTCTTCAAGTTGCTTCTTTGAATAGATTTAAGTTTAAAGGACACTGATTTGTCAACAATTACCTTGTAGATTTTCAAAGATTCTGATATTGCCTGTTCTATAGAGCCAATTTTGCTTTTCGTTCAATTTCATCAGACTCCAGCTGCTTCCTGTCCAGAGATTCAAAGCAACATATGCAGCAAGGCCAGACAGCATATGCTGTAAAGTGGAAAGAAGAAAAATAAACTCAGTAATTGAAGCCCTAGGTAGCAGATGGCTTAAAGTGTATGCATTCGTGGAAAAAGTGCACAGCTTCAATGCTTGAGTCAAAGTGTAGATACTCCTTGTTAAATATTACTCCAATACTTACTCAAACGGTTACCTGTGTTGGTAATGGACTAAACAATGCGAATATGCTAAATAATTTAGTCAAAGTCTCTGAACATATTTTTACTATGAGTTCAGTCAAGAGGTGGCACACAGATGTATATATTCAAATACTGACAGGAGCAACTCTTCATTTGAGAAATGTCACTCCCTCAGCTCTGTTTAATCGAGGTCTTTAATAAAGTTCTTTTTCCTTTGGTTTTGTTAGATATGGGTTTGTTTCTTCTAATTGGCTTTATATATGTTGTCCTGCATAGTCTGATTGATTGATTGATGTAGTGGAGTCATCCATATAACAATTGTCTTTAAATGTTGTAAGTAACTAAAACTTTATCTATATAGCACTTTCAAAACACAAAGTTACAAAGTGCTTTGAAGAAATTAAGCAATAAAATAAAGTCACAGGGAGGGAAAAATACAGACACAAATAAATCAAACAAGCACAAACACTGCATTAAGAGTTAAATGAAGGCTTGCCTATACAGATAAGTTTTTAATGCTTTTTGAAGCACTTTAAGAATTCTACAGATCTGAAGGATTGTGGGAGTTTATTCCAGAGTGTGGGAGCTAAACAGCAGAATCACAGTCACCTTTAGTTCTGCAGTCAGATAGTAGAATATAGAGAAAGCCAAGATAAGATGATCTGAGAGGATGGTTTGTGGAACAAGGAGGTTGGAAATGTAACTGGGGGCGAGGTCATGCATTTTATGTAAGTAGTAAGATTTTATAGCTTATTCTAAGTTTAGCAAGGAGCCAGTGGATAGATACAAGAACTGGTGAGATGTGGGGCTGTCGGCTGGTTAGAGTTAATATTTTAGCTGATGCACTTCGAACCAACTCTAGATGGGGAGTGACGATTGGCTGGGGCAGGTATAGAGTGAGTTACAGTCCTCTAAACAGGAGAAAATTAATGTATGAAGTAACAATCAAGGGAGGAGGTGGAGACATTTTTTTGATTTTTTAGACATTTATGTGGTGAGGGAAAAGGTACGTACAAGCTTTGTGATATGGAGGTCAAAGTTCAAGCATTAATCAAATATTATTCTAAGGAGGTGAATTGATTAGGTCCAATTATTTCATTTCATTTCATTTCATTTATTTATTTATCTCAAACTTTAAAAAACCAACAAACAAACAAAAGCAACCAAATCAATGCAAAGTACTATGTACATCAAACTGTACATGTCCGTCAAACATATTAAGCATGTGAGTACATACACGTGCACAGCAACCAGTTTGAGAAGGAACAGAAAGAAGCAAAGAGCTTATCTAGTCCTGCCCCTTCCTTACAAATCAGATACAAAACTTAATTATAAATCAGTACCCGCTGTCATTATTCATGGGAACAATGTAAATTCATGGGTAATAGTAACCCCATTCTTCATATACATCGCCAAGAGAACAAACAAAAAAAACCCATCCTAATAATAAGTGAGCACTTTAGAAGAATCAATATATACATTATTCATCCATATCATACATATCTACATTTTACACATACAGTATATACATAATCAAACTATTTCAATGTCCACAGTATTCATAATCATCCATCTCATAATACCATATACATACAAAATCTTCCCCCTAGTATGTCTGTTCTAAACTACATTTTATGTTCTTTACTATAATTAATTACATATGTTAATAGTAATTAGTGTTAATATACATATCTACAATTACTTATATGCTACAAACTGTTTTGGTCTAAGGCCCTATTATTGCTAAATTACTTGTATGAATTTAATAATACTTGTCTATAGTGTAATTTAAATATTTGCATGTTATTGCACATTTTTAAAGTGACATCCAGGCTGTTCCAGAGTTTGACTCCACAAACAGAAATGCACATACTTTTAAGAGTTCAGTGAACGATGGGACAAATGAAATTATGTTCACCCCTTAGATTACAGCCCCCCTCTCTGATTTTGAAATTATTTTGTAAATTACCAGGTAACGTATTATGCAATGCTTTATATAGCACTGTACTGTTTCAGATTAACTATGTCGTAAAATTTAAGCAGTTTTGATTTAAAAAAAAAAACAGAGGGTTGGAGTGATCTCTGTATCCAGCATGATTTATGATCTGGATAACTCTTTTCTGTAATGTGCAGATCTTTTACAGATTGGTCTTGTACATGTTTCCCCAGACTTCAGTTAAAAGAATGTTGGATTTATTGGGGTAAGATGGAGATAATCTTAAGACATTTGATTTTTCTCTGCAGTTTAGGAGTTATTGAGAGTGGAAAATTGATTTATGTTTTTGCTTTAACTGAAATGTACACCTAAGTATCGTTGGCATTAAAGTGCTAAGAAATATCTTTATGTTGTGTGAGCAGAGTGCTGTGCGGTAAAATATACTGTAAAGTGAGAAATGTATAGGTCCAAGAACTGAGCCCTGGGAAACTCCACAAAGCAGAGGAGCAGTGGATGAGACATTGTTGTTAATACAAACATTAAAACATCATTTTTGTGTAGAAAATGTAATGACTTACATGGAACACTGCAATTTCAGTCAGGTTAGCCGATGTAGAAAATAAATGTTCCTTTCGATGCTAATATGTAGAAGACTTTTGTAATTTCCTCTATCAAACCCTGCTGTTATAATTCATGGGATGAATATGGTGACTCAGAATCTTCTGTCAAGATGATCAGTAAGAAATAGTGACATGACCAGTAACTTGTTGTTCTTTCTTTCTTTCTTCTCACTGCGTCTGCATCTTTTCCATCTCCCTGTCACCTCTGCCTCTGTTCTCTCTCTGTCTTACCTTCTTCCTCTCCCTCTCTGTTTCTCAGTAAGAGAGGAGGAGGAGGCAGTCTGTCAGTCGCTCAGCAGAGACGCAGAGTATTAATGTGACACAGGGTAAAAGGACACGTCAAAGGAGATCCATCACCGGGGCGGTGGCACGGGACACGAAAGCTTTTAATAAACCGAATCATCAGGGTGCATCTCTGTGTGACCATGCCCAGCTTTTGGCATTGAGGGGTTGTACACTGTTCTGTCTGCCTGTCCCTGGATGTGCTGCAGTTTGACTGATGGAGTGGACATCCTCACACCACTCAGCTAAAATCACCCTCTGGGAAGTTTCTAAGCAGTGCTTTAGAGTTTTGAGCACCATGTTGAATAAGTGATAAACAGATAAAGTTTCTAAAAAAGTAGTAAAAAGCATGGACATTTGTGCAAAGGTTTCTTCAGCTATCATGTTCACAATCAAGAGATTAACATGAATCCCGGTTGTATTGATCTATTACCTATAATCTCCAAAAAGAAATCAGTTTATCCTTAAGTCAAAGTGGACATGAGTATCGAGATTGTAGAAAATCCCCAAGTGTCATTGAGTTACCACAGTCACAAACAGGGGATAAACATGGGTCTCAGTGACCTCAATGACCATTTCAACCATTAATTACAGTAGATTTTGGTGCAAAGTTTAAGGATATTTTCTAAAAGCATTTTTTAAAATATTGCCTTCAAAAAGCAAGCAATTAATATGGGATCCAGTGACCTTGACCTGTGACTTTGACCCTGAAAATCTGAGAGGACATTTTTGATTAGTTAAATAAAATGAAATATTTTGGAGAAATCCCATTTACAACCAAGAGACAAACGTAAGGCCAATGATCTCGTCTTTGACCTATGCACGGCCCGGTGGCCCCTGCGCTCTCCCAGTTGCTGCAAAAGTGACAGCGGCTCTGACCTTCTTCGCCACCGAGGTGAAATTGTCACTGCGCCTCGCCCGCGGCGCATTAAAAGGCGAGGAGAGGCGTTCATTTGATTGGTGAAGATTACACTGGGCTGTGTTAAACCCTCTCACGCCTCCTCTCCTCCCTCTCTGCTACTTGCGCCGGTGGGAGAGATGGAGGCGTGGGTGCGCCTCCCTGCGCCAGACTGCGCTGTACACGAAACTTGCAAAATGCCCTGGACACACCCTGTTGGCGCGACGCAGGGCAGGTGCACCCCGCCTGTGCCTGGTCTACGAAATTAGAACCTTATGCTTCATTTGTCAGGCTTTGGTGCATCTGACAAATGAAGCATGTACTAAAAACTAACCAAACCAAATGAAATTGCAGCAATGATGCTGGGATCCTCTACTACAGTTGAACAAGGGTCATTTTATTTGTAATATACCCTATGGGGGGCAGAAAATAAAAGTAATAACATGAATGTTATGGTCTTTTAAAATTGTTTAGTAATATGTTTTACTTGCTTGTACTGGTTCTTTTAAGTATATTTTGTGCATTTTAGCCTTTGACAGTGAAGAGGGACAGTGAATTGACTTGTGAAAGGGAGCAAAAGAAAATAGGGGTTGATGCTCAGCAAATGGACCTCAGGGGAATCAAACCAGGTCAGCCGAAGCATGTATATGGGACATGTATGGTTGCATACCACTCTGCCAAACCAGCATCCTAATATCAGTACCTATAACCCCTTCTACTGCTGATCACATGGGGCAATTCAGATATCTAGGTTTCTTCTTTCTAGGTCTGTCAATATAGTTATTTCCATGTTTGAATATCAGAGGATGTGTGCTATGTTTGGCTGTGTCTTCCTGCTGTCAAAGCTCTTTTTCTCCTTAATATCAATAATATGTTTTTTTTTTAGTTTAGGAAGAAACACAATAAATCTCCTCACTCCTAACTTGATTAATTAGATACCAGACCTGGAGGACCTGCAGAATTAAAACATTCTTTCTGACCAAGACTGAGTTTCACCACAGTGGGGGCAAACTGGGCTTTGAATTGGAGAGGCACCGACAGGAAGTGCCACTAAATGGTTCAGATCTTTTCTGTGACATATTCTACCACTGTGGACATACATGCCACACTGGTAGGTCTGTAGTTTTTTTCCTGGCTCCCAACTGGTTGGATGGATTTCTGCCATGTTTGAAATTCTGGTCAAACGATTGCTTTCACAACTACTGTGGGAGCAACACATCTGAGCTGTGTGAAAGTATCTGATATCTCCAAAGTAACAGCAAGACTTTACAGGAAACACATGAACAAGCAGGAAAGTGTATGTGGACCTTCTGTTGATGCTGGCATTTTTTTTTTTAATGATCTAGCTGCCTACTGTGTTGGCCACTGATGCTTTTTGTGTTTATGTGATGTTCTGTGTGTGCCATAGAAAAGCATTTTTTTGTCTATGTGTGTATATTTGAGCCATTCAAAAGAGACATGATGGATTGTGCTGTCTTGAGTTTAAATTTCTTCCCAGTTTTACTACAGTTGTTTTCAATCATCTGATCATCATGCATGTTGGTTGTGCATCATAAACGATTCATTCACACAGTGTGAGCTAAAACTCTTCCGTGAATGTTGGCTCTGCACGTAACCAGAGCGTGTAGGCTAACCAATCGGATGGTGCTGTGGGTGGCCCAATGTTAGTCTGCGTTCCAGCGGCGGTTTGGACCTGTGAATCACGACTTCAAAGTTACGAGTCATGACTTCATACCATTCCAGGCATTCTTCTATTGCAATAAACTATATACGTGTCGGGATTTATATAGGGGTCATTTCATACACTTAAAATGTGATAATATGTGGAGCGCAAACGGAAAAATAACTTTTATTCTCCCCAATAGAATATTTCTTACCGGGACCGCCATTATGTTAAGCTGCATGACGTCTAACAAGGAAGTCAGAGTAGGTTGAGCGACATCGAGTGAACAGGCGTGAATTCACAAGTTTAACTATAGCGCCACCCACTTTTAGCCAGTAAATCATGGGTTATGGATGGCTTGGAACGCACCCTTAAGTTATGAGATTTCTGGAAAATTTGGGGATTTTTTTTGCATCCATACAAATATGCGGATCACCACCAAAATTTAATGGCTTCTTCCTTGGACCAAACCACACCTCTGGTAAAATTTTCATGTAAATCCATCCAGTAGTTTTTGCGTAGTGCTGCTATCAGACCAACAAACAAATGCTTTTGTATGCTACAAACTCAAACTGCATGATGTGCTTATAGGCTCTAGTTTGTCTTTGTTTGTAACACTGCAACACTTAACTGTCATGCAATGAAAAATGAAAACTTTAAGGTATTTAACCCATTTTTTGTCTTTCAGGTGCTGTAAGGAGTGAGGTGTCCTTCCCTTTTAGGAGAAATCCACCTAAACAAGGTATGTGTTGTGATCTTATCCCCTTTCTTTTTGTACAGACCCCAGTCAGATAAACAGTAAAACTAAAGTAATTTGGATTAACGCCTGTGTTGACTAATTTAATAATACCAATTGGTGTTGTATTTTATACTGTTGGAAAGCCTGAGTCACCTTTACAACAAGGTAAAACGTGGAGGGATCATGCAAACGTGGAATGAGCATCACAGCTTAAACATATATATATATTATACAACAACACCCCAAAAATGTGCCGAAATTTCACAAAGAAAGTTGGGAAATGTTATTTCGGTCAATCATTTCTCCCCTTTAATAATACTAATTGATGTTATATTTTATACGGTTGGAAAGCCTGATTACTCACCTTTACAATTTGTGCAATGAGCAACACAGCTAAACGTATGGGTATTTCAGTTAACAGTTGCTAAGATGGTTTAGTATTTATCCAGTATTGGTAGTGGATGCACAGGAAACATATTTTTGCCCACGAATGAGTTGATGACTGACGATTCCGTTTGCATGTATCTAAATCATTTGTCTCTTTTTGTTTGCAGCACAGATAAAAAAAAAATTCGACTCTACAGCCATGGAGGACTACATCAGGGTAAATCTGTCTGAGCACCTCAAACATGCGCCACAGAGACATGGAAGTGGAGGATTCTTGACAACCACCTGCCAACAACTGAAGAATACTTTATTGCAAATAATTATGTTTGTTTATATTTTAATAAAAATTGAAATTGGGTTGTGAATTGTGGTTTGTTTGTATGTGTATAACTGTAGTACCATGTTTCCACAGGGTGGAGATCATGTTTCTTACCAGATATTTTTCTGTTACTTTGGCTCAGTAGCAAGTTGGAACAGGAGTTGTACTGTATTCATCTCCAGTTAGACAATCAAATGGCGTTTTTTGAAACAGATCATTTACTCAGCACTCACTCTGGTAATGAGACAAATAAAAGGAGTAATTCATTTCCTGCTGCTGATCCAAACTTCTGGACATCTAAAAGTGTCTAATAGACGTCCACAAACGACAACGTTCAGACTACAAATGTGACGTTCGGTAGACATCGAAAAAGGATGTCAATCCAACGTCACAATAAAATGTCGAAAATATAACAGATAAGATGTCAACTTGACATTACAATTAAATGTCGAAAATATGACAGAAAAGACGCCAATCCAACGTTACAATTAAACGTCCAAAATATGAAATAAAAGACGTCAATCCGACGTTACAATTAAACATCCAAAATATGACAGAAAAAGACATGAATCCGGCTTTACAATAAAACATCCAAAATATGACAGAAAAAGACGTCAATCTGACGTTACAATAAAATGTCCACAAATATGACAGAAAAAGACGTCAATCCAACTTTACAATTAAACGTCAAAAAAATGAAATGAAAGATGTCAATCGGACGTTATAATTAAATGTCCAAAATATGACTGAAAAGATGTCAATGTTATGTTATAACATGTTACATCATGTTAAATCGTGCAGTGGGATGGACATCAACGCTAGAGGTTCAGTAGATGTCGAAAAAAAGACATAGCCTTGAGTTACAAAACAACCCCTTCAGTGGACCGACATTGGACGTCCAAATATGACATAGCTTTGACATCACTCCAACGTCAACGTTAGATGTTCGGTAGACGTCGACAAAAGATGTCGCCTGGCGTTACAAAACAACACCTTCAGTGGATCGAAATTGGAGGTCCAAAAATGACATAGCTATGATGTCACTCCTACATCACATTGCGCCGTGGGAACCTGATTTGTCTGTTTACATGTCAGTCAACATTGTTGCCAAATCTGTTGCTGATTTGATCAAAAAAAAAAAAAAAATCATAAAATGCACTGCACCTTAAAGCTTACTGCTGATTGGCTGTTACATGTGTCAGTCAATCTCAGGTCTGTCTCTCATCTCTTATCACACAGGTTGCAGACAGCTGCGTAGCATCAGGTAAAATTATGCCATGGAAAGGATATCAAAGTTTTCCACAGGGCTTCAGGTTATATTTTATATACTATTAACAATTCTCAAAAAGACATATTAAATATTGAAACATATAACTACATTAACTACAATTTTTTTAATTGTTTATTTATCTGTTGCGTTATATGGTGTCAAAAGGTGCACAGATGTACAAAACATATTGGGCCTAATTTACTAAGATCCAAAATAACCAGTGCTAAATCGCATGTGCAAACTAAAAAATTGCACGTGCAATTAGTGGGCGTGTTGTGGGTTATCTACTATCACTGCATGCGCAATCGATAACAGGTGCAAAGTGGTGCAGACCATGGAGAGTTTGGGAGAGCAGAGTGGCCATAAATGAAAAATGAAATTTATAGCCATGGTGTTTGAGGCAAATACACACTTGCGGTAATTTTTTTTGCTGTCTGTCATTTTGACGGACAAGGTCGTCACTTTTCCCTCATGCCTTATTTTTAGCCGTCATTTTTCATTTTCTTTTTCTGATTACAATTAAACATAATCTAAATGACAGCATTCACATAGTTACACAGCTCCATCATCAAAAACTCTAATGTGAAGAGCAGTCTTACAGTTACGCACACAGACTGCGTAGGTACTCTTGCTTTTTACGCATTGACTGTGTCACACTTTCCACGCACTAACAGCTCCTAAACTCGCTGTCAGTGCGTGGAGATTGTGATGCATTCAGCTCTGGGTGACAAACAGAGTGATTCTCCTTCATAGCCAGCTTTTTTTTTTTTTTTACATAGGTTAAATGACCTCCTCCGCAGTGTAGAGCACAAAACAGAGAGGTGTCTGCATCAGTATGAAGATACACTGGATCATCCCTCTTTTTCCAGTCCATCATAATGACAGACAGCCTCCAAATCTTTCTGTCATTCATCGAAAAAATTCAGTCAGTGATGGAAAATATTTGGTTAATGCAACCCCTGTTTCTCGCCACAATGACTGCAATCAGTTGCAGGTTTGATAAATCACATTGCGTGTGCTAAATAAATACATTTGCATCTCCTCCAAGTGTTTTGCGCGCTCTGATAATCTGCAGGTGTTCTGCATATTCATGAAGGCAAACACACCAAATGGACTGTGCGTGCTTTTTTGCTCATTTGACAGACGCAGTCCTCGCTGCACCCTGTTAGTAGATCAGCTTTGCGCGCACTATCAAGTTTGCAAAACACAAACCTGTAGAAGATCAGGCCCATTGTGTCCTGAGCTCATGCATCTGGGTTCAGGGAAAATTTAAAGTGTCCCTATTTTGAGGTCTGAAAATCTGGTCACTAGCAACATTAACAATATGTTACTGCATTACAGAAAATTATAATTCAGTCATTCCCAGCACTGTTTAATGTAACCTTTCCTGCTGAACAGGATGTGAATAAACCTTAATCTCAGGATTTTTTCAGCTATTCCATTTTAAGTAGAGGATAATTTCCAATTGAATTGGTGTTACTGAATGTAAAAGTATCTACACACACAGCCAGTTACCACAAGCAGGAAAGTTACCCCCCAACACTGCAGAGGAGTCATTGAGCCTTTATGAACATAGACTATGTCTGTCTCAAACTGCTGTGGACTACTCCAACCTGAGGGATCTTCATGATTTTGTCATTGAGCTGAATGTACGTTCCCCCTGTCAAGTGTCAGCACTTGTTGTAGTTTGTAACAGTACATTGTCCATTTAATTAACCATCTATGGGACAACCAAATATTCAGTATATTTTTGTTGTATCTGCAGACCTATAACAATGTATTGCCTGAATGAAAGAGATCTGAAACTCTGAGTGCCTGCTGAAACCTCAATCTTTGTATCAAATCCTCTATTCAAAGACGTCTAAAAATAAATATAAGGCCCTCAGAAAGTAAACACAGACACACACAAGAATTTTTTGGTAAAAACCCATGAGTTTCTCAAACACTGGGAATCAAGAGAAAGTTTCTCTCCCTCTTTGCGGCTTTTGTAGCGAGAATTTGTTCTCAAAATGGAGCTCCTCCCTGTCGGAAACCATCCATGTCACAATTATTACCAGGTAAATACTGGGAGAGCAGGAAGATGCAGAAAAAGAAAAAAATAAAGGGAGCAAAATGCCTTGTGGCTGCATGGGAGGAATGAATGAAAAATGAAAACAACTCAAAATGGGTCAACTGTCTCCCAGTTTCCTGTTTGGTAAATACACAAGCACAGGTTCACACACTCTCATGCTATAGTAAATGTATGCACACATACTGCAGTGCTGGAGAGGATGTTTATGGGGCACAGCATGTTTGACAAAGTAAAGCGACTGCAGCCTTATATTTGATACAACAATCCCACAAAGCTGTCTAACTGTGTGCCACCTTAGATTACAGATGGCAGGATGAGGCTTGTAGATTAGTTTAGGTCCGTTCACTCCTCACCTGTCAGATATGGTTACACAGTGAATGCTGTTGCTGTTCCCCTCTACAGCTGTCTTGATGAAGGGAATCAGTTTGAATTACGTGGATGTGTGTTCTTGTATATTTGGAAAAACATCATTTGTAAAACCAGCTCACAGAAACAAAGAGTCTGTCTGTGTGTTAGCTGGATCCTCTCTGTTTACATTCATCTCTGCTACCTTTGCTCAGGGTTGTACTCAGAGGGCCCTATCATATGATGATGTTAGCTTTTCTGATGCAGTTGTAATTTTTACTCACATTACTCATATTATTGTGCACATGGGTTTGTTTGTCTTTAATGAGAAGTGTGCCATTGCAAAGCCAGTGAATTTCTATCTTGATGATAAATAAAATGTCTGGGCATTTGACCACCATAATCCTGGTCTGGGGGTTTAGGGTGTGTCAGTTTTGCTGTTTTGACTATTCAAATTCTCGGTGCAAAGCCAGACACAGGGCGCAAAGAGGATGTATTAAGATCCTTAAATATACACTGATTGGTTTGAGGTTTGAGTTATGGCTGGATCATTGGATGTCTCTACTTCTGGGATTTTGTCTTGCACGGAAAACATAAATCACAAACTACAAAAGACATCAAGAACCACACAGGACAGAACATAATAACATGAAACAGTTAGCCAAGAATAAAAAAATAAAATAAAATGACAGTAATGAATTAGCAGAATTAGTAAGTACAATACATCATTAAATCATTGCATGACTTGATGTCAGCCATGTCATTGTCATTGTCTTGTATTGTTCCACTATACTCAAAAAACACTTATAAAACACTGTATCAGATATATTAATGCTCAGATTAAAGTGCTTTTATTCAATGAAGCATACAAGAGCATAGGAAATGATCAAAAAGGCTGGTCAGACACAAAAACTCATTAATTATCAAATCTCCTAAACATTTCAGGAACCCTCTTCTATATATGTATGATAGACCTGTTAACTCAACACCTAATACTTGTGGGGTTTTGAACAAGTTATTTTCCAATTCTCCTGCAGGAACCCTTGGCTCTATTTTCTATTATGTGTGTAAAATACACTAGACAGCCTGTTTTATTATTTATGAGCATAATTATTGGTTATCTGTGCCACAGACTTTAGAATTTGCATCAGGCTTTGCACTTAGACCATGAGCCATATAAATAACAAAATGTAGATGAAAACACCCCAAATCAGTTTGCACCACTGGCTTTAGGCAGCAAGTCTTTTGTCGTCAAAATAGTGCTCATAGATTGTAAGCCCTCTGGTATTCTAATCTTCTAAAGACCTGCACATTAAGCAGACTCTACTGACTGATCATTTCTTTGGCTAATAAATATAATATTGATAGGTACCATATAAACCAACTTCAAAAATACTGAACAACTCAAGATGACTGAATTACCATATTTTCTGAAACAGTGAATGGTTGTTAAATAGCTGCCTGGCTTGCATTATGACCAGGGTCGCAGTCCACAAAAGCAAATAAAGGTTGGCTAGCATTAAATGGCCAGGGTGTTATCAAAGGCTAATAACCTTATTCCTTTGTCTTTCAGGCTGAGCAGAGATAAACACAGCATGAGAGACAAGAGGAGAACAGGGGAAGAGTTCACACTGTGTGCTTTTAAATCAGAAGAAAAAGACAGTGAAAAGAGTTTTAAACAGATAATGGAGAGGACTCTATATGTTCACCTCCCCCTGGCCAAGGGCTGTTTAACAGCTCCTGGTCTCCTATCTGTCAGTACTGTTCTGATAATTAAACTATGTTATGGTGAACATTAATACAAGACAAAGCCCATGTCTTTACAGACTTCAAACTGATCTGAGGACACCGGTAACAATGACCATAGGGTCTAATAACTGATCTAACTCAGACCCAGATTGTCTTACAATGTCAAACACTTTTTTCCTCTCTTTTCAAAGTTGATATAGATATCCATTATTGAAACAGGAAGTTTCCCGCTCAGAAATAAAATGACAGATGGAGCTGAAATCACTTCTCTCAACAAGAACTGAAAATGTGTGAGTGAGGAAAAAGAAGTAGCAGAAAATAAAAGTCTAAGTTGAATAAAATGTTTCCCCAGCATCTGACTTTCCTGAATAAGGGCTTGTGTCCACAGGAATTTGGGAAGACCAGGAAAGAGCTGCCCTATAAATATGAGGCAGCTCATTTTCACCTCCACAGTTGTTGTTTACGAAGCAAACAGCAGATGTTCCACCCCTTCTTGATGTTGATTGGTTAGTGAGGGAAAAGTGACATTGATGAGCATGGAGCTCTTTCAGAAGATTAACTATCTTCAACTGAGAGCACTGGGAGTGCAACAAAAAAAATTGCTGAAAGTGAGAACATTTTTCTGCCCAGGGCAGCAAGTGGTGAGAACACTGGACTTTGTTAGTTCTGAATGAAAAACAAACAGCCAGTGAAAATACACTGTCTGTGGACACAGGCCCTAAATGTAACGAAAGGCACATTTTGCGTCCATGTCATATGTTGTGAGGGAGATTATGTGATGTTGAATACAAGATAAAGTGCTCAGCAAATTATAGATTTGGCACGTTTACATTGGCTTTATCTTTATTCCAGGATGTTACAGTCTCAGGAAAACAGACAGTAAAACAGTACACACTTGAGAGCTTGGCTCTGAAAGAAAGGTCACAACCACTGGAGCCTATGAATGTGTGTCCATCTCATTGTCCAATCATGGTAATGTCTAGTTCCAAAAAGTCAGGATGGTGATGCCCAAAATACTGATCTAGAGTCATTATGACTTTCACAAATAAAAAAGCTGATTTCACTGTGACTCAGTTCCCTTGATTTTTTGTTGTACAAATCCTTAAGGTCTTTGCAGACCAGATGAGATTTATTTTATTTTTTTTAAAACATTTGCACTTACAATGTATACATATATACAAAACCCAAAACCAGTGAAGTTGGCACGTTGTGTAAATCGTAAATAAAAACAGAATACAATGATTTGCAAATCCTTTTCAACCTATATTCAATTGAATACACAGCAAAGACAAGATACTTAACGTTCGAACTGGTAAACTGTGTTATTTTTTGCAAATATTAGCTCATTTTGAATTTGATGCCTGCAACATGTTTCAAAAAAGCTGGCACAAGTGGCAAAAAAGACTGAGAAAGTTGAGGAATGCTCATCAAACACTTATTTGGAACATCCCACAGGTGAACAGGCTAATTGAGAACAGGTTGGGGCCATGATTGGGTATAAAAGCAGCTTCCCTGAAATGGTCAGTCATTCACAAACAAGGATGGGGCGAGGGTCACCACTTTGTGAACAAATGCGTGAGCAAATTGTCCAACAGTTTAAGAACAACATTTCTCAACGAGCTACTGCAAGGAATTTAGGGATTTCGTCATCTACGGTCCGTAATATCATCAAAAGGTTCAGAGAATCTGAAGAAATTACTGCACGTAAGCGGCAAGGCCGAAAACCAACATTGAATGCCTGTGACATTTGATCCCTCAGGCGGTACTGCATCAAAAACCGGCATCACTGTGTAAAGGATATCACCACATGAGCTCAGGAACACTTCAGAAAACCACTGTCAGTAACTACAGTTCGTCGCTACATCTGTAAGTGCAAGTTAAAACTCTACTATGCAAAGCGAAAGCCATTTATCAACAACACCCAGAAACGCCGCTGGCTTCGCTGGGCCCGAGCTCATCTAAGATGGACTGATGCAAAGTGGAAAAGTGTTCTGTGGTCTGACGAGTCCACATTTCAAATTGTTTTTGCAAAGTGTGGTCGTCGTGTCCTCCGGACCAAAGAGGAAGAGAACCAGCCGGACTGTTATAGGCGCAAAGTTCAAAAGCCAGCATCTGTGATGGTATGGGAGTGTATTAGTGCCCAAGGCATGGGTAACTTACACATCTGTGAAGGCACCATTAATGCTGAAAGGTACATACAGGTTTTGGAGCAACATATGTTGTCATCCAAGCAACGTCTTTTTCATGGACGCCCCTGCTTATTTCAGCAAGACAATGCCAAGCCACATTCTGCACGTGTTACAACAGTGTGGCTTTGTAGTAAAAGAGTGCGGGTACTAGACTGGCCTGCCTGTAGTCCAGACCTGTCCCCCATTGAAAATGTGTGGCGCATTATGAAGCGTAAAATACAACAACGGAGACCCTGGACTGTTGAACAACTTAAGCTGTACATCAAGCAAGAATGGGAAAGAATTCCACCCGAAAAGCTTCAGAAATTGGTCTCCTCAGTTCCCAACGTTTACTGAGTGTTGTTAAAGGGAAAGGTGATGTAACACAGTGGTAAAAATGCCCCTGTGCCAACTTTTTTGCAATGTGTTGCTGCCATTAAATTCTAAGTTGATGATTATTTGCAAAAGAAAATAAAGTTTCTCAGTTCGAACGTTAAGTATCTTGTCTTTGCAGTGGATTCAATTGAATATAAGTTGAAAAGGATTTGTAAATCATTGTATTCTGTTTTTATTTACGATTTACACAACATGCCAACTTCACTGGTTTTGGGTTTTGTATATATATATATATATATATATATATATATATATATATATATATATATATATATATATATGTATATATATATATATATATATATATATATATATATATATATATATATATATATACCAAAGTCACAAAAATGACAAGAACAATGAATGTAATGATATGTGTGGAGTAAGATAGAGTTGGAGCTGCAGTACCACGCTGAAGAGTGTATACTCAAGCCTCCTTGAGAACACTTGGTCCTGAATTAGATGGTGAAATGTCAATTTCTTCTGTACCTGTGGACCAGAGTGTCAGTGAGGAGGTCTGAGGGGTGAGGAGTTCCTTGAGGTAGGACAGGGCCTGTCCATGTATGTACTTGTGGGTGAGGAGGCAAACTTTGTATTCAGTCCAGAGTGGGACAGGGAGCCAGTGGAGTGATTTGAGGAGGGGGGTGATGTAATCATACATTCGCACCCTCATCAGGATCCTGGCCATGCTGTTCTGGATGTATTGAAGCCTATTTAGGCTCTGGCCAGGGATCCCAATGAGGAGTGCGTTACAGTAATCCAGCCTGGAGGAGACAAAAGTGTAGACGAGCTTCTCTGCATCGCGAGAGTGAGAGTGGGTTGGAGTTTGGTGATGTTCCTGAGGTGGAAGAAGGATGTCTTGCAGAAGTGGCTGATGTGCATCTTGAAAGAGAGGTGGGTGTCCATCCTAAGACCCAGGTTGGTGACTCTTTTGGAGAGGGGTGTTTTGGCCAGACAAGGTGATGCTGAACGCAGGCAGGTGGTCAGGGTGGATAGTGGTAGGGGTGCAGAGGGGGTGGGGTTTGTTTGTAATTAGAGCTGTGTGTCATCAGCATAGCAATGGAATGAGATTCCATGCCTGCTGTGTGTGAGGTACAATGTGAACCGGTTGAGGGCTGTGTCTGTGAGACCAATGGTGGAGTGCAGGCGGTCAAGGAGGGTGTTGTGGTCCACCTAGTCAAATGCAGCTGTAGGGTCCAGGAGAATGAGGAGGGATGGGGAACCAGTGTCAGCTGTCATCAGGAGGTCATTGGTGACCCTGACTAGATTCTGTGCTGTGTGCAGGGCGGAAACCAGACTGCAATATTTCAAACGTACTGTTGTTTTTTAGGTGATGATGGAGTGGAGTGGAGACTGCCTTTTCCAGTATTTTAGATATGAATAGGAGGTTGGAGATTGGTCTGTAGTTGGTAAGGATTTCTGGGTCTAATGTAGGATTTTTGAGGAGTAGCCTGATGAAAGCAGTTTTCAGATGAGGTGGGACATGGCCCGCCTGTGGGGGGTGCTTTATGATAGTGGAAGTTTGTGGTTTGAGAAGATTTATGGTAGAGAAAAGTTTTTTGGAGTTTCCAGGGTTATTGTTGATCATGTTAGAATAAAATTTTGACTGTGCATCCTTCAGGGACTTAGCATAGACCCTCTGATGCTCCCTGTAGGCTTGTTTATGCACTGTCGAGCCAGATGCATTTGAGAGCCGCTCGAGGACATGCCCAGCCTTAGCACTTAAAGACCTTGTAAATGGGCCCCAGATGCAACTTGATAATATCAATGAACACATCGAACCAGTAGCGTTAGTTCTATGCATCTTGGGCAAGTGACTTTAATGGGAATAGAGAGAGAGGCATCAAAAACTGCCTCTGAAATGTTTGCAGTTTTGCACTTTTTATTTGCATCACTCTTGTTGTGTAAAGACCTTGTGAAAAAGCAGGAGAAACTATGATGGACACTGGGACTCAACAGAAATAAGTGTGGCCTGAATGCTGTCTAAATGCCCGCTGATGTCTCCTTAACCTTTACCACTGACCTTAACCCGGCTTTGCTGAGGCTGGCAGCTTTGCTATCTGGCCTTCCCAGAAGTGGACTCACTTGTGCGTGGTGCTCCTCTTGGCCAGCACCAGGATGGAGCCCAGTGAAAGGAGGAACCAAGCAAGGTCAGCAGAGGGCTAAATAGACTGCAGGCTATGCCTTTGGAGTGTTGAATCCATTCTAGAAATAGCTATGGGGGACCTGAGGAAGGGGGAAGGAGAAGCGGGAGGGAGGATGTCAAGGGTGATTTTACATGACACATTGTTAGGTAAAAATGTCACTTTTGCTTTTTGTGTACAAGTATTCTTGACGTCTGATTTGGTTTTAGCTAGCTACTCTGTGGGGTAAAATGGGTCTGCACTTGTCTTATGGACATAATTAGGTCAGTGGAATGGATGATTAAGTCTGCAGCAGAACGGATGATTCAGTGTTTATGACCATGTAGTTTATGCAGTGATGCGAACCGCAGAAACATTTATGCTCTGCATCCTCTTTGCTGCCTGCTAGAGGTTGTGAATCATGCATTAAACACTCTCCTTCATCTAAATGTAATGGCTAGACTGAACTATCCATTACCCAAATCGTGTATAATGCAAAGATTTTAATGTAATGCAGAAATATTACTTCAATCGTGAGTTTGTTTAATTGCATGCTCTCCTTTTACATAAATCAAAGGATGAGTACGTGATATGGCAGCGTGTTTATTCACCCATCGGCTTATTCTATGATGAATGAACCATGTCCTACACATTACATGCAACGCAATCTCCAGTTTTTGCATGCACCACTAGATGGCAGCACTACTCAAAGCTGCAGTGTCATCCCCTTTACACATACTCACACATCCTCACACTTACAAAAGTGACAACGAAGACACCTGCAGGTGTTTCCACGACTCTGCACTGCATCTGCTTTGCATGAGAAGGAGACAGACAATGAAATGGTGGATGCTGCTATAACTGTGTGTTTTTTTTTTTAATGTGTAGGTGTGCAGTTGTGTGTGAAAGCCAGAGGAAGTATAAGCAGAGAGTGAAAGGGGATGGAGGGGGAGAGGCTGCAGTCAGTCAGGGTCTCTTTACACCAGCAGGAGAGCTGTGTGAGATACTACACTCCTGTCAGTGTGTGGACTTTTTTCACTAATGCAATTTGAATCTATAAAGATGGCTACACCGCAGATTTTATGCCTGATTTTGGATCAAATGTTCCCTCTCTCAGTGATCAAGGGGGTCACCCAGCTCTACTGTAGACGATTCAAACTATGGGGCGATGCATGAGAGACTCGAGCCCTTTGGTAACTACAGGGGACTTTTCAGGACAGTCTGTGGCAGCTAGTACATTGAGCAGACTGTCTCCAACTAACTTTCGCTCAACCTGTTGACCATTTGCACATGACGTTACACTCACACTTTGGGTCAGTAGGAGTTACAGCAAGGATCTGCATGATGAGTGCCACAGACTGCAGATTGACACACATCAGTCCCTGGCATCCTCTGATCCTAAAACATCCTGAAACATCCTGAAGTGTTTTTACCAAGTCACACTGGTATTTCACTGAATTCGACAACATAAGCCCTCAATTTTACAGGTAACTTGGATGTTCTCATGTCCTCCAGTTCCCATTGAGGTTTCTGCCATTTATCATTTAAACCCACTGAGGGCCTGATCTACTAAGGCTGTCACCATAGAGAGTTTGGGAGAGCAGAGTGGTTGTAAATGAAAAATGAAGTTTGAAGCCATGGCGTTTGAGGCAAATAAACACACTACAGAGACTCCAGCAGAGGCATCTCAGTGTTGCCAGAAGAAACATGATTTGTGAGGCCATCTGTAAAAAGCACACGGCTCAAAACTGACATTGCTGGATAGATGATATGTCTCTACTATTTTTGACGGACAAGGTTGTCACTTTTCCCTCACGCCATATTTTTATCCATCATTTTTAATTTTCCTTTTTTGATTCCAATTAAACATAATCTAAATGACAGTATTCACATAGTTGCACAGCTTTGTCATCAATAACCTCTCATGTGAAGAGAAGTCTTACAGTAACACACACACAGACTGCGCATTTACCTTAACATCCTTTTTCAGCACTGTCAGTGCGTGAAGACTGTGACGCTGTCAGCTCTGAGTGACAAAGTGATTCTGGCTATTAAGGGGATCTTTTTTACATAGGTTAAATGACCTCCTCCACTGTGTATTAAGAGCGCAAAACAGAGAGGTTTTACTTTTTGCATGTTTCTGCATGGCACAATGGATTGTCCCTCTTTTTACAGTCCTTCATAATGACAGCCTCCAAATTCAGACGCAAAAAAACAGAGCGCAATCAGTTTTAGGTTTGATAAATCACATTGTGGGTGCTAAATGATTACATTTGCATCTCCTCCTCCCAGTATTTTGTGTGTTCTGATACTCTGCATATATTCTGCATATTCATGAAGGCAACAAGCTAAATACACTGTGCATGCTATTTTGCTCATTCGACAGACGCAATCCTCAGTGCACCCTGTCAGTGGATCAGCTTTGCGCGGGCTATCAAGTTTGCACGTGTTTTTATATATGCAAACCTTTAGAAGATCAGGCCCTGAGTCTCCATCAGCAGATGTTTTTGCTGCTTGTACTTGGTGTTCATACAAGTCCCCTCATATATCCCAAACAAACGTCGGTCATAATCGCTGGAAAGATTGCCACATTATCTTGCTGAGCAGTGGTAGTTTTTCGTATGTTGAAACTAAAAAGCTGAACCACACCGTGTCTAACTGCTGTGCATCTGCTATTTCAGTTCGGTCTAAGCTCGCTTTTCTGTTTGTGAGTCTTCTTAAGGTGTCCCGACTCATTTGACAGACTCAGTGACATTTTCTTTCCGTATTTATGATACTTTCTGTTTTATTGGTGGCTAAAAAATGCATGTCTGCAGTAATTATTACCTAAAGTGCATCAAACAGTGGTACCTCTGCCATCCACAGAGCTGTTAGTCACATGTCTGCAAATGGTCAATAACAGACGAAGAGGTTAAGGTAAAGAGAGTGAGAGAGGAAAATCAAAGGTTGAATCTTTGCTGATGACTTGGAGCTGTCCTTTCCAGCTCTACAGCAACACGTGGACCACCTTCTCAGTTCAGTGAGACCGGGACTTGGAAAATTAAATTATTAACCAACAAAAAGAAAATTATATGAAATTTAAAAAAGAAAATACTCAAAAACAAAGCAAATTAAAATGTTACTTGGCCCTAATCAAGGAATGCAACCTGGCAGATTATCTGAGCACTGTAACCTACAATTTTTCACATAGTATGTAGCACTCCAAATGAGTTGCACACTCCGCATCAAATCACCCCTGTCTCATAAATGGTAAATGGACTTTAGCTTGTATAGTGCTGTTCTGGTCTTCAAAAGGCTTGTTTCACCACAGGTCATTCATACCCATTCACTCACATTCACTCACAGGTGGTTCTGCATTTCTGTGGATGTTGTTCTTTCATACCCATTTACATGCCACTGACACAGCAGTGGGAGGAACTTGAGGTTTAGTTTTGTTGCCCCATGTTACATCGACATGTGACAGCCAAAACTGGGCTCAAACCCTCAGCCTTCAAGTTGATGGTAGATCGAACTTCCAGACTAAACCACCGATGCCAAATTAGTTGTTTTCTACATCCTGCTGCTTGATCTGCCTCCATTGTGTGCCAGCAGCACAGCTCTTTGCTGGTTTGCTGGAGACACAAGGCATTGCTTTCAGTGGAATCTGCTTCAATCCTGTGTAAAACTCTGCCAAGTAGATCAACTCAAAACAGGAAAACAAGAGCAAAATACAGTGGAAATAATGGAAATAATATCAAGTAGACAGCAAAGCAGAATCAGACAGGCAATATAACCCCTTGTATACAGTACATGTTGCTTTTTATGTTATCTTGTGATCTGGAAATTACCTTGTGAAGTTGTAGTTTTCTTGTGATCCTGTGTTTCAAGATGCCCAGGGCTGCTCTCTGTTTGTGCAGTGCATTTCATACACTTCCACTGGGTTAGGAAATGCACCATCAGTCAGAGCAAAGCTGCAGTGCAGACGGGATGCTATGCAGGTGGACTATGTGGAAATTGTAGGTAAAAGATTCTTCACTGAGAAAGCCTTTATGAGATACAGACTGAGTGACCATAAATTGACTCTAGAGACAGGTCGTCACAAAAAGAGCTGACTCCCAGAGGAGGCCCCAACTGTGGCACCTGACAGGCAGAGACAGAGCTCCACATTCTCACATCCTGCCCTAAAAATGAGGCCGTAAGAGAGAAATAAAAGACATATATACACCCAGAGCTTAAATATACAAAGGATACCCAGAAAGTCCCATATTTACTGGGAGAAATTCAAACAGTGACATTATTGTGAACAAATATGTCAAAGCGGGTGAGAACTTAAGGACAGCCAAAGGAGCTTAAACACATAACCAACCAATTTTACTTATTTTTGAGTTTTTGATTTAATAACACAAACAAAAAAGAGAATACAAGCCATTGATGCATTTTATTGATGAATAATTAAATGTTGTCCAACAGTAAATCATAATTTAGTGATCTGACCATTGATCCTTGAACCATATTTGTATGAATTTTGAAGCTATTTTTGATCTTGTGTCTCTGCGGGACAAGCGATCTGATCAGATTGTGGAATTGCCTTGTTTGTTGTGAGTCGATGAGGGAGCTGGTCTCCAGTCAGCAGCCCCATCACCGGCCCCCAAATTTGAAGAGGAAGTCATTAATTTCCTTAATCGACACAAAATTGCTTCGTCACTCAGGGAGGGCTTGTCATGGAGAGGGGCAAACAAGAGCTAATTAAAATGCTCTGCACACATCAACAGCCTTTTTATGCAATTACTCAACCTTCTGCGTGTGTTCAAATAAACAAGTGCGTAGACTCGCTCTCTGGTAAACCATATTTCATGCTGCCTTCATGCTTCCGCACACGTGGGCGCTGGTGCTCTCTCAGCCTCTACCAGGATGTGACCTTGAGACGGAGGGAAGAGAGGGGGATACAGGCGGTGTTTGTAGCGGCGGCGGATGAGGGCTAATCTCCAGAGCATGTCGCTCGATGTAGGGAGCTGATAGTGAGCAGCAGCAGAAGCCTCTCCAGCAGTGGAGATATGTATCGCCCTAGATTTGGGACAGAGCCCCCTCCAAGTGAAGCAAAGGATTTGGAAGGAGAATTTAAGCAGCTGCCGTTTCAGTCTCATTTTCTGCTCCATTTTGTGTCAGTGAAGGTAATCCAGTTGGAGAAAAAGGCTCTAAAATAAGGTGATACTGCAGCTGGGGCTCAAGGTTGTAAAAGTAAAAGGAGGAAACTAAACACCTGGAAGTCAGAGAGTGAAACTAAAAACTAAAAGAGTGGTTCAGTGTATTTATTTTGTGGTGTTAGAATGATCTAAGTAAGTGAGAAATGAGTGACTAAAATAAATGTCATTTGGTTTGCAGGATTCTTTTGCCTTTCCATGAGCAAAAGCCAGTGCTATGAGCATGATTGTTTAGGGTTGATGGTCTATTTAAGGGGTTCTTGATTTTTTTCAGCCCATGACCCCCAAAGTAGTGATGACAGAGACTCAGGATCCCCAACTGTAAGTAACTTTAAAGAGAAACAGATCTCTCCATCACTGGTGTCAAGTGCAATCTTATGTTTTAGTAATCTTTTTGATATATTAACCTAATATCAGCTCACCAAATAACTATTGTTTCATTTTGAAGCAATCTAATTTATGTATATATTCTTCAAATAGTGGCTATGCCATTTTAAATCCTTAGAAACACTCATTTTTTCGGAGGGGCGCTTAACCTTTCATTTGGAAACTTTGGTCTAATCATACTTAGTCATTATTATACTCAGTCAGTTCATTTTTGCATAAGGAACACTCAGATGCTGTTTTATGCTTGAATGTTTTATCATAGTAAGTTCTCACTCAAACTTTCTCAACACTTTACACAAGTGTCCACTCCGACTCGGGGATCATATGCTTAAACCTCGAAGGTCAAAGGCCAAAGCGAAGGCCACTGGGTGTAATGCTCAACCCTTGTTGATAAATGCCATTTCTCAAAAATTCTTCAAGGACTTTGTTTAAGTTTTAAATTGGTTAAGGTTCAGTTCACTGGGCCCTCCTTTGCTTATGAATGAGGAGGAGCAAACTTTTGCAATCATCCACTTAGATTGAAGAAAGGAGCTGACAAAACTTAAAGGTTGAAGACCAAAGATATAGGTCAGTGAGTTAATTATTCCTTGCTTGTAAATGCCACTTCTCACTAGTGATAAGACTTTTTTTTTTTTTTTTTTAGCTTAAAACAGTGTGCACAGTGATTTTAAGATAACGCAATAAAATTTTGTAGGACACAGGCAGAGTTCAAGATCACAGAATCACATATTCATCCATCGCTTGCAGGTGAGAAATCTTCTGAAGTATTTCATTTTTTTCTAAACTTTGCAGAAATGACCAATTTGACACAGTAATAAAATAGTTACATTTTGGAGGTGGTTCAACAAGGACAAGGTGATTTGGCCTCTTGCTTGTTGATGTTATTACTCTCAGATGCTACACAAATGTTCACTTTTCTCTGAAGGATTAAATACTGAAACTTTGGATCTCAAAGTTAAGCCAGGATGATTGGTTTTCACGTTCATTTGTTGCTTTAGAACAAGGTACTGTAGGTAATGAACTCTTGAAGAGATTTTCTTATAATTTTTCATTAATGTTAACTCTGATTATGAACGACATTTTTATATTATGAAGGTGGAGTTCAAATACCTGGATCTGATGTTCGTCCTTTGATTGTGTCAGTCATATCTGTTGATTACATTTAAGGATTTGTATTAAATCTAGCATGAATTTCAATCATGATTGGGCCACATGTTCATCCCTTTTTGCAAGTTCAGTAGTTTGCAATTGTTCTGATGTATTTTCTCTAAGCTTTGCATGAGCGTCCACTTTTGTGTCAATGCGAAATAAATGCATTTTAGTGGTCAGGGTACAAAGGTAAGGTCACTGGGCCTTATAATCATCTCCTGCTTGCGAGCACAATATCTTAAAAATGTTCTTAAGAACTCTTTTCTAACTGCATCAATGTCCACTTTGACTCAGGAGGAAAATAAACACTTTGTGTAAAAGTTTATTCTGACTCAGGGATAAAACACTTGGTCCTTGCTTGCAACCACAAATGCCTTGTGAAAGTTTCTTTAAACTTTGCACAAAGCTGTTATTTTGGCAATGATAAACGTAATAGATTTTAGACGTTAAAGGACAAGGCCAAGGTCATTGAGTCTCATGTTCATCCATTTTCCTGAGAATATTTTCCGGGGGAAATCTAGCAAACTTGATAGCATAATTTCTAAATAATACTTTTAGGGATTTTTTTCATTGCAGTTATGTTAAATCTCACTTAAAGATAAACTGATAGGATTTAGGAGTTCAAAGGTCAAGGTCAATGGACCCCATGTTTATTTCTTTACAATAAAGGCTTTATTTTGAGAAACTTAGAGAGATTTTCTTTAACTTTGAAAGAATATTTATTCTGACTGTCAACTGTCAAAAGTCAGGGTTTGATGTCTTTTATTTTAATGAAATGTTTTTGAATGCTAAACATAACTAATGAGTGATTTGAAGGACTTTCTTCACACCTTGTGCAAATATTCACTCTGACTCCAGAATGGACTGGTTCAAAATTGAAGAACGAAGACCAGTGGTCAAAGATATGGTCAACGGGTTGAATTTTTAGCTCATGCTTGTAAGCAATGTATCTCAAGAATGCAGAAGAAATTATGAAAACGTAACTCAAGACTTCTTTGTGGGTTTTGTTTCCACTTTTCATGGATGTGACCAAGGACAATGGGCCTCATGTCCTTCCCTTGCTTCAAACATTATATCTAAAGAATGTTTTGAGACATTTTCTTCAAACTTTGCACAGTTGTTAACTTTGATTGGAGGGTAAATTGGATATACTTTGGAAAACCTTAATACCAGTACCTCCAACTTAATGTTTGGAGGCCCTAAAGTTCACAGTTGCATACCTTCCCGAGTCATGTAACTGCCAGGTGGACACTCTAATTCTGTATGTCAGCAGGGAACATAGCTACACACGAATCTGCCCCACCACCACCCACCACCCCCAACACACATACAGCTGTATTTGGGACATATACCTGTCACAGTTGGAGAACTACCAGGACAGCTGCGCCCTTAAACCACTGTCTGATTGATTTGTTGGAGCAAGCATGGCCCCTGTGCTTTCATCTTTATGCATGCGAGCTCCCCAAGGTGACTCACCCCCCCAATTTTCCACACTTCCCCCCCATCTTCATTTTTTCCCTGTTCACCTCCGACCCATAACTACCTCACCACAGGCAGCCTGTTTTTCCAGAATGGACCTCATTATGAGAAAAAAGGTGCCAGCGAGGTTCACCTGGGGACGGCTGCATCCTCCACAGCAACCAGACGATATGTTGTGGTAGCGGGTGGTGCGAAGGGCCACTCGGCCTTAACAGCTCTCGACAGGGGAAGGTGAGGGGAGGTGGGATGTGCAGCTGTGCCCCGCACGTACCTGGTAGCAGATCAGCTGGCGTTGTCTCCTGAGGAGAGAGGGACACAGCTGCAATATTCATGATTTGTTCAACTGTGTAGAGTTAGTATTTAATGACAGCATATGTAACTTTGGCCTGTATTCATATTATCAATCCAAAAACCTTTTGTCAACTGATTGATAAAGGATCATTTAAAATGTGCTGTTCCGCTTTTTTGTAGAGATAGATGAGAAGATCAATACCTCTCTCTTATTTGTTTGGTAAATAAGGTACAGCCGAGAGCACATTAGCTTATTTACTTACATAATCACTGGATCAGACTTAAGCAAACAACATTTCTTTTCCAGCACCTTTAAAGCTCAATAAATATCCCTACTGGGTATTAATTTGTTATACTTGACAGGGTAGGGTTTCCTTTTTTCAAACAAGAGTAAGTTAAAGGTCATATCAGGTCAGTACACCTTCATAACTCTTAAATCTTACTCACATTTACTCTACATTTTAGATATTTAAGTGTCTCTTGGACTTTAATAGCTTATTAGCTTGGATAATGCAATATTTATTGTATCTACTCTGCAAGAGAAGTCTGCACAGGCCAGTAGTGGGATAAAAAGACTTAAATACACTGCCTGGCCAAAAAAAAGGTCACGCACTCAAATATTTTGTTGGACTGCCTTTAGCTTTGATTACAGCACGCATTCGCAGTGGCATTGTTTCGATAAGCCTCTGCAATGTCACAAGATTTATTTCCATCGAGTGTTGCATTAATTTTTCACAAAGATCTTGTATTGATGATGGGAGAGTCTGACCACTGAGCAGAGCCTTCTCCAGCACATCCCAAAGATTCTCAATAGGGTTAAGGTCTGGACTCTGTGGTGGCCAATCCATGTGTGGAAAAGATGTCTCATGCTCCCTGAACCACTCTTTCACAAGTTGGGCCCGATGAACCCTGGCATTGTCATCTTGGAAGATGCCCGTGCCATTGGGGAAGAAAAAATCCACTGATGGAATAACCTGGTCATTCAGTATATTCAGCTGACCTCATTCTTTGGGCTCATAATGTTGCTGAACCTAGACCTGACCAACTGCAGCAACCCCAGATCACAGCACTGCCCCCACAGGCTTGTACAGTAGGCACTAGGCATGATGGGTGCATCTCTTCACCTGCCTCTCTTCTTACCCTGATCCATCACTCTGGAACAGGGTAAATCTGGACTCATCAGACCACATGACTTTCTTCCATTCCTCCAGAGTCCAATCTCTATGCTCCCTAGCAAACTGAAGCCTTTTTTTCCAGTTAGTCCTACTGATTAGCCTTAAGAATAGTGGTTTTCTTAAGGCTACACAGCTGTTCAGTCCCAGTCCCTTGAGTTCTCTTCACATTGTGCGTGTGGAAATGCTCTTACTTTCACTATTAAACATACCCCTGAGACCTACTGTTGTTTTTCTTTGATCTGATTTAGCCAAACGTTTAAGTGATCACCGATCACGATCATTCAGGATTTTTTTCCGACCACATTTCTTCCTCGAAGACGATGGTTCCCCACTATTCTTCCAGGACAGTTCTTAACCCAATTTTAACAGTTTTTGCAGTCTCCTTAGATAGTTTCTCATCTTTTCCACGACCACAAGATGTGTTTAACATGGTTGTTTAAGAAATAAGAAACTACTCATTGCATCATCTGGGGTTAAATAACTTGTTGCCAGCTGAAAGATAATCGTCCATGCAGTAATTATCCAATAGGAGGCAAGGATACAGTCACTGGCCACTTTATTAGGTACACCTTGCTCGTACCATGAAGGACTCTCTGTTGCATTTAAAAGTCCCTTAATTCTTCAAGGCATAGATTTAAGAAGGTGCTGGAAACATTCTTCGGAGATTCTGGTCCATACGTCACACAGTTGCTCCACATTTGTTGGCTGCACTTTAATGCTAAGAATCTTCCATTCAATCACATTCCAAAGATGCTCTGTTGGATTGAGATCTGGTTACTATGAAGTCCACCGGAGGACAGTAAACCCATTGTCATGTTTGAGAAACAAGACAATGAATGTGGTATAATTTTGGTATAATCTGAGCTTTGTGACATGGCACATTGTCCTGCTAGAAGAGGATGGGAGCACTGTGATCATACAGTAAAAGGATGGTCATAGTCAGCCACAATACACAGGTCAGATTGAACTTCAGCAGGTAGTCTGTATAAATGCACTGAGTTGCTACCATGTGATTGGCTGGTTTGCTATTTGCATAAACAAGCAGTTAATCTGGTGTACCTAATTGTGGTTGGTGAGTGTAGTGTCTTACAATGCAGTCTTACAACCTGACAAAATGTGCCTCAAGTCAAAACCATGGGCATGACGGCTCCCTGCCTACCCATTGTCTTAGGTTCTGGGGTGATGGTAGCACATCATTGGCATCACAGCTCCTGACAGAAACTTAATATGACAGTCCTCTTAGTCCACAGTTCCCTCCAAGTAGGCTTCCTCTTCTCTACACTTCTCCATTTCACCCACTGCTCTGCTTAGCCATCACCTGTTCACACCTTACTGCATTCCTTTGTCTATGCACCTAATCTGCTACTAGCCTCTTATCTTTAGGGCCGGCTTTGTTTCACACCACACTATCAGAGCTGAATGTTTTAATTTGTGTTTTTTAATCCTGTGCATGTGATCGTATAACACTATTTGATGATGTATTTACATGTTTCACTTTAAAACATTGTTACCTGTGCTTGGGTGCCAAAAAGCCGGGATTCCAGGTACTTACTTTTAGGTGTAAATTGAAGTAAACAGCATTTGATCACAATGGCATGCAGCACTAGAAGCTGGGATCTTAGTATCTACCATATGTTGTGTTATTGTACTGGATCAATGCTCCTTTGTGAGGATTATTGGAATTGTCATATAAATATGAACATATGGACAAATTGGAAAAGCACAATTGACATTTGCTTGTTTAATACACAATGATTATAATATTTCAATTAATGTATTTAAACCTTATGTTAAGTGCATGATGAGAAGTATATTTCCAGTGTATTTTTCAGCCAACCAGAGCATTTGGTTAAAGGTATTAAATTACAAATGGAGCATGACCGTGCACACTGGACAGTGGGGGGTTGATAGTCATTTACATCTCAGAGCCAGTCAAGAGTAGCGAACCCAAATGGAACTGCCACTACTGTCTCCCTCATGGTTTTATCAGGCTCTCTGAATTAGCACTGTATGAAATATAAAAAACGTAATATGACTTTGCCAGGCCTCTCCTCCCCTCATAAAGATAGCTAGGGCACCACCACCATTCATAGCCCAGGCGGGGTGTGTGTGTGTGGAAGATCACAGGGCACACATTTCATCGTGCTGATCTGAGCCTTGAATTAGCCATGCATGGCAGGAAAATACAAGGCATGAAATTAGCTACAGCTCCCCTCCTCTGTGATCTGTCTCTCCAGACATCAGTTACTCCCTGCTGTATTATTTGCTATACTTTCCACTGCAAATAAAGCAGCAGAAAAATGCAGATTAGATTCATTACTGGGGTCAGCAGTGGAGAGTGGTGTGGAGAGAGAGACTGAATGCAATACTGTAATATCATTTCCCATTACAATTGTGTAATGCATTGTGTGATGCACTTGAAGTACACATATTTTTAAGTGGCAGCAGCCAAGGGGTCTCCTTTAATTATTCAAAGACAAGGCCATTTTGAGTTTAAAACTGTTAACAGGAGGAAAATAGTGTAGTGATGCCTTAAAATTTCAAGGACCCTCTCTTTTTCCATAAACCACATAAAAAACAAAAATAAAACTGCTGCCTGACATTTTATGCTTCCGCAAGGCACCAAGTAGCATGACCATGAAAGTGCAGTAGTTGTCAAAGAAGAACAGCTGAGGTAATTTTTGTGATGGTGTGATTACCAGAAGCTTGGTAGGTAGGGAATGATTATACTACCCAACTCCTAAATCTAATCAGAAACTCATTGAGCCCTTTTTTTTTTGACAGCACAAAGTGCACTGATTAAAGCAAGTGGCGTCCAATCATTTGTGGCATGTAATTTTTGTTACTTACAGGAGGGATTTTATAGTTTTGTCTGGACTACAGACAGTTCATTTAATTTATCTTGTTATATTGTGCCACTAAACACACTGAACACACTGGATGGAATATATCAATTCTCAAATTAAAGTTATATTTCAATGAAGAATTTATATGGCATTAGAAAAAAAATAAAAAAGTTGCTGGAAACTTCCACATGATCACATAAAACCATGACCTCATCAATTATTAAATCACATAAGACTGTCAGACAGGTTTATTTTAATGAATGGTCTTTTTATTGGACATCAGATAGTAGTATCAATAATAAAAGTAGTTCATGACAATTTTTAAGCTACTTTTATCAGCCGGAATTCGAGGCTGCATTCTCCAAGGCATGCATAAAACCTGCTTGAAAGTCTTTGATTATTACTAATGGTGTCCTTAAAGACTATATACTGTGTACAATTATTAAAAATATATCTCCCTTTTGCATGAGAACCTTCAATAATGTGTGTTTTTAACTTCTGTCTGGTTACTGAGTGCACTGGAGAACACAAGAAGTGGGACCTTCACCCTCAAATAGACCTACCAGTGTGACATCCTATCATTGTTCTGTTGCCAGTTAAGCCCATTGGCTCGAGCTGACCAGCAAGTCAGAGCAGACTGAGCTCATGGGGGGAAGGGAGCCTTAAAGCGACAGGAGCTTTTACAGAGTGTCACAGACAGAGAATACAGCATTATCAGGGGTACTCTGTTTATGACAACTCAAGGTTTTGTTTTTTGAACATAAGTGATCATGAACATTCCCTGACAGTCATCAAAAATGAATATGTGAACCTGATTTCAGGCAAAACATGAGCTCTTTAAACAAAGTAAGTGCTGGTCATAAAAATTACAACTGTGTCAACTGGAAAATAGGAAAGACATCTGCATTGCATGTCAAAACACTGTCAACTTATACCAGGTCCCTTTGAGTGACAGTGGAGAATCAGGAAAGTTTGAATAAATCCCTCAAAGTGCTCTTGAGATTCTGTGTTCACAAGAAATTGATGAACAGGAGGCACAGTGACCTTGACCCTTGACATGTTACCTCCAAAATCTATTCATTAGTGGGTCAGAGTGGACTTTGCAGCAAAGTTGCTCTCTGGTTCAAATAAAGTTTTTTTAATCTAAACTTGAAGCAGAGAAGAATATTTTGAAAATTTTATAAAATTAACATTTTACTTGTGAATTCAGGCAGACAGTTCATGGTGCACAGATGTCACACCTGACACACATTATTGTTCAACCATCTGACAAAACATCCTACCAATTAACAGTCCATTTAAGCTGTGAGATTTCTATTTCCTCCCTCTGTTGTACTGCCAGCACTGCCTCTATCAGTGCTGCACTCTTGCTTTCAACCCTCCACCAGCAACCCAGGCATCCAGCTGTAGCCTCTGGAGAGGTAATTAAAATACCCATTTCATCATTCCTTACATGTTACATGAGCAAGAGTGGTGAGGCCTAGATGCAAAATTCAAACTATCTCTGCTGCTGCAATAAATTATTTAACCAAATACTAGTGAAATTTGCCTGAATGAAATAGATCAGATACTTGATGTTGATTATTAGTGACTGGATAAACCATTTGAGCCCAGCACTGGCTGTCATCCACAATCACAAGCATAGAATATTGAGTTTTTCTTTTTTGTTCATAGGGTCTGTAGGAGATAGACACCAGTGTATAGCTCCATCCATGTAACTTAACATTTAAACTGGACCTTATAATGAAAGTCTCAGAGGAAGTTGACTCTTTAGCACCACTTTCATTTAACGTTCAATTCCCTTTGCTAGCTTTCCCACTAAGATCAGTAAACATAGTAAGACAGAGCACTATATGTTCCCACATGATATACAGATACATGTCCTTGTAACATAATTCAACCATTAAAAAACATGTCAATTTCTGTGCCTTTGGGAGAAAGGAGTTGCTTGACATCGACTCAATTGACCCTGCTCTCCCACCGGATTGAAGTGTTTTTGGCTGAGTGAACAGTGTTTCAAGGTTATAGAGAGGGATGCATTCGAACGTAATGGCAGCCAGTAATGAGTGTTTTCCTGTGGGATGGATGGTGACTTTGTGGATGGCAGGTGATTCCAGGCCTAAGGGGAGGACGGATTAGAGACTTTAGTGCCATCTATGAGTTCAGACTAATTTAAACTGATAAAACACATGCTTTCTTTTCGATTGTTCTCCCATCACCCGTTTTTATTGTTCATATCATTCTCTTTTTATTTTCTGTGTACAATATTTTGTCTCATTCATTGCTGTCCATTCGCCCATTTTTGTGAAAATAACCTTAAAGCCTGGTTGATACTTGCTGAAATAACATTAATTCCACACATAATAACAAATGTTTATTGATAACACAGTAGTGCATGAGAGAACTTTTGTATCACAAAGAATGAAACCCTCACAGCTCCTTGATTCTCAATCCATTTATAAATATAGCTCACAGCTGACAGTGTGTCTGCCTTAAAATGTGATTGACTTGATTGCCAACCTGCAGCCAAGTACACAACATAATCTGCAACTCTGTGGCCTAATGACAGAAAAACACAATGTTATAATCATGACAGCTACTATAATGCTCACTGTCTGAGGGCAGGGGCCATTTTCTTTGGGAACGATGTGAAACAATCATGCTTAATGTGAAACTGTCCTTAGTTTTCTGTCACCATCGACCATGTTGTACCTGATGCAAAGTGTTTTGGCATGCAGCGGAGTTGTCTTTCCTACTTTCTACCTGACACAGTTGCCATTTTTACACTGTGTTTGTATAGTGACTGAACATGTGCTTTGTGCCCTGGGGTGTGTTGGTCCAAAACTGAGGTGTGGTCAAGACAAGGCTGGAGTGTTTCTATCTTGAGGAGAATGACCTAGACCACTTAAAACCTTGTCTGAAGTCTGAAGTCCAAAGTCCAGCGCAATGTCTTTTTAATAATGAGGATATATTAGAAAGGTGAGTCCACATTTGTGAGACCAAAACACACTCTACAGAGTATTTCCTTATCCAGTGGATGCACAACAGCATCAACATATGAAAGTCATTGTCAACACATTTACTTATAAATTCAAAGAGACCTATATGACAGGACAGAGTGACAGTGCAATTCTGTTTTTCAAGCTCAAGACTGTGCTCTTCCCTCCAACGAGTGTACAGCTGATGCATACATATGAAAACTCTCAAGCAACAGGGGGTTATATTCACAATATTTAAACCTAAGGGCCATTTATAATCGTGCTTCCAGACATCAAAAGCAGACAACCCAGTGTGTTTTATGCATACATATACATATACTCCTCAAAATAAGTTTGGAGATGTTAAACTAGTTGATTAGTTCTCCCCTTTAATAGTACCAACTAGCATTGTATTTTAAATGGAAAGCCTGATCAGTCACCTTTACAATGAGGTTACGACCTGCAAGGATTGTGCATTCCTGGTACGCCCCCGGCTCCAGGATGCTGTATGACATCTCTGCTGCTTAATTAGCATCTTGTTTTGCTGCTTCATCTCCTAACTGTTACAAAAAGCCACAAAGGGGCTGACACCTCCATCGCCTTTATTAGGATGCCACCATAGCTTAGTGCTGCTATACTATGACCGTCCCACCTACCTTAAAGATGCACTGCTGTAATGGAAAATGGAGCAGGGGATATCAAAACCATGCTGAGTTGAACCAAGTCGAGGATATACTCCTAAAGGAAAAGCACTATTACAGTGTAATCAAGGCACATAATCCATCCTCTTTGGACTCTGCATCTGGCTCTGTAGCAAAACAGACAGACCTGCTCCAAAACACTGTGTTCAGACTACCTGCTTAATGCACTCTATGCAGGGCTCTGAAGCTGTTGTATTCTTTACATCGTCTCCGCTTTTACTCTCCCTCAAAATGTACACTCACATGGTGTCGCTTGTGAGTTTCCATCCATACGGCGTATAGTACATGACAGGTAAGACAACTTCAACGGCTGCTAGTGAGGAAAATCTTTGGCATTAACCTCGAAATAAAAGACTCTAGTCTGTGTAAGTTGGCTCAATGTATGAGAAAAGCATTTGCCTTGAACTGTTGCCTGAGAAATAAAGACCAGCTCTACTGGACTGTATACACATGCTTACCCCATAGGCACATTAACATACACATGATGGATATATGTCCAGATTTATTAAAAAAAAAAAGCCCACTCGTGCACTATGTTGCTTTTCATGTAACAATTCCATATAATGTTTTAGTGCAACACACCGTTTGAACAGTTACATAGGCTTTTCTTTAAGCTCAGATCTTTACACTGCTAAAGGTCCCTCAGACTACATTCAACCTGCATTAGTAAAAACCACAGTTACCTTTCCCTGTGTGACACATGGCAGCAGTAAATGGTGTAGAATAAGAGTTATCGGCCCAAGCATTGTGGCAGAAATAAGTGATAAATCACAGCAAGGGCTATGTGGACACTTCATCAGGCCTTGCGTTTGCTGAATATGCCGGCTGTAATGCTGAGGCGATGAGTGCCATCACTTGTGATCCTCATTGTAATTAATGTCAGCACAGAAAAGGCAGAGTGTGAGAGTGAGATAAAAGGAGAGAGGCATAAGTATGGAGAGACAGAAGGCAGAAATTAGAGGCTTACAATCCTTAGAGGAATGTGTAATTTCGGGTTGGACCAAGTGTCTAACTGAGAGCTGATGATGGTAACAGAAAAACTGCCTAAGAGAATTATTAATTTTGTGTGGTGTCTATCTGTGTAGATATGAAAGACTCTCTTTGGCATTTTTGGCATCAAAAGCTGAAAAATCTTGATCTCTAATTATAGCAGAACATGCCAACAAAAAAAAAAAAAAAAAAAATCTAACGAAAATAATTGACCTAGTGGTTGGGTTGTGCACCATAGGCTGTAAAAGAATGGGTCAAAGGCAGGGGACACAGTGCTGTTAGCAGGTCTGACCTCAGTAAACTCTAATTGCCTGCAGGTTAGGGCAACCTGGCAAAAGCAGCAAGATTCAACAAAGGAAACACCAAAATAAAACAGGAAACAACTCTGCTGTAACAGCTGGCAAAAAACATAACCTATATATTGTACAAATATTCATATACTGCACAAACTGGCACTCTGCTGTTTAAAATATATATTCAGTCTACAATGCAGCTATTTGCCACTAGACAAGAATGTCTCTGGTTGATGGGTATGCACACCCTGCTCTAGACTACAGCAATGGTTTGTCATATTTAGCTCAAGCAAATTGGCATTGGCCTGCATGGGGAAACGAAACTGGTTGTACTAGAATTTCTTGACCAAACTTGGCAAACCAAATGACATTGCTCATCTATGGACATAAAACAAACTTGCTCAATTTTGAGTGATTTGGATCACTCTGTATGCTCAACTGAAGTTATTTGAAAAGATCCCCAACAGCAACTGAAAGACTGCACTCAGTGTTGTGTAAACAAGATTTTCTGTTTTTACTTTTGAATAAATGTTGGAGCCCTTTATTGGTATAATTCCTTGTTAGTGTATTGATTGTTTAACAAGCAGTGTCCTCCAGCTTTTAAATTTATTCTTCTTCTACAATCATTGCAATAGGAAAAGTTAAAAAGGAGTTCCAGCAGCATGTGGTGGGTCACTTTGTGTTTCATCTACCCTGTAGCAGCAGTCTCAGGATTGAATAATTATTATGGACTCATAATTAATATTTGGCTTTGAGGCATGAGGACTGTTTTGAAAAGTTAAGCACCACACTCTTTTATAATGCTCTGTTTAATGCTTTTATGATGACTTGAGTAAAAATAAACAGTATGCATGTGATGTAGAGGCACTTATGATGACTCACTGTAGTACAGAAAACCAGTTCTTTTGATGAGATGTATTCTGTACATAACTCTATCTCACCATAATAATATATTTCCTCTAATTTTGTAGGTGTTTTTGCCCCGCTGAGCTTTGAAAATGGAAAATAATATTTGTTACTGCATAAATTAAAAAAGTTAGTGAGCAGTGAGAAACAGGAAGCACATTAACAGTGAGGCTGATCAAGCATATTAAGAAGCACAAACTTAATTGCGTATTAATCTAATCAGACCTGGAGTTTTCATAATAAAAACCAACACAAGGGAATGACTGCACTGTCAGACAAATAGGACCTATTACAAAGCAGAAAATAACTTCAACACATGTATATATATATATATATATATATATATATATATATATATATATATATATATATATATATATATATATATATATATATATAAGGCACAGGGCCAAGGTCACAGGGCTCTCCGGTCTTGTATCTCACACTGACACCCTTAAAGATATAAGGACTCCAACTGTCACACCACCACAAAAACCACCAAAGCCCTTCTTCTTCTCCCACCCCTGTTCCTTCACTGTCTGACAATGTACACCTCACAGAGGTCTATTGACTACAGAGAGTAATTCTAAAATTTTCTGCTGTTCATTGATTCGACATATGCATCCACAATTGTACAAACCAATGGATGTCTTTAGTGAAAAGAAAAGTACACACAGCTGAATAAAAGTCAAGTCTAACTGATGGGCCTTTACATAATATTGAAATGAATTGAATTGAATTGAATTGAATTGAATTGAATTGAATTTATTTCAAACATGTATGCAAAGAAATAAAAATAGAGAAATGCCATTCACATGCAAAGTATATCCATGCACAATATTATGTTAAATGAAAAATGATAGAGGCTTCTGTGATCAGATCTCTGTTCATAAATAATGAAGACACAAGGAGCAAAGGTCACAAAGGCCAAAGTGGTGGTGCTCTTTTACAACCAATAAAAAATAATTCACAATAACATGTACACATGAAAGATTTCTGATCCAATTTCTGTTTTGTCCACATAAAAAAAAACATCTGCAGCAATCTCTCACCCCAAAGCTCAGCGGTATTTAAAATCCAGCACACCTCCGATCGACACGCATGATGACTTTCCCACCCTCTCCCAACCGATAGCAACAATGCATACTTAAAAACCTCAGGGAGAGGCAACAAATTAGAGATTGAGTTTGAGAAAAACAACAACACTGTCTTGGTTCCCATATTACAGTCACCTCATCCCCCCTCAATACCTTTCCGAGTCTCTGTTTTCTTTAAAAGATTTCCCTCCAGGACCCCGCACAGCTGCACTGTATCAACAGCAGGCCTGTTGATCAATGCCACCTTAATTTGAGAGCATGGATTATAATAGAGGCATTAGCGCCCATTGATTAGAGCTCAAGTGAGAGGGGCCAGTTGCAGTATGAAAGGAGGGTCGATACAAACATCACTTGCAGTGACAAAGACCTGCAGACCCCCTCAGTGCCACAGGGGGATTTAAATGTCAAGAACAGGGCTTGATGTGAGGGGTCCTTTGGGCTTTGCATTTATTCTGTCTAGGTATCATGCCAGTTATTATTTTGTTGAGAGAACTCATTCAAAACAACAAATCCCTTTTTTTCGTTTTTACATCCTCCTTTTCATCCCTGCTTATCCCCTTTGAATGTGAGTGGTTGGACACAAGTGGCAGCAAAAACTAAAAAACACTTGAAGGATTTATGCCTACCTATGATATACCATTGCTACAGTAATACTAGGGATGCTTCAATTCTAAAAAAAAAAATATGAAACCCCTCAGTAAACATGATGGGCAATGCCAAAATTTTCAAATAGACACAATACCGATACTTATTGCTGAAATTTTTATCACCTAAAATGGGGACAGAGTTTTCAGAAATGTGCAGTTTTTAATGACCAAAAGCACATGAAGAAAACATAATGCCTTGGCCATCAGATCTCAAAAGTGTGTTAAATTAACACTTTCTCCACAATCTCCACAAACACATAAAAAAAGAGTAAAAGCGTCCTCACTTTACACCAGCATTGGAACAGCATGTGTTTAAAGATGCTGCTCTTGTGTGTGTTTTGTATGTTTAGTGGCAAAATGATTAAACTGTCATTGTACATCGATTTGATTCATGTTATCCTCAAAACATGCAGAATTGAGACACATGCACCATTCAAGATACAGACGGACACGCTCCAGACTGCCAGACTCCAGGTGCTTTTAGACCAGGGGTCCCCAAAATCCGTGGGCCATAGATCAATTGGCAGTGAGCCTTAGAGAGATAAAAATGATTTATTTCATTACCTGTTCTTTAATTAACAGGGACTGAAGGATGTTTTATTTTGAAAGAATCATTGGTTCCTCTCAAGCCCATGACTCAGGGTCTCTGTCTCTGTTACCACTGTGATGCATGAAATAGTACAACCTGAGATAAACTTGGGCTGTACACTCTTCCACCAGTGCTCCAGACATAGCTGTAAATATATATGACTCTGCCTGGTGTATGTATCTGGAGAACGGTTGAAGCATATGAGGGCACTCTTCTTGCTGCTGGGGAGGGATTCAGGTCAGAGGTAAGAACTGATAAAATACTCATCAGTAATCAGTGGGATCATCAGATAAGCTCAGACTGAGACCGATAGATAAAACACATACTTTGCAAATTGTTTTTAAAGCATTTTCCTCTACGCTCAGTATGTGTAGTGGTTTAATTAGTTACCTTGTAATCTGGTGACTTTCAGCCAACTGCACTCTTAAATGTGACTGGCAAGCAGCTGATGAAAACAGAGTGAGCACTCAGGACAATATCTTTTTTGGGTTTTTTAAAAAAAAAACCCAAAACATGGCTCCCTCTGATCCTGCATTATGTGAGTTATACTATACATAACAATTGTGTTTATTTGTCCCCCACCCCTTAGTATAGGCCAGTCTACTGTACAACATAAAAGCAGGCTGCAGTACAAAAAAAGGTTGGGGACCACTGTTTTCGACAAAACGGCTTGAATTTTTAATCGTGCAGTGCAGTTGGATCCGCCTGATTCAATGCCTGTAATCAGACATACAGTATCCATCTTGCCAAGCTCTAACCCAAAAACAACTGTGCTCGGCTCAAAGTGGCCGGCCCAACCAGTGTCCTTTACAGCAGGAAGAGGTCGGAGCTATGAGCAAGTGACTGCTTGAATAGAGATTAGCATAGATGCTAGCAATTCTATCAGATCAGGACAGCATTTCTTTATAAATTAAAAATCAACAACACTGAAATGTTTTGTATTTTACACCACAGCAGCAGTGCCCACCTACTATATTGGTCGTACTCTGTTTGATCTGTATTGAATGTGATTGATGGGACAAACATCCAGTCACCTACTTTGAAAGGTTCTGCCCATCCAAAACACTTTCTGTGGGCTATTGCCTGGATGGACTAGTGTAATATACTGAACGGTCCATTTTGTGTCAGGTTATTGAATTTAAGAAAAAGACTGAAAGTCTTTGAGTTAAATATTGCATTCACATGCATGCAGCCACTTCTTGATGGGTATTACAGTTATGAAAGCTTATCCTCATTAGACAGAAACTGAATGGAGCCAGAATTTTAATACAGCAGATCATGTTCAGCCTTGTTTGCTGTTTACACAAACTGTTATCCTTAACAAAGCTTAAACTCATGAAACACTGGAGCAAAGCACGGACAGATTACAAGCAGCAGCAAGGATGTTTCTGACACATCAGATCATGAAACTTGCATAATTTTAATAAGGAGCGGTGTTCATGTATCCAGATGAGGTTAGCTTTGTGGATAAAAAAACGTTGTGACGCTGCTCACCAAAACATTGCCGCTTTACAATTCTAATTATCTTTTTTAAGGCTCAATGTTCAAAGAGGGTCTATTATCCGTGCAAATTTGAAACATGTGCATGTGCAATTACCATCGCCTCAGCCAGATAACATGCATCTCTTTCCTGTAATGTCCTGTATCCACACTCAGATAACAGGCAGTTTGGAGAGTAATCGGATTAATGAAACAATCAGGCAATCAGCAATCATTAACCAACCGAGCCTGACGATTTTTGGGGGCAAAAAAAAAGCTGAGGAAACAACAATAAACTGAGCCAATCGTCTTTATCGGTGAGCTGCACATTGCTCATCCACACCCTCTGCAGCCAGTCATCCGGACCCTAATTAACTCTCTGGAATTGGGTGTTTTTTTGGCCTCAGAATTCAGAGTGCTGAAGATTATCTTTATCATTTCTCTTTTTTTTTTCTTGGGTAATGATAGCCAGGGTGTACTGCGGGGTTTGAAAAAGCATGCCTCAAGCAATAATATTTCTACTCTGCTTGCACTTCTATTGACTGAGCTGTGGCTGCCAGAAAATGTCTTACAGTCATTTACACAGAGGCATGATCCTGTATAGCTCTTGGGGTGAAAGAGAGGAGCAACTGCTGTCAAGCCAGACCTTTTTTGTGAGAACATGTACAGAAAGAGGTTCAGGTTCCCCTCAGTGACTAACAAGGTCAGACAATAGAGGTATGAATAATAGATGTGTAGTCAATATGACGTCACCCAGTGGTTTGCGTGTCTTTTATAGCCTCAGGTTTGGCATCTTGGTCAATGAAATTCTTGTTTTCTAAAGCCAGAAGTAGCCATGGGTGTTTTTTGAACAAAAGTGCTTGGAGTTATTAGTTCTAGGAACATCTCCTCAAGGAACTAAATACTTCCTGGTGTTTTCACAGAGGCCATAGGCCTTGGTGTGATATGCAAATCAGACTAACATATGCAAATGCAATTCAAGTAAAAAAAAAAAGGGAACTTTGACAGCCATGGGTAATTTAAGTAACATGACAACCATGTAGAGCTGGGTGACATATCCTAAAAAAAATAATCTCAGATTTTCTCACACAAAACTCCACTTCCAATTTTAGTCAATATTTTCCCCCCTAAGAGGAAAAAATCCAAATTAGAAGAAATTACACAAAACATTCTTTTTACAATAATGCCACAAAAAAACCCTAAATTTCCTTTTAGGAATTGAGGTGCATGCTGCATATTTTCAATCATTTCTCCCCTTTAATGATACCAATTGGTCATGTATTTTATGTTTTTGGAAAGCCTGATTAGTCTCCTTTACAACAAGGTAAAACTTGTAAGGATCCTGCATTCGTGGAATAAGCAACACAGCTAAACGTGTGGGTAGTGCCCCCCCCCCAAAAAAAACAAAAAAAACAAAAAACAAAAAACAAAAAAAAACAAAATAAACAAAAAAAACCCCCAAAAAAAACCTTTGCTTTACTGAAAACTGTAGGCTTTCTACCAGGGGAAGAGTGGATTTGGCCAATTTATTTGAGGGCGCTACCACATGTTTAGCTGTGTTGCTCATTCCATGAATGCACAATCGTTACAAGTTGTACCTCGTTGTAAAGGTGACTAATCAGGCTTTCCAACAGTATACAATACAATATAAACTGTTATTATTAAAGTTAAGAAATAATCAACTGAAATTACGTTTCCAAACTTTTGAGGAGTACAGTTTGGACATTGGGAGGCATGTCAGCATTTTCACAAACATTCTCCTAAAACTCTCATTTTTTTCTTAAGTCTCATAGATATATGCCTGTGCAAACTGTTATGCCCAACCACCAAAAACACGCCATTATTTCTGTCTTCAACCAGTGCCACAACCTACAAATTGTTGTGTCTCTGTTAGAGGGAAAGGGGGTAAGGGTATAAACTACAGAAGACCATGGTAGCAAAAGAGTGGCAGAGTAACACAGTAAAAACAAATATTAAAGTTTAATTTCTAATCTCCTGTTATATAAAAAAAAAACAAAAAGATGACATTGATATAATACCTAGGCCTCAAACCATGTCACTTTTAGTTATAGTTTTGCAGTATGTCACAGTATATTACATTATGTTTAGTCATCAGTGGTACAGTTACATATACTAGTGACTTACTATGGCTATGTGCCTCTATGATGAACAGGAAAGGATTTTTGTTTCCATTTACTTGAATTGACATTTTCAAACCAGCATAAAATGAATTTCACACAGAGCATTACATGGTATTAATCTGTTAACTAAGCAAGATATTCAGATTGATTTGTTTTTTCACTTTTAATGTTGATGTAATTTTTGATAAGTCGTTTATAAGAGAAAGTAGTTCTGGTCTTCAGACAAACAGTCTTTGGAAGGAGGGGGCTGGCAAAAAACATTCTCCCATTGGTCCCTTGGCCTTCAGAGGACAGGACTTTGTGAGTGTAAACATTTCAACTGTTCTTTAGAGAATTTACTACTTTCTTTTAACTTTGAGAATAAAATTACACACAAGTTGTACATCACAACTAATTTCAAAACTTCAAAAATATGTCCATGAGGCATTTGGGGCAAGTGTAGGCTTACTGAAAAGGAGTGAAGTATCCAACCTTGAAGGCCTTTTCTTGCTGCTATGTAATGGCTGATTAGATATTTGCATTGATGTGCAGTTAAAATGTTTTCCTTATGCAGCAATTGTTGAGCGTTAGGTGGTAGTTTTGTTATCCGACAGCCACAGCTATAGATAGACCAAAAATCTATTTCAAAACCTGGGACCAACTCAATAGAGAAAGACATTAACAACAAATTAATGACTGAATATGTGGAAACAATAATCTGATAAACTGTGGCACCAAACACTAAATCAAAGCAACCAGGCTACTTGTAAAACCAAAATATCAGAGTCTGATGCCATAGTAACAGTCTTTGCCTTTACTGGAAGTATTCACTCTACAAATGAATGGGTGCAAAAGACCAGAGATAATTAATCATCTTTATTATATTATAAAAGCTATGACTTCTGTCTGCTTACTTACAGGGTTTTTCCAAAAATAACCAGGTCTTCAAACATCATCCCATCCTGATTTTTTATGATTGCCTACATAAAGTCTTCAGAAAAATCTGAGGGGAGGGTGATATGGTAGTTTGCTTTCACACACACAGCTCAAGATTGCAAAGCATGTATGGCATATGTACTTAAAAGAGAGGTAAACAGGCTGTTTGAGCCTCTACTGCCCTGATTTACAGTGCTGTTGTACATTTCATTCCTCTAAAGGCACTCCATGTTACTCCTTCTCCCTCCTCCTCTTGTCGAGCGTGAAGTAACAGCAGCGATGTGAAACTGCTATGTTTGCTCTTTCATCCCCCCATGGAGCCTCTGGTCGGTTTGAGCCCCGTCGCTGAGAGAACACACACTTCTGGGCCCCCAGTGTGAAACGTCACCCACTAACACTCAGCGATGGCATCCTCCACCCGAGCGTTTTCATTTTCCTGAGCTCATGCTAAATTGGGCTCTCTCGTGCGGCTGGGGGCTCGCTGCTGGAGACGGATCGAGAGATGAAGGAGGGGGCTAAGGTGAGGCAGGGACACATGGAGCTCCTGAGGGGTATGGCAGAGACATGGGCTGGGGGGCAGGTGAAGGGGTGAATCGTGCTGTCTTGTTTGGCTGTAGCTTGGAGGTAAAAGGCTAATTCAAGGACCAAAAAGGCAAGGAAGAAGGAGAGGAAACGCAATGAGGCTAATGTGGTGCGATACACATGGAGAGGGAGAGCAGACTCACTCAAACAGTCAGGTTCACTCATTCAGTTTATTCCCACAGAGGGCTCTTGTACAAGAGAGGCAGACAGAGTGGGTGGGATGGAGTGAGAGATAAAGAAGAGGAGAGGGAGGCAGAAAAGAAAAACACAAGCTCGGGGCAGAAGTAGGAGTGTTACATCATTGAATTGTAAAAAGATTGGGTCAGGTGGGAGTTTGTCTCCTGAAGGACTGTATTTAAAAGTCTACAGAAAAACATCCCTCCTGATAACTCCGGGAGCTTATTATCCCACAATCCTCTGCTGGCAGGTCAAGTAGTAGTCAGCACCTCAGGGCCCTCAGGACAAGGCTTCACACCGCAGGGGAGTCCTCTCTCCTGCTGGTGGAACAAACCGCACAGACACCCAGAGGCAGCGCTCAACACCAGTGCTTTTAATAAAACAAGCCTCAGGAGCTTTTTATTACAGAATTTTAATGTTCATAAGTAAGCTCTTCCCCTTGTTCGCTCTTACTTTGTATTCCTTTTATGCTACTTGAAATAATGGTAGAAGTTTCAACATCGCACATTAAAGGGATAGTTCAGGACTTTTTTAAAGAGGGTTTATGAGACACATGGCACTAGCCTGTGCATTAGCCACAGTACCAACGATCAGCTCTGTGTCTGTGCAAAGAGAGTTAGCATGGAAGCTAGAGCTATATATTGCTGAACAAAGAACCACCATCTCTGCACAATCTAAAGAGTTTTAGGTGGAAAGAAGCTACAAAAACAGAGTAGGATTATCATATGACACATCAATCAATCTTTATTTCATTTAGTCTTTATTTTTATAGCCCTAAATGTTATCTCAAACACTTTGCAAAAGAGCTGGCAGAAGCCATACTCTTTATTATGTTGTTTTAAAATATGTATGTATATCATATATTTACATACATTCATCCAAACCCTACATAAATCCACCGTGGGTGAATTTTGCTACATTTGGCAACAGTCACCAGTGTCAAGCAACTCTGTTAAGCAATAGAAAATCTTGAGCAGAACCAGACACACGTTGAACAGCCATCCACCAAAGCTGTGTTAGGGGTGGGAAGTGTGGAGAGACAAATCGACTAAAAGACTAATTCGCAATGGTGACAAAAAATGGACGCCCAAACCATAAATTTGTCTTCATCGTATTTGTCTCTATTTCTATATCAAATTGTTAACAACATAGTTTTCCACTAACAAGTCCCTTTGTTTGTAATACACTGTTAACCCAGATAAGTTGACTTTACTCAAAAAATTTGAGGCAAGTGATTGGACTTAAATGGTTTAAGTAATGAAATAACTAACCAATTATTTTAAGTAAACTCAACTGTAATTCCAAATGGTCAGGGCTTAACTGTTTAAGTGGAATCTACTAAAAGACAAGTTATTTGTACTTGAAATTTGTTGTAAAAACAACCTTCCCTTGTGAACCAGACAACTTAATATTTTAAGTAACATGTACTTATTTTCAATCAGACACATTTGTCATCTATAAAACTACATTTATTAACTTGTTAAAACTAAACATTTATACAATTTATCTCAGATATTTAAGTTGTTTAAACTTAAAATTAATTTTCCAAAAAATTTGTGTTGGTAAAATATATACATTCAAAGAAATACAAAAATGCAGGGCATTAATAATATTCTGTTTTATTAAACAAAAATAGAAACCATCAATTTACATTTTACACTTTTGTTGATGTATCTTACTTTTAAATCATATTGAATTAACTGTTTTACCGACATATCTGAAGTACAGAAGAATTACTATATCAAAGAGTCTGATAAAGATGTTATTACCCATATTGATGGGAAACTTTTCAGTTTTTTTCTAGGCAAGGACCTTTTGTCAGCTGCACTTTCGATGGGCTTTGGCCCTCACTGTCTTGAAAGCAGAAGATGCCCACTGGATGGTCGAAGTGTCTCTCTGTAGATCCTACAGAGTTTGAGAGACAAGAGGAAAACAAAGATATGCATGTCAACAGTTTGTCTCATGCTTTTGGGCAACTGTACATCCCATTCAAGAAATTTTTTATATGTGGAGAAAAGAACAGATCATTCATCAGAAATAAAATATGAGAAAAATGTAGCACTGATGATAAATCATTTTGAGATGTAAAAAGTAAAAAAAGATAAATATACAGGCTTAACACCTGAGATTAAATCACCAATTTATTAATCCAAAATATCAAAACACAAAGTTAAAAGTCAAATGCATGAATTTAAAAAGGTAAATGTCTGTGGGGAAAAGTGAAAATCATTAGTTTACTCAAATGACTAAAATTTTAACCATATTTAGCCAAAACCAAAATTGTCTACATGGATATCACAAGGACAAGGTTTTTTAATAATGTTTTTAACTAACCATTTATGTATGATAATTTCTTCCCAAACACAAAAAACCCACAAAATTCAACCCACCTTTGTTTTAATGGGTCAAATAAAACTGACCAGCTAGAGTTTTCTTCTTCCTGAAGATTTCCATCAAGCCTGGGCACAGGCCAAAAAGGTAATCAAAGAAGGCTTCCTTAAGGTTTCTTCCAACAACTCTGTTCCTAAAAGACCTAAAAAATGCAAAGAAGACCAGTTTGGTACTAATTAAGAGTAATTTATAGTAACATCAAATAGGCTATAGCAAGGGTGTAAAAGTATACTCTACAGTGTTTGAAATAAAGCGCTCTTTTCTCGTATCTAACAGAACAGTACTTGCATTTCCAAAGTATTTTTCTCATGTCTGAGAAGAGAACAGTGGTATTACAACTGCTCTTCACATTTATTCTACTTTCAGCAAAGTACATTTTTTTAATGGTTCCCAGTAAAATTAGCACAGGAAAATAAATAGTACTTTTTTAAAGTAATTAAAGCTACAATAAAGATAAAATGATTTGTCTTAATCAGTAAAAAAACAAACAAACAAAAAAACTTACCAAGTTCCAGAATGTTAACAGTCGATTGAGGAAGAAACTATCTTCTTTGCCGCTGTGACTCAAACAAGGAAAAGGCGCAGTGTTGTCTCAAATAAGCCCAGACAAGTTTTGAAAAGCAACCAGCCAATCAGAATGCAACATCTTGCCGCATTTTAGTACAAAGTTGAAATTTTAAGTCAACCTAACTTAAAATTATCAGTAAACCCAAAGTTTAAATTAAAAACTTGAAATTTTAAGTTTATTCAGTTCAGAACAACAAGTACACTCTGCAATCATGTAATAATATTAGAATACACCTAAATCATTTAAGTAATGCAACAAAACTTATTTTTTTAAGCAATATTTACTTCAATTATTTGCCCACAATCAACTTTGGGGTTAACAGTGTAAGGCATTATTTTAGTACAGAACATTGCCAACATGTCCTTGTCAGTCAACCAACCAGAACAGACAGGTTCCTCATGGGGAAGGGGTCCTTAAAGTGACAGGAGCTCCAACAGACTGTCTTCAGTGGGGTACACACTAAATTATAATAGGCCTGAGTTTCGGCTCAGATCCGAGCACCCTATCAAAGTCAGCAAAGGCTCTATTATCTGGTGGACCTAAAGATTATCTTACCTGATTATCCTGTGGTGTGAGGTGTGTTCAGAGTAATTTTACTCTCTCGAAAGAGGATCAGGCCACTTTGTCTTGTAATCGTAATTAATAAATGTGTTCAGTATTAACCATCAGAAATCCTCATGTGTGGGTTCACTGAGGCTGGTCAAGCACATCCTCTGTGTTTTGTCACATGGAACTGGACAAAGCCCATCAGGGCGTCAAGCTGGCTGAAGCAGGAGGCAAATGTAGTCATGACAACGACAGTTAAGATGTAACATAAAGTGAGAACTTGTTGATTTGTTGCTTAACACGACCATCTATAAAGCACAACTTGGACAGAAATCACGACCACAAAGGATGTCATAGGATCTAACCTCCAGCTGCATTTAGCTTCACTTCCAATGTCTGATCACTTGAGATAACAAGCTGTGAGAGAAGAGGCCCTGGCTCTTTGCGAAGGGGTTGCTTGGTGTGTGGTGTACTGTCTCTCTCTTCGTGACACACCAGAAATTACACGAACAAAGCTGTTAAATCTGCCATTATTTGTCTTCATGTTTGGGCTCTCTCACTAATTCAAAATGGGTTAAGGTTTTAGAAATCTACCAGGCCTTAGACTGAGGATACGACTGGATCAGGGGTACTTAGAATGTGAAAACATGATGTTTTTTTGAACAAGAGTAATCATTAAAATACTCTGGCAGGCATTGAAATAAAAGATATGAACCAGAATAAAGCCAAAATATTAGCTCCTTAAGATATGAACTCAGTGCTTCCTGATTGGATGAAATCATTATATGACATATACTATTTTATACATATAAAGATGTATACCTTTTTACAACCAAACTTCATAAATACTACAATAACCCTTAAAGAACTTTCTGGTCAGTTCAGGCACTAACTTAAACACAGAAAAAATATCTTGCTACAGATCAAAAAGTTAATAAAAAAAGCTAAGAGGAATAATAAGAAAGTGAAATGCTACTACAATATGCAGATTTGGGTTGACTTCTCCTCTGAGGTCAATGCAAGTTTTCTTTTACAGTGTAATGACTTGAAGAATCAGGTTCTCATATTAACTTAACTTTGGTAGAATAATAGTACTGCCAATGAAAAAAAAAAGTTATTTCTTGACTCTGATTAACATGTTTATTCTGACAGTCCAAATTTTTGGAAGAAATCCTCACCAAAAATTAATTGATCAGCTGTCAGTTAACTTTGGCACCAACTCTTCAGACTTGCAAAGAAGTGTTTTACTTTCAAAAACTGGAAATTATTTACTGAGCAAAGTTTCTCAGGAAAAATGATATGATACAAATCATTTTAAAGCTGGCAAATAGGAATAAATCAGCCTTATATCGAAGTGAATCATGTTCAATGATATATGAAGTGTATTTTGCAGACAGAGAAACACTCCACTTTACTTTAAGTCCAAAATAAGAGTAGCTTAAAAAGATGAATGAAATTGAAGTCTTTATACACCCCCCCCCCCCCCCCCCCCCCCACCCCCCACCCCTCACACCCCACACATATATATATATATATATATATATATATATATAACCTCCACTTTTTCTGGGCAATACATATCCCTACCAATTTCTACCCACCTGTAAACCGCCTTCATGGTGGGGGTCCTGCAGTTATTTCAAAAGCTCCTATATAAAAGAATTATCACACAAATATCTCCACTGCTTCAGAACTTTGATGATTTGGTGATCTTTTTTGGAATATTAAGGCCTTCAAATATGTCAATACTTGCTAGAGAGGGAAATGAAGCATGTTGTTTGTGGTTCTTCATTTTCTGAAACTAAATCAGAATTTTAACTAAATATTAAGGCCCCCAAAATATGAAATATTAAACTCTGGGGTGAGCAGTTGAATTTTAACTGTGTTGGGTCCTCAGTCTTGAACCAAATTTTAAGTATCAGATAAGTCAAATGAGCTGCTTCAAGTTGGTATCCAGTCAGAAGGGCATGTAAGCCGTTAAAAATTCCATGAAGCTATATGCTAAAGGCTTCAGAAACAGTTTTATCAGATCTGGACTGCATTTCTTTTTGAAATGAAAAACAAGTAACACTACAAACTTCTCAACAGGAAGGATATTTTCACTACACTTATGACATGTTTTGCCAAGAGTGTGTTTTATGAAGTGGCTTACATTCTGTCCTTTACACCGCCACAGTAGCGCTCACCTGCTACATTATCTGATTGGCCTGTAATGTGATTGACGGAACGATCGTTCAATGATCTGTTGGATATACTTTTAAAAGGTTCTACCCATTCTCAACACTTTCTCCAAGATGGACTAGTGAAATATATTGATCGGTCCATCTGGCATGTCAGGTTAACAATAGCTGTAAATTTAAAAATCTCATAAAACCCTTAAGGACAGAGAGTCTTTTAGAATTAAAATAATTAATGGGTGAGGAAATTATTGGTTTTCAGTATCTCTGATGCAAACATTTTGAAACTTCAAATAAGATCTTGCATAATTTTGTAAACAGGTGATTGATGAGTCATGCAGCTCTTACCTCTTTCATTGGGCATTGGTGAATAAAATGATCATTTACAGGCTGACATGGTGCCTTGAGATGGGGGCTTGATTTAAGGTCTGCATGGAGGAAAATTAATTTGAAAACCACTGATTCAAAGATGGGCAGCAGGTTGTCATAGCTGGTTGAGCAAGTGCCTCACAGCAAATTGATTAATGGTTTGAACTCTGTGTCGGTCAGGGGCCTTTCTGTGTGGAGTTTGCATGTTCTCCCCGTGCATGCGTGGGTTCTCCTCACCTTTTTCTGTAGACCAAAAAACATGCCTGTTAGGTTAAATAGTCACTTTAAACTGCCTTTAGGTGTGGGTTAGCTTGTGAATAGTTGTCTGTACCTCCATGTGGCCCTGCAATCGGCTGGCAACCGGTCCTTGCATGCTTTTGTTCTGTGTTAAGATATACTGAGAAAACTTAAACATGCAAAAAGATAACATAAAAACTCCACACAGAAATGCCCCGACCAACTCACAGGGTCAAACCAGCAATTCTCTTGGTGTGAGGCATGAGCACTACCTGTTGTCACACACAGTTAATAAAAGGTACAGCACATCATTAGATGTACTTCTTAAAACAGGCTGCTCAGTTGGTTCCCATCTTCCATTTGCATGGGGAAACACATCATTATTAATTTAGCCTCCATATTATTGAATAATCCATGCCTTTCATGCATGTACTTCCCAGAGGAAGCTGCCTTCAAATCTTGACAAGCTGCAAACATGCAAAGTCAAATACTTCACTCACGTCAGCACAGACAAAAGGTGACTGTGATTCATTGTCTCTGTTCAGCTCTTTTCTCCCTCTCACTCCGCCTGACTTACTCTCTTTTCGTCTTTATCCCTTCGCTCTCTTACTCTGCCTTGTCTTCTTTCTCTGTATCTCAGGAGAGCTCATTCTTTCAGGCTTATTTCCCATGAGCCACCACTGATTGTGCGATAGCAATCACCCCATGCAGCTGCCATGGTGACAGGTAGAGTGTATTCTTGCTCCAAGCGCAAATTTAATGCCACATTTGATGACATAAGCAGAAAGAGGTGTGTGAGGATGTGTCCCCGTGTTAGTGTGTGTCCTTGTGTTTGTACCAAGGTGCCTAATTTATCTAACTGACTTACAGCCATCACAAAAGGCCACTGGTGTCAGAAAACCGAGTGCTATCTGTGCTGTCTGGCACTGTGTACTGTTTGAGGGCTTATTGCGTCAGAAAATGAGAAAAACCGACAGATACAGTAAAGTTATATGTCAATTTGTCAGCATCTTCTCCTCTGGGGTATGGGGTCTGTCAGTGAATACAGGTTTTATGAGCGCAGCCTGTCTCCTTCTCTCTGTATCTTCTACCCAAAAAGCTCTCTGAGGAGTCGAGGGATGCCCCTGCTTGTGTCAAACCAGGATGTCACAGCAATCTGTTTTGACAGGCTCAGAGATGTTTGATAGCGAGGTGACTTTCCCCGTCCAAAAAGGGAAATTGGATGGCATTTGTGCTCCGTCACACATGCTTGACTAAACAGCACAGTCATTGTAAGCACTGAAAGACATAAATTCATACAGTCAAAGTTTGCCACCCTTGGTTGAGTTTCCTCAATTATAAAACTCAAGGTGTGTGACAATGTTTGAGTAAATTACAGTGAATGCAGAGTGAAACGACACCTGAAACACTCAATTTCACAGCACATAAAACTGCATGTTGCGAAGCTTATTGCCATTCTGGATTTATTCTCATGCTTTTGCCTTCAAATGCAGTCAAGAAGAGGCTAATCTAAGATAGCAAATTCTGCATATCAATGAAAAATCTGGATACAGATACAGTAATGAATTATCTTTACGACAAAAGTCATATGGGGAAGTCAGGAAGTGATGCAACAGTGGCTTTGAGCAAAAAATGACATTTCAAATGGAAGCTCTGACCATTTGACCTGACACGCTTGATGGACCGTTCAATATGTTCAATATATTTCTCTAGTCCATCTGGGCAATAGTCCAGAAAAAAGTGTTTGGGAATAGGAAGAACCTTTCAAAAGCATATCTGGGAGGTGATTCAAAGATTGTTCCTTCAATCACATTCATTATGGGCCATTCAGGTGATGCAATAGGCAGGCGCTGCTGCTGCTATGGGGTAAAATACAAAACATATGCGACCTCATAGGTGGTGACAAACTGTCACCAAAACATGTTTGAAGCAGGTTGTGTTTTCCCGCTATTTGTTAGGTCTTTTGTTTGTGAATAGGGTAACTCAAAAACTAATGAACTGATTTGGATGAAACGTTCATGACACAAGAAAGAAGTGATTCGAATATGGTTGATCCCGGGGTGGACAGTAATGAAGTAGATTTACTTGAGTACTGTACTTAAGTACATTTTTTAAGTATCTGTACTTGAGTATTATTATTTTTGGAAACTTATGACTTTTACTCCACTACAATTGAAAGACAGATATTGTACTATTAACTCCACTACATTTCTTTGAAGGGTCTCGTTACTCGTCACTTTTAAGTATAGCTCTGAAGTCAGCAGATGAAATTTATTTTCTTTTCTAAAATGTGATCTGCATGTGATTTGTTCAAGTGGTGATGCTGTACCTGTACCTCATACATGCACTACTCAGATCGGGCAGGTAAACTCTGAGCTAATGTTGGCTCAGATAACGGTTCATCTCGGCAGTAATGATGGCTACGGGCGATACAGTGATGATTCCACACCAGAGCACCCATGGCCGTATCTGAAGTCCATATTTGAGACTGCTGAAATGAAGAATGATTCATACCGTTTTAAATGTTTGCTGTGCACAAACTCTATCACTGCTTAAAGAAATCTCGTCATCCAACCTGAGAAAGCATGTAGCATTAAAGCATATACAGGCTTCATAGCATATTTTACAAGCTACAGCTTCTATAAGCAGCTCAATCCTTCATTAGTTTGTTTGTAAAAATGTGCTTTTAATACTTAAGTATTTTCAAAAGCAGGTACTCCAGTACTTAAACTTAAGTAAAAAATTGACTGAACAGCTTTCACTTGTATTGCAGTAATATTTGACTAGGAGTATCTATACTTTCACTGAAGTCATGGAGTTGAGTTCTTTGTCCACCACTGGTTGATCTGAATCCAGGAATCCAAAAATTTCTTATAGGAATTGATTAAAGTGTGAGATAGGGCAGTTTTCCACATTTTTGGCAAAAACTTGCTTGACAATGTTGGAAATGCCTTGCAGGAGGTTTGTGCTCTCTGACCGCTTCCAGTATTTAAACGTGGGTTTCATGAAGCCAAATTCACACACTGACTAGTGGCCAACTTTTGCCTAGGGTGTCAAACTGAAGACTAAGGACTAAGTCAGACATATTTTACGCATTCTCAAAAATTTCCAACATTAGGTCCAACATGCTTGTGAATGCCAGTTCAACATCCATCAGCTCTGTCAGCTCTATCCTTGTGAATGCCTCAGTTCAGTTTTAAAACTGAAAGACAGCTCAGAAGACAAGTAGAAAGTCATTTGCATCTCACGATATTGAACATTTTCCTTTCTACCTTAAGCTACTTTTGTTTACTTTTTTTGACACATGATCAGTTGTTTTTCTCCATTCTAGCTCTGCCAAGGAGGTTGTTTTTTCGCTAGTGTTGTCAGTTTGTATGTTTAATTGTCTGTTCATCCATCTGTCTTTGAGTAAGATGGCTAAAATATTTCAATGGATTTTGACAACATTTTTAGGGAATATTGGTCCTTCATGTGCTTTCAGTCTGACAACTCCACATCTACTGCACTAAGCTCTCATTGAACTGCTCCACATTGTAAAATGACACTGCTAATGCTTCCATCTCACTTTCTTTCCCTTTTCAGTTATCTTTACACCTTCTACTTTCTCCTGACTCACACCTCTCATTGATGCTTCCCACTTTAACATTCACACTCCATCTCTCTCGCGGTACAACACCTTTTTCATTTTGGTCTTTCTCCTTTATCTTAGTCACCCCTATTTTTACGAGCGACAATGCTTTTGCTCCACAGGTTCATTCTTCATCTTCTTCTTACTGTCACTGTATTCGGCTTTCATTTCCTTCTCTTAACCTATGTTTTTAAATTTATTCTCTTCTTAAAGCTACTATAGATGACGTCAGAGTGTAGCTTCAGCCTGCCAGTGCAGTCAAATATGTTAGTATGTGCTGTAGTATGAGCAATGGAGACTTTAAAGGATAAGTTCGGTTTCTACAGCTTTCACATAGTTTATAGAATGAAGTAGAACAATATACTCACCCAGAAGGCTTTCCTGATCCAAACAGTGCTTCGGGAGATATTTAGATCCAAAATCGAGCGGCGGACATCCGTATAAATGGTAGCAGACAGGGCATGTACAGCGCCGCCCCTAAAACTGCATTAATCGTCCAAAAACTCATTAGTTTCACCGACATTTCATCATGGTCCGCTCACGCTACTCCTCCACGACAGTCCGGTGTCACTCTATCCATGTTTTTGTGACTGTGCTGACCTCTGAACTGAAAAGTTTCTTGCCTCCGCGTCCTCCTTTCCATGAGCTCCTCATCTTTATACTCTGGCTCGAAACTGTAAGGACACCCATGATATTCAAAGTTCTCGTCCACAACATCTTCATCCGATAGATATTCGTCCATTTTGCACAAAACTGGAAGAAAAAAGTTATTGTGTAGCCACCGCTCGCCGCTGAAACAATGAGCCGTACTGCGCATGCGCGCAACCGGAAAGAAACTTTTCAGTTCAGAGGTCAGCACAGTCACCAAAACATGGATGGAGTGACACCGGACTGTCGTGGAGGAGTAGCGCGAGCGGACCATGATGAAATGTTGGTGAAACTAATGAGTTTTTGGACGATTAATGCAGTTTTAGGAGCGGCTATACATGCCCCGTCTGCTACCATTTATACTGATGTCCGCCGCTCGATTTTGGATCTAAATATCTCCCGAAGCACTGTTTGGATCAGGAAAGCTTTCTGGGTGAGTATATTGTTCTACTTCATTCTATAAACTATGTAAAAGCTGTAGAAACTGAACTTTTCCTTTAAGAAAACTAGATCTAATGCAAAATGGTTTTAGGCTTTCATGAGGTACATATTGTCATAGAGTAAAAGTAAAACGATGGGTCATATGGCCTCTGACCCTATGCCTCCCATATTTAATCACTTAATCATCAGGAAAGAGTGGAGATATCTGCAAATTTTGAAAGAAATTCATTTAAAGAACTCTTGACAAACCAAGTTCACAAGCAAGGCATGATCATAATAATACCCAAATATATTTTTATATTCGGGGATTATATTTTTGAAAAGTTTAAAGGAAACTGCTTTTAGGTCCGGGGCGGCACAGTGACGCAGCAGGTAGTGCACGTGCCTCACAGCAAGAAGGTCACTGGTTCGATTCCTGGGCGGGCAGGGCCTTTCTGTGAAGTTTGCATGTTCTTCCCTTGCATGCGTGGGTTCTCTCCGGGCACTCTGGCTTCCTCCCACAGACCAAAAACATGCTCATTAGGTTAACTGGTCACTCTAAATTGCCCTTAGGTATGAGTGTGAGAGTGAATGGTTGTCTGTCTCTATACGTTGCCCTGCAATCGACTGGTGACCGGTTCAGGATGTACCCCGCCTCTCGGCTAGTGACAGCTGGGATAGGCTCCAGCCCCCTGCAACCCGAAAGGGATAGTCGGTATAGAAAATGAATGAATGAATGCTTTTAGGTCCCCTGATCATGGGCATCAGTTGTAAGGTGAGCTTATGACCTGATTTTTGCAGTCACAAGGTGTTCTTTCTCCAGTCTTGGCTTCATGATAAAATCAAACCTGTTTAATATCACTGACGATCTTAAGTCTTGTCTTTTGTCTTGTCTTGCTCAAGTTTTGCTGTTCAATGATGTGACCACGATCAAAAACCAGTAGCTATGGACTTCAGCACACCACAGAGATGAAGGACTGTACAGATCTGCCAGACTGTGGAAAACAAGGATGAAGGCCTTCACACAACAGACATGTATTTTTCACACAAATAATTTGCACTTTTTTTCAAATCCATAGCCAGTCAACTGAAGCTCGCACATCAGGCATGTAATGACACCTAGCAACATGATTTGGGATTGCTAGTGTAATGCTATCAGCGATGTTATCTATTTTCAAATTCATCATATTCTTTTTATGGTTTTACATAGTTTTATAACATGTTATAATTGAAAAGTTTATGTAATTTTTAAACCTGTTTTCTCAACATATTACTTTACTTCATTCATTAATTTATGTATTGGTCTCAGCATAAAGATATTCATTCAAAGTTATCCTTCTCTGTCCTTCTTATATCATACATCTTAGATAGGAATAACCATTGATAAAGAATAGTTGCTGAATAGTGCGACTGCACATCTTGTTTCTTTAATTAATTTGGGGTTTTATACCATGCCTTGTTTTTCCTAAAACATTTGTTGTGACAAACAGCACAAGTTATTTATATTAACACCAAAAAACGCAAACTTGAGAATTACTTTCGCCCAGTAGACCACAATCACTTGGACGTCAGCATTGGTTGTTTTATTTAAATAGTGCAACTTCAAGCCTGTATCTCTGTTGGTGTTTGCTAGTTTTAGTGTGGTGTTATGTGTTGGCATTTCCTCAGTGGAGGATGAAAAATGTGCTCTTGCAGTGTTTTCAACATTGAACAAATTCATTTACAATTTCTGAAGGGGTTGTGCCTCACCTGAAGCTCTGTAGAAAACGCTGGCGTCCTTTCCCCGACAACTGACTTTATGCAGTTGTCAGATTGATGGTGATATACTGGGAAAGCCAAAATGCAGTTGTATGCAAAGACTGATTGACACATGAACAAACCAATCAGCACTGAGCTTTAATGTGGGGTGCATTTATGAGGGTTGTATTAATTAAATCTGCAACAGTTTTGGAAACAAAATTGATTGGCATATACAGACAGTCAAATCTGTGTCACACCTGAGGTGTGACGACTTAATATCTTATTTCAGTTGGTCAGAATAGGGGCAGGGACAGCCCAACTGGGAAAAATTGGTATCTTTTTATATTTGTGGGGACACAGGACACAGGGCACAAGGCCAGAAAACAGGACAGTCCCAGCATAATTTGGATGTCTGGTCACTCTAGACTTGAATGCATTTAATTTGGTTGTTGTTTTGTAGTTAACCAGGTAACCCTTTTAATATTTAAAGTCTTTGTGAAGCTGTGACTAAAAAACAAGTTTTTTTGTGTATCAAACAACAGTCTTCAGAGAAAAAAATACTTAAGTTTTTAGTCAAGTCTTCTCCTGTAAGCTAGGTATTACTTGAATTCGAAACACAACCTCCTTCCCAATTGAAGTTTTATTCTTGTTGGCAAGCTCATGAAGATCATCTCACCAATGTATAACATTCCTGCTTTGTGTAATGAGAGATGTTGAACTTTTGTTTCTCCTCCCAAACTCTGGTAAGACCATCAAATCAAAAGTGATGCTTTAAACCTTGCTTTCTTATCATTAATGCAGGGCACACTCAGGGAATAAATCTGCAGCCAAAACCTTATCTGCCAGTAACTCCAAATATCTGGCACACTCCTCGGTTGAAACATTTACCTGTTTTGATGCCTTCAGCCCTGGGCTCAGATAAAGCCACATCTTCCTCAGACATTTAGTGGATATTTGCTTTAAAAGTCTTGGCAGTGTTCACTTTGGCAGGCAGTGATCAGTGATATCCCCCTGATCCTTTTCTCAAGAGGTCATCGTAATCTACTCTTCTTTGAAAAATCCTCTTTCTTAATGTGATAAGGTGGCAGCACTAGTTTAGTTTTTAAGATTTTAAAGATGCACATATGTTTGCCCGACAGTATTTCAGTCTCTTTACTCTCAAGCCGGTTTAAGGGAGTCAAAAGGTTGGTCTGACATTCATGAAGAAGGGTTTACTCTAAATTACATCACTTGTAGTGTCTTAGAAAAAAGAGGCACACCAGTGGAAGCTTCCCACCAAGTTAAGATACATTTCTCAGATTTCTTCAATGATTTTAAAAATATGTAACAGTCTCTACCTAAGGCACAATAACAGTAAAACCTCACTGAAAACAGCGTGAAGTAACTAAATGTCTTCCACTGTTTAATCTCAGTGGGGATGTGCAAAATTGCTTCAGAAGGCATTGCAGGATCCAAGGTGAAACAGGGCTGATAAATGCTGAAAGATTTGCAAATGAGGGCAGAGTATGAAAAAGGTTATTCAGTTTTTAAGTTCCACTTGCCAGGCACTTGTTAGGGATACCATGTCAGTATGGGGTTCGACCCCCTTCTTGCCTTCTGAACTACTTTAATTCTTGCATATGCATTCATATAATGCTAAAAACATTCCTCAGATATTTTGGTCTATACTGACATGACAGCTTCACACAGTTACTATATTTGTAAGCTGCACATCCATGATGCCCATCTCTCGCTCCACCACATCCCAATGGTTCTGGGTTTGGTAACTGTGGAGACCACTGGAGTACAGCGAAGTCATTGTCATGGTCAAGAAACCAGCTTCAGATGATTTGAGCTTGTGAAATGGTGTGTGATCCTGCTGGAGCAGAAGATGTGCACACTGTTTTCTCAAAAGGAAGGACGAGGTTAGAAATGATACTGAGGTAAGCTGTGGCATTGAAACAATTCTCAGTTGGCACTAGGGGACCCAAAGTGTGCCAAGAAAACATCCCCATACCATCATACCACCACCATCCCCGGCTGAACCAGTGATACAAGGCAGGATGGATCCATGCTTATACGTTGCTAATGCCAAATTCCAACCCTAAAACTGGAATGTTACAGCAGGAATCAAGACTCAACAGACAACATTTTTCCTATCTGCTGCTGTCAAATTTTGGTGAGCCAGTGCAATTTCCTGCCTCAGTTCCCCATTCTTAGCTGACATGAAGGACAATCAGGGTTGCTTTCTGCTGCTGTAGCCCATCTACTTCAAGATTCAACATGCTGTGTGTTCAGAAATGGTCTTCAGCATTCCTTGGTTGCCACAGGTGGTTGTTTGAGTAACTGATGCCTTTCTATTATCTTGAACCACTTTTTATTGGCATCAACAAGGCATTTTGGCCAAGTGAAGTGCAGCTCATTGGATATTTTCCGTCTTGTAAGAGTTGTGACGGTTGTGTGTGAAAAAATCCCAGCAGTTTCTGAAATACTCAGATCAGCCCCTCAAGCACCAACAACCATGCTCCGTTCAAAGTCACTTAAATAACCTTTCTTCCCAGCTCTGATGCTCAGGTTGGACTTCAGCAGATTGTCTTGACCATATCTTCATGCTTATATGCACTGAGTTGCCATGTAAATGGTTGTGTTACAGCAATAAGGTGCTACCTAATACTGTGACACAGTAAGTGTCAAAAAGTCGAAGTTTAACTCAGCGTCTCAATGTCCTCAGGACTTGTGTCTTTTTTTGTTGTACTGGTGTTTGGCATGCTGTGTGGCTTCACTTACTATGGCTATGTTCCACCTGACGGACGACAGGTGAAGCTAATGGGGGTTAAATGGTCCATCCTAAGGCAGTGTAAAGGCATTTATATGTATTATCTGGAAAACTGCCTGACATTGGGTGTTGAGGGAGACTCTTTTTTTGTCATGGTAAGTAGCAGTTATCAATATTATTTTTAACAGTAATCAGTGTTAGTTTATTATTATGGGGAACAGTATTGTCACTCAACATGTAACATTTCTTTTTGAAAAAAAAAAAAAAAAAAAAAAAAAAAAAGAGATTTAGTTCAAGCAAGCCATTAAGCTAACAAAAGAATATACAATTTTGGTCCAAATTTCCCAGCCCTGGGGTTTAGCATTGATGTTGCTTTCTAAAAATGCTCAGGGTGAGGGCGGAGGGTTTAATAGAGTACATTTAGAGGATGTCATTGTGGCGTAGGGGGGGCTTAGGGTAAGTATTTTTGCTGACAACGCCACCCCGGGAATTTCACCTCTAGGAAATTACAACCAGAAAAACCACTCGCTTGACTCCTAAAGAGTTTGCACAGGTTCGTGATACCACTGGACAGAGGCAGGTTAGAGTACAAAAATAGTTTTTCTTTTATTCTATGACACAGGTTAAAAATACACAAAATAATAATTCACAAACCAAACCCCAAATAAACTAATTCCAAAACAGATAAACCTATTTAAACCAACCCAGGCAACAAACCAATGAAGAAATAAAATAAACACACTCATGAAAATACCTTACTAAACCAAATGCAAGAAAATAATCAAATGAGAATGAACACACTTGAGCAAATGAAAATAACCACACTCATGCAATTAAGACATGCACAATTAACAAAACATCCAAATTAAACAAATAACTGCAAAATACCTGAAACAAGGAAAAAGAAACAAATGACCCAACAAATTATCAATTAAATTCCACCACTGAACCCACAAATTAAATGAACTATTTTAAAATGATAAAACGACCTGCACTGGACTGTGGACAGTGACTGCAGCACCTGCAGGGCACAGAGACAAAGACACCGACACGTCCACCTTGAGCCTCCGTAGAAGAGGGATTGCAGCGCTAAACTTGAGTCCATTCAAAGCAGGTGAATTTACAGTCCCGAAACAGAAGGCTAGAGTTCGACGCCCTGTCGTCGAGTCCCGAACCTCCCGTGATGTCACATGTCGCATTGTCAGAACGGTTCGAACAACCAGAACAATAGTGGCAGCCGTGGACCCAAGGCTAAAAGGGAAGAGCCGAGTGAAGGGCTCGCTGCTCTGATTAACTAGAGCGGAGATGAAACCATAAGATTGCAGCAGGGAACCACAGGCACACCAAAAGGCAGACAACGGCCACTTACCCCAGGAAAGGAGACGCCACACACCGGAGAGTCCCCGACAGGGCAACCTGTCCACCACGGCAGCAACAGCCAGCCCCAGGGTACAACAGGGTGGGTACAGAGTCACCAATACGCACAGAGCGCATGAATGATGGATTGGGGGAAAGGCATAGTGCGTTACGTGGATCGAAGGTAATTAGGTGCGCCGACCACAGCCATACAACACAGGATTCAAGTGTTAAATCACAAACCCAGCAAGACGCCGAGCCACCTCGAGGAGTGGACGGGAGCAAAAGGAGAGGCCAAGCAATTACCCACACCTGTATTTATAGACACGCCAGGTGCCGCCACACTCACCGTGGAGGCAAACCACGCTAAGTGCCAACAGTGGCCAGGAGGAAAACACACCTCCGGTCACATCATCATTTAATTTTGGAAGTTACAGCCTGATAACACAGGTTAAAACAGTCTAAGCTACATAGAAGGTAGACAATAGGGATGGGAGTATCGATATTGAGCACTGAAGAATTAATATTTCCACAAGTACTCTTTTGGTTCTGATACCAAATGAGTACTCTAGCAAAATGTTTATCTGTAAAGTTTTTCAGACTGTTTTCAGTCTTTCTTTTTTTCTTTGGGCCAAGACATAACCACTTTTTGTGTCATGTGACTGTTGAGACCAATCAGACGTATCAAACAGTACTTGCCTGCACCCGCAAGTGAACACACAGCCACTAAATTCCCTCAAATTAAACTGTGATAAAACAGAGCTCCTTATTGGCACTAAATCCACACTGACTAAAGTTGACAGCTTCTCCCTCTCCATTGACAACTCCCCAGTTTCCTCATCCCCTCAGGTTAAGAGTCTGGGTGTCATCCTCGACAGCACACTCTCCTTTCAGTCTCACATCAATAACATCACCCGGTCTGCTTACTTTCACCTCCGCAATATTAACCGTCTACGGCCCTCCCTCATTCCTCACAGTACCTCCATACTAGTTCACAGCCTCGTCACTTCTCGCATTGACTATTGTAATTCACTCCTCTTCGGTCTCCCCCAAAAGTCCCACCATAAACTCCAACTGGTCCAGAATTCAGCTGCCCGTATCATTACTAAGACCCCTTCACACCATCATATCACCCCCATTCTTCAGCACCTCCACTGGCTCCTGGTCAAGCATAGAATAGAGTTCAAAATCCTTCTGTACACCTTCAAAGCAATCAACAGCCTCGCCCCGCCTTATCTGTCTGACCTCCTTCACATCGCCACTCCAGCCCGCTCCCTCAGATCCTCCTCCACCATCCACCTCACTGTGCCCACTGCCCGCCTCAGCACCATGGGGAGCAGGGCCTTCAGTAGCTCTGCTCCCCAGCTCTGGAACTCTCTCCCATCAGACCTCAGAAACCTGGACTCCCTGTCTCTTTTGAAATCCAGACTTAAAACCCACCTGTTCAGGTCTGATAACCCCACTTGACAATAACATACCTCCCCTTCCCATTTCCTCTCACTATTTGTTGTGCTTTGCTACTGTTGGTTTTTATTATTGTTGATTTTGTTGTTGTTGTTTTAATCTTGTAAAGCGTCCTTGAGTGTCGTGAAAGCCGCTTTTAAATAAAATGTATTATTATTGTTATTATTATTAAATGCAATTCTGTGGCAAACTAATGTAGGCACGATAAGAAAAAAAAACACAATTTCAGGGATTGTTACTCCAAAAGTATCATTAGGTCATGTAAATAAAACATAATTGATTATGACTAGATTAAAAGATTATTAAGGCAGTGCAACATAGGCCTTCATTTGTATAATTGTCCCTTTTTCATTCGTATTTACGGAATAAATATAGTAAATATAGGATAATAGTCTTCCAACACATGTCACTTAAGACTTTGATGATGAAATATCTGTTTAATTTATTTACTTTGGACTACTACTTAAAGCTAACTCACTTTTAGATCGGATGAACTACTTGTTTGCTTTTGAACAATGAAAAAAATCATAAACACCTTGTATGCAATGCAGGAGATGATTTGTATCAGTATCAGTATCGCGAAAATTATAGAATCGGTATTGAATCACCCATCACTAGTAAAGGATTGCTGTGATAGACCGCTAACTAGCAAGCTACTTGCAAGCCGGAGTTTTATCCATCAAGAAACAACAGAGAGATTTTATTCATACTGACTTTTGCCAGTGTGTCTGCACTGAAAGACCTCTTCACACAGCTCTGCAACCCTGAAACAAAATGACAGTGAACCTACCTGACCTCACTGTCTCAAAGGAGCATTGAAGTTTTGAGAGCAGCAGACAGCAGCTCTTTTTTCAATTAACTTGAGACAAACAATATCCAAGACTGAGAAGTTTCTTTTTCTGTATGACCTCAATGTTGAGTCATTCAGTGTCAACACAGACGGAGAAGACAGGGAGATTAAGGGCCTGATCTACTAAGATCCCAAATAATGAGTGTTAAATTGCATGTGCAAACTAAAAAAATGCATGTGCTAATAGTTCTCTGCATTGCCAGACGAAACGCGATTTGGGAGACCATCTGTGAAAAGCTATCCTTGCAGAGCAGACGGACCTGCCTGATTCATTGTGTGAAATCCTGCATGTCTGTCATATATATGTGTAAACACACACACATATATATATATATATATATATATATATATATATATATATATATATATATATATATATATATATATATATATATATATATATATATATACACATATATATGTACATATATATAAATATATATACATATATAAATATGTATATATATATATGTGTGTGTGTGCGTATACACACATATATATCTATGTGTATATATATATATGTGTATACTGTATATAAATAAGTTGAATAAAGATCTGCTGACTCCTCCGTACACCTTTAGTGTTTCTTCTCTTTAAGAACTGAGGACTCTGGTCAACAGAAACGTTACTCCATGAGGTGTGTTCAGTAAACAGAAAACCAATGTTTCTGTTTCATACATAAATTTCACACAACTAGGGAAAAAACGCCTCTGAAAATGGACTTCTGTATTTCTGTGAGGAGTGCCTGAGCATGCTATGCAAGTTCAAAGCATGAACCAAGAAGTTACTTTTTTTCAGCTGTTTTTCTCTGCCATAATGAGAACGTTCGTGAAAGGGAAACACTGGTTTTCTGTTTGGTACACACACCTCAGGGAGTAACGTTTTAATTGATGTGTCCTCATTTTAAAAAACAGGAATGCGTGAGGGCGGGTGGGGGTAACAGGGTCACAAGGTCACCATGTCTTGACTTACTGCGTTTGTTCTGTGTACTTGAGAGCCCCCTTGCATACATTTAATTTGATTCACAAATTGTTTAGGAGAAAACCGCAAAATGTACTTTCCTGGAGCCTTTTAGGAGAAAATCCAAAGAGGAGCAAATAGTGGATTAATGCTGTCAGAGACTCCTCTGTGTCTCTGAGGCTACAGAGACAGTATCACCAAATATTCATCCATCCATTATCCACACTGCTTTATCCCTCTCAGTGTCAGGGAGGTGCCCTGGACTGGTAGACAGCCAATCCCTGGGCCATTCACACATACACTCACAACTTCAGGTGACTAAGAGTCACCACTTGTCCCAATAAGCACATTTATGGTCCCCTCATTTGGAGGAAATCAGATTACCCAACAATAATTCACACATGCTCAGGAGAACACACAAACTCCATATAGAGAGGACCCATTCAACTTGGGAGTCAATCCTGCAACCATTATGTTACGGGCAGTATCCACCTGCAGCACCACCTTGCAGCCCAGTATCACAGGACAGACTACTCCTGACCCTAACAGTAATTTCCGTATTTATTTGATCTGAATAATACATCCTTTAATAAAGTTACTGCTCGAACCACTCACTAAAATTTAAAGCTTCTAGCGATCCTGATACTATTGATCAACAACATAAACTAGTATTAGCTTAGCCACAGGACTGCATCGCTAGTGATTTCAATCAGTTTTTTTTGGCTTTGACTTTTTATTACAATAACAGTGGAGGAAGGAAGACAATGCCTCAGGGCAGAAGTGCCAGTCACTCTGGATCAGAACAGTGACAGAAATAAAAAAACATTGGCTGAGTTTTAACTGATAAAAACTTGACCATGTGCTTATTTTTTCTTCAACATCTTTCTCTACCAACATCAGAGCCCTTTCTGTCATTCTGCTGGCAAAGCAGAAAAAGGAACACACACCTTTTTTTTTTAAATTACTTTTAACTAAGTCTGCCTAGCGTTATTGTTAAACTCATAAAAAATACACAGAATGATATACAGTATATATTTATTTATTAGTGCAGTAAAAATGTATGTATGTGTACTGGACCATTTCGATATGGACCATTCGGTTTGGTATGGACATGAACAAATACATAAGAGATTCAGGCCTGTAGCAGTTTTATTTGACCAAGAGAAGGGCATTGTTTTCAGCTGAACTCTAAGATAGGATGTGTCTGAACTGGCAAATTATTTTTTTTGCATATGCCGAACAGAGGTGAAATAGCACTTCTGTGCTTAAAGTATGAGATATTCCGGTGAGGACTGGTGATGACAGCAGCATGCATCCATTATCATGTTTGAATGAAAGTGTTCATGTAAGAGAAAGTGAGTGCATGTCAGACTGCGGATAATCAAATGCTGGTGTTTGTGAGTGTTTATGTGTTCATGTATATTTGTGTGAGATAAATTGTCTGAGTAAGTCTGTATATATTTGTTTAAAGAGCAATTGTGTTAGTGTGTGTGACAGAAAATGTGTGTATTTGTCAGAGAAAGTCTCCTGTGTTTACATGTGTGTCTTTTTGGGAGTAAAACTTTGTGTTAGAGAAGGTGTGTGTATATTAATGTGTATTTGTGAGAGATATTGTGTATGGGAGTCTGTGTGTATGTATTAATGAATTTAAGTGACAGTAATTGTGTGTCAGAACCTGTCTGTGTGTCTGTATTTAGGAATTGTGTGCATGAATAAGAGTGAGAGAAGTTATGGATGAAAGAGTTCATGAAATATATACTGTACTAAAAGGGTGCCAAAAACTGTGACTCAAACGAACCAAACTGAATTTTTTCTGTACCACTACACCCCTTATATTTATACACACTCATAGTGTCCATTGGACTCTTAAATGAAAGTATTTCCACACAGATGACATGTTTGGGCTGCTACTACCACAGTGCTTGCTCATTTACTGTGGAAAGTGTACTCAACTTACGGAAACTGGCGTAAACAATCAGGTGAGATAATCAGTGTTAACCTCGATTCCCTGACCAATTAAAATTACTCATTGAGCCATCTCTAACAGTCACTCATCTATGTGTTAATGTGGAAGATTTTATTTGTTCATAACATCATAAAGATTTCGATCCCGGCAGTGGTTTAAGGGGAATGATTCCCCAATATTACAGTATGTTAAAAAAAACCTGACAGACTTTTTGGTGAAGACTGTGCCATTTTGAAAATAATTTCACAGATGCTCTGTAAGCATCAAAAGTCCCTGAAACTCGAGTTTATATTAATATCTCCGTTTTAATGTGGATATGGGATGAAAATGTGATGTTTTATGGAGAGGAAAATTAAAAATGCTGCTGATTTTTTTTTTTTTTTGCACTTTAGCCTTCTGTGATGCTCACATTTCTAAAAGTGAACAAAGGTGACCCCTAACAATGTTTTCTTCAACCTTCAATCTACAGTGGTTACTTACATCTTCATGACTATGAACACAGCCTGCTTTTATGTTTATTCACAGTGTTTTAATGCCCTTAACTTGTGGGAACATTTTGTCTCACACTAAAGTGAACTCAGCATCTCCACTACAGACAATGCTGTGCAAGGGGGTGTTTGTGACCTTTAGACCTCCTTCAAACCTTGAAAACAAGTAGCCTAATGTGTTTCAAGCTTTTCTGTGTAAATAAAGCCAGTGATACCCCACTGGTTATTATCTGCTGTTTTTATGCTGCATGCTCTGTGGACCATATATTTAAAGATGATGTGCCTGCCACATGAACTTTAAATGACTCACTAGAGACATTTTAAATGTCAAATGTCTCATTTTTTATTTAATCTAGCTTTTCCTGTTTTTGTCTCACTTCTTTCTCTCACGACTCAAATCTGCATCTCCTCCATCCTCTCACTTATGTTTTCTCAAGCATCTTGTTCCGTCTCTTTCTCTCTACCTCTTCTAATTGTCCCAGCAGCCATGTGCGCAGAGTCAAACAGGGAGACGATTACACAGAATTTCCTCTTATGTAATTTATTATCTTGCTATGTCTTGATTGGCTGACTTGAATGGGGCGGAGGATGGAGTGGATTTGTAGAGTCATAGATGTGAGGAATGAAAGATGACTGACGCACGGTACACAGAGTAGAAGGACGGCCAGTGAGTGTGGTGGCTATACTGTGTTCTTACATGGGTCATTGGTTACAGTATATATGACCAGGGAAAGACACTGGCGCTCGTGCTCCTCCCCCTCTTTTGCTCATCCTTAACACTTCATACTTGTCTCTTGAAGGTCACAGATAAATGTGTCTGTAAATCCTGAGGGAATTGTGCAGAGTATTCCCACATTAAATGACATAATAAATGAGTATCAGTGCATTCTTATAAAAATGCACATTGCACTCAAGGATAAAGAATGTCCACTGCATGATGCTTCTTATTCAGTAGAGGAATATGATGGGCGAACAAACCAGAAAATAAATGACAGCTTTTGGATTATGCTATCTGTGCTTGCAGTAAACAAATGAAACCAGGTTAATGTTCACATGTGGGAGGTAATTTTCTTCCTCAGCGTAAAATAATAATACCATCCACATAATTAGAATATTTCAAAACTTGTTCGGCCAGGGGCATTGCTGGTGTAGTGGTTATGTTCATGTGCACCCTTCCGCAGAAGATGTGGTCTAGGTGTGGTCTGTGGGTGGTCTAGGTTCAAGTCTGACTTAGGGCCTCTTAAGCTGTAGATCAAATACTTACTGTAAACTATGCAGCTGCCTGATAGCAACAGCGTGTCCTCTGCGTCAATTCAGCAAGTATGTGTGGATGTCGTCCAGAGTTAACACGAGACAGACACAAGCTGTAGAGGCAGAGAAGAGATAAAAAGATTGATCACAACAGCAGAAACAACCACAACAGTAAGTTTTCAAGACAAGCCGATTAATCAACACCACGATCATCCACATCAAAATACCACTCAGTCACAAGCATGTCTAAAATAAGGTAATGTATTGTTGTATTAATTCAACTTGTGATTTTGGGTTGACTTTGTCCTTATATGCTTACTTTTGGCCGTATTTTCTGTTTGTATTAGTATTCTTTGTACAATGATTTCCAAATTTCTAACTGTTTTCAGCTGAGATCACAACGAGTAGCTGAAAGCAAGACTTATCAATAACTTTTTGTTGTGCCCACCCTCCACTCACGTAAAAGGGCAAAGTCATGATATTACAAATACATTAAAGCCGTCCTCCTTTAAAAATTAGTGACTACACAGAAATCAAAATGATTAACTCGCCATCTTAAATTCATGTTTTAATTTCAAAATGTTTGAGACATAAAGTAATCCCGAAATCTCATTTTGTTACATCTTTATTGTGGTAATGTCCACTTTTGATAAGAATGATTTAAAACAATACATAAAAAGATAACCAAATAAACCTTGCGGGAGCCAGTTGTTACACAACTCTCTTTGATTTCTACATACATTCCATCTTTGACATGGCAAACAGCCAATCACAGCGCAGAACTTTTGATGGCACCTGGGATGGCCAATCAAAATGTAAACTCTGGCCCTGTTGAGAAACGCTGCCCTAAGGGGAGTATTGAGAATGACGGGCTACATTAATTCTGAATGACATAAACTGCCAGTGCAAAATATAAAACAAAACAAAAAACAGTGGCAGTGGACACAGGCCCTTAAAAGTGCACTACCTTTAAAATGATGGTCTTGTTCTGTGTCGCTGGTGGGGGGCCTACTAAAGTGGATGAGGTTGCATGGGGCTAAGCGCTTCTCTGCCTTCCTTTTGGAAAGCCAAGAAATGGGCTCATGGATTTGTTATGGATAAGGAGTAAGCCAGCTGCTTCCCACATAATCAGCACGAATCCCAATCTTGTTTTGTATTTTGCCATCAGCAGAATGGAGCCCAAGTGCTTCCACATGGTGCTTCTCAGATGATGTTGTTGTCCGCTCAGAGTGGCTTTGCTTGTCCTCTATTTTCTCAAGGAGGAATGGACATTGGGGTTGTTCTGGGAGTGTCCTCTGTTTGTTCACTGTTTCAGATGCCTTAATCTGCTTCTGAACTGTATAATTTTCAAACCAAAAGTGTATTTACAGTTGGAGTACAGATTTTAACACCCATGCTCTCAACTCATATTCAAATACTGAGTATAAGGTGACAGCCCTGTTCTGATGATGTCTTTTTTTCAAGCAAAAAAAGTGGAAAAGCCTCAAAATTCTGACATTGAGCACCTCCAGATATTTTATGTAACAGACCAATAAATGTTACAAACTTTGAATCTTGTGTTTACCAAAGACTTTTTGACGTCAAACCAAAAACTATTTAAAAAATTCCACTGACTGTAAGACATTTGGTCATCAGGTGCTTAAATGTTAGTTCATTTCAGTATTTTTAGACTCATAACTGTTGACATCCAAGGATTTAGCCATTCGTTGATAACTTTGATAAAAATGTAATCATTTTACAGACTGACATTTAAGTTTTGCCTTGACCACATGATGAAAAAATCGTCTTATTTAGAAGATCAAAAGTCTTCTCTATATTTGAAATCTTGTTTAATTAAAGAGTCAGCAGGTGATAGCAAAAGTGCACCTTTTAAAATTAACATTCACAGGATCAGGCGCTGCATGATGGTATCTATAAGGAAGCATAAAATGCGAAAATGAAGTGAATGGCAGGAAGGAAAGAAAAGGGTAAAGAGGGCAGACGTGCTAGTGAAAGAAAGGGCGAGTAGGGCGTAATAACAAAGAGGATGAGTTACAGATGAAGTCTGCTTATAGCAGGACCACTGTCCCCAGCAGTGTGCATATGTCATCATCTCCATGATTCACTGCTGGGTTACATAATACCCAGCAGAAGGCCTTGATTTTATATAATAACAGCTCACTGCGGGACATGTCCATCTCAGTCTTCCATTTAGTCGGTATTGTGAATTTAGAGGAAGTGAGCCAAGGCAGAACATGACCCTGAGTACAGAGACCTCCTCTGCAGCCCCAACAAGAAAACAGCCTCCATGACCTCTGGCCTCTGGAATGAAAAACTAGATACAATGCTGTAAGAACTGAGCCATGATGTATTATCCATTTGCCACTACTGTACTGAGTGACATGCTGAGCATAAATATGCTTGGTGGCAATTTTCAGCTTGACTGGGCCTACCTTTTAAGCAACCAAACACTACAATCATTGTTTTCAGATAAAAACATTTGAAAAATGGAAATTAAAGTACATTGTAGATCAGTTATGTTCCTAATCTTAAAATCAAAGTCCAAAGTATTTACGTCCACATTACGCATAAAAGAGATGGATACTAAAACTCTCTCATGATTCAACAATGTTATAGGCTGATATATAGAGACAGATGGTATGTGGTGCCAACCATTGTCAACGCAGAGGTTCAAGGGTTAGTTTAGGATTTTTAAAGTATGGTTGTATGAGGTACATTGTATTTAGTTGAACACCTGGGGCTCTAATTTCGTAGACCAGGCGCAGGTGGGGTGCACCTGCCCTGCGCCGCGCCTGCGCCGCGCCAACAGGGTGTGTCCAGGGCATTTTGCAAGTTTCGTGCATGGCGCAGTCTGGCGCAGGCAGACGCACCCACGCCTCCGTCTCTCCCAGCGGCGCAAGTAGCAGAGAGGGAGGAGAAAAGACATGAGTGGGTTTAACACAGCCGAGTGTGACCTTCACCAGTCAAATGAATGCCTCTCCTCGCCTTTAAATGCGCCGCGGGCGAGGCGCAGTGACAATTTCACCTCGGTGGCGAAGAAGGTCAGAGCCGCTGTCACTTTTACAGCAACTTGGAGAGCGCAGGGGCCACCGGGCCGCGCATTGGAGCCACGATGCGCGTCATCGTGTGGACCACCTCGCGGGACAGATGTAATCTGTTCCTGTGTCATAATAGGAGTACAAAAATTAAGTGATAATTACATTTAAACACAGCAGTAGGCTAATCCATTCATCATGCTTGTGATCCACCTGGATTACTGGTCTGTCGCCAAATAGCAGCACCTTAGGGGAAAATATATCTCCTCCTCATCCTCCTTGCAATAATGTACTCCATCTTTTTAGATCACGTTACGAATAAAGATTAAAACAGAGAAATATGGGCAATCACAGGTAAATCCTTAAGACACCGAGTGACTTACATTTATTCAGCGAGTGTCTCTCTCTTTTTTTCGTTTCTTTTGAATTTCATGAGATGACAGAAGCCGGATACTCCGTATCGGATGATGTGACTGTTTGTGGTTGGCTTGAGAGATATGAACTCGTTAGTTATGACAAGCACCTCTGATCTGACGTCAGATGTGACGGGACAATTAATATAGATACAAATGTATGTGCTGCTTCAGACGGTTACATTAAATAGTGGCTGTTGTGATTGTTTATTGCATTGAAATGTGCCTGACACTCTTGATACCTGCATGTGAGGTTTTGGTGATGTGTGCGCACTGTGCGCCTGTCAGCCAAATTACCACTGCCCGGGGTGCACCTCTCCTGCACCGAGAATAGACCAGGTTGGAGCTGGCGAGCTTTCAGCGCACCTTCCAAGCGGTTTTTTGGCACGAAATTGCCAGGCTGAATCTGTGGACACCTCCCCCTGGTGCGCCGTCACACCCATCTCGGCGCAGCCGGTCTACCAAATTGCCAAATTGGCTGGGCATGGCGGTGCGCCGGACAAAATTACCATTGTGTGGGGTGCGCCCAGCTGCGCCAACCTGCGCCACCCTGAGTTGCGCCAGGAAATTAGAGCCCCCAGACACTAGTCTGCTGTGTTTAGTGTTCTTGGTCAGGGGGTAATCTTTCAGCGTTTGTTACTTTGACTAATCTTTTTTTGAAATATAGTGATTTTGTGTAATTGGTAGTAGCAAAGTCAATATTTCGCACAGTACACTTCTGGTGGAAGGACACGCTGTCTGTGCCATGTTCCAAAGTAGTGCCAAAATGAAGCAGCTTGCAAGTGGAAAAGTCAGTCTTTGTAAATAATCTGTTTACAGCACATAATCACCCTATGCTGTTTTTTAAGCTTGTTTTCACCCAGAAATCACATGGATTTGGTGGCACCATTAGCAATGGTTTATATCCCTAGCCTTTATGCCAAGTATTTTGGCACAGACTGAGAGCAGCTGTCTGTCAGCATGGACTGCAGTCTACTGGCAGTCTAATAACATATTCACTTGCACCAAATGAAGGTCCAAGGGTATTTAAATTCTTTGCTGTACATAAATGACTACAAAATTCTCTGAAGTAAGTCTTCTATAAAAGTATCAGGGACTCCACTAATCAGGAGTGATGCTGTGACACTCTTGGACTGTAGGTAGTCCAGTTTAATTGCCAAAATTTCAAATAAACTAAGTTTTCCCTTAGAAAAGCTCAGCAAAATTTAAGGTGCCTCAATCAATCAAAAGAAGATGAATATATCGGCCAGTATCTGCTTTTAAATACCTGAAATGCATGCCTGAATTTACCAGTAGAGTGGCGCAATGATGGTTTATGATGATAATGATTTGTAGGCCAACCCAAAGTCTATTGGATTGTTTACTGTGCTCTGTTTAAAGCATTGTTGATTTTACGGGCTATGGTGAACAAAAATTCATGGGACTTCCTCGTTTTGTTCACCATTATAATCTTCACAAACGCACTGAGCTTTCATGATTTTTGAAGCTTTAGTGTAATCAGTTTTCACAACTTAGCATGGCTGTCTAGTCTTATTTTCTCAACATGTTTCACATTGTACTTTAGGTCTCAAGTAAAAGATCCAAATATTTTCTTGACATATGGGCACAAATCTACAATCTTTTCTTTTGTGTTTCTTCCTTTCTGAACCCCAAAACGGCTTGCATCACACATGGAACTTCTGGTGTAGGGATGACTTACACTCTTTGACCTGCCCTTTCAACAACCCATGATGATCAGTAAAGATCACTCTTGTAGTGGTGCCAGTCCTTTGGCAGGGACAGGACAAGATATTAATATTTTGGGGTATTAGATCTGGTAGGCAACAGATTTTTCAGCAGAGGGAAGCTCTAAAGAACATCTGTAACATATTTTCTAGATTACATAATAAACTTTGGTAGAACGAGAACAATAAGAACAATGTGTACACCCTGTGTTTATCATGACCTTGGCAATGCATATAGTTTGCTTTCTTGCCTTATAAATTATCATTGTATAAATAAATTATGAGTATTTGTTGTCAAGTGCCTGAATACATATTCATTATTGTGTGCCCTTCTCATTATTATTCCTATCAATGTAAAAACACAAACACTGCACATGATGTTTGGATTCAGTATGGAAGTTGAAGTCCACATGCTAGAGGAAAACATAGTTTTTGATTGTCAAAGCTCTTCTGAGAATGAGCATACAACACTATCGGACAAGTCCTTTCAATATGCCAACAGTAAGATGTCAAACTTGTTCTTCTTTAAAACAAGGCCTTTTACTTTCTCCATACTGGGTTTATGGATTCAGAAGTCATTGTGTTTATGGTTTTCAAAGGTGCACTTTATGGGTGTGTTAGTCCTTAAAACTGGCTTTCACCCTTATGACACTTTCATTGCAGTCATTGAACAGGTAAATATGAATTTGCAAATCCAAAGTTATAAAACATTGTTTTATGCCACAATACCAGAAACTGCTAATATGCTGGAGGCATTATATTTTCAGGCTTCCTAATTGCCTGGTTGTATTGGTTGATTCTTGTGAATTTTGACTATATTTATTTTATACGCACATTGTGGAATGAAAAATATCAATCTGCAAGAAGTGTGATTATTGTTGATATAAATCTCATCCAGTAGAGTGACCTAGTTAGTAGTGGGTCTTGTAACTTGTTGGCTGAACCAATTTGCTGCTGCTTGTGCAGATGTTGGTGTTGTGCACGCTGCGCCGCTTCCAGTGGGTGATGTCGCCAGCCTGTCGGTTGGAGCAAAACCACGGTGCACTGTGCGTTTGCTCTATGGGGAATTTGGGGGTTAGGTTTTTACACTCACACACACACACACACACACACACAGACTTCCGCTATGACGTACTATTTCCGTATTGACATTATCAGCAGCCTTATTTCGAGTGATTAGCAGGCACGTCTGAAGGGACTGCAAGTGAGCAGAGCTGCCGTCTGTGTTTCTATAATGTTAATGGGCTCACAGTAATGTTACTAATACTTGTGAGTTGTAGAGGACTGGGATGTTTATTACAATTTCGGGAGAGTCTGCTGTGTTAAGTTATGGGATTTTTAGGAAATTCTGGGAATTTTTTGCATCCATACAAATATGCGGATCACCATCAAAATGTAATGGCTTCGTCCTTGGACCAAACCACACCTCTGTTAAAATTTTGATGTAAATCCATCCAGCAGTTTTTGCATAATGTTGCTAGACAAACAAACAGAAAAACAAACAAACAAACAGACCCTGGCGAAAACATAACCTCCTTGGCGGAGGTAATAACGGTTTGAGGGATTCTGTCTTTCAACTTTCAACAAATGTCTAACTAGATTTAAGGAATTTTTTTTAAGGTTGAAGGACAAAAGTTAAGGTCACTAAGCCTCATGTCTATCATTTGAATGTCAATACTTTTGCAGGCTCTTATAACCTTGCAGTGCAGCGGGATCCACCTGTTTATTGCCTCTAACTAGACAGATCCATCTTGCAAAGCTAAAAGACAAAACAACTGAGTTTGGTCTCAAGAGCCACTGCCTAATTAGCATCTGGACAAGCTGGAAGAAGCTGAGAGCACGATGTCAGCAACGACTTCTCCTACAGAGATTAGCTCAGATGCTACTAGCATAAGTAGCAGTTTTGACAGATCTGTACTTTCACTGTATGGCAGTCATGTACCTCAAGGAAGCACAAAACCTCCATGAAATAGTTCTTGTAGTCTTCTGCTGTACTGTTGACAACATAATATTTTCTCTGTTTCGTTGCAGTTTATTGGGGCTAAAGTGATACTTAAGTTCTTCTCACAGTGCATTCCTGCAGCTGCAACATAACCCTGCTCTGCCCCCATTACACCTTGAGACATTCATATTGATTCTGCAACTGCAGTATGTTGTTGTCTCTGTCTGTTTATTCTATCTGTGATGTAGTGTTAAGAAAGTGGAAGCTCCACACACAGGAGTGGCACAATTATCATAATAGGTCAAAAAAGTGCATATTATGAGAATAATTAATGTTTTGAGTTTGTTTGCTTGTGGTTATTTTATCATCTGGTAGCCAAGGCTTGAGGGAACCATATTAAGAAAAATGCTTGTTCATTGTTTATCCATGTAGATCAGTTTTCTTTGAAATTTCAATTCTGTTCTTTTTTTAGTTTGCATTTCTGGAAAAATAACTGTTAATAAATTAATTTGACATCATGATAAATATTTTGATCCCCCAGTTTGTCTTGAAAAAAAAAAAAAAATCAATCGTTGACTTGATTGTACTTGAATGGGTTGATGTTTTACAAGCATTTTTACGAAGAAGAAAACAGTCAGACCAAAAAAGCAAAAATTGAGTTGCAGTTACAAGGGTCATTACAGAGCGGGAGACAACACACCCTGAAACCGTGCTGCCAGGAAACCATGAGCAAATGTATGTAGCTGCATGGCTGAAGATATTTAACATCCACTAATTTTATTCCAACCTCATGAGAAACTCTAAAAATGTTCACATTACATATCCAAATAAACTATTTGCTAAGTAAAGAAAGATCATGCAATCAGAAATCTGTCAACGCAGCCCCTCAGGAGACATCCATAGGCCTCCTGTTAGCACATGGTATGTGTTGTTTTTTAATTGGCAGTCTATTCTAACACCCATATGACTGACTGTTTTTATTCCAGAGTAAAGTGATTCAGAACAAACTGTCAGTGGGCTCTGCCAAAATGAGTCTCCTGACACCTTATGTTTATCTCTCTCACTGAGTAACAACTTCAAATCTGAATGTGAAGCCATTATTAGGCAAATCACATTTTCCTTATTTTAAGCACTCACAAAATAATAACACTAACCTATGACAGTCTAACCTGCCCCATCATAACTGCAGTTTGCATCTGTGTGTACAGATGGCCATTTTTAAATCTAACGATCTTCCCTCAGTGTGAGCCTGTGCCTCTGTAGAGGCTGTGAGACACGAGGAACCTAATCCTCCCTCACACAGATCACTGACTTACGGCCATCAGCTAATAACTCTGCCAGCTCCCTCATTAACCGCTCTCAGTAACTCTGGTCGTACGCCTGTGAACCCCAAAGATCTAACACACACACACACTGCACACACATACTTGTGTTGGTGTGTGCCAGATGAAAGCGCTATAGCTGTCATTTCAGATGCAAGTACACAGATGACTAGATCTACAAAACAAACAGACTTTTATCTCTCCTCATGTGAGGACTCCTTTTATATAGATCTGACAAATTCAGCTTCTCACCAGTTCACATCTTGATGAAGAAGTTCATTCTTAAATTAAAATTTTGTAGTAACACATAATAATAAGGAGACTATACACCCCATTTTCACTAGGACTGTCACAATTTCAAGCTCCATGTTCCCTGCAATCTGCAAAATACTAATATGTCTTATTTTTACCTTTTTTTTTAAGTAATGATTGACTGAAATGCCAGAATTTGAAGACTGATTTGTGTGTACAAACCCTAATTTCAATGGTGAGTTCTGCACTATGAGCAAAATGTAAATAAAAAAAGAATACCATGATTTGCAAATACTTTCTACCTAAATTCAATTGAATACACTGCAAAGACATGATATTTAATGTTCAAAATTATTAATCTTATTGTTTTTTTTTGCAAGTATGTCCTCATTTTGAATTTGATGCCTACAACACGATCCATAAAAAGCTAGAACAAGGGCACCAAAATACATGGGAAGTTGAGAAATGCTCAATAAATACCTGTTAGGAACATTCCACATGTGAACAGGTTAACCAGAAATGGATGAGTGTCAAGACTGGAGCAATCCTGAACTATTCACAAGCACAGGGATGGGGGGAGGTTGACCAATTTGTGAACAACTGTGTGAGCTAATAGTCCAACATTTTATGAACATTTCTCAACATACAGCTGCAAGGACTTTATGGATTTCATAATCTAAAGTCCATAACACTGTACCATCAAAAGATTCAGAGAATCCAGAAAAATCTGCATGTAAGCAGCAAGGCCAAAAACCATAATTGAATGCTTGTGACCTTTGATCTCTTATGTGATACTGCATTAACAACTTACATCATTTTATAAGGGGTATTGCAACGTGGGTGCAGGAACACTTTAGCAAACCACTGTCAGTTAACAGAGTTTGTTGCTACATCAACCAGTGCAAGTCGAAACTCTACCATGTAAAGGCAAAGCCATATATCAACAACACCCAGAAACTTTGCCGGCTCCTCTGGGCCTGAGCTTATCTGAGATGGACCCTTGAAAACTGGAATGTGTGCTGTGGTCTGATGAGTAAACATTTCAAATTGTTTTTGGAAATCATGGACGTTGTGTCCTCTGGGATAAAGAGGTAAACGACCATCCAGACTGTTATCAGTGCAAAGTTCAAAAGCCAGAATCTGTGATGGTTTGGGGGTGTGTTCATGGCCATGGCATGGGTAACTTGCATATGTATGAAGGCACCATTAATGCTGAAAAGTACATACAGGTTTTTCAGCACCATATGCTGTCATTCAAGCTACATCTTTTTCAGGAACGTCACTACTTATTTCAGCAAGATAATACAAAGCTGCATTCTGCATGTGTTACACCAGAATGGCTTCATAGTAACTGAGTGCTGGTATTAGACTGGCCTGCCTGCAGTTCAGACCTGTCTCCCATTGAAAATGTGGAGTGTATGATGGAGAGCTTGGACTGATGAGCAACTGAAATGGCACATCAAACGAAATTGTGAGAGAATTCCAACTACAAAGCTTCAACAATTAGTGCCCTCAGTTCCCAAACACGTGTTAAGTGTTGATAAAAGGAAAGATGATGTAACACAGCTGTAAACATGACCCTGTCCCAGCTTGAACATGTTGCAGGCATCAAATTCAAAATGAGTGAATATTTGCAAAGACAATACAGTTTATCAGTCTGAACGTTAAATATCTTGTCTTTGTAATGTACTCAGTTAAATACGCAGTTAATGGCATTGACAAGGGACAGGCCAACATAAGAGGTACTAATGTATAATGAGTCAAAGGTCAATGCTGATATGTCTGCATTTGTCAATCAGTCAATGTAAGGAGTCTGTTTCCTAGCTAGTCCAGCTTATCATAATTTGACCTGTAAGGCGACACCAGGTAGTCTAGCTGTCTGTGTTTTTCAAAGAGCCTCAGGAGAGACAACAGGCCTTCTATGTTTACTGGTGTGGAAAGAAAAAATCTTGTTTTTTCTTCACTCTAGCTCATAATCATTTTAACTGACTGGGTATGTTCACAATGTTTTGTTTGGTTCAACAAAAGAAGCACTAAATTATATATATAAAAAAAATCTCCTGAAGATTTGATAGAGAGTTACCAGAGGACAAGGTGTGCTGTAGTCTGTTTTGCACAGAGCAGAATAATGCAGACTAGCCAGGATGCTAATGCTGACCCCTTTCCACTGCCAAAAGGGCTTTCAACGGAAAGCTGAGCATCAGTACTGAACCAAATACAAGTTGAAGCAGGGGCCTGGAGAGGCTCAGCACTGAGTTCAAGGTTTTGACTGGACCTCCATTTTCCCTAGACCTCAATCAAACTGAGCATCTGCAGTATTGTTCAACATGGTCAGATTTAAATAAAACATTTTACAGTCTACATCCCAAGTACTGTCAGTGCATTAGCTTGAGACAAAGCTTAGCAAAACTGGAGACAAATATGAATCTATACCAAAGGTTTGTATGTAGCACTGGAGTCTTTTGAGTCTTTTTATTTTCTTCCATTTTTGAATAAAAAGTCATAAAGATCTTGCTGGTGAGCAGTAGCTAGAAGATCTGGAGGACCTTTTTACTTTAACCCTTCAAGATTCCCACCAAGAAAAATGCAGTCAAAAAAGTATTTCTTTGCATTTTTTATTTCTTCTAGGCAACAATAACAATAATCAATTGTTTTTGAAATTTAATCCTTTACCAAACAGTAGAGATGTGGTAAAAGTGCATAAAATAAACAGTGACTTAAAATGTGATTGTCCAATTGGTTGAGAAGAACGTTAAAGGGTTAAACTGTACCTCACCTATTAAAAACCTGTCACTCTGTCAACATAAAGGTCTATGGAGGCCCCAGCTAACAACTTAAGGGACTTAGGCTGAGGACACATCAGACAATTTTGGGTCTAGTTCACCCCTCAAGTAGCCATCCATCCGTCACTTGCTGTTTTGTGCTGGCAATGTAAAAAAGGAGCTTTTAAAACAAATAGATGCACAAAGGAAAAAAACGTTGACCTTTGGGAGATCAGACTACATTATTTTAGAACATTAATATCTGAAGACACATTAATAATTTAGCCATGAGATCACTTAAGTTAGCAGGGTTCATCCCCTGGCCACCATGGACATTTTCACTAAATAAAATGGCAATGCAGCAGCAGATATTTCAGTGTTGCACAAAGTGCTGTCCGACAAACAGAGCAACTCTGAACTGAGGAGGCACTTTAGTTGCAGCAAAAACGTTCATCTTCTTTAGAATATAAAACTTCCATTACTTGTGGGCACTTGGCAGTATCCTGGGAATACTTGAGTCTTAGTCTGTAGATTCTTTCAACCCCAATATTTTAAACTGTCAATGATATTGCAAGACTAAAGGAAAACTGTTCATATCAAGGCGAGGAGACATTTTAAATTCAAGTCTTGTCCTCTGTAGCCTTACTGAGAAAATCCCAACATACCAACAAACACACATACTTGCAAAACAAACCTAAAACATTGTATAATCAGCTAGAGAGTGACCTTTAATGTTAGTTTTTAGATCTAGGACCTTGTGTTCATGAGAGATAAATGTGTCCTTGAAAAAGGCTCAACATCCCTCTAGTGCTGACTTTCTAGTGAAGAATCTACAAATTTATTCATCATACATGTAAAGTGAATCATAAAACACTGGAGGATACACAGATAAGCTCAAATAAAAGCTTTTTGGTGGTTGTGGTGATATTATCATGGGCTTGCTGGACGCTTTCCAAACCTCTGTCACCTCATGACTTATTCAACAGGTTGTGGTTGAGAAGCTGTCTAAACTGTGAAAATGTAAATGAGGAACATCGATGGAAAACCAAATAAACTCTGAGCAACTTCGGATTATTGTTGATTTTAGGCGAGTTTCTGTGGCTAAGACGTGTGTCCCTACATTGTGTTGAAGGCCTCTCAGTATTTGGCTTGAAATGGTAACAAGGACATGAAATGTTAAAATTGAGTGTCATCAGGCTTTTAGAAAAATACAAGATAAACAATCACTTGATAAAGATGAACTATAAAGCCATACCAGTGCATGAGGGGATACTTTAATTCTGGTTTTCTATAAACATATCAATACATATAATAGCTATAAGTAAATTTAACAATCCAATGTGTTGATCACTGCTTCACATAACGTGCTACAAAGTGGCTTAAGCACAAAATGCAAACACCAAGATAGTGTGGACGCTAGGCAATATATAGCAGTCAAGGGTGCCACCGAAAGCCTCTTAATTAAACGTTTTTTGGTTACAACTACACATAAAACTGTAGTTCAACTAGACTCTGCAGAAAATGTCACAAGGGTAGAAAACTAAACTCAGAAAAAATGAGGAACAGGACCCAAATGCAGATTATGAACAAAAAATAGATTTATTTAAAATAAAGATTGGCTCAAAAAACTCATCCTTTACAACAAATCCACAAAAATAGACACAAGGAAAACTTACAAAAGACACTGGAGAAAACATGAGGAGTCACAGGGAACATGCAGGATACCAGCAGGACACAAACTGGACAGAAGCAGGATTCACACAGGGGAACAACAGGAACAAACTGACACATAAGAGCAGACGCACAGAGTCTGTATACACACACAGAGGTAATCAGACACAGATGAGACAATCACGCAGGTGAAAAGAATCACAATCAGGGATTCACACAGAGAGGGGGGGGCAGGAAACACAAGGAGAGACAAGAGTGAGAAACTTCAAAATAAAACAGGACTGACAAGAAACATGAGGAACACGAGGAACCAGATAACAAAGAACCAACAAAACTAGCTACAACCATGACAGTAAGACGCTTTACAGCATTTCACTTTCCCTTGTCAAAGCCCCTGTGTTTAGAACTATAGTACCCCCCCACCTCTACCAATCAGCTGGTCAAGTTATCAGAAGAAACAATAAACTCTAACTTTACTAAATTCTAACTAAAATTAAGTATTTTTGACTCGAGTGATGGGGACATTAGTCTTGGGCACGAGAGGATATCTTTTTGAACCAGAGCACACAGTGATAAACTTTTGCAGACGGAGTCACAGGTAGAAAGAGGGATGGAAAAAATGTTGTGGAAACTGAGGAGCAGAGCAGATCACAAGTTACCTGGTGGTGCAGGTGAATGAGCTGTGACTCCTGTAAGCCTTCATCAACATCAAGTTATAAAAATTTGAACGGTATCCAAAATCAGGTAAAATTACACATACAGATAAGGTTAAAAGTTTCACAGCAATTTGGGCAAACTTCAAGGCACTAAACACATCTATGAAAGGAACTTATGTTTGAGTCATTTGATCAAGAATTGGAAGGAATAAAACTGTAATTTAATCATTAGGGGATGTGCACACATATGTATATTGTACTGTTGCTCCACTGGGGCCAGCTCTTTACAAATCTGATAAAGGCTCACAGTTCAAAGCACCTGAACAACCTTGGCATCCGCTCTTTTTTTTTTTTTTTTTTTGTCGCTGTTGCACTCACAGCACTACAGTGAAAAAATGTTCAGCTTTTGAAACACTGCCATCCTTGTCAGTATAATATCTCCCTTCTTCATCAGTTGCTACTAGGGGAGGGAGTACTGTGAGGCAGCTTTCTACACTTTCATAGACTTGAGAACCAATAAGAAACTCTCTGAAGTTTAGGTAGTGGGCACTGCAAGAACAAAAGTAAAAAAAATAATAATGAAAAAAGCATTGCTACGGGACACAGGCCCATGGGTTAGTTAGTTAGAAAATGCTTTTAATCTTAATACCAACTTTTGATATCAGCTTGAAGAAAGACAGGTTTGGGGTGAAGTATATTCTAATATATGACTATGATAAGAAGCCAGGATGGGCAGCACAGTGGCACAGTAGGTTAGTGCATGTGCCTCACAGCAAAAAGGTTGCTGGTTTGACTCCCTGTGTGGGTTCAGACCTTTCTTTACATAGTTTGCATGTTCTTCCTATGCCTGCATGGGTTTTCTTCAGGCACTCCTGTTCCCTGCCACAGACCAACAACATGCTTCTAAGGTTAACTAATGACTCTAAATTGTCCATATGTTTGAATGTGAACAGTGCTCTGTCTCTCTATGTGGGCCTGTGATTGACTGGAGACTGGTACCCTGCCTCTTGCCTGGTCCCAGGTGGGATAGGCTCCAGCACCCAAAGACTCTGAAAGGAATAAGTGGTATGGATGATTGATGGGTTGGTGGAAGAAGCCAGGATATTACTGCAGGAAGAGCCTCGAACCTACAAAATTAACAACTGTTTCCTATTTGCTTCTGAGGATAGAGCTTATTGACTCAAAACATTTTCAATTCTAAGTTATGCTCTGACCATGAATCAACTTTTAATATTTTAATAGGCAGTCAAAGTACATAATAGTGCAAGTGGTGTTGACCAATACATCCATTTCTGTCGTTTGAGCCAGCTTTGGTCTCTGCAAATCACACTGATGTAGGAAAGAAGAAGCGGTCTGGCTTGAACCTAAATATGAGTCGAGGCCCCACCCTATTTTTGCTCTCTCTGTCCATTGACAGAACCATGGCAGCCCAATAGTGCCTCCAAGCGCATCAGCTAAACAAGCAAGAGAAAATAATGTGTTGTAACTTCAGACCTCACCCAACAAACCCAGGCCACCACTGTATATACTTACTATAATGTACGTAAGACCCTGATTAACAAAATGAGAAGGCTTTTAAAGATAAGTCTGAAATGCAACAGTGTCCATAGTTTCTGTCAGAACCTATTATAAATGAAAGCTAGAAGTTGTTATGGATTATAAAATATTGAGTCCAGTGATTCCCTTTAAGGCAATGATGATTTTCTCGTCATTCACCTCCATGGGTGTGAGCAGCATGGATATAACCTTGTTATTGCTCTAACGCTATCATCTCAGAGCGTAATGAGCTAATTTGTCACGTGAATGTCTCCTCTATCTGCCAATCTCCCTCCATCAGGTGAAGTGTTTGGTCGGTGGGTATATTGGTAATCTTTATAGCAGTTTTAATAGACTCCATTATTCCCTCGTTCCACTGCTTTTCACAGTGATTCAAAACCTGCTGACAGCAGCAGCCGGCTGCCAAGAAGCAACCAGCGTACTCATTATTTCACAATCAGGGGTCTTTTATTTACCTCCATCACCACTCACAGTCTCCATGGGAGCTAATGGAGACGTTTTTCTCATTAAAATGAGAGAACAGAGAATAAGTTGCCCATCAGTGAAGTGCACAAACCTCCCTAAATTTTGTGCCCTCTCTGGATTGGTTGTATTGTGAATATAAGAGCTGGTCTGTGTCAACATTGTGAGTGTTCGCCAAAGTTTCAGATTACTTTTTTATTTCCTAAAAAGTAATGATAAAAAAACGTGTACCAATTTTTGAGTTAGCTCTCTCGAGCACGGCAGCAAAAGTTCTAGGCTTTATTATCAGAAACTACTTTGCTCTTTGCAAGCCTGTAAATATAGTTCTTTTCACAAAAACAAACATACAATCCCCAAAAACTTTTAATTTGCTCACTTTTTTCTGTTTTGATAACAGTACATTAAAAAAAAATATGCTGTTTGCTCTGTTATCTCTGATAACTATTTTCTCACTTTCACCATGCCTGCTTTCTCTGTTTATCTAGTAAGGTATTTTCTGTTATTGTCACTTTTCATATTTCTTTTTGGCAATCTACTGATAAAAATAAACTTTTTTTCAGGCTTCAAATTCATTTTTGAGACCCCATCTGGTTGCAGCACATCTATTCACAGATGAGTCTGGTTTTGTTTTGCCTGTTGTAGGAAAGATTTTCCCAATTACTGTTGCCATGTGTCAGCTTGCTGTCAATTTTAAATTTTAACAATGAATTCAAGTTGCATCTGCGCTCTATCAAAAAGTGTTAAGGGATTAATTTTGACATTATTTAGCACTGTTGAAATCGGCAGTCCCCAGCCTTTTCAGTACTTTGACCAAATATCACTTAAGAAAATAAATCACCCCTTCACAAGAGAAAACAACCAGATGAACAGGTGATTTTTGCGGTGAATATGACCACTGTTTACTTTGGACACTTGGAAATATATGTATAATCAGAAGTACGCACAGGAAAGGAGAATCAGAGAAACCCCAGTTACCTGGTGACATAGATGTGTAAATCGTGAGCTCATGTCATCAAAAGCCCCATTTCCACCAGAGGGTTCAGTTCGGCTTGTCTGGGTACGGCTCGCTTTTTATGGCATTTCCATAGCCTAAAAACAGGGACAGGACCCCTTATAAGCGAACCGTACCGTCCTACTTTTTGGGATCCTTCTGCTGGGGTGCCAAGCATACTGATCCGACCCCAGAAGGTGGAGCTAGAAACACTGCAGCCCGTTGACTGGTCAAAGGAGACGTCACTTCCTGTGTGACAGCGGTAATAAAGAACAACACAGCCCCGCCATGTTTAAATCTCCACTTGTCTTCGTGAAGATAACTCCCAAGGCTTTTTTGTTTGGAAAATGGCATCAAGATCGAGCGTCCCATGGTCTACTGTGGAGGTGCAGACCTTCCTCAGTATCCAGAATTGCTGGATGTCTTCCATTGTTACTCTTTGTTTACTGTGTCACGTTTTCTTCTTCGTTGTATTTAATAGCCGGGTACACTGTGTCACGGTGCTATGACGTCATGCTATCGGCATCCGGCTTAGACGCCGCCTACCAAGTAGGGTACGGCTGGCTGTGGAAACACAACCAGGATCAGGCTTTACCGATCCAGCCTGAGCCAAACCGTGCCGATCCATACCGGACCACTTGTAGGAAACGGGGCTAAACTGATGAAAAAAGAGTGTCACTATGAATAATCACTTCAGGATGTTTTAACTCTGTGGTAATTGGCCAATTCAGCACTGCTCTGTATTCATTCTACAATCGATGCTCTGCAATGGGCTTGTTACCCAGGGCCAATGGGCATAAACTGATGACAAAGCAATGGTAGGACATCACACTGGTAGGTCTATTCTAGGGGGGCAGGGGAACAAGGCATTGTTTAAAGAAGTGTTCTGTCACACAGAAGTGGTCATAAAGAGTTCAAAAAGCATTATATGGGGTCTTTAAAGAGGCATCATTAAAGTATACACTGTAATCAAAAAGTAGAATCAAACCTTGTAGAGTCGAATTAAATTCAGGAGGTGCGACAAATAAAAAAGCACCAAAGGAACCAGCAACCAAGAGGTCCATTCTGTTTAGTATACACACCTCATGGAGTGAAGTTTTTATTGAGTATAGTTAACACTTTAAACTACAGTTGACAGTGTAGGTGGGTGGGATGACTGCAGGCCCCTCGCTATCTATTGTCTATGACTCATTGGCAAATGATTTGGTTAGTTGAGAAGCCCCTGGTGGCTGAATTTGAAATACTGTGTGTAAGGTGGGCGGCATATGACCCCTGTGTGACCAGTTGCTCTTTCCTGATCTACACTTGTACCAAACATTATCCTCCAACCATTCAGCAAATAATTACAGCATGGTATTTTAAACCACTTAACAGTAACACACAATTTTATAATAGCAACGTAACACATGCACCTGCACTGTTATGCATTAACACTCACATTTGTTATAAAGTCAGTTTGCTGCCCACTCGCCTTAAATAAAACCTCTTCTATAGGAAGAAAAGACATCTTTGCTGCTGAGTAATATGCAGCATAAAAAACACTCCAAAATGTCCTGACAGGAAAAATGTCTGCTTGTAACATTTAATCATTAGAAATTGCTGAGTAGAAAAGTTTTGTAATAATAACCCGTCAGAGGAACACATAAGCATTTATCCTATAAGAGAGAGGGCCTGTGGATGTTTGCCTTGTAATTAAGGACGCCACAACTCCTGCAGCTACTCGCCTCCTCCTCCTCCTCCTCCTCCTCCTCGTTTCCTCTCCTCGTCGGCAGCAGTGCTCAGTTTAATCTCTGCTCCTAATAAACACATGCAGATACATGCATGCACGCTCACACCCTGACACACACACACACATACTCAGTGTGAAATCCCTTTAGCTGGAGGAGCATGGCGTCTTAGCGACGCAGGCCCTCACCATGCGCTGCAGCGGCTATATATAGAAGTCATCATAGTCGGCTTTCAGGCCCCCTCTCTATTCACCCCCCCATCTCATCTTCTTCTTCTTTTCTGTATTAACCGCACCAGTGGTTTTCTTTTCCTAAAGTGCTTTCTAGCCGGACAGCCCATCCTCGCTGCTGTCCTTGAAAAGGTTACGCACATGTTTCATTCTTCTCCATTTTGCCCGTCTCCTGCAGAGACAAAGAGAGGGGATGAGAGAGCGACGCAGAAACAGAGAGAGAGCGAGACGGAGAGAGAGACAGTCCCTCCTGATTGAGAATGATTAAAAACAGCGGGTTGTCACACCCTACTGGTACTGATGACACGACAAAATTACAGCGTGTTAAAGACAGTAGGGGAGGGAGGAGGGAGAAAACACTTGCACCGAAATCACAATCCAAAACTGTTTCGACAAATTGATGTTGAGTAGAGCCTTAAATCCCTTGTGTCACGGTGCCCCCTCCCTCTCCTGCCACATCAGTTGCCTCATTATACATCCAATGACCTCATTATTTCCTGGAGAAACAGGCGTTTCCCTGTGCGACCCCCAGCCTTGATATGTCGGGCCCTCGGGATCCCATTAAAGTGGCGCTCTGCTTGAAGACCACTCTGAGACCAACACTGTTACACTTGATTCACGGCTGTTAATGTACCAACTGTTGTAGTGCTGTCGCTCTTAGCTGCTTGTGGGGATGTTGTTAAACTTAATGTTTTATTATTGGGTCTATGATTTGCCATCTGGACAGCATGGTAGAGAAGAAATTATTATGGTTATAGCAGTGCTGTTCTCTGTGCCTATCAGCAACTCTGCTGTGACAGATCATTTTGAGGTGTCCTTTTTTTGCAGGGTGAGGTGGTGGAAATTGATTTACACCTGAATAAAAACAAGCAAATCTGAGATGGTTTGATTCACTTTGCAACTTAAATACAAAGACAGGAACATTTGACAGCTCAAAAGTTTTACAGAAACAAGGGACATATTTGAGTCAGAGGCACTCCAAAATAATACAAGTGATGCACTTTGAAGAGGTCATATTCTGCCTTCAAACAGGATTATATTTTCGATCACTGCTATGGTATGTCCGCAATCAATAATGTTCAACATAGCATCTTGTTTTCATATACAGGCCATCCCTGGCAGTGCTGTATTCTCTCCCTAAGTTACTCTGTTAGAGCTCCTGCCTTTAAGGTCAATGTCATTCTTAAATCGATATGCCGACATTTTTTTCTTAGGTGTCTTGCCTCACTCCCGAGTCCATGACAAGCAGATAGACACCATTCTTTCAACTGTGCATGCAGTAACAAGAAAGAGATGGGCAAAATTTGCCCACCGCTAATTAGCTTAGCTCAAACACTGGGAGTCAATGGGTTAGCCTACCTCTGCCTACAGTCATCAGATAAACTCTTCAGCAACTATAAACGGTCCTGTGTGCTTGTTGTGACTCATTTTTTCAGTGTTTTGTTATGTTATCTTCACTATCATCTTGCTATCTCCTTCTAAATATTGTTTTTTTAGTTGACCTACTTACATGGCTCCAATTCAAACCACGCTGGTACATGGCCATGCTTCCTCATTCTTATATTGTTACCTCCGCCAAGGAGGTTATGTTTTCACCAGGGTCTGTCTGTTTGTCGGTTAGCAAGATTACGCAAAAACTACTCGATGGATTTACATGAAAATTTTAACAGAGGTGTGGTTTGGTCCAAGGAAGAAGCCATTACATTTTAGTGCTGATTCGATCTAGACTGACATCACAAAAAACATTGAAGTTTATAATGGCAAATCCCCTTCATTTCTCCTCGGCTGCTGTGAGGGTTTTGCCCCCAGTACATCATTATGGGAATTGTAGTTTATTTGCAAATTGACGTCAATGTTTTTCAAGCCTGTGCCACTACATTACCCAGCTTCCCTTGCAATGCCAGCGGAGGAGTTCTCCACATGGACGGACATGAGCGGAGACTCGGCTGTCCTCAAGTAATTGAGCTGCTTGGCGGAGGTCTGTGCTCTTGAAGTGCATTTCTAGTTTGTTTCGCGATGGATATCAGTTCAAATGAAAATACATCCTCCTTCTTACTCCACCTACTGCCGAATCAGGGTTTACATTTGACTTCAGAAAATTACAACATAAACTCCTCTTAAACTTTCATTTTAGTTTAATTATTTAAGGTTAAGATCCATAATTCCCCTCAATTGGTGCTTGAACATATGGAGGAAAATTAGGCTGCCATTTAGGTACATAAGTAAAGAGGATAATTTAAAAAAAATCTTTTTCAGACTTTATTCATAACTTTTAAAAAGGACTGTAACCACTTACCTTTTTCTCACATAGACGGTGTTACCACTGACAATCTGACAACTAACGCTGCATTAATTTATCATTTTTTAACAGAAATGATTTGAAGTTGTTATGACTCCAGTTTCAAGAACACTTTAGGTTGATATGACTGTATTCATAATCTACAGATAAGGTAATTCTGTCAAGAACTGTAAGTCAAGCTGAATTTAAGTCCTTGTATAAAGTGAGTGTGTTTGCATTTTGCTGAGACATAAAGGGGAAGAATAAGGTGAGAAAGTGGAGAAAAAAAAAGCTGAGGATGATAATGAAAGAAAAACTCTTGATGCCAGGATGAGGACTCACTATCTTTCATGTCTCTATTATTTTCTGTCATCAAAAACTTTAAGCAAAATCGTTCCAAAGACAGATTCAGCTTTGATGTCTCTGGTATAATTAAATTTGGAGGTCAGTTATTTTGAGGACATCCAACGCTTTCACACTGTTCATCCTCGAGTACGTCCCTGTTGAGACGATAAAGTAGCTGTGTGGAAAGTCCTTTTTGCCAAACCATTTTTCACCTTATGAACATAAGCTCTTTAGAGATTTATCAGAGAAAATTGAGCTTTAATTTGATAAAAGAGGTTAGATTGTTTTTATTATTTTCCAGGAAATTTAATTTTGCATAGATATTTAAATAAGATTGCACAATGAGGAGCAGCAAGTACAGAGGCCATTGTGTTTAGGAGATGTCTGCGATGAATTAGTACATAGGCCTGCATATATACAAGACCTTTCAGAGATTTGAAAACATTAGACACCATGTCCAAGTAATCAGGTATTTTTTAAAATGAAGGCTGTCTTCCTTGGCTTAAAAATGTTTCCATCTACACATATTTACAAAAACATATTTGTCCTCATTAGAAAGAATAAAAGCATAAACACACTGTTAAATGCTGTTTTAACATGCAGCTATGTGAGGCTTTCTCATACTGAAATTTACACCATTCACAAGTTTTACCGGTGTGATGGTTTAGCTTGTGACCATGTTAACTGGTGTTGGATGGCAGCATATGTTTCTTTAAAACCTGTATGTACTTTTCAGTATTTATAGTGCTTCACAGATTTGAAAGTTACCCATGCCATGGGCAATAACACAACCATACCAAGACCATCACAGATGCTGGCTTTTTAACTTAGCTCTGATAATAATCTGGATGATCCTTTTCCTCACGACGTCCATGATGTCCAAAAACAATGTGCAATGTGAACTCGTCAAACCACAGCACTCTTTTCCACTTTGCGTCAGTCCATCTTATAAGTTAGCTCCGGCAAAGAGAAGTAGATGGTGTTTCTAAGTGTTGTTGCTATTTGGCTTTAGCTTTGCTTGGTAGAGTTTTAATCTACGCTTGTAGCTGTAACAAAAACTGTGTTAATTGACAATATTTTCCACTGTATTCCTGAGCACATGTGATTATATCCTTTACAGGTGATGTTGCTTTATAATGCAATGCACCTGAGGAATCAAAGGTCATGAGCATCAAATATTTAGGACTTGCCGATTACATGCAGAGATTTCTCTGGATTCTCTGACTCTTTCGATGATATCACGGAGTGTAGATGATGAAATCCTTAAAATCCTTGCAATTGTATGTTGAGAAATGTTGTTCTAACACTATTTGCTCATGCAGTTGTTCACAACCAGCAAAATTCACGAGCACTACCTGATGCATCATTGTGCATCCCATGTAGAAACAAACAGGTCCTTGTATAAATTTGTAAAATATCTGAAATGAAATGTTACTTTGTTATAGATAAATAACTGCCTCAAAGCACTGGCTGAAAGTATCAGCCAATACTGATCCTGATAACAATAAATCAACAAATGTTAACTAATTACTTTGATGTTGAAACCCAGGACCATCACGTGACACCAATGTTTTTGTAATGTCAAGTTTCTTGCAGTTAATGTTATCAAATCACATCAACATTCCATACAATCACCCATATATCTGTAGATTTTTATCCCATTAGTAAAAGGGGGAGGATTTTCCAAAATTATGGCATGTCAAGATATCTAAAGTGATGTTCTGGCTCTGCTGCTTTTTGCATTTTAATTAATGTCCCAAGGTGCTATACTAGGGTCCAGAGGGACTTAAACTCAAAGTTTACATTAAAGAAGTCATAGCTTGTATAAAATATGATTCATTTATTTCATTTCAATGACTCCTAAAATATGTTCACAGATTCAAATGTAACATGAAATCAGTTTTCACATACTTTGTACCTCTGACTCATCTCTAAACTCACTATATGAGACACTCCGCTGGAGCTCCTTTCACTTTGAGGCTCTCTTCTCCACGTGAGCCCAGTCTGTTCTGATGGTTGTCCAGTCTGTTCTGATGGTGACTGATCAGTTCAGCACATTTTCAGCAGCACTGCATTCTTTCTACAGTCCATGCACTGCACAAGGCTTGTTTGCATTAGTGTCATTGCACCTAAAATGTGCTGTTCATATACACACATGCTCAAAACATTTGCGAAAATATTTGTCTGGGTTTTTTTTTTCCAGGGTTTGAACAATAATTTGACCTATTTTTGAACCTGGTCACACTTTTCATGTTTATAGTAAACTGACTTGTAAATGTGTCACCTGGCCTCTAAGAGCACTTTTACACTTACATGTCACACCCACCCTTTACACCACAGTCACACTATGTTGGCAGAGGCTGCGGTGTGGTGAGTTTCCATTTACACACATTAACATGTCACTGGCTGTGCAGAAGGAGCGTTTTGAGGTTCAAGGACACTTCAGCATGATTCTGCAGGGGCTGAGGTTCTTGTTAAACACCTTCTGAAATAACATACTCTTTGACTTAGCCACAGCTTCTTTGTCTGTTCAGGTATGATATGCAATATTGTTAAATGCTGACAGGAGACACCAAGAACATCCTGACTGAATATATTGTTGAGTCATACCAAAAGAAAAAAGAAATGAAGTTACTGCTAGACAAAAATTCTTACTTAGCACTGGTAAGAAAATGTCTTTTAATGCCCAGCCGTGGGCAGGACAGATTTATGACTTCAGATGCTCAGTAGAAAGAACTGTTTTATCACAGTACTATAACTGCTTTTTGTTGAGATGCTACAGCAAACCCCCCCCCAAAAAAACGATAGATTCAAACTGTAAATATATATAATATTACACCATCGTCATATTTGTTTCATTACTTCCACCAAAGGCAGTAAAAACATGTCCTATTCCTGCACACAGTCATAGCCTCAAGTGGACACTCTAGGAATCACAGCTTTTGGCAAATTCCCATGGCAACAGCCCAAGCATTAGCATTTATTCCATTATATTTATAGAGTGGGAAAGTGAATGTTTGTGATGATTAGGAAAATCGAAGTATTTCACTTGTAGTATTTTTTTCAGTCTATAAATGGATGCTGATTTAGTATGACCAGTCGTTAGCTCGTCTAGATGCGGATCCAGGATCTTTTTTTTTTTTTTTAAGATTTGTTAACATTGCAAGATAGGGCAGTTTTTCACATTTTTGCTAATATCTTAATGAGGTTTCACAGATTTTGATGAAATTTTCAGGGAACGTTGGTCATGGCACAAGGGAGGAGTGATTCAATGTTGGTGGTGATCTGACAATAGCTTTTGACAATTACTTACTCAATCAAGTTGGAAATACCTTGGAGCACTCCTAGGTACTCGATATGTTAAAGCCAATACCACTTCGGTCCTGGGTGTCAACACCCACCCCTAATGCTGACATTTAAACAAATGTCTATTAAAAGCAAGAATAAATAAGCCTTTTAAGATGATATTATGCCTTGAAATTTGTAAAATTGGGTCTCTTTGGTATTCCCATCAGGAAAACTACTTTTTCAGGCTGTTAGAAAATAAACATTTGCCTTAAAAACATTCCAGTGTGTCTGGGGTATTGGGTTTGTATTTGCATGGAAGTAATTACTATAATAACAAAACAATATTCCCAGCTGTATTCATCAGGTGTCAACTCGTTATTTAATCCCGATCATGAGATTTTTCTTTTTAAAAATTGAAAATGTTGACATCATTGGTACGGTAGAACAGCTGAAGCTCATGAGTGATCGACAGTAGGAGTATTATATAAAGCCCACTGGGAGGATTGGGGTTTTTTGTCAAACAGATGCCATGTCTACTTTTTTTATCCTGCCAGTGCTACCCGTTCCATGTTAACATTTAAATTGCTACTATGCTGCAGGCCCAGAGATGAGCAGAAATGTCATTGTATGATGACAAACAAACAATGCCTCTCTGCTATCTTGATTCCTCTCTTTATTGGACAAAAAAAAATATGTAAAGGTCCATTTGCATTTTACAGAAACGTGGGCTAGAAAACCTCAGGCACACGCAAAGAACTGCCGGTGTGATGCTTGGAAATGTGACATGGTGCCACAAATAAAAGTCAATCCCTCAAAGGCTACATGCTTTTTTTCCCCCTACCCGCTCTCTGAGAACAGTCTCTCGCACGCACACACACACAACAAACCCAGCGGCCATTCGTTGTTTGAGCAGCATGTACCCATCAAATCCTGCCTGCCTCTCACATCTCTGCAGCCTCTCTCTCCGAGTGTATATCACAGGGATGACAGACAGCGCAGGGGCCGAATGGCTCCCTCAGCGGTGGAGGTCTGCTCTGGTGAGTAATACTGATCTGTGTGCCATCAGCCTCCAATGGCTTCACTTACATGCTGCCGCACAGGAACCAGTTTTACCTCAAAAGGTCAGAGACAATTTATTTTCCACCATTTGTAACACCAAAGCTAGCAGGTTATTAAGCTGGCTGACCCAATGGTACACATTCCTGATACTCTGTGATATAGAACTACAAGATTGTTTTCTCAGCATTTACCTCTGGAACCAAAAAGCACACACTCTGCAATGGCTGCATTTTGTAGCTTAAATTGCCTTCTTGAAGCTGCAGACAAATCCAGCAGTCTCACCACTGCAATAAGGCAAAGTAAACAGCATCTCACATAACTTAATTTTGGTTAAACAGCATTTAAGAGCTACAATGCCTGCAAGCTTGTACTTTGTGATTCGATTTCTTTCACACAGTGAAAGTGATCAGAAGAATAATAAAGGCACATGGAGGAAAGCTGATCCATGAGTGTTTATTGGCTGAGCTTTATGAGGCTTTAACAGCACACAAAATGAGACTGTTAGAGCCACAATGCTCCACACAGGACTCATCCGGGCCATCTAAGGCAAAGTCCCAAATCACCAGCCCTCAGATCAGATAGCTGGCTGCAAAGAGATAAATAGAATACACTTTGTTTCTTTTCTTTTGACTAACAGAGTCTGCAGTGTGTGTTATTTTAAAAATTAACCGGACTCACTCAGTTGTAACTGTGCAACTTGACCCTCAAGACTTGACTCCTTGTTTTGGTCACAACTTTAATATTTAACGAAGTAAGGCCTGAGATAAACTTGATGTTTGACTTTGTGCGTGTTTAATCCTCAAGTTGCATATGAACATGGCTGTAAATGTACTTGACTCTGAGGATACTAAGGATGCATGAGAGCTCAGACTACACACAACTTAGCCTCGTATGCAGCACATCGGATAGAGACATGGAGACAATTAATTGATCAAACATACTTAATCACCACTAATAATCAATAGAAACATCAGATAAGCTCAAACTGATGAACAGCAGACAGAAAAAACACTGGCTACGTTTATATGCAGTCAATATTCGGGTTAAGATCAATATTCCGGTTTCTGAAACATTCGAAATAACCCAGTTAACATGCGTGACCAAACAGGGTTACTCCTCTATGCATAGTATCCCGAACAAAACAGCGACACACGGAGAACGTCATCATGCACGGAGAACGTGTGCGTCATTTCCGCTTCTTCTTCCTGTATCCAATAGCATTGAGAACAACAGCAGCAGCACTGTGGATAATGAACGGCCTGGAGCAGCTAACAGTCGGCTTCATTTGTGCTTTAGTGCTGTTACTGACCCACCACCAGTACTTGACACTATTCTTTGTCAGTTTCTTCATTAATGGAAGACGAGAACGTGAAGAATTAGGAAATCAAGCCGGAGCTGTTCCATGTTACAACAAGTACTTCCTGTACTCAAAAGACCAAGATTCCTTGCGAAAAGGACATGCGCAGTACACAACCTAATGTTCCTTTCGATGAGGATATCCTGATCAACGTATACATGACCAAATATTCGGGTTAGAAAAGGAGTAACCCAGGGGTGACTTTCAGGTTTTTAAAAACCGGAATATGAGCATATTCTGGTTTTTCAAAAAGTTTGTTAGTGTTTACATGGCTGCACGCAATTGCTAATATTCCGGTTATGAAAGGTTTAATGACTGCATGTAAATGTAGCCACTGTCAGCATAGTCTGCCTGCTGAAATATGCTCTCCTCAGAATTACCAGGAGAACTTGGTGGGGATTGTTGTTGACGAGTTTCACGTCACATGTAAGTGGTAAATGATACATCTGTGTGGTATAATCTAATGTAAGACGATAGTCTAAGGGCTGAAACGTAGTTTAAGCTAATGGCTAACAACAGGGTCAAGCTGCTACGTCATATTGTGGCTTGATATAGATTGGTCTGTGATGAGTGTGACTGACAGAACGATCGTCCAATCACCAGCTGCAGTTGTTCTTGAAGGTTCTGCCCTCTGAAAACATTGTCAATGGGCTCTTCACCAGATGGACTAGTGAAATATTTCCTTGGAGGATATAAGGAACTGTCTGTCTGGTGTGTCAGGTAAGGCTCCAGCCCCACGCAATCCTGAAAGGGATAAGCAGTAGATAAAGGATGGATGGAGTATTTTAATGTTTGATTTGGATGCTTTTTAAAATTGTAAATGTGGTCTCAGTGATTTCTTGAACATGCCAAGAGGTCATGTTTGATATATGAAAGTAAAATATGCTAATATGTTGTTTATGCTAATGACTGGCCGTCCAGCTAGATGTGCTTTTCTATTCATAGAGATAAGACTGAGCCTCCTCACCTTACACCCTCCCACAGGCCAGTAAGGGCATGATTTACATGCACAAACCACTGCCCTGCACAGATAAGAAGTGGGAGTGGGTGCATATGTGTTAGTGTGTCAGAGAGAGGCACAGCTTGTGTGTCTGACCTCACAGCTCTTGATGTGTTGAATGTGTAGGTTGCTCTCAGCTCAGAGGTGTATGTTTTCTTCACACATTTCTCCCTTGGGCTGCAGCTCCCTTGCTGATGCATCACTTATATTTAAAATGAAATGAAATCCAACCATATTTCTCTTTAATGTACCAGGAATTTAAAATATGACGTGACGAGCTGCAGTGTGTTTTGAGGCTAAAGCTCAAGACCTTGCACTGTAAGTCTAGCAGAGCCGCCAGTAATGTGCAAAAGGAGGTTAGCTCTATTGAGTTATCTTGCTCGATTTCCTGCAAAAATCAGCTTCCCTCTGCAAGAAATGTGCAGATATACTGGCCCTGAGATGTGCTTTATTTGAAACTCGAGCTCTTGGTGAACCACTACCCAGCCCCTTGCTAACATGCTGGCAGACAGTAACGCCAGACTCAATTGTCCTCCAACAGGAGGTCATACACAGTTGGCTTTTTGTACATAACAGTGATGCAATCTCTCCCCTCACTTTACTTGGAAATTGTGTCCCTGCTGGCTCGCAATGGAAGATTTCCAGATATTTCACCAGGTCATGAGCTCCTAAGATGGTGTTGTATAAAATTTCAGGGAAATATAACAGTCTGGGTGTTATCAACATCAATTTCTTGTGAGAAAGTTGCTTGTGTTTCCCAGGTGATATGCTAACTTAGTATGGATTACAGCCTCATCTCAGCTTATCTTTCAACATTATAAGAAGTTGTGATAAAGACAAACAGCATATTTGATTATTTATCCTGCAGCAAAGCAAAAGAACACAATAATCAATCCACATGAATCATTCATGTTTATCTTAAGAGTTTCATGGATTGGCTTGCTTGTCTTGTCTGCATGAGTTGTTGAAGCAGCAGAACACTGAATTGGATTTTCCAGTTTTGTTTTACATATTTTATAAGTACAGAATCACATCCACAATATATCTTTGATGATCTCTAATGAACAACATGAAATACGATGAAGACAAAGTAAGATAAGAACATGCAGGCGTCTTACACAAAGATCAATTAGCAGAATAACAGATAGTGAATCTCACATCCAAAACAGCATTTCCAGTCAGGATTATTTGGAATAAATCAAACCTAACTGCATGATGCTGTAGCATATCAAGATACATTGGAAGATTAAAGGAATAGTTTGAGTATTTTGAACCGGGGTTGATTGAGGCCGATGGCACTGGTAAATATAATTGTTAATAAAGCAACTTTCCCCCTGGAGGAAGATAGACAAGTGCTAGAACATAGCAGTCAATGGTGCCACCGAAAGACTCCTACTTACCCCACTTTTAGGGTGAAACTTTACAAACAAAAACAATGTTGGCTTGCTAGATGCTACAGTATGAGTGTTTCACTTTTGTACAAATCCCCCTATGTTTGGAAATATTTTGTGATACAACATATGGTCTATGCATCTGTCTGCCAGCCAATCACTGCTCTCCTCTCATCAGCTGTTCAGGTCAGAGTGCTTAAGGCTGCAGCGGGGTCAGACATTTTTGTAAAAGATTTGTTGTTGTGTGATGAAGCAGTTTTCTACATTTTTGATAATAATTCAGCCAAGAATGTCAGAGATGCCCGTTATGGCCTGCATACGCAGAACTAGGCTTGGGGTGAGCAAAAAAAGACCCTGGAAATGTATAAAAAGATGCCACGCAAAAATCTGAGGTTGATGATGATTGAAGCAAATGCAAAAGAAAATAAAAAGAATTATCGAAAAGGACAAAACCGGATCACCAGCAGCCTCCGGCCCAAACTAAAATAACAAACCCCATCCACCTAGCTGTTTCACTGCCAACTTACATTGCCAACTACTTGCATTTTATGAACATGTAATTACAGTCATTTTGCCACCAGTATGCATGTGTACCTGCTGTGACAAAATTGCGGTGTCTTCTCCAAATTAATTTATTGCCCTCAAAGGCACGGTTGGTAATCAGATTTAGTTACACTTTTTGTTATACTGATTAAAAATTATTGTTATGGCAATCAATGTGTTCTTAAAAGAGAGCGAAAAATAGCAGCTGTCTACTGCAGGAGTAAAGCAGGGAAAACACCAACCAATCACAGCAATTCGGGACCGAGTTTATTAAACCAATCAAATCCCGTACTGCTGTTCTGCCCACCTTCTGCGCGTACATTTTGCCGGCATGCACAGACCCTGATTTAATGCGCATAGTCGAGCTGAGAGGGATCCAAGTACACTGGAGAATGCTTACCTGTCAAGTTTTGGCTTTGAAAATAAAGGAAATATTCCAGCGCCCACTGCAAACCGTCCCACCACCCCAACCAAACTCCAGTATCCCTTACATTTTAAGACAGGTGTACAAGAATTTGAAAAAAGAGTTTTCAGACAAAATGCATTTAAAGTGTAACTCTAGTGAATTGATACGAGAGAGATTAGCAGAACATCATCCATCAAATGGACAGGTTGACCTCGAGAACTAATTAATAAGCTCCACCATTTTTATTGACTAAACAGTTAATATATATAATTTTATTATTGACCGATGAAATAATATATATTTTTTACATCATCCATCAAATTAATAGGCTGACCCAATTACCTGGTGACCTATCTAATAAGCCTCACCCCTTTTCAGATACATAATAATTGATCCATGTAATGTCGTTATTGACCTGATAAAAGGATACCCTTTTATTTGAATAAACATCATCCATCAAATTGACAGGTTGACATAAAGACCAAGTAGCCTGATAAATAACCCCAAGCCTTTTTATTCATTAATAATAACTTCTTCAAATCTTATTATCGAACTTATAGCCTTTTATTTCTATAAACATCATCCATGAAATTGATATGTTGACCTAGTGACATATAAATAAATAAAGACTGGTTGAAGCAAGAAAAGAATACACTCAACCTGTTGCTTGTCTCTTATTTCCCTGTAGTTTTCAGGTTGATTATAATCTGGCTACAATCCTCACATTCGGGGCTTAATACACACTGAAGTGCACTCTGTATGCGATGAATGATGAGTGAGATCACTATACTAAAAAACCCAGCATCCCATGTTGAGTTCAATAAACCTACTGTATTTTGATTAATCACCTTAGATAACAATGCTACAACTGTACAGAGGGCCACACACCACCAAAAACACATACACACACCCACACACACATCCATTAAGTGGTGGTGTGTCCGATATCCAACTGTGAAACTAACCACTGAATATGGAGTGCTTCCGTTCGGGGAATGGGAAGCATTGATCGCTGTCTTCTGGCATAAAAGCGAGTATTGATGCTATACCCCACAAGAACTACTGTTAGACACACTGATAGAGAGGGATCACACACTGCCCAGGAATCTGACCTCCCTGACCCCAAACATGTTATCTTTGGAGCAGTGAACAGGGTGTATCTCTCTCATGTTGAACTTGAACTGAACACTTGGAAAGCATTTTTATCAGCTGCTCTTTCAAGTCTTTATGTAAAGGGAAAGATTTTGGCAGAAAATACAAAATCTTCAAATGTCTTATGTTAACCAAGCCAACATATTTGGCCCTTGCAAGATTTGCTTAGCCTTCCGGTTGTTACCTAAAAGGCTGGATTTTCAGCAGCTTTAAAAAAGTAGTAGTATTTTTAGTCTCTCTTTATAAGACATCAGACATCAACAGTAGACTGGTTCAAGTGCTTTAATAAGAGCCTTCAATTTTCTAAGCAAGATTTGGCTTCACTTCAGAGGTCCTTAGCTAAACAAAATATGAAAAAGCTTAAATTAAATGAAGTCAATTAACACAGCTTTATGTAAAGATTGTGTTTTATGTGGTCCCTGATGGCCATTTAGTGTAACTGCACTGCATAAAGCACAGCGCTGTTACCTCTCCTACACAGGGAAGCCGTTTAAACCAGCTCTAAACAGTCTTCCTTAAATCTCTATGTCAAATGAGCATGTACTGACAAAACATCGCTAACATGACTGTGGATAAAGATCGAAGCGTGGAGATAAACGGAAATGTGTGAGTTTTGTTATCATGACTCGCTGTGATGTCAGATGGGTCCCAGATTCTCAATAGACTGTGGTCTTATGTTTTCAGACACAAGTGGGACTTGGATAATTATTTTACATTTTGTGAGTACTAAGGATGCTAAAATACATGTAAATAAAAGATTAAATGTGGAGATTGTCATGATATGTTGCCTTGAATTACTAGTTTAAGGCATAGCATTAATGCGTCAAACACCATGTCACCAAGATCCATAATTAATGTATGAAATGGTATTATCACAAGCAATTTTATTACAGGAACATTGTGGTAACCCTTCCACATAATAGCACAGGCTGGATACTTACCTTAGCATCTCCCTGCTTTTACAGTGATGGAAATTAGGACACAACTAGTCCCTTGAAAGCAATGTTCTAATGTGTTCAGATTACTCCTAATTTATTAATATATACTTCTTATATTTCTCCTTGAACAAATACAATATCCAGAGCAATATTTGACTGCCAATCTGTTCTTAAGTGTCAAACTGTGCTTTCATATTTATATCCATATTGTATATATTGTAAGTTCTGAAATTTTACCTTGAACAAATTTCTCAAGAAGCTCAATGGACAAGTCAAATGTAGCCTTCACCGAATGATATCAAAGATGTATTTTATTTTGTTATCATTTTTCACTTCTTTAAGTTAATTTTTGATGTGTGGCAAGTTCTATTTTCCAAGGTTACGTTAATACTGTTACTGTCCATCTACCAAAAGGTGTTTTTTCACTCTAAAAATGAAGCCTTTCTTTTTAAAGCATTTTTTGAGATTCAGAGGGATTATCATTTCTACATATAAACACACTCAAGGTTCAGTGCTGACTAAATTTAGTGAATATGTCTTTAGTCACCTAAAAGCTAGCATGATTCTCTGAGTTAAACACACATAGTTTGGACACTTAACAGGTTTTAGTACTAACTGATCCAAGTTAAAAACTGAAATAAGGCTCAAAGACAGGATGAAAAAAATGTGTCTTTTCAATTAAAGCAGGCTTTGTTTCTGCAGTAGAGGTTTCTAAAGGGCATCCAGTATGGTGCAGAAGATATAATAACTGGTGTTAAATGCACTTTACAGTATGTACAGTTTAAGTATGATTGATTGAAGTATGTGGGGTCAGACACAGCTACAGGCCATATTTTGATATTCTTGTTAAGAGTATTTATAAAGATTCTGAAATTAAAGGCCAAATGATAAAGCTTATAATAGAGAGTTTCTCTCCCCAAAGCTTCATCTGTCCACATGAAAAGAGTATCTATCATGCAGCTTTCCAGAAATATCAAAGAAAATGTACTTACTGGAGCAGTGATTCTCAACTAGTGGGTCTGGCTAAAAAGTGGGTCGCTGAGCCCTTCCTTCAGTGGGTCGAGAAGGTGCACCTGATGAAAATGTGGCAAAAATATTAAATGTATAAGACCCTGTAAGGACACAAAACATATATAAATGTTAAAAAAAAAATCCAATCTGTTGATGGTCCTTCAGAGACATCCATTCATCCATTATCTATACTGCTTATCTCTTTTGGGGTCATGGGGGCTGGAGCCTCTCCCAGCCGATGTCAGGCGAGATACATCCTGAACCGGTTGCCAGCCAATCACAGGGCCACATAAACAGACAGACAACCATCTCACACTCATACTCATACCTAAGGGCAATTTGGAGTCACGGATCAACCTAATAAGCATGTTTTTGGTCTTTGAGGGGAAGCTGGAGTGCCTGGAGAGAACCCACTCATGCACAGGGAGAACATGCAAACTCCACACAGAGAGGCCCTGACCAACACAGGGATCTAACCAGTTTTTTTTTTTCAGTTTCATAACCAGTTGAAATTCTTTGAAAGACTTTAAAGTAGTTGGATGTTGTATTTTTGTTGTGTTTTTGGATAACACTTGATAATAAGGTCTGTGGTTCATGATGATCTTCACAAACAAAATGAACTATCAAAATTTTGGAAGAATAAAAGATAAGCTATTGTTAGGCTGTGATAGAATCACAACATAAAAATTAGCTTAGGAGCTGCTACTACACTTACATTGTATAATGTCTAACTGTGACCTCTTGTTTGAGAATTTTCCTCTAATTGCTGATCAAGTCGGGGATCAGGGCTGTGGCTATTGTGTATGTATTATTGTTCATTAAAATAACATTCAGAAATAATTTAATCAGGGTTTGCAACCATCCTTTCAAAGACACAATAACTCTGTAAAAGCCTAAAGTGGGGCCATTACAAAAGCACTGTATTCTGCAAAAAGAAACATTCTCGCATGTGTTCACTACTTTACTTCAGGTCTTATTTCAACAAATCACTCCAATGGCTCTCCGTGCAATTCAGACTCACATTGAAAATCCTTCTACTGGTCCATAAAGCTCTTAATAGCTCAGCTCCTGAGTACATTTCTGACTCACTCACTGTTTACAACCCATCCTGACCCCTCAGGTCAACAGATCAAGGTCTATTTACTGTGCCAAGAATTGAAACTAAAGCTGGAGAGGGAGCCTTTAGTTACTGGGGGCCTTCTCTCTCTTCTGAAACAAGCTACCGGCTGACCTGAAGTCCATCACAACCATGTCAACAATTAAATGATAACTAAATACCTATCACTTGTCAAAGCCTGGAGGCAACCGGTCCAGGGTATACCCTGCCTTTTGCCACATGTCATCTGGGATCAGCTCCAGACCCCAAAAGAGATAAGAGGTATAGATAATCGATGGAATTTCATAAAGAATTTGGGAATGGACAATAGATGTAACAGAATGGTAGGTACAATATGTATGAAATGTTGCAAGGATGGTAAATGGCTAAATATGTCACAAAATGTCAAAAGGATAGGTTTGATTTAAGTTAATTTGCTAAATCACAGCATCCCTATTTCTAAGGACAGCCTGTCACCCCTCCCTCCACGCTCTCTAAGTATTCTACTCTTCTCTCCTCTTTCTACTGAGAGACGAGGCCAAGAAACCTGAACTGGCTGAACCAAGTTCATGATAATGAGCAGTATGATAATGACCATGTTACACTCTGACCCTTAGCTCCTTATTCAAATTCACTCTTATTATAGGAGTGAGTTTCCTTCAGCCTGGCCCCTGAAAATGAGAGAAATACCCGCGGTCATTAAAACAGCCTGATGCTGTGCCGACCCGGGGGAAAAACGACCTATTTGAGTCAAAGTAAAAGCTTCTTAAGGACTGCAGAATGAAATTATAGTGCTGTAAGAGCAAAATATTTTATCTATGAGAGGCTACAATAAAAAAAATCTGTGGGACTTACATAGTTTTCAATAAACTCTTTATGAGATGCAACTGCAACATGGGCTTCACCTCACTTAAACTGCATTTGAAAGTGTTGAATCAGATAAAAAAGATTTGCTAAGTATTGTGCCCAAAAGCAAATGATGTGACTCAGTTTTCATGTTGTGTTCCCAGAGGACCGCTGGCTTATAAAGTGCTCTCCCATAAAAATGTCTGCTGCTCTGGCAGCCTTCAGGCAAAAACTGTTGAGGCAGTTTGATCTCCTCAAGCATTTAATTTTTCCCGTGTCTTAAAGAAAATATTTCCTGTAAATATGCTTGCCAATGAGACAAAAATCTCTACAAAAAAAGATCTACTTGGGCTTTGGCTGCCTGGTGTCCGAACGTTTCTTCTCTTTGCTTATGTAAAAACATTTTCTCATTTCAGATGACTAACTTTTAAATTAATAATGTTTACCAGTGCCCAGACACACTATGTGTGTACACAGTACAGTACAGTAGAGTGTGGTATTCATTTATTAAGAATTTAGGAACAATAAGGAAGAAGAAACTTTGTTAACCACTTGCATCAAGGTGCAGTTTGCCACAGGGGCACTGGGAGAGTCTCCCTTTGTGAGAATAAACTTCTGTCTCTAGGGGTGATATATTTGATCCCTGCTTATTTTCAGAATAAAAACAATCTGGCATACAAACAACCACCACTGAGTACAGGCAAACGTTTGCTGTGGATTAGGCCCACATTTGGAAGAGGGCATAAAAGGGGCAAGAGCTCTAACAGGCATCTCAGACAGAAAGTAAATACATGTGGATCAGGGGTCCTCGGAAGGGGGTTGTGAACACGGGAGAATTTAGAAAGATTCTTTGGACCCGTGATTGCTAGGGGCCCCTAGCAATCACGGGCATCAGCCACATTTGGTGTTTAAGATGTCTTTACTATTCACATTAAAAAAATAGCTATTCTTATTTTTCATTACAAAAAGGTAATATTCAGGCATCTTTTGCACTGCTGAACTCACATAAAATAACTATTATACACTAAAGGCCATAGCACATATGAGAAGGTATTGAAGCATATTTGAATATCTGAGCAGCCCGTCATGACAACAACAGGTTATGGAGTATGATAACTGTGTAATCTTCATACAAATTTTAAAATATTTGACAGGGTTAAGAGATCAGGGATTGATCATGATTGATTACACTGTAAGGGTTAATGATACATAAAATCATGATGAATGTTTAAAATGGTTAAAATGCCAGAAAGTTACTTGACATTTTGTATGAAGCTTACTTTTGGTTGTAATAATTATCCATCCATCCATCCATTGTCTATATCACTTATCATTTGCAGTGTCACAGGGGGAGGGAGCTGGAGCTCCAGCTCACATCGGATGAGAGGCAGGGTACATCTTGAATTGGTCAGCAGCCCACAGGCCCACATAGAGAGACAGACAACCATTCACTCTCATACTAAATAACAGCTATTTAGAGTCACCAATTAACCTAACGAGCAACCTATGGCATCTCTCTTTCTCTCTCTTTCATGGGGCCCAATATTTCTGGCAGCACCCCTGATCCTCAGTATATAAAAACTTAAAGGTTTGTTGAACATTTGCAATTGTAAACATACTCCAGCAGTCATCAATTTAATATATGAACCTGGTTTAATGTCAATTATGAGCTGCTTCAGTCATCTTAATTCCATCCCTATATATCATTTCACAAAAAAAGCAGCTAGAATTACTGCCCAACCCTTAACCGAAGCTGTTGTTTGTTCTCTAATCCATCGCCAGACTGTAGCAGAATATCAAGGTACTGAGCTGAAAGGTTCCTAATTTCATTGCATTTTATTTCAGGCCACTGACCATCTACATTTGAAAGTGAGATGTTTAGTGTAACAACTGTCCAGCCTGTAATTACCCCCATCACACATGTTGTATTAAACACTCTGACAGTTTGAAGCAGACAGGCTGTGATTACATGACATTTTCAAATGCTTTATTCATCTGCTGTAGCCGAGCGTGTTTTTTTGCCTTGACAATATACAACACACAGGCATGCAGCAACAAACGCCCTGATAGCACTTGTGATGTTAGTTCCCGTGAAGTGGGTGTGGGATAGCTGCCTGTCTGACTGCGCGCTGTGTGAACACACATCAAAACCCCCTGTCAAAAAAACTTCTGATGGAGTCTGAACAGTGACATATTTCTGAGCTATAATCAGTCACAATATGACAGAGAAATTACCACCTTCCCTCAAGAGCAATCAGTCAGCTCCAGCTCCAATCAGCTCATCTGACGCTCACGCAAACAGACAAGTGAGAAAACTCTACCTTACTCTGGCACAACATGTTGAAGTTTAGAGGACTAAAAAGAGAAGAAAGGTGCTCTCACACATACAGCTCATTGGCTTTGTTTCTATTCAGATGATAAGATGATACGTGGTTGCATTTTCCCTTGGGTTGTTTTTTCCACACTGCAGTCCTGTAAATTAAACCAAAGCACACGGCAACCAAGGGATGTTCTTACATCAGGATTTCACAGCCTGCTTCTCCACCTGCAAAGGTAAACAAATGCCAAGCCTAATAGTCCCACTTTGCATCGTGATACGCCAGTAAGAAAGCTAACCTACCAATAATGAGTTGTGGGTTAATAGAGGTCAGACTGATCCACACCATCCCGAAGTACAGAGTTTAACTAACTTGTGAGTCAGCACATGGAGAAGAAAGGTTGTCAGCCCTCTGTGCTCATGTTTCTTTATTTTGTGTTTTGAAAAAGCTAAAGGTCAGCAGTTAACAAGGTCACTACTTCGAGGTGATATTATGACAGTCTATAAGTTTATTATTTTGAACTGGAAGTGCTTCAAGAACACAAACCACTGCCAAGCCATTTTGTCATTGTTAGCTAAAAAGTGCCTTATAGCACAATGTTAACAAAATCCTGGATTCACATTCGGGTTCCAGTGCCATGATCAACATTACCTAAAATGTCATCAAAATCTGGTAAATACCTTTTGAATTATCCTGCTCACTGACAGATGGCAAGAACTTACATAAAAATATAACTTTGAAAACTAACTTTGGTTGGTTCTTTCTCCCCTTGATTAATACCTATTGGTATTTTATGTTATATCACTGGAAAGCCTGATAAGTCTCCATAACAACAAGGTACAACTTATACTGTATGGTGCATTCATGGAATGAGCAACATAATTAAACATGTGGGTAAAGCCTGGAAAATGTGTCAATATATATATATATATATATATATATATATATATATATATATATATATATATATATATATATATACACATACATACATATATACACACACAAAAAAAGTCCTTAATTTCTGTTTGTTTAGCTTAGAAACAAGCTAATGCTTCACTGAGGTACAGTAGTAGAACAGCTATAACTTACAGTTCCCACTTTGTTATTTAGCAGTCTCTGATGTAATAGCCAGTTTTTCCACAGCAACAATAAAAATGTTGTGAGTTTCATAACTCCCAAAGGAGCTAAATCAGACCATGAGGATTAGCCTTTTACTTATCATTGATTTAGACAATTCAGTGCAAAAATATCTACATATTTCATCTTCAAAATAAGCTTTGTTAATTTTATGTCTTGAAAATGGGAATTATATCCTTTCACAGATGTTTTGCTAAATATTTTCATCTCAGGGATCTTTTCACTGTTGCAGTGTTAAATGCTTTCACGGGACATCTGTGCTTGCCTCATTTAAAAACACATTGGATCTCAAGTCATGGTGCAACTCCTCATCTACTGTGCTATTAGCTCCGCCAATTTTCACCCATATGATATTTTGAATACCTGTAAGTGAATGCACACCCATCTTTGACAGAGTCTCTCACTGTGCGCAGCAGGCTGACACTCCAAGCCACACTTAAATGATCATATTTCAGTCTGATGGTCTAACCGAGCCTCGCAATGCAAGTAAAAGATGCCCCCGAGTGACGAGGCTGCATTTGAGGTACAAAGATAAGATGACCCCCCACTGGAGTGCCATCGCTCGGGGATCGCAGCAGGGGTGGAGGAGAAGGGTTTGGAGAGAGTGTGTGTGTTGGGGAGGGGGGGGTTGTGTCTGATGCTTCCTGTGTAATCTGACCAAAGCAAAAGACAAGGGAATGGAGGGTGAGGCGAGGTGAGTAGTTGTAAAGTGAATGTGTCACAAGGGCGGGCCCCCAGGAGGACCCTGTAAACACTGTTCAGTCACAGCTCTGATTACATGGGACGAGGAGGAAGGGACATAGGGAGGAGGAGAGGGACAAGGGTGTGATAAGGGAAAAAAGAGAGATGTTAACAAGAAGACAGAGAAGGACATGGGTGGGTTGTTCTACAAAGTGCATTAATGGCAAAGGTGGGAGGGGACAAGAGGCAAAATGGTAAAAGAGTGGAGCAATAATGTGAATGTCTCTGTCAGATTTGCCTTTCTGTGTTTCATTGCTGTGCAGATAACACACAAATGCACTTATATGTACCAAGTCATTTGAGACCAATAATTTTCGTAAACTAGAAGCATGCCAAGGGGATGTTTGTATCTGCATGACCAGGAGATGATACTGACGATACGGTACTTGGCCCTAGGGCTGAATGATTTCAGGAAAAGATATAATTGTGATTCTTCTGGCAGATATTGTGATCTCAGTTTGATTCACAATTTTATTCAAATCAAGCTTCAGTGCAAAATTCACAATGTGTACAGTAACATTACAAACATGACAGAAAATGGAAACATACCATCAAACATTAAAAGATATTACTCTAAGGCAAGGATGAAAACTAAAGCTAAGAATTACTTCCAAATGTATTTAACAAGAAACATGCAGTCTTAAAAGTCCTTTACCAACGGCAGTTATTACAGCTGAAGAACTTAAAGAGCTGTCTTTGACTGTCTTGACTTAAAAAAAGTGCAGTGCAAAAATCCTAAATTGTGTTCAGATAAAAAAATAAATACAATACAAAAAAATCCAGTGAGCGGCAGTTCTCTGGGGGAAAATGCCATGTTGATGCCAGAGGTCAGAAGAGAATGGCCAGAGTGGTTGGAGATGACAGGATGTCAAGAACTAAAATAATATCTTGTTGCAGCCAAGTTATGCAGTTATTCCTGAATACACAACATGATGAATCTTAAAGCAGAGAGGCTACAGCAGAAGACCACACCAGATGCAACTCCTGTCAGCTGAGAACAGGAAACTGTGGCTACATTTTGCAGAGGGTCACCAAAATTAGACAATAGAAGTTTGGAAAAATGTTGCCTGGTCTGATGAGTCTCGATTTCTGCTGCAACATTATGGTAGGGTCCGAATTTCACACAAACAACATTGAAGCATGGAAACGGGGGAAGAAGACAAGGAGCATGCACATAAAACGTGGGATGTATACAAACACAAGAAGAAGTAGAAGACAACCAAATTGCAGGAGAATGTTGACTGTGAGTCCTGCCAGTCAAAATACAGTTATATAATGGACACGTTTCAGGCACAGTATCCAAGGAACCAAGCAGACAAAGATTCCCCTAGCAATGCTGATGAAATAACAGCACATGTGGCTTAAGGAAGCGGTGGGGCTATGAGATTATCATTTCTGAAAATATGTGTATTCGCTGTAAAAACACACAAGGGGGGTGTTTTGAAATTAATTAATTCTGGAACCTGATTTAAAAATTAAGTGTTTTCTGGCTCCCAAAACCCTGTTTCTGTGTGGACGACACACCCATACAATAAAAAGCTTTTGCAGATACTCCCAAACTCATCTCTGTGTGGTTGGCCCTTGATGGTGCATTCAAGTTGATCTTGGAAGTCAGATTCTCAGAGTTGCATCAGATATGTGACTGGCAATGTCCCATTTGGTTGGAATTTCCTACAGGGAAGTTGGACAATCTTCAGGTACCCCAGTTTTACCAGTTTATAACTGGAATGCATTTAAGTGGGATGTTACGTAATTCCACTTCCCATGTTGAAGCTCTGAAGTAAATGAAGCACTATAAGTCCTATGTCACATAAACCTGACCTTGTTCTGTTTGCAGAAAAACCCTGAAGTTATCCTGAAATTGTCCTGAAATTATCCTGAATGCAGACATCAGGCTTTTTTAATCCTGGAATTACTCTGATTCCCCCATCTACTGACACCAGCCAGCCAGGGAAACTTCTTGCTGTCAAGGGCAAGGGATAGGGGTATCTGGGTATGTTGCCCTGATATTTTCTAGAAAAGGGTTGTATGTGTGAAAAGGACCAAGATGTCATGTCTATTTGAGTAAAAAATGCACAGCTCAATAAAAAATAAGGACATGGGAAGGAGAAGAGGGGAGGAAGGGGTGTAAGGCAGAGTGGAAGGATCTTGAGAAGGAGAAATAGACCAAACAAGAAGCGGTGGGAAAAAATCTGCGAGAGCGAATGAAAAATCAAACCTTTCTAAGTCCTATTTGTGTTGCACCCAGATTGTTTTCCGCCACTGACTTGAGGTTTTTGTTTTTTATTGGAACACAACCAGCCCAGTCGACGAGCACCTCACAGCAGAGTATAACTCAATCAGAAAGTCAGGACATGGATTTGCCTCCGAGAGTCGATACTGCAGCTACACTGAACTCAATTCAATTTGCATTGCGCCAATGCCACACTGTGTGCTCCCCCTCTGTGCTATTGATCCATGCAGCCCATTTGCACATAAGGAATTTGAATGGCAGAGGAGGAATGTTTGATACAATATTCTTTTAAGCAGTGACACCTAATTATGTGGCAGGAGCACGGGGCGCTGGCGAAGAAGCAGGAAATTATCTTTGCTTTTTTCATACCGGGATTAATCATTGTTCTTTGATACCTAACTATGAAATTGGAGATGCTAATTATTTTAATATTGTAAGATTATTACAGCCACTGATAAGCCTGAAAAAATCAGCTCTAAAAACCAAAATCAAAAAATATTGGGGAGGGGAAAGAAAATGAGCCAATCAGACACACTCAGCCTGTCATAGTGAAGCCAAAGGGACACCGAGGGAAAGATGGAGACAGATTAATGGTAGTCAGCGTCCGTCTGTCTTTGGGCTCAAGGTTGTTCCAGCTCCTGATAGCCATCTGCATGCAGTGACGTGGACCAGATGGATTAGTTTAATATTGAATTAGAGTGGTCTGTTTTAGAATGTCTCTCCATGTTCACAGTTAGAATGTATAATGTCCTGTGTCATTCATCTGGAGAGGCTTTCAACTTCCTTTATCCTTCCTGAAATCGGAATGACAAGTAGATCGGATAAAGAAGTAAGAATGAAGGAGGCTGTTCTTTTTCTTTTCTTTTTATAGACTTTAATGCGAGGGAGAATAGAGACTGTTCTGACAATAACAATAAAAATGTAATTTATGTAGCACTTTCAATGTTAAATGTACCCCTCAAGTCACTTGCACATTTTTCAACCTTACTGTCCCTTGCGCAAAACTTTCTTCTGTGCAGCGCAGGGGTCTGTCATATTTCCCACCAGAAAATTGATTTTTAAGGATTTGAACCCTTTGAATGCAAAGTTTTATCATGATGCCACCACGTTCTCAGATTTAAAACAAGCAAATAAACAAAAAAGAATCATTTTCAATGTAGCTCCTACATGCAAAGTAGATGTTTTAGTTTTGATTACAGCCAGGGATATGTCAATAACCAGATTTTAATGCATTATTATTTTCTGTGCTGTGTGAAATAATCACACTTGTTCTGCTAAGCACAAAAATGCACTTTAGGTAGCTGAAAAATTATTATGCCTTATATAATTTCCACTATTTTTTTAAATCATGAATTTTAAACCAGCATAAGTCCTAATCATACACATCAAATATTCATGATTTTTGAAAGATTTATTTTAATTTTAACCCTTTGAGTGTCAGGTTTTTGTCATGCTGCCTCCATGTTTTTAGGTTAAAAAAAAAACAGAAAAAGATTAATTATTTTCAGTATACTAAATGTTAAATATTTGTTTGTTTTGAATTATTACAGACTGGGAAATGTCACTGAGCAGTAGCAACATTTATTTTGTATGCAGTATTACTTTTGTGCATTGTCAAATACTCACACTCATTTTCATATGGTTAAAATGACACCATTTTGTGGAGAGTAGTTAAAATGATCACTTGCAAGGCAAAAGCTCAGACTGCATAAAATGCATGTATTATGTTTCAATGGAAGTGACATCAAAAATTGCATTTTGAATGGGTTTCAGTGGCACATTTTTTGCACTTTACAGTATGAGTGTGGCACTTTTTTTTGTACACAGTTTTTTAGACTCATTGTAGGAGCTGAGCTGGAAATAACCAGGTAAAAAAAATGTAGTCAAAATTATCAAAAGACAAAAAATGAAAATATACAGCTTTACTATTGCAACAAGATATTATGCCCACAGAAAAGCATCCAAGAGTGGAAAGAACAATATCTGCTTCTTTACATGATGGTGGTAGGGTGGGAGCAAAGAGATGCAGAGGTAAGCAAAAACATGTTCAGGCAAAAACATTTGAATCATGGTTAATCCTCCAAGGGATACAAAACTGAGCCCATCATGGAAGCTCCATCATAGGCTTGTGAACACAGAGCTGAGAACAACAAATCTAGAGGAAGTCTGACTTCTCTCTCTTTTCAAAGTCATTTCTCAACTTACATTTAGACCATTTTACTTTATTATTCAGAGGGTCTTGCTATAACATTCAGTCTTTATGTAGTCTTCTCCAGTCTTCCTGACAAGTCAAAGTGCTTTTACACCTCAGGTCACAACAACCCATTCAAACCAATTTGCTCTCACATTCACTCACTGATGGTTCCGAGTTTCTATGTAAGTTGTCCATCAGTAAATGCTAACACATCCATCCCCTTTCATACTAATTTACACACCAATAATGCAGCAGTGGAAGCAACTTAGGGTTAGTTGTCTTGCCCAAGGATGCATCAACATGTGACAGCTGGAGCTAAGCCACAGATGCTCCATTTTGAAAAAGAAAGTGATATATTTTGAAAAAGTGTGTAATATTTTGAAAAATCATGCCAGTATCTGATCAAAAAAAGTTAACACTGCAAAACAGACACAACAAAGGGGAAATACAACTCTCTGATTGGTTGTTAGTAAAACAAAATCCATCCTAAATACTGAATGTTGTCTTACTTCTACTAAAGAGGTATAAAATGGATTTACATGTGATGTGTACTCTTTAAATTAAAATGTTATCATCTTTAAATTCCGCTTAATTTCCAAGTCTAGTCTGTTTTTTGCTATAAAGCATTGGTGTTTCATTTTATGTTTTCACTTTTTGAGAATTCTGTGATTTAAAGTTGCCATTTTTTGTGAGGGTAAAATAATAATAATAAAAAATCCCTTTTTTTTTCTTGCTTTTTTTAATGAAGCTCATAGCATAGGTTTAGGCAGGAAGACTGTTGTCTCTTCACTTATTCATCTTTTCATTTATTAAAGTCACTTCCGCAGGACCAGGCCCCCACTGCAACTAGTCAGCATCTGGGGCAACAGCATAGAGGTGGCACAGGCCTATAAATACCTTGGTGTGGACAACAAGCTGGACTGGTCGGCTAATGTGGACACGCTCTACAGGAAGGGGCAGTCTCGGCTGTTCTTCCTCAGAAAGCTAAGATCCTTTGAGGTCTGTGGGGAGATGCTGCAGATGTTCTAGCAGTCGGTGGTAGCTAGCAACCTTTTCTATGCTGCTGTCAGCTGGGGAGGTAGCCTAACAGACCGGGACACCAAACGGCTGAACAAGCTGGTCAGGAAGGCTGAGTCGGTGCTGGGAAGGAGCCAGGTCCCACTGGGGACTGTGGTGGAGAGGCACATGATGAGCAAGTTGTTAACCATCATGGACAATACCAGCCACCCTCTTCACCACATCCTGGCAGAGCAGAGCAGCAACCACAGTGGGCAGCTCATCTGCCTGTGCTCCCGGACTAAGCGTCACAGGACATCCTTCATCCCCACAGACATCCAACTGTACACCATCTCAGACAAAAGGCAAAGGCTCTGGAGATAGCTGTCGCTGACCCCTGATACCCCACATGGGCTTTGCGCCATAGCTATAGTCTGATTTTCAATTTATTTATTTATATTTATTCACACCATTTATTAGTTAAGTATCATCTGACTTATTTATTGACTACATTTTAACATTAAAGTTGTATCACACAGTCTTATCAGCCTTTTGCTGCAGTGTGATCTTGGAAACCCACTGCAATCCCAGGCACCTCCAGCCATCCCATCACTGTCCAGGTCCTGCTCCTCAGAGGTCCACTCCTTATTTCATTCTGCATGCCTCATCGGTACTTTCAATCATATCATCAGTCAGGAGGAAGCTGCTTAGAAGTTTACTTCTCTTCTAATCCTGTACCTCTCACCCCAGCAACATTGCCCAGACTCCAAGGTAGGGTATTCTATCCTGTTATTGGCCTCACTACCTCTGTGAGCATATGAAGACATCACAGTGGAGTCCAATCAGCAAGGACAGACTTTTACAAAAGATACTGCACATCAAACATGTATGCAAACTTGTAAAACGAGTAATTGTTCACACAAATTTAAGTCTTTAATGATTGATAAAAATTTGGGTTACGATCTAAAAGGGTGGTGAGCAGTACCATGTTTTACTCTGCTAACAAATGTGCTGGCACACAAACATTTTAATCCAAACATGATAATAAAACTTTCATAGACTTGATTGATCGGAAATAGAAGAGGGCTACAGAATGGTGTGGTGAGTAGCACTGTTACCTCATCCCCAGAAGATTCCCAGTCGTGTCTTTTTTTTTCTGTGTGGAGTTTTCATGTCCTCCCTGTGCATGGATGAGTTTTCTCCTGCAGATCAAAAACATGCTTGTCAGGTCAACCGTTGACTCCAAATTGCCTGCACTGTATGTGAGTGTGCCTGGTTGTTTGTCTCTATTTGTCAGCCCTGTGATTGACTGGAGACCAGTCCAGGGTGCACCTTGAGTACAGTCTGGACTGGTCTGAGTGACAGCTGGGACAGGCTTCAGCCCCTCCGCAACCTCAAAATGGTACAAAGAGTATAGAAAGTGGATGGATGGGGCTGGGACTGACTGTCAAGTGCTGCCAGAATCCTAAGTCCCAGAACTATAAAAAGATCAACAAACAAGTCTGTCAAAGTGAAGACCAAGTGAACAGCATTTAAAAAGAGAATGTAAAAATAAATCAAGGTTTTAAGGAGTGACAGAGGGTGACAGCGAAGGGCATCAACACCAAACAAACACCGTCTCTGACATTCAAATTTAAGCCTGATTTTCTGGCAATTTCAATAAAAAAGGCTCTGAATGCTGCCCCTGCAAACTTCCTCCAACATTTTACTCTGAATACTGGTACAACTCTCAGTTTTTTGTTCTAAGAAGTGACAGTTTTGAGTGTAACTTCCACCATCTGGAAGTGTTAATGTTTGGCTGTTGACAAAAAGAGTTGCATTTTAGGAAAAGTTCTTCATTTTCATGCTAACATACACACTTCAGATCTTGTTGCCCTTATTTTTTCAGCTTTGAGTCCATTTCTCTAAGAGAATCGCTTTTTCCTTTCCATGTTGACTCAATAACACCCAAGCAGCAACCTCTGTGGGTAGAAAATGTAGCCAATGTGAAAGTGCCGAAAACTGCAGTTCTTCAAATGTCCGCTTGTGGACAGCTGGAGGTAATTTGATTGGGTGTGGGGAAAGGCCGCCTTTACAGCCAAAATTTAACATCTTTATAGCATGGTTCAACAAACAGCTTTGGTCCAAATACCTAATTTATCTGAAGGCCTTCATTTTATCGCACCTGTTTAGATTTTATTGAGGGTTTCTTGTTTTGAACATTAGGGACATGATTGGCAACGCTACAATTCTGCACAGACGCGCTATTAGTCAGACATCTTTAAGCCCTGCCTCAACTCGGCCTCTCTTTAAGTAGGTTGATCTATGGTTCGACTAAGCAGGCATTTACAGTATGGCTACAGCCACGGATTTGCCAGACCAACAATTGATGATTGTTTGATTTTCAAACAACTGATGTCACATGGCTTTGTTTAATTCTTTCTACAGTCAACTGTAACACTTTTGCCTCAACACAGCCCTCACCATTCATGTGTGTACTGTGTCTCACATCTTGGTTGTGTTTGTTTTTTGAAGGTGTGTGGTGTCATTTTGCAGATAGACACAGGGGATGTGTCAGCCATTATGAGTACTTGTATGTGTACTTTAGGCAAAATATACATTTTTGCAGATATTAGTTTTTCACTGGGCTTGGTGCCATCTATTGTTTTGTTTTGTGTTCATACTTAGATAAAGAGCAGTGAATATATTTTAATACAAGCACCAAGACTACTTTGAATAAAGGTTCTTATTATGTTAGAGTCTTTTTATTTATCCTCTGTTTGCATTTTAACTTTATCTTGCTGCATGGTTGACTTTCTGACCTGAGGAAGCTTCAGAATAAAAGAATCCCATATGAACAAAGGAAACATTCCAGAGAAATGTAAAACTAGGCTTTTATGTTAGGAGACTGTATTTTGCCTTGACTGAGTATCACATTTCATTTTTGGTGACTAGAATAAGTTCAGAAAGAATTACTTTATTGCAAGGAGGAGATAGCTTAACACACTAAAAGCCCCTGAAAAGGGAAAAAGTATAAGTGTAGCCATACCATATTATCTCTGTGACATATTCTAAGAAGGATGACATGCATTTCTTCTGAAAAAGAAATACAGCAGTTAGTTTTTGTCCCGGCAGTCTTTCAGCCCTGACTTGTTAACATGCAATAAAAATCCACTTGTGTCTCTGCTGTCCCACAGTAACTGACATTCAGTGTCTTAAACAGTAAGAAATAGACTTCAGAAGCAGGATTCTTTCTTTAGCCTTTGAGACTAGAATTACATGAAAATTGTTCCAAAGATGTGCAAGCAGCAGAAAAAAAAAAAAAAAAAAAAAAAAAGGAAAAAATCTATTCAATGCAGAGGAAAGTTTGAGAAGTCAAACAGCAACCCAGAGCCGACAACAGGAGGCATTTTCATGTAAGATACTTCCTATTATTCTCTGACCATTCAAAGGTCAACAGTGTCTCCACTTCACATGTAGTCTCAGCTCACTTGGAATCTTGCAAGAGGTGATACCAAAACTGTGTCACGTACTACGCATTGTACCTACTGGAAAACCAAAACAACTACGTAAAGTCAAGCTGAGTCGTGCTGATATGTAGTGGAAGAGTTCTGTAGCCTCAATGGCAACAATTATTGAGGCTAAGTCATGAAGCCTCAATAACTACAATTACAGACGTAACACATATTTTGCCATCTCATTCCAGTTCATAATCATTATAGCTGTTAATGTAGATATTAGCATGATCTTTCTATCCTATCCATGGTTGATACATCTATAGTAACTATCTCTAGCTCCACATGGGCATGAGATCCCTCTTGAAAATGAGGTGTCACATCTCAAGAGGTCTACCTTTAATACATTTATACTTAACAAAGACAAATATGGTAGGGATGCACTTGTCGTCTGGGCACCCATGAGTTCGTCACAACCATAAATTCTTATTTTCAGTAAGACTTTCATTTGATTATACTTCTATAAAATGATCACCACAACCACACGGACATGAGGACCCTTCTGAAAACAAGATGTAGCATGTCAAGAGGCTAACCTCTATAAATTTGTTTTCAGCAGAAACAAATTTGACGACGACAGGTCTATGATTGGTCCATTGATCTGTCACTAACTTTAGTTCTTACTTTAGTCCACTTGTCTCCACTTACCTCCCTTCCTTCGCCCACACACCCAACACAGCATTGTGTGGATTTGCTGTTCATCATGAGACTGGGATCCACATTCAAGATTTCCTGCTGCTTAACAGAAGGTTTTTTCTTGCCGCCATGATGGACGGATTCATGATTGGCTATATGGATTCATGTTGGGTGTTGGATGTATATATTTGTATATATATGTATATGTGTATTTTATACATGTATATATGTATCTATGCATATATGTGTATCTATAATATGAAGAGCTTTGTGCTCTGTTGTAAAGTGTCTTGAGATAACACTTGTTATGAATTGGCGCTATACAAATAAAAATTGATTGATTGATTGAGATTGACATACAAGTGAGAGCTGTTTTGGTGGTAGGGGCAGAGCACATGCTGTAATGTAAGACAGGAAGGGTTAACTCCTTGACTACACATGACAAAGCCTACAGACAAAACCATCTCAACACAGAATGCAGTAAAGCTGCCGTGGATCGCTCGACTCCATGTGATCTATTATCAACCGTAAACAGAAATGACATCATTTAACATTAATTCATACTTCTAGACCAGTTAAAGACAATTTAATGGCAGTTCAGCTAGATGCTGCTATATTAATCACCATCAGTCCTCTCCAGCTTATGATCATTGTAGATGTTAATTTTAATATTAGATTGATCTCTCTATCCATGGTTGTTTTTATTATAGATCCATGGTAACTATCTTTACAACCATATAGACATGAGGACCCTCTTGAAAATAAGATGCCACATCTCAAGAGGCTTACCTTTAATACATTTATATAAAACAAAAACAAATGTGGCGCTATACAAATAAAGATTGATTGATTGAATCTATATTCAGCAGAGACAAAGGTGATGAGGACAGATTTATGATCATGGGTTTGTTGCTATCATAATTTTTATTTTCAGCCCCTTTGTCTTTGTTTGGATGGATACATCTCTGTATATATGTATGTGTATATGTTTATATACATATATGCATATATGTTTATCTATGAAATCAAGAGTATGGCTTCAGCCTGCTGTACTGTAAAACACCTTGAAATAACACTTGTTATGAACTGGTGCTATACAAATAAAGAAGGAGAGATTAAACATTGAAAATCAGGTTTTACCGTTTTTCTTGATTGTAAAAAGCTAAATGTTTTACTGAAATTGAATCTGGGCTGATTGCCAAACACTCCAACTTACTATTTGAGTCTGACTTCGCTGAGATTTAACTTTAAATGTAGCACTGGCGGTACATCAGATGTTTCCATCTTCAAAAAGCAGCTGGATGATGGCCCAAATAAGTCAGAGGATGAAAAATGGTTTGATTTAGTAACAGATGTTCATGAAAGGACATTTGTTAGATCAAAACATCGACAATGACTCTTCCTGTTTAGGAACTCCCTACAGTCATCACTCTTCCACTTTATAACAGCACACACACTCACACACAGGCACCTTTTACGCTCCCCTCATTGCCTCTACCCTGAGCTGACTCCCTCAGACTGACAGTGTGGATGATTTCTCCTGTCAGGCTGCTTTAAGTGGGCACTGTCACACCACGGCGACTTCTATCTCCCTCCACCCCTGTCTGAGCCAGCCTTCAACTTCTCTGCGGCCTCCTCTCAAAAACATCCACCTCCTCCTCTTTTCCTTTACATCCATCCATCCATCCTGCAGACTCATTTCACCTTAAACTGCTGCCTTATTTTTCCTTAGCCTCCAACTAAACCTCCTCCTTTAAATGAGGCTGTAAAAGATGGAAATGGGAGTATTATAATTGCCTTATAGTGGAAGCTGGTGCCCTGTCGGATGATCTGCTCAGCTGTTGTTGTGCATTCACAAGTTTGGAGGGGTCAGCTGGAGCCTCAGGTCAAATAATGAGAGGCTTTAATAGTCTTAACATTTACACAACGTAACAAGGAAAACAAGGCCCGTGCTATCACTGATATGTCTCTTTTTAGCACAGCATTTAGGTTTACTCTCACTAAATGTCAAAGTGAGGTGTGGGAATAGCTTAAGTGGGACAAGCAGGTGCTAAATACAGCATCTAACTGTGAGAGATGGTTTGGGCTGGTCCAGTTGAAAAATTAGCATGTTGAAATTTTCACCTCAGTTTGACCCCAGTTAGAGAGACTTAACAGGAACAATATTTGAAGGTTTAAACACTCACAGTACTTAAACTGTTCGTTAAATCTGTAGCACTGAAAATTGTGAGAGAAAGAAAAGACAGGAGGCTAACGGTCAAGTAAGGACAGCAAGGAGAAATCTAGAGGCCTGCAACATTTGTTTCTCAAGGTTGAATCCAGGCTAACATTGAATATTGTAGTCAGGGCTTTCTTGGATCAGCCTGTAAAGAGCTGATTCAAAAGGTGCTTATTCGCAAGATTAATTAAATCTTCAATTATGACTGAAGCAATACCCTCTTGAGGTGCCTTTGTCAAGGGCATTTTGAGAGTTTGCTCAAATGTATGAGTTGTTTTTCAGTTACTCTCAAATTGAGCTATTTTAAGCCAGTTTTGAGACATAAGAAGCCATAAAAATTGAAGAACTTGGTGAGGATTATAGTGGAAACTATATCATGCCCTAGCTGAGTTTCAATGACTTGTTCTGAGGTCAGCTCAACATAATGGTGGTAGGTTTACCTGACCAGCTGAAGGTGATTACTGATTGGCTCTGTAGTTGACAAACATGTTTTTCAAATAATTTAATGCATTATAGAAGGTACTTATAATGTCTGTACATGTCCATAGTATTCAAAGTAAAATGATGCTGCAGTATTTCGGTGTGCTGAAATGATACTTAATGGTAAATGTTTGTGGTCTGTTATATATGCTTGACATTCAGACATAACATTCTGATCCTCTGCTTAATCCAGAAGGTCATTAAAACTAAAGCTGTCATGTTTGAACAACTGTCAAATATTAACTGTATTATGTTTGATGTTGTGCTTTTATTAAAAAGATTTCATGTCCAGTCTAGATTTGGTGGTATTGTTGTGTTGTTACAAGCTCCTGTTATAATGTCATGACATGAGACACAGTATTGTAACATAGATCCACAGGTTCTACTCTCATCATTTTTGTCTCAATTTGATACAAAAATTCCCCAACAGATTTATTTTACATTTTTACAATGCTATTTTTAAATGCTCACTTGTCACTTCATTAGGTATACCTTGCTGGCATTGGGTTGGACCCTCTTTCGCGTTTGGGAAAGCCTTATTTATGGTGACAGGCTTCAGGATCACACTTTCAGCACAGCTGAAAAAAAAAAAAAAAGGCAGGAAGACACACAGTTGCTTATGTAGCTTGTTTTGTTCATCAATGATCAGAATTCTATGCAAAATTATAGAAAATATTCTGGTGTTGAAAAAATCACGAGTCCTTTGCCAACAGCATATATTACTGTATCATCACCATTAACTAACTGATACAGTACATGTTTTTTTTTTTTAAATAAGACATAGTTAAACTATATATACATTACTTATAAAACATTACTTGTACTCCTAACTGTAGGAAAATACACACACGTATAAAACACACATATCTATGTATATCTAACTATCTATCTATCTATATATCTATCTATATATATATATGTGTGTATATATATATATGTATGTATGTAAGTACGTATGTGTATATATATATATAAATATGTATGTATATATGACATAGCTTAAGAACCACAGACAAGAAAATGTATCTAAAACCATCACTTTTTTGATCTTCACAGGTGAGACAGTCAAATATTATGCAATGGGAGCTGCTGTGATTGACAGATTTGAGAAAGTAGAACAAGAGAAATGAAGAGAGAAGAGGAGCAGAAAAGGCAGATGATGGGACGAATTACTTTGCAGCTGCAGAGGTGCCTTTATTCTTAATGGAGCAGATAGACAGACAGCCGGATAGTTGTGTGGGAAAAACCACAGCGAGCTTTCTAACCGGATTCTGAACCCTTACTGGAAATATTTGTGAGAAGTGGAGTGTTTGAGTTTGTCTGGAATAGAAGTGAGTCTTTTCATTATTTTTCCAAAAAGCCAGGAACAAAGACTAGAAACCTACGAAAGAGAATCCATTCATGCTCGGTTTGTCTTAAACTTCAAGGATTGACAACACTGCTTTGTCTGTTTTTCCATCTGACCCCAGATTGGCACCTCACAATGTCATTTCAATGTCAGTCTGTATTCAAAGTAATACTCTTTTAACCCTTCTAACTCCACAGGATCAACGGTGCCCCAAGCAGTAACAATCACATATTTTACATATACCCCTGAAACCATATGACCGATCTTTATGGGGAAAACTGTAATTGAACGCTTACACATTTGTCACATGGATCCCTTCAAGAAAGTTTTTAATCCAGCCATGAAGAGCATATTTTTTTTTTTTGGAAACATTACATTTGTGGATTTATAGCAATAAATCTGTCATTTAAGGTGGCCGACATGGACATATGCGCCGCAAACGAACAAACGTGCCACAAATAGCCAAACGCTGCAAACGCAGGAATAATGCAAAACCAAAAACACACAAACACATAAAACAAATGCAACAGAAAAATGCTGCACGAAAAAAAAAATGATGCATTCATGCCACAGAAGCAAAAACATACAAACTGACAAAACAAATGTTAAAGAGAAAAGCTGCATACAACCCCCCCAAAACAACAGCAAGAGAGAAACGCTGCAAATTCACTCCACAAAATGTAAGTTTGCCAGGCCACTAGGGGGAGCCCACCAGAGGGATGGACCAGATCCTCTTTACAGACAGGAGATACCCAGGAGAAAGTTGGCTAAGAAGAAAATGGGATACTCAGAAGAAAGTTAGCAAACATTTGGAGAGGAGAATAAAAAGGTATGTTTTCCTTCACGTTCTTTTAAACACTTGGCTGTAATCTCTTACATCTCTTACAGCCGTTTTGGGGTTTTGTATGCAGCATTTCTCTTTTGCATTTGTTTTGTCGGCTTGTGTGTTTATGCTTCTGCAGTGTTTCTGGGATTGGATCTTTTTTTTTCATGCAGCATTTTTCTGTTGCATTTGTATTATGTGTTTCTGTGTTTTTGGTTTTGCAGCATTCCTGTGTTTGCTGCGTTTGGCCATTTGCTGCGCATTTTTCAATGTCAGCCACCAAAGTAATTGGTGATTTTGTCACATTTCCTTGGTTAAAAAGCTCTGACACATTATAGTCAAATTATTAGACTTCCATTTTGACTATTAGATGAAGTGACTATTTGCTGTTAGTCTGTTAAACCAGTAAAACCTATTGGAGAGTCCCTGTCTAAAATTCATATGTTAGCATGTCAGGGTTTTTTTTGGCAAAAATTGACCAAAAGGAAAAATGTTAATAAGTCATTGCTGAAGTAAAAATGACCAAAAGTAATGTTCTAGCATGTTGTTCTGCATGGAAAAAAATGCCCTGAAAGTCACAAATTATAGTATATGCCTTCTGAATACCTTGGTTGTAACATGTTTTTTTTAGTAACATTTATCTTTCTTTCTTTCTGTCATCTCCAACCACTTTGGCAATTCTCTGACATCAACAAGTTCCCTCCAGTAAACTGTTGCTCAATGGACATTTTCCTTTTCCCAGGCTGTTCTTTGTAAACCCCAGAGATGATCAGTTGTATCTCAGTACAATCCAGTCATTTTTCAAAATACAATACACACAGTTTCTGTTGATCACAAAAAAGACACATTTATAATATTCTCTGTGAAGAGTGGTGCAGGGAGGACATCATTTTGTACCAAAAGCCAGTTTTCCTTTTGTATTGTGTTATTGGATAATTGTTCATAATAAGGTCTTTGGCATATTCAAGTTCATTGAACATGCACACTCTTTTTTTCATGACAAACTTTTTGAAATAAAGCAGCTTTTAAGCTTGACTGTAATTGACCAGGGTAAAAAGCTGTTACTGCTGTTCTGTTAGCTGCTGTGGAACCACAACATTCGACTTAGTATTAGCTACAAAAAAAAGTCAAAATTAAACATTAAGATTAAACAACCAACACTTAAAAACTCAAAAGCATGGCAACATCAGATGTCTGTTATGTTGCAAAGATATGCATGGTTTCATCATGGACCTTATTTCAAGTATTTTGAAACATGTTCTAAAATCACATTGACTTTGGGCCTTCATCAATTATCTAAATCACTTATCCCTTTCAGAGTTGGATGGGGGGCTGGAGCCTATTCTAGCGATCTTTGGGTGAGAGGTGTGGTACACCCTAAACTGGTAGCCAGCCAATTGCAGGGCCACACAGAGAGACAGTCAGCCATTCATGCTTATACTCATACCTAAGAGCAATTAAGCATCACCAATTAAGCTAATGAACAACCTAACAAGCATGTTTATTGGCCTGTGGGAAGAAGCTGGAGTTCCTGTAACAACCTATGCATGCACAAGGAGAACATGCAACAACACACAGAAAGGCCCTGACTGACACACTGATCGAGACCAGACACCCTCTTGCTGTGAGGGACATGCAGTACCTGCTGCACCACCATGGCATAAAAACAGTCACTACTTATTTTAAGATTAACACTGACAGTCCAGATACTTGTTCATTTGCTATTTAAACAACAGGAGCTCTTTTTATGACACCTGTGTCAAATAACAAAGACATATGCACTCAAAAAAGCTTTGCGTCCAGCCTACAATAGAGCCCTAATTTATAAATGCTCTACATGTTTGACCTCTGATTGACGACCCCAATTCTTGCCAACAAGCTTTTTCAAATGTTTATAAGTTCAAAGTAGCGACCACACTTTCAGTGTTAAAAAATATAAACACAAAGCAAGTCACTTACAAAGAAAGATAACCTACATTCTTCTAATTTGTGTTTAGTTAAGAGAAAAGAAAACAACCCTATAGCTTTCTTTCCTTTTTGACCCACACTGAAACCCCCAAATGAATTGACTTCTCAGACATATTTCCTTCTATTCAGTGTGGTGCCAGGTTATAGGTGCAGCAGCACTTTATATAGCCATTATACCCACTCTAGCTTTGCTTTTCAGGAAGCCAGAAGAGTAGATCCACAGCTATTCATCCTTATTACTGCCATTTTTGTCCATTTGTCATATTATTGACTGGATGGGAAGTGGAGGCTCTGCAGTATGTGAGCTGAGGTGAAAGAGGAATAAAGATGGTACCTCTGGAATTGACTGTCACAGTAGGTAGCTCACGACTGCTCTGTTGACCCTGTGTGAGTTCAGTGGGTGTATGTGTTTGTGTGTATCGGATGTGAATGGTTGAGCACTTTTGTGGTAGGCCCCCTGGTACATCCACTGCATGAGGAGAGGGTGAGTGAGGGAAACAGAAAAACATCACCTTTGACCCAGGCACTAATGGATCTGCCCCATTCTGCACTCGCTCAAGCTCTACTTTCTAATGCCTCAGAAGGACATAGACGGCTGCTCGGAAGACGAATGACTGTCCAACCCAGAAGAGTGACACTGACATAAGGACAATAGGTTAGTTTTTGCTTTGTCAAATGGTTGGTTTTACCTTTGATGGTTGACTTGAGGTTTATCACAGTCGCACAGCTCTTTATGTTTTATCAGTTAATTTGCTCATCAGCCACCCTCATGCCAATCAGGGCCTTTTTTTGTGCAGAATTTTCATGCTCTCCCTCATGCCTTCATGGGTTTTCTCCAGGCACTCCAGTTTCTTACCACAAACAAAAAAAATCATGCTTATTGTATTAATTGGTGACTCTAAAATTGCCCATAGGTATGGCTCTATGATTGGCTGGCAACCAGTCCACCCTGCTTCTCACCTAGCGTCGGCTGAGATAGGGTGAAGCCCCCCTGCATCTCTGAAAGGGATAACGGATGGATGGATGGCAGAACACATTGGCAAGTGAAGTAATTTTTACTGGTTGAATGTTAAAGGATAAGTTCGGTTTTTTGACACCTGGACCTTATTTTTAGGATTAAATACGCTCTTAGACTCACCCAGACAATTTTGGCGGAGCTCGGAGCCGTTTTCGAGCAATTTAGATCTATCCAACCGCATTTTTTCTCATGCCATAGTAGCAGATGGGGCCAGAAATTGAAGCCCCTAAATTAGACATTATCTGCTGCGAAACTCGCTCATTTCAGCTACATTTTATAAATGAATGGCCAGTGTTATCACCATGTCAGCTCAACTTTGTTGTTATGGTCATCCGGGGCTTTACGAGGATGGGTAACTTTTGGTGACGTCATAGACAAGAACATGAGTAGAGCCGCTGTTGTTGCTAGGCTACACGGCTACATGGCTATTTTTGTGCAACATGGCGGAATATTTATCTGATGTAGAAGTGTCTGACGACGACTTTGAGTATAATGGATGCCCGTATCGTTTTGAGCCAGAATATACCAGTGAGGAGCTATATGAAAGGAGGATGCAGAGGGAAAGAGCCGAACAGCTGGCCAGAGAACAAGCAACCACTGCACGTCCACGAATGGGGGCTAACTGGTGGTGTTGTTGTGGACATTGCACGGCAAACACAACAGAGGAGGAGTGCCTTTGCTGCTCAGAGTGGGACTTGAGACCAGAGGAAACACGTATTGATGCCCCCTAAATCACAATTTCTGCCCAGTCTGATACTTTGGCATGAGAAAAAATGCCGTTGGTAAATCTAAATTGCTCGAAAACGGCTCCAAGCTCCGCCAAAATTGTCTGGGTGAGTCTACGAGCATATTTAATCCTAAAAATAAGGTCCAGGTGTCAAAAAAACGAACTTATCCTTTAAGAATCAAACAAATGCAATAAAATGAAGTTTGTCTTTTCTGCATAGAGTTTTTCAAATACAAATTAGAATTTAACCTCTGGGCCTCGACTCCTTAATTTAGGTCCCTGAATTAAAAATAACATGTCCATGATTAATTAAGTTTATCTCTGCAACTACAAGCACTATTTGAATAACATAGGTTCAACTAAAGGGGAAAAGTGTGTGATTATTCAGATTTGTAAGTACAAGTATATCAATATGTATATGTATAGAGTAAATGTAGTTGGCAGAATGAGCAAATGTAGCTTTACGTCTTTAGCAATGAAGCAATAAATAAAATAAATTAAAATTAAAATACCTTTACAAACATATAAACATAAGGACCCTTCTTGAAAACAAGATGCTACATCTCAAGGGGCTAACATCAAATAAATCTGTTTTCAGCAGAGACAAATCTGATGGGGACAGATTTATGATCTTGGTGTCTAAAAGTTTGTCACAAACATGAATTCTTTTTTTAGTCCCTTTGTTTCTGCCTGAATGGACACATCTTTGGATGGATGTATTTGTATGTATGTGTATATACATATTGTATATGTATATATGCATATATTATTATATTATATTATATTATATTATGTTATAAAATGACTCTACACAAATAAAGATTGATTGATTGACAGCTGGATTTTTTAAATGTCCAATATAAGAGTTTGCAGATTTTTATTCTTGAACTACTGGCTATATTTCATTCTTCATGAAATGTGGAATCAGCATAATAAACCAAAATCAGCCAGAATTCATAAGCAGAACTGGAACAGGAACTGAGATTGAAATGACAGCTCCATGCTGTAACCTGGCTCATTACTGCAGTACTTTATTGTGCACAGATCTTTGTGTGGTACCTGTATTTGTTTCTGCCAGAGCATTTTTTTTTACTGTAGTTGGACTAATGCTGCTGTACTAAAGTACTTAAATGAGAGATGTGATCGAGCTGTTTTTTTTATCTGTTCTTGTTCACAAAAACATTTTTCAGAACATGTTTTCCTCATTCCTTGAAATATTTGTATTGCTTTTCACATAACCCAGAGATGCTGGCTCAGTTTAAAAAATCCTCCAAACCAATTTATGTATGTGTGTATTTACAGGCACTGGCAGGGAGACTGTGTTTGCCATTATTAAATATTAAAAGTGGGAGTGTTTGCTCTGTCTGATAGAGTAGCTTCCGCTAATGGCACTGTGTGTGTATGTGTGTGTATTTGTCATAGGGTGAGGCACTTTATGGCGAAGCCTACGTCTCACTTCCTCATCTGCAGGAGACGCAGCTCTCTCAGTGTTTCAGCGAGTGTGGCTTACCCCTGAACTATCTCTGCCTTTTCCTCAGCGTAAAGGCTTCCTCTGGCTCCTCAGCCATCTGCCTCTCTGCTCAGGTTTCTCTTAAGATTCAGCTCCTGCACTCCCGCATCACTGCAAGGGTTTACTGAATGAATTCCCGGAGGTTTTTTTGGGAGGTGTGATTGAATATGAATTTGAGTTGTACTTGGTTACCTTTATGCCCAATGGTATGTGATGTCTGTGCCCATATGAAGCACAGTTTTCACCAAGGACAAAACACAAGAAGAGGAGTTTTCACAGGGGGGGAGCAGCCCCAGTCAGCATCTGCACAGTTCCAATAAAAGAGGGGCTTTTATAAATTTGAGATATTTCAATATTTTCATATGAACAGTAGTTTGAGACTTTGAGTTGTGTGAGAGATGCTCTCATAATTACAAACCCATTGACAATCATCATCCACCTTTGCTTTTTCAAACATGTAATGTAATCCAAACAACCCAGGAAGCGCCCACCAGTCACACCTCCACGGGAAGTAGGTCAACGACTACCAATGACTCTCAAGTGGCCACTCAGACCATTTACATTTTATTGGTCGACTTAGGCTTTATATTCTGACTCCTCCCCAGTCAACTCTCAGGAAGCCTGAAAAAGCCTTTTGGGGAAGAGGTGAAACATTTTCAAGAGTCGTAAGTGTTGGATAACCATGACCTGGATGACTGAGAACCTGCACAGACAGATTTTCCTTTATTACTGAGTTCTCTACTTCCTTTCTAGGGCATGCTCACGCTAGTCCCAGCTGCCCTGTAATGTGCCCGAGCACAGTAGTTCCCACCTCTCAGCCTGACTGGCTTGCGCTGATACTACCATGGGCACCCGGGTCTGTGCATGCCTCTGTAATCATGCTATTATACAGTATACAAGTGTACAAGAAAAGCGGACAGTCAGGTCTAGCGAATAACACAGAAACACAAGGCAGCTTCATTTATGTTCTTTGTGATATTATACTTTGATATTTTGGTATGTTTTGGTCAAATGAGGCCTTTTAACCCTTTGACTGGCTTTGTAACCATGCAGTTGACTTTTAGCTGCCTTACCACTGTACTTAAAAATTCTTGTTTTTCCTTATTCATCTCTCTGAATAGTGTTCGTAACACCAATATGTATCCACTGGGTGGTGCTGCTGTACATGAATATAACTGTTTGAAAACTAATAAAAAAAATGGATGTGAATTGTTTCTGCATAGATCCTCAGAAATCTAACAGTTAGAGCATACACTGGAGTAAGAAAACATTTTTTCTAACATCTCCAGATCCTCTAACAATCATAGTTGAAGGAAATCAATTTGGTGATAAAAAAAATTATATATAATTCCTCAGAAAACTGGGTCAACTGCTAAATATTTAAGTTTTGCTCTTTGTGATGTTTTTATACAAAAAATAAAAGATTTGTTGCAGAAATAAATGAAATCTATTCATGCCCAGGATCACCCTTAACAGGCAAGCCAACCACCTGGTTGACCAACATATCTGCTTCCCGATTGGATAATCTGAAAAATCAAACCTGAAATGTTGCTAAATGAAGAGGAAGGAAAACAATTTTACTAACATAATTTACTGCAAATGTATTTCTTAGTTTGAAAATCAAAGGGTTAACACACATCTATGTTGCATAAGCACAAGAGTCTTTACCAGCCGAAGCATACCTCTTTCACCAATGCCAGGACCAAAGAAGTGTACTGCACTTGAGAATGGCACAGTCTTACTCTGGTCAAGCAACTGAGACTTTGGGGGGGCTGGACACAGTATGAAATGCCAATGGAAGTGTACTCCCATTCCACAAGTCTATACAGTGCATCTGTGTAGCATTATTCACTTCTCTAGTATTACTCTCTCAGTAGATCGCTCCTGTTCTTGTCAGTCTTTGGGTTTCTACAGCATTATTCCACGCTGCTCCTCTGGATATACATACTAAGTCTATTTCCTGTTTACTCTTTCTTCTTCCTTCTTACTTTGAGATGCATGCATCAACAGCAAGGCAGTATGTTGTTTATCAGCTGTTGCCTTTTTCATGCCCAAGCTTCTGATCTAAAAATCCAGCTGACCTTTTATATGCTGCTCTGCACTGTGATCAAAACAGAAGATGGACCAATCGACAACAGCTTGCATCCTTTGATGTAACAAAACCATGACTTATATGAAACAGATTAAGTGAAGGGTTTTGCAAGCAGAGTCTAAAGGGATCACACAGTGGTTGTGAAATGGGGTTGTAAGAGGATCATTTTAACAGTAAATAAGTCAGCCCCAATGACTTCTTAGCTTTGACCCTGTATTGAGGGAACTGGCATGGAAGTTTGGCTATACATTCCTGCAAATAGGGCCAAGCACCAAGAGTGCACAAAACAAAGGGCTAGCCAGTGGAAAAAAAACATAGTAAATGCACTTTCTGAAGTGTACAGTCCTCAACGCTGTTTTTCATTGGTATTACACAAAGCTTGTCACCTCATCTACAGCAAAGTATAGCCTAGCTTTAGTGCTGGTCTGATCCACAGTGCAGGGGCTTAATATTTATCAAAATGAACCTGATGCAACCCCAACATCAAAATCACTGATGAGATGCTGGCTTAAACCCACTGTTGAGCCTACAGGTGGAGCTGAAGGTTGTAATTAAGAGTGCAGTGCTGACAAAAGGAGAAATATAAACTGGAAATGTGTCTGCTTAAATAACCCCTTCAATAGGTTGGATGTTTGTCAGGTGGTGAATGATGCATGAATAGATGTCTGCCCTAACTAGCTTACACTTGTCATCGCTTAGTTATTGTTAACTGCTCAACACGTCACATCTTTTTAAAGCCTAATGACACCAATGAAAATGTCACTGTGTGGTTACGGCAGAAGAACAGAACACTGTCAGACATTAAGAGACCATATTTTGCCTTACTTCAGATCCATATACTCATTTTGACCACTGCTAGTGTATGAGCACAATTGCTGATGTTCATAAAGCCTTCTGGTTTTCATTTACTGTGTGCCCCTGATCCAGCTGTATTCTCAGTCTGTCTGACTGACACATTCTGTCAGAGCTCCTGTCCCTTTAACATTCCCTTCCCCACGTGGGCCCATTCTACTATTTGACTGGTCTACTCTGTGGTAATTGGACATTTCAGTGCTGCTTGGGGCCATGTAGTCAAAAACAGCATTAATTCTTTGGTCTTTGCTCCGCACTGGGCTTGCCAACCCGAGCCATTGAGCTCAAAAAACAGACAAAACAATGCTAAGACACTAACTGGTCCCACCTTGACACCGCCTGGTAGGTCTATTTGGGGGATCTCCAAGGGGAATGACTTCTTGTTGAAAAAAAATAAGTCAATGGTCTCCTCCTCCAAGTGGTCCAGCTCATCAGTATCCACTCCTCCTCTGGGCTCTGTTCTTGGTAAGTCTGCAGCGCTGCTTCCCTGTAGCAATAGTACTCCATCATGGCCCTGCCCTCGTCCACCAGCTCCTTGGAAGCCTTGGACTGACTGAAATGATTCTTCTGCTCAAAGATCATTCCTCAGATCCTTTTTGATCATCTTGATCTGGTCTGAGCTGAGCAAAGTGAGGTCTACTCAGGGGGCAGAGGAATGGGCAGTTTAAGGCAGCTAATGGCAGTGTAATGAGGGGGAGAAGGAGACGTCCTAATACAGGACTTTTTTGCTGCATGTTCAGCAAGCTGTCCGGTTCAGCTAGGCTCGGTACAGCATGCAATTATAGATGTTTCTACTGTCAAATTAGAAGGAAAGGTACCCAAATAAATGACCCATTCTGCCCAACATTCACCCAACTACCCAACTGACTCTAAAGGGTGTAGCTGAAAGTGCTGCAGTCTGTTGATTGGATAAAATAACCATCTTCCAATGCAACTGCAGCTAAAATGAAAATACATACTGAACCACATTACTGCTGTTGCTGTTACAAATGCCTGAATAAAACAACACTCCATTAAGTGCTGAAGTGGTGGAGGTCCTCCATCATTGCTCTTTGTTTACAATCATGCTCTTCTTCAGACTGCTGCATTGTGTCCTGCTGCTGTGACGTCACACAGTTATAGTCAGTGTGCCGCTCTCCTCCCAGCTCACATCCCCGCGCTTACAGAAAGGTACAGCCAGCGTAGGGAAAGTAAACATGATCAGTACACTCCAAACCATACTGAAACCTACTGAGCCAAACCAGACTCCAGGTGAAAATGCAGCATTTGTCTTGTACTCTATCATGTGAAGGAAAACATATTAAACACAAAGGGGCATATAAACTCAAAAATCACAAGTTGGGTTCTTTAGAAACTCTTCAGGTGCATGACCACAGGAGACTTATGGAGAAATGGAACTGACTGCACACAAAATGTCCTTAAGAGCTTTCAATCTGGGCAGAGCAGAGGAGTATGTACCAGCAGTACTAATTAGGGCTCTTGGCTGAAAAACTTCTATCTCAGTGAATAGTTTTCATAGGACTTTACAAAGAGTCAGCCTGATGAAAATGTCAGTGTCCTGCCCACACATCTAAATGCACAGTATGCTGCAATATGTTAATGATACAAAATACTACCTCTTAGTCAAAGCCTTTATGATGCAGTACAAACATACCAAGTAAATTTGAGGCTACATCAGGTACACCAGTCTTTCTCTTCTTCTAGTATACCATCAAATGGCCTGACATTTTTAAGTTAACATCAAAATATTCAATATTTTTTGAATGAATTCCAGTTTATTTCATTATATTTCGTGTTTGCAAATAATACCGCAAGAACTCAAATCAGTGGGTATTTGGAGCAAAAACATAATGGCTGAATAAAGTTCTCTGTATACAGTGATCTTCCCCCACTTTCTACCCTTTGTGGAAAATTTATGCTTTACCTCCTCTGCCCTCTTTTCTGCCTCCTTCCTTTCAATCAATGTCCTGCTCCATTTGCATCAGTCTGTTTCACACATCACCACCTCAGGAGAGGCATTAAAGATTTATGATGGATTAAATCACAACCCTGCACAGACATGTGGCAGTCCTCTAAAAATTTAAATTATTGTTTTAATAGTAATGTCCGCCCTGATTTGTCTTTTCTCTGTGAGAACCAAAGTTGACAGACATTCATACATGCACATAATCTCTCTATATTCATGACCTCATGAGATATGTGTAACAGAAAGAGTATTGGAGGGGTTTTATTTCTCGCAGCTGCACTGTACCAGACTCTGGGGACTCGGAGCCACTGTTGATGTCTTGTCAAACCGCACGGAAGAGTTAGCAGGAAGCAGCGCTCATGCTCAGCAAGGGAACGCCAAGAGGAACAATCCGGTGGTGACATTTAGCCGAGACACACTGCCCTTTAACCAAAGTCAATTTAAGAGGAATGCACAAAGGTCAGGGTGTTTAGGAGAGTTAGGGGAGTTACATACTGATGATTATTGTGACAAACCAAAAACACCCAGTTGCGATAACATACATTTCCTGTTATGTATATGTCTTGCCTGTTTCAGAGAAAATCAATAGCAAGCACCAGGGGACTACATTTGTGCAAAGGCAAGATGATGTACAAAAAAACCCACTGAAGTTTATAATGGCAAATCCCATTCATTTACACATTATGGGAATTGTTTATTTGCAAAGTGACATCAACATTTTTCAAGTCTATGTCACTAAATTTCCCAGCTTCCCTTTCTATGCCAGCAGAGGACTTCTGCTAACACCACAGCTAACAATAGCCTGGTAGATCGGCACGTTTTTTTCTGACTTTTTAACGCTGATAACACAGCATTCTCCACATGGACAGACATGAGCGGAGACTAGGCTGTCCATGTGGAGCGGAAAAGACACTGCCATAACTGAGCTGCTTGGTGGAGGTCTGTGCTCTCGGAGAGCTTTTGTAGTTCTTTATGTTTCTGTAGTGATTAATACACTAGTATGTAGAAGTTATTTTATTGAAATGATATTTTTAATGCTAAAAAATAATTATTAGCCATGAATTTTAAGATTTTTTTTTTTTACAAAACAAAACAAAACAAAACAAACAAACAAGCAAAAAAAAAAAAAACCCAGAAAAAATTGGTAAAGCTCATTATTATCTCTTGAGGAAGATGTCAGGTCATTTCAGTTTGAAGTTCCTCATTCCTGCACAATGTATGTCCAATAACAAAACTTTTTTGGTATTATTATTAATATTTAAGCTCTTTATATTTATGTCAGGTGGTCTAATAAATTTGTCAAGCACTGTGTTATGGCCTCTAAGTTTGCTGTCTGTTCTCAATCTGTGATCTGCTGCAGGGAGCTGTGACCCTTCCCCCAACTGCTCTCCTGACCATGCTGCAACACCTGAAGAAGATCCCCCTCATCAGGAGCGGAGGAATAAAGAGCAGAGTGTCCACTTCTCCCCCCTCTTCAGACCTCAGCCTCCAACCTGCCAACCCAAATTCAATGCTCAATGCTGTGTGGTGGGAACCGTAGGGGTGCTCTGCCATTTCTTTTATTACCCTTTTCTTTTCTCCTGTTTTTGCCAGCCAGGGAGTCCAGCCTTTGTATTTTTGTTTTAAGGTAAGATCTTCCTTTTGGTTTCAGGTAGTTGAGGCGTTTGTTTGTTGTTTTGGCCTTGGAGCACCCTGAAGTTATTTTTCTATTACTAGTTTGTTTACTAAAGGCTTTTTGTTTGTGTTACAGGACTGCTTATTTCTGATCGTTATTTTATTAATGTAAATAAACTATTTAATTGTGCCTATAGTCCCGGACTGTTCTTCTTTAGGTATTACTAAAACTTTTGTTACTTCTTTTTTCATACTCATAGCAACTTTTTCAAAGGTCATAACACACTGTGTGTTACTTTTATCGTTGAACAGTGGGATGTTGTCACTTTTATGCTTGTTATCCTGCTTGTGTTCAGTAATAATGACTGACAAGTGGATTTAAGCGAAAGTGAAAGAGCATGAGCTAATTTCTTAACAAAACGTGAAACATCATCGGTGTTGGCTGATCTCACTGACAGGTGCTCACTTCAGTATCTACAGCATAAAGCCTGATCTTGGCATCCCCAGTGTCAGCCTAGAACAAGGATGGACAAGTTTGGGGACTGGGGATCATATTAATGTTCTTACTCTCAGAGGGCCAAATCATTACAAGCTCCAGTATACTCTCAATGACCAAAAAACAGAACAATTGTGTAACAACAATTTTGAATAGCGTTGATGCTCAGTTTTTGTTTTTCATTTATTATTATAAATGATTTTCATTTAATTCATAAACATTTCTTTTAGTCACTCTTCACATCTGTGAGTGGATTAAATGAATTCCAAATCAATTAAAAACTAAAAATGTGCAAATTATGACAGAACATTTTGTTTGTTTAAGAACAATGATTTTTCCATTTTCATTAAAAGCTGTAATTTTCAAGACGCAAGGTTGCTGCCTGACAGCATATATATATAAATATGTATATTACCACAGATAGCTTTCATCAGAATTTGTGATGTCAATATCAATATTTTAAGCTCAAAATCAAACAATTAACTTAAATATAATCAGCCTGACATTGAATTAAAGCCAATTTAAGTTATTTTTCAATGCCACTAATTTCTAGTTAACTAAATTCACTTGACAGCATATTTTTCCAAATTCATTCAGTAATACTTAATAAATGACCTTCACAGAATCCCAAACAACAAAATCTATCTATTAGTTTATTGTTAAGAACAAGTCATACCCCAGTTATTAAAGATAATTATAGAAATGTTCCCAGTTTCATGGTGTTGGGCAGTTTCTTTCTCTACATGGTATTGTAGAGGTAAATCACACTGAAGTGCATGGCTGATTGTCTTCTTTATGTTTACAATTTTTGAACATTGAACGCTGGTTGGCAGGCTGCATGTAAAGAGGAGGAGGGTCACATGTTAAGGTGAGAGGGCTGTTATACCTCTTGGGAAGGTAAGACAAAGTTTGAATTTGTCCTGGCATGGTTGGCGGTGAGAGGTAGCACAGAGAGGGGTGGCTCTGGGATGCCAGAGTTTATTGGCCAGCCTCTTTGAGGTGTTGTGGGGGCTAATTGAAGAAACATCTACAACAGGAGGTCCCCACCTGATGACCCCTGTGATGTTCTGGCTCTTGCTGCTCAGTCTATGTCGCAGAGCTGAAGATCTAATAGACCACGTGGTTGAGTATTGTCACTACCTGGTGCTTGCTACATGGAGCCTGGGTCAGTTGAAGGTGGTTAATGCTGTGGCAACAAAGGGCCACACACTAGATGATGTAACATACAGAAATGTAGATACTTGTGGAGTTGGGGGTCTGTTTAGTAAGTTTTTATCCTTTCATTTGTGGCACAAGTACTTTGTGTTTCTTTCAATAGAGTACAATGTAATTAAACCTGTAGAAGGACTTGAAGACTTTCTTGTTTTCCACACACCTTAAAGGATAAAGTTGTGCTTAAAAGCTTGTTTTTTGTTCTTATTTGGAGACAGACAGAAACTGAGCTCATGCTTTGGGGATTTTATTTGGATGTGGAGACAAAAAGGGAAATGGACATATTGTTCCCCCAGTAAAACTAGCATACAGTGTCACTTGTTACAACATAAAAAAAAGACCCGACAACTCAAACAGATTAATTTGTGAAACATTACATCCAGTGCCGGTTGTCGTACCCATTGTGAATTGGACCCACAGCCCATGAGCTGTGCTGCCAAAGCTTGGCTGTTCTCTTGTTGATTCTAGAAAGAGGCCAAACAAAATTGCTCTCCACGAGATTTATTCAGTCCACATGTACCATTATCCTCTTTGACTGTCACTCAATAAAGAAGAAAAGCTGTTAAATGGGCTTTTGTAGCTCATTCAGAAGCAACAGTCCTACACTAGTGTGTTTCAAAACCAGCTAAAACAACTAAAAGTGTCTGGACCAGAATAATTTACTAATGCATCATTCTTGCTGTCATTTCAAAGACATATGCATTTTGAACACCTGCAGTAAATAAATAAATAAATAAATAAAAACACTGACTCTCTTCCACTGTTGGCTCTTACCTGAGGAGAGACAGGCGTACTCAAGGCAGTTAAACCACAGTGAATAAGGAGAATCAACTTCAAAGATAAGCTGATTTATACACAGCTCTCACCCCTTGAATGCTAATAGAGGATGTTAGCGTTTGGTGAGACAGGAGTGTAGAAGCAGGCCTGGCTGCCTGTGATGTGCTGCACAGAGGGACCGTGCATTATTTCATCTAAATCCAAACACTCCATCTTTTCTGCTCTCATGTTGTTTTCACAGACTGTATTATGTTTAATGATCTATTCACACATCCTTTTTGTGCAGATCCTGATAACCACGATGCGTGTTAGCTTTCATAACAGAAAAGGAAACAAACTGAGCAGAAAAATAAAATCAATAAAGTGAAAAGTGTTGCAAAGGGGGTTTTTAATCAATATTGCAAACTCTGAATGCTTCTTTTGTTGAAGCATGCTTATTCATCAAGGGTGAATTTAATCTAAGTTTTTGCTAAAACCAGAAGCAATATTTAACAAAGTAAGTGTTGAGAGAATTGATGGGCTCAAAAATTAAAGCACTGTTACATAGAAAATGGATCTCAATACAATAAAATGATCAATCTTAGAGTTAAAATAGACACCCTCTCTACCTTTAAGGTTAGACTTAAATCATTCCTCTTTGATAACGCTTTCAGTTAGTGACCAGCTTATAGTCCATAGTTTAGACACATAGTCAAGATGCAATAGGCTTAGACTGCCGGGGGGATCTGGCACATTGGGCTCTATCCCTCTCTCTCCATATATGCCTTTGCCCCTTTCTGTTTGCTCCTGTACTCGTCTCTGGCTCTTGTCTTGTAGGTGGCCTGGGATCCTTGGTGGAGACTGCCTGCTGCTGTGGAGTCACAAAGCCTCAGTATCTGCAATTACAGATATAACAAATATTTGGCCATCTCATCCCAGTTCATAATCATTATAGCTGTTAATGTAGATATTAGCATGATCTTTCTATCCATGGTTGATACATCTATAGTAACTATCTCTAGCTCCACATGGACATGAGATCCCTCTTGGAAATGAGGTGTCACATCTCAAGAGGTCTACCATTAATACATTTATACTTAACGGTGACAGATATGGTAGGGATGCACTTGTGGTCCCTTGAAAACAAGATGAAGCATCTCAAGAGGCTAACCTCTATAAATTTGTTTTCAGCAGAAACAAATTTGACGAAGACAGGTCTATGATTGGTCCATTGATCTGTCACTAACTTTAGTTCTTACTTTAGTCCACTTGTCTCCACTTACCTCCCTCCCTTTGCCCACACACCCAACACAGCATCGTGTGGATTTGCTGTTCATCATGAGACTGGGGTCCACATTCAAGATTTCCTGCTACTTAACAGAAGGTTTTTTCTTGCCGCCATGATGGAGGGATTCATGATTGGCTATGTGGATTCATGTTGGGTGTTGGATGCATATATTTGTATATATATGTATATATGTATTTTTATATGTATATATGTATCTATGCATATATGTGTATCCATAATATGAAGAGCTTTGTGCTCTTTTGTAAAGTGTCTTGAGATAACACTTGTTATGAATTGGCACTATACAAATAAAGATTGATTGATTGAAAATATACATCACCATAAAAATTAACAGGAGATATCAAATACAGCCTAAATAAATATATCAAGATTCAAAAAGTCTCTGAGACAAAAATATAAATCTGCATTTTGGTTTGTTGTTCTCACCTCTGTGTTCACAACTATTTGATTTGGAGGCTCATGAGTGTTTCTTTTTTTGTCAACCATCATTTTCTATGTTCATGAAGAGAAGAAAAACTGCCCACTGAGGGATGCTGTGTATTTTAGCACAATATTAGTGGTTACTCTCAGCTGCACAATTTAATGAGGACCAAATGACTTTGATTGGTCTAATTTTTAGGAAACAATGAAGCAACTAATTTTTCGGGTGCTCTGAACATACAATTGTTTCTGCCGCTGAGTAGGTCATGTTTTTGCAGGTGTTTGTTAGTTTGCTTGTTAATTTGTGAAGAGGATAAATCAAAAAGTTATGAATGGATTTTGATTAAACTTTAGGGGAACGTCAGGTATGGCACAGAGAAAAAGTGATTTGCTTTTGGTGGTGATTGGATTAGATTAGATATTCCTTTATTAGTCCCACAGGGGGAAATTCCAAATTTACAACAGCTGCAGGATACAAGAGAAATATAAGAAAAAAGCTTAAAAATGAAAATAAGTAATTACAAATCAAATACGGTAAAATAAAATAGAAATAAAATATAAAAAAGTATACAGTAAATGGTATATTTACAGTCGTTATGTACATGTTTGGTATTTTACAGATGGAGATTTGAGATATAATAAATATAAATATGGTGGTTATGTACATGTTTGATATTTTACAAATGAAACATTTGAGGTATTACAAATATAAAATGTGGTTTATTGCACGCTGGAGAGGTTTTTGTTGTACAGTCTAACAGCTGCAGGAAGGACCTGCGATACCTCTCCGTCACACACTTCGGGTGGAGCATCCTGTCACTCACGGAGCTCCTTAGTGCAGTGAGTGTGTGTTGGAGGGGGTGGGAGTCTTTGTCCATCATGGAGGACAGCTTGGCCAGAGTCCTCCTCTCCACCACCTCCTCCACCGGTTCCAGAGGGCATCCCAGGACCGAGCTGGCCTTCTTTATGAGTTTGTCCAGCCTCTTCCTGTCTGCTGCCGTGATGCTGCTCCCCCAGCAGACCACTCCATAGAAGATTGCAGAGGCCACAGCAGAATCATAGAGAGAAATTTTGGACATGGCACAAGGGAGCGAATTGATCTGAATCTGGTTGTGGATCCAGGAATTGCAAGATAGGGCAGTTTTTTTACATTTTCACATGAGAGTGCTCCACTACTTTATGAGGAGGAAGATCATTCAGAGGTCAGAATCATAATTCTGAACCCATCAGTAATCAAAAGAAACATCATATCAGCTTGGACTGACAATCAATGATCGAAACACTCACCATCAGCATCATTTAAATGACTTAAACATTACATATGGCCGACAAACAAGATGGCGGCGCGTGTACACGCAGCGGCTCCTCTCTGTCCCGACCAAACGGTGTTTTTGTGTTTTTTGTGTGTTAAACCGGTGTGTATTTGCTCGTCCTCGTTGCGTCTTCCCATCCCTAGGCGCACTTACTCCCGTGAGTTTCTGCTCGACATCCGCAGAACCATATTCAGCAACACACTTACGCCAGAAATCCCAGCGGACGTGGAACAGCTACGCTCCTACGATCTGCTCCGGAGGCCTGCTCAACCTCCGACCCCCACTCCTGCGGTGAGCCGACAGTGGAAGCGCCACAGGCGGCATATGAGGAAGCAGAAGAGGGGTAAGCGCGGCTAGCCTAGCTCGGAGGTATCCGAGCTAGGCTAGCTGCTAGCCCTCATCGGCCGGCTATTCCCACCATCACCCTGGCTAACGTACGCTCGCTGGACAATAAACTGGATTATATCCGCCTTCTACGGACATCCTCAAAGACTGTGAGTGAGTGCTGTGTCTTTGTTTTTGTGGAAACATGGCTCAATGATAGCGTCCCGGACTGTGCTATTCAGCTAGATCGGCTAACATGCTACCGGGCAGACAGAGCGCTCGTCGAGGGGGGGAAGACTCGCGGCGGGGGACTCTGTGTTTACATCAGTGATGCCTGGTGCCGTGACGCCGTTGTAGTCTGCAAACACTGCTCACCACTGGGGGAGTTTATGATTATTAAGTGCCGGCCATTCTACCTGCCAAGGGAATTTACTGCTGTTTTGCTGGCGGCAATATACATCCCTCCTGGCTCCACCAACAACAGGAGTGAGGCACTGAACGAACTCCATCAGCACATCAGTGAGCAGCAGACAGCCCACCCTGACGTCTTCCTCATCCTGGCCGGGGATTTCAACCACGCTAACCCAAAGAGCGTGTTTCCACAACTCCATGGACACATTAACTTTCCCACAAGAGGCACCAATATCCTGGACAATGTTTTCACCCCTCACAGTGGAGCCTACAAAGCCACCCCCCTCCCCCACCTCGGGGCCTCAGACCACACTACTGTTATGCTAATGCCAGCATACAGGCCGCTGGTTAAAGTCACCAGACCAGCTAAGAAGACCATCCGTGTGTGGCCAGAGGGGTCGTCAGAGGCACTCCAGGACTGCTTTTCCACCACAGACTGGAGGCTGTTCAGACAGGCAGCCACCTCCAATGACACCGTAGACCTCCAGGAGTACACAGAGACCGTCACTGCCTACATGAGGAAATGCATGGATGACATCACGGTCTCCAGAACCATCTCCACTCGAGCCAATCAGAAACCATGGCTGACAGGGAAAGTCCACAGGCTCCTGAAGGCTCGAAACGCTGCCTTCAGAGCTGGAGACGAAGCGGGCCTAAGGACAGCTAGGGCCAACCTGTCACGGGGTATCAGAGAGGCCAAGAGACAGTACTCCAGGAGGATCGCCGACCGCTTCAGCGACAGCAGAGACACCAGGAACCTGTGGCGAGGGATCCAGACCATCACGGACTATAAGCCCTCTCCGCAGAGCTGTGACAACTCCACCTCTATGCTGGATCAGCTGAACAACTTCTTCGCTCGCTTTGAGGCCAACAACAACACCCCAGCACAGAAAACCCCACCTCCTCCTGACGATCAGGTGTTGACGCTATCCTCAGATAGTGTGAGGAGATCCCTCAGAGGGACCAACGCACGAAAAGCCCCAGGTCCTGACAACATTCCTGGTCGTGTCCTGAGAGACTGTGCTGAGGAGCTCACCGATGTCTTCACGGACATCTTTAACATCTCGCTGAGCCAGGCTGTTGTCCCCACATGCCTCAAAGCCACCACCATCATCCCGGTCCCCAAGAAGTCATCTCCCTCCCACTACAACGACTACCGCCCGGTCGCACTCACTCCCATCCTCATGAAGTGCTTCGAGCGGCTAGTCATGCAGCACATCAAGTCTGCCCTCCCATCCACCCTGGACCCCTACCAGTTTGCTTATCGGTCCAACCGCTCGACCGATGACGCCATCTCCACTGCCCTCCACTCAGCCCTCACCCACCTGGAGTCCAAAAACTCTCACGTCAGAATGCTGTTCATCGACTTCAGCTCAGCATTCAACACAATCATCCCCCAGCAGCTCATCTACAAACTGGACCGGCTGGGACTCAACACCACCCTGTGCAACTGGCTGCTGGACTTTCTGACGGGAAGACCACAGGCAGTTCGGGTCGGCAGCAACACCTCCAGCACCATCATCTTGAACACGGGGGCCCCCCAAGGATGTGTGCTGAGCCCCCTCCTCTTCACTCTGCTGACCCACGACTGCACACCCACATCCAGCTCAAACCTCTTTATTAAGTTTGCCGACGACACAACTGTGGTGGGTCTCATCAACAACGATGATGAGACAATCTACAGGAGTGAGGTGAGCCGCCTGGCCACGTGGTGCCAGGACAACAATCTCCTCCTGAACGTGGAGAAGACGAAGGAGATTGTTGTGGACTTCAGGAGAGAGCACGCCCAGCATGCTCCACTAATCATCAACGGTGCTGCTGTGGAGAGAGTGAGCAGCACCAAGTTCCTGGGTGTGCACATCTCTGAGGACCTTTCCTGGAACATCAACACCACATCACTGGCCAAAAAAGCTCAACAGCGGCTCTACTTTCTCCGCAAACTAAGAAGAGCGAGAGCCCCGGCCCCCATCATGACCACCTTCTACAGAGGCACCATTGAGAGCATCCTGACCAGCTGCATCACCGTGTGGTACGGCGCCTGCACCGTGTCCTGCTGCAAGACCCTGCAGCGCACTGTGAGAGCAGCTGAGAAGATCATTGGTGTCTCTCTCCCCTCCCTCTCCTCCATCTACAACACCCGCCTCACCCGCACAGCCTCCAGGATCGCAGGTGACCCCACCCACCCAGCCCACAGCCTCTTCAGCCTGCTGCCATCTGCTAGGAGACTGCGGAGTCTCCGTGCCAGAACCAGCAGGCTCAATGACAGCTTCTTCCACCAGGCAGTCAGGATGCTAAACTCCCTCCCTGCTCTGCCCCCACTTCCCCCCTCTGCCCCTCTGCCCCCCACTCTGCCCCTCTGCCCCACTGCCCCCCACCACTGACCTCAGGACTGCACTCTTCACTTTCCCCTGCTCATTTGCACCATTGGACACTGCTGCACCTTAACTGTAACTATAACTTATAACTTATAACTACCTCTATTTACATACATGTACAAAAAAAATTTTCTATTCCATTCATAGTAAATTCATCCTGTTCTTTTATTCTGTTCATAGAATTTATTCTTTTATCACTTCAAAACTAGTAGGCCATTTTTATTTATATTATTTATTTTATACTGTAGTTTAGTTCTATATTGCCTGTTTGCACCGTGGGTCCGAGAGGACTGAAATTTCATCTGTGCTGTATGTCAAGCATGTATAGCATATTTGACAATAAAGTTGACTTTGACTTTGACTTTGACATATCTTAAACATTTCCTTCCTCACTGGTGGAAGGAAGGTATAGTGGTTTGAGTTGCATTCATGCATTGATGAACTTTTTCTGACTTATAGGGAAACACTCTGTTGAGGTAAGGTACATCGAAATATTTACCACATTTAATATTTTCCAACATTTGATTGACCATGCTTGTAAACCCCAGCAAGAGTTGATTTTCCCTTACCTTCACTACCCTTACCACTTACCAATGCCCTTTTGGGGCCAGCCATCTTTCATCCTTTTAGCATGATGTCAAGTCAGGGGCCAGTTGGGAAATGGGATTTTTCAATGTTGGTCAGCATCAGCTCCTATACATTAATGTGTGAATGTGGCTTTAAGGCTGAAGATATACTTGCAGTTTGTCCTTGCATTGGTATTTGCATCCATTAGTGTCATGAGTGTCTTTGTATATACTAGACAGTATCTGACGCATGCTACTGAAGGATACCACTTGGATGCCATCAAGGACCAAAGGATATATTCATCAATCTAATGTGTGAGAAGAAGAATGCCAAAGAATCAAGGCCGTATCAAACACAGCCACAGAAGAAGTCAGCTGAAAGCCACCTATTTACGCGTTCACTAATGAAAAGGCAAATTGCTTTTTGAAATAAATGGTCTTCTCATATAACTGACTGTGCTTTTGATCCACCAAGAACATAAGAAATATGTTACAGAAGGACAAAGTGTTTTATGAGTCTAACCTTTTCAGTGATATCTGAGAGAATCTGTCCCCACGTACAGCGATGTATAGCATTAGCGTCTGCCCCAAGTTTTTCTGAACAGAGAGAGAAATGAGCTGTGACACTGAGGTAAACGTTCAGGCTCATGCCATGTATCTCATACAACCTCACTTCAAAAAACACCAACTGTCCCTTTAAGGGTCAAACTGGAGCGTATCCTCCAACACTATAGGATGAGTTAACAACAAAAGTCTCAAAGTTTACTTCAAAAAGTCTTTCAGTAATTTCCTCTGTAAACCTGGAAACAAGTTTCCCCAGCAGTAAATATGGACTCTTCTCTGATTTCACTCATTTTGTCTTGCCCGCTCACATCTGATATGTCTCTTTTGTGAAATCTCCCAAAGTTGCCTCCGTCTCTCTGTTTCCTTCGCCCTCTCTCGCCTCTCATCATCCGTCTGTGATGCCTCCTCCCTCGCCTCTGCTCCACCTCTCCCCAGTCTTCCCTTTTCATTTCTCCTCTTCTGCCATTCTTGCGGCGGATGAGAAGCATTATTTCTCAGAGCTTTTTTTTTTCTTTTTTTTTTTTTTTTACACCCGGGAGGCCACCGCCCGGCTTTTGGCAGGCGTTGATAAGGGATGATGCTGCGCTTGCCAAGCCATACAAATTATTTCAGGAATAAAGAGATCAATTGCATCTTTTAGCAAATCCTACCCCCTCCCAGGCCACTGTTCACTCTGAGTTTATTTTTCACCGCCAGAATAAAAGTTTTTAAAGGGGGAAACAAAGAAAAATGTGAGAGAGGCAGGTTTTAAACTGCAGCCTGCACCAGAGGTCATTCATCAGAAACAAAGATGTCAGCTTTTCTTCCTGCTGAAGTTGTCATTCTCAAGATCAAAGCTGCACAGTTTTTGTCTTTGTGTTTGAGCTTTAAATGTATGAAGGATCACAATGAACCACAGGTTCATCTAAGTTTATTGCTTTCAAGTATTAAGGACTACAGGAGTCATTCAAGGTTTTGGAGAAAAGCACAGGAAATCTGTGTTTCTGAGACTGTGATCGGAAGTTTGGCTTCTGTTTTTATGTTTTTATGTAAAGTACAGAGCACAATGAAGAAACTGAGGTAAGCACTGAGTCAGAAAATAAAGGGAACATTTCCTTACAGGATTAAATCAGCTTCCACCTTGCGATGGGACTTCAACAAACCTCAGTTCCAGTGAAGTTGGGACATTGTGTCAAATGTAAATAAAAATAGAATAAAGTGATTTACAAATGATGTTTGATCTATAATCAATTCAAAACACTGCAAAGACAATATATCTAATGTTCAGACTGTTAAACTTTATAGTTGTTCTGCAAATAATCACTCATTTTAAATTTCATAAAAGCTGGGACAGGGGCAACAAAAGACATTGCACAGTTGAACAGGTTAATCAGAAACAGGGTTAGTGTCATGATTGGGTATCAATGTAGCATCCTTGAAAGACTGAATCATTCATAAGCAAGGATGGGGTGAGGTTCATCACTTTGTAAGGGACTGTTTGAGCAAATAGCACATCTGTTTTCACAGATGGGAAATTGAAATATAACTTGAACAAGTGAAAAAGTGAAATCATAACTTTCAGAACTCTGTAATAAGTAAATTGATTGTATTGCTTTTTGGCAGAGGAGACATGCTTAACACTTTACAAGGCATGTAAATCTAAATAGTGATAATACGTTCTCCTGAATTATTTTGTCATCAGTTGGTCTATTGTTCATTTTTATTATTTTTCTCTGTATTTGATGACTGTTATTTCTGTAAGATCAGGCAATGAAGGGCAATTCAATAATTCTAAAGACTGCCCTTGTAAGCACCTATTGAGGCCAACATTTTAGAAGTGTCCTCAAGGATGAGGTAAAGGTAGTAAGTCATAGATTTAGCATAACTAGTATGAAATCTATCCATCCCTCTATTATCTATACTGCTTATCTCTTTTGGGGTCACAGGGGCCGGAGCCTATCCCAGCTGACATTGGGCGAGAGGCGGGGTACACACTGAACCGGTGGCCAGCCATTCACAGGGCTACATAGAGAGAGGGCAGCTATTCACGCTCACACTAATACCTTAGGGCAATTTGAAGTCACCAGTGCTGTGCTGCCCAATTATGAATTATCGTTCTAAATGAACAATTCTAAATAAACTTCACCTGAACATTTAACCCTGCAGTCTCCTTTTTTCTTTTCTGAAATCAGCCAAAAATTATCATCAGGAGAATATGTGTGAAAGAGCTGCTATTGTTCCTGTTAATCCTAATTAGCACTCTTTAAAAATTCAGAACTTTTTTTATCACAGCTGCAAACCCACAGCTCCAAACTGTCACCTAATTGCTGTTATTTTTTGCTCGACAACTGCAGGGCTGTGGTTTTGTTTCAGAAATCTCAGACACCAAAGACGATACAAAACAAAGGCATTGTTCATATTAACTGGACCACCTCCTGCTGTGACAAGTCAGATAAATGTATGGGTTTGTACTTTTCTTGTTCTTTAGAGCAACAACAATATAATCCTCCATCTGATTAATCACCCCGCATATGCACTTTCAGTATTTGTTCACATTATTTCATCCTACCAGCTTAAATTTTGGCTGGGAGTTTGTTCACCCCCATGCCTCTCAGGACTTTTTGGATCATTGCTGTGGACCCCTGCTGCTGTGGACCCGCTTGGCTCCTATTTAAAAAGCAAACTGATATAATCACCCTTTATTGAATGCCTGTATCAAACACTCAGGTCCAATGGTCACCTGCTGCATTCTGAGGTCTGCCAAGAGCAATGAGGATAAGTCCCACATGAAACAATGATATCTTGTGTAATAAAAGCCAAGCTGTCTCTGTTTATGCAGGCTGCAGAGAGGCTGACACTGCTTTGATAACAGCTCTGGGTGTCATTAAATCACTTCTCTTCTCATGGATGGAAAGTACTAATTTTTCATTCAAATAATTGATTTCTTTTGTGAACGGCCTTGTTGTAAGTAGGGTAATTTATGATGAGGGTTTCCTATTGTTATTGTTCTCCTTAAATAACATTGTCTTTGTGTATGAACTCTTACATGGTAGTATTTACTAATGATTATCAACTCTATTTCTAATGTCTAATGTCCCCTGGCTGTTTGTCTGTTGTGACCATTTCTGTCTCTCCTAGATGGCTGTGGCAGATGGCAGTTACCAAACGAGAACTACCAGTGGTGAAGAATTATGTCAGTGGTGAAGTTAAAAAGCTGCATTACCACTAGTGTCCTCTAGAGTGTGGCTACAAGAGCACGAGGAGCTACATACACTCTCTGTGTTTGTGTGTGTGTGTGTGTGTGTGTTGGAGGGGACTGAAACACTATAGTATTGCAATATTTGGCTCGATGATATTGTTTTGATCCACGGCTGCCATGTGTCATTTTTAATGTATTCATTTTAAAAATTAAACAAGGCTTGTGGTTCAGAAGAAGTAAAATCAGTTACTCATTAAGTCCACATGATAGTGCTATTGAACCAGGTCAGACAGGTGACGTTGGTGCTTCTGGAGAGACAGATATAAACAAACATGGCTGTAAAGGAGTGAGGGAATTGAAAAAAGGTTTAAAAATATATATATATATATAAATAATATATTCTACTGTTTAGTTACTGTCTGTGACTTCTGACCTACAGAAGAGATAAACATGACACACGGGAATGCATGAGAGTGAAACCAAGAGGACATAAGGCTCACCAACCATGGTCAGTGAAAGCCGATGGCAGTAGCTAATGCTAAGGTAATGCTAGTGATGAACCAGCCAACACTTGAAGTGCTTAGCTTGTCAAAGCTGCCATCCAATTCTGTGCTATCTGAGAAAAAAGCTCAATGTATTAAAAACTTTGGGCCTGATCTACCAAACATATTATGTTGTGGAGGTGATTCAACAGAACAATTTCTTCCATCCAAACCCCAACTTCATCTCCAGCTACATGGGCTTTGACCAAACTGCTGGAGCAGCAACATAGCCTTGGCAACCCAAGGCTATGTTGCTGCCAACAAAAGCTTGGGGAAATCATTAAAAGCTGAAGCGACACAATGAAGCAACACAACCAAAGCCATTTTAGCTTTTTTTTGTGTTGCTTCAGCTTTTGTTGTGTTGCTTACACTTTTGTGCTTTTTGCTTGAACTTTTGCTGTTTTGCTTCAACATTTGATGTGCTGCTTTAGCTTTTTGTTGTGCTGTTTTGGCTTTTGTTGTCATGTTTGACACTTCGGGGCCACCGCAGCTTTAATCAAGTGGCTTGCCAGAAAACTCACCTACTGCAACTGCAGGTGCCCCTCGTCAGATTACTTTATCACTGAGCCAAAGCCACCCCTATAAAATGTCAAAGTGATAATTTGTCATTTTAATTCAACTTCTGTGCCAGATGTACTTTTGAGGCAGTTTACTGTCTGTCTTAAAAAGAATAACTCAGGCTGAATATGGTAAGGTTTGTGTTAGCTGGATTTTCAAGGACACTTTTTGAACCCTTTTCACACTTATTCTTGACAAAAGGAGATGCCAAAAGAGAAGAGACCTAATTTATCTATTTACATATTTAACTAGCAGCACTAAAGTATGATTTTATACGCCCGGGGTTTAACATTTCACAGTATTAGCACAGAACTGGCTGACATACTTGGTCAAAATAAGAAATATCTTGTCATTTTACCAGCATGACTGATAACACTAATGCTTTTTTAATCAAAAGATATAAACATGCACAAAGAGAAAGACTGAGTCTGAAAATGTCTACGTATAAGTGTATCTAGAAAAAAAGTCTTTGCTTTATCGTAACTGCAAACATTTTTCTACCCTTCATTATATTTTAATGAGTTTTACAGAGCAGTGAATGGGTTTATGGTGCCTCAGTGGGTGGCATATTAAAACAGTAACTGATGTTGATTTAGGATTTTCTAGTTATGGTTAACTGAAAATTAACTCCTGCACTTTTTCACGTTTATAATCATCTACATTCATTTAAAAACAGACTGCACAGACATTCAGTGTCTAGTTATTTCGACACCTTATGAGCTAAATAAAAGCCAACCTCAGTATGCGCTATGTTGGATGACTTTAATTAAATGCTCTTTTTTCCAATTGGGTTATAAAAAGCTGAAATTTATTCAGATTGAGAGAGAGTTTTTTCTACATTATGAACTGTTTGTCATATTATTGAGAAACTAGTCAGGTGGTTAAATGCAGTGCCAAGATGTTGTTCCTGGTAGCGTGTCTGTTAAGAAATACTGCTGGTAATGGAGATGAAGTCCAAAGACCTGGACCATTACAGACTGAAATATAATCAATAATTCTTAAATCACCGTTGGCTTTTATGCAAAATGAAGAGGTTTCGTCAAGGAACTCTGGAGATGTTATTTCCACAGGCAAAGGTTGAACATGAGGTTGAATGACCTTAACCTTTAACTTTAATTCTGGTTTTGACAAGCCCTCAAGTCTTGTTTTGAGAAATCACAATCAAAAATACCTAAGTCCATGAGCTTGTACCCTCAAAATCCAATAATTTTGTCTTTGAGTAAGAATCCAGACTACCCATCAAAGTGTTTTTGAGATATTACGTCCACAAGCAAGGACTGAACTTGGGACTGAACAAACCTTGACTTATGATCAAAATCTAAGAAGAGTGTTTTGTGCCCTCCGTCTGCCATGAGTATCATTTCTGCTGACTGCTTTGATTCACAGAGCATGCAGAATGGAAGGAATTGATAAGGAAACTGATGATAAAAAAGACTAATGATATCCATTCTTTAAAAGGAAGTTGTTGGGATTCTCAACTTAGACCTGGTTTTCCATTCCTGTCCCGTGACAACAAATTTTTGACTGTTACGGTCCCCAGGTCAGCTCGCATCAAGAAGACCAAACATAATTGAAACAGTCAAGAATTACCATGTTTACTTTTTGTTTATTGAAGGAGAAACAGTTTAAGTCACCAAATCAAAACCACCATAACTAATTCCCAGCTAAATACTCCCCCCCCCAAACTAACAAAATACTGGTGGGCCAGCTAAAAAGAACAAAAGAAAGGGAGCCCATATGAGGGCCGGAGGAACAGGGTTCTCCCTTCTACCTGAACACCAACCCCTGAAAACCTAAACAATGGAAATAAAACCGCAAACTTGACCACTGGACCCACCAGAAATAAAAGGAGAAAAAAAGAAAACTGCATAAGGTCACACAAAACCAGGTTTCTCTGCTCTTCCAGCCGCTCCTGCTGCTGTTGCTGCCAAGTTGGATGTGTGGAGTAGAGACCTGAGCTGCAACTCCCTTCCCCCTCTTCACAGCTACTGATTGGTGCTCAGCCACACCTGTTGAGAAGACCAGAGTGAGTGATGCTGATCAGCAAGAGGAAGGGGGGGGAGCATGTAACACCCCCACCCTAAGTTACTGAACAATGTATAATAAAGAAAAAAACACAACAACATAATATAGATAAGAAAAAACTTACAATCTTTACAGGATACATTGTTCAGGAACATTGGCTTACAGGCGTGACAATGCGTCAGCCAGAACATTATCCCTGCCACGGATATGTCTGATTTCCACATTGAAGGCCTGCAACCGCAAACTCCAATTCATCAAACATCTGTTCTTGTTTCGCATCCTATGTAGAAACACGGGTGGATTGTGATCTGTATAGACAACTACAGGAGCGATAGCAGAACCAACATAAACCTCAAAATGTTCCAGAGCCATAATAAGTGCCAGCGCTTCCTTTTCAATAGTTGAGTACCATTTCTGATGAATGTTGAGTTTCTTAGAAAAATAAGAAACTGGATGCTCCACGCCATCCGAACCTTCTTGAAGAAGAACAGCACCGACACCAGTATCGCTGGCATCCACAGCCAGCTTGAAGGGCTGATCAAACCGAGGAGCCTCAAGAACAGGTGCATTAACCAAGAGACTTTTTGTTTGCTCAAATGCTGACTGACAGGCTTTGGACCAATTAAAGCTTACCTTAGGGCTTAACAAATCAGTTAAGGGTGAGGCCACAGCAGAAAAATTTTTGCAGAAGCCCCTATAATAACCAACCATCGCGAGGTAACGGCGAAGCTCTGTTCAGTTGGTTGGAACAGGAAAGACCTCAATGCACTCCACCTTTGCTCACACAGGCCGGACTTGACCTCCCCCCACTACTTTCCCAAGGTAAGTCACTGTGGCCTGCCCAAACTCACATTTGGACAGGTTCACTGTCAAACCTGCCTCCTTTAAGCGATAAAACACTGCACACAAATGTTCCACATGCTCAGGCCATGACTCAGAACAGACAACTAAATCATCCAGATATGCTTCACAAAATGACAGACCAGACAGAACTACATTCATCAAACGCTGAAAGGTGGCCGGCGCATTACGCATTCCAAAAGCCATGACTGTATACTGCAGAAAGTCATCAGGTGTAACAAATGCAGAGATCTCCTTTGCCCTTTCAGTCAAAGGGACCTGCCAATAGCCTTTTAGCAAGTCCAACTTTGTTACAAACCTGGCACCTCCAACATGATCCACACAGTCTTCCATTCTGGGAAGAGGGTAACAGTCAGGTTTTGTCACACCATTTACCTTGCGAAAGTCTGTACAGAAACGATCTTCACCATTAGCTTTGTCAGCAAGCAAGCATGGGGAGCTCCAAGCACTATTACTGGGCTCAGCAATATTATGCTGTACCATATACTCCACCTGCCGCTTAAGTCGACGTCGCTTGTCTGGATTCACTCGATATGGATGTTGTTTAATAGGCAGTGAATCCCCAACATCAATATCATGCTTTAATAAATGCGTCTGAGAAGGAACATCAGAAAACAATGATTTGTTAGACTCTATCAACTCGATCAGATCTGAGCACTGTGGCTCAGAAAGATGAGACAAACGAGTTGGAAGATCTTTCAAGATCTCAGAGTTTGACAACTTACCCCTGGTCAAGGCCTCGGACAAACCCCTGTCGTCAGCTTCAGCACTGGACAGCGCCGAAACTTTCCCTGTCATCAGACTAACACATGGTGCAGCAGCTTCAGCACTGGACAGCACCACAGGAAGCACTTCACCTGCCTCAGAACTGGACTCTACCTGCACCTTCCCCCTATCACAGTAAGATTTCAACATATTAACGTGACAAAGACGATTTCTGCGATGGCGATCTGGAGTGGCTACAAGGTAATCTCTATCACCCACCTTTTCCTGGATCAGGTAAGGACCACAGTAGCGAGCCTGCAGGCTAGACCCAGGGATCGGCAGCAACACTAAAACCTTGTCACCAGGCTGAAATTCCCTGCTTTTAGCGTTTTTATCAAACCATCCCTTCATTCTAGCCTGTGCTGTCTCAAGATTAGCTCTGGCTATCTCGCATGCACGGTGCAGCTTGAATCTGAAGTTACTCACATAATCCAGCAAGTTTTGTTCTGTCTTTTCACACAAACACTTCTCACTCAAAAGCTTCAAAGGACCACGTACAGAATGGGCAAATACCAACTCTGATGGACTAAACCCCATAGATTCCTGGACCACCTCCCGTATTGCAAACATCTGCATGTGAACCCCATCATCCCAGTCCCTTTCAAACTCCAGGCAATATGTACGCAACATGGTCTTTAATGTCTGGTGAAAACGCTCAAGAGCGCCCTGGCTCTCAGGGTGGTATGCACTGGAATGACAGTGTTTAATGTTTAGCTGCTTTAACACCTGGGCAAACACACGTGACATGAAGTTTGAACCCTGGTCTGTCTGTACAACTTTCGGCAAGCCAAACAATGAAAAGAACTTCGTCAGAGCCTTTACAACAATGGGAGTTGTGATCTTACGGACAGGAAACACCTCTGGAAATCGAGTTGATGCACACATCACTGTCACCAAAAACTTATTACCAGCCTTTGTGCGAGGAAGTGGACCCACACAGTCCACCAAAACACATTCAAAAGGCTCACACACTACTGGAATTGGATACAGTGAAGCAGGAGGAATGGTTTGGTTTGGCTTCCCAGCTACCTGACTTGTATGACAAGACTTACAATAGCTTGCCACTTCCTTTTTCAATCCTGGCCAAAAGAAATGTCTCAAAATGCGGTCATATGTTTTCGTAACACCCAAATGACCAGCAAGGGGATTATCATGAGCCAGATTCAAAATTGTTCTGCGGTATGGAACAGGAACTACAATCTGAGTAACCACACTCCAATCATCTGCAACTGAAGTCAATGGTGTCCATTTTCGCATTAGCAATCCATCCCTGATAAAGTAACCATTTGACACAGAATCCACTTTATCCCCAGCTACCACAGCTTCGAACAAGGGAGACAAAGTAGCATCATTCTTCTGCTCAGCAATCAACTGGTCACGAGTCAAGGACAAATGCGCAACCTCAGAGAAAGGCCCTACATCCATACCCTTACTCTCAACAGTAACCTTAGGAATCTGGGAATTAACACCAGGGTCGCAAATAAAGCTGTCACTCAAATCAACTTCAGCTTCATCCTTTTTAGAACAAGACCGAGTAACAGCACAAGCTGCAAAAACCTTTGGAAACTTCACAGCGAGCTCATCAGGAGACTGCTTGACAGGGACTGGCGTCACTTCAGGGGTAACAAGCACCTTTCCTGCAGCCAAATCATTCCCCATCAAAAAAGAAACCCCCTGAATTGGGAAACAAGGACACACGCCCACATTCACTTCAACTGAAACAAGGTCAGACTGCACACAGACCCTATGCAAAGGCACACCTATGGCCTTCATGCCAAAAGCCAACACAGGAACATCAGAACCCACTGCAGACTTATCACTGAATGGCAACACTCCCTCCAAAATAAAAGATTGGGAAGCAGCAGTATCCCTCAGCATTTTCACAGGAACTTTATGACTGCAACCAGGTAAGGAGACAAAACCATCCATAACAAATGGAGCAAAATCTGCCAAGTCACTGGTCACCACAGGAAACTCATCTAGGGTTTCATTACATTTGTTGACCAAAGCAACTGGTTTAGAATTCCGCTTTTCAACACAGGACAAGTTGCCACTATATGCCCCTTTTTCTTACAATAGAAGCACATCACATCATCTCTTTCCTTAACTTCATCCCTCTCAACCTTTACCTCAGGTTCTGAGGGACCAGCACATCTGACCAGCTCAGACCCCACCGCTGTACCTCTAGTACTATCCTTCACAGTACTATTTATACTTTCGAGAGGCTTACCGCTGAAGGGGCGATCCACAAAAACTGACTTATGAGTAAGAACATACTCATCCACTAAGACAGCAGCCTTGAACACATCTGAAACCTTCTGCTCATTCAAATATGTTTGCACTCTCTCAGGGAGACAATTCTTAAAGTCCTCCATCAACACCAACTGTCGAAGCTGCTCAAAATCTTCAACCTTGCTAGATGTACACCAACGATCAAAAAGAGACTCTTTTTCTCAAGCAAACTCAACAAAAGTCTGATACCCTGGCTTCTTCAACCTGCGAAACCTCTGACGGTAAGCCTCAGGTACCAGCTCATACGCCCCAAGCACGGCAGTTTTTACTTTATCAAAGTCAAGGCTATCTTCTGCTGGAAGAGATGAGTAAACCCTCTGTGCTTTACCACTCAAAACCCACTGTAACAACAATGTCCACACATTTCTCGGCCACTTCAATGTCGATGCCACCCGCTCAAACAAGATAAAATATTTATCAACGTCCTTCTCATTAAAAGGAGGAACTAAGTGGATGTTTTTACTCGCATCAAATTCAGTAGATCTACCAGTTACTGTAGAAGTGGCACCAAGCTCTAATTCAAGCATGTGGAGCCTAGTTTGCTGCTCAAGCTTTTTAGTTTCAAGATCATTAATATAGTGCAACTCTTTTTCTTTTAAAGCCAAACGCTGCAACTCAACCTCTAGTTCTTTCAGCCTGACTGTTTCATCCACAGACTGACTCGACTGCTCTTGAGTACTCTGTATCTGGGGTAAAATATCTTTACTCACTAAGGCAGCATACAAGTCAGCTTTAATCGCTTGTTTTTTTGCTTGCTTTAAAACAGATACCTCATAATGATCAGCCAGTGCCACTAGACTAGCCTTAGTTCACCGATCAAAAATCTCAAGAGATGGAGAATCAATAAACTCCTCCAACTTGAACTCCATTTTAATTGTTTTAACAACTCAGCTTTCAGCAGAAAACAGTCACACGACAAGGCCTCCATACAATTGTAACTCTTAAACCACAAATCACCGCACACACAGTACAGCTACAAGTACTGCTAACACTAAGCCTACAAAGCTGTGTCCACAAAGTTACCAAATACTCAAAAGGCAACACACAGTACAAAAGTCTTCAACCACAAACTACAAAAAACATCAGCACTTACCCAGGCCTACTGCCACTAAGCCACCAAAGCTAGATGTTACAAAACCACACTGAAAAACACAAATTAGTTAGGACGAACCCCCAAATTATGTTACGGTCCCCAGGTCAGCTCGCATCAAGAAGACCAAACATAATTGAAACAGTCAAGAATTACCATGTTTACTTTTTGTTTATTGAAGGAGAAACAGTTTAAGTCACCAAATCAAAACCACCATAACTAATTCCCAGCTAAATACCCCCCCCCCAAACTAACAAAATACTGGTGGGCCAGCTAAAAAGAACAAAAGAAAGGGAGCCACCACTGTCCAGCCCATATGAGGGCCGGCGGAACAGGGTTCTCCCTTCTACCTGAACACCAACCCCTGAAAACCTAAACAATGGAAATAAAACCGCAAACTTGACCACTGGACCCACCAGAAATAAAAGGAGAAAAAAAGAAAACTGCATAAGGTCACACAAAACCAGGTTTCTCTGCTCTTCCAGCCGCTCCTGCTGCTGTTGCTGCCAAGTTGGATGTGTGGAGTAGAGACCTGAGCTGCAACTCCCTTCCCCCTCTTCACAGCTACTGATTGGTGCTCAGCCACACCTGTTGAGAAGACCAGAGTGAGTGAGGCTGATCAGCAAGAGGAAGGGGGGGGGGGGGGGGGGGGGGGGGGGAGCATGTAACATTGACTTCTGACCTTCAAAAGTTCATCACTTAGCTGCAAGTTGGAGTGGAAATTTGTGCTACATGTTACAGACATGCCTGTAGATGATCTAGAGCTTTTAGTTACACAAGCAAAGTGTGATCATGATGTTAGCTTTAATGCTTATCAGTTCAGCCTTAAGACAGAGTGGACATTTAGGCAAGGTAAAATAAAATCCTTCAGTGTTGTACATATCTGACCCACAAAATATACTCTATTCACTTTTAAAGTTTAAGTGGTGATTTTTCAGATATTAAGAAAAATATCTTTTAAGATATAGCCATGTTCATAAGCAAAGATTGAATGTGAGGCCCCATGAACACAAACTTTGACCTGTGGCATCCAAACATGTAACATGTAATTGCTAATCAGCTTTCCCCTTGATCAGAATAGACTTGTATAAAAGAGATCTGTAAATGAATTATTGAGATATCAGGATTACAGGCAAGGGATGAACATGAGGCACCATGACCTTGACCTTTCACCACCAAATAAATCAGCTCATCCCTGAGTCAGAGTGGACATTTGTTAAATCTATCTATCTATCTATCTATCTATCTATCTATCTATCTATCTATCTATCTATCCAATAAATGTATATGTATATACAGTGCCCAGCATAAATGAGTACACCCCCTATTAACAGTAATGTATTAATCAATATCTAAATGAACAAAAGAACAATTTCCAAAGTTTTGACAAAGCTGAGTTTAATGTAGCATATTTTTTACCATAAGATGAAAATAAGGGTAATATGATAACTAAAATTTAGCTCTTCTCCCACCCCTTTGATTGGGGTGTACTCATTTTTGCATTCTGATCTTGAATTAAGAAAAATACTTTTTTGTGTGCAACTTAAAAAATCTTGTTTGCAATCAATGGCCCACATTTGGGGGAGTATTTTGTGGTTTAGTATGCCATAGAAAATGTTGATTTTGAAAGGAAACTAAAGGTTTTCCGACAAATCTGAAGGGGTGTACTCATTTATGCTGAGCACTGTATATGTATTTGCGTCAGTATATATACATTAAAAAGGTCTGTGTATAAGTGTTTAAACAGTCAATTTGTGTATATGTATATGTGTTACACCTTTAATTGGTGGTCTACTGCTTTTCAGACACAGTTTGTCAGAGTCTGTTTTCAGCATCCCTGTCATGTGATTTCTTCAAAATAAACCTCACCTGTGAATGTTTTTCAGCTCGCCCTGATGAAGACCCTTTGTATTTCAACACCAGTTGAAGTTTGTCCTGATTTTTAATGTTTAGCTTTTTACCCTATAAAGGCTTTTTACATTAATCCTTGGCTTGAAGTGAGTGTGTCTGAAGTCAGCCTGGTTGGCTTTTCTTTTTAAGTTCAGGCCTCTTTCTTCAGGAGCACCTGGCTTATACCTGGGGATGACCACACCACAAACAGGAGCACGGTGAATCCTATTTTAATCTTCTTCTGTGGAAGTTTTATCTTGTTAGTTCACTCTGAATCAGCATGGCATTTTGTGCAAAGTTGACAGAAATTCCTTTCAAGGGTTTTTCATGTAACCAGTCACAAGAATATCCCTGATGGCTGGAAGCTCTGATGTACAGACGGACAACCAAAAACCATAATTTCTTTGTCCTTGGCTGCTACAGGTGCAGAGGCATAAAGAGTGGAAGAATTCTTTCAGTACAGAGGAGAGATTCTTCCAATATAAAACACAGACCAGGGTTTTTGTGTTATAATGTTGAGGAAATGGTCTATTAGATCATGACTTTATCTTGCAGCAATGCACTGCTGAACATTACACCCTGCTCCTCTGAAAGCTTTATTACATGTGGTCATTGTAGTGTGAATATCTGGTTAGAGGCTCCAAATCTCCACATGTAAGGTGCCTATGCTCCATGTATAATGATCTACATGATCTGTCATACATCCTCATGTGTAAATGAAAGAAATCACTGAACATAATGATGTTCCAGTGTACCTGAATGAGACATGGATGTGAATGATTGAGTATTATTACATTTTTCTCTGTCATTTTCGTCCATGTTGCAGCTTCATATCACCGTGCTGAATGGGCCATTACTCATCATTGGAGATCAGGATGAGTGTGTGTCTAAGTATGTCAGTACTTTATGTGTTCTCACTATGAGATGGATAAAAAGAAGGACAGCGTTCAGGCCTCTGTACGGTTGAGGTCACTGAGTAGGCTGGCTCTTGTCAATATTATAAACTTAACCTTTAAATGCAGCCATTACATAGCCCACTGCTTTAATAGACATTTACTAAACCTTTTTTAGTATTATCATTCAAGAACCAATTAAAAATATGAGGGTTACCATACTCAACGTTAAGCATAAAACAGATACCACAGGTATTTTAATGAAATATGTTTTTATGGCTCTCTGCTGCAAAAAACCAAGGTCCATGATGTTTGTTAAAGCCGTTCATGTGAATGCAATTTTTCAACACCTGCTGTGATTGGCTTACAGACCAAGATGAACCCCGCGTCCTGCCTTGTGACAGCTGAGACAGGCTCTGGCCCTTCCACCCCAAACAGGATAAGCAGAGCAAGCAATGGATAGATGCCACAGACGTCAAATTGAATTTTGAGGCCATACATTGAAGCACTTGTAGACACTGAAAGTCTACAAACTCCACTGAGAAAAATAAGAGAATGCCTCCCCCGCTTACCCCTGCTCAGTCTTTCAGAAAATAAGTGCTAAAATGGTTTGTTTAAAGCTGTTCCCCTTATGATGTTGGTGGGAAGTATGCCACCTCCCCAAGATGAGAAAAAGAACCTGTTTTGAGCATGGCTGAAAAAGAGAGGTTTGTAGATATGCCAAAATCCAATATCTGAGAGGAATGTTCGGCAACAAGCTTAAAAGTACTTTCTGGAAACATCTGGGACCAGTGTAAGCTCGTTTCAAAGGAGAGAAACATGAAACCTGGTACTATTCTGCTGTTGCGTTTTCTCCTTCAGATCAGATCACCTTTTGAAACTGCTGTTTAAAGTAGAAAAGTCATCTTTGTTGCTTAAAAGATGACCTGATTTAATATTTTTATGTCATAAGTAAAGGATTAGGGTCACTGGGCAAAATATCCAACCATTGTTTATGAAATATACACCCACCGGGCCCTCTATCAGGTATAACCGTTCAATTTTATGTGAATGCAAAGAGCCAAACAGCTAATCACACAGCCACATTTGGGCATGCTGACAAGTAAATATGACCTGAAGGTTAAGCTGAGCATCACACTGGGGAAGAGAGGTGATTCAAATGACTTTGAATGTGGCATGGGTGTGAGTGCCAGACAGGTTGAGTAGATTGTAAACTGCTGATATACTTGGATTTTAACCCATAAACATATCTAAGGTTTACAAAGAGTGGTCCCAAAAAGAGAAAATATCCAGTTCTCTGGGTGAAAACACCTTGTTGATGCCAGAGTTAAGAGAACAATGGCCAGTGGTTTGAGATGATAGAAAAGCTAAAGTAACTCATATAACCACTTTTTACAACCAAGGCGTGAAGAAGACCATATCTGAGTACACATTTTAAATCTTAATGCAGATGGGTTACAGCAGCTGGAGGCGGTACTCCCAGTTAAGAACAGAAAATAAAGGCTTGAATTCACACTGGCCAAAATAGGGCAATAGAAGATAGATAAATGTTGCCTGGTCTGATGGGCCTCACTTTGTACTGAGGTTCAGATATGGTCAGAATTAGTCCTACTGTACATATTTCTAAACAGTGTTGCCACAGTTACCTTGAAAAGTAATCTTATTACTGATCACTCCTTTAAAAAGTAACTTAGTTACTTTACTGATCACTTGATTTTAAAAGTATCTAAGTTAGATTACAAGTCACTTTATTAGTTAAATTCAATGTTTAATATATCAATATATTTCTTATATATATTGTGAGTCAACAGTGTTTAAGGGCAGCATTTCCTGTAAAACATATTGCCCAGTCCAGCCTTTGTTGCTTGGATGATGGGGAACCTCCTGTATTCTTCGCAGCTCTCTGCTTCGCACCACCTGGTGGGACTTTCTCTGTAAGTTTGACTGTGCTGCGCTGCAACTTAAAATGTTTCTTCAAATTTGACGTAGAGTTTTTGAAGCTAGCACAGTGTACAACAAACCTTAATATTGTCATCTTTAGCTGACACAAACTCAAAATAGTGACCGTATTTCCTGCTAGAAAATGCACATCTCTCTCCTCCCTCCATTGTTGTTTACATTTGTGTCACTGGCTGCGACACAAACACAGGGGCCAACTCGCGTGTATTACACGTGTATTACACATTCACACTCATGCTGAAAATGTAACTTGTCACATACGTGACGTCACTCCCTGAGACGCAAGAGGAAAGCAAACATATCTTTTTACGAAGGAAAATGACAAAAATAGTAACCTACAGTGAATTGAAAAAAAAAAACTTTTTTTTGGGAAATAGTAATGCTTTAGATTACTCTTTACTGAAAAAGGTGGTCATCACGGCATCACTGTTCCTAAACTCTTCAAGGTTCTATTTCCTGGTGTGTTTGTACATCATGTTTTGGGTGTCTATAAAGCACCCAACCAATATTGAGTTAAATAAAAACTAAAAATTTTGTCTCTGTAGTGGATCAAGTGCAAGCTCTATTTTTCCCCCTTCAGAAATGATTGGATATAAGTGGGTGGGTGGGTGGGGTCTATCGGCAGCTGTGATACCGAGCTCTGTGCTGATTGGCTGCCAAAACAATGTCTGATGAGAGGGGTAGGAGGGGTTTTGAGCAGTCTGCTCAACACAGTCATGTTGTCTGCCTGTGACAAGCAGACAACACACATGTAGGTGGAGGCTGTATAGCTATTACATCATAAAACAAAGGGAGTAAAAAACAGAGTGCTTTCAGGAGCATTTACTTTAAAGATAGTGCATTTCTTTGTGAACTGAAAGTTACCTAAAAGGTGTCATGTCCTTTTGCTCCCAAAGCACCTTAACAAGATTGAAAAAAGAAAATTGATTCTGCAGAACATGGCTCCTTAAAAATAATTAGAGTTAACTGGTAACACTACCAATACCGCCTCAGCCTGCCCTCCTGACACAACACTGTCCTTTATAGTCTGTTGACTGTTCACCTCTGGGATGCACCCAGAGGTGAACAGATGAACTCCCAGTCAGTGGCTCTAGTTTATAATAAGAAAACTGGTTAACTGTCTTCGCTCTCTCCCTTTGCTCTTTCTACTCATCTACAGTGTACATTTTTAATCCACATCTGCTCTGTGTATTCGCATATTTCTTTGTTATTATCAGTGATTATGTAAAAAGCAGCAGCCACCACAGAGTAAAAGAGCAGCTTTTGTTGAGATGCCCTTGAAACTGAAAATTACCCTCTAAATGCTTCAGTGGAGCGGTCACAGTGTGGTCGTGACTGCACAGCGGCTGCTTCCCCCTGCACAGAACAGCTCTGAGTGAAGTGTTGGTAGAAAAAGATAAAGTCAGACCTGGAAAGCCTGGAGGTGAGGGAATGGGCCAGTGACTGAAAGGTTGCCAGTTTGTGTTGAGAAAAATAAATGAAAAAGGGCCCAGCGCTCCCTCAGCCAACAGCTGCTGAGTTGTCCCTGATCTGGAAGAAACCCCAAAAACTGCTCCGGTGGAAACGCTCAGCGGCTAACAGAGGAAGATTAGTGATTGTAGTGGGCAGCCCCCAGATGCGGATGTTTACAACTGAGTGTTTTTGTGTGTGTATATGTTTGTGGGTCTGAGACAGCTATTTAAAGGAAAACCAACTGCAAGGTCAGTGAACTCCCCAGAACATTTTCAGCTGTTAAGAGACTGTGAGAGGGTTTATTTAGAAATACACTCTAATGCATAAATAATCAGTATGTAGATGTACTATTCCTAACTATCTTAGTTATTTCTTAATATAGCTGATGCTGTGTTTTAAAAAAAAATTAAGTTGAAAATGATTCAAATCTCAGAAGCCTGCTAATTAGGCAGATCAGTTGGCAATAAAAATGTAATCATTATAAACAATCATGAAGCAGAGACAAAATTAAAAGCCTCGAGAGGGAGTTTGACATTTTGAGTCATAAACACGTATATTTAAGATATTTATCAGCTTTAAAGCTTTTTCCATAAGAGATGGAACATTATTTATAAATAGACCATGAACAAGATGAAGAGAAGGGGACAAAGCTAGAGAATGACATGCAGGAAGGGAGCTAAGAGCTCAAGCCACTGGTTCATAAAATAAACTGTTGCCTCCTCCGTGCAGCTGGGACAACAAGAGCGCCAAAGACACTTATTTGCTTGTCCAGTAGAAGACTGATTAAACATTTTATCTGTCTTTTTACAGAGCTTCCAACAGACATGGCTGGACCCCTGAAAGGCTCCATAAGAAGGCCCTGGATTGATTTCAGTAGGTCTGTAAAGATGGTCATTGCTGAACCAAAAGATATGTTCTATCTAAGTGTGTATCATTTTTGCCAGGTTTTTGTGAGTTTTCAGTACCTAAGGGTACACATGTAGGTGCCAGTGCCACTGAGCATCTTCAACTATTTATTTACTGTCTTATAGACATAGCTCTGTCTGTCAACCTTGCAGTGATTATCGGTTCCTACGCCCTTCAACAGCATCTGCATAAAAATGACAAGGGCTGATAGTATTTTAAAAAAGAGGAGGCTAATGTTTTCAAACAGGAAACAAGAAAAGATGTATACATTTATTGCTTTGATAATCAATGCTAAGTTTGAGGGTTTTAAAAAAAGGTAGTACAGCTTGAATTTAGACTTAGTACTTTGCTTCTTTGCTGACAACCAAGACATGCTAAATACTATTTTTGGATGTACAGCACATAAAGCAGATGGGCTACAGCAGCAGTGGACCACACCGGATGCCACTCCTGTCAGCAAGAAATAGGAAACTTAGCTTATAATTTGCACAGGCTCTCCAGAACTGGACAACAGAAGGTTGGAAAATGTTGTGTAGTATGATGACATGATTTTAGCTATGACTTTCAGCTGTGGTCAGAATTACAGTAAACAACATCAAAACATGGATCCATCCTGTGTTGATTGTTCAGGCTGGTTGTGGTGATGATGTAGTTATGAGGGGTATTTTTCCTAGCAGAGGTTCGGCCTCTTAGCATCAGCTTAGCATCTTGTAAAAGTCACAACCTACCTGCATTGTTGCTGACCATGTCCATCCTTTTGTGACTGCTGTGTACCCATCCTATGATGGCTACTTCCAGTGGGATAACACACTATGTGAAATCATCTCAAACTGGTTTCTTGAACATGACAATGAGTCCACTGTACACCAGTGGCGTCGAGAGTCACCAGATATGAATTAATCAGAAAGCCTTTGATATGTAGTAAAATGGGACATCCGCATCAGGTATGTGCAGCCAACAAATCGGCAGCAACTGCTTGATGCTATCATTTCAATACGGACTGAAATATCAAACAAATGCTTCCAGCATGTTGTTGAATTATATGCAACAAAGAATTAAGGCTGCTCTGAAGGCAGAAGGGGTTTCAACCCTATGGTTCCTCAATGAAGGGTGAGGAACCTATTCTCTTGGGGTCCTCATGGGAGGCCAACTTTGCCTGTCTTGTGTCCATCAGTCTCACATATCTTGGTTCTAAGTTTGGAAATGGTACCAGGGCTGACACCAAATAATGCTGCCACCAAGCGCACCAGCTTCCAGTTGCATGGGATTTTGGCCACTTTCTTGGGGGACACTACCCACACTTAGCTGTGTTGCTCATTCTACTTGAACAGGAACCTGACAAGTTCTACCTCATTATATAGGTGACTAATTAAGCTTTCTAATGGTGTAAAATAATTTTCAATTGGTATTATTAAAGGGGAGAAACAATCGACCTAAACAAGTTTTCAAACTTTTTAGAGGAGCGTATTTATAGGTAAGTTCTTGCCACTTGTGGGCAAGATGGCAAGTGAAAATTAAAAATCAAGTTTATCTCAGACCATACTTTAAGCAATAATTGACTGAAATTAGCTAATGTTTCCAAGTTTTTTGAGTATAGTTCAAGGAGTTCAACTTTTTTTTTAAGTCTTCACATCTTGAGGATGCAAAGAGAGCGGGTCTGTTCATTAGTCATTCAGTGGAGAGACTCATAGCAGAGCACATATGCACCTTTTCCCTGCTTAAGCCCATCATTCGAGAAGTAAAGCCTACTTGTCAGAGCAGCAAACCTATGACCTTTAGTATGATTGAAACCAGCCACTGAATGGCACATCACATTATTTGATGTCATCGCCTCGATCGGTACAATCAGTCAAGCATTAAATGTCTACTTTATAGCTCCTCTGAATGTCATTCTCTCTCCATCTCTTTGAAAAGGGGATGTCTTTAGCTTTGAGTGAGTAAAGCTGCGAGGCACGGCACATCTCAATCACATCGTTTCAACATTATGTTTCAGCATTAGAAAAGAGGTGAAATCCTTAGACTGCCGATTTATTTATCTCCGCATTTTTGATTTACTATTGAACTCAATCATTGCCAGACGACATGTCACCCGACACATTCATAAAGATGATAAAACACTCTTCATGAAGCATTAGACGAGCTGAATTCAGTTTAAAGTCTGCCCTTGTCTGATGAAGGTTATCTCTGACTCTGGTGTCATTTATGTTTCTTCATCTCTTCTGTGGTTTCAGAGACATATTTTACCATCTGCTTCACTTTTAAATCCAATATTCTTTCAAAAGTTTATCATTCCAGCCCCTACTTCAGTATTCAGGGTTTTTCTTAGAGGTTAACAAAGCTCACATTATGAAACAAATGAAGATGAAAAACCCTTCACCTTAAAATCCCCCTCTGGAATAATAAAGAGATTTAAAAGGCTTATAGGGAAAACAGTGCTTGCAGGCTTTGATGAGAGCCAGACGGAGAGGAATCCTGGGTAAAATAAAGCCTGCAGGTTTGCAGTGGAAACCAACAGGACAGCTTTAGTTTTGTTTGTCAAGGTCATCAAAGAAGAGAACATTCCGTTGATACTGGTATTAAAAGATGAAAACCAAGAGGAAAGAAAAGAAATACTGCTCATGCCAGGCAAAAAAAAAAAAAAAAAAAAAAAAAAACAGCGCAGTGCAACATGTGCAGCTACTACTTTGTATGTAGACGCACCCTCATGTCACATTTGGCATTCAATGGAAGCCTCAGTGTAGCAGAGAGGATAAGTGCCTTTTTTCCACAAATGTGACAGCAGCATCTGATATGACCCTAGAATGTGCAGAGCTCAAGTAAAAGATGAAACTGGAGGTGTAGAGAAAAGTGATGTATATGGTGTAGTGCTACTTTAAAATTCTGGATATGAGTTGCAATAACAGGGGCATCAAATGTGGGAGAAAAAAGTACAATTCTAAGAGCCCACAGCTGACAGAGGTACTAAATATATTAGAATATCAGTAATATCATTTTTTGCCATATAAATTTAATAAATGTTTGCTTTTAGAGACCACTTTTGTAACACTTTATATGAAGCCCCTCTTTATAATGCATTATAAACACATTATAATCATGTATATAAGATATTATAATTAATTATAATGTGCTGTAAAATCATAGTTATAAGACCTATGCTAATTAATTATGCTTTATAATAGAAATTCTAAGTCATTTTATTGCTATAATAATACAATGAATTATAAACATACTCAAAATGAGACAAATTGGGTACAAAGATATAGGACATGAAATATCCATAATGCTTTATGACATTAAATCTGACACTGAAAATTATTATATCATGCTTTGCATTTGCATTGATGACTGCTGTTTTCTAAACTGTAGCAAATTTAATTCAAGAACTGAGTTGATATATTTTTAACAGCAAGATTAATTTCAGTATTTTACGTCCTATTGTCAGCTTTGTGTGGCTTTTATTATAATTTTCAGTAGGGACAATTTAACCTTAAGGTTTTTGAACATTATAGTAGTGTTAATGTGTCATAAACTGATTAAAACGTGTGACAAGAATGACAGTTTCAGGAAACCTTTAAATACAGTCAGTGTCCTGCACATGTTTTGAATTAACTCCTAACCTCAATCATCTTTCTGAGATGCTTCACTGTTGTCAGATGTGATATATAATTTTATAAAACTAAAAGCACAATATAGCACACAAGCTGTATTAACTAATCATGTATAATAGAATTACAATTATATGCCAAAGAATTATGTTGACTTATGATTACTATTAAAGGAGTTTTATAATGGAAAAACAAATTTTTCCTTTCCAATACACATAAACAACAGTCATCCACCAGTCCAGCAGCCCTGAAAACATGTGAGCAAAAATGTCCCTGCAATTTGTGTGAGACCCAAATTTTTAAAAGTCCCTCTGAAAAAAGAGGACATTCTGAATTGTTTCACTTCTTTACGCAGCCAGATTGCAGCGTTTCGTCTGTATGCTGATCTGTTCAGAGAGCCATCCCTCCTCCTCCTTGAAACTCCTACCCGAGCCCCAGCCTACCCTAGCGCCAGTCCGCCATGTTTGTTTTGCTCTGGTGCTGTAAAGAGTATTAGAGCCAAACAGAGTACCTGCTCTGCTGTTGGTCTTACAAACCAACCCAGAGTTTTATTCTCTGTTCTGACTAGGGACAACTGTAGTTTTATGTTTTAACGATAATGTGCCAGTTGGAGCTACAGGTGAAGCTACCTAAGCACTGGATTGCTGATGGGGAGAAGCTGCCAGGCTCCCTTCTACAGTGAGCTTCTGAAAAACATCTCAGTTTGGGACCAACAACAGCAGATACACCACCAGTAAGTGTTGCTTTGGAAAAGCATTAGTTAGAGTTAAATATGAGATTGTTAACATGTGCTGTGCTTGTGTGTAATGAGCTTGTTAGCTTGTGTATTTCCTTTTGATCCCAATAAACACCAAGCTTAGTGTTCAAATCTGTAAACTTGTGTGGAGGGACAGACAGACAGGTACAGTAGGGTTTTGAAGCTAATTACTGTACACAGACAGTTAAAGACGCCGGGCCGTCTCTGATGTTATGGTTTAACTTAAAATATGCAGCAGAGGATTTGGAGCCACAACAAAGCTCCTGAACTTGTTTCACTGACTCTAAAGAGAAATGCTGGTGTAATAATAACTGATGCTGAAGTTTAGCTTCAGAGTCTGTCCCTGGTCAGAGATATAGCATCTGGCCTGAAGATAAGCTTATATAATCTTTGGAATAACTAGTTGATGTAGACACAGTTTACACCGTACAGGTGGCACTTTTATAATCAAAATGCAGGAGAGCTTGTTATGTTTTATTATGTAAAATTTTGCTGTTACATCTATTTTCAATATTTGTCAGTTCATCTCTCGTAGACATATTAATTTCTTCCCTGTTTTCCTTCTCAAGACTGTCAGCCACACATTCAACTGAGTGAAATCAACTGTCCGCAAAAGCAAGCGGACAGTCAGCTGCTTTTCAAGGTCCAGTTTACAAAGTCTGAGGACAAGAGCTTGGTCAAGCCAGTGGAAGCAGATCCAACCTTCAGTTTGTTTAGCAGTAAACATTACTATTCCATGCACAAAACTTGACCATATATTAACAACTAGAAAAGCACCTCCACCAAGCAGCTCAGTTCCACCCATAAATTATAATTTCCACCCAACATAATAGTACTATATTTATTTTATACACACATTGTGGAATGGAAAATATCAATCTGCAAGAAGTGTGATTATTGTTGATATAAATATCCTCCAATAGAGTGACCTAGTTAGTAGTGGGTCTTGTAACTCGTTGACTGAACCAACTTGCTGCTGCTTGTACAGATGTTGGTGTTGTGTGCGCCGCGGCGCTTCCAGTGGGCAATGTCGCCAACCTGTTGATCGGAGGAAAACCCCGGTGCTTCGGTGCGCGGCGTGTTCTCTCTATGTGGAATTTGGGGGTTAGGTTTTTACTCACACACACAGACTTCTACTATGATGGACTATTCCCGTATGGACATTATCAGCAGCCTTGTTTCGAGTGATTAACAGGCACGGCAAGAAAGCAAGATGGCCAAAGCTGGAGGAACGAGTCCACAGATGGGTGCTTGAACAACGTGCTGCCAGGAGAGACTTGGTATAGGCCCATTTATGCTCAACGTTAAAGACGGATCCAGATACGGACGGAGCCTTCTGTCTGTGCTCTGCGTTCATTTCAACTGTATTTCTGGACGTTTCCATTAAGCTTACAGATATGGGCCGAACGGAGCAGTACCACTGGAAACTGCTTGGCAGTGTTGCTGTTACTACCCATTACGTAGCCCTAGTGAGACACGAAGAAGAAATAATAATGGCAGAGCTTTTTGAAGAGAAACTAGTTAGGAAATACAAACATCTGTTTGATGTTACTTCACCTGGACACTGGGACAAACAAATGCATAAAAAAACAGCTAGGAGGTGACTGGAGAGCAATTAAACATCAGTTGGTCAGCATCGAAGGAGAAGTGGCGGTCTGTGCGAGACAGATTTGTTCAAGCCCCCCTGGTGGATGTATTGGCTAACAGTAATGCCAACAGAAAGGACGCAGTGGGCCTTCTTGGTGTTACCGCTTCATTCAAGGAAACCACCTCTCTATCAGAGCACTAAATACATGCGACTTATAGTCCGGTGCAACTTATACATGTTTTTTTTTTTGTTCATTATGCATTTTTTGACTGCTGCAACTTATACTCCGGAGCGACTTATAGTCAGAAAATACGAGAAAATACGAGAAAATACGGTAAATAGAACCTGTCTGACAAAGTGAAGTAGGCTGCAAGATCTCAAAAAGAAACACATCATACCACGATCCAAAGAAATTCAAGAACAAATGAGAAACAAAGTGATTGAAATCTGTCAGCCCATTACAAAGCCATTTCTAAGGCTTTAGGACTCCAGTGAACCACGGTCTGAACCATTATCCACAAATGGAGAAAACTGGGAACAGTGGCAAACCTTTCCAGGAGCGGTCGGCTGACCAAAATGCCACCAAGAGCACAACCACGACTCATCCAGGAGGTCAAAAGAACTCAGGACAACCTATTAAGAACTACAAGCCTCGCCTGCTTCAGTTAAAGTCAGTGTTCATGACTCAACAATAAGAAAGAGACTGAGCAAAAATGGCATACGTGGGAGAGCTCCAAGGCCAAAACCACTACTGACCAAAACAAACACAAAAGCTCGTTTCACATTTCTGTGAACTGGCAAGACAAAAGTTGAACTTTTTGGAAGGTGTGAGTCCTGTTACATCAGGCGTAAAAACAACACAGCATTTGATATAAAGAACATCATAGCAACAGTCAAACATGGTGGTGGTAGTGTGATGGTCTGGGGCTGCTTCAGGACCTGGAAGACTTGTTGTGATTGATGGAACCATGAATTCTGCTGTCAACCAGAAAATCCTGAAGGAGAACGTTTGGCCATCTGTTCGTGACCTCAAGCTCAAGGGCACTTGGGTTACGCAACAGGACAATGACCTGAAACACATTGCAAGCCCACCTCTGAATGGCTTAAAAAAATAAAATTAAGGTTTTGGAGTGGCTGAGTCAAAGTCTGAATTTAAATCCAATTGAGATGCTGTGGTGTGACCTTAAATGGGCAGTTCATGCTCAAAAACCCTCCAATGTGGCTGAGTTAAAACAATTCTGTGAAGAAGAGTGGGCCAAAATTCCTCTATAGTGATATGAAAGACTCATCGCCAGTTATCGCAAACGCTTGATTGCAGTTATTGCTGCCAAGGGTGACACAACCAGTTATTAGGTTCAGGAGGCAATTACTTTTTCACATAGGGTCATGTAGGTTTGGAGAGCTTTGTTCCCTTAATAAATAAAATCACCATTTAAAAACTACATTTTGCATATACTCAGGTTATCTTTGTCTAATATCAAAATTTGTGTGATGATCTGAAACATTTCAGTGTGACAAAAAATGCAAAAAAAAAAAAAAAAAAAAAAAAATCAGGAAGGGGGCAAATACTTTTTCACAGCACTGTAGAGCCTTGAGCTGAACACTAGTCTGTATAATTTAATCATACGTACAGCAGACAAACTTGCCTTTTAAAGTACACTACTAATCTGTTAATAAGGTAGAAAACCTTTCTCCTTATCTCAGAGATCATTAATAAACACAACCTCATATTGTATAACTGTTTTCAATAAGAAGGGCTTTCTATCATTAACTCTGCCAAGAGGTTATGGCGAACAATTGTTTTTGCTCAATAACTCTCTAACTAATAATGATGATTCTGAGTGCTAGGTGTGTGTTTTCAAACAGGTATGTAAAGTTTGAGGAAAATGCATTATTTCATGGAATTCTGTTTGTATCCCTCCACAGATTACACAGATGAGCTGCCAAACATCGTCAAACCAGCGCGCCAGGTTTGTCAGGCCAGTTGAGGAGGATGCCGCTGCCACTCACGGTTTAAAGTTTAAATGTGACGCTGCCTAAAACAAACATCTGAGAGAAAAGAGAGAAAAGACTGTGACAACAGAACAATACTGCAAAAATATTGTAAACATGTGCTTGATCTGAAGGCATTGTGAGCTGCAGCTGATGTGCATTGACCCAGTGTGTTATAGCTGTTACACTGTAAAGAGTTACTATGGAGAATGATGACCTCTGTGATTGACTGTTGACACCCCTCTTGTTCATTCTCTGTGTTTTAAACATATATGTTTGAAGTCATGCCAAACATCAAACAAATGTTTATCAGACATTTGACCTGCAATTTACCACAACTTAGTTTGGTCATTTGTAGCATGCAGAGTGTGACCAGTTGGCGTGGCATTTGTTTGTCTAAACAATGGGAAAAACAGGCCATCACGTATGGCATAAGGACAGCCCTGTGTTAGTGAGCGTTTTGTCCCACTCTACAATACTAAATACTAAAGTGTGAACATGGATTGATCCAAATGAAAAAAAGCCTGTTTATCATAAAAAAGGAGAAAAAAATAGCTGTAGATGTAAAAAAGACAATGGAGTCTGCATGAGGCAATTATAGGGAGAAAATGATGCTCGAATGTCTACAGAAAAGAGCAAAGATGAACTGGCAACAGAAAATAGCACACGTACTTATAAGAGAGAGGGGGAAAGGGGAAGAGAAATCACTCAGACCAGGTAAAGTGATCTGGGATGAGGCATACGATCAGGAAGGTTGAAAATGGAGGGGCAGGAGGGAAAGATCTGAAACCAGAGCTCAAACCATCAAATAATAATAATAATGATAATAATAATAACAATAATAATAGAATCAAATTTGAAAGAAGGAAAACGTAGAAAGAGTCAATATGAGGCCCAGGGTTTTGCGAAACTAGTGATACATACAAGCATGTATGGAACGGATAATGTACAGTAAGCAGTTTTGAAATATTAAACTTGTATTTTGTATAATTTAATAATTACTTGTTTTTCTGGAGAAATAAGTAATTTTCCAATTAAAGCTGTTTCTGTTATAAATTCAAATCCGCTAGCCTCATTAAAATTAGTCCAGTTATCAGATTCAAGACAAATTTAACAGAATATTTCTTTTGATCATGAGGTCAAACAAGGTATTCAGGTCTACATTTATAACTGCAGCAGATCCAGGTCTCTGCCTCATCACTTTCTGCGTCTGTCCACATTTACTCTCTCATCTATCAGCTTTAAATGTTCTGGTGTTAAAAGGCTGCAACAGCCAGCTCACTCAAGGGGAGAGAGAACAGTTGATACAGAAGGAGAGGAGCACAGACAATGGCTGTGTCCAAATTTTGGGGCTGTAACCTTCAGAGTGGAGATTTGAAGGCTGGATTGTTGAAACATTATTTTAATTTAGGGTATGTCCTTCTTTCTTGGTCTCATGAAGGATCTTTCTGATTAATCTTTCATGGCAGGACAAACCTCATATTCATTGTGCACAGTGTCTACATTTTGAGTCAGCCTTTATTTATATTCAAAGTCTGACACTACATTTATAATGTGAGAGGTGGTAAGAATATGAAATATAAGCAGGTTAAACTAAATTTAATGATAAATAATGCATAAATATCCGTGTTGCTGCTAATCAGCGACACATCCGTCATCACACATCAGAAAGATCCTTCATGAGACCAAGGCTGTAATAATTCAAAACAAAAAAAAACTACTTTGGATAGTGTAAATAGAAAGTAGATACTGGATAGATAAATATAAATTATATTCTTTATAATATATATATATAATATAATATAATATAATATAATAATGTCACTAATAAGGTCAGTTGTAGGTAAAAAAATTAGCTAAATTAAAGCCAAATACAGTTTTAATGTATAATATTTTAATACCTTGCTTGTAAAAGCAAATTTTTTTAGGTGCTTAGCAGTATGAGTGGGTTAAAGGTCCCACGTTCTGTTGTACTTGACCGTTACATCATGGGCTCTAATTTCATAGACCAGGCGCAGGTGGGGTGCACCTGCCCTGTGCCGCACCTTCGCCGTGCCAACAGGGTGTGTCCAGGGCATTTTGCAAGTTTCGTGCATGGCGCAGTCTGGCGCAGGGAGGCGCACCCATGCCTCCGTCTCTCCCACCAGCGCAAGTAGCAGAGAGGGAGGACAGAAGGCGTGAGTGGGTTTAACACTGCAGAGTGTAATCTTCACCAATCAAACAAACGCCTCTCCTCGCCTTTAAATGCGCCGCGGGCGAGACGCAGTGGCAATTTCACCTCGGTGGAGAAGATGGACAGAGCTGCTGTCACTTTCGCAGCAACTGGGAGAGCGCAGGTGCCATCGGGCCACGCATCGGAGGACACGATGCGCGTCACCGTGTGGACCACCTCGTGGGACAGATATAATCTGTTCCTGTGTCATAATATGAGTACAAAATTACGTGATAATTACATTTAAACACAGCAGCAGGCTAATCCATTCATCATGCTTGTGATCCACCTGCATTCCTGGTCTGTCATCGCCTAATAGCAGAACCTTTGGTGAAATTATATCTCCTCCTCATCCTCCTTGTAATAATGTACTCCATCTTTTTAGATCACGTTACGAATAAAGATTAAAACAGAGAAATATGGGCAATCACAGGTAAATCCTTAAGACACCGAGTGACTTACATTTATTCAGCGAGCGTCTCTCTCTTTTTCTTTTCTTTTGAATTTCATGAGATGAGAGAAGCCGGATACTCCGTATCGGATGATGTGGCTGTTTGTGGTTGGCTGAGAGATGTGAACTCGTTAGTTATGACAAACGTCTCTGATCTGACATCAGATGACAATTAATATAGATACAAATGTATGTGCTGGTTCAGACGGTTACATTAAATAGTGGTTGCTGTGATTGTTTATTGCATTGAAATGTGCCTGACACTGTGGATACCTGCCTGTGAGGTTTTGGTGACGTTTGCGCACTGTGCGTCTGTCAGCCAAATTACCACTGCACCGGTTGCGCCTTGCCTGCGCCTAGAATAGACCAGGTTGGAGCTGGCGGGCTTTCAGCGCACAGTCCGCGCAGTTTTTTGGCACGAAATTGTCACTGCGCCAAGCTGAATCTTTCGACACCTCCCCCTGGTGCGCCGGTCTACCAAATTGCCAAATTGGCTGCGCACGGCGGTGCGCCGGACAAAATTACCACTGCGCGGGGTGTGCCAGGCTGCGCCACCCTGAGTTGCGCCAGGAAATTAGAGCCCCTTGTCTTGGGTGTCTATTAGGCAAGGATTTGATTTCAACTGATTTAATTTACACTGTGTTGAAGGAAATGCCTTGTCATGTCACCGTTTAATGCCTGAACCTAATTTCTTTACTATAGTAGCTGTCATCCCCTTTTTGGCGGAATTAAGTCAAACTTTCTGCTGCTGCGCTCCACCATGGTTTTGCTGTCGAAACTTTGTGTACGCCGTCTGTCAACGTAATGCTACTATGATACAGCAGGTCCTTGAAGAAATATAAAACTTACATGCACTGTCACATTCTCACTGACACTTAATCAAGATAAAGTGTATGCAGCATTTTGGAACTGAAACCATGTCCCTTCACAAGTCCTTGTATTTTAAAAACTTAGAGCTGTTCCAAAGTAAAGCCAGCTCTCCATACCCAAGCCTATGTCTCACAGTGGATGGGATGTGTCAGATTCATAGAGAGTCAATAAAGCTCTGCAAAGTGAACACATTTCATGTTGCTTTTATTAACAGACATGAAGCCTGCAGAGGAGGGAGCATGAAACACAAAGCACTGTACATGGAGTGCACCAATAATTCTGCACTGTGCCTTTGGGTTTGTGTTTGCTTCACTCTGCTGTTCATGTCAGAGAAATTCCTCTGTTGTGCTGGTGTTTTCTTGCCCATTATTATCCCTCAGCTAAGAGCCAATAGTCACTTGGTATTACTGCAAGCCTAATTTTAGCACAATCAGATGCGTCTTTTTTAGTGGAGACGGTTGTCATCCATACCCAAACACTGCAACAGCCCTACTAACAAAACATGTTATCAATACAATAACTTACTTCTTGTAATTGTCATTAAATAAATAGCTTTGTAGTTAAATGTAACTTTATCTCCCCTTTTTTAAAGTCCAGTTTTGTTCAGTCATCTTTATAAGAATTTAGTAACTATCTCAGTTGAATGCTATTTGTTTTTTATTGTATCTGCCAAAGTGTGTTTCACTGAAGACTTCAAACCATCTGAACTTTTCCTCTGTAGCTTTCAGTATCTGCTCTGACAGATTGGCTCTGGGTCCTTTATTTATTTATATCAACAAACCAACACCTACCATGAGTCCATCTGGCCAGCCATAATACTTATTATTTTTCTTTCTTCACAGCTTTTGTGATGAGAATTATCACGTTAAGGCCACAGCTGTTGAGCTAAATGCCTGGAATGGAGAAGCATTAAACCCCTTATTAAAACAAATGTGGCTGCAGAGTGGGTGTTTATACGCCAATCGCTTATTCACCCACTGAGACCGTAATTATAACCAAAGCTGACTTCATTGTTCTGGATTTGGACGTCACTTTGAGGCTGCAAACACCTGCTGGAATGAATTACACCCATAATGAGCAGTCTGAGGCAAAGTAAGAATTCATTTTACCCTTCTTCTTGTCTATTTGTGTCTGTTTGTCATAATTTTCTCTATCATTTAAGTGACATCTGTGCCTGGTATTCTGCCTCCCTTTTTGATTTTATTGACACATTTTCACATGAGTAAAGAGTCAGCGAGAGACGTAAAGTAGCAGGGAGAGGCGCTGTAAGAAGAAGCCGCACTGAGATAAAGGAAGGAAGGGGCAGACGCAGGGTGTGACGTCTCATTTAGCAGCGGCAGAATCTTTCAGCTTCATCGGCTGGTGTTGGTGGAGGAACAGGGAACAGCCGGGCTCCCCTACAGAGAAAGGGACCAGCGCAGCGAGATGAAATGGCTCTTTCAAAAGCACTCTGATCACGCATTCCTGCAAATTTCTTCCCATCATGCTGAAAAATAAATAATATATAAATAAAAGAAATCAGTGTTTATTTGCAGTGAAGTATGCTGCTACAGTCTGAGGCTGCAGTGTGGAAGCTCACAGCCTGAGATCATTTGTACTATACAAATGAGAAGCAGGGAAAAAAGGGTGTGATTATGAAATAAAAGTGCATACAAGTAGGCTTGAAGTGGCTTATCTGGAGCACCAGGACTATGCCCAGTGGGCCAGGCTGGTTGTAGGGCCGCGAGGACCAGTGCACAGTATCATCAAAAACGTACCTCCAGCTTCATCTGCTGTGAATGTAGAGAAGTCATAGATATGTACACATAGAGACTGCTGTATGCCAACATGGGAGCCATAATTGAGAGGGGTTGTTGTGGTATAAAAATGAGTGGAAGTTAGTGGCTGTGGCGTGTCACATGTAACTTGCCCTCTCCAAAATGGTGCATATCTTTGTAGCGTTGTCTCATTATAGCCTTACAGACAGTGTGTGTCTCAAACAAGAGTTTACACCTGGTTTGTTTGGTATCAACGGTTTATCATATGCTCAGAGAGGGAAAAGATGGCCAATAAAGCTGAGACTGTGTAGAGAAAGTTAGGTTCAAGAAAAGGACAGTTGTAGAAGCTGGCGCCGCTAGTTCAACAAAACTCAATACATTTTTTTAAAACAAGATCACAGCCTGGTTTGATGATATAGGTAAGATAGCAGTGAAACATTTAAACACCTGATACACAAAAGAAAACAAAATTTACTGTGTACATGATGTCTAGCTCTTGGAAATGAAATGTGTGGTGTTATTTAGCATTTATAAAATATTTAAATATGTTTTGTGTCAATATGTCTGTGCTACAGCCTCAACTAATTATCAATCACTCAGCAGCAGACCCTCAGGGAGAGTGAGGACGAGGCACCACAACCAAGCACAAGCCAGCAGCCCATGATATCAGAGAGGGCAGGTAGGTTTCAGTGTTAATTTGATACAAAGAATGCACTTTAGCCCTATTTTATTACTGAAATGGGCCTGACTTAAACCCTTTAACGCCTGTTGTATCATATATGATACATACTTTTATGATACCTCTATCTAATCAATATGATCAACAATTACTAAAAAACATCTGAATACAATCAGATAAATGATAAGAATGTCCATAAGAATGTCCTCAAATGGATTATCAGTTGCGAAAAACACCTAATGTATCAAATGAGATACAAAAAATATATATGTTAAATTTTATGGGAATTTTGATTTTTTTAGGATTTTAGTAGAAAGTGAAATAAACATTTCAGCTCCTACAAATTAGAATGTTATTGCTATAATTTGTGTTTTAAGGCATTAAAAGGTTAAATACTGTGAAAATGAGTGAAAACTAAAAACAGACCAGCTGTATGAATGTTACCAAAAATACTGTGGTGTAAATAGGCTATTGTAGACTTGAGCAACATCAATCTAAAAATTCAAACTTGATTTTAGTGGCAGAAGCTCTGAAAGAACCCAACAGTGTTAGCGGCACATTTGTTGCTGTGAATAATGATGCACAAGTACTGTTTTCCACAAAGTATGAATAATAACACATTATCACTTTTTGTTCCAGTTCTAGCAGCATTTATATCCACAATCTAAGAGTGGTCACTTATTCTTTGTAAAGCATTAACAGAAGAACTGTTTTATAATTTAAAACGCCCAACTCAGAACTGAAAGGGGCAAGAGGAGAGGAATATAAAATAATACAATACATTTGATATGAAATTATTTTTTGATTGCTTCAGTCCAATCAAGTTTTCATGTTAGATGAAATTATAAAATGCCGTATGAATAATGAGGATGTAGAGAATATTGCAGTATTTCAAGTGTTTATATCCATGATGCTAAAATTATACCTACAAGCTGAAAGCCAAAGTGAGCTGCTGTACCATCGAACTCCAGGGCTGAAACAGAGTCCCACTCCAGCCCTGTGTGTAAGAGTTAAGATGGAGCCTCCAATGATAATAGTTGTATTTAACAGAGGCATCCAAAACGTTTTACATCTTGAGATACACTTCATGTATTCATTAAGCTCGATCCATATTGCTAATTAACTTCCCCGTTGCGAGTCTTATCTCAAATTGCCTTGGCGCTGCACAGATGTTCAAGAAACATCTTTTTGAAATGCCGAGCCTTGTAACCGAATGCCTGTTAAAGAATTCTCCGCCTGAGGGGAATTATTTTTTAACACCATGCAGTGACTTACAAGAAAAGTTGGATGAAAAGCAGTGAATGTCAACAGCTCTGTAGAAATTAGTGGCGATTATGTATGCGCCAATGCCCCTGGAAGTGGCAATCCAGAATGCAGGAGTACACAGCTGCTTGTTAGGCACACACCATAATACTCAGCATTTTGCTTTTTCACCATGTACTGTAAAGGGCTTTCATCTTTAATACAGCCAAAGACTCAGAGGTCTTCTGAGGACTTTAAAGGATAAGAAATTTGACACATGCAAGGAGAAACATGAAAGTTGAAGGATTGAGGAGAAGTGGTGTTGGCTAATTGACTTTCCCACGGATATAGAGACTTTCAGACCCTTTTAGCCGCTTTATTCATAAGCAGCAGCAATCAAAATATAGAACTAAACCACAGCCACATATTTAATTGACCATGCTTTTGGGCTGTAGGTAGATTGTTTGGAATACACCAACTACAGGGGCAAGGTAGGGAGAAATGACTTGTTTACAATATCTCTATAACTGTGCAAGATCAGCTTTGTTTTGTAAATCTACAGAGGGCTCCAGGTCAAATATATCACCTCCAGAAGATTTTTAGTCCAGCATTAAGTTTGGTGTTTTTTAGAGATTCTGATAATCTACAATCTACTTTGATTATGTGACTATTTTCCTGATTTTTTGATTTTAAAAAGTATTCCTAAAGTTTTTGGCCCTCAATGTTAAATTTTGAAAGCAGTAACAACAACTTCTGGTCAGTCTGTTGACCAATTATTCATTCATTCATTCATTTTCTATACCGACTATCCCTTTCGGGGTTGCGGGGGGCTGGAGCCTATCCCAGCTGTCATTGGGCGAGAGGCGGGGTACACCCTGAACCAGTCGCCAGTCGATTGCAGGGCAACATGTAGAGACAGACAACCACTCACGCTCACACCCATACCTAAGGGCAATTTAGAGTGACCAATTAACCTAATGAGCATGTTTTTTGGTCTGTGGGAGGAAGCCGGAGTGCCCGGAGAGAACCCACGCATGCACGGGAAGAACATGCAAACTTCACACAGAAAGGCCCTGCCGGACCCGGGAATCGAACCGGGGACCTTCTTGCTGTGAGGCACGTGCACTACCTGCTGCGCCACCGTGCCGCCCCCTGTTGACCAATTAGATACACCTTATTATCTTATGGCTGGCTGTGCTAGCAATGCTAACATCAGCCACACTTTGCCTTATATTGTCATTGAACACTATGTTAGTTTTTCTGTTGTAATATTCAAACAAATCCAACCCACAATCGACTCTCTTCTGGTTCATTTGCCTTGTTTGGTCCTTGCTTGGCTTAGATGGCTTTCACTTCCACTGTGAACAGAACTCTGGTCTGCTTGGATGCAAACTGAGACCCCAGTTTTCACTCCTTTGGTCTGCACCAGAGTCTGTGTGAGCTTTCACACCACCCCAAATGACCTAAACTTTCCTATAAAGCAAACCAAGGTTCATTTGGTCTGGGCAAAATGACTTTTGAACTACAAAATTACCCAGTTTTTCTCTGAGTCAAAAGGACCTCTTTCACAATACATGTAATTTTGCCCACAGCCCAATTTTTTGTTTATTGTGTGGTATTTGTAGTACACCCAGAGTCTCCCAAGAATATACCTTTAGAAAATCCAAAAGTCATCCAGGGCCTGTACTATGACCTATTTTATGATCATTGCCATAGGTGTGAGCCAGGGTGCACACTTTACCCCAAAACTTACTCAAACACAAATAATAAATCATCAAATTGGGTCAAATCACCTTCACTGAAGTCTGGTGCATCTTTTGAAATCAAATGTAAAGCTAAGTATTACAATTGAAAGAAGTTATTGAATTTTAACTGGAAAAAAAAAAGTTTTTTTTATGATTTTTTCAACAAATTCAATTCTTTGGAGATGTGTCTGACCAACTTACAGTTGCTGTACACCTAAAATACTTACAAATTATTTGGCCACATATATATTCTCAAAGTGGGAAAAAAATCATCAAATTCTGAGACCGATAAAGTTGTTCAATTAACAGGTTGGGTTACTGTGGTAGAATCAGGATACTGTTCCATATCTTGTATATCAGGGAACCTTTAAAGATTTGTTCAGAATTCATCCTTTAAGTATGATTTCTTTTAGAATTTGAATGCTAGATTCAAAACAAACATTTCACATGAATTGTTATTCATTTTAATATTGAACAGCCACAAAGGGCCTGTATATTATGCCTTTGTGATGAGATAATAATGAGCCATTGATACAAGTACAAACCGATGCAGTTTTGGATTGTTGTAATCAGATTGTATATATCTACAATGACAGCAATACATAAACATTACTTCTGTCAATTTCTGTTTCTAGTACTTATATATACATGTAATCTGTTTTATGGCCTTCGTGTCTTTTTGCATAGCAACGGCTTGGACAATTTTAATTTGTAGACTGGAACTATAGTGAGGGAAAGGGGATCTGAGAAATCCATAAGATGTATGATTGGCTGGTTATTTCATAGAATGGAGTCTTTGAATTTGCTTGTGTATGGTTGGAGGGGTTTCTGATTTTGAAAATGTTTATAATATCCCAAATAATAGATTACAGATGCAACATGTGCTCACATGCCAGAGGTTCTCTTTCCAGCAGGACAGAGACAATAATATGCCTTCACAGGATCATCTGATGCATTCTTGTCAAATTGAATCCAAACATTGTATTTTATTTGAGATATGTGACGAGAATGAATCTGTCCCCTAATGAGATCAGCATCATGCTGGTAAACCCAAATCTCATAGTCACCATCACTTTTTTGATGCTCAGCAATGTAGCCAGGGGACTGTTTGATTTGGTATGTACCGCATGTTATGGTCTCAAGGTATTCCAGATCCACATGAGGGAACGAGATATCAGATGCTTCAAGCTTCTGCCATTCACTACGAGCTCTACGTGACATATTTGTTTTTTATTTTTCAAACCTTTCATGGAATCAAATGACCATGCTTACTAATCTTTCCCAAGCTACACTGTCAAGATATTTTCATACAATTGCAGATATTTTGAAAAAAAAAATGATGGTATATATATATAAAATACAATGTTTGGATTCAATTTGACAAGAATGCATCAGATGATCCTGTGAAGGCATATTATTGTCTCTGTCCTGCTGGAAAGAGAACCTCTGGCATGTGAGCACATGTTGCATCTGTAATCTATTATTTGGGATATTATAAACATTTTCAAAATCAGAAACCCCTCCAACCATACACAAGCAAATTCAAAGACTCCATTCTATGAAATAACCAGCCAATCATACATCTTATGGATTTCTCAGATCCCCTTTCCCTCACTATAGTTCCAGTCTACAAATTAAAATTGTCCAAGCCGTTGCTATGCAAAAAGACACGAAGGCCATAAAACAGATTACATGTATAAATAAGTACTAGAAACAGAAATTGACAGAAGTAATGTTTATGTATTGCTGTCATTGTAGATATATACAATCTGATTACAACAATCCAAAACTGCATCGGTTTGTACTTGTATCAATGGCTCATTATTATCTCATCACAAAGGCATAATATACAGGCTCTTTGTGGCTGTTCAATATTAAAATGAATAACATTTCATGTGAAATGTTTGTTTGAATCTAGCATTCAAATTCTAAAAGAAATCATACTTAAAGGATGAATTCTGAACAAATCTTTAAAGGTTCCCTGATATACAAGATATGGAACAGTATCCTGATTCTACCACAGTAACCCAACCTGTTAATTGAACAACTTTATCGGTCTCAGAATTTGATGATTTTTTTCCCACTTTGAGAATATATATGTGGCCAAATAATTTGTAAGTATTTTAGGTGTACAGCAACTGTAAGTTGGTCAGACACATCTCCAAAGAATTGAATTTGTTGAAAAAATCATAAAAAAAACTTTTTTTTTTCCAGTTAAAATTCAATAACTTCTTTCAATTGTAATACTTAGCTTTACATTTGATTTCAAAAGATGCACCAGACTTCAGTGAAGGTGATTTGACCCAATTTGATGATTTATTATTTGTGTTTGAGTAAGTTTTGGGGTAAAGTGTGCACCCTGGCTCACACCTATGGCAATGATCATAAAATAGGTCATAGTACAGGCCCTGGATGACTTTTGGATTTTCTAAAGGTATATTCTTGGGAGTCTCTGGGTGTACTACAAATACCACACAATAAACAAAAAATTGGGCTGTGGGCAAAATTACATGTATTGTGAAAGAGGTCCTTTGAGCAAAAGAAAAAAAAATCACAGAAAGATTTTTTTTAGTTTATGTTCACATTATTTTTGTTCTTTAACCTTTGATCTATGAATTTTAAATCTAACCAGGGACATCTTTCAGTTTAAAATGACAAAAGAGCAAAGTTTTTCAGAAATCCCTTAAAACTTTCTTGAGATACTTCATTCACAAACAAATAATGTCCAGAAAGTTCCCTGCTCTTGACCGTTGAGATAGGCAAAATCTAGTCATTGCATACTTGTGTCATGTTGGAAGTTTGTGCAACGTTTGCGTGATATGGTGTAGGTGGAGTTGGAGGCATTCACAGGCAAAGAATGATCATGAACATCCACAACCTTACCTGACTTTCTAAATCCTGATCAATTTCTTTTTTAGACAAAGTGGAAATTTGGGCAGAGTTTGATTAATATCTCTCCTATCAGTCTTATATTGTGGTCAAAGTGAAACCAAAGACTCCATGACCTTGACCTTTGACCCATAACTTACAAATCTAAATAGTTCATCCTTAAATTGAAATGGTTTAAGTCTAATGAAAATCCCTTAAAGACTTTCTGAGGCATTGTATTCACAAGGCCTTCCTGTACAAACGTAGACACAATAGTAATAGTCTAAATGAATGATTTATGTAAGTCTAACACTATGGCTCTGGTGCCAGAGTTTTAGGGAGAAAAATGACTTACAATTTAGACTCTCTGTGATTTCAAGTCCCATTACAAGTAACAGTTTGATTTGGAGCATTGACACAAGATGTTTCAAAATGCAAAACAGCATTTATCAAAGCCGGATTAAGCTGTACTAAATCATTGATCCAGCTGCGACTGTCATGTCACAACGTTTTTACTGCAGTCGATTCTGCAGATCTCTTCAGTCAGTGAGAGTATTACTGAAGGCTGTGTGACCCAGTGAACTGCAGGATCCCAGGAGACCTCACCCCCACGCCCCCCCAGGCTCTACAAAGCCAACTGTCAGCACTTCACAGCTTCTTTTCAGGTGTTTGCTCCTGTTGAAGTGAGAGAACGTTTGAAACTGGCGAGGCAGAACAGATGGCAGGAACAGATTTGAGCCAGCAGCTGGACATCACATGCCATTAGCTTTAAGCTGCCCTCTCTCACCACAGCACCGGTCATATTGTCTCACCCCATCTTGTACATGCAGATGTCTCACAATTTCATCAAGAGGAGTTTAGAGTCTAACTTTTGTTGTGAGTATATGTGAGGGGAAAGGGTTTTCTGACGGTTAATACATGCAGGATAGAGCAGTTTAGGCTCAAGAAGCATGCAAGGATCCAGCTCCTCTGGTGGAGAACAGACCACAGTCTGAATCCCAAAATACATCCCCCCATCGCTCAGGCCCAAACAGGCAGAGAGGCATTTTGAATCATACCCATCAGGGTCTGAAAAATGCAATTTTATTCTAATCCAGACCCTGAACAAACAATCCAAGCATAGAGACAGCATGTGAGAGAAGCACAGGAGTGTAAAGGTTTTTCTCTTTCATCACCAGCTTATGAACCTTCTTTCAATTCTGACAGTCCCTGGACTTTAATTGAGAAGTTCCTAAAGGTACACACATCAGGCTAAAAAACAGTTTGTTCTTGCAGCATTGCAGACAGTTTGTTCCCTCTAAACACAAACTTTTTTAGAGGTAAAATGCAGGAAAGTTTTTTTCATTAGGATAAAAATGTTTTTAATATTGCACATCAAAGGGAAAAAGCTTTTAAAATTATCTTTTCAAAATTTGCATGAAAACAGTCTCTTCTAACCTGACACATCTGATGGACTTTTCAATATATTTCATTAGTCCATCTGGGCAACAGCCCATTGAAAATGTTTGGGAATAGGTAGAACCTTTCTAAAGCGAAGGTGATTCAATAGTTATTCAGTCAGTCACATTCATTGCAGGCTGAAAATATAATTTCCATAGAGAAGTTTGTAGTGTTAAGAAGAAATGCATCCAGATCTGATAAAACTGTAAGTGCAAGGTTAGATCTCTTCAGGAAGTCAGGAAGAAGTGCATGCAGAGAAAACGAAGCATCTCACCTATAGCCTGATATTTGAAATGATTTACTGCACGCACAAATGTCTCCTGGATCATTATTGCATGTATAACTTGAATTTACAAAGGATTTTGACCATCTTTAATGTTTAAAAACAGTTGCACCGAATGCAAATCATGAAGATCTGGATGCTTTTTCTTGCGATTTTAATATTTTCTCAGCAGGAGTCAAGATGACTCATAGCTAACCCTCACCAACGTGGAAAGAATTTAAAAGTAATCTTTGAAATACTTTTGTGTGTGTGTAATTTTGGTGAAACTTTCTTATACCCTCAGGAAAATTGGCATAGCTGGAGGTTATAATCCAGTCTCTATGTTTCCCTCTTGAAACACTTGTCAGCTCACTTTTGTTTCATTCAAAAGAGTGAATCTTATAAACGTCCAAAGTTTAGTCAGTCGTCATCTGCATGGTTTAGTTCTGCATTTGGAAAGTAAAATCAAACATTAGATTCTAATTGTTTATTCCTTGGGAATAACTTTAAGAAACCCATGTCTGCAAATTGCGTCCCAATTCCCAACCTTCCGACAGATGTGTCTGTTGTTTTCATCCCATAAGAGATTTTTAGAATTTGGTGCTTGTGAAAATACATGTTCATGAGCATCTGTGACAATACAAAGCACACATCTTACAGCCTTTCAAGTAACAAGGAGCTGTACTGTGCTTTAGCAATGTATGACATGCTCACAGCAGGTAAACAAACTGGCTTATGGGGTCAGCGTGCTTTGGAAGGTTGTGGCTTGCGTAGTTTGGGTGTGTTTTTTTAAAATGTTACAGTCAGTTCCAGAGAGAGGATGGTTATGTGTTAAACAATCAAACATATCTTAAGGCAGTAGATATATGCAACTCACATCTCCACTTGTAAAATAAACTGTTGCAAAATCTAAATTCGAGGCAGCAAAAATCCCATTAAGAGAATCCCTGGTATCCCTGAAGACATCAAAAAACATATTTTTATGACTAAAACCTCTCAGAGCTTTCATGTTGTAGAGAAAGCGCATGTTACAGCAGGGAAATCTACCAGTTTTCTCACAAATTCCCAGACAGAGTGGAATGATATGGAGCCTGAACTGCAGTTTAGGGATTTAAGTTATTCTGAGACTATGGGAATGTCATATTCTGATGAGGGACTCAGGGTCACATAATGGGAGCAGGGAGTGACATTGGGCCTGAAAAAGGTGGATTTCATCTCAAGCAGCACCTCATGGATGGGTGACCTGGGAAGACATGGTCTCACCGGTGTGGACAGAAATCCATTCTGCCAGATCCAATCGACTTGTCTGACATTATGTTTGAAGGGAGGGAACAGGCAGAGCGAGATAGAGAGCGTTTTACAAAGAGGAAGATAAGGAAGAAAGGATACCAGACAGTGTACAGTACTTTTTAAATAAAGGCTTGTTCATGATTCAGGATCAAACAGAAGCTGGTAAACAGTTCAGAATGTTTCTTTCAGCATTAAAAAATGTAAAGAGCAGAAAGATGTGATTATCAAATCTTTTCAAAACAAAACTCATTCTGAAGACAAGCTTTTTGTAATAATGAAAATATGCCCAAGGAAATGGTATCTACTTCTGTGTTGATGTCTTAACAAAGATGATGGTACAATCTTCAATAAATTCCTTTAGCCGACCCTATTTGCAGTGAGGCTGCAAACTTTCTCCACAGTTTTTGAGTCATTTCTTTGGATTTCATTGCAGACACATGTGAATTTGCAGTCAGTTACACTGGTGCCATTGTAACATACCTTTCTTTTCTGTTGCCCATTTTCTCTGTGTTTCCTTAGCCATGACTTAATGAATATTAACACTAATGTTTTGTTGTCCCACTTGAGGACTTTGGCATTGGAAAGTGGGAGCTCCACATACACACCATTAGACATGCACACACACACACAAAACAGTGCTGTGCTCTCTCCCTGGCTTTTTTATTCTTAAATGCCCCTTGAAAGGACCTGTTACTACACCCAAGACAGCAAGTTAAGGGTCATAGTGTCATAAGGCTTATTAAAAGTACCGTTTCAAGGTGTGCCATTAATTCCCTGTGACGTGTATATCTATCTATCTATCTATCTATCTATCTATATATATATATATATATATATATACATATAAATGTATGTGTGTGTGTGTGTGTGTGTGTGTGTGTGTGTGTGTGTGTGTGTTTGCGCACAAACTTAACGCAACCGGAATTTGTTTTGTAGAATAACTTACAGTAGTGCTTATTTTCTGTAAAGATCTTTTATTGGTATTAAATATGCCATCCAAAAAGTTTTACAAATTGGAGGAGGCAAAGGCACATATTTTAGCACCACAGTGTAACACATAGGTGGATTTATCTTACACTAGTGACCCAGAGTTAGAGTTGCAGAAAAAGGCCACAGCTGGGGGAAGGGGGTGTGTCAGCTTCACGATGACAAGGGGAGTCAACGAGTCCTCCCCTCTGAGAGTGAGGTCAATATAAATTGCTCTGTGTTTTCTTGCAGATAGAAACTGCTTTCAGGAGTGGCACATATAACAGCATGGGTCAAAAACTGCCTTGAGGAAAAAGTGAAAATATGTGAATATTTTTGAGTTTCTTTGCATGTTGTCATGTTATCATTTTATACCCAAGGCTTGAGGGAACCTTCAAAATTGAGAAGGCTTTTTCATTGTTGATCCATGAGTGATCCGTACAAAGATTTGTGAAATTTAAATTCCATTTTGTTTTGTTGTAATTAGATTGTTTTTCTGGACAAGAAACAATTAGAACATTATTTGACATCATTATCAGACAGATATTCTGATAGCCCAAGTTGTCTTGGAAAAAAAAAAGATGTATTACCTCCATTGTTGAGGTTTTACATGCATTAAAAAAAAAAAGCCAGATGGACCAAAAATAGCAAAGAATGGTTTGCTGTTATAATTGTCCAAACAATTTGTAACCTTCTCAGAATCTTTCATGATACTCATAAGCTTGACTACCTATGATTACTCTTATTTGTAATTCACAATATGTCTTCTAGCAGAATTTGTCTCCCATGTTCATTCTTAATAGTACATACTGGGTCACTAATATTCTGTAACCATGTTTGAAACATGCTGTATTTTGGGGATGGTCCGTCACACTTTGATGTATTTTTGAGCACCTTGACACCTGTTCGTAAGAAAAAGAATAACTAGACATGAGATCACCCCCATCTTCTTAACATTACAAGTGTGGGGGCGTATACTGAATAGATCTGTCCTAAGTTAACCATGAGGGGTCTGCATAAGGTCATAACAGCAAATGACTCTGCGAACTGGGTCAGAAGCTGAGGGATGGCACAGTGGTTACACTTATTTATGCTCTTTTACAAACATTAACCCAACATGAAGATGTTCTTTCCATATTTGATTCTTAAATTGAAAAGTGCTCCAGCAGATAGTTGTTCAAGCTAATTCCTAGCTTTGATTAATTTCCCACTCTGATATCATGTGACAGAGCCTCCTCCATTTATATTGTCATCTTTGACACTGACTGTTTATACTTCATAAAACCATAGCCTGCAGTCCAAATTTTCAGTTTTTGCATATTTAAAAATCCCATCAGCTCTCATTTAACACTCTGTGAATATTTCATTACATCAGGCTTTGTACTGAGGATGAGATGGAGCCCAATGCAAATTCTTTGCTTGCATTAAACTAGTTAAAAAGAAAAGGGTTGTCATTTCAGTACTAAGACATTCTGTTTTATACTTAGGGCTTCAGTGTTAACAAAAGTCTCTCCAGTTACAAACCATCCCAGCACAGTACACTTCGTAATAATAACTGTTCTGTTTGGGAGGCCAGGGGTAAATATTTTGGTATTCTTAAAAACATAAATGTAACAGTGTTTCATCATTGTGATATATTAATCTCACAAAATGGTATCATAATTGGTTTTAGGGAGATAAATGTGCTCAGTTAGATCATTTAAGAAACAGCACTTAAGGACTTTTTAATGATCTTCTCCTCTTAACTGTTGATTCTGGGAACTCTGCCACACTGTTACTCATCAACATGACCAATCTTTTTTCTCACTCATATATGGGAGCTTGTATCAAAGTTACTTAGGGCTGACTTTCATCAAACTGACCTAACTTTCAAGCAATATAACAACAAACAAGATAACATTTCTTTTCACTGTTTCACAGAGCACTAAAAGGCCGTCTGAAATAGAAATAAACGAAAACTTCATGAATTAAATTCATATCATCAGCAAAAAGTTGGTACATTTTTTCTGTCCATTACTATTTTCCATTACAAAAAACAGATGCTAACTATCTAAAAAAAATATTTTTTCAATGCTAAATGGCAACAAGTTCACTTCCTGTAAACTAAACACAAGACTTAAGTGTGGAAAAACTTGTTTATGTTCCCCTGAAAGGTGAAATGAAGGATCATGAACCAAAAACTTCTTTTATGGATCTTTATTACTAGAAAAGCTCTCCGAGAGTGCAGGCTTTTGCCAAGCAGCTCAGTTACGGCAGTGACTTTTCTGCTCCACATGGACAGCCGAGTCTCTGCTTATGTCTGTCCATGTGGAGATTGCTGTGTTATCAGTGTTCTAGTTACAAAGTTGGAAAAAATGGGCCGATCAACCAGGCTATTGTTAACCATTGTGTTAACAGAACTTCTTCAATGGCATTTCAAGGGAAGCTGGGAAATGTAGTGACATAGGCTTGAGAAACGTTGACGTCAGTTTGCAAATCAATTACAATTCCCATAATGCCATAAATACATGGGATTTGCCATTATACACTTCAATGTTTTTTTGTGACGTCAATCTGGATCAGATCACCACCAAAATGTAATGGCTTCTTCCTTGGACCAAACCACACCTCTGGTAAAAATTTCATGTAAATCCATCAAGTAGTTTTTGTGTTATCTTGCTCACAGACAAAAAGACAAACAAACAGACAGACCCTGGCAAAAACATAACCTCCTTGGTGGAGGTAAAAATTACAATCTTGCAAGAATGGAGACAACCAGAATGATCAGCGACAGGCAGTCCGTCAGCTGAGAAGAAAGTCTGACACTTAGGGCTCTTATTTCCTGGTGCAACTCAGAGTGGCGCAGCCTGGCGCAACCTGCGCGGTGGTAATTTCGTCCGGCGCACCGCTGTGCGCAGCCAATTTGGCAATTTGGTAGACCGGCTGCGCCAAGATGGATATGACGGCGCACCAGGGGGAGGTGTCGAAAGATTCAGCTTGGCGCAGTGACAATTTCATGCCAAAAAACCGCGCGGAAGGTGCGCTGAAAGCCCGCCAGCTCCAACCTTGTCTATTCTCGGTGCAGGAGAGGCGCACCCCGTGCAGTGGTAATTTGGCTGACAGGCGCACAGTGCGCACACATCACCAAACCCTCACAGGCAGGTATCCAGAGTGTCAGGCACATTTCAATGCAATAAACAATCACAGCAACCACTATTTAATGTAACCGTCTGAACCAGCACATACATTTGTATCTATATTAATTGTCCCGTCACATCTGATGTCAGATCAGAGACGTTTGTCATAACTAACAAGTTCATATCTCTCAGCCAACCACAAACAGCCACATCATCCGATACGGAGTATCCGGCTTCTCTCATCTCATGAAATTCAAAAGAAAAGAAAAAGAGAGAGACGCTCACTGAATAAATGTAAGTCACTCGGTGTCTTAAGGATTTACCTGTGATTGCCCATATTTCTCTGTTTTAATCTTTATTCTTAACGTGATCTAAAAAGATGGAGTACATTATTGCAAGGAGGATGAGGAGGAGATATAATTTCACCTAAGGCGCTGCTATTTGGCTCTGCCAGACCAGTAACACAGGTGGATCACAAGCATGATGAATGGATTAGCCTGCTGCTGTGTTTAAATGTAATTGTCACTTAATTTTGTACTCCTATTATGACACAGGAACAGATTATATCTGTCCCACGAGGTGGTCCACACTGTGACGCGCATCGTGTCCTCCGATGCACGGCCCGGTGGCCCCTGCGCTCTCCCAGTTGCTGTAAAAGTGACAGCGGCTCTGGCCTTCTTCACCATCGAGGAGAAATTGTCACTGCGCCTTGCCCACCGCGCATTTAAAGGCGAGGAGAGGCGTTCATCTAATTGGTGAAGATCACACTCGGCTGTGTTAAACCCACTCAAGTCTTCTCTCCTCCCTCTCTGCTGCGTGCGCCGGTAGGAGAGACGGAGGCGTGGGTGCGCCTGCCTGCGCCAGACTGCGCCGTGCACGAAACTTGCAAAATGCCCTGGACACACCCTGTTGGCGCGGCGCAGGCGCAGCGCAGGGCAGGTGCGCCGCGCCTGCGCCTTTAGTATAGAGTCACGTTATGTTAAGACATGGGTGTGTTCATGGAGTGTATGTGTGTGTATGTGAAGTGTGCCTGTGAGGTCAAAGTGTGTGTGTTTATAGTGTGTTTGTGTCCTATGTGAGTGCATGTGAGTGATATTTATAAGTGCTTGTGAGTTCTCATGGGAACGAGGGTGGGTGGGTGTGAGAAACAACATACAAAGAGTTAGAGACATCTAAAGAACATTAGATGTGGAGAGATGGAAAATCAGGAGATGGAAAAAGTTAGGGCTGAACAAGGTCAGGACATCTGGGCCTCTGCATATCTCTGTGTCCCCCACTCTTTCTACTCTACAAAAATCATCTAATACTGACATTTATGACCTAAGGTCATAGGTGATGTGTGAACCTAAGGCTAAAGCCGATAGGAGAAAAACACCATATGTGTTACATTATAAGTGATTAAAATATTGCATATTATCTCTAAAAGACCAAAACATATCAAACACTCATTAAATAGCAAATTTCCGGAGTAAGTGCCTCCAGTATTCACTTATTTTGACACCCCAAGCTATGCCTTGGATGCTCAATGTTTGTTTTATCATTCATTCGCTGTCTGTCTACATCTGGATTAAAGGGCAGCAAGGCAGCAGCCATCAGGTAAAGCTACAGAGTCTACTATGGTATGTAGCTGCATTATACCTAAGACAGAGTATTTGACTGTGATTTTGTTCCTCTATTGAAAAAACATGTAAAAAAAAAAAAAAAAATAGTGATACCAGCTTGTAAATCTGGTGCCACCTATTTTCATGTGCAAATTTCATAGTTATGCTCGCTCCCTGTGTGCATTCCTAAATTTCTGCAGAGCACAGTTTGTAGTAACAACTTACATTCATATTCAAGAATAAGTGATAAATCCAGAATTTACCAAAACACATGCCAGATTGTTCATTAATAACAATAATTGACAGTAATAACCTAATAAAAAAAGAAGTGTGCACCCTTAACACAGATCAGTGGAACCTGAGTGTAAACATGAGGTAAACACAACCCTTTTCAATTAAAAACTAGGCAAACAAAATGGGTTTAAGACAGAAAACATATTGACTAAAAGCAGTGACTTTGATGTACAAGCTGAATCCACTTATTATTTGTGCATGCTGACAGAGCTGAGCTTACCTTTTGCTGGCACGCAGCTACATGCAAACATGCCAACAGGTGGGAGAGAAACACAAAACAATGCATAATATCACGTATATATATATCTATATATCTATCTATATATCTATCTATCTATCTATCGATCTATATATATCTATATTTATATCTATATATATATGTATATGTATATATATATATATATATATATATATATATATATATATATATATATATATATATATAGATAGATATAGATAGATAGATATAGATATAGATAGATAGATATAGATATAGATATATTATTTTGCATTACATTAAGCCTGTGCAGCACCTTGGTGCACTATATAAACACACTTTGACAAGACTTGACTTGATTGTAACCCTTGGATCATTTGGGATACACAGCACTTCTACAAAGAATTGTTAGGCAGTAGTTTTCATTAAAATCAAGCTACTTATCACAAGTTACTGTCAAACTACAGCTGTGGTTAATACTTGTGACAGCCTGCAGGAAGGAGGAACAGGAGAGGAAGGCAAGGCTGTACCATCTATTGATCCTCTGGTGTTTGCTATCTGGACCACTGCAGGGAAATGAAGGCTCCCAGATATCACAAATCTGGAATCCCATTAATACCCACCCACAGTCTGCTTTTCCCACATCGCTCCCTCAGATCTGCTGTTTCAGACCATCACGATGGCCTGATGGTAAAAGCCCCCCTTGGCCGTCTCTCTCTCTCTCTCCCTCTCCCATCTCCTGCTGTGATCCATCAGTAAAACACCCCGCCTCCGGGTCCCTGCTGGCTCTCTGATGCCTCTGATCAGGTTAGCGATCACGCTCAGACTCCCCGGGTGAAGGCATTTCTTACCTCCATTCTTTACAAAGATTTATTTTCAGGTGGAGGCATCATCACATTGGGCTTAAAGGAAATTGATGTCACTGCTCTCAATTCTCTGACATTTGTAGACTTGAGGAAACCCAGATTTGGCATATCAAGACAAGAGAAAAATCATGTTTTCCCAGTAAGGCCCCTGGACTAAGAAAAAAACTGCTTGTTACACTTAGAATGCAACTAATTTAGCAACCCCACATCTCAGTTTGACATCCATCAGGGAACCATCAAACAGCATTTCAGTTGCTGCATACATGATTTTCTAAGGCTTCAAGTTTACAATACAAATCCTTAATGATGAATTTACAGTGTCTGAGCCGAAGCATTTGTCTCCATGTTCAGGTGCGATGACTGGTAAATAGAGATTTCCACGTGATAACTCCATGGATGTTCTGGCCTTGCTGCCCATCAATTGACAAAGTTTGGTTTGGGGCCCGTGAAGTAGGTAGCACAGGAATTGTCGCTTTTGAATGCATGTACCGAGCTTGGGTTCGTTAAAGGTGGTTCGCAGCTAAGGGCCATGGGACTGATTATTTAACTCATGGATAATCAATCACTTTTGTAAAAATGCTATTTTTTTCTTGACAGATGCTGTTGGGCCAAATTTCATGACAAATTAAATTAATACATGCTTCTGTTCTTAATAATATGCTGTTTAATTCATTTCTTCCTTTTCCCCTCAAATGTGTGTAATTTGATAGTGCTGCGAGTTAGTGCTCAAGCCTCACAGCAAGAAGGGTGCTGGTTTGTCGACTTGAGTTGAGGCTTTTCTGTATGGAGTTTGCATGTTCTCCAGATTAACTTCAACTCCTGACTGAATGTTTGCCAAAATAACTGATGGATTGATTTGTAACACAGATGAAACATGGGGTCATGCCTGAAAAAGCTAATGCCATCTAATTTCTTTCAGGAATTACATTTACAGCTTTAAGAATTTGAATAAAATGAGGCAGCCCTAAAAACATAATCCGACTTTCTTCTTTTTAATGTCCTTCTCTGAATCTGATAATGTCCTGGGAAAGAAAGCTGTGGGGGGGCGTGATGTGGCCCAATGGCTGCCAGTTATCAGTAGTACATAGGAGCATAAAATACTGTGGAGGTCTTATCAGTGAGTGTCTATCTGTCTGTGTTAGCTGGTACTGATTGATTACTTACATAAAAACTCTGAACCATCAGAGAGTGAATGGGCGTGAATGGTAGATGTGACCTGTGGTGTGAAGCTGCTACAAGCAGCCAAAAGAGACTAGAAAAGTGCTTCAGGAGCTCAAGTCTATTTAACTGTTATATGCAAAATACATATAAGTGCTGATGCTTTTCTTTTAACTGTTCCTCATGTTTTCCACAGAGGGGAGATCTTTCTGTTGTTATGCCCCAAAAAATTTGGAATTTGTCCTTGGATATAAAATCGGCAATCACTTTTGGTATTTCTAAAATTAAACTGAAGACCTTTTTTTAATCCAGATTTAGAGCTGAATTAATCAGTGGCACTAGTTACCCATCTATTTTCTGTTTTAATCAGGTTTTTAGTCAGTTTTAATGTCTATTTTCTTTATGAATGAATTATTTATTGTATCCTTCTTCATATTTTGTTGTTTTATTTCCTTCCTGCTTGTTTTAGTCCACATTAGTCTATCTCTCCTTTTATTTTCCGCTTGTTGTTCCGATATTAAGCACTTAAAGCGATAGTCCAACATCTTTTTGTTTTTGTTTCTTTGCTCACTCCTGAGTCAGTGACAAGCAGAAAGATACCATTCTTTCGACTCTGTGTGCAGTAACAAGTAAGAGACAGACACGCGTCACCCACTGCTAACTAGCCTAGCTCAAATGACCGGAAGTCAATGGGAAGTATTAACCTGCCTCTGCCCACAGTCAGATAAACTCTTCAGCAACTCTAAACAGTCCTGTGTGCCTGTTGTGACTCATTTTATTACCGTATTATGTTAGGTTATCTTCTACTATTACTGTATTATCTTCTTCTTCTCCTAAACAGAGGCTTTGTTTTGTTGACCAACTTCTGCGTCGGTTTGAGCTACCGATGTGACATTTGCGAACAAGTCGAGTCTTTTGAGTCTTTTCAGTTCTTTTAAGTGAATTATGAGAACCGATTTGCAGTTGTGAGTGAGCCGTTCATTTGCAAATGATTCTTAAATGCAAATTGTCTTCAAATTTAAGAATGCCTAATACCTCCTGATAGGCAGGCTAACACTTCCCAATGACTTCCAGCTATTTGAGCTAAGCTAGTTAGCGGTGGATGACAATTATCCGTCTTTTACTTGTTATTGCACGCAGAGTCGAAAGAATGGTGTCTGTGCCTGTGGAGGACTCGGGAGTGAGGAAAGACATGAAAACAAACAAAAAAAATGTTGGATTATCGCTTTAAGTATGCATTTTAAGTGCTGTATAAATAAAGTTGAGATGAGTTAGACAACCACAGAAACTCTATACATGGATTGGAAAAGTAGCAGAATCTGAATTTAGGTTTATAGCTAGTAGAATTAAGTATTACCATTTGCATTTGAGGTAAAGGATGAAAACGTTGATTTAACACCTCCTTGTTAGAGCTCAACCATTTTCATGAGTAACTGTAAATTGTAAACGAGAGCATCCTGCAGATACCACAGTGTGGCCCTCCAGCAATGACAACAAAACTAATGTGGCCCCTCATGTTAACCAAAGCTGCCAAACCCTGCCTCAGAGTAATATCTACAGTGGTAAAGATCTTGGCTTTATAGTTGGCCGAGAGGGGCCCCCAGAAAAGTTTATCTCATTGGTTTCATTTTTGACTGCGTGCACTGGTACATGGGAAATAGCCACCATTTTTGATGAAAACTAAAGATTTAAAAGCGACACTTTTGCATTGAAGTCACATTTTCAGTATTATTCACAGTCTAATTCTGAAAGCCAACCTTCACAGTATCATTATGATTCTAAATTGAAGCTTCATCAGTGTTTCCAAATAAAAGACTTAACCTGCTTCTGCCTTCATGGGGCTTATTGCAAGAAACATTTTGTGTTTTATGATTTCAATAGACAAGTACCCCCTATAAGTTGGAAATACTTCAGCATATTTTAGGGGTTGGGGAGAGTTGTTAATTAAAGGTTTAAGTGGACCCTGGGGTAATTTTGGATTTCAAAGTGAGTTTCAGCACTTTCAAGTTTGGAACGACTTCTGTAAAACCCTCAGACATCACACTCCTCTGTAGAAGAGCCACTTTATTCTGACAAAGCAGAGACAGAGAAAACTTCTGTCTGCCATGATAGAAACCTTTAAAAAATTTGGATAATTGTTATGTTTTAACGTTGGTCATTCTTGGTTGTTTGGATTTAGGTGACCTCTTATTTTCCTTATCACATGCTTTTCCAGGGTTTCAACTTTAATTAGAGGGGAACTAGATAGAATTGTTTTTCTTGTACATCTAACATTATCCCTAATCTTCTGGCACAATGATTTGCTACCAAGTGCCAGCACAGATTGTACACAAGCCTACATTTTTATTATCACATAAAAGACTTTTTTCAACTAAATCATGGAGCTCGTTCTGACTTAATTAGCTAGCTAGCTTGGTACTGCTGATAAAATCTGTTAATTATAGTTGTCATTTCAGACTGCTGAATTAAAACTTGATGGCTCAAAATCAGAGGCCTGTTTCTGAATACTTTTGCCTGAAATTAAGGGCACATTGTTGAAGATTAGAATGAATTTTAAACACTAAATTGGCTGTTATTATTATCAAAAATGAACCATGCCAGAGTGGAAAGATTGCCCAGGTTTGTAGGAGTATTTAAAGAGGGCGAGGCTTAGCCAAGGATAGATTATGAACGATATCTCTTTCAACTCCCTCATGGTAGGCCCATACATCACTCTTTGAAATGTTTCCAGTCTAAATTAATAATGCATTTGCACTCTGTGTTTAGATGACTGTGAAGTTGCAGCATCGTGGTTCAGGACACAATTAGAGTTCAAGAACTCAATGTTCCACTTGACTGAGGACAAACAGACACTGCAACCCAACATCATGCAAATGAGCCCAATTAACTGCAATATCACTGCACAGGGCATGCCTCTCAAACAATCGAGTAAGCAGAGTGTTTAATGGATTTTGGCTGAGCGGCAGAACGCACTGTGCAAGTAGGAGTGAGAGCACTTATGAAAGCAGTGTGAAGTACTTGCACAGCATTTTATTTTGCAATGATTTACTACCATGGAAAAAGCCTCCATGGAATCATGATTATTCCTTTATGGTCATAGTAAATGTAGGTCTTAAACATGAAAATATTTCAGTAATGTCCCTTTATTTAACAGACTCCTGCATCTCAACATGACGAGTGAAGTATTTTTTTCTCTGACACTGTTTCCGTGCTCTGATCTTGCTTCACCTTGTAAAAAACATGCATTAATCAAGCACACTGCTTTTGAGTACAAGCAGCATTAATATTGTGTCAGCCTGCAGCTGGAACTTTAGTTAAACTAGACAGAGCCCAACAAAGTTCATTTTTCTCTGCATGTTTATGACAAAATAAGGTGGGAAAGCTGTTGACTATGTGCCAGTCAGTATCTTTGACAATGTACTGACTATTCATTTATCATCTCTTTGTCTCTTCTGTTTGCTACTTCTAATGATTTTGGGAAACCAGGAACCAACAATGTATTTTCTGCTTCCCCAGACATCGTCAACTCATAAACTTATAGAATGTAATTTCACTCATTTTTCATTGTTACCCTTATAGCAGGTAGCATAAGCAAAATTGTAAAAATGACGGGGCCACTTAATACAACTACCTTAAGTGTAAAATACCTGGAAAAACAATTCAAATGAGTTAAATTACTGAAAATGCTTAAAGACAAAAACAGCCAACATCACAGTGTCATGATCATCTCTCTGCCTTAGTTAAGGTACCCATTTTGCTCTGTTTTATGTTTTGTCTCATGCTTCCTGTTTTATTTTGAAAATTCAACTGTCTTTCCTTGTCTCCGTAGGTTTTGCTTCCTGTCTGGCATTGTCACACCTGATCCCTGATTGTTCTTCCCCAGCTGTGTCTCATCACCCCCAATCACCTCATGTATTTAAACCTCATGTCTTCCCCTGTCCTGTTGCCAGATTGTTCAACCTCGAGTCACTTTCCAGCACTTTATCTCATAGCCTTGATCACATCGCAGACCTGTTTTTGCCTGTACCTTGCCTTTTGCCTTTTGTCTGCCTGATACCGTTGCCTGGATTGTTTTTGCCTACTCGTGTACCGAACCTTGGACTGCTAATAAACCCTGCTTTTTGCCTCATGAACTTGCTTCATCTGCATTTGAGTTCTTTTGTACCTAGAGTGTGTTTCATGACACACAGATTTTTATTCCTTGATTGACAAGGCAAACAAAGGATTGTGCTTTTGTGGAATGAGCAACACAGCTAAACGTGTGGGTAGTGCCCCCCAAAAAATGTTCCAAAATCCCCCTTTTCCCTGGAAGAAGCTGACGGTTCATCAGTTAAGCAAAGGTGAGGAACCAGTCTTCTTGGGGTGCTGTTGTCCTGGGACACCAACTTCACGGTCTGTCTTTGATTTCACCAGTCTCACAGCCCTTGGTTTTGAATTTGAAAATAGTACTACGGCTGACACCAAATAATTCTGCCACTGTTCATACCACAACACCAGCTTCCAGTTGCAGGGTATTCTGGCACATCTTTTAGGGGCGCTTCCCAAATGTTTAGCTGTGTTGTTCATCCAACAAATGCACAGTCCTTACAAGTTGTACCTTGTTGCAATGGGGACTAATCGGCTTTCAGACAATGTAACATGCAATACCAATTGGTAGTAGGGGAGATACAATCAACAACAACAACAAAAAAAAAAAAAACAGGCAAATGTGACCCCTAAAGATGTTGAGAACTGGCGCACTGTTCTGTGTATAGTTAGAGGCAGGACTTGGGACATCCTTCACAGGTCCATCTGGGCAACAACCCTCTGAAAGTATTTGGAGAGGGCAGAAACTTTAAAAAACATACCCCAGAGGTGATTGGACGATCATTCTGTAAACCATGTAATTGTGGGCCAATGCAGAGGCTTCTTGCTGTCATTACACTCAAAGATTTTGCCTCTTCCTCTCATAAAATGCTGATTGGCCAGTGCCACTGTAGACAGAAGCTTTGAAAGATGGATCTGCAGGATTACTGAAATGAATCAGGCAGATCTGCAAGGTTAGAGCACCTGCACTACCCTCCATCATGTGCAGATTGAGCCACTGGATAATAAATCATCATCATAATCATCAGGATGAGGCCGACCACTTTATACCTTTTCAAAAATGCCCACAAAAGTCATAAATTGGGTCTCTGAGAAGAAGAGAAGACCAAAGGGTAAGAGGAACATAGGTTGTGGGGAGTGTGGGATCCAGGGTGGTGAGGATCAAGTCAGTGAATGTTGTGTGTATAAAGTGAATAGGTGAGACCGGGAGCAAATAGCAAGGAGCGGTGCGAGAGCTGGCAGCGTACAAAAGAGTTCTGTGAGGTGGATACAGATAGAGGTGTGTATCCTGGTGGCTTTTTGAAGTGGGTTATGAAAGCCGACCCAGAGTCCTGCGGAGTATATGCTCTTAGAGCTACTGAGCCGAACAATAGGGGGCCTCAACATCCCTCCTGTCAGGGTAGAGACAGACTTAGGTGCTTCAGAACATCACAAAATACAACATAAACACCTCTGTGAGAGGCTGTTTTTGGTTTCTTTGAGTGTGTATTTCTGTGTGTGTTTGTGTCAATATTAATCTGTTTGTCTCTTTGACTCATGTGCTGCAGTCTAAATTTGTGTCAGAGATTCCTGTTGAGTCATAAAGTTCAGGAAAATGCAGAAAAAAGACAAAAAAAACTTCAAACTTTGAGCTTCAAAACCTGTTTTCCCCTGCATCCACAACAACTTTGAGTTTATTTCCCAACACCACATGGGAATATGATACCATATGTGTCAGCATTCATAACTAAACCTCCTGTTAGCCAACTGATACCTACATGTAATTATCTCCAAACTCACTTGGAAAAGCTTTTCTCTGTTACAGATTCTTTGCCAAGCACTCATTGGATCAAATGCCAAGCTGGCTGAACTTCACTATCACACTAAATCAAACTGTATTTATCCGGGGAGAGTTCCAGCTAGTTCCCCTAACACCTCTCTGTTTCTCACACTTCTTTCCACCTTTTATTTATGTTCATTCCTCTTCAATCCATCTCTACGGTTGTCATCTCTTTCCAATCTATACCTGCCCCATTTATATTCATCCCCGCTCTTTTTGTACATTTTTGTGTCTCACTTTGTGTAGATTGATTGTGTCTATCTTATTCTCTTGCTTTCTTTTACAGCTCATATTTTCCATCGTTCCTCATTTTTCCTACTACAAATGTCATTGTTTTCTTTATTGTTGAATTTTCTCAAAAAGAAAGGATGTAGGAATCTTTTTGCGTGGTTTAAAGGCTCATTGTTACGCTCAAATTGATTCTTCTTCCTTACCTGCATGTAAAGTCTGTTGTTTCTTGCTGCGATATTGACAGCTTGGCAAATTGTTCACCAAGGCAGATTCTAAACTTATATAAAATAGCAAAGATCCCTTTGGGTGATACAGTTCCAGTTTCAAGCTGTCATGGTTGTGGAAAGTTAAATAATTACTGTTTTATTGTTCAGAACATCAATCCATATTTATCGACTTTATCTTTTCTAATCCTCTACGTAACACTGAAGGTGCTGCATTGCTGTTCAGCATCAAATAACTACTTAACTTCTCAGACAGATAAACACATTGACTTTGGTTGATACAATTAGAGCTACACTCACTGCCACTTTATTTGGTATAACTTGCCAATATAGAGTTGGACCTCTATTAGGTTTTATAACAGTTTGAAATACCTCTGCCAATGCAGGCGTTTGTTAGTTTTAGCCAAGGAGGTTATGTTTTTGCTGGCGTTGGTTAGTTTGTTTGTTTATCTGTTTGTTTGTTTGTTTGTCTGTGTTCAAGATAACTTGAAAAGTTATGGATGGATTTGGATGAAATTTTCAGGAAATGTGTGGAATGGGATGAGGAAGAAACGGTTAGATTTTGGGACTGATCCTGATCACCATCCGGATCCAGGAATTTCTTAAAGGATTCTTTAACATTGCCAGATAGGGCCGTTTTTGCCAAAGTAGACTGAAGCTGCTTGGCAGAGGTCTGTGCTCTCTGAGTGCTTTTCTAGATTTCTTTGTGAACGGGATAACTCAAAAAGTAATGAACGGATTTGGATGACATTTTCAGGGAGTGTTGGTCATAACACACAAAAGATGTAATAACATTTTGGTGTTGATCTGAATCTGGATGTGGATCCAGGATTTTTTTGGAAGGATTTGTTAACATTGCAAGATCGGGCAGTATAGTAACACATTACTTTAAGGTCACCATATTCACCACTAACTAGCTGTTTATTAGCATGCTAATTAGTGGTTTACTAGCTGCTTACTAAGCAACAGTGAGGGCTAAAGTTAGTTCCCTAAACTAAATTGGGGTCCTATTTATATTTAATTCACTTGAAGTTTCATACTTATTGATTAGCTACTTGTGTTAATGAAGAGTTAAACAGGTGTACCGAGTAAAGTGGTAAATGAGCGAATATATAAATGACTGTTGCAACAGTTCATAACATAAAACTATTAAATAAAATTTAATGAACAGCTGGGCTGGAAGATAAGACAGGAAATATCCTTTAACTTTAAATGACCATCAATTCTAAATGTTAGTACTGTTGTATTAGACAGTTGAATATTGATTTTTCGCTCTAATGCCAACAATAATACTAACAGACAATACCAACCCTTCCAACCAATCCATCAGATGTGAGTCAACCTTAGACACCAATAATGCCATGCACACATTGGGACATGGAATAGAAATATTTCTATATAGTCAAGACAAAAGATGGACAACTTTGTTGCCATCTTTATTTTGAAAAATGGTCATTTTTAAGCAACAATTACAGATATTATAGCTCCTTTTTATTGAAAATATTGCTATTTTTGTGTTTTCATGGCTGGTTCTGTGAGAGTTTGAACATGAACATACATTTTTTGTGCATTTTAAGCTGATTGGCAGGCTGCATGTATTGGGTGGGAGGGCTGCATGTGACCCCTGGGCCACAGGTTGCCCACACCTGATCTCGAGTGTTAGTATGTGTTTTATTTTTAGAAGTGCAAATGAAATTCACTTTGCTGAAATTGTTCTCACTAGAACTATTTTATGAGCATTAGAATATAATATTGAATAGTAACTCATTATTCAGAGAATAGTAGAAGTAAAATATTTGTTCTTATAAAATGATAAACATTCAATGATTAGTTTCATTTTGTAATGAAGCTTATATTTTCTTTAATTCAGTGTCAAGCTTATTTAATTATGCATTTTATTTGTGTTTGAGTTATATTTAATGAATGTTGGCATAGCCAGGTTTTATTACAGCTTTATATTTTCTATTTTTGTTTATTTCTATTACCAGAGAGTCTGACGATTTGTTACAATGTGGCTCTTATGCAGGGAAACAAAGCTTTTTATGTGGCCCTCTTGGTGATCAAAGTTGCACATCCCTGGTCAAGACAAAACAGCATCAATTTTATCCCAAATATTCTGTGAAAATCATTCTGGGCTGAAGCAACACCTCTCTGTGCTGTAAGAAGGTTGAAGTCTAGGCTGCTAATGAGCTCACTGAAAAGTAAGACACTTTGCTGTTACAAACTTTTGGAATGACAAGGTCACATCTTAACTCAGTGTGCCTCTTAATGTGCAACCTCAGCGGCAGAGGTCTTTGAGTTTATCTCTCCATGAGGTGCCATCATTTGAGAAGGGCTTTGAGGGTTTTTGTCTCTTATAATTGCAAATGGAAGGTTACGATGGAGGAAAAAAGCAAAAAGCATGTCATACAAACACATTAGTGGGACATATTAAATCACAAACTTAAATTACCTCCCATCAGAGCCTCCTGTTTTGCTCCTAGAGATGTAATGCATTCTCAAGATGTGCTCCTGTTGTTTTTTTTGTATGTAATGAATGCAATTTGCAGGTAATTGCCTTCTCTCTGTGTGGCTGATTTGTCCAGTGCCTGGTAATGACAGCGCTGTGCATGGAGTGATAAACCAGAGGGAAACACAGAGCAATATGTTGTCTTATTGTGATTTAGATTAAGGGGGAAGCAGTTCCCTGGGGTGTTCTACAGACTTTCAAGATGTTAGAACAAGCTTTATCTTCTAAGCACAACCAGGGTTTTACAATTGCTAGAAAGAACTTTTGTTTTAACTGCAAGAAAACAGGAGGAGTGACTTAGATAAACAATGAGGTGCAATCAGGACAGAATGAAACTTTTGAAGTGTAGTACTGATTTGTTTGATTCCAAAAACTGTGAAAACTAGCTTTGGCATTCAGTATCTTATTAGTCCCTCAAGACTGCCACAAACTGTTTAAAGGGATAGTTCAGTTTTTTTTAAAGTGGCATTGTATGAGCTCCATATGGCCACTAAGTACATTAGATGCAATAGAAAGTTCTCCCCTCTCCCTCAGTAAGCCACAATTTGTAAAAGTTTGTGACGCAGAACCAGCTGCAAACAGGGAAGTATTGTATCAAATGCAAAGTGTATTTTCTCTGCCTACAAGAACTCCCATGAAAAAATAATACCACAGTTTAAGAGTATGCTACCTAGAAATTTTTTGGAGTGCATTAACTTTTCAGAAAATTAAAGTTTATCTGGAACTAGGAATACGTGGAATACAAGTTATATGTGAGGTAGAGCCAAAAAAACAACATTTTTTCACCAACTGTTTTACTGTAGCATTTATGTCTGTTAAGAAACTTTTTATGTCCATGCAACTCCTTGGCCACTTCATTAATAGTTGTGATTGTGTCCCTCCGAACTTGCAGGACTATGTCTGTGAGGACCCGGCTGTTGAAGGAGGGCGCATAAGGTGCATGGGAGCCACCGGCCTTGGTCTCTCCAGCCACAGCTGCAGCACTACCGACTCAACTGGAACTCCCAGGGACTCTAGGGGAATATTATTTAACTTTAAATAAAGTATTGTGAATTATGTTCCAGATGTGTTTGTACTATTCATGTTCATTTACTATTTCAAACAAGAGTACAAAATTACCTTCATCCAGTGCTTTTGGCGCATTTGGTACTTCTGGCGAATAAGTGTCCCCCTCCACCTCCATCAATACACCGCTCAGGAGAGATTCCTGCCAGCTTTTTGTCTGTGGGGGTTAGCTCTGGTGTGCCCTTTCCCCCCCGTGGCACAGACAGTCTTCCTGTGGAGAGCAATACGCCTTTTTGCCTCCACTTTTATGTTTGACCATTTCTCTCATTTCTTCTCAGCCACAGTCCGACCCGCTGAGGCAATGTTGTTTACAGCATCTGCCACATGCTTCCACTGTTTTGCCTTCCTGGCATTAGTGATGCCCGAACTGTGCACACCAAACAAGATTATTTTGTGTTCACCTCATGTTTTAAAATGTCAACCTCACTTTGAGTGAAATTTCTCTTGCACGTTTCCCCTCTTGGTCCATCAAGAAATTGGTATCATTGACTATTCATCAAGGGCGTTCACCTGACCTTTTATAGGCACCATATGGGCGGGGCAATGCATTCCCTCATGTGCGACAACTTTAGAGTTGATTGTGATTTATAAATGGAAACAGGCATTGGACGTGTGTGCACACTCTTTTATAAAATCTGAAAGTTTTTGAGCATTTTCTGTGTTTCCGACGTACTCCATCTGTAGTGATCTTTCCCACGCAGTTTTATAAATGAGGCCCCAGGTCACTGCCATCTGCTTTTTAGAGTATGAAGCCACATGTTTGATACTTGAGACGTGAGACCCAAAAGGCTATTTAAATTGGTGAGCAGTAACATGTTGTAATGACAGCACACAATTGACGGGCATTTCGACAAATGATTTGCTGGACCATGGCTGGAATGGCATCCTGGCCCCCTAGTTTTCAAGAGGGAAAAGTTGCAGCAAAAATCAGGCTTATAATCTTATGGTGGGTAGATGGTTTTACAGCTTATGGATTGTACTTCTGCGGCCAGATACAAGAACATACTTCTGGGACTGCAGTGTTTTGCACTTCTCTTTTGGCTTCATTTTCTACACCACAGGTTACTGCTTGGTCAGCAGGGATTCAATTCAGCGGTGAGGAATACTTGGATTCTTTGCCTTGAACAAAAACTTTTATGAGTGTGAATGAGCACTTCAGTTAGTGTTTTTGTGTTTTAGCATCATCAATTGAATCAGAGCAGTTCAGGACCCCATCCAAAACCATGCACCAACACAAACCTTGCTAAGCACCAACTGTCTATCACCCTGTCACCACCCGTCCTATTCTCCCCTCCATCACTTGCTCACCTCTTCACTCTCTCACCAAACTATCCCAAATTAGCTCTGACCTTCTCTAATGAAAGAGGAAACAGCACTGTGTGACGCTGTGTGCCTGTGAAATAGCATGCTGTGATTTACCAGCCCCCCCAGTGGCAATTATGAGGCGCACCCTGGAAGGCTTTCTGTCGCTACTCTTGCTAGCAGGTGGTCCTTTTAGATACAATAGACACAAATGACAATGAAGTAAACAACCCCTTTTCAGCTGCTCCAGTGCTGATGTTAATGGCACTGCTGGCACACAGGCTGATAAAGACAGCGGGTGGGGTTTTATGGGAGAGGGCTGCAGTTATTTCAGTTCCCTTCCTGATGAGGATTCCTGACTATACAGCCTTTAAATTTATATGAATGTCTGTGCTTGGATTCCTTTCATTTTTTAAAGTATAATTTCCTGTGAAATCCCACTAATAAAAGCAGAAATGATCCTGATCACCAGAAATTTAATTAAATCATTTAAAAAGCTGATATGCCCCTTAAATATTCTGTGGTTACAGCTTCTTAAATTTGAGAAAATGTCCCTCTGTCTGTTTGATATGACTGTAAATTAAATATCATTATGCTCTGGTGCTAGTTAAGCATAATATGCAATTTAAAGACATCATGGTACATTTTAAGGCCTTTCTTCTGCTCTTTATGATCATTGATAATAATTACTTTAATATAATTAGTCCCTGCTCTATTTAAAATCAATTACATGAGTAAGTGTTGGCCAGAGATTGCATTACAATGAGCGTAGCTGACAGCACAGTCATATTATATTGTATGTACTGTAGTAGTGATGCACCTTGGTCTTCTCTTCATCACTTTCCCTAAACAATCAAAACAGCCCAGTACTGAGATGGGTTATGTTTAAGAGCAAATCCATCCACATGAGTTTATCTGCCTCTGAATTATTCATGATTAAGTCTTAGTTTGGCATCAATTTAGCTTATTTGGTAGGACGTGTTTTCAAGGACAGAGGCCTCATCCCAGCCGTCTTGGATCTGTGCTTGCCTAGGTGATTGATGCAATGATCAAAATGCAGTCTGATTTCACCAAATGTCAAAAACCTTTTTTTTTTCGAGAGCACATTAAGAAATAAGGTGGAAAAAACAGATTTGTTTCTTGATTGAACTCCATTATTATTTATCGTGGTGCAAAAGAGAAGTCAAACCAGGACAGCAAGCTTAATATGTTGGTCAGTGTTTAAAAAAATAAATAAAGCAGAAACTGTTTATAACATTTTTTTTCTTTAACATTATTGAGTACTTCTGTGTGCAAGACAAAACAAAGTTGCTTCCCTCTTGTGAGTAGGTGCTTGAAGTCCAATTTACACATCAAGGTATTTTAGCTGATGTTGACTAGTTATGAAAAATCAACAAACTTCTGTTAAAGTTCATTCCTGGGGTCAATTTTGCTGTGTACAAGACAAGTACACCTGTCTAAAGCAGATAGAAACGTTGTGATGGGGGAGTATGACATGTCCCGACGGCTCCCTGACTAATTGTAGACCAATTCTAAATGTTCGCCAAGGTAGGTGTAACACATGGGCACAGAGCTTAATCTATGGGATCAATTTGCCAACATAGCTGGACCTGACAGAGCTGATGTACCGAACTACAGACAGACAGGCAGGCCCAAATGTTCGCCAGCAAAGACATGCAGCTATAACTGAAGGTAGCAGAAGTAAGCGGAGGTCAACATGTGTTGGATAACACGTCATGAATTTTTAGCATGGTAGAATTTTTTTGACAAACCTGTTGAACACCAGCTATGCCCAACTGATATTAAATTCATTCTGAGTGGTATGAATTAGCTCATCCTGGCTTGACATTTCCTTCTACATTGGCAAAAGTTGTCTAGCGTGTGAACACAGCTTTAAATGGCCATTTCCCCCCACCACACCCCCACTTTAGGCAGCAACCTCCAGCAAATGGAGGCCCATGCAGATGTGCCAAAGCCTTTTGTATCCAGAGTGTCCACTTGAGGCTGGCTGCAGCAACCTTTTTGTGGAATGAATCCGGTGTTTTTTAAAGCTGGACCCAAAAGCTGAAAGCCGGAGGCAGATCAAAGTTTGACAAAGGTTTTATTGATACAACAAATTCAAAAGAGGGGATAAAAGTAGAAAGTCCAGTGCTTGTGAGGGATCCTGGTGAGGAAGGTGAGAATTTACAGGTGGTTGGTGTGGTGAGCTCGTGGAGACACTGCGGAGAAGAGGAGCAGAGAAAAAGGGTAAGTACATCAGCGATGTGATGAAAAAACACACATAAAAAAACCTCCAGGGCAAATTACTCCCAACAGGAGATCAAAAAAGGCTTAGAGCCAACACACAGAAGGGTTTAGAGCAAGAGATAACGGCCAACAAACCACTGTGGTTGTGAAAATCCACCAGAGGTGCAGAGGTGTCCAAGAGCCAGCTTTATAGTGCAGGTGATCAGGTGATTCAGTGCAGGTGTGTGGCTGCAGTAAATGTGTGCAGGGGGAAACCACGCCCACTCCTCAAGGCAGCAGAGAGGATCAGGAAACATGCAGGAAACGGCTCAGAGAGGGGGGAATCTTCAAAAACCTGACACTTTAATGATTGTATGGGAAAAAAAAAATCATTGCCTGAACATATATCATTACAGCGTGGCTCAAACCCCCCGGCAAAAACGGCTTCTGTCTAAAACCATAACACATTTATGTGCTCTCACTGTGTGTGTGGGTGTGTGTGTGTGTGTGTGGGGGGTTATATCGGACTCGTTATTCTTTCATTTAGGATCTTTTGAGGATATCTGGGTTTGAAAATGCGGTCAGGTGGCCATAAGTCCCAACTCAACGCGTTCTTTCTGTCTGTGAGGAGGTTGAGCTAAAGTTCAGCTGACATGTGCTGCATGTGCAGCACGGCAGCGTCCATTAGAGAGCATAAAGCATTTGAAAGGCGTCATTGAAAATCAAAGGGCTGATACCATATGGCTTCATCCAGTTCTTTTACAGTCTATGCCCAACCTTCATAAAGTTCTGCTACTCTGAGTTACACCAGCAGTTCAAGCCAATTGGCTCAGGTAGTAAGCCTGATGTAGAACAAATAGTACAATCCATAAATGCTGGGACTCAGATTTTGAAACTAATGATTAAATCACATTCGAGTTTATTGCATTCTAATTATATGACGGTAAACTCAGGGTGACTAAAGATCAGCCAAGTTCAATTAAGGAGGCATATCCAGTAATACAGTGAACTTGGGTTTTCCAGTTTCCAAGATGAAGTGGAACACACCAAGACTACAAAAGATGGTAGAGCTGTTGAAACAGGTGCTTATCCTCAATGAACTGACTAGTTTTTGCAGGCTAAATTAGAACTCCATTTAGTTTGAATTTTTATTACACCTCTAAATCGAATTATACATACATATCAAGAGATGGGCAAAAACTGTCCTCAAAGCATTGGACGCTGTTGCTTTGTCTGCAATATTTTCCTTTTGCACTTTTTGTCCTGCCTCTTTGGACCCCCATCTATCATCAAAAATGAATACTCTCCCCCATGAGATGCATATCCAAACAGGCAGAACAATTTCAGGCAGCTGTCTAAAGTTGTCAGGAGTGCTTTTCTGAAACAGGATGATAAAGTATATGGAAACAGATTACATGTCTGGAAGCTTTTTAACCGCTAATTACCGGCTATTCTGAAGCCTCAAAAAGTTTGCCCTCCCTCCTACAGGATGTCCCTGGTGGACACTGGCTGATGGGTGTTAGTTGTATGTTTACATCCACTTGTACTCTCTTAAATGGTCCGTAGTGAATTGCATCTTTGCTCTCTCCCTGCCTCGTTGCCCTCTTCTATTCTTCCCAATTTAACAACCTCTTGTAACTAAATCTCAGAGGTCTTTTTGACGAGCACTTCCAACACAGTACTCATGCTTCTGGTCGATACACCGAGGAGAGTTTTGATCATTTTAATTGCCCTTTTGACTGCCGGTGATGAGGCTGCTTCTTTGAAGAACAAAAGCTCTGACACTTGAAAAAGCACTCAACACTGAAGTCTTGTTCACTGGTCTCAGGTAAAGTCTGTAAAGCTGCTGTTTTATTAAATGTTTTGGGATGGACTTAATGCATGACTTACTCATGATTATCATCACGGGAGCTCTCACAGAGTATTTGACAGACTAAAGCTACTGAGATGTACCAAGAACCTTTCCTGAGAGCCAGGTCCCTTTCATGAGGATCTTACCTCAGCTCTTTATAGATTTGGTTCTGTGTAGATGACAGCCAGGGCCAGGGGCGTTATATTTTAGGGTTGTCTGTCTGTCCACTCAGAACCCTTTCTTTGCCAGTCTTATGAATATAATTTCACAGGGAAGCTATAAGGGATTTTCTTCAAACCTTGCATAAATATTTTCTTGGACAAGTGAATAAACTATTTAGGTTAAAGAGGTCATGGGTCAAAGGTGGTGGCAAGTGTGTCTTATGCTGTATCCCTGCCTGTAAATTGGATATTTAAAGAGCATTCTGAAGGATATCAATTAAATTGTGTGCATCAGTCCAATCTAACTCAAGAATGAACAAATTAGATTTTAAAGAGCCCATATTTTTTGCCTCAATGGGATATTGCAGTATATCTGAAGTTGGGTTAATGAGGTACTCGACAGCAGTCAGTGAAGTGGCTGAAAGAGATCCTCGCAGTATTGTACCTTTAAGAACAGTTATTTCACATAACTGCGTGAGTTTTATGTCAAAACAACCCCAAGAAACTACATTGGGTTGAATAAACGATTGCCTGAAAAATTTCATTTTCTTCCAAATGGGATTCAGGCTATGTCCACATGTAGGCAAGTATTTTTTAGAAACTGAGGTTTTTCCTTCTCTGTTTTTTTTTTTTTTTTTTAAATCCATGTCCACACAAGTCCTTTTTGTTGAAAAGCCCCATCCACAAAAAAGGGCAAAACTCCTCAGTAAAACACTGTTTATTACTATGCTACTACATTAGCATTTGTTACCTGAGAAGAGTATGAAGGAGTAGACTTGATGGATATCTATGAGGCTGTAAAGTTTCTGTGTGAGTCCAAAAGCTAAAAGGGATTATGTATTTATTTCCAAAGTCCAAAGAATGAATTTATCCAACAAATGTCCTGCTTTAAGCCCTTTGCACACCACCAGACGCGTATTTTTCACACAAAAATTTCGCAAGATATTTATCTTTTTCTAATCTACTGTTTTTCGATGCAAGCTTTCACATCAGCAATGTTATTTCACCAAATGAAATTGCGGCTTTTATTTTTTAGGAAGGAGGTCGATTTTTCCATGGTTTTGCTTGCGACGAGTACACATCCGATCAATCAAAACACTCACTGTTGGCATGTCACATAGTCACAGAGCACCGATTAGTTACCGTCGACGGCTACAAGTCTGTCCTGATTCAGCAGACAGCATTATAAGGCCACTTGCATCCTCACCAACTTCCTGCTGTCTGATCATCAGCCATATGTCTGAGGTAAGATGATACACTGTTGTTAAAAGTGTAATTTGAGTCACGTCCCGTTTTTTGTAAACAGCTCATGTGCATAGCGCATCTTGTTCATTCATATGTGATGGGCTGCCTGTTTACTGTCTCGGTCTTTTACTAGGCTAACCTATATGATATTAAAGACAAAAATATCTTAGCACAAGCTCAAGAAAAAATATATGAAAAGGGAAACTTTAAATCAGTGGCTCAGTCTGGAAGTGAAGGGTTGCAGCCCAGCTCTGTGTCACGTGTCCTCAAGCACAACTCCCACTGCTGCATCAGTGGTATGTAATGTGTTAACTGATGATACAGAAGAACTACTTACAAAGACTCTTCAAACATCAGTGAATAGATGTGAAAGGGATAGGCTTGAGCTGTGGCTTAAAAGTGCTTTGAATGTGCGCGGCGCAATCAATTTTTTTTTTTTATGTATTAAATTGCATCGCTCCTGATGTGCATTGACAGGCGAGTCAAAATTCGCCTCCAAATAATTAGCAATTTTGTGCCGTTTATTCGCATTGCCGTTGGTGTGCAAAGACCTTTAAGTTGATAGCTGTCAGTGTCATGTTCCAAAATCAAAACTTTTACCACATCCATTAACCATTTGTTCTCCAGTCGGTTCATTGCACATAAGAAATTACAGAAAATGGTAGATAATGTCTGTATATAACTTTCAACTTGTCTTTCTTCATTGTTTTTTACAATGAGGCCAAAATATTTTCTGACAGGAGACTTGTGTGAGAGCAGGTGGAGGGTTTGTTTTTGCCAATTTGAGTTTTCTGCTCTGACAAAAGGGCCAGTGCAGAACACTGGATTGAAGTGTAGCACTAATGCATGCAGTTATGAGTGTATTTGTTCATCACACATCTGTACCAAGCTGAATGACTCATACCAAAAAGGTTTGGTATGAATACATACACTGTTACACCGCTGCCAACTTTTTTTTTTTTTTTTTTTCAGTTTAACTTGTGGCTATGTTAACAAGCCCTTTGAATAAATATTTCTTTTTTCTTGACCAACTACTGTTATAAACATTTTTGTGAGTACTCCTGTTGGTTTCCACAACCTTTCTAACCATGGCAGAATCACAGGGCAAGTGGCACCCGCCAACAGCAGTGTACTTTTCTGGTTATCCAAGCATACTTTGAGCCACTTAAATGACTACTATCAAGTATGCGATATAACCCTACTTTACAAATTCTGAAACATCCCTTTAATGCTAAAATGAAAATGCTACGATCATTGCCTCTTGATTAGCCCTGTAAGCCACAGTTTCCAACAAAGTAAAGCATCCACACCACCAAAGAATAAGATATCTACTGTGCTATTCAAACCACCACAGAAAGCACCTTCTTAATTCAACACCACTCTTTCATTGTCTGGCACTTGTTCACCTCCCAGGGACACATAACCACCAGGTTGTAGTTAAATTAAGAAATGCTTGAAAAACTGAGTACATTTCAAGTACTTACTGAAGCTTTTCAGGTCTTGAGCTCCAGAAAACTGTTACAAGTGGCAACAGCCTCAAATCACACAAGAGGGCCCCTCTTGTAGGTGTGAATGAAGGCTTACTCTAAGCATTGTTATGCAGCAAAACTGCGGCATAACAATACTTAAGCTGAAGTCCCCTGACATCATTGTCTTGAGGTTTGGATAAAATCCTCACCATGTTTGACCCAACCATTATGAAGACATATGTAGTTATGCCCCTCTTTGTGTGAAAGAATTAAATGCAACTGTGCTTTATCACTAATGTAAAGTGGAATTAGCCAAAAAGGGCCAAAGCACAGGGCTCACTTTTCCCTCTTTTGCAGGGTAAATGAATATAGGATTCATTTTTCTTTAAATATTAAATAAAGCAGGTTTAATTTGTCCCTGAACTCCCCTTGTGTTAGCCACTTTCATGTTTTACTTTCATTCTTTCTTGCTTTGTTCTTTTAGATTTTACTACTGATTCTCCTTCTTTTGTTCTCTGAAACACTTTGTTAATGACCTAACAAGTGCACATTTTTCATATAGCAATGTCGTGAAAATTAGCATCTTGGCAGGCCTGTGAAACAAAACAATGAAGCACAAAAAGGCTTTTTTTTTTTTTTGCTGACTGACTTGTTTCATGTCAGGGAAGCCCTTAAGCATCTTCTATTGTTCTTTTGCACAGGCAGAAAATGTGAAAATAATGTTGTAGCACCTTCACTGGATAAAGTATTCACGTAGACGCACGTATGAGGAGTGCTTCCAGCAAACGGCAAACACAGAGGAGCTTTTGAACAGAAAGCTGAATAAAACTGAATGGAGTAACTCAAGTATATTTAAAGTGAGATATGGAGGTTAAAGCTCTGCATAGGTTAGAAAAAGAAAATCAAGGGTCTGTTTTTTGTGGCATCCACACTGAGTATTTCACCTCTGGATATATCTCTCTTTCAAAGTTAATATTGTCAACCTGAGTTGCCTCTAAATGGTTACAAATGAAAGTATGAAGGGAGGTCTTCTCACTGCTCAGCTTTACAGAGCAGATATAGACATTTCAATGATTGTAATGCCACTCCAACGCCCAGGCTATGACCTCTCAACCCCTGCCTCTGGGACTTTTTCCCTTTATTATTGGTACTGTCTATGTCTCATTCCCAGGGGTTGTGCAGAGGCCTCACTGACCTCTCAGAAAAAAAAAAAAAAGTTCCAGCCCTGCAGGGAGAGAGCAAAGAGAGTCTGTAGCTGAGAGCAAACAAAAGAAGTACATCTCAACCAGACTGTCTTTCCTTTTTTGATCTCCTTTTATCTATAATGTAGATCACACACGAACTGGAGATACAGAGGAGTTTTCTTACCCTGGAGCTCACACTATTACAAAGCTTAGGAGAACTGCTGACATGCTCTAATAAAATACAAGATTAATGTACAGAAAGTAACTGAAAATATTGAGAAGGAGCTGGTAGTCTTGTGGGAGTATGTCTGCACTCCATGTGTGAAGTATGGCTGTCAAATAATGAGACTGCGATTATGAGGATAGAGCCACGTGGTTCACAATCACACTGAGTGTTAAAGGTCAGGTATTCAATCTACAGCAGCCCAAAGCAGCATGGCTCAAACTGTGTCCTTTAGAGCAGGAAGAGCGGGGAGCTATTACTGAGAGACAACAGTGGAAAATGAATGCTCATACAGAGATTAGCATAGATGCTAACAACTTCAGTAACAGTTTTATCAGATCTGGGCTAAATTTCTTTGTCAAATGAGAAACAAACAACACTGAAAGCACTTTATACTGGAAAGGATATTTTTGCTCCACTTTCGACATGTTTTGGAAAGATTTTTTTCTACTAAGTGGTTTGTCTGTTTTTACATTGCAGCAGAAGCCCTTTCTACATTATCTGGCCTGTAATAAATGTGATTGACAGAATTAACATCCAATCACCTGCTGGATATGCTTTTGAATGGTTTTGCCCATTCCCAAACACTCTCTATGGTCTGTTGCCCAGATGGACTTGAGAAATATATTGAAGGGTCCACCAGGTGTGACAAGTTACAGACACGCATTAACTTCAAAATTTTGCTGACATCGAACAAAAAAGCAGCCAAATCTTTTTTCGTACATGAACCGAGGTGTATGGGGAATACTGCATGTCACATGCATATGTGTTGGAATGGCACAAATATTTTGTCAAGGCAGAGAGGATGTCCAAGACAATGAACATACTGGCCATTTGCCCATGGGCATCAAAAACTTCTGAAATTAACTACTCTGTAAATGAATGATAGCAGATCAAGCACAAATTTGCTTTGGATGTCCCATTTTGATCAGGAGTCAAAGGTTTTGGCACATTGGCACACACTTTTCTAAACATTCTTGAATGGCTTAGCAAAAACACACTTCATTAAGTAGCTAGCAGTGAACTACAGATGCTGCCAATTTGAAACTTACAACAGTTGTGCGTGAATATGTAACCTTTAATACAGTGGTCACCTAACTCTTCTGGTGAAAGATCACCGATGATGCTGGCACGAAAAGCTAGATCTACAAGCCTTAATATAATAACACTGAAAAATCACTTTAGAGGGTCACTCTACAGGACACTGTTGATTTAACCTATGTTAGTAGATGTCATCTTCAGTTTATCTAAAACCTTGTGCAGCCTAATAAACAAAACTCAGTAAGTTTTAAGACTAGAGCAGTGCAAGAGAGACTTAATTTACCTTGCAAAGCAGCTAGATTTATTAGATCCATACATGCCATGGATAAGTAGACATCTTAATAAAATGTATTATATTAAGATTTATGCACGTCCCGTATTAAAGACTGACCAGAAATGTCTCAGAAATCAACCAGTAAATCAAGATCCAGAGGTTGCTGGAAACGACCAAATGACCTTTGACCTATAAATTCCAAGATTAAATATTTGTTTTATTATTATATCAGCATGGACATTTGTGCTGAGGTTAAGGAACAGCCCAAAAGCCACTCTGATAGGCATGCCCATGGATGGAAAAACGGAAAATATAACGCCTCTGGTCCGAGCTCATACATAAAAATACCAGAAAAGATGAAAGAGAATTATGCGAAATACCAAGACTCAAACACAAGGGTGGATGTCCGTTTGCTGTTATAGTAAATCTAATGTAAAACCATGCAGATCTCCTGGTTCTCCCAGTGACTTAATTAATCTAGGATACACACAGCATTAATACATAATCAATATTCAAAGAAATGTTGTGCATTAAATAAAGCAGAGAGCATCTCCAGCCTGCAGGTTACACACAGACATGTTTTCCCTCATGAAATGTAATTATGTAAATTATTGCTCATTATTGTTGATGCAAAATTACAAAGTAATTACATGTGCTTCTAAGGGAAAAGAGTCCAGAGAGCTCTGATTGATTTTTAGCCTTCACTGAGGCAAACAGACCAACAACCCGTGCTTAAATACCTAATGGTTATCAGAATGTCTTTGCAACAGGTGGCAGGATCACTGCCTACACATGAGCTGGGTTAGGCTCGTGCCAGTATGTTTCATAACTCAGTTTTTTTTTGTTTTTGTTTTTTATCAAGAAGAGCCATGAAGAAAGCTTTGGTGCTTCCTGTGACTCTTACTTCTGTCTCATATGTCTATTTAAAACAGGATTATGTACGAAAGATTTGTGACTCTCTAGTAGACATTAAATGCAGCTGAGTGTACCTGCACTGTCCTCTCCTCCTCACAGTTAACGTACATTTGTTGACATACAGAGGACATTGAACTGGTCAGTAAAGACACTGTGACAAACCATTACACTATATTGATCTATAAAGGATTAGGATTATTCTTCATTTGTGCGTCACCTGCCCATAAAAGGACATGCTGTCCTTAAGGGTTGTATCCTCTTTTGCACAGTAGTGTGTGCATTGGCCAATTTCACTTGATTATATCCATGAAAACAGTTAAACTTAGTGTTCATTTCACACAGGCATGTATCACATTTTTTTCAAATAGGTCCTATGAGAGGCTTGACTCTCTTAGGTAGTTTTCACACCTAGCTTGTTTGTGAGAGTTGTTCCACTACAAGTGGGCGTTCGCTGTTTGGCACAGTTCATTTGAATACATATGAATACAGCAATCGATGCCTGTTTGGTATAGAGAATTGACTCAGCAAGTGACACAAGCAAGTTACAAGTTAACTCATCTCACTACTGTAGTACTGTGAGTAGTAGCAGTAGCAAAAATCGTTGCATTGCACTTACCAGGCTGATTACAAAGTAGAACTTTATAATAATGTTTTGGATCACACAGAGTCACTTTCTGTGCTCAGGCACAACGTGCCTAACCTTGAAAATCAGCTTGATTTGCCAGTTTTCATGTCTTTCATCAGGAAAGTCCATTTTGCAAAGCTTCAACCTGAAACAATGTTCTGGGTCAGAAATGACTAGGCCTATGAGAAGGCTTTGAAAGACAAAAAGGCCTTGGCTACAAGTGTGGATTAGTCACCAAGGTTGAAGGCTAAAAACCAAAAAGTGTCTGCAAGCCTCTGAGAGGGCTTACACACTGGCATGGCTCCATTCCAGTTCCAATTCCCGAACCTAATTTTGTGCGTGAAGACCAAAAAAATGTTGGAACCGGAAAAAGTTGCTTCCAGCTCGTGAACCGGGAAATCATTGGTGGGCATGTTGTTTTCTGTTTTGATATAATGAGCAGGAAGGCGAGGAAATGGAGGAACACACACACACTTTTTACATATCAGATACCTTCTACATGTGTCTTTGATGTCTCCTTGTCTTCAGCTCTTGCCTGCTTGGTTGCATGATGAAAACAAAAGCCTTAAGTAAAGCAACAAGTGCTTTTAGAATATCGATGCGATCTACCATTTGCTGGTCAGTTGTTTACTTCTGCCTGAGTAACACTTTCATTCCGTTTAAACTGGTATGAACGTTGGCTGGTTCGCTAGAAAGCATCAGGGTTCTGACAATCCAGCACAGAACCAGTTCCTGAACCAGAACCGTGCTGGTGTTAAAGCCCTCTGATTGGCCTGTAATGGATGTGACAGATATTTCTTGAAAGGTTCTGCCCAACCCAGTCACTGTCTATGAGTTTCCCTGGGGCACTGAAAAATTGGGAGGTGAGTGAAAAATTAAGAAGACTCGCTAAAGAAAAGTATCCTGAAAAAAAAAAAAAAAAAAGTAACAGAACTAGGAACTTGCTCTTTGGTCCACTCATTCCTGGGAAATGTTAGCCTTGTCTGGTGAAGGTACAGTCTCCCTGCATCACTGACAACAGTGGAAAAGATAAACAACAATTGCATTTGCAATTGCACTAATGTTGGGAGAAAATCACCCAAGCACATGCCTGCTGTATAAAACAGAGATGGGATTAGGGAAATACACCTTTGATTACGTCAGTGAGCAGTCTGAAGGAACCTAAGGACCCAGGTAAATCAGACAACAGCAACACAATGAAAATCACATGCCCACAATCGTGTGGGTGAAAATCACCCAGTGCTAGTGTTCTAGGATTAAAGAGTTGTTTCTCATGACCCCTAGCTGCTTATTTGGTACTCAGAATAGCACCTCAAAGAGGCAACAGGCTGCTCATCTTCTTCTTCACAGACTTTACTTTAGCAGCCGATAAGTCTTCTGTAAAGTCCCACTTTATACATTCCAAATAATCCTTTGAGGCTGCTCATTTATGTATGGAAAAGAGAATTTTAATTTGGTAGGTATATTTTAGACTTTTTGACTTTCTCCATTAATTCCAATGCCGGGAGCGGAGACTGAAGTGTGCATTAGCTTATGCAGAAATTGCGTGCACACTGGTTATGAATCATCCACAACATTTTGGCAAAGCTCTGCAAGGCAAAACTACTCGGGATGTAGCTTTTATCAATATTTATGGAGCGTTATGTCTCTTCATTTTGCATTAAAGTCAAATCATGAGGCATCTAAGAATGCAGTAAATCTCTCAGAAGCTGCTTGAACCCTGTCACATTTTGACATTATACATTTAAATACGATGATATTGTAACAAAGATGAGGATATATGGTCAAAAAGGACACATCAAATTAACTGAATTGACAAACAAGAGTCTTTAAGTTTGATTTAGAGTTAAACACCACAGTAATCCTTGAGAAGTGATTGATTGACTCCCTTAAGCCCGCTGTATGTTGAACACTATAATATGAATCTGTTTACTACTCATAGAGAAGACAATAGTCATCAAAATTGGACAAAACTTTCTGGAAAACTTTCCAAAAACATGGATGTGGGTCCAATTTGTGACTAATTAGCATCCAACAGCGTTTGATCACCACACAACTACTGGAGCGCTAACTGGAAAGCTGGCAGTGACATCCATCTGCCTGTTCTCTCACTTTTAATCTCTTCAGGGCCATGAGAGACAGCAAGAGAAGTGACAGCCCTCACAGAGCCGTGGATCAGCTGCATACAGCAAGAGAGAGTGTGGAAGCAGCACCTTTCAATCCCACATTTCATCTGCCATGACGTTGGCACCTCGTGTCAGGCATGGGACTCACAAACTTCGAGTACGCAGAAGTTTCTTTCTGCTTTCACTATTCATTAAGAGTCAAATTTAAGAATTATTGAATGGTTTTAACATTTTTTCTGTTTTCCCTCTTCTATTTTGCACACTTTAAGTATTTTGCACTGCAGCAGCCAATTAGCCCCTCTTGAATGTGGGTGGATGTATGCTATGTTATGTAGACTGCTCGGACCATTCAGCAGCCTTGACATGTCTGTCAGATTGACAGATGATCCTCTCACACAGAATAGGAGTAATGATGAGCTGCAGTAAGGCTGGATGGCAAACCACACACCAGCAGCCAGATGCTTTTATGAAGTAGGAAGATTCTAATACTCGTGGAAGTTATTCTCAAGGGAAAAAATAACTTTAAATACATATTGGTGCAAGTTAACAGCTGTATTAAGAATTTAGTCTGACTTCTTCCTCTGCAAACTTCATGTAAGCACCATTGAACTGGAAAATGTCTTACTGAGCAGATGCAATTTCCTGTAATTTTGTGATTTTTAAATGATTATAGTGAAAATGGAGCAGCCTATAAATTCTAGTAATGACTATTATTATAATACAGGGTTTGTTTTTTTGATGATACCTAATATGGAACATTTCTGTACTCTTTGTTTCAGATAGTGGTGATATTTTTTGGTTAAAATTATGCAGACTCTACTTAACTAAAATTGACCCGTGTCTCACAATGTGACACTTTATTTGTGTTAGAGGCATATGCAAATCAATAGGGATGCATGACAATATTGGTTTGATATCGGTATCGGCAGATAATAGCTTAAAAATTAAAATATTTGTATTTGCAGATATGACAATTTCTGCTGGTATTTATAGCCAATATGTCAGCCATACATATCTATCGGCTGAAATATCGGCAACATGTATTAATACATAGCCAATGCAATACATTGCTGTACATGGTGCCAAATGTTAAGTCTAATTAAAAGAACTGTGGGAGAAAGCAAGCCTCAAAAACAGTGTGGGGTCATCACAAGCTACAGACAGCTTGTTTACATCCACTTAACTTCCCACTACCAAGCTGCATTGATTAGGCATAATATTAAGACACGGCACAGCTTACGTGTCCAAGTTGTGCTGTACAGCAAATATCTGGTGCCTGGGCTGAAGATTATGGACTCTGAGATGGGTTACTGTTTAAAAGTTACAGGTTTCATTTTTGTACAATACCTGCCGTACAACTAATCATAACTCTGACCACCCAACTAATAAAATTATTAAACAGAGACAGCAAAGAATCTTAAAACTTATTTCACTGGTCCAACTATTTCCTCTGTGTCTTCACTTTAATTTGGTTTCTGCAGACAACTGCATAGCAAGCAGTAGTATCCCATCAAGTAGAGTAACACTGGAAGAACTGCTCTCACACTTATCCATCTCAAGCAACTTATTTTCTTTTAATCAGACCTGATTTTCACCAACTACCTTGAGCTAAGATGTAAGGTCCAATGTGCTCCTTATTTTTCTCTCTTTGAAATCATTAAAATCACGGCAGCTGCTTGAAATGCGGAGTCATTGGACATAACTGTACTCTTAACTAAACCACTGAACACTCTATGGTATTCAAATGAACATTTTTGAGCCTAGGTGTCTTCTCTATTTTGACCTGATGGAGTTCTAATTTTCATGCAGTGGACTCAGACTGTTTAAATAGCAAATGCACGTGCGCTCCTGTGTGCACCAAGGGCTGTATTTGTCTTAAAGTAAGAAGAGGTCAAGAGTAATGCTTGCATGTTCCTGTCTTGAAGATGCAGAAAATGACTGCCTCAAACCATCGCAAAACTGGTCTTAAGCCGAGAGAAGGGGTCATCAAATGCATTTGTACAAGGGCCACTCTTTTGCTTGACAGATGTTAATATAAGTACATGATATTTTAGTAATACAAATATTTAATTCTAGTAGACATGCAGATACAGCCACTTTAATTTCCCCTTCCAGCCAGATCCCAGCCAACTGCCATCCAACCTCTGACAGCCCCCTGCACCTCTCAGGGGTGTGCCTAAATTCCACCAGAAAAATTGTTTAATATTTTCATTTGTTTTCAAATTTTATGCACATCACAGCCTTAAAAAGATATATCATCCATATTACTGCCAGCCACATGAGTCAAAGATAATAATATTTTGTCTTCTGCTGTCATGTTTTCCATCACTGGTATGAAACTCAATTTACTTGTTTACATGATTAAATACTGGCTAACAATGGCTGTCAGGTGTCAGTCCTTGAGGAGAAGAAAAGACTCCAAGGCATTCTCTTAATACTATCAAGGTGCCTTTATTTTAATGGCATGGTCATGTAGACCTTAAAAACAAAGTTTGACACGTTTGGGCGTCAAACCTTCGTCAAGAAGTCATGAAAACAAATGCTAGGCTGCAGCAGGCCCTTTTAAAGGGGTGCTCCACCAATAGGAAATTGCCAGTTGGGCTTCGAGGCTTGGCCTGCAGCTGGTGACAACTAACAAACCCTCCAGCAGATGGTGTTATTCAGGCCAATAGAAGCTTCAACAAAGTTTTCGTCTCAAAAAACCATGCGTGACATGACACAAAACAAATAATGAGTGATAGCAAATCAGAATTCTGGTTGAAAAATGTTTCGCCAAATGACATATAAGTTTAAAAATTATGACTCAGTGCTTAAACAACATCCTTTCTTTATAAGAACACAGTATAATCCTGTTCTTCGTTTAGTCTGGGGTATTTTGTGGCTTGTAGTTGTCGATCCAGAATGCCTCCTTTTGGTTCAGTTTCCTTTGTCTGACACCTTTTCTGATGGTCAGCGGGATGTGCTCAATGCCAATGGTTTGTAATGACGTTGGGTTGCTGTTATGGAATTCCAGGTAATGTTTTACAATGGGGTAATTAATGTTTCCAGTTCTGATTGCATATTTGTGTTCTGTGAGCCTGTCCTGTAGGTGCCTTTTTGTTCTACCGATGTAAAAAACTTTGCAAATGGGACATTCTAGCCTGTAGATAACAAAAGTGGTCTTGCAGTTAATAAAGTGATTGATTTTGTACGCTTTGTGTGAAGTAAGTCCTGATAAAACTGTTTAGTTAAATGAATGTCACAACAAGATATCATCAGAACCACAACATAATTTTGTACTTTCATTTTTCTGAATTTGATAATGTTCTGGGGGCCAAATGGGAAAATGTGGGTGGCATGATATGGCCTCCAGTTGATGATCACTGGTCTAAAATCTGTGGGACAGTGTTCCTGCTGTTTAGAGGATGCATTAGAGAAATGGACACATGTCAGCAAGATCAAAACACACTCTCTATTTGGCTTGTTTCACCCACACAGGATGCACCACAGCACACCGTCTCTGTTGTTAAATGTCAGAGCTTTTGTTGATGAATTCAATTCAAGCTTATAAAAGGAAAGAGAGCTGAGTGACAGTGAGGCTTTTTTGAAGTACTCGTCAGTGCACCATTCCCATGTGAGCTCCAGGACAAAAAAATCACCCCAAAACAAGAAAAACACACAAACACAACACATGCAACACCAAGCTACATTTACAATAACTGTAGACATACTTTGCCACCTGTAACTGTATTTACAGATATTACTGTGGGTAGTTCAGTGTTTTTTATGCTTGCAATAGCTGGAGATTACTGCAGAGAAAACGTGGATAAAAGTGCTCAGTTTCTTTATGTTTAGTAAAGAGGTCTAATATCAACACAAACTTGTACAACCCTGTTTGTTTTATTTGGAGATTTTATGATTAATGAGGTTATGCTTTTACTCTCATTTGGAAATGTCTCACTAATCTTTTTGATAATTTTTGATATTCAGTGAAATATAACTTTAAGCATTAATGTGTGTTTTATGGCACATGAACATGGATAGGAAGTAAATGATCCAACCAAAACAAACCACTAAGCCTGCCATTTTAAGGATTTTAGGAAATCGACAACATGTACGATACAACCATGGCCAGAAATGTGCAGTAACATCACTACAAATAGCATTGTTTGTATAGCTTAATTACATTCTCCCATAGCTTTTGGTCCTTGTTTTCTGTATCAAATAGCTTTTCAGTAGCTTAGTTATTTTATTGATCAAGTAGTGCTTAGCTGTATTTCCCTACAGAAAAGATGTGGAGCAACATGGCAGAAGCAGAGTCCTCTGTCAGAGTCCAAAATAAACTCTCAGGATGAGGAAAGGACAGGAGCAGACACTTGCAGACATTAACTTTAGCAGAGAGAAACTGTTTCTTCATGACGGTGATGCAGTCTTTTCCTTACAGTCTTTGTCCGTGCTGCTTCTGAACAAGCTGAACCTGCAGGCAGGTGAGAGCGAGTGCACACTCTAAACATATACACATACAAAAGTTAACTTTCACAAGCAAATAAAAGCTTATGTCCTATCGATGAGGGGCTCAATACAGGAGGAAACGATGGATAAGTTCAAATGATTATTTTTAAGACATCACTTAGTCAAGCACAAAAGAGGTCTCATAAAAAAAAACAAAAAACAAGGCAGTCTGGCTAAATAAAAACAATAAATAAAAACACTGACTGTGGTCTAAAATTGGTTTATTACTGCTGAGAACAATTATGTTAAACTATTAATAACCATGATTTTGCCTTCATCATTATTATCATTTTTACCTGCTTAATAAATGAAAATAGCTTAAATGTAGTGATGACATTTGCCGTGTTGCTGTAACTGAGCTTGCTACTTGCTACTTTTCTCCAGGGTGTAGCTTTAGTTTAGTCAAGATGATATTTTTCACAAGTAACTTAGTAAAGTAGTTTGGCCATCACTGATCAAGAGACGTAATCTATTGTTTCATTTTCTGCTCATGTCAAGAATATTTCTCATCAGCAAAGAAAAATATGGCCCTACAAACCCCAAACTACTGTGCCCTACACACTCTAAGTCAATGTGATTCATGTCAAAACAACTGGACGGCCCCTCCATCTTATTAAATTTACTGGTAACACAAGAAAAAACAAAGGACAGCCAAACAGGGCAGGTGGCCTTTCACTTATTATTATATCACACACATTAGAGGCTCAAGGTTAATCATTAACATTCTGCTTGTGAACTTCCTCTTCATGTATGAAGTGAGTATGTGGAAAAAATGCATGGTTTTGACCAACATAATTTCTCATGTCTTTGTGTACAGGTACATTAAAATAAAAATACTTAATGACCTGAAGTAACCAGTTAGTGTTTAACTGTGAACAACATATTCCAGCATTAAATTTAGCAAGATATTTATTCAAACTTTTGAGGGCTTTATGAATGTATTTTAGTGTGTATGTGGGCAATTTTTTTCATCTGAAAAAAGTGAGTGGCTGCAGAAGGGACATTTGATCATCTTTTCACTTTTTAAGACTACATTTGCATAAACTTGGGGCTGTAATGGTGGTGTAGTGCACTTACCATCAATTTGTTGTAAGTGCTTGCAGCATTCTAATATTCAGTATAGGCAAACCTTTCTAAAGTTTCCTCTCTTGTATATTAAAGGGCAAGTACACACAAATACAAAAGAATTTATTCAACCAATATTTCCTGTCCCTCTAACATTTTCTTTACTGAATTGTGTACAACCCACAAAAACATCCCACTTCTCGAGCACACAGCGACAGCTCATTAATATGCAAAGTACGTAGTGCCGAGAAACACTGGGGTTGAGCTAATCAAATGGTAATGATTTTCACCGGCAAAAACTAATTATGAATTCTTCAACTCTGGTCATTCAATAGCACAGCCATTAAATCATAATGGCAGAGGCAGAGGCCTATTGATATTTTCCTCACATCAGGAGCAACATGTTATCTTGAAGGAGATGAAGCTTTGAAGCTGGCCTTTGAGGCTGAACTTCAAAGACGGGATAGGGGCTGATGAAGGTGGGGACTCGAGGAGACTGCTGCAACAAGAAAGAAACACTGAGACACTGATGAGAATATGCTTGCCATACATGTAGGCGTTCATGTAGGATTCTTATTGATACACTGTTTTTACAGAGCATGATGGACATGTCGAGGTCAAATACCACATGTTCTGTCTGTGGGACCATAATCACATGGACAAATTCAAGACAAGCAAGGTCATTATTTTAAACATTTCCAGCACTATCAGCCAAATGCCCCACAACTTTTTACAGAGTAGGTCCACGATACATTAAATTTCGCAGAAACACAAACATCCATTATCTATACAACCAGTCACCAGTTGATCACAGGGCCACATAGAGAGACAGACAACCATTCACGCTCACACTCTTACCTAAGGGCAAATTAGAGTCATCAGTTGACTGAGCATGAGCATGTTTTTGGTCTGTGGAAGGAAGCCAGAGTTCCCAGAGAGAACCCATGCATGCAGGATCGAACCAACAACTTTCTTTCTGCGTGGCACAGGCACTACCTGCTATGCTACTATGCCACCTCAACTTACAAACACTATTTGAAATTTATATTCAAATTAGTAGCTTTCATTCACATAACCAGCAAGGAGGGCTGAAGGGCAAAGATGTGTCAGCCTGCATGGAGCTGCTGTACAGGCTTCTTTATTGTCATCTTTACTAAAGGATGAATGTTCAGAGACGGTTACAACTGCAGAAGCATTGAGATGTTCATTGTGGGCCCTTTGGACCATTGCAAAGCATCTGGGACATTCAAACAACAAAAAGTCTTTACCTAAACATCACTTAAGGTATGATTACATTCTGTCATATTGGAGAATCCCGCCCCACACACCACAAGTAAATAAGGCTATGTCCACAAGTAAGATTTTTTTTTAAATGCAGAGACTTTTTTAAAAGTATCCTCGTCCACACAAAAATTCAGAACTACATAATGCACTGTTAATTACCTTGTAACTATGACTGTCATATGCAACTTTTTTCCCCTTTTTTAAAATTTCTATGCAAAAGGAGTTTTACTTTCATATCAATTTCAGCTACCAGCCTGACTAGTGTTATGGCTTAACTCTTCCCTATGTTAATTGGTGTTACCAGGCATGTTGAGTAAATATTTAGTTGTTTGAATTTCAATTTGAGGCAAAACCTTTGATAATCTTGATGGAATCCTGTTATCAAAATGTTTTGTGGGTATCAGTCAGCAACTCTTACAACGGCAACAGTTCAGCATCATTTGCTGCAGCACATACATTAAAAGTTGCTAAACTTTGGTATTTTTATGTAGCTTAGATGTATTTGAATCTATAACTCTGCTGTTTGGTAAGTGAAGAACAAGAAATTCTCCGACATCAAGAATTCTGTGATGAATTCTCTAGCATTAGCTTGTTAATCTTGTTTATTAAGAGGATCAGTATCAACTCCGACTGTCACTTTCAATCAGCGTTTTGGGGTGATGATTTTATTAAGAGTTTTACACTGATAAGTCAACACAGTGAATTATGTCAGGATTGAGAGAAGTTTGTCTGTTTTCACTGTTTTTGTAATTTACCAACACAGGGGAGCACAACACATGTGCATAGTATAATCCCCCCAGGTACAAAGAGCTTGGGACCATGAGGTGGTATTCCCATACAGCTGGATGCATATTGTTGCCGTGTTCCATCTTTAACTCAAGATGCTATGGTTTTCATACCATGTGTGTGTGCTACGCTATGACTGCACCTCCCTTCTGTCACAGCTCTGTCACCCTGCACATAACATCCAAATAATAAGCTTTTATAGAGAGTTTAAAAAGAGCCACCTTAAATCTCCACGCAAGTAACTTGATTCATTGAATCACTGTCCTTCCTTGGCTCTCTCTATTTATCCTTTTTCTGTCTGCTTTAGCCAAGATATGTGCATGGCTTGCTGAAAAAAGAGGTGAGCCTCTTTTTCTCAGGATTTTTGTTATGAAGGAAACACATCAGAACACACGTTGTATTTGAAACACTGAGACACTGATGGAAATGTGCATGCTATACAAGTAGGCATTCATGTACTATAGGATCTTTATTGATACTCTGTTTCCTCAAAGGGTGATCTTGATGTCAAAACCCACATGTTCTGTCTGTGAGGCTAAAATCACATGGACAAATCCAAGCTGAGCAAGATAACCAAGCATGACACTGCAAATTGAAAAGCAAGGACACACACTACAGGAGGAGGACAAGTACATTTACAGGAACCTTTTTCAGCCTTACTTGTTAATGGTTACATTCCTCTATTTAATGGTCTGCATTTTAAACTGGAGCTTTTAAAATATCTGGGGAAAGTTGATGTTTCCTTTAAAATACTTTTGGCATGGAATAATGTTCCTTCATAAAGAATAACCCGAAACTAGAGTCACTGATATCACTTAACAGGCATAAGAGGTTTGTGAAGAATGTGGCGACAGAAGAATGTTGTTGTGTAGTCATTTTTCTCTGTAAGATCCCTGATAATCTGCAAGCAAGTTGGTTAAATTTCCTCCTGTGCTAGGGTCGGGCCGTTTTAGGTTTTAAATGTATAAAAGGACCACTTAATATTTGTTTATTGCATCAAGGCTTTTCAACTTTGTCAGGAACCTCTGTTTAGACAAAAAAAAAAAGAAAAAGGAAAAAGAAAAACAATAAATTATAAGTGCTCTGTTGACATAGTGTCATCTGTGTTGTTAGGGTCGGTGTTGACCCAGTTATAAAAATAAGATTATAAAGCAATAATTAGAGCCAAAACTGAAATCATGGTGCATCTGTGAAGATAAACAGATAAATGTTCACAAGTGTTCACAAATATTCATGCTCATAAAGTTCTCTTGCTAAAAAATACTTTCTTGCCTTTTTCTTTAAGTAAATTTATATGGGCCGAAATTGACCCGTCACACCATAGATGTTACTATAGTTAATAATATTAGAATGGAAAAATGTATATACATATACCTCTACAATATGTGTTCTAACACCCCCTAGTAATAGTGAGGTAACAATTCAACCTCTTATTTATTTATATGAGTGTCATTTTACATTTTTTTTTTAAATCAAGTGGTATACAGACAAAGAAAAGCCCAAAGGCCCACACCAAAAGATATTAAAACCAATATTTTCATGAATAATGAAGCCTGACAAGGTAACCAAGAGATAAGGAAAAAAAATTGCATGATAGATAATTGTTTTTAGTGTAATTTACAGCTGATTTGAGGCACAGGTCTAAACCGACCCTATCAGGGAGCATGTATAGAGAAAGCAAACACAGTACAAGGGTTTACACTGTGCCTTGAGATTTTGTTCTATCTCTGCCATTTCTGTCTTGTAAAGAACATTTTTTCTCTCTATGCTGGGACATTCTACTAAAATGAGGAAAAGAAAGTTATAAGACAATGTGAAATATTAAGATTCATACTGCAATTATATGTACATATATGTCCATCTCTTCCTTGCATGTGCTCTAGTCTGTGACTTCTGTCTTATTGGCGGCTCTGGATTATTGGTGAATGGCCTGCTGCTGTGGAGCTGCATAGCCTCAACCATTATAACTGCTTATATTGCCATTTTTCAGCCCCATTCCATTATCAGTACAGTTCCTGATATTATCTCAGTTTGACGTGTATCATGTCAAACTGAGAGGGCACAGCAAAACATAGGACCCAAAGCAGACAACTCCAAAACAAGATATTAAACACTCCTCTCCCCAAAACAAATAGCACTGTTAGGAGCTCAGCCAGTACAGAAGGCGAGGTGACAAACAAGCACCCAGAGATCAGAAAAGGACAGGAGGTCAGACTAAACAAAACTGCCAGTACTCCTGACATGAACAACAGAGGTAAACCAAGACTGGAGATGCTGGTCACATTTGGGCAAGCAGACAGCAAAAGAGGGCTCAAAAAAGGGATAGACCATCAAGGAATGGTCACGCTGAAGGTCTGAAAAATAAATAGTATTGAATAAATGGTGGGATCTCTGAAAATATATGGTGAGACTGGAAAAACTAAATATATCACTGGGTATTGTAGGCAAGCTTGATGTCCCCGAATAGTCTGTTGTTGGAATGCAAACGCTTATCCTACATGTTGAAAAAGGCTGTTTATACCATCACACAAAAGGCTTTGGACAATTCAATGACCATGCCATCCAAAAAGGTAACCAGATTCAGCAGATTACCATACCATCCAAACACCCATTCCCTGTTGATTTCACACCAATCCTCACCTCTGTTCGTGTGATTCCTACATCCTCTCCCCATCTGCTGTGTGACCTCGGTGACTCTACCGCCTCATCATGATGTGAACAACCTACAGATATGTTTCCAAAGACTCCCCACCTCAAACCACAGGGACATGTGTGGAAGGAGAACAAACGCCGTAAGACAGGAATCCAATGGGGAGTATGGTGCAGGAAAAGGATGCATGCAGAAACTAATGTTGATCTGATCCAACTTCATTTCACTCAGTTTCTCCATAGAATAAAGGTGATGTGGGTCTTAGCAGCATGAGTGCACCAATCCCCTGTTAACTCACTTTTGCTGTCTTGGCATGGCACCCTTATATGCAAAAAAGGGAGGATTCTGCCATACTTTGGATGACGAGTCTCCGTCAGCAACCAATCAAAAATAAGAAACCTCACCGCAAATGTTGCTGACTTCTAAATTTTAAACAATCAAATTAATTGGAGAATCTAATCTCTCTTGGCTTTCACTGATGATACAATATCCAGGTCAGGAGCTTTCCTTTAAGGAAAATGGTGAATGGACTTGACCTTGTGCAGCACTTTGTTGGTTCTCTGACTTTTCAAAACACTTTTAACACGGCAGGTTGCACCGACAGATTTAAACCACAGTCACACACTGAAAGAGGACACTGCTGTTTTAGAGCACCCATCTTATCATTTTCTCAAGTTTTATTAGATGGAGTACTTCTTTGCACAAGACATAATCCTAATATATGTCCCCCGCCCCCCATACCACATTTCCCCTGTCCTGAACCTTCAAAAACAGCTGCAGCTCATGATTGGACAACCGTTCTGCCAGTCGCACTCATCACAAACCAATCCATATCAAGCCACAGTATGACGTAGCAGCGATACCCTGCTGTTAGCCATTAGCTTAAACTACATTTCAGTCCTTAGACTATCGTCTTACATTATATTATACAGCACAAATGTATCATTTACCACTTATATGTGACATGAACCTTGTCAACGACAATCCCTACCAAGTTCTCCTGGTAATTTTGAGGAGAACGTATTTCACCAGGTATGGTTGAGTAACCACGACTCCGGGATACCACAGACTAATGGGCATCGTCCGCTGAGGATTTCCGTGTTCTCTCCTAGTTTCCCAGCAGTGATCCCTGGCTTCCTGGCTTCTCTGATTTGATCGTCCAAAACAAAAAAACACGGTTTCCCGTAAGATAATCTTAAAGGAACAATGCTTTGCTCCACTTTTAAAGAAGAAATAGAATCCATTTCTGATTAACCCTCAAATAGTGCTGCATCTACTGAGACCACTTCAGAAGCCGCCATTATTTTCAGACATGCAGCCACTTTCTGATGTCGTCACATCTTCAGTTTCCACCTTTCTTCCCTGATTGGGCCGTCCGGCTTTTGACCGTGAAGTCAATTGGAGCTTGTTAAGATAGAGCCGTGTGATTTCAGATAATGAATCAGGCAGGTCCATCTGCACTTCAAAGTTAGTGGATTTTGGTATCTCAGTACTGCCAGTCCACCCATTTGTCTATCAAAGGGCAAACTGGTACTTTAAAATTAGATATTATACTTTTTTCAAAGACTAGATTCGAGTTTATGACCTTCACAACATTTTGACTCAAATTTAATGAAAACCTAAAGATCACTAGCTGTGATGCGTTTGGTGACATTTCAGAAATGGCAGAACTCATGGCCTATACTGTTACCACTTGAACCCAAAGCTTCCAAGAAAACAACTTCACAACAGAGCTGAACAACTTTGCAAGATTAATTTGTGGGTTATCATTCTCCTTTCAAACAACAAAAAGTAGTGTCACAGGGTTTGACAATAATGTTCAAAATACAATCAGATATGAAACAAAAATTCAGTCAAGATTAAGTAATCACCAAATGAAGCCTGAAGAGAGTGTGGCACAAGAGATGCAAAGATGATCAAAGTCAGTTTGGTTTGACTGATTCAATATGAGTGATGGCATCAGTTTCAACAAAAATGGCATCAAGATTTTTTAGTGAGCTGCTTTATAGTACTAAAGTAAAAACACATGTCCAAACATATTTTACACTCTCTCTCTCTCTCTCTCTCTCTCTCTCTCTCTCTCTCGCACACACCTACACATTTCTAGCAAACAGAGGTTGATTATCTCCCCCAGCAGCAGACTATTACTTTTATACCAGGTGCAATTCATGCCAAATTTAGCTCAGGTTTGGTTAATTCAAATAGATAGAAAATGAGAGACAGGTATGACAATCAACCTTCTGCCACATTCCAAAAATGTGGGTATATCATACACACACGATTGCTAAACATATTCACCCCTCTCTTCTGAACAGAAGGAAAAAGGACACAGATTCACTTAACTGATGCACAGTAAGTGTGTTGCCTTGAGTGCATGACACATGGCAGTTTGGGGCGAATTAGCCTATATTTTGCTAATTTTAGAACAATCCTTTTTCGCCTGCCAGGTGAAAGTAAGCAAGATGACTTGTGTGCCTTTATACATATTATATGTATACTTTATATACATTAGTGTGTTTTGGGCAGTGTCTACTCTCATTCTCTTTGAATCAGTGCAGGATAGCTGCTGTTTTTGCACTTCAGATGTTTGTTCTGAATTTTGGCTGTATTATTTCATTCCTCTTATTTATTGTGCCATTATACTCAATGAACACACACAGAACAATGTATATTATATGTTAATGCTCAGATTAAAGTTTTTTTTTTTTTTTTTATTGAAAGATCCAGAGCACAAGAAATGATCAGTAAGACAAGCCAGAGACTTTTTACTAACATGTAACAGCAAAACCACATTAATTATTTAAATCTTCAGTTAAAACTGACATGATCACTCTTCTGCATGGTTAATACAGACCTGTTTGCTAAACACTGAATGTCTGTTGTCTGGCTTTAAGCAATTTATTTCCTTATTTTCCTGCAAGAATCCTCAGCTCTGTTCTCTATTGCATGCATAAAACACACTGAACAGCCTGTTTTATTATCTGTGAGCATAATTGTCAGTGAGATTCATGGGCAAGTATAAAAATATTCTTAATAAAGCTCCATGTTTTGAGAACATCTTTAAAACGGTGTGCATTTTTCCTAGTTCCCCGGAGTATTACCTGCACTGGAGTGCATGGGAATATTGCACCAAGGAGCACAGCAAAAAAGCCATTCTGTCTCTCAGCTTTCCATCTCGTTGTGAACTGGAAAATCAATTTTTCTACAAATGCTCTGACATTTAAAAGCAAAGATGTGCTGCTGTGCATCCCATTTGAGTAAAACAAGCTCAGTAAAGTGTGCTTTGATCTCGCAGATGTGTGTCACTCTTCAAATGCGTCCCTAAAATAGCAGAAACACAGAATTCAAGCTTTAGAGCAGGTACAGTATAACAAGGTTTAAAGCTAAATATCTCCATCTTCAAGTTAGGAATACAACTTTCCACCTAAACACTCCTCATTCTTAGACAAACACACCCCTGGGCACAAACAGGAGTGCATGATCATTTGCAAAACAGCATGTGTGCACAGGATATAAATGACACACGCATCAGGCAGAAATTGAGGAAGGTGGGCTTCACACCAGAACTTTTTACACCTTATTTTGTGATTAACAGCTTCTAGTGCACGTAAATTGCTTTAAGAACAAATGTTGTGCACAAAAGGTGCCTTGAAACTTTGAATCATCCTCAGAATAGGGTGGGTTGTGTGGCATAAGTGCACACCAGCAGTTTAATCCAACAAAAACTAAATTTAGAAAGAAAAGACATGACTTGCTTGTCTCAATTTGTGAGTCAGTACTTTACAAGCCAGGTCAAGTGAGATCGCATGTTCATAACAGTCCTATGACAGGCTCATTGCAAATATTACATTTGTTAAAAGCTCAAACACATCATAGATCCTAGCTTCAAGTTAAGTGATACTTATCTTTAATCTCAGCTGGGAAATTAATAATTTTACATCTGATTTTAAATATTTAGCAGCAATGGGAGCAGCAGCACAGCAGCTACAAAGTGATGATGAGCTCAGTTCCTGTTTCTCATCAAATAAACATGCATGTCACTGCCAAAAAGCCATTTATTGCAGTGTATGCACCCATGCGAAACACCTTAATCACTACACAGTCTTGAAATGAGACTATAGTCTTTGTTTTAATGGACTGTGAAGCCATCCTCCCTCCTCACACAGTATATGCTTATTTGCTGGGGTCTGCAGTTTCCAATCAGTTTTTGCATCCTTTCCTACATAAACAAATCAATAAATGTACAGGGCTCCCTTATGCTATAAAATCCATTTATATTCATATGAGCAGGTTGGAAATGTAAAACATGTGTTCTTAAGGTTTTTTTGGGGGGACTTTAATCCACATCTTAGTGGATTTCTTCTGCCTCTCTGTCATCTCTTGTGAGAGCCCCCATCCTATCTTGCATGCATTTATTCTTGCATATGTTGCATCAGTGTGTTTGCCCTGCATGTTACATGTTCATACTTGATTCTGACTTCACATGTTTGGCTGTTTGTATAATTTCACAGTTGGCGATCCCCCTGGGCCTTGTTTGCACCTCACACTCTCAAGGTCTTCATACTGCTCACCTCCTTTTCACATGTTTTATCTCTTATTTTGGAATAATGAACCTGTTAACCTTGTTCTAACCTGCGTTGCCATGTCTCAGGAAAGAAATAAGCAACAAGGTATATGGAAATAAACCCAAATAGAACGACTCAGGACTCTGAATGAATAAGTACTTCAAAGACAGAAACAGAAACAAGTGACCCTGCCTACCACAATTTTTAAGAGGGAAGCTTCTTGATTAAAGTATATATATTCATAATCTTGTTATTGCATTGCATGAGTTCAAACACCATAAAAAATACAACCATTATACATTATTCTTCTTTTAACATCTTGTTGCAGACAACTTCAACATGTTACACATTTGGGGTTGTTTAAGGTGTCAGAAATAATCCTTGCAGATTCAACACCCTTTCCCAGGACAACAATTTTGTGGGCAAACTGTTTTGCCTCTATATATTAACTGTAGACAGTAAGTCTGATGATGGGTCATAACATCTTTCACCATTTTTTGAGGTATTAGACATTTGTGTCCATGTCTTTTTTGTCTTTTTTTGTCTTTTTTTTTTTTTTGTTATATGTCTTTTTAGCATTTTTGTTATGATTTGTGATTGGAACGAAAAACAGAAGTTTATTATATGTTGTCATTTAAACAAGATTTTCATGCCACATTTAAGATTTCCGACTGTCTCTCTGCAAAATTTAAAAGTCAAATACATACAAGCAAACAAACAAACAAATACCAGACTAAAACATATTGACCGACTAATAGCATTCATTGAAAGGCCAGTTTATTTGTTGCTTTTGAAACCAACAAAGTCAGCCTGAAACAAAATTAATTACATGCTGTGAGCACTGCTTCATATGTATATATATATATATATATATATATATATATATATATATATATATATATATATATATATATATATATATATAGATATATAGATATATATATACATGTATCACTGTCATATCATTGGAAATTAATCATTTATTTTTATGCCTCAGAAAAATAATGACTTTATTTTCACCATTTTCAGGACAGAATGTTAAACTAGAAGACCCCTGAGAGCATAAACCTCCACCAGGGCACTTATGATATTATTATACCTTAAAATGCTAATGAGCTGAATCTGACCACATCCCTCTTTTGGGAAACACAGCTTTCTAGTACTGTGTTCTAATGTTTACTGGGGCCTCACAAATACTGCCCAGACGTCTTCCTTCCATTTGAACCAGCAGCGGCCTGAAGAAACACCTGGTTCAGGTATTGTCTTTCATCTGGGGGGCTGTGAAATGACTTCAACGATAGCACTAAGCACTGGTTTTCTAAAAGTTGGCGCAAAAAACAGAAGGAGTGTAATAAGAAGCAAACTGGCATTACTGGATTGTGCTGCTGTTAAAGTGCAGAGGCAATGCAGACAAGATCAGGTTGAGTTTAGAATAAACACAATAAATCCTGAGGCAAGTCCCTCCTATAGGGTTTTACCGACTGCACCTTCACTGTGCCACAGTACTGTATTAACTGTGACACATAGAGGCTGAACTTGGAAGAAACTGCAAAGGCAAAGTTAAAATAATCAATCCTGTAATCCAGCACTCGAGCCTTGATTGCATGAATACACAATTGGAAGTCGAGGCCCTGTGCCATCTGTACAGCAGCACACTAAGAAAATAATCTATTTAATTTCCCTGGTGACCGCAGGTGATATCATTTATCTCATCCAGAGAGACTTCTAAAGCAGATAAACGCACTTCTTAGAATGAGATAAATCTTCAGGACCATATGTGCCCCGCTGTGCAGCCTTATGGGAGAGAGAGGGGGATTCCATGTTTGTGTTTCCTCGACTATCTAATACTCAGATGCCAAACTCTTCCCAGACGAATTTCATTTATCGGTTTCAGTGGGAGGATGCTGCATGCAGGTGTGTAGCTGCACGGTGAAATGGCTTGTCTTTGCAGAGCAGAAAGGAAATTGTTCAGTATTGTGATTTATTTAAAAGACCATCACGACATGTTAATGTTTTACAGTCTTATCCTTACTGGAGGGCTAATCATAGTTCGTGTGGTCTACCTTATGATGCAAATGAAGAGCTCTACGGCTAACCAAACTGGACAACTTCCCTGCATGTGAGCTTCTTCAAATACATTAGCACGTGCTCATGTGTGCACACCCCCTGGTGTTTCTGCTGTACATGGTTGGCATTTTAATTCATGCCTGCGTGACTGTGCCAAGGACTCCACATCAGTTTTTTTCCCCTTGGTTGTTTATTTCCTCCCTTTAAAGTCACTGTAAAGCATTATCAGAAATGTGTCCATGAACACTGTATATTAGAATAAACTTGCTGTATGTTAGAATAAAACGCTTTCAAAATGTACAGGTATTGATGTTAGCCATCTTTATCAAAGAATGAAATAACCACATTGAACTAAACAGGGATACGGCGGAGGTGTCCAAGCTGTCCAATGGCCAATCGCAGCCCAAGGTCCAAAAGTTAGTATAAATATAGACTCCTTAAAAATGTAGGCCTGTACTTAAAAAATGAAGAAATACAAATGAATAAAGGCAGTAATGACACAGTTGAAGCTCATTTTGCGCTTTATCTCCAATTTATCAAGGTCCAAATTTTCTTAGACTAATTATTTTCAAGTACCAACACTCCTATAGAGTTAGGCGGCTTTGTAAAGATTTCACTTCAGTTCAATTCAAATGAAGTTTTTTGGCTTGAATGTTGTAGAGCAGGGGTTTTCAAAGATGTAGGATAAAAAACATTGACTGTGGTTAAATTTGGTTTATTAATAATGGTAATAATAATAATGATAATAACATTAATAATAACATACATTATATTGATTTTTAAATAAGAATAGCAACAATAATGGTAACAGTAATATAACTATTATGAATAGCTGTTAATTTTCTTAATTGCATCATCGTTATTATCATTTTCATTTATATATCTGCTCAATAAATGCTGAAACATGTCCTTACATTCGTCATGTTGAAATGTAAATGCCCGTTATAACATGATTCTAACTCACGTGGATCCAGTATTTAGACCTGGACAGGACAGGCCCGGTAAAGCAGTCCAGTGGATGGATACACTCACAGTATCAGAAAGCAAATTCTACTGCATCTTTGCCATGGTTTAGAAAATCATTTTTATAAACTTAGTACGTTTTTTTTTCATAACTAATTTTTGCCTTGGAGGTCAACAACCCAGTATTCTGTGATGTAACAAACCCCAAATACATACATGTATTTTATCACAGTACAAAATCTTCACTTCTCCTGTTTTCCCTCTTTTTTTTCCTCCCCCCTTTGTCTCTATTTCCTGCCACAGGGCTGTCGATCCTCCTCTCCAGCATATCCTATTTCTCACTTTTCCCTGAGGATTTGCATCTCGCCCACGGCTAACATATTGGTAACATTATCTACCTGGACTCAAACCTTTGTGACCTCTAACCCACAGGGACTTCCACATACTGTATAACCAATCAGCAGCCTCATTGGTCACGTGTGGCCACAGAGGCTTGTGACAGCTACAGCCTATAAGCCATAGCAGAATCTGCCTCTACATAATTCATAAAGTCAAGTCATATGGCCTGGAGCGATGCTGCAGAGAAAGTCAAAGGTAGAGCGCAGCCAGCCAGGAGGAGGTCCGTGTGCTGCTGCCATCTCAACAGTTTAGTTGTCATGATCTTTCATCTCAGTTAATTGAACTTGATTTGAGTCAAAGAGAAATATTGGATGGCGTGCAGGATTGCTGTGAGGCTAATGTTCCTAAAACATGAGGTGAATTTTAACAACAGCTGCTCTAAGGGATCTCAAATAAAGCCTTATGATGAATGTAACTCACCGTAAGTTAAATATGTTGCATGTTGCATGTATTTACTTTTATTTATGCATTTCTTATCTGCAGACTACATGCTTTGTAATGTAAAAGTAAATTATATGAGTAAAAGTGATTAATAACATGGCTGTTGGTTGATTCCATTGTGCAATCAAAGTGTATCAGAATATGGAGACGCAAGAAGTGATATCAAAGGTTCAAGTGGGCATTTTTCTTTACAGTTATTTGAAAGTTCTTCTTCCATGCCAAAAGTAGATTGATTCATGCTTTTACATCAACAATATATTATTTTCTTCTTCAAACTGGTTGTTCAAAAGTCCATCTAACAGGACTAATACTTCAAGTAGGATGAAGTGATCCTGCTTCTCAAGGAGGCCCTGCCTGCCCTCTTGTCGAGAGTCTTGCTGTCCAGACTCAGATGTCAAGCTGTGGACCAAGGTCCAGTTCACAGATCAAAAATGTTTGGTTTTGTATTTTTGCAGTCAGAGCTGGTCTAGGCCATTTTTGAAGCCAAGGCAAAATTATGATTTGGTGCCCCTACGAATTCAATGGACTCAAATGATGTGAGCTAAGTCAAATGCACAAAAACTTTTCTGCTCAGCTTTGTTTTCATGACATTTTTGCATTTAAAACAACTAAACAGCACACTTCAAACTAAAATTGAGAGCTCATCTCCTAACAACTTTAATCTAAAAGGATCAAATACATCACATTTAACATTTCCATTTTGTTTCCATTACTATAATGCTTTTTCTGCACTTATCATAGTTATTGTTACTGTTAATCTCAGTATTATTTATTGTAAAAATAGTTTTGCCATTAATTTTTTTGATCATCATTCACTCAGACACTATTTATTTGCAGTTATGTTTATATGATGCGTAGCTGCCCTCACAGAGCTTAACACCCCTATAACATTCACCTATACTGCCTGTAGGAAATAATGGTTCTTTTGGGGTAGATTTAGGTATCTTGAATATATTTCAGTCCACAAATATGAATACATCTTAATTTTCTAATTGACTTAAATAGCTTAATGCTTCCTTTACTTCTACTTGAGTACAATTTTGTTAAACTAATACTTTTACTTGAGCACCATGCAGGAAACACTGTCTTTAAGAACTGCTTTTAGCAGAGAGAAGGACAAGGAGCATTAAAAGTAATGGTGGTCCCTAAGAGGACCTGATCTCAACATCAGTGTTAATTTTGTTGACTAATTATTTTCTTCATAGTTTTGGTCAACATCCTTTTTTTTCCCCTGTCAAAAACTAGACAGTAACTAATAAAAACATGTGCAAATGGACTAAAACTTAAACTAAATTAACTGACATTTTCATCAACAGATAAAAACTAGATGAAAATGTTTGACAAATCCGAATCTAATCAGCCCTAATTTGGTCATGTAGAAAGTAGGGACAAGTTATGAAGATAACCAATCACGGCTACTTTGGTTGGGTGGAAAGGTTGGATGAGTTAAGAGGGACATCCAGTCTGTGACAGGATAAGTTGGGGTGCGATCCAATCAGAGCTGCTCTCTTTTTGAATTGATATATTCATGTAGAGCAGGTTCACTGTTTGTTGTCAATTCTAGTTTTGTAACTGAGATGCTCTGCCTGGTAGCCTAAATAAAGGTGGTTGCATTTCACACAAAGCTAAATTTGTTTCCCTTAGTTTATACTTTCAAACTATACCAGCATGCAGTAAAGGGTTATTACCTCTGCCAAGGAGGTTATGCTTTTGCCGGCGTTTATCCGTCTGTCTGTTCGTCTGTTTGTGTTCAAAATAACTTGAAAAGTTCTGAGCGGATTTGGATGAAATTTTCAGGAATTGTTGGAAATGGGATATGAAAGAACTGATTAAATTTTGGGACTGATCTGGATCACCTCGGCGGAGGTCTGCGCTCTCTGAGTGCTTTTCTAGTTAGATGTTTCATTTTATCCAAGTGTAAAACACGACTTTAGAAATTCAAGGAAAAATAAAAAATGCCTTACACTTTACACTTCATATTTTAGTCAACAAAATTTACCAAAGATTTTGTTGACTAAAATGTGAAATTTCATTAACTAAAACTAGACTAAAATTACAATAATTTAGATGACTAAATTATGACTAAAACTAAAATATATTTTAGACTAAAAACTATAACTAAAACTAAATTAAAAAGTGCTGTCAAAATGAACACTGTTCAGCATCACCAAAAGTGTCTGGGATCACACAAAGAGACAGACGGACTTGAGCCAGCATATAACCATCCAAATCTGTGGTTAGCTCTCCAAGATGTTTGGCCTAACTTAGATGTCAAGTTCCCTCAAAAACTGTTGGCAGTGTACCTCGAAGAATTGATGCTGGCACGTTAAATATTGATTTGATTTAGAGTTCTGTTCACTTCACATTTTTATTGAAACAAACAGAGAACTTTTGTAATTGTGAAAGAGTTCCTACTTTGCAGCATTTTTAACACCTGACTTAAACTTTTGCACAGTGTGTCTGAATGATCTGTATTTACAGTACACCAGGATTGGGAGAATGACACTGATCATCTTTACGTTGAATGGTGCAGAGCTGCAGCAAGGTCTGCCATTTTCCTCAAAAATGTCCAAAACCATTAGGTGGAAGTAGAAGGGTGAGAAGGGAGGAAATTATTAAAATGTGCCACAGCCACAAAGTGCTCTTGGAGTAATTAAGTCGACAGCAGTTTGGCTCCAGCAGCTCCATTTTGAGTGTGTAATGTATTTCAATAATGACAGTGTGCGGCAGCAAACTGGCATGTCGTCACGCTCCCCCTCTCCCAGCTAATCCTGTTACTGCTGACCACTCTGACGGGGCGTGAGTCCAGCCCTGCCGCCTGCCACTGCTTCTGAGGACGGAGGGATGAGATGAAGAGAGAGAAAGGCATGGGAAGTTTGTTTTCCTGATGTTTGAATGAGTGACTGCACGCACGCTTGCCTTCATTCTCAGTTGAGTGTGCGTACGATTCCAAGTGCTCGTTCGTGTGCCAGCGTGCTGCAGATCTACTGTAAATGTTTATTCACTCGGCAGTGAATAAACTCCAGCCCCTCGCTGCTTACAGAGGATGTTTTCGGCATCAACTCAGGCTCCGAGCCCATCCACTCTGCTCCGGCCACAATGGTTAATCCTGACTCGAGCGAGCAATCAGCACTCACAGCCCAGAACATAATGGAAGCCTGCCTGCCCGCCTGTCTGGATGGATGGAAGTCTGCGTGGTTGACTGGCAGGCTGGCTGCTCATCTGGATGCTTGCCTTTTGTGCCGCTGTGGCTGTTTTGATGGCTGGGTAGACAATGTGTTGGGCTGATGGTTATGTAAAGTCGATCTGTCATTGAAGAAAAAGTTAAAGCACGCCAAATATTGCAGCGATCGCAGAGAAAAAGAGAAAGCTTGGGCCTTTTCTGTGAGAGACTGACATTTAATCTAATGAACACTTTGTTGTTACAGAGGGGTCTTTATTGTTTCCATATGTGTCTTCCTGTTTGCCTGGCAGGTTACTCTGACAGTCTGCAGAGCCGAAGTGCTGAGACAGGATAACAGGTCAGTTTATTATTCCTAGATCAGCATCACATGGACATTATTCTTGCTTATTATCTCTGTAAGCTTCAGAGAAAAAGACTGTACAGTCAGACATACTATTAAAGCATTGTTTGTTAATTTTTACACAAGACCAAACAAAAGAGGGTCAGAGCCATCCTACAGGAGAGAATCAAGGGCAGAATACTGGTGTCCTGGTCCACCGCTTGAGTTCATATGAAACACAAAATCTATAATATATACTGCCTGGGCCTTGAATACATTTTCTTTGTGTATGAATAATGACATCACCTATAGATTATATGAGTGGAAACAGTCGCCTCAGGGTTTCAAAAACTAATGTGAATGGTCAGCATGTGAAGACAATACCGAATGTAAAAAAAGGCAGTTTATGAAACCAGAGTGGAGAATGTAGCAACAAAGATAACCTCAGTTCCTAGTTAGTTGTTCTCAGTTGCTAATGGAAAGTCTTATCAGAACAGTATATTTATTTCAAAGACACAGATAGATGCTGCATTGACTGGTTGAATCAACAGCGGCATGATATTGGAAGAGGCAAAATCGCCCCATTAGCTTTAAAAAGTTGACAAGGAAACTGTCAATTTTCTGAACAAAAGCAATAATATTATCATTTAACTTTTGTTCATGACATGGTTTACCTTGCAGTAGATTAAAGTCATGTTTATAATGATAAAATCAACCCCTGAGACAAACTGTAAATGCAGTGAGTCTGCCTTATTTTCTTTTGTGTGTGTGTCTATCTATCTATCTATCTATCTATCTATCTATCTATCTATCTATCTATCTATCTATCTAACTATTTATATACACACACATATATGTATATATGTATGTATGTACTGTATGTATATGTATATTTATATATACTGTGTATATATATATATATATATATATATATATATATATATAAATATAGTGAGGAAACTGGTTGTCTTCTTCTGTGTGTTTGTTGCAGGGGTGTGTCCTGGTGGAGGATTATCAGCTGATTAGCTGCACCTGGACCTGGTGCGCTCTATCTAATAAAAAACCTTCCAGACTTCTCATCCAGTCGCTGACTCACTGGCTTCCTGGCCTGCAGGCCTGGGCACTCTGACTTCCTCATGAAGATAACGGCAGAACTGGCAGATCACTCTCTGAATATCTAGCATGAACGTTGACACCAATGAACACAAATTATTCTCTTACGTTTGTAAATAAATAGACTTTCTAATTTTGCTATCTTGTGTCTATCTACATTTTGCCACAGTTTGTGAGGCTGGTTGTGACAAGATGTATATACTGTGCTTAACAAATTTGCCAGACCTCCAGATCACAAAAACAACAAAAAACAAATATTTTAGAAATTTAGAAATTTTAACTTGTTAAAAACTGTAAATATTGTTATTGGACCAACTTTTTGAACATAAATGAGGAATTTTAGCCTGAATTCACCTTTTCATACACAAATTTGAAGCCCACTGGTCCTCTCTGAGATGTCAGAAATAATTTGAATATAATGTTTAACTACAAAAATTAAATTATTTGTTCAGAATGCAGGTAAATAACTATAACTATATGACATATTAATCAATAAATAATTATGTGCTTTCTTTTCCTGTTTTTCTTTTTGTAAAACAGTAGATTTGCGACTTCTAATATACCTCTGGGTGTATTGGAAGTGTCAGTAGTGTACAAGGTCACCCACATGGAGAAAAAAAAAAGGTGAAGTCATTAAGTGTCCCATAGAGGTTAGCAAAGACATGGTCATACTCTGTCCTGTACTTACGCAACGATAATCTTTTTATATTATTAAAATTCTCACCATTTGTTATCAGAGGGACAAAAATCTACATTTTATTAACTGTTGCTTATTTAGTGTTGCTAAGACCTATGACTAGCATTTTTTCTTTTCAGCTCCAAAGCTAATTGGAAACAGCATGCATCACTATTTATAACCCTTAGCCTTTTGATATTTTGGGCTTTTTATGTCTTTATTTGAGTGACGGGACACGGGACAGAAATAGAAATCAGAGAGACATGCAATATAGGAGGCTAAGGGCGGATTTTAACCTTGCCAGCCCCTCCTTACAGTAACAGTAAGGAGGGCCTTTCAAGGGCCGAGCCTTTTCTGTGGGCGCCCCGAGTGTGTAATAGACCGTTGAGAGTAACTAACATGAGATTAAAAATGTCAAATATGAAACATTCTTGCAGAAATTCATGCCATAAGATGTAACACATCAATAATGCTCTAAAACCTACAAAAGTGTCAGAGAGGACCTTAAGAGTTAGTGTTTCTGCCATAGATATTTCAAATTAGAGACACTAACCATGATATTCATTCATGTTGTCACAGTTGGGCTATTTGCCTTTCAAAGTAAAACACCAAAGGAGGGTACACCTCCTCTAACCTTTAAGCTTCAAAAACAGACTCTCCAGTGCTATTGCCTCCAACTTGTTATGTTCAGGCTTGAAATGCTTCACAAAATATGTTACCCCAAAGCTGAGCTGTATTACAGTAGATGTGTTTTCCTGCAGAGCCTTTCAAATATTGGATCACAGCAAATAGTCTTTAATGGGAGGAAATAGGTCTGTCCCTGGGGCTTGTTGCACTGAGGCAGCCTTAGTGCCTCAGACCTTCCTCTCTCATTCACTCACCCTTTTCCCTCCTCCTCTTTTGTCTCTTGATTACTATACTGTTTGATGCTTACACTTCTCCACAGTTTGTGAGCATGCACCATTGTACACGCTACAGCTTTCCCATAATGAGGCCAGAGGTTGTCAGGATGGATGGAGGGAGGGGCAGAGCATGATGGGGATAAATGGAAAGATGTGAGATATCCCGGAAGAGGCATACAACAGGCAGGAGAGGCGGATCAGCTGGGAACAAGCAAATGTGATGTGAGTGGGAATAAGACTGATCTGTTTCATGTCCAAGGTCTTAAAACTGTGGGAGGACATAAGGACAGTTTTCACCAGCTTTGGACATCATCATGCTCCAAAAATGACAACATAAGATGATTTACCTCAATAGGAGGGTATTTGATTGCTATTTGTGGTAATGTAATCACAGCACAGTCCTGCATTGGGTTGGGTACTTGCAAAAAATATTCAGGAGCAGGTAAAAAAAAAGAACATACAAACCCCAATTCCAATGAAGTTAGGACATTGTGTAGAAATATTTAAAAACAGAATACAATGATTTGAAAATCCTTGTCAACCTTTGTTCAGCTGAATTCACTACAATGACAAGATATCTAATGATCAATTTTTAAACTTTTTTTTTTTTTTTGCAAATATTCAATTATTTTGAATTTGATGCCTGCAGCACATTCCAAAAAAGCTGGGTCAGGGGCATGTTTACCACTGTTTTACATCACCTTTCTTTCTATTAAATTAAGAACTAAGGACTGAAGGTTGACTGAACTTCAGTTGATCAACAGTCTGGAGCCTCCATTGTTTTATTTTGCACTTCATACTGCAGAACACTTCTTCAACGGGAGACAGTTCTGGACTACAGGCAGGCCAATCTAGTACCCTCACTCTTCCATTACGAAGCTGTGCTGTTGTTCCACGAGCAAAGTGTAGCTTGTCATTGTCTTGCTAAAATAAGAGGGAATGTCTCTGAAAGACATCGCTTGCATGGCAGCATATGTTGCTCTAAAACCTGTATGTACCTTTCAGCATTTGTGGTGCCTTACAAGTGCAAGTTACCCATGCCATGGGCACTAACACACCCCCATACCATCACAGGTGCTGGCTTTTGAACTTTACACTGATAACAGTCTGGATGGTCTTTTCCTTCTTTAGCCCGGAGGACACAACATCCATTTTTTCCAAAAACAATTTGAAATAAGAACTCGTCCGATCACAGCACAGTTTTCCACTTTGCATAATCCATCCATCTCAGATGAGCTCAAGCCAAGAGAAGCTGGGGGTGTTTCTGGGTGTTGTTGATTTATGGCTGTCACTTTGCATGATGGATTTTTAACATGTACTTGTAGATGTAGCAACAAACTGTGTTAACTGATACTGACTTTCTAAAGTGTTCCTGAGATGAGGTGGTAATATCCTTTATAGTGTGATGTTGGTTTTTAAGACAGTGCCACCTGAGGGGTTGAAGGTCATTGTTCATAAACTGTTGGACTATTTGAGCATGCATTTTTCACTTAGTGGTGAACCTCACCCCACCCTTGCTTGTGCACGACTGAACCTTCCAGGGATGCTCCTTTCATGCTCCTTTACTCGCCTGTTTCCAATTAACCTGTTCGCCTGTGAAATGTTCTAAACAAGTGTTTTTGAGCATCAAATTTGAATGAGTGGACATTTGCAAAAAAAAATAGTGGAGCTGTTTAGCTTGAACATTAAATGTCTTGTCTTTGTAGTGTATTCCATTAAAATATAGGTTGGAAGGTATTTGCCAATCATTGTATTCGTTTTTTATTCATGTTTTACAAAACATCCAAACTTCATTGGAATTGTTATCGAGTAAAGAATTAACACAATACATGTAGTTACAGGGTAAGTGGGAAGAGACAAAATCTGTCTCCAGTCAACATCAGAACATCTTATATCTCTCATTTTGAAGCTCCTTTGCTGTCTTTTCACTGCATGTGACCATCCCCAGCTCACACTCTGAGGAGGGTACCCTAACCCCTCTGCTGTGAGCCAGAATGTATACAGCTGTTGAACACTGTGCAAATCCTGTTGTTGAGACATTATGCCAGCAAACACTGGCACTACGCCTTGGATATAATGTGGTTGATTTTGTAAAGGAGTAGACCTATCTTTTGTCGTGCTTGGACTTAGATGAGATCTGTTCAGCCTGATAGACACCTGCTCTCCATCAGCTCTGCAGGTGAGAGCCTAATGGCACTATTAGCCATTAGCCTGAACATGAGCAATTTCAGACTTTTGAAACATTATTTGCCAATTGAAAAAAAGATTTTCAGCTGATTTCTTGTGATGGTGGAGAGTTTTTCTGTTGTATCTGCCCTTCAATAAGAGAAATTACTCGGTTGCAATATAGTTACAAGTTTTATGAATTTAACTATCACACTAAGAGCAGCATCATGCGTTTATTATCAAGTGTGTGAGTGCTTAAAGCATTAGAGATAAAGTTACTGTGCTTCTGTGTGTGCATACAGTATGTGCGATTGTACGTGAATGTACAGTACTGCCCTCAGTATTGTATGTCACTGTGGCCATGACAGGTTGCAGATCAATAACCTCAGAAGAAAAGCAAATATGATGGAAAATCAACATCCTCATTGGTCATCCCTCTTTATAAAGGCGCTCTGATTGTTGCCATTATGTCACAGGCTGATCTTTCCCAATATTCCATTTAGTTCTTCGCTCACTGCCACCTTGCCTTCCTTTGTACTTGCAGGTATTCTGGTGGACCCAGATTAAAGTGAAATCATTAATGTCTTATATGTGAGACATGTGAAGCTTAGACTGGACACTCAGCAACAAGAAATCTTGAAGACACCACACACAAGGAGATTACTCGGACAAATAGAAGAGCCTTTTTGTGTTTTGTTAGCTCTGTGTTGTTTTTTAGTGGACAAGGCTCTGCAGGAGGCAAAATAATCATGTCTGCCAGCGCTGACTATAATTTTCTTTAAGCAATGACAGAATAATAAGGGTCTCTCTGAATGTATCAGGTCATTCACTCTTCTGGGCTGAGACTGTTACTTTACTCTAGTTTAGTTTTGATTGTTTTATTTCAAGTATTCTCCAGGGCATTCATCAAATGATTATGGTTGTTGGCTCTGCTTTTCTAATCTGTGAAAAGCCAAGGTGTTGATGCAGACCATGATCATGTTTTAGTTTGTTTATGTATGTCTTTTTACATATTATTATTTTTTTAAAGACATTTGTCTGTCTCTGACACTGCCTCTAAGTCAATAGTCCATTTATAAATCACATCAGAGTGCTGCACCAGGCCAGGTATGCAAAAAGGGAAAAATCAGTCCTTTAAATTTGCTGGTACAGGTGTGAGTAAAACTATGGTGGTAAGCAGCAAGGGAGAGAAAGGAGGAAGAGAACGAGAAAGAAAGAGATTAGAGATAAAATTTAATTTCCTGTATTTTAAACCACTAAATATCCTATAACCCTTCTTTTGAAGCTCCAACACTCCATATGCTACTGTGTGATCACTGCCGGTGCCTGCCCACAGTGAGTGTGCCTCGCCTCTTTAGGGGAAACCTGAATGTAAACATAGTAAACACTGTGGAAATCTTGTTTTTGAAACTATACGCCAGGGTCCAGAACTGGATGTTTTTGTGGATATAAACATATGGTCAACTTTGGAAATCTGTCATTTTTAATGTTTGGACTTGTGCAGAAGCATTTTCGGCCTTATAGATATCAGCCTGCTTTCCATTACTTTTGCAGGTAAGAAGCACTAACAGGGCTATTGGCCAAGCACGAGACATTCAAGGCTGTGGACCCCTAATTTGCTAAGAAAAAAAAATGCCTGTAGCCGAGGTCCTGATTGTGATGATACTGACTTGGCATATTGGAAGAATATTTTCATGTTTGTATTTTTCACAAAAAAGGAGAAATTCCACTGCTTTGCTTTAGTTATAGGATTTACAAAAAAAATGTTCTATAAGTAGCATGCATTCATTATCAAGAGTCTGTTTGTGAAAGTAAAATAAAGTGTGTGTGTGGGGGGGAAGTGAAACAGTGTCAGTGACTGTCTGTCTGTGTATGTACAGTTTAAGCCGTGTGAGGATGTCAGTGAGTGTTCAGTATTGCCTTCAGTAAATTAGGTGATTGTGTGGCCACTGTGTATATCAATGGGTCGCAGGGTCTTATGTATTCGGGTCAGGGAGGGTGTGGATTTAACGTTGGGAAATTTGCAAGCAGCGAGTCAGGTTGTGGTTCTAAACTTGCAGGCACAGCTTGGTGTGGGTTGGAAAATTGGACCCATGCTTGACTCTGAGTCACATCATTCATCTGTACACACTGTTTCAAGTCATTGTCCCTTTTCTCCGTGTCTTCTATCCTTTATGCTTTTCTAATTTGAGCATTTTTTTTTTACCACATCTGTTAGGCCCATCAGTTCTGTTTGTTAGGCAAGTTCATGGTGAAAATCTTTTATTCAATGAATTCACTCTTAACCTATTCATCCATAAATTTATTTGTTCATGTGTCTTTTATTGAAGCTTTTCCACATGCAAAACACCAACACCACATTGACACCAACACAGTCAATGGGGACAAGGGGGTTCAGCTTCAAGCCATTACCACTACTGGCTTTAAAAATCACAGTATTACTCAGACTTCTGTGCTGTTTGTAGTTCATGGCAGTGGTTTGTGTTTGCCTCCAGTTTTGCTTTGTTTTGCAGCTAGCTAATACTGTGGCTTCTCTCATGTTTCTTAAAGGATTCAGTTGAGTATCAAAGACATCAGAGACACATGAACATCTGCACCTATTTAATGAGAGAACAAAAAAGCCCAGTTTCACCCTGAAAATATGATGCTCTAGCCGCTCATTCTACATTTTGAGTTCATAGTAATAAACTGTGCCCATCAAGAGTTTAACCTGCAGCATTGACAATTGTTGTGTAAAACAAAGAACTATTGTGAAAAAAAAAAAATTGTCACATAAAAAACTTGCATGACTAAGAAATCCTAATTCATGAAAATGTTGTCAGCCTAAATATGCAACCATATATTATTTAGCTTCTTTTTAAAGTTAATTTTAGGTTGATGAGGAAGTACAAAACATCTGCAGTTCCTTGAGTACCCACTTGAGTCTTACTATACAGTAGAAACACTGGAGCTCATATACACCAGTGCTGTTGAGTCAGGGTTTTCAAATATGGTTACTCGGGCTGGGTGATATGGCCTAAAAATAAAATCGCTGATTTTTTCCAACGAAACTCAATTTACAATTTTAATTGATTTTGTCCCTCAAAAAAAAAAAAAAAAATCTCTAAGCGTCACGAAAATTACATAAAGGAAGTTTTTCCTTTATGTTATCAAAATAAATGTAAAAACCAAACAGGATTTTCTTCTTATAGTTAAAGTGCACATCATAAAATGTTGATTATGTAGACTGAATGTTGGCACGCTTGTCTACATAAACACTGAAAGCTGAGCTATTTTCACAGGATATTAACATTGAGCTCTCTGATGAGTATTTAACCTTCTTAAATAAACCAAATACCAGTCTAAACATGTGCTTGTGCAAAACCTGACAGAGCCTGAAACAGATCATGAAAACGGTAAGTGTTCAGTATTTGTGTTTTTAAACACTGCAACAACTTACAATTGGAGTGAGTCAGGACAAAAGATTCTTGAATTTTAAGTTTTAAATCTTCTGCAATAAATAATTTGAATTAATCAATTTAATCAATATATTTCCCAGCCGTAAAGGTAACTGTCATAAAATGGCGTCCTAAGACAGCTTCACCAACCAAATGGCCACTCAGCCTTCTTCCAAGGTTAGGACAGCCTCAGAATGGGTCCCCCAGTTTTTTCCTTGCCTTACAGTTTGTCAAAATTCCTTTCTCCACCCTGGATGGGACATTTCAGACAAGGTCCATACTTAGATCACTTGTGACATCCATGCTGTCTTTACTAGTGAAGGTTCACTTTAAACCTAAGGCCTCAAACCAGCACAGAAGCCAAGGACAGCTGCCGTCTAACCACAACCACAACAAAGATAAAACCCTTTCATGCCAGAGATCTCCATTCCCGTCTCTCTTCTCTCTCTTTCTTTTGCTCAGAGGTGTGTGGAAGATACTTTGCATAATCCGGCTGCATCCATATGCAGCAGGGTGTTGGGAGATAGAGTGGGAGTAAACAGGATTCTCGGCGGGTGCTGCTTTCACCTGCTGAAGGTGGACTGCAGAACCAAGGCCACATTTGCAGAGCTAAAGGCTTATCATACAAAAGACTGTACTCAGCTGGGAAAGTTATACAGCAGTGCATTAAATGTGTTGATGAATACTATCGACTGTTTGTGCGGAGGTTGGAAATTATTTATGAGGGGGGGAAAAGTGCACCCAAAACACTTTCTGGTGGATTTTAAGAAGCTGGAATCAGTTAGACTTGAATTAGATGCAATATGTGTAACAGTGAATGCAACGAAAACAGCTCTTGTGGCTTCCCTCGACTATTTATATCTGTTTTTATCAATGTTTGTATTTCTGCAGCAGCCATAACCAAGGCTAGAGGTGTAATGTTTCAGGGTGTTAATCCACACAGCCACCGTGCTGTGAACACTTCAATCTGGCCTATGTTAGGTTAATAGATTTTGATGGTCATGGATGAAAGGTCAAGGTCATTGTCCTGTAGGTGTGATGTCTAAAGAGTGCTGTATTTTTCTGTATTTGGCACAAACTTCTACTCTCACTCAAAGTAGTCTCAATAGACTTTTTTAAGGTCAGGGATTCAAGGGTCATGGTCAAGAGCCTCAAGGTCATCATTTGCATATGAACACAATATCTCAAAAACACCTTATGGGATTTTTGAAAAAAAAATTGTACAAATGTGACCCAAAATAAAGATGTTTTTTTTTTTTTTCCAGATTTTAAGGTCAAAGTTAAAGCTAAAATCTTATGTTCATCTTTTGCATGTTAACATAATATCTCAATGCAACTCGAAGGGATTTTTTTTTTTTTTCGAACTTTGTACATACACCCAGTCCTGTTAAAAAATGTATTGTCTCAGTTTTAAAGGTCATGGGTCAAAAGTCAAGGTCTTGGAGCCTCATGTTAATTCTTTGCCACTGAAAAGCAAGTTCCTATAGCATAATGTTAATCCCTTGCTATCAACAAAATGTCTCAAAAATACATTTAATTATTTTTCCAACTTGGCAAAGATGTCCACTCTGACTCAAGGAGGACCTAGTATCAAAGGTCAGTACCACAAGCTTCTCATTCAGCCTGTGAGTGTAACCCATCAAGAATGTTTTTTTTCTGCATTTGCCCAAATACTTCTCTCAATTAGTAAAAGACCCTTTAGACCTTTTGAGAGCCAGAAACCACATCTTCATCCTTTAATGTGAATGCTGTATCTCAATAACACCTCAAAGGATTTTTCTTCAAACATGCACAAATGTGCACCCTGACATGGGGATATGTTTTATGGGTTTTTCTAAATCAAAAGGCAAAAATCATGAGGTCAAAGGTTTGAGCCTTCTTTTGTAAACACAATATCTAAGAACAGCTTGAGAGATTTCTGCCAGGTTTCACAAATGTGTTAACCTTGCAGCGCAATTGGATCCACCTAATTTATTGTCTGTACAGAGATTAGCATGAATGCTAACAGCTACAGGAGCAGTTTTATCAGATCTGGACCACGCTTCTTTCTTACATGAAAAAAATAACAACATTACAAACTTCTCTATAGAAAGGATGCTTTTGCTCCACTTCCAACATGTTTTGCTGAGAGTTTGTTTGAAGACATGGATCATATTCTGTCCTTTACACCACCGCAATAGTGTCTGCCTGCCACATTGTATGATTTGCCGGTAATAAATGTGATTGATGGAATGATCATCCAATCACCTGCCGGATATGCTATTGAAAGCTTCTGCACACTCCCAAACACCTCCTGTGGGCTCTTTCTCAGATGGACTCGTGAAATGTATTGAACAGTGCATCTGGTGTCAGGTTACAAATGTTGTCTCTGGGTCATAGATGAACTTGTTAAATTTTTGTGAACTCAGATCAAGGGTTAATCTTATTAGTTGATTCCAAACCAAGGAACAAGATATCCTAAAAACACAAAAGATTCTCTCAGTTTTTTTCTCCCACGTGGTCTCTTACTCAAAGCTAAACTGAAGTCAGACATCAAATTTCAAAGGTCTTTTGGCCTCAGGTTTACACAGTTACTTCAAAGTAAGATGTTTTCATGTCAATTTTTGGATATCCTTGTTCAAATATCCATGCTGATTCAAGGATAAAAGGCTAATACTTCCAAAATCAAAGGTCAAGGTTAAAGGTCATCCTTTGCTCGGACTCAAGAATAAGCCGGCTACAGAATAATTTGTGCAGTTGTCTACTCTGTCCCAAGGATAAAGCAACTGAAAAAGGTCAAAGGTCAAAGTCAGGATATGTATTTTTCATTCTCATCCTGTAAACATTTGCACTTTGACTTAAGGATGAATCCATTTAATTTTAGTGGTACAATATGTGGTTCAAAGTCTCGTGATAATCATTTCAGCAACATAAAATGTTTAAAAAATTCTTTATATATGTATATATATTTTTTTTTTAAATTTTGCAAAGAATTGACTTTGACCCTAGGATGAAGAGACTAGGTTTTGACCTTTAAAGGTCAAAGTCTGTGGGCCTCCTGTTCATCCCTTGCGCTCAAGATTTCCCCAGATTACGCCATCACAAAGCCACCCCCTTTCCTTTTTCATGACCCACCACTGCACTTTCACTTTTTGACCTTTGTTTAGCCTCCCTCACAGACGCATGACATTGCCTGGCAGCAGGTCTTATTAAATATTGCAATGAGTCGTTTTTTTCTCAGTTGGCTCTTCAGGAAGCCCCTCAACCTTTTCCGTTCTATTCAACCAAACATGCTAGCTTTATCCATTTTTTAAAAGCTATATGTGCAGTTTTTAAACTGAGATTTCTGCTTCTTTCCTCTGTCTTACATTTCCATTCATTTGCACCACAGCAGGCTCCCACCTCTCCTTCACCTGCCCACCTCTCATCCATACCAGTCTCCAACAACGAGCCATCAACAGCACCCAGAGGGCTTCAACATGCAATATTGAAGATTTCCATTAGTGCTGAATTGTTTAGGGGAAACGTGAAAAGTGTTTGTGCATCAGGAAACAGACATAAAGCATCATCAGTATACACAGGGAAAGAGAGAGGCGAGAAATCTTGTGGGGCAACGGGGAGATGTGGGAGAACATGAGGAAGATGGTAGAGGAAACCAAGAAGGGAAAAACAGATCAAAACGAAATAAGACAGAATTGAATATAACAGTACATGAGAATATCTGACTGTGTTGCTCTTGTTTTAGGTTTCCTGTCTGGTCTAAAGCAAGACAGCCTCCCTTGAGAGCATCAGCAAGGGAAATTCCAGCGCAGTGGGAAACTCGACTCATCCTCTGTCTGTTTGACTGGCACGCAGAGATTCTAACACACAGACACATAGAGCGATTTGATCTACACTCTAACAATGTTGGTACAGCTAACTGGTTGCTGTAGCTACCTGTCAGTGTTTGATCTGCTCAGTTGGGAGAGAGCTAAGCAGGTTTTAAACTGTTTTACTTGGTTTTAGACCTTCTTGGGTGTCGTAAACAAGCTGTAAATTTGACAAAGTATCTCCTAAAAGATCAAGATCAAAAGATCCTAAAACATCCATTCATGTTAGCTTTCACTTTATGATGTTGTGCTCAAGATGCAAACACATATGCTGTTCTCATGTGCTCTGAAGGACTGAGTGATGATCTGCATTTCCATTGTAAGTGTGATATGATCATGCTTGGTGAACCCATCGCAAAGGACGCCTGAGAGGTGAGAAATACAAACCACCTTCATATAATGTCTGCCCCTCCCACCATACATCTGCCTTGTTAAAGCTGCAGTATGTAATTCATTTTTGGGGTCACTGGTGCCCAAAAATGTGATTACCAGTCACCATCTTATTACTGAAGCCACACGAGAACTCATTCAACATCTGTGCCCCCTCCTTGCTCTGAATTAAGCCTTTAGAAAATCTAGCAAGGGACACACACTTTTAAACCAATCAGGGCTCAGTTCAGGGACAGTGCTTAACTTAAATAACACTAGTAAGAACACAAACCCAAAATTAACAAAAGCAGATGGAAGAAAACAAGACATGACACTAAAAATTATAAATGATTCACAAAAAAAGGAAAGACATATTTATCCAGATAAATAATAACTTTTTTTTTGGTAAGAATAATAAAACAAACACAGATTGAATACATGATTCAATAAAACACATTAAAATGTAAAATAAAGTAAAATATATATATATATTCAAAAGCAAGATTAAACATGAAGTCTTGAGTTTCTTCTACAAAAATTACATCAAAGAAAAAAAATACAAAAACCAAAAACAAACAAAAAAACTTGACATCTTTATGAAGAAAAAATAATGAAGACAGTAAAATTGAAAATTCATGGATGAGAATAATTATTATATTTTAGCATTAAAAATATACTGGTTCAAGAGCTTATTCATACGGGTGTATTAATCATTAAAGAAGCATTAAAAATAATACTGGTAATAACCCATACTGCTAATTTAAGGGCAGCTGTGGCAAAACCTTACATTGGGTGGACACAAAAAGCTTTGTAGCCAAACTATTTGTAGCTTTGTGTCTGTAAATATGGAACAAAAAGACATTTGATTCAGCTCATGGCAGCAAAAAGGTTTTGGATAATAAAAAGTCATATTTCAGTTATAGTTTTGAGAGTTGATACTGCATCTTTTTTTGAGGGAAGAGAGAGAGAGAATAAATTATTTTTGGCAAAACGTGCCGCAGTTTTTAAGCCCAGTGATCATATCAGCCACCATAAGCACTGCTCTACCTGCTGAGTAGACTACAGATTGCAACAAGTCTCCAAATGAGGCTGTGGTGGAGCGTTTTAGCAGTTGCCATGTGTTAATCACATTGCAGGAGATCTCATTACAGCGACAAGGGTTGTAAGACCCAAGTGCTTTCCTGTCATGGACCAGCCAAGGCTCTGTCAAGGAAAGCGGGGAAAAATTGATTGCCTCCATCTATGCATAACATTGGCACAATGCTAACAGCATCTTAAGGCACACAAACGCGGTGGATTGGTTGTGCATAAAGGAAGGAGCATGGCGAAGAGGCTAGGAGCACAATCATGGAAGGGGGGGGTTGCTTCCACTGGAGTCTCATCCAAATCACATACCTACATACCTAGCTTTAAGGAGTTGAGTCTAAGTGCAGAGTTGCAGCAGAGCGGCTACAGGGTGGTCTTGTCAGAAGGAGGAAAAAATCTGCAACTTTTGTTTACCTGGATTATTGGATGTTTCTGTGAGTTATGTAGTTTTCAACTTGACTGCTACAACAGCAAAGAGGAGAGTAAAACTTTTTAACAAAAGCTTGTTTCTATGTAAGCAAGACATTTTCCATTTAGGATGATTTAAATCAGATTGAAGAAAAATGCACATGTAAACATAGCTAATGACTCTTTAGAGAATTAGTCAGCAAAAGAACAAACATTGATACTGTATTTTTTGCAGGATTATAACTTTCTCACCAGCAAATTCTGGCATATCTTCCTTCCACCAGCCATCAGTGAAGTGACAGATTGTTTTGATTGTAGGTCCCACCAGACTCCAGGCAAGAAAAGTAGAGTACAGTGTGATAAAATGTGCAAAACTGAGATTAAAACATGTTAACATTTTTCACAGTCCATTTCACTGGCTACGACACGATGGTTGGACTAAACGATGGAACTTGTAGAACTTTTCTCATCAGAGGATTTGGATGTAGTTATCTAACAACATCAGCAATTAACTGGAAGGCAGCAGAGACAATTCAGGGGAAAAAGCATCCTAATTAACTTTTACCATGTGGGTGTTTTTTTTAACAGGCAAAACATTTCAGATCAAGGAATAAGACACTTTTAAACTGTGTGTGCTTTCTGTGGAGGTGTGTGTATTCCCTGCTTTTCCTATTTTCATTAGACACATAAATACTCTCAGCTGTCCTCTGCCCAGCTGTGAAAGTAGGAGCTTACAGCCTGCAGGTACATCAATGCACCATTAATTCTACAGCTTAATGCTCTTGTCTGCACTTACACACTCAAGCCTTCACAGACACACAAAAGTGCTGTTTCTCCATTCAAGCTGGATTGTAGGGCAGGGGGATATGGACCGAAAAACATGTTTTAAAATGTTTTAGCCTAATGGCAATGCATGATAAATATCTGTGTATTTTTTTAATCTGCAAATAAATCTCAAATCATTGTCATATTACAGTTTTGTCTCTATATGGTCCAAATGAAAAAAAAAAAGTTTATACATAATCGACATCAGGAATGAACATCACTTTTATTTTCTTTGGAAGAAGACGTTCACATTACTATGTAGGTAAGCAGACTGACACTTAGTAAGAGCCATCACAGTCATCTTAGAAGGATAGAGGCTTGATCAAACATCACTCAGGGTGAGCATGACTTTGGGCCCTGATTTGATTGCATGAAGTATGTTGTCGTAAAGCACATAGCACACAGCGTTTGGAGCATGTTGGTCTAAATTTGCCAGTTTGTCTACACAAATTCTTGGGGCAATGCCTGGCACAAGGTGAAAAGGGGATGTATTGTACATGGGTGTTTTGGACATAACAAAGATTTTTCATCAGAGCATTTCAGAGCTTAACAAACAATCAAAAAGACAATGCTGTGTGAGTGTAATTGTGAAACCTCATTAATCATTACAATCTCCTAAACTGTCAGGATCAGGCAGGTTTATGTTTTTAATAGACTTTTTTACTAAACATCATATAACTGTGGGATTTATGCAGGGTTTTTTTTTCTTTTCCTCGACTCTATTCTCTTCTGATTGTGTTAAACACCCTTCTTAGCCTGTTTCATTGTCTATGAGCATACATTTTTGTGAGATTCACATGTATGTATACCACTATTATAAATATAGTTACGTGTTGAAGGAAAATCTTTAATCCTCTGTGTGTTTTTCTTGTTTCTGGGAGTATTACATGTGCTTAAGCAAATGGAAATGATGTGATGCAAAAAAAGCCATGCTGTCTTCCGCCTCTTTTGTCCAGTTACAAACTTTAAAGTGAAATTTCCAAGAAATTTCCATGGAATTTAATGGTGGAGCTGTGCTGTATTAGAGTGAAACAAGCTCAGTAAATTGTGTGTTTTTACCTTGTGGATGTGTGCTTGTCTCTGTAATGCTTTATCAATTCCTCAGGTTTCAGACTAACCCTACCCTAACCAGGTTTAGGTTATACGAGCATATATTCTGTGTCCTTAACTTAGGAACTTGCCAGCTTTGCATCTGACCACTCTCCTCATTTTCTACTATTTGAACAGTTTGAGTGCTTGGTGGAAAAAAAAAAGAAAAACTGCACCAGGCTGTCAGAGGGTAACTGTTTGACCCTCAGACAGAATTTATACAGTTAATACTCTGTTAATGTCACCAACTTCAATTTTCTTATTATCTTGTTTAAAAAATGACTAATTTGTCTTTAAAACTACATTAATTTCCCAGCCCTACAAGATGGTTTTTGCAATACAAGCTTCCCAGAGGGCCTATCTTGCTATGGTAATAGTGGAGTCTGCTTAAGTTAGTAGGTCGTTTGTTCAGCTGCATCCATATATAATCACAGATGATTAAAATTCTGCTCAATGAATCTGATGACACTAAAAAAAAATGTCCGTAGGTCACAGTGTATTGATCTCACCAGCCGACTCATCCCATTTTCTTTGATTATATTCACACACACTTGTCAGTCGTCTTACCTTTAACTGCAGCCCTTGAGGAGGAGACCCATCTCAGCGGGTGACAGCTTTCAATCCCACCCCAGGGTCGATGGAGGGATAGAAGAAAACCTCTTTCATCTTCCCTCTGACTTTCACTCAATCTCTGTCTCTCATTTGCACCCACTCTCTTCCTTTTAACTGAACTTTCTTGTGTCTGCAGGAATTTTGTGAGTGCTCACGCGCTTGTCCGGGGCGATTCTTCAAGGCCTTTTTACTGTAGATGCACTGGCAGGTCTTTCTTTTTTTTTTTTTCCTCCCCCTCACACCTTTACCCACAAGGACTTTACTGTAATATACTTCTGTATGAAGGATTAAAATCGACAGCAGAAGACTTTTGGGAGGCATACATTTTTGGCACCTTCATCTCTTGGACGAATTTCAAGATGAATCTACAGAGATTATTAACATCTGTTGGCAAATACTTGTTTAATGTTCTGGCTGGACAAAGTGATTACACAAATCCACTTTTGTTCAAGGCTGTAGTAAGTTTGTGGCCAATGTCAGAGTCTGACATTTTTTTGTGTGTGTGTAAATATGAGCTTCAAGAAGTTGGGGGAACTTTTTAGGACTTCATTTATCTCAATGAATGATCTTTGAGGATAATTTCCTTTTCTGTTGATTATAGCATAATCTAATCTGATACTACACAGTATGATTTAAAACTATAAGAAGAATATTCGGGGCAATGCTATTATATCCAATATAATGATGTACGATACAATGCATAAAGCAATAGGTTCTGTGTAGGAACACACTTCCAGTTGTACCGAGGATCGGCGCCCTGGTTTCTGGTTTATGTCTGTCTGTCTTTTTATACTTACTTTAGGCAAGTTTCTCAAGGTGCCTGCAAGATTTTCCAGAGCTAAACATAAAGGACGCTTGCCACATTGTTGATGTGTGTTCTGCTCCAAAGAGCAAATGGAAGAGGAATTTCAGACTCTACATTTTGACTTATCTCCATAACCACATAACCTGACTCACCTGGTGGATCATTCAATATATTTCACCAGTCCATGTGGGAAAGAGCCCATAGAAAGTGTTTGGGAATGGGTAGAAACTTTCAGAGCATATTTGACAGGTGATTGGGTGATCTTTCTTCAATCACATTCATTACAGGCCAATTAGATAAAGCAGGTGGACACTACTGCGGCAGAGCAAGGACAGAATTTAAACCACTCTGCGAAACAAACTCTTGGCAAAACATTTTGCAAGTGGAGCAAAAATATCCTTTCTACTGAAAAGTTTGTTGTGTTGTTATTTTTTAATTTTATGCAGAAATGTGGTCCAGATCTTATAAGACTTATAAGCTGTTAGCATCTATGCTAATCTCTGTATGAGCAGTCACTTCCTGCTGTCCTCTCACTTGTAGCTCCCACCTCCTCTTGCTCTAAAGAAATCTGCTTGGGCCTTGCTTCTTGGCAAGTTAGATCTGATTATAGACATTAAAACAGACTGATCCAGCTGCATAGCAAGGATAATAAAGTTAAAGGGAAGTGCCACATAGTTTGCTAGCAGATTTTAGCAGTGTGCTAACCTGACAGTCTGTATTTTGTGTATTTGTTTTCACTGTTAACTTTTCTTTCTTGGTATAAAGCACAAATTCCCCCCTTGATCCCAAGCTCTCTGCACTTCTCACAGTTTCTAACATAGATCAGGTTACAGGTGAAGACTGTCAGGGCAGTATGCTACAGGTCCATGAGGCTTCTGGGGATTCAGTTAATGTCATTCATTTTTTTTAAGTACTTACAAAACTTTATAATTGAGTGCTCAAAACTTGTCCAAAGGTTTGACAGCAACATAAATTCTACATTTTTTACAGACGCAAAAGCTTGTGTCTTGTTTTCGGTGATTGCCATGACTAAGCTGCAATGCCAGACACAGCTTGTTTATCACTGCAGAGAAAAAAAGGAAGTGAGAACTTCATTTCAATTCTGCCTTCATTTTCTGTATCTCGCACATGCTTGAAGCTGCTTATTTGTGATGGACCAAAACTATTCTCAACTATTCCATTTACCTCAGTGCTACGACATGGAAACTGGATACATCACATCCCAGTTCAACACATTACTCTTACGAGCTGTTACATTTAGGATACCTATAGATCGTCTGACTTCCCAAGTAGAAATTCTGACTAAAGGAGGAGTTCCCACTGATTTATCTGACTTGTCACTCATACAGTCCAACCTCTGAGATCAAATCAAGTGCACAATTTTGCCTTCACTCTACTGATGATGAGTCCCCTTACCCCTGTAACAAAACTGCTGAACAAAACATTCATAAAGACTGCACAGTGACGCAGCAGGTAGTGCTTGTGCCTCACAGCAAGAGGGTTGCTAATTAGACTCCTCAAGTCTGTTTGGGCCTTTCTGTGTGGAGTTTGCATGTTTTCTCCATGCATATGTGGGATTTATCTAAAGACTACGGTTCCCTCCCATAGACTAAAAGCATGTTCATAGGGATAATTGGTGACTGTACATCATCCTACCCCAAAACACTGCCTGCTGTGCGATGCATGGACAAATCCCAACTGCCTGAACTACCTACTTCTCTAGTACTTCTTTATAAATTGAGAACACAACCCCATTAAAATTTGCTCATGAGGTACAATTCCTTAAATGGAAAACCAATGTGTGTTTTATGGCTGAATTTCACATGAGAGAGGACAGCTTCTAAAAATGAACTTCCAGGTTCATTGTAAAAATTGTCAAAGCACAGCCCAGGATGTCCACTTCCTCAAATTAATTTATATCAATTTCATCTGGTATTAACTTATACTAAGAAATGAATCCATATCACTTAAATAAATGTATGAGTAAATGTATATATGAGTTGAGTTGGGCCTTTCTGTGTGTTTCTCCAAGTACTTTTGTTTGCTTTAAAGGACCGAAAACATGCTTGTTAGGTTTAATAGTGACTCTAGATTGCCTCTCAGTGTGGGCATGTGAATGGTCTGTCTGCACATTTTGGCCTTGTGATAGGCTTGTGACGAGTCCCACTGTCAGCTGGGACAGGATCCAGCCCTCCACAACATGGAAGAGGACAAATAGTAGAGATAATGGATGAATAATACTCTATGACTGTATCACACTGGATAATAAGATGCACAGGTATCACGTGACTGAGAGAAACCTATATCTAAGAAGCAGTAGTGTTTGATGTAACATTTATGTTAAAATATAGTGTGATGTGATTTGTTACAATAATGCATGCTATCATCCATCCATTCATCCATCAATGACCTTGTGATAGGTCATCCATCTTCCTCTGCTTATGGCCAACATAACCTGGTCCCATATAATGGGGCCAGGTTGTGTTGGCCAAAGTGAGGCATTATATGTTAAGATTTACAATTGTGTGCCCCTTATAAACAACAGGAAAATTCAAGAGGATTAAATTTCACAAGTTATAAAACCAAGCGATAGGATACATCCATCCATTGCCCATACGAGGTGTGTCAGAAAGGTTCCAGGACTGGTGTCACAAAAGATTTATTTCAAACCCAAACTTCAAACTAAGACTTTTCCCCTTCAAAGTAATCCCAGCATGTCTACAAAGAGATACTGCGGTGTTTGCTTTGTTCAGTGCGCGAGAAGAGGCGAGAGTTGTGGTAGGGCAAGTCGTGGCTGCTTTACCATGACAATGCACCTGCTCACAATGCCCTGAACATCCAACAGTTCCTGCCCTGAACAACTGTCGGATGTTCAGGGCATTGTGAGCAGGCGCGTTGTCATGGTGAAGCAGCCACGACTTGTCCTGCCACAACTCTCACCAAGAAGAACATCGCCGTGCTGGAGCAACCTCCCTACTTATCCGACCTGGCTCCGTGTGATTTTTTCCTCTTCCCCAAGCTCAAGGGGGTCATCAAGGGGACCCGTTTTGAAGACGTGGAAGACATCAGAAAGGCCGTGAGAGCTTTTGAGGATCCCAGAAGAATCCTTCCAGGAGTGCATGAAAGTGTGGCAGAGAAGGATGGGAAAGTGCATTAGACTCCAGGGGGATTACTTCGAAGGGGAAAACTTGTAGTTTGTAGCTTGAATTCTAAATTAATCTTTTGTGGCACCAGTCCTGGAACTTTTTTGACACACCTCGTAGTGCTTATCCCTTTAAGGTGGCTAGAGCCTATCCCATCTGACATTGGGCTAGAGGTAGGGTACACCCTTAACCAGTGGCCAGCAGATTGCAGGGCCACATGAGACAGACAACCATTTACCTTCACATTCATACCTAAGAGCTACTTGGAGTCACCACTGAGGATCAAACTGGCAACCTTCTTGCTGTGAGGCATGTGCACCACCTGCTGTGCCACCGCGCCACCTGCTAAATTAAGACGTGTGATTTTTTGCGGAAACTTCTATGTATTTTAACAGATTGGTCTTTCTGAAGTTAATATTAGGAACTGTAATGATGATGGAAATGTGCTTAGAAAGGCCAGATATTTACAATTATAGTGGTTGAAGCTATGCAGGTCCACAGAAGCAGGCCGTCCACTCTAACAAACAAGAGAAGCTCACGAGACAACAACCAGAGATGAGTACAGAAAATGAGGAGAGAGAGGAAGTGAGTGAAGCTCGGAGACAATGCAGATGTTGATGAAGAGCTGATTGGTTAAGCAGTGCGTTACATGGGATTGCATTTCCCATTTAAGCCCTTCACGTGGCCTCTGAAAATCTGTAATACAGTAATTAATCTAAAATGTAAAATATAAAGCACCCAATGCCAAAGTCTAGTTTCACTCTTACAGACTCCACAGTTCCATTATTTTTCTGCACAGTGGGGGAGGTTGATGGCCACCCTGTTTTTCGAATGATTCTTATTTTTAAAAAAGGAACTTTTAGTTTTATTTTGGTTATTTCTGTCATTCAACGAGTACTGGGAAATTTAAGTAGGTCACAAGTTAAGAATTAGATTGGTTTGTAAACAGAAATATATGTGGAGAGGCTCCATTTCACCACAAACTCGCAGCTGTAGTCCAGTTATTGACAGATGCAGTGCATGTCTTTACTCACTTATGGTAAAAGAAATGGTCAGCACTCTCACATTTGCACACTAACGTAATTTCCATCCCCCTCCATCCCTCTCTCTTCACCTCAGGATGGAGGCAGTATCCGAGTGTTTGCTTCCTCTCTCAAACCCCCGGGGGGACGCACTCGTCTCTGCACCCCCACCCCCCCACCCCCCCACCCCATTACCTCATCATCATCCATCTGGGAGGCAGGATAAGCACTGCACGGGACATTAGGCCCATTACCCAATCACGACAGGCTACCAGCCCCAGCCCACCAACTTCCTCCTCCTACGCTCTCACGCTGTGCTCCAGTTTACTGGAAAGGACACTGTGCTTAACACAAGCTGGGTGTATCAATCTTTCCAGGGTTCACACATCACAACATTGTAAATATTTCTCTTTGTCAGTAACATCTTTCATCAAACACAACACATTACATGACAGACATAGAAGGGCATTTTCTCTTTTTTTCATAATAAAAAAAATATTTTTTAACTCAAACCAATGAAAGTTGAATAAATACCACTTCATTTGTGGAGCATCTAAGACATTTTTTGGAAAATGATCAACCCTTTAGAGTTCCTTAATTTAACTGGCTCATTAGTCAGTAATGACAAAAAACATCTGCCTCCCAAAGCCTACTTTAAAATAATATATATATTGCTTTTTTTCTCTCTTTAAATGAGTCAGTCTTTTAAAACTACTTCACACTGACATATATACACATCAAATATAAATTATATTTTGGGTTTTTTTAACCCTTTATAGGCTAGTGTGTGGAAAGAACTTCACGGTCTTTTTTTAATCGGAAAAAAAAGAGAAAAAAAAGGACCAGAATGATTCCCACAAAATACATTTCAGGGGGAATTAAATGTTGATTCAAGGCCCTGAAATGGGTCAATGATTGGCAGTATCATCAGTTTTGATGCATGTTTTTAACAGTGTCAGATTTTTTTTTTAAATGAAAACTTGACAGCTTCCTAAAATAAGAAGTGAAAATATTATATTTAAGTCATATTTCCAATTTAAGCAAGTCACTCTTTCAAACCTACTTCAGCCTAAAATATATACACAACAAAAATAAATAATATTTTAATGTGGTTTTGACCCTTCAAAGGCCAGTATATCTACATAACTCCTCATTTTTTAATTAAAAAAAAACAATAGGAAAATCGTATAAAAAGAATAATTTCCACAAAATACATTTCATGGACAATTTGATTATTAATCTTATTAAGCCCTGAGATGAATCAATGATTGATAGAAACATATTTATATAATTAGAATCAATTATAATGATAATATGACTATATATTTCGAGGAGTATTTGATCATTATTATTAGGATTTTTAGGCCCTGAGATGGGTCAGAGTTTGACAGCAACATTGATGTTGATGTGATAGGAGTCTTGTGTTTCAGGTACACCACAGATGGAAATCAGAACACGACCAAAGCATAAAAACACACTTGTATGGACTCTAAAAAAGCACACATGTGCTCCATGTTTCTTTTGAATTGCCTTTCTTTTGGGAATTTGTTGACCTGTGTATTTCATTGATTATAATGCATTGTTATACTTTATGCAGGGCACCCTTGCAAAAACAGTAAAAAGTGTGACATTTTGTAGCATGCTTTGAATGCGGAAAAAAATTGTGCCATCTGGTGGGCTAACAAAAATAACAATTGAGGGGAATTCATTACATTATGTTAACATAAACCTTCAATAAAAATGGCATTTTCAGTAGTGTTCAATGGGACATTTTTTTGTCAGTAGGAGCCAAAGTGTCGGTTTTTGTGTAGTTTAGCCGTTTTAGTCTGATTGAAGGATTTGAGATGACAATTCTAAAAGTCTGTACAAAGGAAAAAACTCTGCCATATTTGAGCTGTATCTATTCAACACAGTTAAATGACTTGAAGATGGCACAAATATCCCTTTAGTCTCTTACGGCTCAAAGCAATTAAAGGACAAAAATTGGAGGTCAGAGCATGTTGTGCTAGATATACATATGTCTATGTATATACATAGAAAAAGTTTTCATTTTTGGAATAATAACTTTTGTTTGTATAGCACTTTTAAAACATAGGTTTACAAAGTGCTTTGACAAGCAGACTGGAAGATATGGAAGATGAAGCATGTATGCTAAAACTTGCTTCATTAATTATAAGTGCATGCTGGTTTGTAGCCACCAGTAATTTTCAAATGGCACCAGATGATGTATTAGCAGGTTAAGACCAGCAAGCTACCATTACTTCACATCATTCTATAACAGGTACAAAGTAGATTAAGTAGACTGTCATTTGTAGGGAAATGGATTGAGGTATATGGCAGCTCTAAGTGGGTTCATGCTTACATGCATTTTATTCACTCAGATTTACTAGAATACTTAAAAACCAAAGGGTAGCATTTCAACTTAAAAATCTTGTACCCAAACACAACAAAGCTATAAACAGAAACAGGCTGAACTTACATCATAATTATGTAAAATGGCAGCATCAGTGTTGTGTTCTAATCCATCAGTGATCCTAACTTCGCTTTTTTGGATTTCAAGCAAATGTGTTTGTAATCACACAAATACTCGAGATAAACAAGATCGGGTTTCCTAAGGAAAAGTAAGCAAAAGAAGAACAATCTCCATCTCAAAAACATAGATTTCAAAGGGGTTTGTTTGTTGTGTGAAATGTAAATAGAAACAGAAATTTGGCCCTGCAAATCCTTATTAACCTTTCTGACATTTCATTAGCTGCAACTGTTGAACTGAAGCTGAAAAACCTCTAGTAAGTCATTATTGACCAAAATCTCAGAGAATTGTGTCCAGCACCTGGTTGAACCCCATTTTGGCCCCGAGAATTAAGGCAACTCTGACAAAAGGGGGTCCAACCTAGTACTTGCGAGGAGTACCTAATAAAATGGCCATTGAGTATACATCCAGATGTACATTTTTTTTTTTACAATGATCAATTTAGTTGTTCTTTAAAATCTTCATCCTGAGTTTTTATGCTCCCAACACATTCCAAAAAAAAAAATAAAAATGGGATATGAAGCATTTTTACTGCTGTCTCATCGACTTTTTTTCAAACAACATTGTAAGCGCCTTGAACCTGTAGGCACTGATTATTTAAAGTGAAATTCATACTCATATTTGAGATGTTATTGTACCCCCGGCACAAAATGGATGAGATTCATGAGTTTCATGAATGAGTTTCACATGTATTGTCCAGCTTAGCTTTTTGTCATTTCTGATGTTGTGGAAATGCTTCAGTAAAATATAACTTTAAGATGAGCAACAATATATTTTATACAGTGTCATATGCACATTCTGTACGTTAAGTGTTACAATTGACTCTTCGCTAAGCCCCGCCCCTCTTGGTTACTGTTGCTATAAGCCTGTCAAGCTTTCCCTCCAATGAGAAATATGGAGTTTTTAGGGATACCAGTGAGTGATATTGCTAAGGAAATATCTGCAAATTTCTGGACAAATTCTTCAGAGATATCAGAAAGAAGCAGACGGAAAGGTCTCCAGTATGATTTTGAGAGATATGTTCATCGAATCGAATGTTGTTGGAGTTCAAATGAAGAGGACATTAAAATAGAGGGGAACGCGCACAGATATCAATGCAAGCGTCAAGCATGCCATGTGTTGACACTTCACGTTCAAAACAATCACATACAAGAACAACAATGTTCTTGTACATCAGAGTTAGTCGATACATATTGTTTAAATTGAAATTAATGGTAAGTTAGTTTTCACTGTAGTTGTGTTCGCCCATTTCTGGGGCATCCGTACTCAAAATGCTAAAAGATATCAGTATGTCAGAACTTGTCTCTGTTACTAGTATTTCTTTTACTCAAATATTACCCAGTGGCTCAAGGTTTAACAGAAGTAGCCTACTATAGAGACCTCTTTGTTTGCTAACGTTATCTTACCTAACACGCAAAGCTAGGGTGAGCTAACGTTAGTTAGCACCTTACTTTAGAACAAACATAGGTGTTCTTGTGCTTTATCCACACCTGGCATCTTTCTTCTTGCGTCTTGGGCTTGGGGAAGGCAAAAAAATCAACACCACCCTCCAAACTTCTCGGATATTGTCTGTCGGGCTTGCTAGTCCCATATGCACACTGCTTAGGGCATTTGTTTTCTGCCGAAAGCTTGACAGGCCTCTCGTGCATAGTTATGGTTGCTAAGGTAGGGTTGGACAGTAGCTGTTTGTGGGAGGGGCTTAGCGAAGGGTCAATTAAAGGGTGGGATTTAGATGATTGGGCAGGGCTTTGGATCAAACTTAAATTTGCTGTTTGACAAATAAAAGACCAGCTGGCAAGAATATACTAATTTAACGGGAAAGGGAGCTAACACTTTGACTGCTTTGATTCATGGCCCAAAATAGGCATAATCAAGGGACATAAACTATCCTCTCAACACTCTTATGTGTCCTCGTAACATAGCAAGATAGAATACTTTAACATGCCTCAAGCTGCTGTGTTCCACACGCCTGAAGGGCTGCTTCATACTAGATGCATTTTGCATAACTAATGGCAGCAGTGCATGTGTGTTTTATTTTAGCAGACAGATTTCAGCTGCAATGTAGCCCACACATGCATGACTGCATGGAATAAAAGCCAAGAACTGGCATGTGCATCAGCCACATGCATACAGTCTGAAACTTTCCTAATACAATCTCTAACGCACTGTTAAATAGAGGCCTTTACAGACATCTTGAGTTTTTTTCCTTGTTGCAAAGTTTCCATTGTCATTCCATGTGTTTCATAATGCATCAAACATTTCACTCATAGTGGGTGACAGTTCTGGTCTGTATGAAGGCCAGTCTAGTGCAGTCTAATACTCAATCTTTTACTCCAAGGCCATACTGATGACAATGAAAACACCACACAGGAAATAGATTTTGACAGTAAAGTGTTTCAAACAAATGCTCCACAACACTCTTCAAAGTTTCTTTAAAATAGTACTTGTGGTTATTCAACATTTAAAGAACTAGTTCATCCCTCTGATGTCCAGAGTATTGCTCCACTGATGTCGTGAGACAATCAAACCTTCACATAGTTTATTTTATTGTCAGAGGTTCAATCTCTATGGTAACTGAGAGCTTCAGCGTGTATGTCATATTCTATAGTATGAGCAATTCTGATATAATACATTGTGATTGAAGGTTAGAGAGGAGGTGGATTTTATTGTGAGCCCATGGGTGAGAAAAGAGAGGACCAGCAAGGTGGATGACCTGGTGGGAGAGGTTTCTGGATATATAAGGTATGAGGGTTATTTCAACAGGATGAGGAAGGGCTCCTAGTGATGAATTTTAAAGAGTTTTCTGTTCAAGGCTGTGGAGTGGTTTACTTGTGCGGTAAAAATGGACATTTTGACAAGGATGCTTGAGATTGTGGGTATTTTAAGGCCAGATTCAAGTGGACCCTACAGAACTGCAGTCTTATTGCACTTCCTCATTGGCTTTATTTATCTATTTATGGGCTGTTTGTTCATATGCAGTCAAAAGGCATGTACCAGAATTGGATGATGCTTCAACCAAAGGTACCTCAACTCCCAGCCTAATTTTGGTGATGGCTTAGAGAAGTACTGAAAACTGACGAGTGAATGAGAGTCAGGCGGGTCAAACTGCGGAAAATCAGAAAGCGATTGTTGTACTGTAACATGATACAGACAGCAGATTATTTCTGTCACAACATCCTGGATCAAGTTAGACCACTGAATTATGGTAAAGAGGAGGAAAGATGGAGTCTGTGTTTAGGTTATGATGCTTTATGCTCAGCTGCTATCAAAGTCTATAAACCACAGCCCCCCTGAGTTGATAAATTAAGTTTTAAGATTATGATAATTGTCCAGCTATTGTAAAATGTGACAACATATGATACAGTTCAATATTATACACTTTTTAGGCCCTGATTCATTCCATGTTCAGATTGTTCTGTTTCCATCATAAGAAAAAATACAAATAAAATAAAATAAAAAATAATCACAAAAGACATTTACCCAGTCCACATGTTAAGTCTTAAAGGGATATTTCAAAATGTTTGAAGTTGGGTTGTTTCAAGTACTTAACAATAATCAGTGAAGTGTGTGAAAGGGCTTCCAGCAGTGCTGCAACTTTAAGGAGAACAAGCTCAGTCTACTGGTAAGGTATCGTACTGTTGGCAGGTACAGTTATTTTGTGTAATAGTGTGAGATTCAAGAAAAAGGAGCCGTGAAACTATGTAGGATCAAATGTACAATTGGTCAGAAAAGTCAGAGTGCTTCATTCTTCTGGAAGTCTCTGTGTTTGTTACTAATTTATAATGCAGCAAATAGCTACGTGTTCTTCCACCTGTGTGCATTGATTCTGCCTGCTGAATCTCAGCCTAAAGAATTTTTGTCTTTTGCATCCACAGTTAAAGGAACATCATAATCACTTAAGTCAAAAAATACTCTGTTAAAAACTTTTAATAGTACATTTAGCAAAGTGCTCCACAGTGACTAGTAAACAGAAATAAAATAAATAAAAGTTAAAAAAAGACAATTAAAAGCAAATAATATTTAACTATTAAATTTGAAAAAAAAAAAAAAACTATTAAACAAACACAAGACATTTTGCTAGAGTAAATAGCAAAAATAACTTTAGATAGCAAAACTCCTGGAAACAGAGACCACATAATCATTCAGAAGGCTTGTTTCATTATTTAGGGGCCACATCAGAAAAGTTTTGATCTCTTGAGTTTTTAGCATGGCCTTAGAGACAACAAGGAGAAGCTGATCTCAAAGATCTTGACAGGGTGTAGGCTTTCAAAAGACCGGGGATGTATTTAGGTGCAACTATGTTTAAAGACTTGAACAGGGATGTTTTATTCCCACTTCTAAGCATCAGAAGACAACTGGCAGCATTTTGGACCAACTGTAGATGTGCAAAGCCTGGTTTACTCTGATGTACAGTAGTCCAAACGTGAAGAAATAAAAGCATGAATCACTACCCTGAGTCATTAAATTATAAAAATGATTTAATTATGAATAAAAGCCTCAGGTGATAAAAAACTGAATTCAACAACAGTCTTTCTGTTGATACAATTTAAATTGTTGTTGAATTTTATAACAAGATTGGTGAAGATTGGTTTAAAACCAGAAAACTGGAGAAGGACATGGGGACATGCTAACATGTCATGTTTGTTCTTTAAATAATCTTGACTCCCCTCCCCGTGGTCCTTGGTGAAATAAAATAGCACAGTTAGGAGGTAAAAAAAAAAACATTATTTGGCTTAACCCATTTGAGCTCAGGGGATTTCGAGCCTAACTCAGTTGTCATTGAACAAGAGGCAGGGTGTACCCTTGACTGACAGCCAGCAAACCATCGGACTGACATGTAGAGGTAAACAACTGTTCATGCTTACATTCACACCTATGGGCCAGACAGAGCCATCAGTTAACATTTGATCGGTAGATGAAATCAGAGCATCTGTGAAAACAAGGACAGGATGCAAAATTGTGCTTTCCACATGTCAAACTACTCACATATTGTAAAAAGTCTGAGAACAGCTTTTATTAGGACAGATAGACACACAACTTTGATTGTTTGTTACACATTTGCTGTTGTGTTTTTGGATATTGAAAGGCCTTAGTCTAGTCACCAGCCTCCAGCTCTCTGAGTATGCTTCTGTATTCCACTTCATGTGGAGAAGAGTTTGACCCACTTGGTAGCCTGGTAATGATAGCTGTGATGGGATGATCACTGACTAAGGATTCAACAAAGTGTTATACTAGAAAAGTGAATCTCTAAAGTTATTTAAAGGTTAAAAGGTTTTATAACTCAGACTCTTAATTTATTGAGCCAAGAGTCCTTTATAGTTTAGTTTGAGCGTGACAAAGTGAAATGCAGTTTCATCTTGAACTAATTTCCTCCCCCATCAAACTTTTCTGTACAATGGTTGTGGGAACAGTCAGCCCCTCACTTTTGAAATTTTTGAATGGGCTACATTTATTCTGGGACAATTTGCAGACACCATTCTTCTGCCTATTCTCGACACCTGAAATCTACTGAAAGGCAGAGACGACCCAAAAAAAGAATCAAAATGATTGAATTAATGAAAAATTTACAAAAAACCATCTCCAGTTTATAAAATTTTCACATTTGGTTTCACTAATCTAAAGTTAACAAAACACTCCAAAATGATCAGGATTAAGAAGATGCCAGCATCAAATGATCTGAAACCAGTTTGCAGGGTCAACATTCAAATTAGGTGTATATATATACATATATATACATATCTTTTCCTAGTATGTTTATATTTATTTTTGCTGCTGTTATTCCGTGAGCGATACCACCTGCTGAAACCAAATTCCTTGTATGTCACAAACATACTAGGCCAATAAAGATGATTCTGATTCTGATTCTGATTTGAGAGAATGTGGCTAATGCTAATAGTGCTAGCACTGCTCTCCTTAAATTCGCTGAGTTGACCCTTCATATTAATGTGCACAAAAGGACTTCAGGGAAGGCGAGGAACGAGAAAGCAAACCACAACAAAATGTCCTCTTCATCCAATTTTTGCTATTTGTGGAGAGTATTGAATATGTATTTTTGAAGAAATGGTTTCTTGAAGTGGTTGAAGTGGTCATACAACCTCTTCTATTTCAAGTTTAGGCTTTTGAAAATTGGTCTTGATAAAACTTCATCACTACAGTCTGCAATTTTCTAAAAGTGGCTATATTGGCAATTGTTTATTTATCATATATTTTTAGAATGAAAGACAAATAATAAATGCATATCTATAGGTGGTAGTTTTTGTGACTTTTTTACATTTGAATTGTTGTGTTAAAGTAAAGGACTTTGACAAAATGATCAAAGTCTGAGTATTAACAGCTCAAAAACTAGATACTTGCACACAGCCAGAACTTATTTAAGGCATCATTTTCCCTCAGAGTCACAACAGAGGAAACAATTTTTTCCTTAAATGTTGACGCTATAATTCAAAGAGCGTATTTTTGTACAGTCACAGAGAGGACGTGTATTTTCCTGAGTACACAACCTGTGTGTCTATGTGTGCTCTCTGCAGGGAGGGGGTCTGAGTGTTGCTCTTTGACAGCGTAGCCTGGATCCAGCAGGGATTTAGCGGTTTTGATCCACGGTGTGAGTGACCACCGGGCACACAGACAGAACAGAGGGTGTAACCAGCCCCAACTCCCCCCCTCCCCAACTAATCTACTCACAGAGTTATCTGCTGCTAAAGGAGCTTACAGAGCCACTGTCTACCCCAGGGGGTTACCCCAGATCTATATTAGACTCCACACACACGCTCTGATGTCACTCACTCTGTGATTATGGGTCGTGATATCATTTACCTCTCCAACTGCACGAAATGTACGCAGTTTTGGACTAAAGTGGTACAGATCTGAGAAAACTGCATAAGTGTATTTGCAGAAACAAATCTGGTCTTATTTTCTTTCCCTGACAAGAACAAGAACAGCACACGGCAAGGGGCACCATGGGAAATCTACAAAAGTTTTCCGCTTATCCTCTGCAAGTGCATTATCTCATGGATGTGTGGTAAAGTTATTCCAACTGTTACAATCCCTATTCCTCTATCCTCCACCCCACTGCTGGATATTTAATACATTGTGGTCTTGTAAACAGATGATCCCTAAATAAATATTCTGTCCCACTTTGCATGCTAGGATGCTGGTAATGCAATAAGCCTGTGTAAGCACAGGACGCTCCAGCTCCGCACTGATCCTGATTCTGCTGTCCAGTATGTTAACAGGGTGACCAGCCAGGGCTTAAAGATCAGAAAACAGTAATCTGAATAGAGGCGCTGAGCCTATTTCTTTAACACAACACAAACATTTTGTGTATGGCAATGACATTCAATGCAAATAATCTGATAATCCTTCAAACCTGGACATTGACTGTAAGAGATAATAATTGTTCTTAATCTCTGCATTCATTTTCAGCCATGAGGGGCTTTAGGATGAGGCTGTTTGTGTGTCGGTCAGTTAGCCACATTGAACACAAATTGAATATATCAAAGGACTCATGATTACCATATCATTTTGTTAATGCCAAAACAGATGAATGGAAATGGCCTTTGTGACTGGCTAAAGCACTGGTGATGCATAGGAGTTACATTAAAAGAGACAGAACAGGGGAGACAGAGTACCTAATACATCTGGTAACCATTTGAGCTAATAGCATTGTCATTCTAATCTGGGAAACTGAGACTCACCGCAGACTCTGTACTACTCCTTTCTTTTTCCATATTTATGTCACTGTGTGGAGGTGAGGGTGAATACATAGAGCTCTGTTAAATGTATATGTACCTTACAAAAAAGGGTCATAAGGATTACTGTCAATAAAGTGTACTCAATATTCAAATATCTGTTTGAGCAAGGGGTAAAGGTCCGTACTTGAAGCATAAATAAACATTTAATTTATAAAATTAACAACCTCAACAGATGGTGCTCCCAGCACAACCTAATCTGCCAGTGGCCTCTTGGCCTTAACAAAAGCTGCATCTCGTCTGCCAGAAACAAACAGACCACGAAGACAACTCAAGGAAAGGGAGGGTGAGCAAAGCCACTCCAACAATAACAACACTGAAACATCTGAGGGGCACTGTGTGGAAGCACTGAGGGCTCCTCTGTGTGTTGATTATGTGCAAAGCAAGTGGCCCATTTTTTAGGGGTGGGGGGGTTACTGACGTGGTTGCTCGAAAACCAATACCGTTTGATGAAAAGTGACAGCCCGACAATATTGGATGCTGAGAACAAACAAATTGTTTTCTGTGTGCATATTTTTTAATAACTCATAGGCATATATTTAAATACTCTCAAATAATGCACAACGTAAGCCATAACCTTCTACCAGGTGATTAACAAAAATAGTTTGTTGACCAATAGGGAGGTTACTGGGAAAATCACACTGAAAGGTTCTTTAGAACAACTTTAAAGACTTGTTTTTTCCCATCTGTGTTGTAAAAATATTTAATAAATAATTTAAAAATGTTTAGGAATAGAATTTTCAAAAAAACATATGTATGAAGAGTAATAGATGTATAAATATTTGTGTGTAAGTATTCAGTATATGTGTAGATTTTGAATATGAACGTGTGTATATGTACATACATAGATAGCTAGACATTCTAATCTGTCTGTCTTTTTATTGTTGTTATTGTTTTTATTCTATTTTGTATGAATGGTGCTATATGAATAAAGTCTGATCGATTGATTGATAATCCATCTAATGAGCATATTTTTGATATATGGTAGGAAGATGGAGTGCCTGGAGAGAAGCCACTCATGCACAGGAAGAACATGTGACAAACATTAAAGACCCTGTTAGACAGGATTTTGGACCACAGACTTTCTAACTGTGAGACAACAGCACTAATCAGTAATTAACAGGTGCCAAAAAAAAATGATATTTGATTATAGGTTCCTTAATTTAAGTCAACTTAAGTAAAAAAACAAACAAAAAATAAAAAACAAAGATGTTTATGTCCCAGCACAAATACATTTTTGTCTAAATATATTGTGTTTTTATTTGTGTAGACTGGCGCCTTGGTTTCCAACCTGAGGTCTATGCCCCTTCAGTGGAGGAGCGTCAGATGGTCTCCAGGGGAGAGTTTAAGGGGGGGTGCACTGGGGGCGAGGGCCTGTCAGCTTTTGGTTTGCATATATACTGAAACAATGATAACACACTGAGTGCAAATATTTTTGAACGGTTTTTGCACAAGCATGTGTTTACAAGTCCATTTCATCTGGATTTTATACAGGAAAGCAGTTAAAATTAATGGTGTTTTTTTTTGCACAGCCTTGTATAAATTTTTAATTTTGTATACTTTGAGTTTCAACTTTTCTTAGGTACGATAGGAGGTGGTTTAGAGGAAAAAAGTCTGGAATCACTGGACAAGATTTTATTCCTCTTGTCTCTGTGTTGATTAATCCACAGCATTTATAAACACATGATCATGCTGATGCTTTGGGATGCTACAATTTTTAATCAACCATGAATGAATATCTAGAAATGATTACATTTAATGGCACATTTAATAGTGTAACAACATAGTTTTCTCATCCCTTTACTTTTTTTGTTGTTGCAAATATACCTAAGGTATCACTCTGAATCAGGAAGAGCTGATAAGGTCATTTAATAAGATAGTAGTAGCACTTCATTACACTTTGTGCATTATTCACCGTCTGTTGCTGCAGTTTGCTCATGGACTTTCTCCCTAGCATCAAAAATTTGTTTTAAATTTTGAGGAGGAGCTTTGTTGACTTCCTTTCCCCCTCTGTTCATCAATTATTACAAAGGATTTAATTTCAATTTGGTGTCACTGTCACACTTTGTAACAGTCATCTATCTCAGTCTGTTTGTGAACTACTTTTCATCCTAAAATAGATTTCTGAAAATAATCTGAAAACAGGAGGTAATCTGGTAAGGGAGAATCTAAAGGAAAAACTTGGAAACCTCACAATTTCATCATTTTGAACTGTGCACGACACGTCTGTTGTGCCCACTAACTGGCACCCTCGGCCTCTCCCCTGCAGTTTTCACACTATGAGTCAACCATCAGGCCAAGGTGTTGATATGAGCCGTGATGACATATGAAAGCGTGAGGAGATGAGAGCACGTGGGAGGCTCTCAGATCCAACATTAGCTGTTCATGGGTGTTTTCTGGCTCGTTTTCGCTGAGTCTTCACTCCCACTGTTTGGAGATGAGAGCCAACGACAGAGACAGAGAGAGAGACGAGTGGGGACAACTCTCTTACATAACGTCTGCTGCTGCATGACACGTTTGGTCACGCTCCGAATCACAGCTCCTCAGTCCACGACGGAGAGGTGTGTGTGTGTGTGAAAAACAGAGAATGATGGTGCTGGGAGGGTGGTCTGAGGGCCTGCCCATGGGTGAGCATGGGGATTGTTATTGATTGTACAGCTGTCGCTTTTAATTACATCTCTATCCAATCAATGTAAAATGCGGCGGGAGCCAAAGTGACATTTCTCCACTACTATTACTCACGTCTCCTCTGTGGCTCAACTCTGCTCTGCTTACACCCATCTGCACACTTTGGTATCAGAATGTTATCTTTATCAATATGTGTTCATTTACTTGGGGAGGCACAGTGGTCAACCTGTGGCGCAGGGCTTTCCCTGGAACTTGAGACCCTTTCAGTGACAGCAGGTATCAGGGTGTTAAGTTCAAGGGTAAGCTCCCCTCCCTGAAACATCTCTGCTAAGTGAGTAGCACTTTCCATGCAGCGGTGAGTGTTCCTGAGAGAGCATTTTACAGGTTAAATTTCTATTCACACACAACTAAATCAGCATAGTCAAATTAACAAGAGTTAATATGAACACTTCTACATTGTCAATATGCGTCCACACTACAGAGAGTTGATTGAACTCAGAGAGTTGGTACATTAATATTAATGATGTGTAATTATTGACTCTTTTTGGAGTTCAAATTTGACACTTTGTAACACTTAACACTGGGGGTGGGCAGAAATATCGATTCAGCAATGCATTGCAATTTTTCCCCTCCCAATTCAATATCGATTCAGCAAATCTTCTGAATCGATTCACCTCCTGGCCAGTGGGGGGCGCTGTGCACCTTTTCAGTGTTTATGCAGCTGTCCCGGGTCACAGAAGAAGACATGCTTGCAGAGTGATCGGAACATGAGAGTGATTTAATGGCGGTTTATCAGTATTTTCTGTGTAAATAATGTAAAATATTAAACACAACAACATTAGTATCATTCTGGAGTGTTTTCCTTTCTCTGTGTTTTGCCGTATTTCCGCCATATTTTCAACGTGTTTCATCGTCTCTTTTTGGCATTTATCCTCTTTTTCCATCATACTTTGTGTTTTATGTATTCCATAAATAGTAATTTTAGAAATACTGGAAGAAGAAATGTTGAGATCTCTGTCGTTCACCTTGACAGGAACTGCTTCAGGGACTTCCATCAGTAAAACAACGCCTGGACATGGTCTAATATAACAGGCTGTAACATGGACATTAAATGCTGTAGTCAACAAAAATGTTTGAGTTTATGTAAAATAGGTGAAGTTTATTTTTGGTTATCTCAGAAAATTTCTACATGTTCATTTACAATTGTTTATGAAGAGAATCCTGTTAAAAATTCAAAGCCAATTTTATTCCTTTCTTGTAATTACACACTGTTTTAAGCATTTATAACATAATAATGACAAATACTTGCAAGAATTGTTTACTTTTATTTCTCATGAAAAAAGGGTGAAAAAATGTATTCAAAGGACAGTTTCCGAGACATTTATTGACAAAAAGACAAGGTGGACGTTTATAATTATAGTGATAGCTGTCATGTTGTTACTTTTGTACTCCATATGCACAAATAAGTTATTACTATAATTACTATTATTATTAAGCACTTTTGCTACAGTTTTTGTATGAAAAGTGCTATATAAATAAAGTTTGATTGATTGATTACTGTGCAAATTTTTATTTTCAGATGTTTGTTCAAAAATATGAGGTGACATACTACATATGTTCACATTGGCATCAAAATAAAAAAAGTCAAAAACTGTCAACAGGTACTCTAATTATTTGTGTATTTCTACTTCTCACTGAATCGATACTGAATCGAATCGCCACCCAAAGAATCAAAATCGAATCGAATCATGAGGCCCAGCCCTACTTAACATTGTGACTTATGATCAACACTTCTATGCAGTGTTGAAAATGTACTCTCTCCAAGTATCTACAGTAATTTTTTCGTATATAACGTGCATTTTTTTGCTCTTAAATAAGGTCAAAAATATTTTGTCTTACCAACATCGCTATTACAACATATCTGATGCAAAAGCCAAAAAATTCTCTCTCTCTCTGAGAAACTCTGCTGCCAAACTTGCGTAATTCTTATTAAACTGACTGTTAAACTGTTCTAATCCAATATTTTGGGTCATAATTAGTTTACCTCTGTGTAATAATCGTGCAATTCTCAAGCGTTACAGTATCACTCATGTGTAAACACAGGGCGCTGCCAACTTGTGAGCAAGGGAACTGAAATAGCTGCGCTGGTTGAGGACATCGGCATGTTGATAGCTGCTCTCTGATTGGCCCGGTACACTACGACTGCACATGCTCTGACAGAAATCGAGTAACTGCACATGCTTGATACCACAGTACTGAACAACTACTGGCCCATCTCAAATCTGCCGTTTTTAGGCAAAGTCCTTGAAAAAGTTGTTTACCAACAGCTTACTGACTTTCTCCTACTGAACAACTCCTTTGATGTTTTCCAGTAAGGTTTTAGACCCCATCACAGCACTGACACCGCTCTTATCAAGGTGACAAATGACATCCGGCTGAACACTGATGAAGGCAATGTCTCAGTTTTAGTCCTGCTAGATCTGAGTCCTGCCTTTGACACTGTCGATCATGAGATCCTCTTACAGAGACTAGAGGACTGGGTGGGCATCTCTGGCACTGCCCTAAATTGGTTGAAGTCCTATCTAGAAGACAGGAAGTACTTTGTTGAAGTTTGTAACTGTGTCTCAGACCACATGGCCTTGACCTGTGAGGTGCCCCAAGGGTCAATCCTGGGACCCCTTCTGTTCAATCTTTACATGCTGCCTTTAGGCCAGTTAACACAAAGTAATAATGTGTCCTACCACAACTATGCAGACGACACTCAGATCTATGTCTCACTGACAGCAGGTGAATATGGACCAGTGGATTCACTCTGTCACTGCATCCAACAGGTCAGTGTGTGGATGCAAAACAACTTTCTCCAGCTAAATTCAGACAAGACTGAAGTCATTGTATTTGGTCCACAGAAACAAAGGGAAAGTGTCAGCAGTCACCCCCAGTCTCTCTTTCTCTAAAACCTACAAATCAGGTTAGAAATCTCGGGGGTAATAATGGACTCAGACTTGAACTTTAACAGCCACATCAAATCGATAACATCAGCAGCCTTTAACCATCTAAAAAACATTGCCAAAGTCAAAGGTATAGTGTCTAAGCCTGACTTGGAGAGACTTATCCATGCATTTGTCTCTAGTAGGTTAGACTACTGTAACGGCCTGCTCACTGGCCTCTCCAAATGAGCTGTAAGACAGCTGCAGTACATCCAGAATGCTGCTGCTCGGGTCCTGACCAGAACCAGGAAGTACAAGCACATTAGTCCTGTGCTCAGGTCCCTACACTGGCTTCCTGTGGCTCAGAGAATAGACTCTAAAGCAGCTCTGCTTGTGTACAAGTCTCTCCATGGCGTTAGCACCAAAGTACATCTCTGACATGTTAGTGCCATATGAACCATCTCGGACTCTGAGGACCTCAGGGACCAGCCTCCTGCTGGTGCCCAGAGTCAGGACTAAACATGGGGAATCAGGGTTCCAGTTTTATGCAGCTAAAATCTGGAACAGTCTTTCTGAAAATGTGAGACAGGCCTCTACACTGACAATGTTCAAATCTAGGCTCAAAACAGCTCTATTTAACTGTGCATATGACTGAAATATCTTATCTGCACTCTTCTCTTTTAAAGTTCATTTTATCATGATTATTTTTGTTTTTATTTTGTATTGTGATTTTAATGCATTTTTCTTGTTCTGTAAAGCACAAGGTATTTCCACATCTGGTTGAGAGAGAAAATAGTGTACGACATTTGTTGTGAAAATGCTGACATTTCATTGATTAAAACTTTGAATTAAGGTAATTGTTGAGTTGTCCAAGAGAGTAAGGTTTGGGCAAAATGTGGGTGCATGTTAAGTATGAATACAGTGTTTTCCCTGGAAAAAAGTATGAAAAACTAGGGTGCGTGTTATAAATGAGGGTATATTATATATGATTATATATGGTATATGGTATTTTAACTATTAAAGTTTAATTCTCAAAATTAACACTAAAAGTGTTAATATTGCTGTTATTAATGAACATTTATTGAAGTACCAATACTGACAAGATATGCAAATTTTTTGATGTCTCTGCAGACATGTCACTGGCCCCTTTGTGGGCTATAAGGTGCTTGTGGGCACCGAGCTGGCTACAGCTGCTTTTAATGGAATGATGGCTGACACTGATTAGTTTGACTCATGTTACAACCAAAACACACCCATCAATGATCAAGGCACATCAGCTGTTTCTCTTTGCAACCTGTTCCTGGCTTTGCAGTAGAAATTACATGATCAAAACTGAACAGTACAGACTAATATGCCCAAAAAGCCGTGTGTCCCATGCTTTTAAACCATGTGCTTCATGCCATAAAATAGGGCTTTTAAGGCCTTTCTTTTTCAAAAGAAAGCTGAAAAAAATCAGGCATCTTAGACCACAAGTACCATGAAAAAACCTCAACAAATCATAAAGAAATTATTAGCATTATTCCAACCAAAAAAGTCAAATGCTATACTCATTCACACATGTTAGCAATTACCTGAAAATAGTCACTTCAAAAATTTGAAACTGGACTTCATTTTTCATCTGACTGCATGGACACTATTCAAAGTCTAAAAAATTGAAGTTAGATATGGGGAAATGAAGTAAGAATGTGAGTCTCCTCATTTTCAACTCTTAGAGCTTCTATTTTATGAACCCTGTAAAGAAAATATTATCAGCTTGGCTTTGAAGTATTCAGTGTAAAAAAAATCGATAGCTTTAGAGACATTTGTGTGCCTTTTTATTAGTCCTTTTCTGCAAAAGTTCCTACAAAAGTCCTTAGCTTTTTGTCCTTCCAGGAACTGAGCACACTGGACTTTGTATTTGTCAAAAATAGTACATTTGTGCATGCATGAATAGAATCAAGGTACTTCCAAGAAAAAAATCAGAGCTTTTATCCCGTATATTTTGTCCTTTCAGTGACAAAATTAAAATGCAGGGAGCTTCAGCTAGGACATGTTTAACAAAGTCACAATGGGTGAATGTTTGTAATTGTGACTTTCAGTGTTTACCCCATTATAAACTGCTAAATCAAATGTCCCTGTAAATAATGAAGTACAGGTCTGATGAAGTGCTGGAATTATTCAGCTATAATTGAGGTGTTTATAGGCCATGGTTTACAAAGGAGACAATCTGATGCACTGCGATCCACAGAGATTAATGCTATCCCCTGGTGATTGATTCTAAGAATAACACGGCCAATGCTGCAAAAAAAATATTCTTTCATTCTCCATCTCTTTTCATTTCTCTCTCACATGCTCTCTTTGCAAATCCTCCTTTCTATTCCTCTCCAGCGTGATTGAAGTGTAGAGGTAGCTGACTCTGAAAGACATAATTGGATCCTTGAATACTTTACGGGAACAACATTCCCCCCTGACTCACCCCGTTTCTACATTACCTGAGTAGGTTTCTAAAAGCTTTTATATCTGTACTTTTTAATTCCCTAAACCTTTAAATGGCTCCATGGCTGTTTGAATCCCAAGTGCTTTCATTACCTGTTCTGGCAGTATACATTTGCAGTCCAATTTATCACTCAAGGTAGATTACAATTAGCTGGAGCTGCTCCGGTGCATGCAGACACAGACTAAACATCTGTCCTGCAGGTTTAAAACACAAAGTTTGGCACAACCTTTCCCATTGTGCTCAGTGAGTTCATTTGTCTTTGTCTCTAAATGTGAAAAATGAGTCAGCTGGCTTTGCATGTGAGTGTATGAAACTAAACATGGAAAAACACTCTTGTACACCAAGTGGCTGCAGTCCTGTTTATGCTGTGCATACATTTTCTAACCAGAAACACTTTTGTCTATAACTTTTAAACTGTGATGACAGCAGACAACTTATTTAATGATTTCTTTAGTTTACTTACTAGTGTCTTTTTTTAACAATTTATTTTGAAAACTAGAGACTGCTTGAAAGGTCCCATCCTGGTCTGTTTGACAGTTTATATCGTGTCTTGGGAGTCTACTTAGCAGCAATTTTAGATTTAAGTCGAATAAGAGAATCTGAAATATAATCCCTGTAGAGGATCGTATGCAGCTCTTTCTCCCTCCCCTTTGGAAACGCTTGGATCTGAGGGGGTGAGAAGAGTAAGGGAGGCTATAAGCTCAGCTCTGATTGGCTGCCCAAACAATGCATCATGGTAGGTGCGGGGAGGGCTTCAAGGCTTTCAATAAAGTCACGGTGCTTGCCTGTGACAGGCAGAAAACACACATGTAGGTGGAAGCTGTATTGCTGTTACATAATAAACCCCAGGAAGTGAAAACAAAAGCATTTTAAGGGACATTTTCCTTAAAGCTGTGTGGCCCATTTCTCTGTGAACTGAGATGAGTAAAAGGTCTCGTGTTCTTTCAAGCCACTTCTAAAAACATTAAGAGCAAAAGAAATATATTTTGCAATAATTTGGACCTTTAAGTAGTTATACACATTTCTTTCTGAAATAGTTTGGGGAGTCTGTTCAATTAAATCTGCTCTATTTATTTAATTATTAATTCTAATTTTGAAACATGATACCAATATTGTCTTTAAGTGCACCTTTTTAACATTATTTGGTGGAAAACAATGATTATATAGCACTGCAGCCTGGTCCACAGTGTAAGGAGAGAGCGGCAGTGAGATTGACAAACAAAAACCTCAATCGATCATCTAAAATGACATAACTCAGCTTTATTGCTGATCAGCACTACAGTCTCTTGTTTTAGTCTGTAAACAGATTATTCCCCTAAACGACTGCAACTAACCTGACGCGCCAGATGGACTGCTCAAATCATTTCACCAGTCCATCTGGGAAAGAGCCCATAGAAAGTGTTTGGAATGGGCAGAACCATTTCAAAGTATATCCAGCAGGTGATTGGGGGATCATTCCGTCAATCACATTCATTATGGGCCAATCAGATAATGTAGCAGGCGGGCGCTACTGTTGCAGTGCAAAGGACAGGGTGTAAACGACTTTGTAAAAAAAATCTAGGCAGAACATGTCAGAAGCGGAGCAAGAATATCGTTCCTAAAGAGAATTTTGTAATATTGTTATTTATTTTTCATTCAAACAAAGAATGCAATCCAGTCTTTATAAGCTGATGGTAACTGTGTCAGTGGTCTCTTTTGCCTTCTCTTCCAGCATCCAATCAGAGAGTAAAATCCAGTAGTTGGGCGAGTCTGTCGGTCAAAAGAAAGCTCTCCTGCATCCTCGATTACATCTCCCCAGATGTCCCTCCTCCCTCCTCTCTTCTCTTTACTTAATGTACACATAAGACCTCCGGGACAATTCTCAACATTGTGTGTAGGGACCGACATCCGGTTCGACAAAGAAGAGAGGAGACTGCAAATAGCGGACATGAGATTCACAGAATGAATCAGACTGATCCATTTGCACTGCAAGGTTAGACTGTTAATGCGCATGATTTCCCGTGCGAGACTATCGCTACTGTGATAAACAAGAACATACCCTTCATATAAATCATGTCTTTTACTCAGACTGGTTCTTGTACATACAAATTTCAATGCTACTGTTGAACCCTTCAGATAACTGCAGTAAGAGACGTGTCACCAGCTGTGAGCCAAAATTTCCCGCCTTTCAGCCATTTTGTTGTCTGGTGTTACTCTGAAACAATCATGGTTCTCTGACCCTCATCTGTTTCCATGGGGACATAAATTCTGCAATTACTGAGATTAGAGTCTTATCTGCTTTTGTTCTATTTTGGACAGGCTCATGCAGACTATGTGGATGCTCGCTGCCTCTTTTATGCTCCAACAATTATTAACAGATGCAGCAGGTAGATGCTGACTGTGAATGACTGTGAAACTTTCTGTAAGTACATGACAATAATACATAAAACAGATGAACAAGTCCAATTCCCCCTTTTTTATGTACAGACAAGTTATTTGTGACAGACACAAAAAACCCACACCAAACTGGTCTTGAATATGAGCATCTCTGTAATTGTATTATATTTCTAGAGACTCAAAGCTATTGGCACAACATCATCAAGTTTCTCAAATGAATTTTCCCTTAAGGCTAAGCACACATTAAACCCATCCTCTATAGAAATAAACTACAACATGAATAAACTCTTCTTGAAATGGCAGCTTCTGCTTTTTGAAGGAGCAGTAGACTGTTTTGACTGGATTTGCAGTAGTTTTTATGGATTTTGACAAACTTCCTCAGACATTTACAACAGTTTAACTCTAGTTGGCCTTGAAGGGTGCATATTTCAGCATGTTTTATTTTTTGTTCACCATCCGCAGGAGCTCAATGTTCTTCGCCCCCACAAGTGGCAATGATGGTCAGTATACGCTAGCCTTGTGAAACACAGACATTTTCAACTTGACCCTGTTTATTCTGTAAATGTGCTGCTCTCAACAGCACCGACAAGGATAAGCAGGGGTATAAAATAAATGAATAATAGATAAATGTGTTGATATTTATGAAAACTGAGGCTATTGACGCCTCAGTCTGGATCATGTCAAAACAACTCTACTGTGGTCCTACACCCAGAATGTGAGGTTTACAGGAAAGGGCACAAAGTCAGGGCTTGATCCATATATTATAAGTATTTATTTCTTTATTTTACAGTAAGTTTCTTGTTCCAAGTATAATCCATCTATAAGTTAAAGAGCAATTCACGAGTAAATTTCCTTTGGCATTAATACAAAATGTTCTCCATTTATGTCTGTTACATAAGGTAATTATCAGTTTTTAATATTTTCCAAAAGACAAAGGCTCATATGTTGATGAAAAAGTGCCTATTTTTGGTGAGGAGAAAACAATTTTTCCATATTAGGTCACTAAAAGGGATCATGTTCTCAAACTCTAATCATAATCAATGTCGAGTTTTTTTTAGAGTTCAAGGGATTGTTAAATGTTACATTTGTATTATCCTTAAACTTCATTTTACTTTTTGTGAAGATGGGTAAGAAGAGACAAACACGCCTCATCACTGACTCTGGTAAGCTCTTTCTTATAGTTCAGTTGATTTGGGGAGTTGTCCAGCCTGTGGTGGATGTGTGAGATATCATAACCAAAAAAGGACCAAATAAAGCAAGAAAACTGAAAAGTTTGTCTGAACTGTGGCTTGAATTTGGATGATTCCAACAACAGCAAGCAAGCTAACATTCACTGACAACAAGCAAACTGTTGCTAGCCTTAGCATTCCTAGCAGCATCTTCCTCTCTCTCTGCTTTCATGCAAAGCCTTGAGCAGGTTTGTAGCGTAATAACCTGTGATAGGTGACTATCAAATGCAAAACAGACTTCAGCAGGATCCTGTCTTTCTTGATGACTCTGTGCATAAAGTTGTACGTGATTTGAAAACAATTTCATAAAAAATGCAGTTGTCTTCAGCATGAACACATCGTCAGATAGTGCTAGCTTACGCTGCTTACTCACCTGGACACCATCTCTGTTCTCTGCTGGTTCACAACACACCAAAACTTTATTTTTCCTCATCAGTCATTATTTCACCTCAGTAAAAATTCTTTCCCTTCATTAATAAGGCTAATATTAATATATGACAGATCATGGGGAATAACTCTTGAAAAGCCCCTGAAAATGGAGGTGGGGGGTTATGGGCATGCCAATATCCAATATCCAAGTGGACTTTCAAGCAAGAAACTTCAAAAATGTATGTTAGTGAGACCTGTGGGAGCCGGGTAAACTTGTTCAAATAGAGTATAATGTGCAACCTTTAACTTCATTGGCTGATGACTCATTTACAAATAAGTTAACTTTTATATAATTTACTTAGTTTCTGTTCATTGTTCAACGAAATTGACGGTGACAGAGTGTTACTGACAGACAGTAAAACAATCTTGTGCACAATGAACTTATTCTCACCCCAACATGCTTCATTTTTAAGGCACACACATTGCCACAACACGTAGCTTTTAAAACTTCAACTCAATTTCATGGCACAGAATAGAGGTACAGTCACGCATCACACGAGTCAGCAGATTTACAATAGCCAGGGGCAAAGTTGTCAGTTTCTCAACAACCTGGCTCCTGTTATGCACAGCAGACAGGAATATACAACCCACCTGCACATTGTGGGACAGGTCTGTGCACTGTGCCCACAATAACAACAACAAAACATATCCAGGCCAAACCAGCAAAAACAAGATTGCACAGAGCACAATACAGCCCAATAAATTTTCACAGTGGGAGTATCCCTGTCAACATCCAGCTGAATTATGATTTCATACTGCCAGGCAGCAGCACATAATGAAATAAACTCTTTACCTTGAGTCGGGTGCTTCAGTTAAATTACTTCAAACTAGGATGCTCACAGCAGCCCGGTGCAGCCTCTTCAATTCATTAAACCAAGCTGGCATGAATGGCTGATAAGAAGTGTCTGAGTCAAGACAACTCCCAGGAGAACAAAGTCAGATGGCCCAAAAAGGCTCCTCAGCTGCCTGCTAGCATGCTTAATTGTTATTGATCACACCTCCTTAATAAATACCTTTACAACCATATAGACATGAGGACCCTCTTGAAGACCAGATGCCACATCTCAAGGGGCTTACCTTGGATGGATCTGTATTCAGATGGGTGTGATGGGGACAGATTTATGATTTGGGAGTCCATGGTTTTGTCGCTATCATGAATTCTTATTTTTGATCTTTTTGTCTCTGCTTGAATGGATACATCTCTGGATGTTTATATGCATATATGTGTATCTATAAATGAAGAGTAGGGCTTCAGCCTGCTCTATAGTAAAGTGCCTTGAGATAATACTTGTTATGAATTGACACTATTCAAATGAAGATGGATTGACTGATTGATAAATACTCTGTCAGTTCCAACAGCATGGCACAGAGGAGCCCTGGGGTCCCTAAGGAATTTAAAGCACTCTTTGTTTGTCTTCTTTACTCTCTGTGTTTCCTTTTTCACATGAAGTTAATATGCGGAATCACATTTTCCATTGTTAGTCATTTCAACCCATCTTCAACAAAAAGGTGACATCAATTGATGGGTTCACAAACCTGTGCCCAGCTCTGCTTGCAGGCTGTCAGGGTAATCTTCCTTTTTTCTTTGTCAGAATTTCAAATCATGACCGTCAACAAACATTTTTGAGTCCTTAAAGGCTGGAGCTTAGAAAATCTAAAAAATCAAAATGTTGAACCTCTGCTGTGCTGTGTTCTTTTACAGGTGAAAAAATTCACAGAGATATAAAGTTGACATGAAACTTAGGCAATGTCCATAAGTTAGTCAATATTTTAAAAAAAAATGCTGCTTTTTCTGTGTGTTTGTCCTTCTGTTCAAATGTAAATGGTGTTTTGAAACATGTGACTTAAAACATATGTTTTGGAAAACTCCTGCCAAGGTGAAAATATTTAAGAACTCAATTTTGGATGTCTCCATGTGGACATGGAAAACACTGTTTTGGGCCCAAGACATCACACTCTGTGCAGACCTCCTCCGACATGTGCTAGTGTACTTTGCTAAACTGCTGCTGTTGCAGACTAGACTCTTTACTGGACTACTTATGGACTTCCTGTCACTCCCTCGCCATTTTAGCTGCTTTAAAAACTTTCCAGTGGGCTGCTTGGTTGGTGGAGTGGTAAGCAACCATGCATGTCCCATGTATGCTTCTGCCCATGTAGGTTGGATGCCTGAGGTCAGTTTGCAGAATGACCTCCCCTACGCTCTCTCACCCCCTTTCACAAGCCTATCCACTGTCTCTTTCCTTTCATTAAGCCATCAAACACACACAAAAAATAAATGTACGTATAATATTCCAACAATACATATGCACTGGATGTTTTGGACAAGACCCTGTGTTATTGTTTCACAAGTGACCATGTTGATGGGTGACCCATCGCCAATTGCGGCTGTGGTTGCCATGGCAACAAGAGTAACCACAAGACTTTTTCATAAAAGAATTTGATTAGGATTATCGTAAATACTTTCTCAATACCCCCGCTGTGCATTGTTCAGATAGCTACAAGTTAAAATGTAACATCAGGACATTGTGGTAGTAAAAGATATGAAAATAAAATTGCTTTTGCATAGAAATTATTTTTTAAAAAATGCATTTAATGAACATCATTACAAGGTTATTCACAGGGTTTGATGGTTTGTTTTTGCATTTTCTTGTTTTGTGTTTTTGCGAGGGCAACTTTTTTTTTTTGACTCTGCTTTTCCTCCTGCATTTAAAAGACAAGTAATTAAAAGCAACTCCATCCACATTGAAATGTAAAAAGGTAAAATAAAATAAGTGTTTATTGGCTTGTAAGTATGTCTGTGAGATGCAACATTTTCAAACTTTTACCAACCACACTGTCTGGTGTTGCACTTGTGACCATGATGTTGGCAGGTGACCTGACACACTGATGAACCTCTCAATATATTTCACTAGTCCATCTGGGAAAGAGCCCATACAAAATGTTTGGGATTGGGCAGAACCTTTCAGCATAATGTGTGAATGGGCCTTAACTAATCAGCTATTTACTTTAATGAGCAGCTGAAATAGTGTACCCAATGAAGGGGTCAGTCAGTGCATGTTTTTTAGAGTTTACATTTAATATCCCACAGCAAACATCTGAATGCTTTTTGAACCCAGGTATTTTATGCAAATAATGAAACTCTTAATACAAATGTTGAGCACCATTGAGCAAATGTCGCATTTTCAGGTTTGAGAATCAGATTTTAGCCTTCACATAAAGGTGAAGTGGCACAATAAGAGCAGCAGAAAAGTTGTTTTTCAGTAAGTATGGGTCTGTAGTCCTGTAAATATCTTATCATTGTGCTCCTTTATGTGAACGTGGCAGCCTAAACACAGGGTTGACTCACAGAAAAGGGCACACTGATCAAACTCTGGTGAAAGCTAATAATCACCACTTTAGAAAATGTGACATATGGAGTACAAAGTGACTGCTTTGCAATTAAGAAAGCTATGAATAGGCTTGTTCAGGAGGTTTTTGTAGCTAATCATGTGTGCTGCCCTGGTTTCCATACCTCTCTCCATCTCAACACAGCAGCTCCTAATGACCTCGTCCACTCCCGCCTCTCGCTCCTTCCCCTCGCTTTGTACGCCAAGCTCTCACAATCCTGCAGGGGACCCAAGGGAGAGTCTGCGTGCTCCGTGTGATGATCAGCAAGTCTTACAGAGATCCTGACAGCCAATCATCTGTCTTCTAAGGGCGACCTGCTTGGCTCACATTCCAGCAGGGTGCCATTTCTTATATTCCTGCCCGGGGAGCTTGTTTCATGTTTGGAATGGGCCTTTAGTTTTTCTGTTGCTCTGACACGCAGCAGAAAGTGACTCAGACAGATCTGAGCTGTGTTTATGACAGAGGAAATACTGCAGTTTTTGTTTCCCTGGTTATAGAAAAGTAGTCATAGCATGCTTTTATTTACGGTCAGGACAGTGTTCTGTGTAAGGCCAAGATATACTTACTGTTAACTGCAGGGATAAAATCACATAATATTTTCTACTGCAGTTGTGCATGTCCCCTAAAATTAATGTGACCTACACATACAGTGCCATGAAAAAGTATTTGCCCCCTTCCTGATTTCTTACTTTTGCATATTTGTCACACTTAAATGTTTCAGATCATCACACAAATTTTAACACTGCACAAAGATAACCTGAGTAAATACAAAAAGCAGTTTTATTTTATTTATTAAGGGAAAAAAGCTCTCCAAACCTACATGACCCTGTGTGAAAAAGTAATTTCCCCCCTTGTTAAATCATGCGTTGACTGTGATTAACCACATTTTTTTTCGAAAGCTGAGTTTAATTTCTCTGACCACATGCAGACCTGATTACTGCCAGAACTGTCGAATTAAAAAATTGAAGTAGGCTGCAAGATCTCGAAAAGAAACACATCATGACACGATCCAAAGAAATTCAAGGGCAAATGAAAAACAAAGTGAAATCTATCAGTCTGGAAAGGGTTGCAAAACCATATCTAAGGCTTTAGGACTCCAGTGAACCACGGTCAGAGCCATTATCCACAAATGGAGAAAACTGGGAACGGTGGCAAACCTTCCCAGGAGTGGTCGGCCCTACCAAAATTACATCAAGAGCACAACGACGACTCATCCAGGAGGTCAAAGAGAACCCAGAACAACATCTAAAGAACTGCAGGCCTCACTGGCCTCAGTTAAGGTCAGTGCTCATGACTCAACAATAAGAAAGAGACTGAGCAAAAATGGCATCCATAAGAGAGCTCTAAGGCCAAAACCACTACTAACCAAAAAAAACACATATCTCACATCTGCCAAAAAAACATCTTGATGATCCCCAAGACTTTGGGAAAATTATTCTGTGAACTGGCAAGACAAAAGTTGAACTTTTTGGAAGGTGTGCGTCCTATTACATCTGCCGTAAAAACAACACAGCATTTGATATAAAGAACATCATAGCAACAGTCAAACATGGTGGTGGTAGTGTGATGGTCTGGGGCTGCTTTGCTGCTTCAGGACCTGGACGACTTGCTGTGATTGATGAAACCATGAATTCTGCTGTCTACCAGAAAATCCTGAAGGAGAACGTTTGGCCATCAGTTTGTGACCTCAGGCTCAAGCTCACTTGGGTTATGCAACAGGACAACGACCCGAAACACACTAGCATGTCCACCTCTGAATGGCTTAAAAAAATTTTTAATTAAATATAGAGAGGCCGAGTCAAAGTCCGGACTTAAATCCAATTGAGATGCTGTGGTGTGACCTTAAACGGGCAGTTCATGCTCGAAAACCCTCCAATGTGGCTGAGTTAAGACAATTCTGCGAAGAAGAGTGGGCCAAAATTCCTCCACAGCGATGTGAAAGACTTATCACCAGTTATCGCAAATGCTTGATAGCAGTTATTGCTGCCAAGGGTGCACAACCAGTTATTAGGTTCAGGAGGCAATTACTTTTTCACATAGGGTCATGTAGGTTTGGAGAGCTTTTTTCCCTTAATAACTAAAATCATCTTTTAAAAACTGCATTTTGTATTTACTCAGGTTATCTATGTCTAATGTTAAAATATGTGTGATGATCTGAAACATTAAAGTGTGACAAATATGCAAAAAAGTAAGCAAGTAACCCCAGACTAGATGCCACCAATCACAGGGTTGACATGTAGAGACAGGTAACCAAGAACACTCACGGATAACTTCTTGTCACTCACAAAATGAGTTTTTGCTCTAGGAGGAAACTAGAAAACCTCAACTGAGAACTGAACCAGGAATTGTCTTGCTCTGAGCCATGTAGCCACTGCAATAAACAGATAACAGTATCAGTCTAATTAAATACATTAACATGGACTTTGTTAATTTGTTTTTGAAAAAGAAAAATATATAGTGCTTTTACATTTGTGGTATCTGCTCAGCTGGACTTAACTCCACAAGGTATGGTTACTTTATGTTTTCCATTACAGTATGGTCTAGGGGTCAGCAATTGAGTTTCGCCTCAAGTCAAATTTTACTAAGTCACCATAGGGCAAGCCAGAACATAGTCAGTACCTAATAAATAGAACTTATTATGGAAAGATTTTAACTTCTGTTTTCCTAGATTGCAGAGTTTCAGTTGATTTTTCCTTTTGATTTGATTTGATTTTTATTTTTCTCAAACAAGCACATGTATAAAAACAAACAATATTTATAATGGGAAAAAAATAGCACACTGTGACAAAATGCTAGTTCGAGAAGGGGCTGAAAGAAGCATAGCTTATCAAGTTCAGCCCCCTCTTACGCTGTCATATAATTTCAGGATATATGATACATAATTTATAATCCATATGATCTTAGAAGATTAAAACATTCAACTTTCATAAAAATAGAACTTTGGAAGCCTTAATTGATGAATCCTAACAGACAGACTTTGATTAAACAGATGTGTGCTGATTGGATGTTTGACTTTAAAAAATAGTCTTCAATCTGCAAAAATAGAAACCACTGTTTGGCTCTACGACAGAGAACTGGTGAGGAAGCTTTGTCTTTGTGGCTGCAAGCAGGAGAAGCTGGCTTCTGACTGATGATTACTGGTATCTGGCCCATAGGCAGCTATTTGCTGACCTCTAGTATGTACTTCAATAGTACCACTCTAGGATAGGTGGGGTTGTCATAGCATGGCTATGTGCAAGTGGCATAGTATCATCAGAACAACAATGGTGGAAACAAAGGCAATAAAGCTGGCAGTCCCTGTGTGGCTATATGCCACTGTGAAGAGATGAATTTCATTCAAAAGATGGTTGGATGCAGCTAAACAACGTGATACGTAAACAGAGGAGAGTTTGGTAAGTTTGGAGGCATATCATTTGCACATTTTTGTGTCAGACATTCCAGACTAGTTTTGGTGCCCATTCAGAGGTAAGAGCGTATCTTTGTTACTCTGGTCTTGACCCAGTTTGCTTGGACCTCGTTGGAGGTGATACAAGAAGCTGAGACAGGTACTGGATACAATTACTAATTAAATTCCAAAACAACAGAGATGAGTTGAGCTGATCCCATGTGGTGTAACAGTCCCGTTAGTCGAAATTTTCTATGTTTCTTGTAAACCTAAGCTACAGACAGTGCCATTTAAAGAACTACTTGAGTTATTAGGTTACTTCGGGCAAAGCATATAAAAGTAGACAAATAAAAATGTTTGTCATAGTAGCTGATGACACAAAAACTGTATAAAAGACCAGCAGGAGAACAAGTCACAAAGCTTAAATTATCTCAGATTGATTCCTTGAACATGACGAGAGTTCGTTGTACACTAATGACCTCTTAAGTCACTAGATCTCAATCAAAAAGAGGACCTTTGGAATGTGGTGGAGTGGGAGATTTGCATCATGGATGTTCAGCTAGCAGTAACTGCATGATGCTATCATGTCAGTGTGGACCCAAGTCTCTGCGTAATGTTACTAGCAATGTGTTAAATCTATGCCACCAGCAAAAAGCACCATTTGGTGTCAGCCTTGGTGCCATTTCTAAACTTAGAACAAAGTTCTGTGAAACTGGTGAAGTCAAAGAGACAGTGAAGGCAGCATCCCAAGGAGACCAAACCCCAGGAGGACTGGTTCCTCACCCTTGCTTTACCAAGGAATTGTAAGCTTTCTTCCAGGGGAGGAGGGGGTTTTGACACCTTTTTATGGGCACTACCAACATGTTTATCTGTGTTGCTCATTCAACATATGCCCAATCCTAACAAGTTGTACATTGTTGTAAAGGTGACTAATCAGGCTTTCCAACATTATGAAATGGTTGTGTTTAAGTAGAGAAATAAAGATCCAAAATATTGTTTCCAACCTTCTCTGAGTAGTACAGTTTCTATTGAAAACCTCCTTCGTTTATGACAAATGGCAGATGGATCTTGACTTCCAGAACTGTTCTGAAGATTTCAAAAGACAAACAAACCAACTACAAAATCTGAGCTCAGGTTTTGCTGCTCTAATGCACCTTGATGGATGCATGAAGGTCAAGTTGTTTCATCAAAAAGCTATCACACAAACAGGTTTTGAACATCTATAACCCCAGAAAACATGTAAACATAGGTGCAGTTGTGTCTTTGGTGATAGCTTTATATGTGTTTAATATTAGGGGCTGCTGCTGGACCCTCAGCATGCCCTGATTCCCACATCTTGAATCAAGTCTGATGTTAGTTTTTAAGATTTCTCTGTTAATGGTTAGGCTTCTTTAACAGCTGTAGCCTTTTTAAGCCTACAGTTGTTTATCCAGGGTAAACACACTGCTGCAAAATTTCTTTATAGTTTAAAGGAATCAAAATCTGAATACTGCTCCTGCCATGTTTTAATAGTCAAGTGTCCCAAAATTTCCACCCTGCTTCCAAAATTTGCTTCAATTAGTCACAGCAGAAGAATTGTCTCATACTTTTGCCCCCTCCCTCTCCTTCAGCAGCCTCAGTGTTAAGTTTCCTATTTAAAAATGTTCCCAGCCCCGGCCCTGTTAGTGTGGAGAAAATACATGAAGGCAGTTAATGTGATTTTGGCTGAGCAGATTAGAAATGTCTTTCATGGTCACATTCCAATATTAGTCCAGAGCTAAGCCCTAATATGTGTTTCTTTTGTGCTTAACCTCATAATGTCAAGAGACCCATAGTCACTGCTGGCATGAATATTCTCGAGAAGTTCACTGCTGCACTCATTTAAGGCTTTGTGGAGACAGAGGGGGGTGAGAGGGGCTATGCAGCAAGGAGAAATGAGTGCAAAAACAGACATTTGGCGGGTGTTTTATGCTCCAATTGCTTGCAAATGCAAAGAAAATGCTCCCATGCTCACACAATCAAGTCTGCTGAAGGAAAAAGCACATGACAGAGCAGCATCAAGAGCCAGTGTCCGGAGAAACAGGTCGGAGTCTATGTCCTCGCCGATGATCTGGCCTAACAGACTGACTGAGAGTCCAGACCATCAGTGGGGGCCAAATCCCCCTCTGAGCTAACACGCGCAGTGACTGATCCACATTCAGTTTAAATGACCTCCATGCGGCGTCTCACACGGGGAATTCAAACGCCTCAATCAGGCTGCACTCTCTCCTTAACTCAATCCAAGAGGGATTAAGCAACCAAATCAATTAGAAGCTGCAGCTAAGAAGCAGAAGTCTCCCACTATCTCCTCCTGACTCTCACTTTTTCTCTCAGTGCACAGTCAAAAACAAAAGATGCTTTAGGACATTATACATGAAAGAGGAGGGGTCACCAGCTTGTATTGATAATTTATGAATATATAACCAATTCATTGCTAAACATGCCAACTGCATGACTTAAATACATTACATGGCATATGCCCTACCAGTGTAAGATTATTTGAGGCCAAGGTTGAAGGAAATTTTTACCTGGTGTAACCCAAGTTCTGAGCAAGGCTACCTTTGCCCTGCATTTCAATGTCATGGATTACGTTGTCCAAAAGCACAGGGCACATAGCTGTTTGGGGCATGTTGGTTTATGCCAGTGGTTTTCAAAGTGTAAAGTGGACACCAGGGGGTTGCAAAAGGACTTCAGGGGAGGTCTAGAATGAGAAAGCAACCCAGCAAAAAAATGTTCTGCTCTGCCAAATGTTGCTATTTGAGGAGCAAATTGAATATATATTTGAGGACACCTTCTTTAGAGTATACTGACAAAAAAAGAAGTGGTCCAACAAGCTCTGCCATTTAAAGTTTTATTTTTTTGTAAATTGGTCTCAAAAAACTTTGCCACAGTCTGCAATTTGCCAAAAGTTGCTGGCTTTATTTTATTTTATTTATTTATTTATTTATTTATTTTAGAATAATTGACAAATAATTAATGCACACCTCTAGATTGTCATTTTTAGGCTGCTTTTTGTTTCCTTGTTAATTTCAAATTAAGACAATGTTGAGGTTATTCAGAATCTTTATAAAATCTATTAGTTTTCTATTTTATTCTTCAGAAAGGACATCAGTGTAAAGACATGCAACAAGTTTTCACCAAAAAACTTAAGGAAATTCTTCAAGATGAGACATAGAAATTTTAACAGTGTTGTTTAAGAATTGTTGTGGTAAAGGGAGTTAAGCTGCGACACAAAGCTCTCAGTTTACTGCCCGATATTCGTTCCAACCCTTACCTATGGTCATGATCTCTAAATAATGACCAAAAGAATGAGATTGTGGATACAAGCAGTTGAAATTAGATTCCTCAGGATGGTGGTGGCTGGGTTCAGCCTTAGAGATAGGGTGAGGTGCTTAGACATCCAGAGGGAACTCAAATTAGAGCCACCGCTTCGTCACATTGAAAGAAGTCAGTTAAGGTGGTTCGAACATCTAATAAGGATGCCTCCTGGTCGCCTTCTGTGGCAGACTAAAAACCCCCTGGAGGTATTATAAATCCCATCTGGCTTGGGAAGGCCTTGGAAACACCTAGGAAGGGACTGGGAGTTGTGGTGGAGAGGGGGAAGTCTGGGCTGACCTGCTTGCCCTACTGCCCCGTGATCCAGCCCCTGATAAGCGGTGGAGGATGGATGGTTGAATGGATGGATTGACGTTTAAGAGTGTGGTTGAGTTGTTTGGTCTGACTTTTGGCTGGATTATATAATTCCTCTCCTTTACTGTGCACCTTTACTCAAAGACCAAACACACAGAACACTGTATGAAATATCTTAATGCTCAGATTAAAGTGTTTTGTCCCAGAGCAGAGGAAACATTCAAAAAGACGAGTCAGACGCTTCCACATGAACAAAAGTGAAACCTTTATCAATCATTAAAATCTTCAGTTAAAACCAACAAGATGAGGTAGGTTTATGTTTATGACAGACCTGTTTACTGTACACCAAATACTCTCACTTTACACAGAAATCCCAGGCTGTGTTCTCTATTGCATGAACAAAACAAACTGGACAGCCTGTTTAATTATCTGATGGCTAAAATTAATTCCGTGTTCACATGGAAAAATTTAATCGTGTGTGCTTTTCTTATTTCTGGGAGTTTTACATGAAGTGCAACGAAATATCACTGAGGAGCGCTGCAGAAAAGTAAGGCTGTCTCTCAGCTTTCTGTCCTGTCAACAACTCCAAATTAAAAATGTCAACAAATGTCTTGATATTTACAGTAGAAATGTGCTGCTGAGCATGAGTGAAACACGGTCAGTAAAGCATTGCTGATCTTTCTTATGCATCCTCAAAATAACAGAAAAACTCATGACTTTAAACTTTAGGCCAGATGTAAGGAGGTTGTACATGCAGTCCCTTTCTGCCTCCTCAAGGTAGGAACACAACATGATAGGGCCCTAAGACTGTCGATAACTCAATACAATACAAAGACACAAAATCATAAAATATTAATTTTTAAGTTTAACTTAAACCAAAATAAGAAATCAAGGCAAAAAGAAATAAAAAAGGCACAATTAAAGGACCAAGTGTGATTTATTTTTAAATTTTGATCAGTATTTATTCAGATAGTAGCTCGTATGACTCATAACTTAAGGTTTATTTATGTTAAAGGAAACATACTCCAGCACGACTGAGACAGTATGGCAGAGATTTAACAGATCTTTCGACTCTCTAATCCCTGACTTTTCTACCCTCTCTATTCCTCCCTGTTCCTCTCTGAGTCTTTCTTTTTCTTGCCCAAATCTTTGTCAGTATGCAGAGTCTGTTCTCCTCTTGCCTTTTCTTACACCTTTTTCCCTCCGAACCCCCCCTCTGTTCACCGCATCGCTCTGGCCCTGGGAAGAATACCCAAGTTCTGAGGGAAACAAGTGTGCACCGGCAGCAGGATGAGAAGACGGGCGGCTGTTTTTTTTTAAAGTGAATCCTCAGTTCCTTTCTCTCACAGTCTCTCTCTGTGTTTCCCTGTCTGTCTCCTCCTCGTCCAGGAGAATCAAAGGAGATCAGCTCTCTTACAGCCTGGTCTTAGAGGAGTTTGACTACAGAGGAAGGAGAGTGAGGAAGTGAGTAGGGGGGAGGGATACTGATCTGACAGAAGTAACTCAGAGGGCAACACAGAGAACAGCGCAGGAATATAATGAAAATCTATCCACTTCTTTTCATGCTTCTAACAATCTTATCAACCGTCCATCCATTATCACTTGTTCCCTTGGGGCTGCTCAGACTCTGGACTGGTCTCCACAAGGCTGGAACAGAGACATTCCCTAACAAGGACTTTTTGGTCCTTGGTAGGAAGTCTGAGCACCAGAAGGCTTTGCATACCCAAGGAGAACATGCAATCTCTACACAGAAATGCTGCTATTCTGCTACACGGCCAGGCAAGCTAAAAAAGAAAGCCTTACTCTGGACGAGTGAACCCATAAGTGAGTGCCTTTCCGGATTTTGTGTATTTAATATGAAAGTGTGACCTGGGCTTTCATGCATGTGTACAATGGCACCCTGTCTGTGGGGTAAACTAAGATCATTTTCGCACCCAGATTTATTGGTAGAGTTGTTCTGATACTCGGGGGCATGATAAGTTGGCATGGTTTGTTTGCATCTATATGAATGAGGCAATCAATTCCTGTATTGCTACAAATAACCGTGACAAGCTCACCGGAAATAGGGTGTTTCAGCTAACTTTGTTTGAGTCCTGTTAGCAGGTTGGTGTCAACATATATAACAAGTACAAACATCAGTAACAGGAATAAAACCCACAGTGGCATACATAAACCGTAGACAACCTAAACAACATACAGTCCCAAATATAATGGGCCGAGAGCTGGATGACAATGGGAATTATACACAATAAATTATAAAGTACTGGAGAGCTAATTAAAGTATCATAGTGCTAAAGTGCCAAATGCTAAAGTGCAGAGTGCTAGCTGACTGGTAGCTCAGGTCCTCGTTATATTGCACATTGCCCAATATTGCACAGAAAAATAAAGTGAATATTGTATAGCACATTACCCTACTGCCTAAGATTACAAAGTGCCAGATAGAAAATAATACTGTACGATGCACATAGCACACGGTTGCACATGCAGATGTGAATACACAATCAACCCAGCAACTGACACAAACAGGATAATAAGTTAACTCATCACACTTCTGTAGTAGTTTTAGCAGCAGCAGTAGTGCTAATAGTTGCATAATTACAATTAATTGCATGTAATTGCAAATTCCAGGCAACTAGGCTGATAACAAAGTGCCAATTAATACTAACGTTTTGGATCCCACAGCATCGCTTTCAGTGCACAAGCACAACAAACCATGAAAACATCAACGGGTTAACATTACTCACGGTCTCTACAGCTGATCATCACAGGTCTCAACAGCATGAACTGATGCAAAAGTGAAGGGTAAAAAAATGTGATTTTGCAATTATCTTTATGTCATTATTACACAACATCGAAAACAACTGAAATCAATACTGTTTTATCATGAATCATTTCATGCTGGATCACTTTTCCATAAATCCATGTCAGCCATTACTGGCCGGCATTTAATCATACGAACACAGATATCCCAATTGCCTCATCTGGGTGGCAGCAGGATATGTGATAGAGAATGATCTTATTTTTAAGGGCTGTGAAGTGCAAACAAAAATAAGAAAATAAATAAGAATTTTAAACTATTAATATGTCAACAAGACCAAAATATATGGGTGGAAAGACAACTAGTTTAAATCTGCCTCGCCGTAGCTTATGCAAATAAATAAATATGTATATGTATTACTTTTTGCATTTAAGTGTAAAAAGCAATACATTTATCAATAAGGTAAGAACTTGAAATCAGAAAGAACATGAACAAATCTCACTACAAGTGACCTGATTCATTATATATCTGACCCTGAACAACTTCAGTACAAAGGTATTTTATACAAGCAAAGTGAGTTTCTTTACAGAAATCGCAAACCAGGCACTTACTTTGAAAAGCACTGTCAAGGAGCGTAACTGTAATGTGTATATCTTATATGCGGCATATGATTTAGCAACATGGACATACTTATCAGCTGGTACATTAATGCAAAAGTGAAAGATTTACTGTCCATAAAAATACTGATTTTTGCCTTTTCAACATGTAAAATTAAAAGGTCATGTCAACAAGGCATTTGAATATAAAATGTTTTGTTGGTGGAAAATGACATGCAGGAAAAAAACACAGACCAGATTTTTACACAGGCAATCCTGATTTGAGGGCATAATCATGTAAACATGAGTGATATATAGCCACCTGCATACCACCACCCAAGTTAACCTCATCTTGTCTTCAAGGTAAATTTATAATCAGTTGAGTTTATTTGAAAGAGGAAATTTATGAATAAAAATTGTCTCACAGATCCACACGTACACATTCATTTGTATGCTGTATACAGTTTATACGCAGATATAATGCTCAATCTGATGTCAGATGATGTTTACACTCACTGAAATATTGAAACACACCCCTGGGATTTATAAATCTACCCTCCTACTTCAAACTAACAGTACAATGAGATATCTACATCCAACCCGTCTTCTGGTTGATATATGTGGTTTCTTTAAAACTTTTGGTCTCTTCTTGAATTTAAAACAAGGCTCTTTGGTTTAGAGAAAACTTTTGGCTTCACAGCAAGAGTTTTATTGACCAGCCTACCTGTGGGGCAGCAAGATTTAGAAGGACTCTTTTTCAAATTGACCTCACTAACTCATCTCAGTAACCACATGGGTTTCTGCTGCTTGTCATGCTGTGTCTGCAGCCACACTTAGACTATGGAAGTTGTATTTAAAGGCTGCAGGGCTTAGAGTTATGTTTTGATACTGGAATGCACACTTATTCATTTAGATTAGATGAGATATTGAACATCTTTATTTAGTTTGTTAGCATGCTTTATATAACCACAATTTAATAAAATGCAGCAGAGTTCTTGGCCTGAATGAGGACTTTGACCTCTCAATCTTTCAATAATCTTCATACATCAATTTCTCCTTTCCACCATGGCTTATTTTATAAATTATGTACTGTTTTATGTTTTTATTAAGCTTAAATTACATGATCTTGACTGAAATGTTGTAATCTTTTTACCCTTTTAGTAAGGGTTGACATGTTTGCCTCCACCCACAAGGCTCTGTTTTTGCAGCATTTGTTTGTTTGTTTGTGAACAGAATAACTCACAAAGTTCTGGATGGACTTAATGACATTTTTAGGAAATACTGATCATGGCACAGGAAAGAGGTGATTAGGTTTTGGTGTTGCTCTAAATTCAGATGCTTATCCAGGAATTTTTAAAAGGATTTTTTAACATTTCTTGAAGGCACGTTTCCCACATTTAGCACTTTTATTATGAGGTGCAATATATCAGCACTTTAGCACTTCAGCATTTGAACACTGCATTTTGCACATTAAACAGCACTTTAACCCTGAGGGTCTCTTTGTTATGGTTTGTCTTGAGCATATCATTTGTATTGTTGTATGTGTGTCCTGTAATTCATTGTAAATTTTATGTAATCTTTATCTGTCATCTTTTTGCTGCCTGTTGCTGTTGTTCCATGTACTTTATGTATTCTAAGATTGTACATATCTGTACAAATGCATTACATCAACCTGTCGGGGACTACAGATGGAAATTCACCTGTGGCTATAATCTGGCACATTTACATGTCAATGTTCATTAATGTGCACTGTCCTGTAGAAAAAAGCTAAATAAATGAAACAAAATTTTTCACTTATAACTAAATAAGTTCTCAAAAGAGTTAGATGACATATTCAGAGAATGCTGATGGCACAAGAGCAAAGTAATTAGGCTTTGGTGGTGATATTAACTCAAATGTGGATCCAGGACTTCTTTCAAGTCAAGAAAGGATAGCTTCCACATTTTTAACAACAACTTTATGTTGAAAAAGTTGAAGTTTGTTCTCCCAGAGCACTTTCAGTTTTTATTTATTTATTTATTTATATTTGATCATCATTTAATGCTCCAAGAGGCAAGATAATTTTTTTTACATGTTTTCACCTGTGCCCAGATGACATTGATCTCTCTATGTCTCAGTGTGGTACTACACCGTGAGGAAGGCACAAACCAATGCAAGTTTGTGTATTTTTTTTTTAATTTTCTAGACCTACAAATCTCTGGCCTTTATATATTTAAACCATCCTGAGCCCTTTTAGGGTTTTAAGTTTTCATCACCTCTCCTATCATTTTTATTTGCTGGTGGGGGAGACACCCTTCTGATTTTATTGCAAGACCAGCCTCAAAAAAGTATTTCATAACATAAGTAAAGTGACTGGCCATTCAATAAGGTACACCTTGCTCAGAGTGAATTGGACCTCCTTTTGCCCTCAGAACCGCCTTAATTCTTCCTGGCATACCGTCTGCAGGTACCTCCAGGCAAAATTCCTCATCATAATATCACATGATGTGAAACTTCCACTCCACCACATCCCAAAGGTACCACACTGCATTGAGATCTGGTGACTGTGGAGGCTACTGCAGCACATGAAACTCATCGTCATGTTCAACAAAGCAGTTTGAGATGAGCTGAGCAGTGATTCTGCTGTAGTCTTTTGCTGCCCACCTGGTTCAAGAGGCAATGTGTTGTAACCCAGAAATATAGATACCTGGGTTGCAACAATAAATGTTGCGATTCTATCATCTCCAACCCCTCTGGCCATGCTACTCTGACCACTAGCATCAACAAGGCATTTTCACCCAGAGAACAGGATATTTCCTCTTTTCAGACCATTCTCTGAAAACTTTTCAAAATGGTGATAAGTGAAATCCCAGCAGATCAGCAGTTCTGACCAGCCCGTCTTTTATCAACAATCATGTCGAGTTCAAAGTCACTTAAATAGCCTCGCCTCTCCATCCTGATCCTCAATCTGTACTACAGGTCCTCTTGACCATGTCTACATGTCATGATGCACTGAGTTGCTGCCATGCGATTGACTGTTAAGCTATTCCTATTGATGTGCAGTTTAATTGGTGTCCTTAATAAAGTGTCAGTTGAGCGTAAATACAAAGTCTTGGTACCATGGATGTGTGCCTCTGTGCACCATATTTAATGCCAAACCAAGCAGCTCCTGTTGAGATACATCAGTGTGGACAAAAGCAGTGGACTGACAGACTGACAGACCATCATCACTGGAGCTAATGATCCATGCCACTGCTGTTGCTAAAAGTTGTTCACATGAAACAAAAAGAATTGCCGCCCATTTTCAGAAGATTTCATTCGTCATGTGCACCAAAGTTTGATGCTGGTGTTGAATCCATTTCTCAGTAACATCACAACGCAGCACTGACCCTTTGAGAAATGTGAGCTTCAGTAGTCTGTAATTTCTCTAATAGTCATCTAATTCTGGGCAAAACTTAGAGCAGGAATGTAAATTGCTACTTCTGCATATTGTCCAAAGTCCCAGCGTTCTAAATTGAATATGGTGTGAGTCAGCTATGTAAAAAAATGTAAGCCTTTGATTGCTGCATCTCAGCCCGTGGCTCATACATAAACATTGACTCATAGCTGTTTTCAGTCTGCAGTCTATCCCACCCTGCAGCTCGTCTGTATTTGTTTGTATGTTTACTCTGCTCTTTCTCACTTTTTTCCCCTGCGTCCATCTGTCCGTCCATCTGTCTGCATGAGTAATCAATAGTCTCTTCATTAGACAAATGGAAGGAGATGGGAGGAAGCTACATCAGGAAGCCAATCAGATAGCGTAAGTGGGAGGGAAGGACATTTCAGATCCAAATCAGCTGCAATGAATCACAAGGGCAGGACTGATTCATAGGGCACAGCTTGATTTAGGGCTGGATTGGCTGAACTCAACATCAGACTGGCTGCACTTAATTGCTCCTCGATTTTAGACTGAGACGTGTTTTTTTGCTTTTGACATTTACTAATGACTTCAAACTTTGGTCAGATTTACATAAGCACGTTTTCAAGCTCTCAACCACACTCTCAGAAGATATGAGGTATGAAAGTAAGTGTTGACCCGCTTTGAAATTGCATCCAAATTTACTTCATCAATATTCAAGTAGTGGAAATTTCTCAACAGGCCTGATTTTAAGTACTTTTTTATGCTTATTCCATCTCTTGAGACTCCATTAACAGCTTGATTTTGGCTCATTCTGTGATCACTTGTGTCGGAGTAAAAGGAATCCCAGGGCAGAGGTTAAACAGTGAATAGCTGGTTGTTGTATGCTCCTGTTTTCATTTAAGCTATTTTTTTTTCACAAGAGCCTCTTGAGCCAAGTGTCGGGAACATGACTCCTACAAGAGATGTTATTGTTGCATATTCAATTTATTTTATTTATTGATTTATTCATCTTCAGTGACAGTGATGAGTCAGAATCCATGAACCATGAGTGTGAACCCTCTCATCGAAGGCAACAAAGTCATTATCATTGACTAAAGCTGCCAAAATGATTTAAACCATGAAGGAAATGTTTTTTTTTTTTTTTTTTTAACTAAAACTGAATTTAAAACATTGTATTCACAAAACTGACTAAGAAACACAATTATTGAAAAAATGTGCTTTGAGTCTTTCACAGAGATGCCAACATTGTGAAGCATCTTTAATCATTTAAGACACAGTTCTTGCAAAACTGGATGGACATGTCTCGAGCAGAAGCTGCTATTTCCCTTTATCAAAGAGATGTTTCAGTATTTTTGAAGTTTGGTTGTATGAGGTACTTGACAATAATCAATGAAGTTGCTTAAAGGAACCCAGGCAGTGCTGCCCCTTTAAGTAGAATGACCTGAGACCACCAATAAGTTACACTGCTATTGGTGGGTAGAGTTATTTCACTTAATTGTGTGAATTTTATGTAAAAATGAGCCTCAAAAACTTTGGGGTCAAATGTACAATTCTGAAAAATTCAGGGTGCTTGATTTTTCTCTAGGAAGTCTCAGTGTTTGGCAGTATTTTATGATGCAGCAAACTGCCATGTGTTCTTTCATCTGTAGATTATCAACTGTAGTTGATTTTATCATCTGTGGTCCATCATGTTGTCAAGAGATTCAGAAAAGTCTTGGCACATAGGCAACATGGCTGAAAACCAACACTGACCCTTGATCCCTCAGGTGGCAATATAAAACCAACATTGTTCTAAAGAAGATATTACCATGTAGGAAAACCTTTGTCAGCTTACACAGTTTGTCACCTCATCTACAAGTTTAAGTTAAAACTGTGCCATGCAAAGCAAAAGCCATAAATCAACAAAACCCAGAAACGCCACCAGCTTCCCTTGGCCTGAGCTCATCTGAGATGGATTGAAGCAAAGTAGAAACGTGTGCTGTGGTCTGATGAGTCCACATTTCAAACTGTTTTTGTAAATCATGGACTTTGTGTCTTCAGGGCTAAAGATGGTGGGAACCATCCAGATTGTTACCAGTATCTGTGATGGCATGGGAATGTGTTAGTGCCCATGGCATGGGTAACCTGCACATCTGTGAAGACACCATTAAATGCTGCATACAGGTGTGGAGCAGGGATGTTACAGTTACTGGTAAAATGGTAAACCGCGGTAAAATTTCTGACGGTTAGTATTACCGTGTCCTGTTTTATTTACCGGTAAACCGGGTTTGATTACCACACTGTAGCAATAACTCACGATGATGCTGTTCATTGCCTGGAAAAGCTGGAACTATGTGTCTGCTCCTCAGCAAAGCAGCTGCGGTCCCTCACAGACGAAGGCGCGCATGAGCAGTTAGCAATGTTTAGCCTCAGAGCGAAAGTTATGGTGGTGGGTGCCCGCACAGACACTAAACCGGAGCTTTTTCCCCCTTGAAACGGACAAAGTCTGGTCGAATTTTGGATTTTACTAGGATGTCGAGGGGAAACTGACTGAAGACGGTCACCCTGTCTAGAACACGAAGCTGTTGCTGGCGGAAGAAAAAGACGTGGGTGATTAAAACTTCTGTAACTCCTCGAGTATGTGAGCTGACTGAACCGGAGAGAGTGAGAGTGAGAGGATTCAGTGAGCCATACCTGAGTGAATTATAGGTGGTTTATCAGTACTTTCTGTGTAAATAATGTATAAATGTTGTAAATAATAGCATCAGTATAATTCTGGAGAGTGTTCTTTCCGTTCTTCTGCCATTTATTCGCTGTTTTTTTTGGCCGTATTTTGTAATTGATCGTCTTTTTCCATCATAGTTCATGTTTTACGGATTTCATCAATCGTAATTTGGAAACATTGGAGGAGGAAATGTGGAGGAGATCTGTCAGGGAGAGGGGAGACCAGAGGAGAGTCATGAAGGGGGCTAACTGGACAGGAATTGCCTCAGGGACTGTCGTCAGTAAAAACGCCTGGATATGGTCTTATATAATGAGCTGTTTTTTATTCAACCTTTATTTAACCAGGAAAATAAACTCGTTGGGATTAAAAATCTCTTTTTCAAGAGTGTCCTGGCCCAGATAGGCAGCTGTAACATGGACACTAATGCTGAAGGCAAACAAAAAAATGTTAGTGCATGTAAAATAGGCCAAGATTACTTTTTGGTCATCTCAAAACTTGAACATGATCATTTACAATTGTTTATGAATAGAATCCTGTTTAAAGTTCAAATCAGTTTTTCTTTTCTTGTAATTACACACTGTTTAAACATGTATAACATAATAATGACAAATACTTGCCAGAACTGTTTACTTTTATTTCTCATGAAAAAAGGGTGAAAAAATTTACTCAAAGGACACTTCCTGACACATTTATTGACAAAAAGACAAAAGACCTGTTATAAGTGTAATATCAAAGGGGTTAAATGATTTCAAGTGTGTGTAAAAGTACTTTTTAAACATTTTGAGCACACTGCAACAATACCGCGATAATAATGATGACCGTGATAATTTTGGTCACAATAACCGTGACATGAAATTTTAAATACCGTTATATCGCTTGTGTGAAGCAACATATGCCGCCATTCAAGCAAGATCTTTTTTAGTGAAGTCCCTGCTTTTTTCAGCAAGACAACGCCAAGCCATATTCTGGACATTTTACAACAGCGTGGCTTTGTAGTAAAAGAGTGCAGGTACAAGACTGGCCTGCAGTCCAGATCTGTCTCCCACTGAAAATGTGTAGTGCATTATGTGATACAAAATGCCAAAATGGAGACCCTGGACAGTTGAGCAACCAAAGCTTTACATAAAGCAAGAATTGGAATGAATGTCACCTACCAAGCTTCAACAATCAGTGTCACTTAGATCCCAAATACTTACTGAGTTTGATAAAAATAAATGATGATGTAACACAGTGGTAAACATTCCCCTGTTCCAGCTTTTTTTTTAACATGTTGCGGGCAATGAATTAAATGAGATTGAAACAAAGAAAAAACAATTATCAGTTTATCAGTCTGAACATTAAATATCTTGGTATAACTGTATGCCTGTTTTGGTTCAATAAGATTCTTGCATTTTTTTTTCAATAAAAAAGGCTATTGTCCATACCTGTAATTTGTAATAGCACTAATCCATAGTAAACATTAGAGCACAGTGTTGTATAGTTGAAGCCACAGATTTTTCTGGGGAGGTCTTTGGTTTCACATGGTGAAACACACTGCTCATGGATTTACACTAAAACAGCCTGTTCTGGGCAGGGCTGAAACAGAGGGGTTTACAGGCATGCCAATTATCTGACAGAAAATCTATGTGAACTTGCTGAAAAGTAATTATACTTGTGACATGTAATCATTCTGGTAAGCCACTGATTCTGATTGACTCCCATTATGAGACCATTTGGTTCACGTCTTACCTAGTTTCTCCTTCATATTACACTAGTCCAAAGAGAAGAGTATTTAGAAGATTATTTTGAAACAAACAAACAAATAAACAAAAAAATAAAAGCAAAAAACATGAATTTGTCCGTGTCTTCTTTTCATATAGTTTGGATTGTAGAGAAATGAAAAAAGAGGAGAATGACTCAGGTGATTCACAGCTCTTTCAATGGAAATAGGTTTTCAAATCAATGCATTAGAAGAGACTAAGAAATAGCAGTTTGAATTTCTCAAACATGAAAAAAGGAAATATTCTTCTCTAAAACAATATGGGGGAAAATAACACCTTTGTATTGCTTTTCTCCTTTTTGTCATCTTCATTTTATCCTGAAAAGTCAGAAGTGTTCCAGGGTAAGAAGGATCACAGCTCATAGAATACCAGAGGAGGTGAACCCCAAGCCCTTGTTTACACACGGACTATGAAAAATGGCCACTGCACCGACTACATCAGTTGTTCCCGCTGCAGCCACTGAGGCGCTTCATCCCGAACTGCTCCATTTTCAAAGCCACTGCCTGGTTCCATATTCATAACCATTTTTGAATAAATGTCCAATTCCATTTTCAGCCCAGAGAAAAATCACCTGCTTGGACCCAGAATGCTAAACCAGCTCCCTGTGCACTGATTGATCAGTCCTCGACCTGCCCGCCGCTGCTTTATTTTGAATCTGAACGCAAACACAGGAGGTCTTCACATTACCCCACTTTCTTCTATTCCACGTATTCTTTCTATCAACATTCCTCTCAGACTCTCTCTCTCGTTTTATTTTTTTGCTTTCTAGGAGTCATCCGTCAACGCAATGAGGGAATAATAGGAGCTCCTTCTCACTGGGTCGAAGTGACTGCTGTACCTTCCATTAAGACTGTGACATGAGTGATGATCCTGGAGATGAAAGGTGGGAAAATGAATGAACTGATCCTAGTCAGACAAAGAGAACACAGTGCAGGTTTTGCTGGTAGAGCAACCTTGATGTTAGACTGGGAGCAGTGGGATTTCTTCCCTTGCTGATTCAGCAAGTCAGAGTCAATAGGTAACACTTCAGATTAGGGTGCATCAATTGTTTTAAATTAAAAAAGAATTACGTGATGCATTTTTTTATGATAAATGTCAGAAAAGCAGATGTATTTAAGGGTTTGTTTGGGTTTTTTGAAGTGGGGAAACTAGATTGCACTAGTTAATAACATTAGGGTAGTGATGAGCGATACCAGACTTTGTCAAATCAGTACGATTCAAATACTTTTTGCTGTAATTTTTTCGATACCAATACTGATACCTATGCCAATCATCCCCAACAGTGCATACAAAATGTTTATGATTGTTATTTTTTACGTTTTTCATTGACCTAAAGCGCATAAAGGAAACTTGTGGGCCAGACTCTGGACCGTCAGATCTTAAAGTGAGTTAATTTCTAAGTCTTAGTCCAAAGAAATTACATTAGACAAACATTCCACCAATAAAGACATAAGTGATATAGTGTTTTGGATGACATGGTAGTTATTCCATTAATACAAAAAGTACATTCATATGTTAATGCTGAAAGAATCTCACTGTAGAGGGTTGTCAAGTCAATATACTTTTGTTTGAGTAGTCTATTTTTTTTTTTTTTTTAGTAGTAGTTTAAACCTGTTAGTGGGTTAAAAATGAAGCTTTCAGTGGCATGTACAGCTATGTACCAACTGCCGTCCCCCTCGGATATCTCCCCCAGGGACAAAGCTCACAAATTCCTTTATTGGTACTAGTACCTTGGGCTTCTAGCAACCCTACTTTAAAAAAACCTGAATGAACCCTTTAAGCCTGCCTTGACATAAAATTTGATGCACTAACTCAGGTGTTTCAGTCTTACTAAATATGTTTATTACATTTACGATATTTAATAATGTTCAATAAAGATCACTGATTCACTTTATTCAAATGTCTATGAACATCATAAAGGGCCCTGATATGCAGTCTCATATTTCTTTCTAACAGCACCCTGAAAAACCTAAAATCTGGTCCAAAGTCTTTCATGTATTCATGCTTTTCAAAGAACACATAAGAAAGATGGTCAAATGACACCTAAACTGAGATTTTTCCACACAAGATGCACAACATTGCCCTTTCTTTTCAGTTTAGGGAGGTCATATTATCGTTATATTTTTTAGTTTTACACACCCCTAATGTTTTGCATCTCTGCACTTGGCTTCATGCCAGGATTGTGCTTCATTTTGATAACAAAAATACAGACTAATACACATGATATTGATGTGTGCCACATGTCTGAGACATTGCATTTCACACCACCAACATAAAGCTCTGAAATGTCATGAGTCAATCCTTTACTTCTCTTTGTCTTTCCTGTTTTATTTGTAGCTTCTACTCTCTTTGTGATTTTTGTTTTACTTCCTGCCTTGTCTGCACTGATTGTGCTCACCTGTGTGATTTGTCTCACCTGCCATCACCTGTGTGATTTGTCTCACCTGCCATCACCACAGTGAGTATAAGGTCTCTGTGTACCTGCATGTTTTTGTCAGGTGTAACTGTTATTTAAATTATGTTTATTTGTGTTTTTTGATACGTTCTTGTAATTGACATTTTCTTTGTTTTCTTCCTTAGAATGCTTTTTTCTTTAACCTTTCCTAAACCATCAAAAAATAGGTCTCCATGTGCATTTAAAGTCAGTTATGTTTCTTACACCTTGCCCTGACCAAAACATAATCATACTCTTCTGGAGAAAATTCATTTTTTATGCTCTAATTCATCTAGTCTTTGTGCACAGTTCTCTGCTGGCATTCAGGTTACATTTTTCCATGGCATATTTTGTCAGGTTTTCTTCATTTTTACACTTTCTGATGCATCAGCAATCAAGGCAGACAGAGAGATTTTCTTGTGAGGACATTCTCTCCAAAAGTTTGTACACCCAAAAGAACTTTGGCTTAAAGGATCAGTGTTCAAAATTTATTTTTTATTTTTTATTAGCTGGTGCATTTCAGTGTGAATTGAATGAAATTCATGACAACAATAATGCAGTGACATCAGTGATGTGAGGTTTTAAATTGATTAGCAAGGACAGCAGCAAAAGAAAAAGGAAATAAAAGGAACTAAAAAAGAATTTTGAAAAGGACATTTAATGAAATTAAAAATTGAAAGTCTGTTTTTGTATGTGATGGGGATGGAGGTTTATTGAATTCCAAACCTAAAGTGCTAAGTTATTTTTGTGTGTGACATTTCACAGATTCAGAAAAATGCAACGAGGAAATACTACTTTGATTAAGAAAAAAAAAAAAAAGGCATCGCACCAGTTTTAATGAATCCCAGCTCCTTTTGGTCCCAGTTTCCTCTCAGTTTCCCTTTTCTTTTTAAAGAGTGATATAAATATACATACTTACATACAATTGTTTCATCTATCAATCTAGCTATCTATCTATATATATATATATATATATATATATATATATATATATATATATATATATATATATATATATATATATATATTTATATACATAAATATATATATATATATATATATATATATTTATATACATAAATATATATATATATATATATATATATATATATATATATATATATATATATATATTTATATACATAAATATATATATATATATATATATATATTTATATATTTCTTGAGGGATAGGATTTAGGATTTTTTTTTTTTTTTTAAATGGGACAGTATGCCTTAATGAACATTTACATGTAAATGCATTATAGCCAAGCGGCTAATTTCCATCCCCAGTCCCTTAAGCAGGTTGGTACATATATATATATATATATATACACACACATCATTGATCCTCAAAGTAAACATTATCTTGTCTGAAGAACACTTTGAGGTGTTTAAAGATTTACATATACTACCTTTTTGATTCAAGATTCATTTTGATTCAAGATTCATTGAATAGATTTGCAAGAACACACACCAAAGTTCAAGTCACTGAAGCTCCATGTTCATCCTGTGCTTGTAAATGTAATTTTTTAAGAATGTATTCAGAGCTTTGATATATGATACACTAAATACAATTTTGAGGCCATAAATTAAAGTTCAAGGTTGTGAAGCACCATGATTTTTCTGTCTTTACCTCCGCCAAGGAGTGTTTTTTTTTTTTTTGCTGTCTGTCTGTCTGTTTGTCTGTTTGTTAGCAAGATTGTGCAAAACGACTGAACAGATTTTAATGGTGATGATTCAGATAACCTCCATTAGGGAACATATTTTTGCTCAATAACTGCAGAACTAATAATGGTAACAACATGATTCTGAGTGCTAGGCATAGGTTTTCAGGGTAAAGGAATCATATTATGATGGTAACTTTATCATGGAACTGTTGCTTAAATATGTAACAGCAATATGTGAGCTACCTTGGCGGAGGATTGCACTCTCCGAGTGCTGTCTAGTTCTTGTTGATGTGATATCCAGAGAATAGGTTGAGGAAGCAGACTCGTTAATGTCATATTTAAAGAACACTGACAAAATTTTTTCAAAAATTACAAGTTACCCTGAAGTCTCTGACTTAGGGATAATTTGTAATTGAAGGCTATAGATCATAGATCAAGCATCTTGATCATGATCATCTTTCCCCTACTCATAAACTAAATGCCTGTAGTTTTTTCCCAAAACTTTACACAAAATTCCTCTTTATATGGAAAAAAAAAAAACTTTTGATCTTCAAAAATTAAGATTTTCGTGCCTCATGGTCAATTTTAGCTTGCAAAATTTGTTCAAAATATACTGGCACAAAAAACAGATCAAAAACCAGCCATCTTCTTGACCATCACTGAACTTTCGCTGTCCTTCATTTCATACCCCAAGGAGATATTTAGCTACCAGATAGTAGTACTGGTTCGACATTCAAACTTGATGGCACAGGGAAGGAGGATCATATGTCACCCAGTTTCTCCTCATTGCTTTTCCTGCAGACCCACCCATAAAGAAAATATAAACATTTCTAATACCAAATGACTCATGAAGATTTAAACACTTTAATTAATTCATCAATCAATGTATGAAGTGAATCTTAACACTTGTGCACTACAGATATTTTATTAAGAGTAAATATAGATGTATGCTTTTTTATGCATTAACTCATTAATGAATCATTAAATTGTCTGGGCCTTTTATCAAACAGTTAATATCAGTTCAGCACTTTGATTCAAGACTTGCCCCCTCTTCTCTGATACACTTTGGCTTTATCTCAGCTTTAATAAAACGCTCTTGTTCTTTTTTATTTCCCTCTTTGATGGCATCAAAGCTTTATTTTTTTCCCAGGGCTCCCTCGAAAAACAAATGGTCTCCCTCTTGAAAATATGGTGCTGGTGCATGTGCTGTGAAAAAAGAAATGTCCACATGATTTATGTGCCATATGATTTCCTGTACAATCGCAGGAGAGGACAAAAGAAAAAATGACTCATGCTGCGCCATCACATTGTGCATCGCTTTGATAACAGGCATTCTTCTCTCCAAATGAAAGAAATGTGTCATCTTATTCGAAAATTTCCTCGCTTTCATCACTTTGTCGCTCCCTTAGCGTCTCACTTTTGTTTCACTGGCTGCCTGTGAAGTGGTGTGAAAGGGGCAGGGGGGCTTCATTGGGGGTTGTTCTGGGTCTGACTTTGTCTTTTCTTATTATTCAAACTCATGAGTCTGGTTTCTTTTCTTCTTTTCATGAAAAGTCTGAGTAACTAAGATGAACTATCTTTTTTCTCCAAGGCTTTCTGCTTGAGGTTGAATGGAGGAATTTGGAGTCACTTCTAGGTGAGTGATGTTTAGATGTTGCATCAATCAGCACTTTGTTATATCATTCTTATATGGCGCAGCATATTCTTTTTGGTGCATCGTCAGCATACAATATGCCAGTTACTGTAAGGAAACAGCTATCCCCATTTGAAAACACTTTTTCTGCCCGTAAATAGCCAATAAAGATCAAACAACCCTCATGTGTGCTGGAGGAGGGGGAGGGGGGTTGAGGCGTTATCGTGAGCATTATAGCCAATTCACCTTTACACCTGGGACCCATCCACTCATTGAGCTCCCTCAGTATCAATGCTCCAACTCCAAAGACCAGCCGTGCCCAGATTGCAGAGTTTGCCTCTGTCATATTGTTCCATGGCAGTGACCCTGGTATTGTGGATTTTTGCATTTTTTTAATTAAAACCTGCTCTTGGTTCCAACTCTTTTGGGTCCTTTGTGTTTTACATCAATAGTCCATGTGATGCTTGACAAGGCACATTTTTGAGAGAAACTTTCAGAGTAAACAATACAGAAGAACATTTTTGCCTAGTTTAAGGTCCTGTTTACACGAGAATGGATATGGCTGAAAACTGAGAGTTTTCATTACGTTTATACAAGAATGGTGCCTGGAGTGCCTGAATCCACTAACTTTTGAGACCAGGGTCCAGAGTGAAAACTTTTGAAAATGGATTTGTATCCTACTCCGTGTAGACGAGATTCAGCGTTTCAGGGTGAAACGCTGACGTCACTGCATGTGCAGTACTCTTTCACATGAAGGCTGCGCACGCATTCCAGGAACAACAACAGCTATGACCATCTACCGAGCAACATGTGTGCTGCTTACCGTGCTCGGTTTGTTATCCAAACAAAAATATCCAGACACATTTATTGTCCAGACAAAAAAAACTCCTGTGTCTTCGTGCGTCCACTTGCCAGTGTTGGCTGTGAAAAGTTTGTCTTAACGGGAAAGCATACACGTGTTCTAATGCCACTGTTTTACTACAAAAAAATATCGCCATCTACTGGCCTGGCATGCACGCAATAGTGTTTTCAGCAGTTTTCGCGGATTCGTGTGAACACGGCGCGTTTTTAAAAAACAAAAAGGAAAAACCTTTCAGTTTTGGTGACAACATTGTCATATAAACAGGGCTTAAATCTGGGGACAATTTACATGTGAGACTGACCTGACAACACCTACTCAAGTGGCTCTCACTCTTGTTCCTTGAAGGCCCCCTCATGGCAAATATGAAAATAAACTTTTATCTTGTACTTTGTTACTCGAGTTAGAAACATTGCTGACTTATGAAGTGAGTATGTCAACACTGTCATATTCACATCCATATTGAAAACTGTAATATGGGTGGATTCATACCCCAAGATCTTTGGCAGCCCCACTCTGGGGATCCCAGGCCCTTGAATGGGAACCATGCACTACACCAATAGGACATGCCCCGAGAGCACAATACTCTGCTGAGGCATTTCCCACACTTTTTGCTCTATCTCTCAGTGTTAACGTATCGTTTTAAAATAGTCCTGGATCCACATCTGGATTCAGAACACCACCAAGATCAAATCACTTCTTCCACTTCTGTTCAAGTTATTTTGCTAATAGACGGACAAACAGACAGAAAAACATAACATCTTTGGCTAATATAGCTAGAAGCGCTCTGAGAGCACAACCCTCCTCTGAGGCATTTCTGACACTATTCACCCTATCTCACAATGTTAACAAATCCTGGATCCACGTTGAGATTTGAATTCTGGCAAAATCAAACCACTCCTTCCTTGTGACATGACCAGCAGGGGTAATGATCATCAAATGGAGGCACCAAGGCCACTTTAGGACCTGTGGTGCCCAAGAACAGTATGTAATTCAGAAATGGACATTGTTTAAAGGCCATTTTTTTATTTTAATATATTTTTAATTTCCATTAATTGTGATTAAAGCAACCCAAAAATAATTGATACTGAAAAAAAAAACAAGAATAACTTCACGATTGAGGAGTTTTGCAGACAACCACCTGTCATTCATCATTAGCAAATATTAATCAGAATTATCAGCATGTTTGCACCAAACTTAATGGACTACATGGAAGCCCCAGAAATAATTAGCCAAAAAATCTCAGTTGCTGCCATGTGGCTGGCAGCTGTATGGGTGATAGGGACTGACCTCTCTTTTAAAGGGGGAACTATGTACACATTGAAAGAAAAAGTTTCAAATAACAATATGAAAAAATGAGAAAAATATGAATTTATTCCACAATGTTTATTTAAGAAAGGCTATATTCTAAGTGTAGTTTGTGATACCTGAACTACACTGTTAAAACTGGTAGCATACTTTCTCTTCATTTTCACAATTTCATACATTCAATCACTGGTTGCTACTCACAAAGCATCTAAATGACATCACCACATTTTCACTTCTTATCCCAAAATGCTATTAAAGCTTTTTTAATGAAAAATATTCATGTCATGTTCATGAGTTGAACATTGATTTGTCTGATTCATTGTGCACCTAAACTATGAGAATATTCAAGGCTGCATACTTAAATTCTTTGGTGACAAATTTCTGTGATGGATGAACAAATATTAAAAGTCCAATTAATGTACAAGTCTAAATGTAAGATAACACAAACGGAATGGTCACAGCTGAGTGCACTTTATTTCTGTGTCTGCAGGAAAACCTTGTAATTTAGCTACCAATAGCAATGCTAACACTGCTAGCACTGCCATCCTTTAATAAACTGATGTTGGTTGCATATTAATCCAGTAAATATGCCTCTTTGATTTTACACAGCCCATAAGAAAACTCTATTTTCTACATCATAATAAAAAAGATAAAAGATGATAAATTTGTTATTCTTATTTACATCTAGGTAACACAGCGAGTTGAGCTGATGCCTTGACCAGAGCCACGGCCTGGTAATGGTCACAGTATTTTCTTCTGGCATGTAGCTGCATTCCAGTTTTAGCACAATATTTGATCACCATAAAAAAAAAAAAATTGTAAAGAATGATTTACAAGAAAGCACCAAGTCACCAAACGTGACTTGATGATTGGTGGTCACCGTGATCATATGATATCATATCATATAATAGGACATATTAGCTGACATTATTCCAACTGTATCCTTTTCACTCACCTACCAACCACAAAACACTGCAGCTGACAGCCATGCAGCAGCATCGTCTGCGAGTTCTCTGCGAACCCGTCTAGGAGGAACTAATGTACTCACTAACTTAATGTTCCCACATGGACATGGATTGTCACTCTGTGATCTGGAACAAAAATAATCTGTCAAGGATGTGGTCTCACACCCACACAACGCTGACTGGCTTTCGTGGCATAGCCACAGACGATGTTGCCTGAAGAGTTGAAATTTTTAAACTTTGGCAACCAAGTGACGATAAACCAAGTCGTCCAGATCGTGTCCGCCACATCGCAGGATTAATTTGTTTTACCAACTACTGATTATAGTGCAGAGCAACATAGTGTACCTTACATGGACATCTTTACTTTTTGGGCACTTGAACTAGACTGTAATCTTGCACAAGTGGGAAATAATAGACAACTTATCTCACTTGAAGTCTCTATATATACACACACACATGCATGTATATATATATATATATATATATATATATATATATATATATATATACTCCTCAAAAAACGTTTGCTAAAGCTATTAAGGTAGATTTTTTTTCTTCACTTTTTTCCCTTTGTGACGAGGTGCAACTTGTGAGGATTGTGCATTCATGGAATAAGCAACACAGCTAAACATGTGGGTCATGAGTAGAAAAAAAAGTCATCAGAAATAACATTTCAAAACTTTTTTTGACTATATTATTGAAATAGTATAGTTGTGAAACAAATATGGTCATGCCATATATAATGACTTAATTGTGAAGCAAAGACTGATATACTTTTTTATTGATTACCCAATGATGGAGCTCATATGACAGCTTGCCATTCGCATGTATTTAAGACTGCAGATCTGCAGCGTATCTGGCCCACATTAATTATTTGTGTGAGGAAACTGTACGCCACAGTGAGATGTGTCTACAAGTACAACTGTCTGCATGTGTGATCCCTCTTTACACAACCATCTGGTCAGAGTCTTGAATAGGGAGGTACACAGTCAGACCTGCCAGGTGTCAGGGTGTCCTGGTGCCCAGGCTGTGGGGATGTTTCACATTTTATGTTGATACCATTGTATCACTTGTTGACATACAGACGTGGACAAAAATGTTGGTACCCTTCGGTTTAAGAAAGAAAAACCCACAATGGTCACTGAAATAACTTGTAACTGACAAAAGTAGTAAAACATAAAAAATTACTGAAAATTAACTAATAAAAATCAGACATTGCTTTTGAATTGTGGTTTAATAGAATAATCTTAAAAAACAAACTAATGAAACTGGCCTGGACAAAAATGATGGTACCCTCAACTTAGTATTTTGTTGCACAACCCTTTGAGGCAATCACTGCAATCAGGCGATTTCTGTAACTCTCAATGAGACTTCTGCACCTGTCCACAGGTATTTTGGCCCACTCCTCGTGAGCAAACTGCTCAAGCTGTCTCAGGTTTGAAGGGTGTCTTCTCCAGACTGCATGTTTGAGCTCCTTCCACAAATGTTCAATAGGATTTAGATCAGGGCTCATAGAGGGTCACTTCAGAATAGTCCAATGTTTTGTTCTGAGCCATTCTTGAGTGTCTTTAGCTGTGTGTTTTGGGTCATTATCTTGTTGGAGGACCCATGACCTGTGACTGAGACCAAGCTTTCTGACACTGGGCAGCACATTTTGCTCCAGAATGCCTTGATAGTCTTGAACTTTCATTGTACCCTGCACAGTTTCAAGACACCCTGTGCCAGATGCAGCAAAGCAGCCCCAGAACATAACTGAGCCTCCTCCATGTTTCACAGTAGGTACAGTGTTCTTTTCTTTGTATGCTTCATTTTTGCATCTGTTAACATAGAGCTGATGTGACTTACCAAAAAGCTCCAGTTTTGTCTCATCTGTCCAAAGGACATTCTCCCAGAAGCTTTGTGGCTTGTCAATATGCATTTTGGCAAATTCCAGTCTCTCTTTTTTATGATTTGCTTTCAACAATGGTGTCCTTCATTAAGTCCACTTTGGCTCAAACAGTGACGGATGGTGTGATCTGATACTGATGTACCTTGACCTTGGAGTTCACCTCTAATCTCTTTGGAAGTTGTTCTGGGCTCTTTGGTTACCATTTGTATTACGCTTCTCTTCAATTTGTCATCAATTTGCCTCTTGCGGCCATGTCCAGGGAGGTTGGCTACAGTCCCATGGACCTTAAACTTCTGAATAATATGTGCAACTGTAGTCACAGGAACTCTCTCCATAGCTTTCTGTGGTCCATGTTCAGTGTGGTACACACCACGATACCAAACAGCACAGTGACTACTTTTAAGCCTTTAAATAGGCAGACTGACTGGTTACAAGTTTGAAGACACCCGTGATGCTAATTACAGGAAACACCTTAGTTTAACATGTCCCTTTGGTCAAATCATTTTCAATCTTTTCTCGGGGTACCATCATTTTTGTCCAGGCCAGTTTCATTATTTTGTTTTTTAAAATGATTCTGTTCAACCACAATTCAAAAGTATTTAATTTTTATTTATTATTATTTTTGTCAGTTTCAAGTTTTTTCAGGGACCTATTTGGGTTTTTCTTTCTTTAACAGAAGGGTACCAACATTTTGTCCACGTCTGTATGGTCTCCATTTTAATGTTTTACGCTCTCTTTGAATGAGCTACTATGCCCTATACCATAAAGAGCTAAATGTGGCTTAATATTGTAATGGCCTGCTGCACAATTTGTTAGATTTATGCTTTCTATTCTAAAAAAGCCTTAATTCTGAGGATACAGCAAATAAAAGCAGAAAATTAAAATATGGTATTTGGTCCTAAGTAAGAATTGTTCCAAGGAGACCAGTCTTGAAGTCTGTGTAACATTAATAACAATTTGTACTACTCAGATAGCTCAGAAATTAGTTTCATCTTTAAAAATGTCTAAAAGGACATCAGAATATACCAGTTGACATTTCAAATTTGGCTAATGCTACACAGCATGTTTAGAAGAATTTTCAGCAAATTTCAGCAAGTGAAGACTTAATCATACTCTGGATGGAGTAAAATCCCTGAAAAAATACACCCAGTTGAAAAGGAGTTGTTGTTAAGAGCAAGTGTAAAAATGATGTTTCATTAAATCATTTTCATAGCTGACACTGTATGACCTTTACTTCTGAACTTTGCACCTGTAAGTTACACTTGTGGAGTCAATCTCCTTGCCTGTACCTCATTATTAGACAAGTACCAACAGATGCCACAAGCCCACATCCTGAAGTCTGCAGTGCAAATGTTTTTTTGTTTTTTTTTTCAATATGTGCTCTAACCAAACATGATAGCTTTACTTCAGCTAATTTCCCCCAATAAAATAAAGTCGATAAAGAAAATAATGTTTACACTATGTAGTGTTGATATAGACTTAACGCTTCAACTCGCAACTCTAGAATTGCTGATCAAATGTCACTCTGTTAATTCTTATAAAGTTTTAAATTTTAACTTCAAAAGAGTCGACAATTACACTTGATGAGAGTTAAAGCACCAAATCCCCAAAAGACAACACTTCGTGGTGTGGATCCATATACTGTCGACTCTTCAGGATTGTTAATGTTAACTCTGATAGTGTTTAATTTGTCTGTACAGGTTTGTTGTTTAGAAATCTTAGCACTGTCAGCCCCAACACACTTGTTTGGTGCCAACTGACTCCAACACAGCCGTTACAGCCAATACAACTTTATCTCCAATTGCTAGATCAAAATACTGTCAGACTGCACCTCCCTACAAGATGCCATTAATCCGCCTTGCAGGAGTACAAGCACGCAATTGAACACTTTGGAAGGATGATGCAAATACACAATTTTAAACCCCTACAAGTGCTGGACTACTGGTTAGACACTAAATTCTCAGTCATTGTTTGCCAAAATAATACGTCGTTCCTTAACTTGTTTAAATGAATATTTATGGTGCCAACTGATGAGGACAATGACACTTAGTTTGCTAACTAAATGCAACTCCTACTAACCTAATGCTTGATTATTATGGTCTGTAATCAAACTAATCGTATTATAATAAGAAAAAGGAAAACACTAAGATTGTTTTAAGACCTGGTAGTCAATATGTCCACCCTTGTGTTGGCTATTGTCCTTCAGGCAGGTGGGCTGGGCTTGATTTTGTCACTGCCTACTTTCTGCTCTGTTTTAAACTCTCTACAGCCATCTTCGATACTAGAGGCATAAAAAAGCCCTAAAAACAAATCATAAAAAAAGGCGTTTTATGTTATAACAGCTTATTTCCTAGGATGGATTAGAAAATATCCAAGAAAAAAGGCACATGTAACACGTGTTGAATAAGTTAGATCAGCACAGCATACATCTGGGTCACTATCCACATAAATTCTTTATTTCATAAGTATGACTGATATCTGTGGGAGATGATATAAATGATCAGGGATCAATAGTGTAGGTCTAACTCTTGTGTCAAGGTAACATGATCTCCAGTGAGTTTACAAGCTGGAGCAAAGATCGATTCCGTTTGAATGAAATCACAGTGAGCTAGTTGTTGATGTCAGGCATTTATAATAGAAAGGTTACACTTGTACATCCATTTGCACACTGCAATTCATGTTCCATGCATTTCCCTAAGTTTTAATATATTTTTTAATGCATGCAGTGTGAAGAACTTCACTTGGTGAACACTGTGTACCCAGAGGGAAATGAACTATTGACGCCAGACTGTTATGTAAGCTATTAACATGTTATATTCTGCAGAGAAGATTGACATTTATCATTTGTCAGTGGGATTATTAAGATGTTCAAGCCAGCCTCAAAGTACTGACAGACCCTGAAACATACTAACAGCCCAATATATGTGAAAAATCTACAATGAAACACAGGGTTTCTACAATGTCCACTTGTACAGCGGCATGTCCACAAAGGCTTTGTTCTGATGGCTCATATCCTCGCCCACAAGACACGTCTTCAAAGCATGGCCCTGAAAGCTTCAAGCACAAAGTCGTTATGATCACGCAAGAACTACAATTACATGAAGAAACTGGAATAAAAAGAGAAGAGGGGAGCAACATGTAAAGAAAATGTTGCATATCATGCCTGACTTTAATTTGCTGTTGGCACTGATATCATTTCTAGTATCCCTGAACGCTTGTTTACCTGTGTTGGGTTGATGTTCTTGGTGGAGGTTGACGCGCTTACATCTAAGCTGACACACCAGATGGACTGTTCAATATATACTTTACATACCGCTATACTATACACACAATATATTTCACCACCCACAGAAAGTGATTGAGTGTGGGTAGATCCTCTCAAAAGCACATTGGGCAGGTAATTGGACAATCGTTCCCTCAATCACATTCATTATGGGCAAATCAGATAAGGCGCCACTGCCACTTAAGAAACAAAACATCAGCTACTTCAAAGAACAAAATTTTGTTGAAAGTGGAGCAAAAATATCTTTTCTAAAGAGAAGTTTGCTGTGTTAGGGCCATTTGCTTCAGATGCACATCGCGTCATTATATCACATGGTCAAACTATTTGGAAATTGTGGATAATACTGAACTGCTGCTTTGAATGTAATGTTGCTACAAACATAACAAGTTTCCTTACTTCATTTTGCTGTTGCTCAATCAACAAACAAAAAAATCAACACAGTCCAAATCAAGAGTCATTCGAGAGCCAAATGACTGATGACTGTGCCAAGTCAACTGACTAAAACTACTAAAAAAAAACGCTGTAGCTATCAGGTACTCTGAAAGTTTTTGTTTTTTCTCTGCCTGAACTTGAGAGGCCAGAGGATGGCAGAGGATGTCAAAAACAACTCAGCTTACTCTGTTTGACATATATTGCAGCATTAGCAACAGCAGCGACTATAGTAGTCATACAGGGAGTAGTAGCAGTAGCTACTCTCAGCAAGAAAAAGAAATGTCAACAAGATGCATTCAAATTAAATTGACTCATGCTGGGTAATTTTTAGGTATTTGATAAAGCTAAAAAATTAAATAAATAAATCACCAGTGCTTTCAATTTCTATCAATTGTCTTGACTATTTCATGAATTATTTATTTAGTTATTTTAAATTCAAAAGCAATGAGTTTGATTAGATGCTAATACATTTATAAGTAGTTTATTTTAGGGTAACACAATACAACTGACAATTTTCTGACATAATTTAAGTTGGGTCAGTACATTTCATTATATTATTAAGACGAAATAATACGATTTTGTTAAATTTATAACAAAAAATAAACAAGATTCAATTAGAAATGTTCAGTAAATCAAAGTTTTGATTGCTTAAATAATAATAGCAGCAATAAATAGACACCTTTCTAAGTTTTTGATTTTTCTATTTTGTTTGTAAAATAGAACTTGCATTATATCATTATTTTCCAATACTTTTTACATTTTGCAATGTAAATTAGAAACTTTTAATATGAATACATTCAAATCAGATATTTAATCAATATTTATACTTTGAGGCTTTTAACAAGTATTAACTGGATTAATTAAACACAAAAAACATTCTGTTATAGAATGGAACATTTGCTTTGTTTTGTTTTAATAGCTAAAGTTTATTTATTTTATCAATGCAATTATTTTCCACAAAAGAAACTATAAACCCAATAACTTGTTCAATCCATCACAAATGAAACTACAAAAACATGAAAAACAAACTCTTTGGCAAGCCTCTGGCTTCATGGGGAATCACAGTAAATTATATGGATTGACAGGATGGTGTTTTAAGGCCTGTTCAAATGTCATGCTGTATAATAAACATGGTTAGACTCCTGCGCTTTTATGCTAACATGTGGGGGCAGTTTGTGTCAGCCTTTCAGTGTTTGGCCTTCAGCTAGTACCATGATAATGACTTTGGTTAAATGTAACTATTATTTGATATTTTTCTTTACTAAATCAATCTATCTTTTCTTCAGGACTCGAGTCATTCCTGTTTTATCACTCTTTTTCTGTTTTCATTCCAATTGCTTATTTTTTGCAATTATTTGTCTATGGAACAAGACAAATAATGCAGCTTTGTGGTCTTGACAAAAAAAATCTCTCTTCCTTTATTCAGAATCTCAAAAACAAATTCACATCACAATGAAGAGTGTTGAATGGAGAGGACATGGAGGACAATTTCTGTCACAAGTTCCTCAATTTTCTTATTTTTTTGCCTCAGCCCTGGCAACAGCCAAGGCCTAAGAATTTTTGTTTTTTTTATGTAGTTTGTCCATGCCTGCGTTGGGATGGGTCAAGTCTTGTGAACTCAATAAGTCAGAAAGTCTCCATGCAGTCCTGGGGTGTCAGTGGTGCAGTCGGACAGAGCGCTTGGTCAGTAATCAGAAGGTTGCAGGCTTGAGCCCAGCTCAGGGTGTCACATGAGGATGTGTCCTTGGGCAAGACACACAACCAAGTTGCTCCCACTGCTGTATCAGTGGTGTGCAAATGGGTATGAAAGGGTGCGAAAGTGTTAGTTGATACTGATGGACACTGACATGGAACCTGAACCAATCAGTGAGTGAATGTGAGAGTGAATGGATATGAATGGGTGGATGTGACCTGTGGTGTAAGGCTGCTTTTGGTAGTCAAAGACTAGAAAAGCGCTTTAAGCTCAAATCCATTTACCATTTACGATATCTTTAAACTTCGACCCCACGTCCACCAAGATTAAAAAATGGATTATTTTGGGTCCGGAGACAAAATGTCAAAGGACAAGGTCATGGTTCTTGTGGTTATCCATTAATAGTGAACTCTTTATATTAGGACTGCTTTGGGGAATTTTCTATTTAACGTTGACCATATGTCTATTCTGGTAAAAGAATGAACCTTGGACGTCAGAAGTTAGAGTCACAGGACCCCATGCTTACCCATCACTCCTGAAAGCAATTTTGTGAGCTTGATGTCGCAAGAATCTTTTGAGAGAGATTTTTCAAACTTTGCACAAATATTTAATTATGACAGGAATAAGGTAAAAAAAAATGTTGAAGGTCAAAGCCATGAAGCTCTTGGTGACTCTATGCTTACATGTGCCCCATGGGACTGTTATTCAAACATTTCACAAATTTCCGCTTTCTTTTAAAAATGATAATGTTGGACTTAAAAGGTTATGGGCAAAACGTCAAGGTTCTATATCTCATCATCATGCTTTGCTTTAAAATGGAAAATCTGGAGAATCCTTATGGAGATTTAGCACAAATATTTACGATAGCACAAACATAAATAGAACAAATGTCAAAAAGTGAATTTCACAGAGCCTCTTCTTCTGTCACCCTTCACTTTTAGAAGTGATCTTGTGAACATGATTTTCAAGAACATTTTTTGGGAATAGGCAGAGCCTTTCAAAAGCTTATCCTGCAGGTGATTGGATGATCGTTCCATCAATCACATTCATTACAGGCCAATCAGACAATGTACAAGGCGGGTCCTACTGCCGTGGTGTGTGATACAAATCATAACCCACTTCATAGAACACACTCTCACCAAAACATATCAGAAGTGAAAACATCCTCTCTTTCAAGAAGTGCTTTCAGTATTGTTTGTTTTTCATTTGGTACAGAAATGCAGCCCAGATCCGATAAAACTGCTGCTAAAGCTGTTAGCATCTATGCTAATCTCTGTAAGAACAGTCACTCCCTGATGTCGCCTCACTTGTAGCTCCCACCTCTTCCTGCTTCAAAGGACACTGATTGGGCCGTCCTGGCTTTGGGTCACTCACAGTGGTTGTAGATTGGAGCTTGGAAAAATGAATTTGTCTGATTACAGACATTGAATCAGACAGATCCAGCTGCCGCACCAGGTTACTGATAAAGTGTTAACATTTTGAAGGTAAAGGGACAAAGGCCAAGATAGTGGAGCCTGAAGGCCGTCTGTTAGTTGTGAAACACAATAGTTCATGAGGATATTGATTTTCTTTGGAATTTTCACTTTTGTCCAGTCTTGCTTAATGTTGACCTGATCCGATTTTAAAGGCCATGGGTCAGGAGAAGGATAATAATTTTTTTGATTTATCTTTGCTTGTGAGTGCCAATTCATGAAACCTCATACACTTGAAATGGATTTCCTGTAAACTTTGCATGAACATTAAACGTTACAGTCTAAGTTAGCTATATTTTTTAACTCATTGGTCTAATGTCAAGGGCTCTTGATAGTTGACCTATTTACAAGCTTGTGAATGCAGCATTTCAAGAAACCTTTAGGTATTTTAACTTGCATGAATGTCCTCTTTTACTTGACAATTAACTGATTAAATTCAGGAGGTCAAAGGATAGAGGCCAAGAGAAACTACCACTGTGCTTCCACTCTGTTGCAGTACCATGTTAACATGACTGTATCATATACTGAAGCAACAGTTTCTATTGTTGGAGCTGCTGAATGATGCAGTATTATGGCACTTCTCTGCTGATTGTCCATTCAAGCTGCGAGGTATATGGGTGAAAAAATGCAGGCCTGCAGCGCTGTATGTGTGCTCTATGTCCGTCTCTGCCTTCAGATGTATGTAGGTGTTAGGACTACAGTCCATGTGTCATGATAAGCTAGCCTGACAGGTGCTTCTCCTCATTATTCAAACAAATTCTCAGCAAGGTGAGAGGGTAGGATAGAAGAAGTGCCTCAGTTAGTTCTGCCGTATAAGTCACTGCATATACAGTATCCAGCCTTACATAGTGTGTGTGCTCAGGCCCCCACCCTGGGCACTGATGGTTACATTACACTGACATTTACAAGGAAATATCACCCTCTTATCATCTGTATACCATCACATTTTTCCCCATAAGCTGGACCTATTGATCTAAATATCACATCCATCCTGCTTAGGACCAAAGCAGACTTTGCACGCAACAGCTCCCAAACAACGGGAGATAAATGAATGTCCATTAAGGAGGTTAGCCGGGCCTGTTTGAGGACCCAACCAGGCCAAATTGGATTCTAATAGATGTCCTTGATAGTGTAATCACTTTGACCTGCTAAGGGCCTCTCCTGTGACCGGCTGGCCAGACAGGCAGGCTTTCAGGCAGCTGGGATTTGAGGCAAAATCAGTACAATTAGGATCAATCAGCATCATTGTGTGTATTTGCGTGTGTGTGAGAGGGATTGGGGAAGAGGGAAGCGAGTGTGACCTTCAGTGTGGAGGTGGTAAACCATGATACAGCATTATTAGGACCCTCATGGATTATTGATAATAGCATGGCAGGTGGTGCCTGCTGGCAGCAGGCTTGTGGAAATGTACTGTTTGGGTTACAGTAGAATTTGGACAGATGCACACATTCATCCTGTTATCCTAGCTTAAATACATCTAAGGTTAGAGTCAGCATGTTGGCATATACTGAAGCCAAGTATTTGGATGTTGTTTGATAAAGTTTAAAGGATTTTTAGGAATGCAATATGAAGCTGCAACAAAGTGGTGTCTAAGTTAAGCATGAGCACTAATTGCAAGGAGAATAAACAGAGAAAGGCAGAGCTACCACCTGGTGGTTACACAACAGTGACAGTGGCAACAAAGGATTGGGTTTTTAAAAAAAAAAAAAATATATATATATATATATATATATATATATTTTAGTTTATTTATTTTTTTTAAATTAAAAAAATATATATTTCAAGATGTTTTAAGAAAATAGATTGGTCTGACCAACATTCTTTTAGTTAAAGTTATTTTTTTTTAACTTATAACCACTATTTCTTAACCTTTAAAAGGAATATCAGTCCCTATTACCCATCTCCCAACCAGCCACATGAGGCACTTTAGATATCTTGGCTTCTACTCTCTGGGATTGTCATGTTTGTCATCACTGGGTTTTACTTCAGTATATTTTCACTATACAGATGTTTGAGAAGGCTATTGTCTCATGTTAACTGACAGACAAATTACTATAACCTGGCACACCAGATTGACCATTCAGTATATTTCACAAGTCCATCTGGGAAAGAGCCCATAGTAAGTGTTTAGCGAGGGCAGAGCCTTTCAGAAGCAGGTGAAAGCTATTGCGCTTCAGAATGTGAGCCACTTCATAAAACAAACTCTTTTCAAATATGTCAATAAGTGAAGCGAAAATATCCTTACAATAGGAAGGTTTTTAGTGTTGATATTTGTTTTTCATTTGATTAAAAAAATGTGGTCACAATCGGATAAAACTGCTTCCAAAGCTGTTAGCGTCTATGCTAATACCTGTATGAGCAGTAACTTCCTGCTGTTGTCCCGCTCATAGATCTTTCCTTTTCCTGCTCTAAAGGACTCTGGTTGTGCTACTTTGGTCCACTCACAGTTGTTGTAGATTGGAGATTGGTTAGGCGTGGAGCTGCCCAACCATGGACATTGAATCATGCAGGTCCAGCTGCTGTGAAAGGCTAGGATTTTTATAAAACAGACAAAAATCTACCTAAAAGTTTTACTGAGTTTGATAAAACTCAGATAGAAAGCTCCAGGGGGCCCCGAGCTGCCAGCTGATGATCCAGAATTTTTTAATGCTTTTTTTGTTATTGTAGAGACATGGAAACCTAACTTATGGCAGACTTTTAGAAAGTTGCAGCAAAAGTTGTGACATGTGAAAAAGATACTGTATAGGTGTTATCCTTTTTCAAAACCAACTATGTTTTGACACGTTATTAATACCTGTAAAACTGTAAATTGTGTAAATGTTATTACATTCAGTTTCTATTAATTTCCATTTTTTTGTGGTTCTTAGTTTTCACTAATGTCAGGCACAAACCTCTGAACCACTAAATTGCTACATTTTCAGGAAATGAAAAAAAAACGGCACACTAATAATTACATTTTGTCTCTTTTTTGTACTTTGATTGGTTTAACGTTTCTTAAACCCTCTCTGCAACATGAAAGGTGGCTAATATAGCACTACTGTATTAAAAAAACTCAAATGCACTCACACACTTGCAAAGATGTCTTCTGTGGTCGATAGTTGTTTGTGAAGTGGTGTATACTGTATTGTCCAATTTGTACCATAATATGCATGTAAAATCAAAAAGTGCACCCATACACCAAGACAGTTTCGATAGTTCACGGAGGGAAATATTGTAGAAGCAGAATGCAGACAGTGCTGATGGGGAGGTCTGATCACTTCTCATCAGTTTTCAACAAATATTTGATGATGATACTGATTACCGGTGTTTTTATTTTTTGCTTCTAATCTATGAATTACCGCCATGTTTGCATTGTACTTCTGAAACGTACTGCCTAAGGTCTTTCGTGCCCTGTAGTGGTATCCTTCAGTAACACACGTCACAAACAGACGAGTACATAAACAAACAGGTTTATGACACCAATGGACACAAACATAAACTCAGGGACAAACTACAAATATATGCTGGCTCAAGACAGCAGGAAATTGGTTTTCACAAAACTTAATGAAAGCCTCTGGAACTGCTCAGTTTCTTAACAAAAATCAAGGCAGTCAATAGATAGCAATGCACATTGGCTGTGAGGAAGCAGGAGCTAAAGTGATTGGTCATTTTGACGAGTTACATGAAAAATGATTGGGCAAAATTGCAAAGCTGCACCAAATTTTTAAGGTTTGGCTGATTTAGTATTTTTAGTTGCAAATGTGAAATCATCTTATGGGGTAGCATGAATTGATGGTCCAGATCAACAAACATACCCGTTTCCGAGAAAAAACTTAAGCCACTGCTTCGGCCAACTTATCTTGCCCTGCCTTCCTTCCCCAAAAAGTGTATCCACGGTGTGAATGTTGGCAGAGTAACCCTGTTCATTTGTGTTCTGCAAGCCCTCAACTCAATCGACCAGTTTGTGGCAGACCCACTGAACAGAACAAATGGTGTCATTTGTTCTGGCCCAGGGCTGGGGATGTTTGCAGCTTGGTTGTGCTGCAGGCTGAGGTTCCAGATCAAATCCTGTGCTTACGCTTCAAGTTTTCAAGCATCTTTGTTTACATGAAATCACATAAAAAAACATAAATGCAGTGATATGGACTGTCAATGCCAAAAACTCTGTTACTCTGCAATGAACATTTCATTTTCACATTATGTCCTCCAACCTGAAGTCAAATTGGTGTTACAGTTTAACCTGTAATGTCAATGTATGCCATTGGCTGTAAATGTTCTATATTCAGTATATGATCTGCAACATATTTGATGATCTGGTGCTGAACTGATCTGGGGCCTGTGCAGCCGAAATCATTTGCACAGCAAGAGCTTGTTTTCAAGACAAAACCAGTGCAGTGAAGTGTTTTCAATGCTAAGTGTATTGAGCCTGAAAGAAGCTGTCAGCACAAGCTGTTTTTTTCTTTTTTTGCTGTACTTTTACTTTTGTAAACTCTGGCATCATTGAGCACTGACAAGAAACAATCTGAAACTAAGGTTGGGAGCGCTGTCAGCACACAAAAGGGCGGCTGTGGACACGAGCCCTGATGACAAAATAAAACCAGGCATTGGTAAGAACCCTTGCTAATTACTTTTGCAACAAAAGGCCAACATTGACGCAAGCAACGAAAGGTCGCCGGTTAACTTACTCTTTAGGCATAACACCAGTGCTCCTTCTAAACATCGGCAAGGTTTCTGTTGTACAGTTAGCAACAGTGAAACCATCAAAAGTTTAGCAATGTTCACCACAGAACAACTAATGTGTAGATATAAGTGATAATGTTATATAATATTGCACAATAACGACACATTGAGGAAAAAGAAGTGCTTAGTTTGACCTTTTTAAGTGAAAAATGTTTTACCTGTCTACATATAAACACTGTAATTTGCTTATTAACACTTTGTTAATAAGCAAATATGCAAACAAATACACAGTGCAATATCCTTACTGTCAAACTTTGCCTTTTGGACAAACAGTGTTGTCATATTTATATTCATATTGTAAATATTGTTAGTGTTAATAGTGTGGATGCCTTGGCCATATTTATAGTCTCACTTCTCACTTCTACTTTATTTACTTATTTTTCTTTCACAAGGAAGTTGATATTGCTTAAGGATTCTGCATGTTGCAACCTGCCTACTTTATGCGCTTATCCATTTTAATGTCTTTATTTGATATTTTCCTACTGCTATACTGTGTTTAAGAACAACTGAAGCAACCAAATATCCCCTTGGGGATCCATAAAGTATTTCTGATTCTGATTCTGTAAAAAAGAGTTTCTTAAAAGCTTCCCCCTAGTGAGGGTTTACAGTTTTCCACAATTGTGTGTGTTCAGTGTAATAGACAGTTTGGGTGCTGTGTTGCATTTACGGGGTACTAGGTATGTCATATCCAAGTTGAAGCACATTCCAATTTTACTCACAAGTAGTGGTCAGAAAACACTTCCGCATTAAACTTACAATATAACTACTATTCCTGTAACTAAAGCGCTGAAATACTTTTTTCCTAAGTTCAATATATCAGTGGGAGTTCAATAAAAGTATTACATGTTGTGATGCGTTCGATGGATCAACACCAACCCATTGGAACTCCAGATGCAGTTGGCATTGTTAACTCTTAACTGACATAAACAGCATGCTACAGGATTATTTCAAGCAAAGTAAACATCACAATATGTCTACATGTAGACTGTGTGCAATACTACAGGTGTGACTGATTTCAATGCATAAGAACAACCGGAAGTTGCTATTTTAGGTAATAATGCATTGCTTTTACTTACTGTTTACATACTGAGCAGCCATATTTGTTGACAAACTCAGGGTCCATGAAGGGTCAAAGATTTCTAGTAGGACCTCCCTCTTTTAAGGGCATTCCAGATAGCGTTTTCTGACTGGGATGTCGAAATTTCTGACTTCTGACCTAAAGCTAATTCACCATAATGGCCAACATGTACAGAAAAAGCTTCACTTGAAAATGGTTAGCTTAGAATTTCTGAGCTTGAGAAACAACCTAATTTGCTTAACAATATCTAGAAAAATCTGTAATTGTTGTAAGAAATACTGGCTGTGGTGCTAATTCTATTTGCCAGTCACCCTAAATGTGTTGCAAGTTAGCATCAGGCCAATAAACCAAGATTTACAAAAAAAAAAAAAAAACTGGTCCACCTATGAGAAACTATGCCCCCCTCTCTCAAGAATTACGCATCAGCTAACACAGTGATGATCCAGGACAAGATTATAATCCATCAATACATGCTGACATTTATGTCCAATAAGATTAAACTCTGACCGACCTGCCTCTTGTCCCTGTTAAACCTTATGCTGTTTACCAGGAGAAACCTTGTGTGCACTTCACACTTTCTTAATTCAATAGACATGAGTACTTTTCTCATGAGCACATCTTTGGGAACTACAACACATATTTCTTCATTTTATGTCCATGCTTTATAAGAAATCTACTGCCCTATTTATTTCTTGGTACATTTTAAAAACGTTTCTATACTGTTTCCATGTTTGCCTTTACTGCATGTTAATTTTTCAAGGATTTAATATTTTAGACTGTCCCTTTAGTTTGGTCTGAATTAATCCACCTTTCACTCTTTTGTTCATTCGATTAGTTTTGTTTATAAGGTAACAGAAGTGCTGGGAGTAGCAGCCCCTTGCGTGTTCATTCCATCTTTTGTTTGTTTTGGACAGGGTCTCCAGCTCCTCTTGGTTTCAGTGTTTTGTTATTCAGATTCAGAAAATGTTTAAAGGTTTTGTTTTTGATGATACTTGTGGGATTTCATCTTTAAATCTAGTGTGGCATCTCTATTTGATTTTGTTTTTGCTTGGAACAAACAGGTCTTTTATATTTGCACCAGACTGTTGGAAATATTTCAACAAATGTGCAGCTTTCTGAGCTTCCTTTAATGTTTTAGTGTAGCTTCAAAGCCTGTATTCTACTGAAAAAACAGCATGCTTGTTAGAGTTTTTATTTTTCAGATTGACTCCTCCTTGTTGTCAGTTCTCCTCAGCCCCATTTTATTTTACATCTTTGCTATCATACATTTGATCCACAACATAGACTCATAAATGTGTACACAATTTCAGATACATATCATAAAACATAAAAGCCTCTAAATGAAGGGACACTCATCTGACATGCTCATAATATGAGAATTATCAGAGGAGATGATGAATATTTGCAGAGTACACAGAAAGAACATGAACATGGACAGCCGTGTCAGGGTTTCAACTTCATGTGGTTTTAATATAAGCCTTGTTCAAACTGAAGGCTAATAGGTTAGCAGCTCATCTGCTGTGTCTGGTAAGTGGAGGCTCAACGCTCTCCTCTGTGCAGGAGTGCAGTTAGTATCACGCAGAGAAGAGTCACCTCAAGATCAAGCTTCTCTAGAAACTGCCCATGATAGGAGCAGACAGAGCAAGAACACTTGATGAGTTTCTTTCTGTGGGGTGTTAGCTACCTGTTTTCTTAAAAGACAGTTTACAGTAAAAAAAAGGAAGATAACCAACCACATACTTTACTCCTTTACAGCAAGGTCGCATTGGTCCCAAATGTATGAAGGACATTCTTTTAAGTGTCTGGCCTGTAGGTCAACTCAGATTTTGGATCTTGGTATGCCCTTAATCCCCTCTGTTTCAGCCTGGCTCTGAACAGGCAGTGTAAGTGTTAATGCTCGAGCTGTGTCAGACTATGCCCCCTTAACTTTAAGGCGCAGCATACATCATTTTCTTGTATTCAAAATTAATATTAGCATTGAGGCTAAATACTTAAGAACATGCTAACAAACTGAGGCTAACACTGCATGTCCTGTTAAGGGGAAGCAGCATATACAGTACTATGTGGCACCTGACCATAAGCATTACATCAACTTTTCATACATTATCTGAATTGTTTTTCTTTATTACTTCCGCCAAGGAGGTTATTATTTTGCTGGCGTATGTTTGTTTGTCTGTTCGTCTGTCTGTCTGTTTGTTTGTTAGCAAGCTTAAGCAAAAACTCCAGGACATTTTGCTGAAATTTTCAGGACATGTTGGTAATGGCCCAACTTAAAAATGATTACATTTTGATGGTGATTCAGATAACCGCCATTAGCAAATGATCATTTTTGCTCAATAAATGTCTAACTAATAATGATCTCAACATGATTCTGAGGGCTAGGTGTGGGTTTTCAGGATCATGAATCACATCATGATGGTAACTTTATCATGGAACTGTTGCTTATAGATGTAACAGCAATATGTGAGCTACCTTGGTGGAGGTTTGTGCTCTGCAAGGTTTTTTTTTTTTTTTTTTTAGCTAACTAGCTAACTCTTTGTCTCTTTTTAATTCCAGACTCAAAACCCACCTGTTCAGGACTGCATACTCCACTTAACAATAACATTCCTCCTCTTCCCCATACTTGTCATTATCTGCTGTGTTTTGCTATTGTTGATTTTATTGTTATTATTGATTTTATTGTTATTGTTGATTTTATTGTTGTTGTTTTAATCTTGTTCAGTGTCCTTGAGTGTCGTGAAAGGCGCTTTTAAATAAAATGTATTATTGTTATTATTATTACTAACTACCTTTTAGGTTTTTTTTTTTTTTGTTTTGGTCTATGAGTAAAATTGAAGGCTTTTGAGCTGCTATATACTAACTTCACATACTAGTTGCAGTTTAACTCTGCCTGCTGCTTGTCTAAGATGAAGAGAATGAAGACATCCAGGAATAAAACCAGAGATGTGAGAGGTGCCATGTCAGCATTGAGACACCCACACTCTTCTCCGTGGTCGCCTGTCATGTCACTGCCTTTAAAGCATGCTAGCGTGTCACAGCGGGACACAACATGCTTCACATAATTCCCCTGCATGATGGCTTAGCTAAGTCTAACACCTTGTAGATATGCCTCATTTATGATTTATTCTAATTTTGAGGCATTTATATATCATACACTATAAATTTTACACTAGTTGTGAATTTATTCCATGATTACAGAACAAGTAGCTGCAGTGTTCTAAAAGTAAAGCTTGTGCTGGATTCGGTTTGAAGACATTATCAAAGGGTTATAATTAATTTAGTATGCCTTTAGTTCAGCAGAAAAGACGGGAAGAACATTTTGCAGAAGGAGGCAAGTGTGCTTGAGGCATATTGTCTTTGATTTTAGTGACTTATTTGTGGAAGAACAACCTTCTTGTTTGGCATTGTGTTTGCTTGAATTTTAGTCAATATTGTTTGGGTCTTTGGTTCAGTGGGTCAGGATTGGATTTTTTTTTCGTTACTCTGCTGCTGCTGCTCTCTGTTCCACTATCTCTTTTTACTATGTCCCTCTCCGCTATAGTTCATTAGAGAGAGCTGCTGATCTGCTCATCACTGCTGCATTTAATTAGCCCCAAATCACCTCTTTAATGTGTCACTGGATTTACTTAAGTATTGAGCCACTGGGGTCGGCCAGGTGAAGAGCTAGCACTCTGAAATAGGGGACAAAAAACTCTCAGAATAATGTAAAATGAAGATAAAGGGCTCTGATACAGTAATGGCTGTTTTAACAGGCCCAATATGTAAAAATGTTGCATTGAAAAAATAAGTTTATATTTATGTTTACATTTTTGTTTGGTTTTTAATTTCTAATAGTTTCCAAAGCTTAATAAATCTTCAAATTCTGTAGAAATTTCTGTCTGTGTCTTCTTGTTTGTTTGCAAATTGTTACATGTTATTTCATTTAACGGTCAAATCAAGCTATGTATTACAAAGCTTAGAAGTCAAATCTTGAATAAAAAGGAACAAAAGGAAGAAAAGGAAGAGTGATCCTAAATGAGCTGTTCCTCCTTTACAGCACACTAATTAACGAAGTACATAATAAAACACAGAACTTACATCCAAGAAGCCCTTACATCCAAGTAGACTTGACAAGAAGAAGTGGGACAGTAGTAGCTAGTGCACATGCCTAACATCATGAAAGTTGTTGGTTTTACTCCCTGTGTAAAAAAGTTTGACTCCCTGTGCCTGCATGGGTTTTCTCCCCGGCAAAACAGTTTCCTCCCACAGGCCAAATACATGTTCATCAGGTTAGTTGGTGATTCTATGATTTTCTCTCCATGTGGCCTTGTGATTGGCTGGTTTTGGTTGAACCCTGTCTCTCACACAATGTCAGCTGGGATAGAATAATGTTTTTTTTTTATTATTCTTAAATGTTGAGTGGGATTGAGATTTTTTTGTCACTTTATTGGTCATGATTGTTCCATAAACTGATTCCTTTCACATTGATAAAATACTCCATCAGTGTGATTCTAATTCTCTGCTTTGTAAAGATCTGTCTTCCCTTTAAATTATCGCACAGTCTGTGTTTAAAATTATTTTCTGGATGTTCGTTGGTAAGATTTTCTTGTGAGCTTTACATGTAATTTGAAGAACACTTAAATACCTTAATTCATACAATTTTAACAACTTTAACATTACAAACTAGAAAAGCACTCAGAGAGTGCAGACTTCAGCCAGGATACAATTCTGGATCACCACGTGCTCCGATATTACGGCCGAGTCTCCGCTCATGTCTGTCCATGTGGAGAAGTCCTCCGCTGGTATTGCAAGGGAAGCTGGGCAATGTAGTGACATAGGTTTGAACAACGTTGATGCAAGTTTGCAATTAAACTACAATTCCCATAATGACGTAAAGGGGGTGGAACCCTCAAAGCAGCCGAGGAGAAATCAATGGGATTTGCCATTATAAATTTCAATATTTTTTTGTGACGTCAATCTGGATTGGATCCAGATAAAATTGACCGTGACGATAGAGTTATATTATATATATTTTCTTGTATATTTTAAAGTGAATTCATCCAGTTATGTCAGAGATATGATTTTTTAAAATACAGCCAAATGGTAAGTTATGGGATTTTTGGAAAATTTTGGGAATTTTTTTGCATCCAGACAAATATGCAGATCACCACCAAAATGTAATGGCTTCTTCCTTGGACCAAACTACACCTCTGGTAAAATTTTCATGTAAATCCACCCAGTAGTTTTTGCGTTATCTTGCTAACAGACAAACAAACACACAAACAAACAAACACAAAAACAGACCTTGGCGAAAACACAACCTCCTTGGCAGAGGTAATGATTTCACAAAGATCTCACTGTGTCCTAAAATCATTTTAGACCTTAATCTAACAAAATGCCTTCCCCCTTAATGCTTGTGCTGTACTAACATGCTCTAATAACGAACAAGAAGACTGCTTTACAAATCGAACAGAGATTGTTTCTCAGAGGTTTGTTTAACTGTAGCTGAATAAGAGGAGTGCTAAGCAACTATGTTTGAGTTGTCATGGACGGACTGCTGAAAAAAGCCATTTTAACTGTAAGAAATAGTGACCACCCCTGGAACTGCATTTTTTTGCAGAGGTTGATACTTATGTTGAATTTGTATCATTTTCATGATATTTTCTGTTTCATGCATCAAGATTTTATCATATGTCATTTTTTATACCATCCAAGTCTGCTTCCTGCTCAGAAAAGATGCCAGTAATTAAATGGTCAATTCAAATATAACTTTCTGGCCAATTAGTCTTTAAGTTTACTGACATCTGATATTTAATATTTACAGAGGTGACCAATGACATCTTAACAAGCAACACAGCAGAGAAGTACTCATCCCTTATGGCCAAGGCTGCAGTGGAAGCAGGAGAAGCAGAAGGGCCCAGATGTTGTTTGAGCCTCACAGCTCTTCTCAAAGTAACAAATGGCCTCAATTTGAAAGCAGAGGGAGGAGATTTTTTTCATTTGAATCCTATTAGTCCTTGGTGTCTCATTTAACACTGCTCCCCATGCGGTTGTTTTCACCTTTGCTAGCAGTAGGTAAATACTCTTGGCTTTTCGCTGCCTCAGATTCATACATTTGAATACATTTCATTTGTCAGCATAAATTTTTTATGTCCTTAGCATTCCCCTTGGTACCACATCCGCCCCTTACTTTTTTGTTATCACATTTTCTAATGGAAAAGCACACAGATGTTTAGAGGGTTTAGACTGAATATAGTGGGACCTGACTCAATCTATGTTAACTATCTCTATGAATACTTAAGTAGATCACTTTAATATTTTCAAGGGCTTTAAACCATCCATCCATTATCTGTTCTGCATATCCTTAATGGGGTCACAGGGGGCTGGACCCTATTCCAGCTGTCACTCTGGACTGCCAATCACACAGCTGACATAAAGAGACAGACAACCATTCATGCACACACACCAGTTAACCCATCAGGCATGTTCTTGATCTACGAAAGGGGACAGGAGAACTTGTAGGAAACCCATGTATGCACGAGGGAACATGCAACTTTACACAGAAAGGCCCTGGCTGACTGAGGAGTTCAACCAGCAACTTAGTTTCACTTCCTGGGTGCTTCACGGTGTGACCCTAAGCAATCCACTCTTTCTCTGTTTACTGAGACTGTGAGGGGTTTTCTAAAGTCCATGTGTGCTTCATTACTAAATGGGCTATGGGAGCACGCTAATGTGATATAAGCAACGCTGGCCACATATTGTTATTTCTGCTTTATTACGTGTATTTTGCCCTACTGGTGTGTGCAAAAATGTATGCATGGTCTGGTAGACTGCAAAATAGAGTCGTCCTTCTGGACAAATAAAGGTGTCTGAATCTGGACCATCTTCTTCTGAGGCACAATGTGTTGCCTCTTATTTTCAGCTCTTCTGGTTTTGTAAAACTGTGAATCTGATCTGCACAAGTATAATTGTTCATTACAGCAAGCAGGCTCTGCATGATGTGAACTCCACAGTGCAGAGGCACATATAAAGCCTCTTGTATCCTCTGATCCTAAAACTTCCTGAAGTGATTTTTTGAAGTCACACTTTTATTCATCCAGTTGAGGCATGAGCTCCTGACATGAGCTCACAGTTTGTACACTTGCATCAACAGATAATGTTCATTTCTCTGATTCTTCAGTTCCCATTGCAGTTTTCTCTTGACTCTCCATCCACAAAATTTTTCCCTGTGTGTTCTTTTGATCACACAAGCATTCTCAAATGTCCAAAATAAATGGCGGTCATGTTATCCGGGGTGCACACTTAAGGATTTTCTGAAGAGATTTTTTATCTTAGAGACCCCATACATGAAGACAAAAAATCAGGCATTGAACAGTTTTGATCGTACTGTGTGTGGTGTGCTCCAATAATCTCAACACAGCACACCACACACATAACCATTCTGCCCCACCACTGATCTAGTATCTAGTCCTCGAAGACAGAAATCTCGCGTGATCAATCGTGATCTAACAAAAACGAAGAAGAAGAAGCATAGCAACAACCATAAACGTTGTCTATGGCAACAACTGGAAAACACAACACACAACATTGGAGAGGACAAATGAGAAGAGGGAAATGATGGTGGACTATTTTTGACAGAAAATCTGGAACTAAATAAAGGAAAAGACTTTGGTCAAATCCTGGAGACAGAATGAACGTATGAGCTGGTCCTCTGTTTCTTAGGTCCACTGATCTTTATGTTTATGTTTCAGGTCGGCCGTGCTTGTTTTTATTTCTGCCTGCTTCTTTGTTCTTCAGTCAGCTCGCTTCTTGATGGACTACATTCCGTTCCACGTCACAACTCACGGAGTCATGACTCGGGAGTCGTCAGCTTCCCCCACACACATGAAGATTTTTGGTTGTAAATATTGGACAAGTTTGAGCTGATTATCGGGTCAAATTCACTCTTAACACACCTTGGACCACAGGACAATCTTATAAGACAGAAGATAATCGGGCATTTGCTGTCCTTGGTCAGGAAGGAGGAAAAGTCAGGACAAAAACAGCCCGATAATCTTTGTGTGTACCCCACTTTAGCTGCAAAAATCCCCCATTCCTGCAGTTTGGTGGAGGTTATTTCCTCTAGTAAAGCAAGGGGGTGGACACTGCTGGTGGACAGAGGTAGGCTGTGCCAAATGGCTAGGTAGTGCCAAAACAAAGCAGCTTGCAACTTAGTGAAAAGTTAGTGGTTGTAAATAAATGGTATTATCATAATCATAAGTTAGGAGATATATTGTGTAATCACCCTTTGCAGTTTTTATGGATTGTTTTACCCATAATTCTTAAAGGTACCATGTCCTGCAAAATCAATTTTTTTAGCAGATAAAGTTGTTAGAAGTCAGAAAGCAGAAGAACACGACACCTTTGACTAAACTCTCAGCTTACAGAAATGGGCTTCACCTCTTTAAAGAGAATGCCCCATAAAACATGCAGTTTTGTACTTCCTTGAGTCTATTATGTCATAGCTATACAACCTCCACTTACATGTGTGTTTCTGCTTGTCACAGGGGGACAAAAGTTCAATAGGCAGCTATGGGCAGCCATCAGCACAGAGCTCATTATCACAGCCTCCTGTAGCGTCCCCGCCCCCTCAGATCTGAGCATTTCCAAAGAGAGGGGGAAAGAGCTGCATCTGAACCTCTACAGAGATGGAATGGTTTTTTTTTCAACTAATATCAAATTCTTGCTTAATAGACACCCAAGACATGAAGTAAATGGTCAAACATATTTCTCAGATTTACACAGATTTGGTGGCACCCACAGTAAGAATGTATTGCCCTAGACACTGAGAGCTACTGTCTACCAGTGTGGCTAAAGTTCAAGCTAATGCTACGTACCTCATACAACCTCACGTAAAAAACTCCTGAACTATCCCTTTAATTCTGAAGAGTCCAGACAGGCACAGTGGATGTAGGTGGAGGTAAGCAGCACATTTTTGATCATTTTTTGTTATTATTTTGACTGAGAGCCTTCTTGCAGAAAAAAAATGTCATACTATTTGAGAAAAAGTCTGTTACCCTGGTACTGATACATTTGTTCATATCCTCCTGAAAGCAAACCTTGGCTGAACACCAGGACAGGATCTATGTTTTCTTTAGTGCTGCCTCATATTTGGAGGATTTGGTTAGAATTTCAAAACTTCACATTGCGTCACATTTTTGGATACAAAACTTTTCTTCCTTTTACTATGCCACCTTCAGAACTCTCCAACTCTAGATGTATAGTGCACTTTTAAGTCTTGCACAGAACAAGAGAAGGTCATTCATGCCTTTCTTCTTGCCTCCCTGAGGCCCTGCCTCACAGTCAAAAGTCACTCTAATGCCTCAAGCAATTTCTCCATGCATCAGCTCAGATTTGAATCGATGCCAAAGAAGAGAGTCACTGGATCTTGATTTAGCACCTCGCCAGCACTTGCAAGTACTTATCATGTTTTATCTTGGTCTGATGCCCAGATATATTTAGACCTCTTGGGTGTGACCTCTTGGCCCTTGGAGTCAGAGATCAGGTCAAACCCCTCAGGCAGGACCTAACTGACTGACCCTCCATACAGATGCGAGACTGGTGGTACCTCTGCATGTCTCGATAAACCTGCCAGCGCAACCTCCATGAGCTAAATTTAGCCCAGATGCAGTTGTTTTTGTTCTCATAGTTGTCTGTTCTGCGTTGTTTCATGCTGGCTAATATCTCATTGCATTCTACAAATCTGTTTGTTCCCTTGTTTATTCTCTCTTGTCACTTTAATCTCCTCATTATGCATTTCATTAGGGTTTATTCTCGTCTTGTATTTTCTTCTTGTAGCACTTTGTAAACACTGTTTTTAGATTAATTATGTAACAGCAAGAACAGTCATCGTCACTTGCAGCATGGGGCTGCCTGCAGAAGAAATGGCAGGCTAAAAATACTTCTATATGATTTTCAGTGCGTAGTCAAAGTAAAAGAAGAGAACATTTGCATTCGAAGTATCAATTATCAATAAAAATCTGAAGACAACAAAAATGAATAGTCTGCATTATCAGCTGTGTTAGTTTAATCTTTGAGCCATTATTTTCAGGGGATTAGCTTATTCAGTTTGCCAACTCTGCAGATATCAGCGGTCATAATATTGCACAAGGGAGTAATAATAACTGCACAAGCTCCAAAAAGAGTCTTAATGAGCCTAAAAAAGATCTGTATGGCTTATCTACAGTGCTTTTTCAGGTGGTTACACTCTTTGATGTTCCGCTTTCAATATGGATGTCCCAAAGGCATGATGTGAGGACAAAATGATTCTCCCTCTGTACCAGCAGCAGATTTAGTAACTGATGTGTTACTAAGTTTAGAATGGGGATAACGGTGTCATCTATGTGTGCATATCTGACTGTGTGTGAGGTGCTCTCCTACACCATAAACACCATAACATTGTATTTTCAGAAAAAAAACTTTAATGCTATGTCATATTTGTTTCTCTGTAATGATTTGAAATCTGGTCTGATTTTGAAAATGTGGAAGACCACAGATATAAAACCAGTTTCAACAGGTCTCTTTATCTGTGATCCTCGAAATGCACACACTAGACTGCGTGATTATGCAACTCATAAAAGGAGGATTCACAGTCAGGGTACCAGAGTATAGTTTATTGTTGGGCCACATCATAGTAGTGATAAAATTATAAAAGGATTTTATCCTCATTTTTGTTTTGCTTGGACCATAAGTGTCCTAAACTGGATGTCCTGGTGCAAGGTATGTTTTGCAATGGTGGGGTAAAACTATGTTTATTTTTTATGTTGGTGTATTTTCAGAGTTGAGGATTATGTTTGCAATGCTTCCTGGCCTGCTTACTCTCATGGATATCTATATGTATGATATGCTATGGTATCATATGATATGCTATGCTATGATGCTGCTGGGGTTGCGACATGACTGATAGGAACACCAGGAGACTGGACTGGCTGGTGAGGAAGGCTGGCTCTGTGCTTGGCAGGAGTTTGGACTCACTTGGGACTTTGGTTGAGAGATATGTGTGCAGTATAGTACAGGGCATCCTCAACATTAGTAACCATCCCCTCCACAACATTCTGGAGGGACAGAGAAGCAGCAGCAGTGGGAGACTCCTCTCACTGCAGTGCAGGACTAACTGAGAGGCTGAGGAGATCCTTTGTTCTCACAGCCATCAGACTGTACAACACCCTGAACAAAGGCAGTAGCTCATGACCTGGACTGACCACTACTATTACTAGTGGATCCCCAAATTTCCACACCCGTGGTAAAAACTTTTTGATAAGCATTTGTGTGAAGACATTCAGATTTAAAAGAATTACAAAAAAGCAGAATCTGCCTTAGCATACAGGCAAATTTGCCTTCCATCAGGGGCACCGCTGGTACCCCATATTAGTGAAACAGAAAAGCTAAAGATATTAAAAGGAAATTACAGGTCAAAACTGCCCCACTGTAGACTGGGGCAGTTTTTGCATTACATTTAAGACTGGAACAGTTTGTTGTGCATGATTTAACAGTTACTATGCATTAATAAACAGTTATCGTGCAGTAAAGTGAATTAATTAATTAGTAGTTGGCGAAGGTGCAGTTTGAAGAATAAATAAGTACCTTTTAAACAGTAATGAGAGTGAATTAAATATTTTGCAGAACTGAATCATTCAAGAAATACAGTCCAAAATTGCAATGAAGTTGGGACATTGTTAAAATGTAAATAAAAACAGAAGACAATGATTTGCAAAAAAGTTTTTTTTTTTTTTTTTACCTATATTCAATTGCATACAGTACAAAGAAAAAGTATTTAATGTTTGAACTCACGAATGTAACTTTTTTTTTTTTTCTTTTTTTTTTTTTTTTTTTTTTTTTTTTCAAAAAATTCGCTCATTTTGCATTTGATGCCTGCAACATGTTTCAAAAAAGTGGACAGGGGTGACAAAAGACTAGGAATGCTCACAAAACACTTGTTTGGATTATCCCACATGTGAACAGCTTAATTAGAAGTTTAGTGTTCTGATGGGTATAAAAGGATCACCCCCCAAAGGGGAACATTGAATGCCTGTGACCTTTGATCTCTCAAGCAGCACTGCATTAAGAATGTTTTTCATTCTGCAAAGGAAATTACCACGTGGGCTCAGGAACACTTTGAAAACATCATTGTCAGTGCGGCTACAAGTGTATGTTAAAACTCTACCATGCTAAGTAAAAGCCATAAATCAACAAGACCCAGAAACACTGCTGGCTTTTCTGGACTCAAACTTATCTGTGATGGACTGACATAAAGTGGAAAAGTGTGCTGCGGTCTGATGAGTCCACATGTCAAATTGTTTATGGTAATCACGCACACTAAAGAGGAGAATTCTGCAACATATGCAGCCATTCAAGTGATGTCTATTTCAGAGATGTCCCTTCTTATTTCAGTAAGACAAAGCCCAGCCACATTCTGCACGTGTTACAACAGTGTGGCTTCATAGTAAAAGAGTGCAAGTACTATGCATGTCTGCCTGCAGTCTAAACCTGACTCCCATTAAAATTGTGGGGCATTATGAATAACAACACACAACAGCAGAGACCTTAGACTGTTGAGCAGCTAAAGTCATACATCAAGCAAGAATGGTAACAATTGACGCCTACAGTTTCCAGATACTATTTGAGCATTGGTTAAAGGAAAGATGATGTCACACAGTGGTAGACATGCTCCTGTCCCAGCTTTTTTTGAAACATGTTGCAGGCATCAAATTCAAAATGATTGAATATTTGCAAAAATAATTAACAAAAAAAAAAAGTTTATCAGTTTGAACATTAAATATTTGTCATTTGTTGTGTATACAATTGAATGTTCGCGAAAGGAATTCGCAAATATTTGTATTTGGTTTGATTTAAATTTCAGACAACATCCCAACTTCATTGGACTGAGGGTTTTACCTTGAAAACAGTTTTAAATAAGTTGATAAATAGTTTGTGAGGGCGCAGTACTGAATACACAAATAGCTGTTAAAACAGTAGTGAAAAGCTGGTAAATAAATTATTGAATGTACAGTGATATATAACAATAATATCAAAATATACAGTTTTATTGCAAGGTTGTGAATTCTAGGGACACCAGCTTAAATCTTAGCTCATGCACCAAATTAGTTAGAGCTGTCTCTGCATAAATGGCTGATGTTTTTGTGGAGGGGCCCTGCATTACGACTCATTATAGAGCCTGGAAATGTTAAGTACAACCCTGCTAATGCCAGGCTTAATGAGGCTATGGACAAATACAAATTTTCAGTTTTATGGAACACACGAATTAAACAGTCCATTGTGTTAAATGCAGCATGACAGACTAGATTTACGTGATATGTTATGTGGGGAATGTTCACTGCTGATCTCTAGTTTTCAGCTTCTATGGCCACTTTTACGCCTCATGAAAGCTCAGCACCCTGAACAGTTCACTAGAATAGCACGCAGAGCTTCCTTGGTGTTGTCCAGGGTCCTGAAGCCGGGAGAGAGCTTCAGAGTTGCATATGAGACAAAAACTGTTTGTACTTGTTTGCTGTCCAAGGTGCTGAAGCCTGCACAGCGCCGTGATTTTGCATTTTGCCCTCGCAGTGATCCTCCAAGGGGCTATCCGAGGTGCTGAACTCCTTGCTGCGTTATGTCTCCATGTGCTTTCTTTTCTTTTGAAGCACTTGTGCCAATATTTGCTTTCATTGGTCCCCTTTATTTGCATTAAGGCACACATCAAGCCTTATCACTGCTGTGAGTAAGGACTGTAAATGAACGGTGTACGCCTAAAGCTTGCCTTCTGCTTCCCTTAAATTAATTCCTTCGCACAAGCTGCAAAAGTGTCCATGCGTTCTCATTATGCCTACTTTGTCCTAAGGGGCTGTTTTCCTTATTTTGTCTCCAATTTGAATTTTTCCCCCCTCGCAGTGCAGAGTAATGCTGTGTAGAAGGCGGGTCAGAGCGTCAGTGTGGGAGAAATCCAGGGGCCCCATCATCAGTTGCGCTGAGTGAGCCGAGCTGAGAGATGCGCGTTCACTGAGCCGGGGAGAGGAGGACGGACCGCTGCGTTTCCTCCACCGCGCCTCACTTAGAATAAACCTCCTCATCACCAGCATGAGCATCACACCACCCCGGGCTCAATACAATTAAAGATACCACGCTTTCTGGATGGATTTTTGCTCTGGATTACTATAATTTTTATTATACCCAGGCTTCAACGTCCGGATTCGCCTCTCAGCACGGAAAGGTAGGAGCATTAAAACTGGGTTAGACATTTTATTAAAGCATCTTTTACATATAAGCTGTTTTGTTGGGGCGTTTGTGTTGCAGGAGGATGAATTTCTGCTTAAGAGTTTTCCTTTCTCTGGGAATTTGTCGTGGCATTGGTGACTTTGGGCTGAGCTGGAGGGTTTACGCGCAATGGGATGCTTTGGATGCTGAGTTTGAAAGCTCTCCTCCGCAGTTCAGCCACAAACGAGCGCTCGATCTATGGGGGAAGCACATTTCAGGAGAGCGCGTTTATTTGTCTGAGCTGCCGAATTTGTGACAGATATATTTGCGGTGGCTGCGTAAAGAGCGATGAGACGGAAACTTTCAGCTCACTGGATCGGGTGTCACAGAGAGGAAAGCGCCGTGTAGGAAATGTATGATTCCCAACAGCAGAAAGTGTCGGAACTTTTGACAATGCAAGCACGATTTCTTACAAATATATACCTCGAATCTAGTTCAAATTTTGCCTCGTAATTTTCAATGCAAGGGGCTAATGTGAACCCTAGAGCAACAGTCAGACTGCCACCGTGCGAGGAGCAGAGGGAAAGCTGGAGCGCTGCTGGAAAAAACGCTGCTGCCCGCTGTTTTATTCATCGGTGCAGGGCTGCTGCGGCTCTGGTTTCCCATCAGCTTTACTTTCAGCAGAAATAAATCTAATAAGATTGCCTACTAACTGCTCAAAATTGCCCTTGAGATCAACAATTGCTTTGGTTGCTGATCTCATATTGTCAGAGCATGTCTGTGTGGGTTGATCCTACAGAGCTCGAAAGCACGACTACAGTTTAATATTCCTGCTTGAACTTCCTTCATTAGCCTTTCTTTTAACTTTACTGGTTGGAAATTACCTTTATTTGAGGCTCGTGGACTGATATAATGTTATTACTTGTGGATGGAAATACTCTAATTATTTTTGTATCGATCCCAAATGATTTATGGCTGAAAAGGGAGAGTATTTCATATGTAGAGGCATTTCTATTTCTCCTCGCACTAGGCTGCATGAAAATAGTTTTTACATGCTCTCTCAATCTGAAGGCCTGCAAGTACAAGACATCCTCCAATATTGTCAGATTGTACCCATCAAATAAGCTGTATTAATCTGAGGAGTCTTCTGATTTTGACTTCTGTGATAAATTGATGAGGCAAAGAGCAAAGTTATTAATGCAGGTGTTCTAACACAATCCCTACATTGCATAGTGAAATTTAATGGTAAAAGTGTTAAATACTGCATTATTGTCCCCATGACCGCCCTATGCCTCCCTAAAGGCCCCCTGGTAATGCGTGGACCTCATATTGCCCAACCACTAGCAAAGTTGCCGGTCAGGACACACTCTCTGTGTAGCCTCACACCATTACCTTTTAACTTCATTTGTTGAAGGTGATCTTTTCTTAAGAGTTTGTTGGCTCGTTTAATTGTACTTGGAATAATTGCCATTAATTGCCAAGACTGATTTAATGTTTGTAAAAAGAAGACTGTTTCTTGTGTAGAAACCTCCTGTTTTGCACAGGGTACCTTGCAGAGCTACATGCCCTATTAGTGTATGGTAAAAGCCTGCGGTCCCTCTAGTGCCAGATTGTGCTCAGAATCCATAGTCATACTAGGGCCCTCATTCACGTTTCCTTGTAAAATCAAATAAAACACAGATTAATAAAAGATATCCTACCATACTTTGCCATATAAATATTTGACATGCAGTAAATTACTTTCTTAAGCTATTTACTCTTTCATAGTGGTACTATAGAGCAGGCCCTGTGGACTCTATCATACTTCTACTAGTGGTACATGGTAGTCATGGTGATGAGGTAAATGTACAGAGAAAAGCCCATAGGCCAGAATCAATATGCCATAGTTTTGTCTGAAAGTTCAACCATTTTCATGAACAGATATCCATAGGTCTATAACTCAAAATGCGTGGGTAGGGGTGGATAACGTACACAAATATTGTACTTAAATAAAAGTAAAGTTAATACAAATATTTTGTTCGGGAAAGATAAGAAGCTTTTCGGAAAGCTACTCAAGTAAATGCGAAAGTACTTTATTTAAAATGTACTTCTAGGTAGTACATGTGCCTCACAGTATGAGGTTGGTGGTTCGATCCCTGTATCCATCAGGGCCTCCCTGTATGGAGTTTGCATGTTCTCCCTGTGCATGCATGGGTTCCCTATAGATACTCTGGCTTTCTCCCACAGACCAAAGACATGCCTGTAAGGTCAACTGGTTACTCTAAATTTCCTGTAGCATGAATGGTTGTCTGTCTCTCTATGTGACCTTGCGACTGGCTGGCAACCTGTCCAGGGTGTAACCCACCTCGCGACCCCAGACAGTATAAGTTGTAATGGATGAATGGACAGATGTACTGGGTATTTTTAGTAAACTTTTCCGTGTCATACAGAAAGAACAACGTTAACGTAATGTGTTAACCAGTTATTTGTCTCAGTGTAATAATAAAGTTTATTGACGTTTAATCCAAATAAAATAACTTGTAATTGTCTCAATATATATGAAATTAGATATTAATTATGATTATAAAAATGTATTATTTCACTCAGGGAGTCATTGTTTTACATTTGCAAGGTATATTTGACCAAATAAATGTTGCATACCATTTATGAATAAAGACTAAACATTTTACAAGATAGTAATTAACTACTAAAACATATGTATAAATGTGTTTTTAAACATAATGTGAAAAACGTGGATTCCAAAATGTGACATATACTCTTGTTTCTGATCTATGGGTACAAAGTATTGAACTATTATCCTTTCAACATTATATACTGCGTTAAAGCTTGCTGTCATAATCGTAGTTGAAATTCTATTTAACACTAGCTGATGGGAAACTTCTGTTGGTCAATCTCTTTATTTATTTTTTCTCAGGAGGCAGATGCTATGAAAAATGTTATTAACATCATAAATACAAATAAATCTCTGAAAACACAATTAAAAGTATTTATTTAAAAAAAAACTCAAGAAGTACAAATACACCAAAAATATGCTTTTTACAATTAATGTATAAGTATAGTGATTTTTCACCCCTGTGGAGGGGCTCTCAAACTTTTCAGCCCAAGACCCCAAAAATAGCAGCGTCAAAAGCTGGGGACACTGCTATCAATGTGAAATAATGCCGTGGTCAGCCATGGACACTTAATGGGCCTTTCTTAACACTGTCATTAGGGCCATGAAAATATTATCATATTATCAATTATTGTGAGAAAGAAAATTTTAATGATTATGTGCACATTGATTTCATTGCAGCGTATATCTCACCTTTATCATATTGTTTTTATTTTAAATTAAACTGTTTTTTTTTTCAATCAGAGGGAACTAAACCATTTTATCTTTTTTAATTTGTTTGATTCTGGAAGGCATCTCGTGACCCCTCACTTCGGGAACCACCTCCATAGTGGATATCACGATTAAAGTATAATTGTTCGGGCCAATTCAATCAAAAAATGGCCGAAGGCAAATGCTCACGACAGTCTTGAAAACCCCTTAAGGCCCTCAGGTGGTCACTGAACCTCACTTTGTCCACGCAGCAGCAGACTAGCAGGTCCAGACACACTCCCAGTGTAGCCTCCTCCTGTCTGCTGTGACTGATGTGGGATTAAATGGTTCCTGCAGGCTTCAGCTTGTGATGGACAGGGAGCACAGCGGGGATGGAGGGGTCTTCAGTGCGTGATGTGGGGGTTAGGCTATATTACAAAACATGTCAATAAATCTGCAGCTCCGAAGCTGGATGCTTCAATGCATCATTTATGGCCACAGTCAGTATCCCGCACGGGCCATCTTATATCCGTTTCCTTTTAATAATTCAAGGTGTATGTATCTTGGAAAATATGTTCTTATTCAGGCATACTTATAGCTCTGTCATAAATGATCGATGGCTGAATTAACTGTCAGGGGTTGTAATGTTTGTCCTGGACTGAATGGAGGCTTCTGTTTATGCTAATTTAGCATGTAGCCAGCATATTTGTCAAAGTGGTCAAAATTTGCCTCTTTATCTGCATTTTTACCTTACAGAGTAAAACAAAAGATAGCTAAGATACTGCTAAGCATTGGATGAACTAAAGGACAGCTTTTAAACAAGGCTGTGAGGTAAAGTGTCAGAAAATTTATGGTGTGAAACTTTTCTTTGACCACCATAGCCAAATTTAACGTAGCCCATAGGCTAGCCAGCTGCTATGCAGTTTCTATGCTAGACAGAGTTGTATTGTTGTCTCTTGAAAATGTTTCTAATAGTGAAATGTAAGAAATGAACATGAAATAAGCTTGAAAGTGTGAAGTATATTTGGGATGGACAGGAGAGATACGTAATCAAAGAAGGGAGATAATTTTTCATATGTTTTGCACTTTGAGAAAAAAATTGTTAAGAGTTGAGTTGTTGAGAAAAATGTCCATTTAAAATTTAGGGGCGTATGCTGAAATGTACAAATACCAGTTGGAATAGGCTCGCTGAAATTAAGTTTTTCAATTTCATTCTTAAATGAAACCCTTATAGGGTTGGAAATGATCACCTGCCACCAATCAAACTGTGTTGTTTGTGCCTTGCCAAATGAATGTTGTCAATCAGCCATGATGACAGTTGATGAACCAGATGAACCAAAAAACAGTGACAGAAAACAACACCAGATGAGCAAGGGTGTAAGAAAATAACAATGTGACCATAAATCACAATGCTTTGTGCCATCAGTGTCTGTCAAAGTCTGTAGCAATGAGCATGGGATTATGTGTAATGATAATATGAAACTTACATTAAATACTAGGGGTATGAGAAAATACAGATGCAAAAGTATATAGTGATATTATGCACCATGATACTGTATCATATATCATAGTAAAATATTTAATAAGTGAATGTTGTGAAAATATTCCGCACATTAGTTTTGTTTTTTAGCTTAGCCTGTGGAAGCTGGTTGGCAGCAGAGATTCACCCGTTTAACTCTCCGCATCCCTGTGAGATATACTTTCATTATTTTATGTCACTGGGTCTATCAGTTAATTTTATTTAGTTTGCAAGGGCCATGCTTACACTGACTAGGAACTTTATTTTCTGTGCTTTTTAAAAATTGTGTAATGTAAAAATTGTGATTACACCCTGCTGATCATCTCTCAATGGACTATAAAAAAAACTGCATCATCATTCTAGTGTTGCAATATGTATTGTATCATTAGATTCTTGCCAGTTCACATCCCTGTTATCTACTATCATTCTTTATGACTGTAATGACTGTATCACAATAAGTTCATGAACTTTTAAACAATATATCAATGTGATGGCTCTCAGAAAGTTAAGTTGCAGTGAAATCAGCCTCTGAGGCTATTGCTGTAATGGAGACCCTGACCAACCTGAAATAATAAAGAACAAATAACTAAAACAAACTTTTATATTTATGAGCAAAACAAAGTTTTCATTTACAGACAGTATGCAAATCAGTGTTTTCTTCACTGGTTAAGACATTTTCCCTTATAAAACAACAAATAACTTGACTACTAGAAGCTCTAATTGTGATGTTTTGTATATCATTACATTTCGGTGATGGTATAAAAAAAAGCGGCTGGTTATAAATCAATGACTAGATTGAAGATTTTAAATGCACCAGCCACAGCACTTTTACAATTAATGTTGACAGTTTTTTTTACCAATGCTTTAACATATTTTTCTCAATTGATTGTTCTTTGTTTCCAACAGTTTGACTGTATTCTAGTCATTTAATCTTTATTTTGGTTGTTTTCACTCTTTTTTCTCAGGTACATAATGGAATTAATATTTCCTATTGTCATTCACTTTCTGTATGTCTCAAACTATTTCTGTCCTGTGCTAAAGCCTTATATAACTGTTGAATATATGGTAGAGATAGGAAAACCAATAATTTCTTTATCTGATAGTGCATGAGTTGCCTGGGAGAGAATATGCTAGCATTGTTAGCATTCCCTGTCATATCTATGCCTCTCAGGGACACCTGATGCCTCAGCTAGCCAATGTACAAAGTCCTGCTAATTGAATAGAAACCAGGGCCAATTTTAATAGGACTCTGGCATCTCAGGTTTCATGGCCATATCAAACATAGCTTATTCAAGAGACACAGAGCACACAGCACATGTCCACATTCAGTAGGTAAGATTGACACAGCTGCGTTCAGGGATGTTCTCACCACACAGAACCTTTTAACCCATGAGGTGTCTCTCCCGGTCACTTTTAAAGACAAAGACAACGAACCAGCCAGGCAACCTGGTGTTGTCAGAGAGACAAACACATGCAAACGCCCACACCAGGACACACATACGTGCACACACTGTGCATTAGCATAGGTATCAGTTACTAGAATTCAATAGCTCGCCTGCTGCAGCAAGATTAACTATTCAGGGCAGGTGGTTAAAGGCCCTATTGTGTTGCATGGCTCTGTGCTTCTGTCATGATTGGACAATGCATTTGTCTGGTGGGCAGCCCACTGCCAAAACAATTGCAAGGGCAAAGGGCTGGAAGAGTACACACACATATAAGGTTTCACCATGTGAATCATTTCGAGCCCTGCTGAGCAAATTTAAACAGAGCTGAATGAGTACAGGAGCAGCCAACAAGGACTAGTGCACTAGTTAATATTCCAGAGCTGTGTCATCCAGGTTTCAGTGTTCGGAGGAAAATTTGAATATGTATTGAGTGGGAGAAAATAAAAAAAATAAAAAGTTAATAACGCCAGGCTTGGGATGTGAGGTGGCACCATCCTTACATCTCCCTGAATAGCTGTTTATGATTATAATCCCCCAAAGACATGCAAAGCAGTGAGAGAGTGGCGGTGGATAATTAGTCATATTTATCAGGATCCCAGCAGGCCCTTGCAGATAGTAGACAAATGTTTGAGGCTTTACACATGCTATGGCTCACCTCAGTGGATTTTCATTCATCACAGAATCTGCATCATCACTCTTTTATGCATAGAAATTTAGTTTTATCCTCAAAACTCTTTATTGTGCAAACTACTATATGGAAATGTATTGTTATATCCCAGCATCACAGCCATGACTACTGCTTTAGTTGATCTTCATATGAAATGGGTAATTGGGAGATAAGGGACACCGTAAAATCGTCGTAAAAGCTTTAATGGATGATGGCAGTGTTATTTAGTGGTATTTAATGGCCACATGGAGAGTCAAATCTGCATTAAGTGGGTCTCTCAATATCCTCTTACAGAATGATCTAAACTCATTGGCTTGACTTTGTTCGTCTGTAAGATGCACTCTATTCTGCCTCTTTTGCAGAATCACTAAGCTCAAGCCTAATTATACAAATGTATAGTACTGCAATGACACAATGCTACAAAAGACTCCTAATAATGATGTCAGAGATGAGTAACTGCCTCTTTACAGAGTGCTATTTAATTCTCTGGTATCATTTTAATGTTCAGCTTGTCCAGCCTCTGTGAGGACCAAAATGTCCCCAGTCAAGAACAATTACAAAAACATTATCTATGAATAGGCCTCCTTACTTGGGGCTAAGTGTTCACATCAACTGAAATTGAAAAACTGAAATATTTACACATTTAAAATCAAGTTTGATTTGATTATGTTAGTATATCTTATGAGGTTGAAATAATGCATTCGCATTAGGAATGCCGCAATACCAGCATTTATCAGACCAAGCACAAGTCCTATCATTTGAGTACTCAACTAAACAGAGAACAAAAAATCAGCACTTCACCAAACCACCACAGTTCATAAAGTTATTTCAAAGTTGTTTTTTTTCATAAGGTGCCTTTTACCCCATCTATGGTGATTTATTAGTGCATAGTGTGCAGTCAGCTCTACCTTTGTCACCAACGTTTATGATAAAATATAAACCACAGACGTTGACCCAACTTCACCTGAACATGCACAAATGTTGCCACACTTGCATGCTGTAAGATGATGAAGAACATAATTGACATTGTTTTATGAGTAAAAGTGCAAAGCTTGGTATTGGAGCCAATATCAATACTTGCAAATACAGTGGTGGACCTCTATTATTAATATCTACAACAAAAAATGGTGATGTGCTGTAGAGTCAATTTTAAATCACACTCTTTGTGTACAACAAAATTGGCGTTGATGCATGCTAAGCTTAGCGTTGGACGACTTTTTCTTTTCCTAAAATCAACTTATTTAAAGCAATGTGTGGTGAAAAAAAACAAAAAACAAAACAAAACAAAAACAAAACATTTAAGGGGTGAAAATCTCAAAAATGCTCCATCATTTGGTAGTTTTAATCAGGATTGGAGTTGATGAAGAGTTTTCAACACCCTCCCCCCACCCTAAAAAAAAACAAAAACAAATTATAGTTAAGTGTTTTGAAGTGGGCTTTATTAGGTTTATTTCAACAGTGAATGCATCGCCACTGCGACTTTGATCAGCTCTGCACCTGTAAGGAAAGATCTGGTACAGAGTTGGATATTGCTTCAAATGGGGCCAAGAGTTTGCATAATGTGTTGTACTTCACTTGAAAACAATCTTAAAAAATGGCCTACAGTTAATTTACTCTGAACTGAAATTGGTTACAATGGTTTACTCTTCCACAAGCAAGCCCCTTTGTATTGGCACAGCTTCAGCATGCTGCATAGTCTATGTGTATCCTTTTACCTGGGGTAAAGGGGTACTAAAACAATGGGCCTCGATGGTGGACATAGTAAGTATTGTAAATGTCCACAGCACAGTGAACATTCACCCCAACTGCATCTGCAGCAATGCAAAATGCCAAATTAAAGCAAAAATTCACCTTTTAGGGAAAAGTGGTATATAATTCTTGATGAAGAGCTAGTTAACTGTGTATGCATTAAGTATCAGAGAGCCACAATTGTTTGATTTTTGTAACTCATTTATCAGACAAATTGGGTGAGGACTGGATGGGAAAACATAACCTTTTTGTTAAAAGTGATCTCTTTTATTTTTTTTTCCAGTTTGGTCGTAGGTGTTACTGAAGCTGGAGATCCAACCATGGGGCACGGAGCTGGACAAAAGGCGAAGGTTATATGCTTCAACCCAGGAAGTCGCCTCAAGGAAAAATCCAAAGAAGCGTCTCTGAATCACTGACAAAACACAAAAAGGAGCCCTTCATCTCTGCACTTTCATCCATCCACTTTGTCTGGAAATTGGATATTTTCCATAGTTCTGTGCATAACCTTGGCTGAGAAGATTTGATTTCATCCATTATCAACATCAGATCTGCTTCACAAGGAAAAAAAAACAGAGACTGCATCCTTTGTCTGGCCGTCAAATTATCTATGTGGAATATAACATTCAACAGATAAATCCAGACAAAATCAGATGTTATCATCACTCTGAGGATCTGTCCCCGTTCTTACCCTCTTCTGGTGCAGCCTGTCAGTCTCTACAATGAATCCCAATAGCATACCTGGACATGTCCTCTTGCTGCTAAGTACCATTCTGGGCCTGAGCGTCGGCCTAGAGTTTACTGGCTCTGAAGGTCAGTGGGCTCGCTACCTGCGCTGGGATGCCAGTTCCAGAAGTGACCTGACATTTCAGTTCAAGACCTCAGAATCAGAAGGCCTGCTGCTCTACTTTGACGACGGTGGATATTGTGACTTTCTCCTCCTGACGGTATCCGAGGGTAAGCTTCTGCTTCGTATCAGCATTGATTGTGCCGAGACCACCATCACCTCAGACAAGATGGTCAACGACAGCCGCTGGCACTTTGCAGCCATTAACAGGCACAATTTGCGGACTGGCTTATCCGTGGATGGTCAGACCAAGACGGAGGAAGTGCGGCCCCAGCGACGGTTCATGAAGATCGTGAGCGACCTTTTCCTCGGAGGACTCCCGGGGGACATCCGCACATCAGCCATCACACTGCCCACTGTCCGTGAGCTGAAACCGTTCAAGGGAATTATCACAGACCTCAGTTATGGAAGTAAGCTACCCACACTCATCAACAGTCAGAAAGTGCGGTTGGAAATGATGGGCCTCTGCACAGAGAACCCCTGTGAGAATGGAGGGATCTGCTCGCTGGCAGATGGAGAAACCTACTGTGACTGCTCCAAAACTGGATATATAGGTCGATACTGCACTGAAGGTAAGAGGGCCGGCTCCAGAGCTTTCTGTGTCAAGCACTCCATATTGATTAAAATCTTTGGGAGAAAAAAATGCTTGGGTATGCCATACAAATTCATACACTTACAGATAGTTTTCTGCTTCTAGAAACCCACACACAAACAACTGTGATAGCAACCCCTTTTGGTAGATTTTTGTATTGTTTTCATATGTATGAAATATAGAGATGCCCTGATTGTGTTCTTACCACTCATCTATAAGTGAGATAGCCTGAATCTTATTCAGATAAAATTTTGAGTATTATCATGTCAGCTGGCAGTCTACTTAAAGAAAAAGGTCCTTGTTACCTAGTCAACAACGTGCTTTAACAAGACCATATTTCTTCCAAAGCAGCGCAAAAATTCCAAAGGAGTTATGTGACAAGTATAGATGACTAACTTGCAACACGATGATTTATTTCCTACATGTGAATTTATCAACACAATCCTTAGCAGACTTAAAATCTTCTACACAATTGGGAAAATTGTACAAAATATCAAATAAATAAAGGGCAGAATTTCCAGAACATCATCTAAGGCCTATTCCACATGTAAGCAGGTATTGTTTTTAGTTTTCTTCCTCCATTTAAAACAGTCCCATCCATGCAAGTTTTCAACAATACCTTAATCCATATTAATACCTATAATTCACTGTATTATTCTGTTAGTAACATGCAATTATGTTCTACAAAAGATTTTCCCCAGTCTTCTTCAGTAAAAGTTTATTTTCAAAGTTGTTGAATTAACCTTTAGACCAGCTCTTGTCTAAAACTACCAACATTGACAGTAGGGTTTGTGTTGTTGGAGTGCAGTGACCTATGTAGCGTATCCAGAAGTTTCCAGCACTTTATAATTAAAGCAACCACCTTTATTGCATTATTTCTCCATTCTAACTACTACAGTAGTTAATGCAGCACAACAAAAAACAAACATCAGTTGCATCTGGCAGTTAGGTTTTTTGATTATCAATTATTTTATACAATCTACTTTATAGAAGAAGTGGCTAGGGATGTATGAAAATATTAATAAACCAATATGTTGCAATATTTTGTGGCATGATGCTGCTCTGATATTTCATAGTGCAATATTGACATTTAATGAGTGCTTAAGTTCTATAAATTCAACACATTTGAATAGAAGGTCAGCCTCCAGCCACTAGTTGGCAGCAGGTTAATCATTTGTTATCTATGTTAGTTGTCCATTAGTATCAGCTTTGATACACATAATAGATGTGTTATACAATTCATGAAACTTGATACAGAAACAAAAACAATTTCCCCCAACAGATACAGCCACTTCAATTTTCCCCTTCCAACTGAATGCTTGCCAATTTCCAGCCAATTAGCTGGAGTTCCCCCACCTCCCAGGAAATCTGCCTAAATTCAACCATAAAACATTTTTTCATGCAATTTAAGTGTTCCCGATTGTGCTTCTCCCATAAGAACACATCCAGCAGGCCTCAGCCTTTGCCCTTGCTATAGTAACTTAAATATTAAACACTCACTATGTATTTTTAACAGCCACATTGGTGGACAGGTCGAAGCATGTTCCAGTCATGGACCAATCAGTACTCAATCTAGGGAAGTGGGGAAAATTGAAGTGGCTCCATCTATAAACATTTTATTTTCATATTTCTTGCCAAAAGCTAACTTCCTGTTATTAAAATTACATTTGAACAAATCATAATATGTTTTATTCATCTCTGTCATTTGCTGACCAAACCTTAAACATGTCATTATCTATCATCATGAAGCATGTTAGGTTGACTTAGTTATGCTGCCAGTTTCAACGAAGGTTTCAACACTAATTGAATTAAAATGTTAGGAGCCACACCGAAGTGTTGATGCTATATTTCAGTTTGATGTGATTTAAAACACTCTTTAGAATTACGATCCATAATTCCGATCTACCTAACACAAATTTTAATGAAAACAAGGCGTTAATGATTGATTTCTGATCAATCAGGGCATCTCTACCATGTTTAAGTCACTTCATGATGTTTATTTTTACCTCATCGAATCAGAAACTGTCTCTCCATATTGTTGCCTTACAGCTTCTTTCAGAATGTCTTCATGTTTCATGTGGGAGTTATATTGGAGGTGATGTGCTCAGCGTTTCCTCTCCCTTCACAGTTATTACTTTTGATGAGGAGGAAACGGATACGACGTTAGCTTATACAACTAAAATTACAGTTCTCTTTTTCTCCATTAAATGTATTCAGCTCCTGCAAGCTGGTGCAGGGACCTCAAGGTACACAAGGTGTTTGGATGAGAAACAACTTCATCTATTTTTTTCTCTGCTTCTGTGCCAAGGTCATCTCTTTTTCGGGGAGGGTGTGTAATGAGATGCGGCACTTTGACAATATTCTATCCTATCCCATCTCCACACCTTTTAAGATGTTGGCATATATACTGAGGCTTTCCTGGCTAATACTTTTGTATGCTATCAAACAGCCCTGTGACAGTGATATAAAGCAGGAGCCACTTTAAGGAACTGCAGAATTGCTTCTGGTCCTTTCAAAAGAATATTTCTTTTGTACACTGTGCTACTTCTGTTTTTCATATGGTTCCTGCTAGTTTGGGGCTGCTTAATATGCAAACAAACATGTTTCAGATAAAAACACTGAGAATAATGCCAGCTGATACCAAGAAAACACAATATTCTTCCTTTTTATTAAAATGCATCTTCCACGTTATAAAATAAATTCAGTAATCCAGAGAATGCACAATTTCACTATGATCTTATTCTCCTTTCTTCATGTGTATGGACTGTAAAAGATAACCATGTGTGAACAGACCCATGTCAAATTTCCTCCACCGCTGACCCACTTCCTGCCTGTCGAAATCACGCTGACATGGTTAAGGGATGACTTTATTTCGCTGAAAACCAGGGGAATGCTCATGCTCACTGAATGCTGCAGTTCTGTTTGCAAATTTAAAACCACATCTAATTCAGTTAAGATGTTACACTTTGTCAGTATAATAAGCATTTGCAGATTTTGTTGTGCTGCTGCATTTGGTTTCATAACACGTCCTATCATTTGCCGCTCAAACGAAGCTGTTCGGAGCTTAATCCCGAGCACTAGCCCTGTGGCATTGCTGCAGATAGCACGCGATGTGCTGGTTGCAGAGCAGTCAAGCGGACGGACTGGACTTGCCCCCCTTTTTGGCTTCATCCTGTTTGCCTCTGTCGAGTAGTCGGAGGAGAAGGAGGTGGAAAAGGTGGTCCATTTGTCTGAGAGCATCCTGAGCTGTCAACGGACCTCTGACATCCAAGATTTTAAGAGTGTGTACTTGCAACCAGACAGCTTCCGCGAGGGGGGAAGAAGCGATCATAGATCAGCCCCAGGGCAAAGCAAGTGTGATGAGCACATCCACCACTGACCTCTTGTACCCCAATTTGTCCCAGCAGGTCAGCTGTAGGATGAGAACCAACCCTTCTTCGTCCATGTCTTCTTCTTCTCCGGTGCAGACGTCTTCTTCGCACACCTTTTGTCGCAGTCTCCTGTTTCCAAGCAATAAAAGCAAAAGGCATGAAGGGTAGCTCCCAGCTGATGTGACTGCTGCTCTTTCCTGCCTACCCATTAACTGATGTGGCTGATTGTTGATTATGCCACAGAGACGGGGAGCCATAATTAGGAGGATAATGAGAACAGAGATGGCTAATTTGCCTGGAAAATGCCTGCACAAACACGGCCGTCAATTCAGACTGTCTATCGGCAAACTAGCAAAAGATTCTATTATTGCACTGCCCACATGTCTACAAGTGTTATAATGCTTGTTGTCTATGCTGGCCTTAAGCACCTAATGTTTTAGCTGCCATTTGGTTGCATTAAGATGGGAACAACTGCTCTGCACACCTGTCTTTATCTGCATACTGTTGATTATGCTCCACATTAACGAGCAATGAAAGCAATCTGTCAAACCCGTGAATATTTATACGTAACATTATCAGGCTGCGAGGCCCAGGCCCTGGCGTCCAGCACACTCAGACACATTTGCATTTAATAGGCGTGCACAGGAACACACACATAGGCACAAACGGCGCAACAAGGCCCCGGAGCTGCTCGTTAAAACGGGCAGATGGCTGACTGACTGAGTGGACTGGGCCTCAGAAGCATTTTGCCAGCCGTGTTCCTAATGGTAGCCTGCTAGCCCACTGGCCTAGAAGTGGAATATGAGAAGTGGGCAGAATTAACATGTGAGATAGTGGAGGGAATGTGGAAGAAGGGGCAGGGTAAAAAACATGAATGTTCCCGTGCTGTTCGGAGCTTTTGGCATGCTTCTCTCGCATCATGGGACAGCTGGGTTAGCTTTTCTGCTGAAGCATCATTAAAGAAAGTCCCGTCTCTCTCTCTCTCTCTCTTGCTATTTGTCTCTCTCTGAGCTCCTGCAGCTTTTTCCCCCAAACCGGCAAGCTTGGCCAGCAGCTTAGCACCATAAACAGTTGGCCATAAAACACATGTTCAGTCCCTCCTCCATGAGGATCAGGATGTATCAGTGACTAACTGTGTCAGGGCAGTGAGCTGAAATTAGACACCTCTCACCACTCGCTCCTCACACGACTCGACTTTGGCAGGCTGCTCTGCTATCGTGTGTAGGGATGCAAAATATTGTTTTTTCCTGATATCCAAACTGATGCAAGCCAATACTTATGCAGTTTTATTCATTATTCTTTTAATTATAAATAAGATCAACTCTTTGAGATTCGTGACCATAATCTTCAATAGAAAGTAACAGTTAAACCAAACCTCATCTGCCGTTTTAAGAGCTACAAACAACACTGTGCCTAGGGTTGCAATTTCAGCTTCACCAGTCCAGATATGCCAAAATTAGAGTGCATCCCTTGTCGTGTGCCATTCATAACTCTTACCCGAGTCTGTTGAATCATCCTTAAGATCAACATGATTCTTCTCCTGTGATTAGCCGTGCAAATAGCACTATCCTTTATGGTAATGATCTGGATATTGCCCCTCATTCAGTTCAGTTACATTAATGGGGTGACATTATGAAGTCTCTCAAATACCTCTGGGTTTGCAGTTACTTTGTGATCTGCATAAGGTCAAGGTTATTAAGGGCTGCACTGGAGTGTTGATGAATATGTATTGCAAGATCTCCTCTTCTGATGCATCTATATGTTCTGCATTTAAAATGCACAGTTAAGTGCCAACTGGGAGATATACACAAACATCTATAACCCTGCATTTTAAGCTGAATAAATCATACATGAATGGATATTTTTTTCCCCAGCAAATATAATAAAACGTTTTTTTAGAAGGATGCAAGGTACTGCAAATATCCAAAATTCTATACTCATTTATCCCTTGCAGATAGACACACTATTTTATTTTAGAATAACTTAAAGTCTCCCCTGTATTAGATGCATCCACTTTCATTATGACAATCCATTTCAAACAGTTGTTTCTGAACAAATACTCGCGTTTTTTTTTCAAATGTTGGGATTTGGTGGTAAAAATCTGAAAATATTTCTTTGAACTATGTGAATGTTAAATGTAAAACAAAGCTTCATTTGCCTTTTGAGAGTTCCAAAGAGCACCGTAACATTTTGCTGATGACTGTGAGCCCAATTGAGCAAGCAATGATAATGTGCCCCTTTTTATGGAGCTCATACTTTGAAAACTGAGATACATTTGTAAAGGTTAATCAAACAGTAGCTTTATGGCTATAAACACCAATCAGGCATAACATTATGACCTCCTGCCACCCTGACTGGTCTGCGAGTGTGCATACACATAAGCTGCAAAGCATTTTTTATTCTGACACCTCTCTGTTAGAACCAGCAATAACTTCTTCAGCATTTTGAGCAACAGTAGTTTGTCTGGCCAGTCTTCATTCCCTACCTGCATCAATGAGCCTTGGCTGCCCATGACCCTGGCGTTCACCACTGTTTCTTTCTTGGGCAACTTTAGACAGATACTGACCACTGAATACTGGGAACACCCCACAAGAGCTGCAGTTTTGGAGATGCGCTGACCCAATCTTATAGCCACTACAATTTGTAAAACTCACTTAATTCCTTACATTTGCCAGTATTTCCTGCTTCTAACATCAACTTTTAGAACAAAAGCTCATCATCAGTCTAATATATCCCACCCACTAACAAGTGCCATGAAGAAGAGATAGTCAGTGTTGTTAATTTACCTGTCATTGCTCATAATGTTATGCTTTATGCCTGTATATTGTTCTAACATATGATGCAGAAATGTTCATATCTGCTCATAGCAAGAATGACACTTTATAAGCTACTTTTTGCTGATACCAAAATAATGCTGTTAAAACTGCACATCCAGTTGTTACAACACCATAAACAGGAAAACGTGTTGTTTTTATCTTGCCATGGGCATAGATCATTTTAAAGCTCTGCAGACATGGACATTTCTGACAATATTTACAGCCTTCTATATTAACATTAGGGTGGTTTGGATTTTTTCATATTGAATTATAAATGAAAGTACTAGACCCATAGATAAGGATGACTTTCTGTCAGCAGATTTGTCAGACAGCAAATAAAGCTTGGCCTTTATTGTCATTCTCAAAAACAAATTTTGCATAAACTGTAGGGTGTATTCTAAATAATTACTCTCAGTCATTTCTTTATATTGGTGTCTATGTTTACTCTGATACACCAGATGGACTGTTCAATGTTTTTCACTTACCCATCTCGGAAAGTGCCCTTAAAAGTGTTTGGGGAGGGCAGAACCTTTCAGAAGCATATCTGTTGTTGTTATTGTTCAGTCAATCACATTTATTATGGGCCAAACAGATGATTTAGCAGGCGGGTGCAGCTTTACTACAGAACATGCGCCTATTTGTTAATGAAACTCTGGATAAAACATGTTGGAAATGAAGTGAAAATATCCTTAGTAGAGAGCAGTGTGTGTTATTTGGTTTCATTTAATAAAGAAAAGCACTCGAGTTGATAAAACTGCACTGAAGTTGTTAGCATTGATGCTTATCTCTGTGCATGAAGTGACTTCTTGCTGTCATCTCGCTCGTAATTTGTTCAAAAACATTGGCAGCATTTCCATACATTGAGGTTATCAAGACTGTCTTATCTCTTAGATTATGTTTCAAAATGTAAAACCTCAATTGGTTTAATGTTTAGTAGCATCAGACACTTAATATCCTTAATATCCGCAAAAGAGCTGGCATTGCCTGAACTACAAAACTACACTGGCAACATTCTGATGAGATGTGGAGCTACAAGAAGCAAAGGTTTCCAATGACTCCTCCATCGTCTTAATGATTTGTGAAAAATCTGTGATTGGCTAGCAAACAGTCCTCGGTGTGTCCTGCCTCTCCTAAATGACAGCTATGATAGGCTCGGCCCTCTTCCTGTATAGGATCAGCATTGTTAATAATGTATTGATGGATATCAAGCAGACAGAAACTCAATCTTCAGCCAGATTTTTACACAAGAGAGAGCACTGTCCAAATTGCAAAACATGTTGGAAATATTTGATGAAGTCATTGAAACTGTCAAGTAACAAGGTTTTCCCTTAGAATCTTCATTATCTAACAGACAGATGGTATTAAAAACTACAAAAACATATCTTAATTAATATATTAAGCAGAAGAGAGAGCACTGTCTAAAATGCACTAATTTGTTGGAAAAATTTGGAAGAGTAGGTGGAACTGATGAGGATTTGTGCTAGAGTCCCCCAGTCCTTGCCAGGTCTGCCCACTTTCACATGTTTTATTTAATATATCTGCACAAAAAAGACAGTGTTTAGGGATTTGCCTGTATTTTTTGATAATTAAAAACTGTAAAATGCCCAGTATTTGATGTTAAGGACTTCTAACTTCGTGGCCATAGACTCATAGTTTCAAATTCATTACCATGTGATAAATAATCATTGCTGTTTGTGAGTCTCATGGTAAATTATTATTTATTGAGCAACCATCCATTGTTTTTATCAGGCCTGATGGCTTCAGAGAGAATTGGCAATTAAATGTAAATATATAAAAAAAAAACAGAAATATACTGATGCATCAGAAACTGGATATACTTCATAGCCTTAGTTCAAAGTAATTTTTATGAATATACAGACAGGTTTGATGGAAGGGTCGTAATTGAAGGCTTGTGCAAGCAAACTGTTAAGCAAGTGCTAAAATGGTGCCTTCAGGCTTAGCTTTGGGGATTAATAAACAGACATGGAAAAAAATGACAGTTACAATAATCTTACTATAAAAAGTAGGTCATGGGGAAAAAAAGGAAAAAAACGTTGCGGGGGACGCGCCTGATTCCAGAGCAGAGGGCATTTGTGTCTAGTGCCCGAGCTGAAAATTATGTTGGAGATTTGAGTGGTGAAGCTGCTGGTAAAATAGAGCAGAGGATTACCCTCAGACCACATGTCCTCTGCAGCACATTGGCTTGTTCCGGCCGCTGTCGCATCAAGAGAAAGGGTTTTATCTACATGGGGAAACTGAGCGTTTAACACGCACAGAGTGTATGCACAGAGAACAAACATGTGCCCAGCTCGTTCAAGGGTCTCTAAGTCCCCCTCAGTTCTTGAGAGCTGCGTTGCTGTCCATCAGCTGGTCATAATTTCCCTCCTTCCCTCCCCCCATCGTCCTTCCCTTTCCTCTCCCAATGTCACCCTTCTCATGCAGGAAGAAGAGTAGCAGCCATTTTACTCCCTAAAGGAGAAAAAAAATCACCTTGCCTTCACCGACTCCTTCTACAGAATGTGTTCCCTCTGCGCCTCCTCTCAAATGATATTTATGTCCTCGGCTGAGTTTGTTAAATTATACAAGGACTTAATGCTGCCAGAGAGGAAAATAAAGCATGAAAATCCTTAGCTATATCCAGCGGTGGGAAACAGGCCAGGCTTTGGTGCAGCCTGAGCAGAGATCAAGGCACAGCACTGAAACAAATTTGCATCAGATATTGTGTATTCCAGCCTGCACTTAAAATGTCTAAAGTGGTCTGTCTTAATTAAGATACGTTTAATTTCCTCTTGTCACTCCTTGACGCTCTCGAGGGGCTTTGATTACAGGAATCTTTCAATATTAATTTAACTCTACAAGCACCAAATTAGACACCGAGGAGGTTGGATGTTGCGTAAAGGCTCAACACATCAGAGCAGATTCACAGAGACTGGATTCACCGAGTGATCTTTCATGTGCCCTAAATCAAAGTGGCATGTTCAAACCCTGAAGGTGTCGACCATGGGTGAGATCCTGGTGAGGTTTTTTTTTCCGGTGAGAGATGAAGCTTGCTATCTGGATTTTTTGCCATGTTGTTCTTTGAATTCACACCATGAGCATTCCCCTGAGAAATCATAAGGGGCATGATGAATTTGGGTCATTGTGTAGAGAAGATTACAGAGGTTCATCATTGTCATTTTGTCCACAAGGGTGTAGTTTTTAACCTTATCAGACAGCCGATTTGGCTATTTCACAGCTTATGGCATGAAAACATGTAAAATGAAAAGGTTTGAATTCTAAAGTCAGTTCTTCAAACTGGTTTATAAAACACTGAATACAAATTAATCATCGATGGGAAAATATGTCAACTTATCACATCTAAATGTTTTGTTTCCCTTCACTTTTGAAGGTCAGTTTTTTGGATCAACATTAGTCCTGATCAGAACCACCAAATGTTCAAACAATTTGGGATCTTAATTCAGAATGTCCACTGACTCTTGAAGAGTTGATGAATTGATTTAGAAAAATTCAGGGGAACAGAGCCGTGCAATTTATCAGTTTCAGTTCAGTTATTGCCTACCACAATAATGAAACTGAATATTAGAGATTAAACGCTCTGTGTCACATGACATGTTACACTTGTTTTATATTGTTATCTATCATTTTGCTCAGCATTTGTGTTTTCCTACATATATATTTTACGTTTTTATTGTGTTCTTTAATTTTCCAAACAATAATGCTGAAAGTGTTCCAAAGTCAATGATTGCATTTGGCTTGTATTTTAATATCAGTTAGAAAGCATTTATTATAATTGTGAGATAAAATAAGCATCAAAATAATAACAATAATGACTTTTGGCATGATCAAGGAGCCTTACCTGAGAGCAGTATTAGAGTCTTTTCTACAAACCAGTGGGTTTTCAATTTTATACATTGCTTGCATTTTTGACGTTCTGATACTGAGCTTTTACGCTCAAGTTTAGCTGGATTTGGATTTTATGTTAAGTTTAAGATACACAAATTTTAAAATTAGTTTTAATTTAATTACTTTAATTTGTTTACTGGTTTCTTACTTTTTTTGTTTTCAAAGTAAACTATGCAATGAGCCAGTTGCTCATCTGACTTTCTCTTGCTTTGTCTCCACCCATAAATCAAAATCAGCTGTTCAGTGTGCTCTCATATATTCAATCTAAAATATATAACTGTGTTGCTGTCAGGAATTGAGGATGCAATAAGTTCTTAAAATTCTTTAAAATTTTTACCAATACAGGCAAATAGTCCTGATCAAATGCTCAGCCTAAACTGGAGACTAAGGGCACACTCACAATAAGCACCCCCGTCCCCCATCCCAAGTGCCTAGCCACCCTGCACTCACAGTTGTCCCTGCCTGAATTGTGCTTTAGCACACTTTTGTCATATACACAGACTACACCAGAGAGTGCCTCAGAGACACAGATAAAACTGTATCCTCTGTCTCTTTTTTTGGATTGCTGCCTTTTTACGCATTAACAATAATCTTCATCCACAAGCTGATCAGCTGATGTGACTGGCCTTCCTGAATATTGAGTGGCACATCTCAGAACCACAGTTGTAATATTTGTGTGAATTAAAACACATGAAACTAAAGAACATAAAGAGATAATCAGACTCTGGTAAACTGTATGATATTGCAGCATTTGATCCAGACAATTAAGAGAAAGTTTTACATACCATCAGGTTATATTTATGCATAAACCCTCAGCCAAAGCAATGAGTGAACATAAAGAGCACTGATGTGAGAGAAGTAAACTCATAAGAAGTACCAAAGGCTGACGATGCTAACACTGCTAACACTCCACTGGGCTAGACCAACTGCCGGAGCAGGGATTAAATATGATAGAAATAAAACTGTTATCTGAGTTATTTTTATCTGTAATATGTTGGATAAAATCGACATCAGTTCTAAAATGCAAAATTATTTTCTTACCACCCAATATGTAGCTCCAGTGAGACACGAAAAAGAAATAATAATGGCGGAACTTTTTGAAGAGAAATGCTGCGAGTTAGTTAGAAATTACAAACGTCTGTATCAGAGCGTGTGAGTGGAGCAGTGAGATTTTCGCTCCTTGCTCACAGAGCTGTTCCTCGCACCCACTCCGCCGCTCAGAGCAGATGCCCGCCGCTCTACTCATTGCCGCTCCGCCGCTCACTCAAATTTCTACCCACTCCACTCAAATCACTCACCGCTTACTCTACGAAAATACCGAAGCGCATTCACTGGATTAATAAAAATTAGACAATTGCAGGTGACCTGCACTGAGGTCTAAGAGCTTTTGCTCTGTCTGCGGTGTTGAACCGAGTTGTCAACATCCAGTTTCTGACAGAAAACAGTGTGGGTGGCTGAACAATTAATTAAACGCTGATGCACTCTGTGTGAGACATGCTTCAGACGCTTGGTGTGAGCGGTACCAGAGTGAAATTGAAGCGGGATGGAGCAAAAGATAAGGTGCCACTCCAGCTTTTTTGAAAAACCGCCAAATTCCTTCCGCTCGCGCTCCTCGCTCGCTCCCGCTCCGCTCTGCTCACATGCTCTGGTCTGTATGATGTTACTTCGCCTGCACACTGGGACAAACAAATGCAAAAAACAGCTGGGAGGAGATTGGAGGGCAATTAAATTGAGACAGCTTTGTTCGAGCCCCCCTGGTGGATGTATTGGTTAACAGCAATGCCAACGGAAAGGACACATGGAAGTATGTAAGCAGTGATGGTAACGACGTTTGAAAAGGACATGTACATTTTCGTACATAAAGGGATTATAAATGGGTCTTAAGTCCTCGCTCTGAGGCACTCGCAAGCCCCCCCCTAATGTAAGTGAGCCCCCCTGAAAGCCCCCCCTTAGTTTATGAACAGGATAACTCAAAAAGTTATGAACGGCTTTGATGACGTTTTCTTGGAGTGTTAGTTATGGCATGGGGAAGTGATTCAATTTTGGTGGTGATCCAAATCTGGATGCAAATCCAGATTTTTTTATATGATTTGTTAAAACTGAGAGACTTCCACATTTTTGCTAATAACTCAATAAGTTCTGAACAAATTTTCACAACATTTTCATGGAATGTTGGTCATGGGACAAGAAAAAAGTGATAAAATATTGGTGATGATCCAAATCTGGATGTGGATCCAGGAATTATTTTCAAGAATTTTTTTAACCTAAATAATAGATAGGGCAGTTTTCCACATTTTTCACATAAACTCACCCAACAAAATTTGGAGTTGCCTACCTGGGGCACGTCTAGTTAGATAGAAATAAAGAAAAAACACAAAAATGTTGAACTGACACCAGCAATGCATCCATTTTGCAGAAAATCCTACACACAACTAAGACTTTCATAACAAATTTCCTTTACCGCCCAAACCTTTATTTATGTGGAAAGAATACTTCAGTTTGCAACTGACTGGCATTTAAAGGGTTAAAGTCCCCATATGTGTATATATATGTGGTTGTTTTGATCAGGACTAAGGTTGATTAAAAGATTTAACCCCAAAATAGTGGGCAAGTGTCTAAAATATAACTTGTTTAAGTGTGATTTTGGAAGTAGACTGGGCTGGTAGAGCATTCACATGATACCAGAGGATTAAGAGGGCATAAAGGAAGGTGGAGGAAAAAGACATGGGTCTTAAAGGAGCGTCAGGAAATCCACAAACCTCACAACACCATAAATCCTCACAGATTTATGCTTCTTCTAATGTGTGTGAGGCACGCTGTGTGATACAAGATGCAGAATATTATGTTACTGTAACCAGATATTCAGAAATTTCAAGAGTTGTTTTCCAACAGGGTGTAATGTCGATCTGATTCCAAGAAAAGACGGGACAGATTAAATGTTCAAGTGTTTCTCTCTCCACAGGGATTAAACTGTTATTTTGATCAGTCATGTCAAGGGGCAGCTCTTTGTCCCTTACATGGATAAAACAATGTTTAGAAGTGTGCTCTGTTTTGCATGCTAGCTCACATGCAAACTAAAGTGTGTTGCTAATGCTGGGCTTCTCTTTGCTTTCTCTGCTTTTCTTCAAACTTCACAGCAGTCCAGAGAACACCAGGTGAGTTTTCAGAGGAACTTTTCATCACTTAGGTTACTCATCTTTTTAATTTAATGAACATACCTGAAGCAACAATATGTAACCTTTTCACCTTAAGATAAAGGTTTTAAGTCAAACAGAATAGATCAGTTTTCAACAGGGAGAATGGCCCCAGTCATCATGTGATTATGGCAGCAAACCTGGTTCTCACACCATCCTTCAGCTAAAATGAGGAAGGTTATTTCATCTGTTTGATGCAATTGCTGGTGCTATGAGACATAAAAATAATTTTAAAAAATACAGTATATATGATGCAAAAGAGAAAAGTAATCAAGCACCACACAGACGACAGAGCAGGATGAGCACCATTCTTTATGTTGAAAGTTAATATAGCTGTTTTGAGGTGGAACTGTTGCATATTATTTCCTCAAGTAAGGAGTTGTTAAGATTAGCAAAAATATACCAGTAATTTTGTATTATACATAGAAGTTTATGTTCACATATATCCACTTAAGGGCTGGGCAATATAGACCAAAACTAATATTTATTTATTTATTTATTTATTTATTTATTTATTTAGCTGGCAACATAAAATAGTTTGTTAGATTTTTTATGAAGGGATCACAAATGGCTATCATCGCAATATTATCAATCTAGAAAAATTAACACTATTTTGATACCTGTTAACAATTTTACTGCAACACAAGTAAGTCCTTTATACTCATTGTTGAGTTATTTCTTGTGTTTTATGTTGTAAAGTTCTAGATTAAAAACAAATATACATATTTAGTGTTTAGGACTTCCATTTTTGTAGCAGTGGTACCAAAAATGATTAAACTCATTCAATATTTACTAAACATGCTCCTTGATTGAAGTGTTATGATAATATAGGCCAATTGATGGCCTTAGATTTGCTACACTTTGAGCTAATATAAAATCCTGAACTGTGAATGGCTGTTTACCTTGTTAGAGGGGGAATTATGTTGAAATCAACAAGGGCTGTATTTCTACAAGCCAGGGGCGCAGATGGGATTTTTGAACTGGAGTTGGACCAAGCTGTCAGCAAATGATTTCAACTCAATAAGTTATTTTTGTGTAATTTGGGCTTTAACTAGCACTCGAGCAGTTACTTTTGCAATAGCCTATGGGCCAATTGTTTGCACTAAAAAGCCATAGGACAACTCTTATTTGAAATCATGGATAAACAACAATGAACATTATTAAACAAAGGCCTACCTCAACACTAGTTATTTGTCTGGAATGTCCACCAAAACTTCATGCTTTATGCAAAATATGTTTTATTTAAACATTTGTGTATGAACTCAGATGAACAACAACATATTTACATAAATAAAGATAAAGTATTTTATACTGTAAATGAAATTCACATTTTAAATGACAAAAGTTGCACTACTAGGAATTTTTTAGTGCAGCCAAACACATTTACTGTCTAGAGGCAGACTCCATGAAGCACAGGCACTGCTACCAGTTCCTCCTTAGGACCCTGGAGAGTGAGACTTTGCCTTATGGTGAGTTCAACTGAAGGTCGTAACATGGAGCTCTGATCTACGTGACCCCAAAGTTGAGTGCTCCCAGCACTTCTCAGCCTTACAGACATACAGTAATACATGAAACACCGTAAGTAGCAGATAGCATGAATTCTATCAGGTTGTTGAGTTAATCCGACTCTCCAAGTTGGAAATCCGACTCCACAGGGCTTTCTGATTAAAACTCTGACTTGGAGGTTGGAAATTCCGACATTCATGTACAACTGGAACGCACCATTAGCTGAAACAAACAAACGCCAGGCTCTCAATGTGTGCTGCAGAGAGCACGGTAGAGCCTCTGTATTACTGGTGCTGGTCCCCTGATGCTGGGAAAGTGGGGGGGACCAGTCTGTGTCACTGTGAATCTGGGGGGGACATCTTCCCCCCGTCCTTAGTGCCATCTGCTTGCATGCTACAAGCTAAAAAAAAGCTTGTTTTGTTTTTTCATTTGGTACATTTCTTTTTATCAGAACTTTGACCTGTATAGACAGCAACTTTAAAAACCTTAACTTGGTCCTAAGTGACCTTGTGAGAATAAGAACTACGGGTTTAGATCATATTATTTGAGCATTATGCTTATCAAATATAATTCATCTTTTTATAAACATAAACTGCTGTAAAATACATTATTTTCTTGCACTATATCTTATAGTTAATTATATCAAGCTAAATAGTTATTTCTCAAAAAACTTAAACTTATTCTACTTATTTCAATTTATCTTGTAATTTAGACCTATTGCCCAGCCCTTTAGCCATTTTAAACTACATTATTAATTACTTTCCTCATCAGTCCTGTATCTCTTTCAATGGAAAGCTTTTGTGTGCATTTTGAAAAGCTTTACTGATAGTGTGATTGTCATGTTTTGTTCCAGTACAAAGCATGCATTTAACAATACAGCTGTAGTATTGGTGTGCAGTTGTTTTCTCAAACTTTCTCTCTGCCCCTCTCTGCTTTTTCTCTCCAAGGCCTCGCACACCTGAAGGCAGAGCAAGGTACTCTGTTCTTAGTCTTTCTAGAGTTCTGTTGTTTTTACTTGTCCACCTGGCTTGGTTTTGAGGCGTAATGTTACACTGTGTGCCTTCACTACCTGTCCGTGTGCATTTGTGTGTTGTAATGCTCTCATCGTGGCTGCAGAGAAGTGGGAGGGTTTTTGTGTGAGAGTGTGTTTATAAAAAAAAGGAGGGTGGGGGAGGGGGTGCATGTCAGCATGGCATGTTCCTCATCTCACCTTCGCCTCTCTCTCTCTCTCTCCCCCGCTCCATGGCTCTGTGTCTCCTCACCCTTGATTCACCCAGGTTCCTGTGTATTACATAATTGTGTACTGTTCTCAGTTCCACAGCTAACATGCAGTGACACACTCCACTGTTCCTGCTCGACCTCCGCAGCGACAGGGTAGGGGGGAGGAGGTTGGGGTGGAGTGGGAGAGAATGAAATCCAGGAAAGCGGGGCGGGGGGGATAAGGAAATCACTGGAATTAGGGGAGACAGCTTAGAGTAAGAGGAAGAGGGGTCCTGGAGATAGAGATCAGGAAAGAGGGAAAGAAGAGGCAAACAGTGTCATGTTAGGTAAGGGAAACAGGAACGACAGAGCCCTGTATTGCTTCCAATTACTCTTATATTTACATCCAGAGCCTGTGGAGGCAGCAGTTTGGGGGGGATGTAAGGGTGTGAAGGTCGAGGCTGTGTATTGAGTCAGACCTTAATGCTGCAGACTATGGCTACATCTCATCACTGATGCAATTATATTTAATGTTGGCTGGTCTTTCAAAGCTTTGGAGATTATATTTCTCTCACTGCAGCTGTGATTTAGTTAGCTAACCTCAGCTATAATTTAAGTTTAGCCAGCTTCCAAGAATCACAATTTATCTCTGACCTTCACAAAACCTCAGTGACCAATTCATCCTTAACCCTTAAGAAATCAGTCAACCATTGCTCTCATTGCAACAACATTATCCTAATTATGCTTGTTTGTTATCAGTAGGTATCCTGACACAGCAGAAACAGCATTCAATATGTATTATACAAAATATATCTCACTATTACATCCGTGCAACATACCATTCCAAGTGTTTGTGAAGGGCAGAACCTTTTAAAAGCATATCCAGCAGGTGATCAGACAGTCGTTCGATCAATCACATTTATTACGGGCCAATCAGATAATGTAGTTTGCAGGCACTAGGGGTGTAAAGTTCAAAACAGGAGCCACACTGCAGAAAAAACTCCTGCCAAAACAAGTCAGAAGGGGAGTGAAAATATCCTTTCAGAAGAGAACTGCGGTCAAGGTCTGACAAAACTGCTACTGCAGCTGTTAGCACTGATGCTAATCTACGTACAAGTAGCAATTCCTGCTGCTGTCACACTCGGAGCTCCCGCCACTTCCTGCTTTAAAGGATGCTCATTGGTCCATGTCGCCTTGGGATGCTCTCAGCCATTGTAGTTTGGAGACATTTGAGGAGGATCCAGTTGCATTGCAAGGGAGTATATATCCTGCAATTTAACACAAATTAAAACATGCAAAACAGTCTTGAAACTGCAGTTTATTTTAGCATTTAAAGAGCAATCATTGTGTTTTTTTTTAGTTTTATATTCTCTTTAGTCTGTTTTGTGATAGAACACATCTATGCACAAGACAAAAAGACTGCAGTATTAGGACTTGTCTCTCTTCTCATTTGCTCTAAAGGCAGTAGCTGCACAAAATGTCTTCACCTGGTCCCTTAAAAAAGCCCAATGGATCAGGGTAGCAAGCCCAGTGCAGAGCAGAGGCTGTATAATGAAGGCACAGTCATTGACAACATGGCACCGAGCTGCTCTTAACTTAGAGTGGACCAGTCAACCAATCAGAGTGGGCATTGTTAGGCATTGTTAATAAATAATTATCAAGCTGCAGCTTTATCTAAAATTAACATCAGTGCATGATCACTGATCATCTGTTACTGCTTCAGTGGTAGGTTGTTCATAACTATCTATATCACACTTCTATATCAAACCATATCGCAGAAGTGGCCAATTTAAAAGTGTCCATTGAAAGTTAACATGCCAAACGTGTTTCTGGATATGTTCATTGTAACATCATAATATTTACTGTTCATGGCACTTTAGGGAATGATAGAGGAAATATTTTAATAGTTGCCTTAGGTTGACAATTCACAATGACATCTTCCTCTCGTGACAGGGTTGGGTTCTGTTTAGTGATACATCTTAAAGGATAATAGGAAAGGTTAGGTTGTTGGGTGGCCTTCATCACAGGTGGGTCGTACTTGAATGCATAAAAGGAAAATTGATCTCACAAAGAGCAGTTGGTAAATGATTTATTCATGACCTCCCTCCTCCTCTTTATAACAAGTTCGCACAAAAGAGCTTTTCTCCACATCTTCAGCTTTTAAGTACTACACGTGTTAAATGAATCTCTGTAAATAAAGGGATAAATGATGAGAGATGAAAAGGTGCTATTTGTGAAGTGTCAGTCTTGTGATGCCTCTGCGTGCCTCTTCCATTTCCCCTCCATTTGCATGATTGTCAACATTTTGCATGAAAGTGTCAGTTCAAAGTGTTGCGGCTTACTGTAGACTAACTGTAGTTATCCCCACTTTCTGCTGTCTTTTCTCTGGTGCTCTGCGCGGGATGACACTCTTCCCTTCTTTTATCTCTACGGACCCTTTCTCCTCCAAAAACTGTAGGTAGAAACAAAGGTACAGCAATCCTTTTTTCCCCTACTGTACTCTCATCTCTGCGCTGCAAGAGCTGTGCGTGCGTGTGCCTGCGTGTTTCTTTGCCTTTTTTGTGTGTGTGTGTCGAACTTGCGCTTGTGCTGCCGCTGGTTAATCATTCATTATGTGTGTTCATTAAATGTGTGCTCATCTGTGAGTCTGGGAAAGAAAGTGAAAAATCTGGGGATGCTGCAGCAAGCGCCCCATTCACTGTTGCATGAAGGGTGAGTGATTGAACAGAGAGATGAGAGGAGATGGAGAAAAATACGGTGCCAGTTCTTGAGACTAAGTGATTATCGCTGTTTAATATGAAATGATGAGTGCAATGAAAGTACGCCTTGTGATGGATTATTCAGCGCAAACAGGAAAAAATCAATAATTGAACATCTATGTGAGGATGAGTTGAACATGCCTTTGTGTTTACATCTACGAGAGCATTTGTGCACGCGTCTGTGGAGGCGTTTAATTGGATGTGACAGCTCTGTGTACTTTGAAAAGGACCTGATTGGTGGATGTGACCTGACATTTGGCTTCATCTGAACGAGGTCATTGCTGTGGCTTCTGTATATTGTAACCATGCAAAGAATATCCTCATTATTCATTTATCAAAGCCATGCGATACACTGTGCAGTTGTTTGTGTGGTCGTGTGTCTTGTACTTGTGTTTGTGCCTCTTTTAGCCACATGGAGGAAAACAGTGATGTATGATAACATGCGATGATTGACAGCAGTTTAATTGTCTGAAAAGTAGCCACAGTGGTGGAGTGACTTCAATGGATATATGTGTTTTCTGCTGCAGATATTTTACTTAAAACTGATGTGTGTTCTCTCTGAAGTTGTTTTTCCTGTCTTAAGCAGAGACGCATCCACTCCAGCCGTTCATACTGTACAAGGTATCTTTAATGTTATGGTAAATAATGAGCATTATCACATCAGATACTCAGGCTTGGATGCAGTGCTTTCCATAAATGTAAATGATAGTCAGCTAGAGGGAAAAAGTAGAGAACCAGGTCAGGTTGAGTTGATTAATTCACCACTGTACACATGTTTGATGGGTGGAGCCCCATCATTCATCATGAGTGCAAAGCGAGGCCTAGAATCTTCACTGTTAACAATATGCTTGTGCAAGGTCACCACAGGGATTAAAGTACCAAAGTAAGGACACATTTTTGGTTTTTATTTTTGTGGCCTATACCATCAACAATTACATGTGAGTAAGATCACCTGACACTTTTGAAATTTCGTGTTTTGCTATACCAACTGGTTTATTGCTTGTTCAACAGAGAAGTACAAAAATCTCTCAAGGAACAGTGGAGTATCATGAAGTAAGGACATCTGCATGTCATAACTTTATGATTCATTTATTATCTGTTTTATTTATGTGAGCTAAAAATTCTTTCCTATATTACAAGGCAATATATTTAAGAATACTAACTTAGTCACAAAATGCAACTGATGTAATTTAAAAAAGCTAATTCAGCCCCCTCCAACATTATCTATTCAAGGTTCAGCCAAAATCTAAATTTACAGCTCTTCAAATTACATTACACACACAAAGTACTTACATTTAAATACTAATTGTAAAGAGACGACATAAATACATTGTAGTTTTACTGACTGGACCACAAACACACCTTGTGGATATGTTGTGTGGCAACATGATGCTTAGCAGGGACTTCAGAACTGGATTAATTTGACCAAAAGGGCTGAAAACAAAGTTTTAGGGATTCCCCCGCTGCTTCTCTAAGTGGATTACAGAGAAGACAAGTGGATGATTGAGTGGATGGTTTATTAACATCCCAAAGGTGAGCATGAAGTTAAAGCAAAGGAGATGAAAGACCTTGACTCCATGACTCATCTGCTGATGATGACAAGCTTTTGGTTAATTATCGAAACATAGTGAAACCAATAAATTTTAGAGTTGGTTTAAAATTAAAAAAAAAAAAAAACTATTAAAATGTAGAAATATATGCACCATTGAAGGGAAAGGTATCCTGGGAGATACAAGGTGTGAATTGAACATAAATGTGCTTACAAAAACAAAGAAGTCAATTCAACTCCCCAGTGAATTATTCATAAAAGTGGTTTTATAATTGTATCATCATTACAAAAAGATCAACTAAAATGTAGAAATAAATACACTATAAGTAGGCAAGGTGTTCGAGACAGATACAGACGTTAATTGAAAATAAATGTCAAAGCCTAGCTGAATTAAAATTTCTAATTAACAATAATTATCTAAAATATCGACCTTGTATTCCTATTTGAGCGTTGAGTCAACAAAAAGTAGCTGGCTATTTGGCTGGCAGCCAGTGCTTGTGGAAAGCCCTGTGGATGGGAGTACACAAGTTTGTTTAACCATCAGCTCTTGGAGAGATGGTCCCAAGCTCAGTCGGAGACCCTCTTCAGCATACAGGCATCCTTAGTGGGCATCTCTTGTGTCACAGCTTAGGAGAAATTCAGCTACACATCCTGTTACAGCTACATCACTCAAATTATCATGTCAAAACCATTAGGAGCATCTATCTATGATTTTAATGCAAAAAAAACTTAAGTTGTTTTGCAAGTCAAAGGCTTGTTTTAGGAGAAGAAGGGGGTTCAGCAAGCCTGAGAAGAGTTTTAGATCAAGATTCATTCTATTTAGTAAACCAGGCCATACAAATCTGACAAGCATACCATCAATTGTATTTAAACACTATTGTTTATGTAGCTTTCTGACCTAATATTGGAGCACCTTTTGATTCATACCTATAAATAAAGCATTTTGGAAGTGAAAAATTGGTTTAGTAACATCTACTATTTACTCACCTGAACATGTGCTCCATATCTGACTCTGCACTGTATCTCCCTGTGGATGAGCTGAAACCAGAAACAGAGTTCCCTTACACTTGCATAACAACAGCAAATTAGGTAGCATGGAGGTTGAGCAGTGTGTACTGAGGCGTCCTGCAGCGGTTCAGTTGTTTGCACCGTTGCATAACAGATCAAGACGGACTCAGGTTGGGTTCTTGCTCTTGTTGTGTCTGTGGGTGTTTCCTCTGGGATTTAGGGTTGCTTTCAAATGTCCAAGAACATAAAAATCAAACGTCTAGGTGGAATTCTGAACAGTGTTTGAGGTGAATAATGATCTCTACATCTATATTAACCCTGCTTTGATAGTCCATTTGGACCCTGACCCCTGAGAGGAATTAAAATGAATTTATAATGCTGTTAAAAGTGGTGCTACTTACATACACAATCAATTAGTTATAACCATTAAAGATAGACAGGAGGATGATCCTTCTACACTCACTTAACCATGTCAATGTTGAGGTTACGTGATGTTTTATTGAGAAATATGTTATGTTAAATGTGGTGGTGCCTTACAGCAGGTCCCTGTGCTATTAGATTCATGTCTCTGCAGGATGTACTGTAAATGGCACAGTGGTCAGAGGCCACAGTAAGTGGGACATCGGGGACAACAGACTCCAGCATAGACCCATGAGGACTGAGTGAAATGAGTGTGGGGAGGGGCGGAAAGCCAAAAGATGAAGGAAATAAAGGAGTATGAGTACAGCGTCACAGAAGAAAGTGCCAGGGGATCACACCAGTGTTGTGAGGCCACATGTTTCCGATGAGCAATATGGAGCACCTCTGACTCTGGGTGTATGCCGCATGCAGCCCGAGCCATAAATCGAAGAAGTTTTAGCCCTTTGATATCTGTAAAACCCAGATTGTTGTTGGCCCCAAGATGCACTTTTTGTGATGCATGGCTTCAATGCTAGAGAAGAAACTTTATCTAAGCCATGGCAGTGGACCAGGAAGTGTGCTCCACTTAGCAACATTGCTCTACTTTGCAACAATGCTGCATGATACCTGCAGACATGCAAAGTTTTATCAGCCCTTCAAGGCCAAACATTATCTCCTTCTTTAGATTTCATGGGTTGAAAAGGAGGTTCATGGGGGGATGGGGGGTGGGGGGGTTGATTAAAGTTAAGTTAACCTGGTTGTAAATGGGACAATTGCACTCGCTGATTTTGACAGATGTACTGCCAATTACCAATCAAAGACCTCATTTGCAGCTCACATGTAATCACGCATGTGTCATGCAGATAATTAGGTTGGACCTCGTTTACACGCATTGATAATTATGTGTACTGCTTATCATAATAATGTGGAGATTGGCTAACCATATTTACAGTAAGTATGAAAGCAGTCAAATGTGTCAGCTGTTGCATGTGCAGCCTCCAGATGTGATGTGCTGGAGTCAGTCAGGCCCAGATGTTATGTGTGGTTCCTCTATTAACATTCTCAAGATACATACTGGAAGAGGGATGCTCTGTGATGAATTCTTTTTCTTTAAAATTGTGAAGTATTGCCTTTATTGTGCAGTGATGTCAAGCTGGTGGCACATTTGCATATCCATGACTACCAACTATAAACACTGTAATAGAATTTACTCTCCTTTCTATGATCACTAATTTTTAAAAATCTGACATCAATTTGTTCATCTTTGACCCAAGCTCTTGCTTGTGAAGAATTTACATTTTTCTTCCATCTATGTTGGATCAAAAGGACCATTTAAATATATGTCACAGATATTATTTTTATTATATTATTAATGCAGTAAAAGTTATTAAATTTAAAGACCTTGTGGAATTTCCGACAAATCCTACATAAAGCGAAAAACAAACCACTACCTGTAAATATTCCAAAATTATTCACAGAAAGGGAAGGGGCACACAATTTAAGGGGTAAACTTAATTTTAAAGTCATGAGGGTGTGTATAAAAATGAAAAGTTTTTGTATTTCTGTCTGTGGTGTGAAACTGTGGAATAGTCTGAATGTGGAGCTTAAGGAATTGGTCATCGGTTAATCATTCTCCTTCCCACTTTGGCCAAGCTATTCTCCAGGCTTGTGGTAAAATTAGGTGGGCCTCCTAATCTTGAGATTTTCAGTATGGGATATAAAGCCTACCCTGGTAGCCTGAAAATAAAAAGGCAAATGCACTACAGCTGTGTTATAAGGTTAATAAGCATCCAGTGGGAAACAGTCTTCAGGCTAAAAACTCTCTAGCTGTCCTTGCAGATAAATCTTTGATAATGTATTAATTTAAATGTTGAAGATGTATTAATTTAATGAAAAGCTACACAGAAAGGCATTCATGAGTTGTTTGTTTGTGGCTGCTGGCTTGATAAAATCACCATTAAACACAATCACACCAGCGATTAGTCCATTAAGTGCTTTCGTTGTTTAGGATAATTCCAGTTAAATTTATAGATTTGAGTGTACCATGGAGACATTTCTATTTATTTAGTAGTGGCATCCACTGGAAGCTGTTTTGCAGTTCAACCAGTCACATGACCTTTTTTCATATCTCACCTGTCAGGAACAAACCTCTTATCTCCAAAATTGTTACTTTATAGGAACTGAAAGAAAACCCAATGCTGAATGAATGAATGAATGAATGTTGTATTTCCTGATAACAAAAACCTTTTTTGTATTTTAATTTGGTTAAACGCTTATAAAACTCCTTCACAAACATGGAAGGTGACCAATAGCACTTCGTCACTTAAAAAAAAAAAAAAAAAAAAAAGGAGATAGCACGTCACCTGTGGTCTGTAAAATAGTAAAGCCACCCAGGTGCTTAAATATACAAAATTCAAACTTAATTTCCTAATTTATTGGTTTTAGTTCGGAAAATAATATTGATTTCTTTTGGTAAAGTCAACAGGAATATTCTGTCAGTCTGAGAGTCAAATTTGCTCTCGGTCAGCAAGTGTTGTATGGTATTAATTTTAATGTTCTTTGTTCCTCTGATAATGAGCAAAAGTTGTTTAGGCCAAGCACATGAGCTGTCAAGGGAATTGCACACACGCATATATATAATATACATACATATATAATTTTCAGTCAGAATAATTGAAGATTAATGTTGAAAGCCATCCCCCTCATGCTCACTAATATATAACCTTCAGTGTAATTTGCTCTCTTGGCCACAAGTTTTAAGACAGTGTTCAGACATAAGGCCAACAGGTTTAAGTTCATCAGAATTTAGTGATGCAGTGTAGGATCGCCAAACTGTAGAAATCTCATTTAATGGTTGTTATTCTTTTAATCCATTAGCCATCTTTACTGTTGAGTGAAGAGGTTAGTTCTGAACCCGACCCTTGAGAAACATTAAACTGTATTTTAGGTCCAAAGCCCCTTCTAATACTGCCATCAGTTAATTTCCATTTTCATACATGTTTTCCTCAGTTTCCTCAACCTGCTTTGTCGACCACCACAGGGGTCAGGACCTTCTATTCCAAAACCACTAATCTAATCCACTGCTGGGACCTGCGAGTGAAGCACTGATCCAAAGCAATAGCTTGGCACATTTTCTGCCAACACATGAAAAAAAAAAAAAAAAAATCCTGAAACACACTTTGGCCACGTTGTCCAGATCATGATGGTCCATACTGCGCTCACTGACTCATGACATCATTATTTTTCCCCTCATGTCCAATCAGTGATGTGGTTTCAGTGGACACCTGGAGGGTGTTCATCAGCGTATGACTGTTCAGCCCAAGGTCAGAGATGAGGCTCAGCGCTTCAGCCCGCAGAGCTCGCTGCCAGCATTACCTAATGGCTTTCCTCTGAGTACAGAATCATCTATTATGTGCGTGACAAAAGCTCAGTGTAGTGAGAATTTTGCTTGAATGCACACACACAATGAGGAAGAGGGGATATATTGGTTACACCTTGTGATAATGCAATCCAGAGTTAATTTAAAACCGTGTTGACATGGTTTCATCAAAATGTAAGCATTGTGATTAAACATACTGCATAAAAATGTATTGTACTTTATTGCAGGCTATAGGGGAGAATTGCTGGTAGTTTCCTGGAATTGCACTTCCTTCCTGCACTTTAGATGATACAGTACTGCAATAGTTGCTTTGGACAGAACTTGGCAAAAGAGATGAGTCCACTTTAGAGAGCAGAGAGAGTGGGAGGGAGGAGAGGATGAAGGCTGGAAGTGCTGCCCAAGTCTAATCCCTCCTGCATGAAGGCTTAGGACTGAGAACTCACTCTTCTCTTCTGGAGTCCCACACTCATTTTCCAGCCTTTCCTTCTGCAGAGAACCCCAATGGTTGACAGATTTTAGCCTTCATGTTGAGTTTATAACTTATTTTTAAGTACAAAACTATTGATTTATATAAAGAGAAGGACCATGGTTCTTGTGAGACTGTTTCCAAAAAAAAACAAGATTCAAATAACATATTGTCCTTAGGATTGTTAAAAATGTACATTAAATGACTTCATTTGGAGTGGTAATGTTTGTCATTGATGATATGAAAGCACTAAGCAATGTAATTTTGCAAATAACAGCAAACATGTCAGGATCAGTCTGTGGAGATTATTTTTATGTTGATTTTAGCCTCTTTTATGCTAACTTACCCTGTAAAACATTATTGATTTTTTGTTCTCATGTTGGTGGGAAATAAGAATGGGCCTTCCTGAAGTCTAAAGTGAAGTTTTTTTAATCGATGACTGGAATTGGAAATCAGCAATAGTATAAACTTTATTAAGGGGACATAAGATCCATGCTCTGTATTTAAAACTACGTTGCATTTGATATACTAAATTAATTTAATTCTGATTAGTTGCTGACGGGACTGAGTGTTGATTTACTAGTTAGAAAATGCCCTACCTCTAATTTTGGCCTCTTTCCTTTAAAGACCTGATCCTCTCCCTAATGATTTATGATACAGCCATAGTCTATTAACAGAGGGCGATTTTGTTTGCATCTGTGTAGCTGGGCAGAGCAATATTGAGGAAAATTACATCGCAATATGCTTCCTTCTTGTGTTAGACTGTATGCGTCCGTTTTGCATCAATTAAATAAATGCTGCATATTTTTCTGTACACTGGTTGAAACTTCAGTGAATGAATATATACATTCACTATTGCCTCCGCCACGGAGGTTATGTTTTCGTCGGCGTCTGTCTGATTGTCTGTTTGTTTGTTTGTCTGTTAGCAAGATTACACAAAAACTACTGGATGGATTTACATGAAATTTTACCAGAGGTGTGGTTTGGTCCAAGAAAGAAACCATTACATTTCGGTGCTGATCTGATCCAGATTGAAGTCACAAAAACACTGAAGTTTATAACGGCAAATCCCATTCATTTACGTCATTTTGGGAATTGTAGTTTATTTACAAACTGACGTCAACGATTTTTAAGCCTGTCTGATTACATTTCCCAGCTTTCCTTGCAATGCCAGCGGAGGAGCTAACACAACGGCTAACAATAGCCTGGTAGATGGGCACATTTTTTCCAACTTTGTAACCGGAACGCTGATACCTCAGAGATCACGTCATTCACATTCCCCTCTTCCCATTTGTAATGTAAATGGAACGCAGCATTCTCCACATGAACAGACATGAGCGGAGACTCGGCTGTCCAGTCGGAGCGCAAAAGCCACTGCAGTAACTGAGCTGCTTGGCAGAGGTCTGCACTCTCATAGTGCTTTTTAGTTTGGGTCTTAAACCTTCATGATTGAAATCTATACCCTCAAGTACTTTCACTGCCCTCTGACAACAAGCTCTATGTCTGAAATTAAGTTTAGTCTACCTGATCAACGCTGTGTTATTAACCTCCCAGTAAACAAAATCATACCACTTGGTTTGTCAAACAGCGTGTCAGGGTAAAACAAGTTACCCATTTAACTGATGACTCTAAGAATGCATGGTTGTTGCAGTCAATAACGTTTCTGCTCTTAGAAAGTGTCCTCATGAATATTTTTGGTCGGGTTTTCTGCAAAGATTGGTCAAATGGATATTTATGACATTGTAATACTCTGGAAAAAATACAAACAAAGAAAAGTCAAATTTGGCTATAAGTCCCAATTTCATATGGTCTCACTTTGAACCATAAGACTGCTGTGCTGAGTATATGAAAACAGCAGTCAGTATGTTTATCATGCTGGAGATGCTCATACTTTGCATGTGGAGTGCTCAGTGTTATGGTGAGCTATGGCGATAGACAGACCTGTCATGGAAAAAAGAAAACTAGCAGCATGACTTGCTTTGGTCACATGACAGCATTGCATGCACTACAATGGGGCTACCTCATGTTTACCCTTTGCAGTTGTGATGGTGAAACAATCCATCATTTAGCCCTTCACTGTGGTGCTGAAATAACACTGACTCCCTGCACTTTGGATGATACAGTGCTGCCACAGTTGCTTAAGACAGAACTTGGCAATGGCAATGAGTCCACTTTAGAGAGAAATGAGTGTGGGTGGGGGGAAGGGAGGTGTGGAGGGATGGAGGTTTGAAATGATGCCCAAGTCTAATCCCTCCCTGCATGAAGGCTTAGGACTGGGAACTTACTCTCCTCTTCTGGAGTCACTCTCCCTAATTATCCCCTCAAAGTCCTGCTGCAAAGTTCACACAAGACACAATTCTTCCTTTCCGCCTCTGTCACACCCTCTCTGCTTCTCTCCCTTCCTCCCTCTGTGTGTTTATATATATTCTCTCTCTCTCCGCCTGTCACCCCTCCTCTAACTTTGACTCCATCTCTCTCAGTCTCCCTCCCTGCCTTTGTCTCAACCTATTCATCTCTGTCTGTTTCTGTATTCTAGTAAGCTGTTCTCACTTTCTCTCGTCTCCTCCTTCTCTACTTGATTCTGTCTTGTGTTGCTCCGGTTCAAAGTATTGAGCGCCATGGGTTTGGGAGAGTTGTGTTAGTTCTTGCTCTCTGTCCACAGATGCTGTCAGGCTTCAATAAGATTAATGAATTACACTGCCTGTCCACCTCTGGGCTGCCTTGTCAGTCCACTGGATAATGCAGGAATTAAACCAGAGATGTCCCAGTTAACTCTGAGCCATACTGGGCAGAGATATTACCAGACAAGAAAATCATGGTTGATTAAACTGACACTGACACATCCACAAACAGATTGTTCCCCTGTTACATCAAGATAAATCTAAACAGAGACAGAGCTGTCAGTGTGCTCTGGTTTGTCATCCAAATAAATCATAAAATATAATTACAGGGTTTTTTCTGTTTTGGAAAGATTATATTTAACCCAGCAATGTTCTGAAATAACAAATGACCTAGAGCTGATCAGCATGCACCTGCCTAACTCCATATGATATCTGAATAAGTATGTATATAAAAACAAAAACATGAAGTATTTAATTAAAAGAAAAGCAACCTAAGATCATTACTGTTTTTCTGAATTAACCATTCATAAAGCCCGCCCTCCAGGAAGCGATCCTCTGTTAAGCCCCACCCTCCTTAGTTACTGTTACTAGCTTTGACAGTATCTGTTGTTGCTGATCTCTCTCTCATTTAAACAAATTTAAATTACTCACATTTCAACCAGCTTTTGTTAATTCATTTGACTCTTTCCCAATTTCTACCCAAGTGAAAGATTAAGCACAAATGTACAGTAGGGTGTATAAAGAAAAAACAAAATCTATATGAGTCTTTCAAAACAATTAAAATTGTAACAGCAGTAAATTGGACTCTGCCTACACAAAAAGCATTTGATTGTGTAGCCCGACACCTCTTAGAAGCTGTGATCAGGGATTCTCGGATTCTGATTGGTTGGTCTGTTAACCAATCAGGGAGCTGACAAAAGGTCAATGTACCAGATTAATATCCCAAAAATAAGAGAATTTCTCTATAAAAAATGTCCCCATTTACAAAATTAATGAGACAGTTCTTTATAAATTGCAATATGAAAGCAGCAGTGTTTAGTTTTTGGGGGGTCTTTGGCTCTAAAAAACAAAATTATCTATCAGTATCTTGTTATTTGAGGCCATCTGAGAGACTGTTAGACATTTATGCCCCCTCTGGCTTAGTAGCTCTCCGGCCAACATTGGCTCACATTAGGAGTGCCTCCATTGGCTGCACTCCTAAGGTGCACCCGTTTTTTGGCCAATCAGGGACGGCAATCTAAGTGGCTGCTCTGCTAAGGAATGCTGAGAACTGTAAATTATGGCTGAGGTACCTGTCAGCAAAGTCACTATGACAACAACTGCCCACACAGATAACAACCAAATAAGACGAGCGTGAACATCTGTTTGAGGTTTGAGTGGTGGAGACTACTGTGTGATGGCATCGGTCTGAAGCAGGACCAAGACTTGGCAACATTAAGCTGCAAACAGATTATCCTTTTCATATCTACACATGTTTTGATTGTTCATAATGGAATGGCAGTTCATGAGAGGATACCATTTATAGCTATTTTGAGGCTAACGGCAGCTACAGGTGTTCTTTTTAATTGAGCTGGTGCTGTGGAGTTAGCTTCAGCTTCACCAGACTGCTTGTAAAACTTCTTTGAAAATAAGCAAAGGAGTAATAAGACAGCATTAGGCAGCTGTTTAACTTTCATAAACTAAACCTTATGGTTAGTTAATCAGTGTATTGTCAGATCTATAGTCAAACTGAGTTCCAGCACAATATCACGCAAAAATAAAACTACATGAGGCCTCTCCCCCACCACTGCAAATAATGGATCAGGCTCCTTTTCTCTTTGAAAGTAATTTATGAGATTGTCCAAATATTGAGTATTTGAATAGACCTGATCTCCTCAATCAACTAATCTGCCATCGGACTGGAGGGAATCACCCTTTGTATCCAGTGCTGGTCTGTTTCTGACAGCAGTTCACAAATATACTTCACCCTCAAAGACAGCAGTGGGTCATTTATTATTTATTCCAATAGATAAATAATAGAAAAAAGTCTTAGCTGTAAGAAAGATACTGCAGTGTGTTTGCTGTGTTCCATACAAACTCTATGTGTGAAGTGAGACACACAGGGTCACATTGTGCCACCTAATTTCAAACGGCAATCTTGGGAGCAAATGTGATTAAAGGCCGCGAAGAGTCAATGTGTGTTAACGTCTCAGGGTTGGCCAGTGGCATCCAACAATGCATTTATGGTCCCGCAGTGACGCATGTTTTGACACAAGTCAACAGCTGCCTGTGTGTCATGCACTTTGGTGACTCATTCGCTGACTAGAGTCTTGTTGTTTGAATCAAACTAACTTTTCGAAGAGCATGCATATTAAAGATCAGATATTGATTTTGGTGATTCATTGATTTTAGTTGTGCAGCGAATAGGCTGATGTCTAAGTCTTAAGAAGAACTTTAGACATCGAGGTCTGTTTACAGGGCTCTGGGACAACCAAGGCCTTTAAAAGTAGGGCAAAAAAGTTGAATAAACTTTGGTGATCACGTTAGTTGGTCCAGTTTGAGCAAGAAATCAAGACAATGAAACTTAATACAGGAGAAAACAAGGGGATAAAATCTGAAACTGGAGATCCTCCCATGACGCCTGACAAAGGCTGTCTAATGGTGTTGAATATGCCCCTACAAAGACAACAACCCTGAGTTGATGACCAAACTGTTAGTGACTGAGCTGCATGCTTGACAAAAGAGAGGAACTTAGGAAGAAAAACACTCGAGCATGTGAATCTCTTTTACTGACACTAACAAGCCGAGCATCACAGGTGACCTTGTAGTTTACACTTCAGATCTATCATCATTTTGGGAGAAATTAAGTCTCTGGCAAATTCAGAGAGTAGACATTAAATTATAAGTTTACAAAAGAAACTTAAGCCTTTTGAGTTGCTGTCTGCTCAAAAGAACTCGTGGAAAGGCAAGTATCTTGTGTGCAATGACCTTGCCTACAAAAGGGAATTTTGTGAGAATCTTAGAATAAATAACTTTGCCTTGCATTGCCAAGTCAAAGTAGTCAACATTTATTTGACACCTCAACTAGTTGCTGATGCTGTCACAAATAAAACCAAGAGACTAGGCAAAAATGTATATTTGCAAAACAGTGTAAATGCTGTTTGGTAGCAGGCAATTTAAGGCATTAAGGTGGCATTAACAAGAGCTGATTGACAGCTCCTCGTTATTATTGCCTAATCATGTGATGTGGACTCTTCAACTTTAAGCCGAAAGACAGCATAGTTGACTAGTTGATTAGTCAATTTACCAATGCAACCCTTAGTTTATATATAAGTCCAATAAAAAATATAGAAAGACCTAAATCAGGTTTAAAGGACTGTGACCTTGGTGTTTATAATAGTGAATTTTAGATTGTCTTGATTGTTACACTCTCTCAACAATGTTAGAAATGCCTTGGCAGAGGTTTGTGCTCATGGAGCACTACTAATTTTATTTAGGATTTCCTGTTGTTGGAAAAATAGGGTCTCGATGGACATGATGACATACAAGTGTGTTTGAAAAAAATTCTAGGTAGCGTACCCTTAAACTGTGGTATTATTTCTTGATGGGAGTTCTTGTAGGCAGAGAAAACACCCTTTGTATTTGGTACAGTACTTCCCTGTTTGCGGCTGATTCTGCGTCACAAACTTTTACAAATTATGGCTTACCGAGGGAGAGGAGAGAATTTTCTACTGCATCTAATGTACTTAGTGGCCATATGGCGCTCATACCACCCCACTTCAAAAAAGCTGAACTATCCCTTTAAGTCCTGCCTCAACTTGTCCTAGCTATCTGTCGGGAGAGTGATCTAAAACTCAGCTGAGACGGCGTAAACAGTGGGGCAGCATCCACAGTTTGTACAATTCTTTTTTACAGTCAGTGTGAAACACAGGGCTATGGCCATAGTAAGATGCAGCCAAAACTTACAGCAGACAGGGCCTTGGTCTGAAACCTGTAGTGCTGTGAGTAGGAGCTGACACAAGCCCAAACCAATTTGCATCTAGTGACCTGAACAGTGACTGCTTCACACTTCTGTTCATTTCCTATCTAGCCAGCCTTCTGGTTTGTCTTGGTCTGTCGACAACTTTTTGCAATTTCTGTTCATTTATGTCTTTATTTATTTGAAATCACAACACAGTGAAGAGAAAATACTTTTCTGGTCAAAATTCTAAACACAGTCCTGCCACCTGTTTTAGCTTTTTCCCTCCACAGACTTTGTCCTTACCCTACAGACCCTTGGTTGCATCTTTAAAATGAGGCCTCTGCCCTTCCTCGTCCCTTGTAATGCAGAGGATATAAGCACAGTCACAGAGAGACATTGAGGTTGGTTTTGTTTGCATCAACATTGCGCCATGGCTGCAGTAAAAAAGGGTTTTCCTTTCATGCGTCAGGCGACAGTTTCAGAGCACCAGCTGGCGCTTATTGGCCTTCGTGCGCGTTGGAGGTGCTGTTGATGAACGGCTATTTAACGGGCCAGACACTCGCCCTGAAATTCAGTTTAACTTTGCCTCTGCTCATTACTCAGTCTGCAGCACAATCCTCGAGGTGGGTTTTCAAAGTTGCCAAAAATTGAGGGCAATGGTCAAATTGATTTCAGTGCGGACCGGCTGATACACACAGTCAGAAAATCTGAGCTGTGAATACAGATCTCATCCAATAAATGTGGGCTTCCCTCTGCAGCACATTGTGTCTGAAAGCATGCTGATTGGCTGCAGTGTTGTTGTTGTTTTTTTTTTTAACAGAGGTGCTAGACCGTATATTTTCAGGCTTGTTCCTGAAAAGTAGAGGTAACAGGCAGAAAGCTGGGCTAATGAGGAATGAAGTAAGTTTCACTTTGGTTTCATTACATTTGTTTCTAAAATCTGAAGAGGTATCGATCGTCCTCTCTAATTTCCTTTACACGTTTTACTCATTTTCTCTGCTTCCATCTTTGCTCTCATTCTTCCTTGTGTCATTTCCCTTTAGATCTTTTGTTCACACTCATGTTCCTTTCTGTTATTCAGCTTTTTATTTTTTATTTAGTTTGCATAATTCTCTATCACATCTTGCTCCTCCTAGTCCCTTTCTTGTCCCCTTTGTTTCGAGTCATTTCCTGGATCTTTGGTGTCCCTCGCTCACAAAACAGTGTCAGCTGCAGACATAAATTGTTAAATTGTTAGGCAGACACCAACCTCCCTGATGCCAACCTGGCTATTTTTCTTTTTGTATCATCTTTATGTGTTGTTTTCATTCTCTTTTGGCCTTGTGCTCTCTTTACTCCTCTCCCTCTGTTCTCTTTCTCTCTCACTGTGATGCTGACCTCTGGGATCAACCGAGCAAAACTGATTCCTACTTTTTCACGGATCACGAGTGCGTCAGCAGTTATGCAACATGGAGAGAGAGAGAAAGAGAGAGACAGAGAGAGGGAGAGGGGAGAAGAAGGATGTGAATACATAACTGACATATTTGTCCATTTTTTATTCCTGCTTATCACCTACAGAGTATTATTTTAGCCCAGCCACTTCCTCATTACACTGTTTGATATCTTTGTATGGAATATTCAGAGCATAATTATTGGCTTTGCTGCAGGGCAAAAATTAAAGATGCACTGTTGTATGAAAAGCAGCAAATAAAAAATCTGCTTACACATGTTCATACAAGAGTGCAACCTTATAGAGAGAATTTGTGCAAGTTAAACAATTTTACACCTGTGAAAATGAGATGTTTCGAGCTGAATGATGAGACACAATGCATCTCTATATTTCCTTTGTGAAGACATAGTGGCCACACTACCAGAATTATACTCTTTGACATGATGCTAGAGAAAAATCAAGTAATTGTGGAACTTGTTTGTTGCAGCCTCTTAAATGCATGAAAAAAAATCATAAATTGCACAAGGCTATGATGTCATAGCCCCACCTCTGCATGAACCTGGACAACAACAGAATCAATGGTGAAAAACAGTGTTGTGTTCATGCTACTGACCGCGTTACAACTTTAACCGTAAAATCTTCTGCTCCTCTGCAATCACCGTGAGCAACAAGACGACTTGGAGAACAGCATTCTCAAGTGTTTAATATCACTCATGATGTATGTGGACACTTCATGTCTTCCTCTCTGGTTTTGGTGTATGTCTGCAGCAGCGTAACAGTGCCACTTACAGGCCTGGCATATATACTACAGTGTTTTCAGTGTTTTCACGTGGACAGACACATTTTTTGAAACATTTCCGTCTTTACAGAGAACGTTTAGAAAACAACTACATTTTCGTCTCCGTGTGGACTGGGTCTTAGCTTTCTGCTGTTTTTATGAGGTTTAAACTGTCTCTTTGTGGGGCTAAAAACTAAAGAAGCCTGTGCCATACATCCAGAAAGTGAGTTGAACCTACCAGTTTCAACCCCTTTGTCAAATGTTACCTACATGTTTCAGCCATTTGGATGACGTGCAGGAGATTTGTTTTAATTCTTAATGATTAAGAACAATACATTTCCCAATATTTGGTGTCGAGGACCTCCATTTTTTATGTCACACTCGCCATGGCACTAAAAAGTTATCAAAATTATTGAAACATCACAAAGAAATAATAATACTGATAATAATGAAATGCTATCATATATAATATCACATTTCCCAATTTAGACTGAACATTTTGAAAAGATTTTGTGGGCATTACTAAAATGAGTGGTTCTCACTGTGCTTTTTCTGTGCAATAGCCCTATTTTCTTAGTCAACATCAACACATTACAATACTGTCCCCCACAAAATCTCACTTGAAAATAAAGCTTTTTATCCTTAGAGCTTGATATGATGCTCGACAAAAAATACCCCTTGTTACTTCCATTTATTGTAGCATGTCAAATAAGACTTTTCAAATACATAACTTTGTCTACAAGAGGAAGTACTGCTACACTGAGTGAACGCATAAGAAGAAAAATTGAGAGATGCTGTGAATTGTTTGTGCAGACTCTAAGACCTTATGAGCAGGATTTATGCAAAGAACTAGGTTAAGTTGTGGCTCGGAGGCCTGTATTGTGAGAGTCTAAGTATGAGCGCAGGAAGGCTTAGGAATATGTGGGAGCGAGTGCGCCTGTGCAGGGCATTTGTGTGCCTGTGCAGAGGGGGTGACATGTGTAGATGTGATGGCTGCAGCCATGCATAGATGTTCACACCAGGGAGAAAGTAAACAAACATGGCAGCCGAATGGTAAGAAATGCAATAACCACAGTCAGAGTGCAGAGCCTCTTACTATCTCTCTTTCTGTTTGTCCCCTAGTTCCTGTTTGTTAGTTCAGGCTACATGGTTATTTTTTAGGTTTTGTTCATCTGTGTGCTTGTTTCTCCAGTTGTTTTGCTGCTTGCAAGATACCTTGGGAAGTATAAAAAACATTTGAAGACAACATGGCAGGAAAAAAGAAAGTTCAACTGGAAGCACATTTATAAAATTTTGAAGTTTCTAAATCCATAGTCTGCAGATTTTTACCATTTTTATAACATAACTTTTTGTGAGTATACAGTATTATACCTCTAAGCTCTTTTAACCTCATCTGAAAGATGACAGTTATTTTCTAATACTATCAACCATAAGAATATCTGCCTGCTATGTCAGACTTTATAATTCCACAATTCTCTCATCTTAAACCTATATTTTAATTTTTTCAGCAACTGGTTGTGGTGCAGTACTGCTAGCAGAAGATGACTTTAGTGCTAACTAAATATGTTATTTAATTGCCATCAGATAAAAAAGGAAGACAGACTCAGTAATGTCCTATGCCAAAGCCAGGGAGCTTAGAAACTACCTTCTTTTACTTCTTTTGTTAAGGTAGTGCTAAATATTTTTACAAATGAGAATTTCCATTATTTGTTTAAATAAAATGACAAAGTCAAATGAACATCATGTACTATTTCTTTGAGTAATTTTCTTTAAAATGCACATTGCTCCCACAAATACACTCTTCCTATTTAACCGATCAGTTCTGCTGCATTTGAGTGACACCTTCTCCTAATATGATACCTGTTCCACTCTAATTTCCTTTAAGGTGATGATGTGATAAAGATTATGATAATAACTGTTTGATCAACAAACTTCAGTACAGTCTCTGTGCTTGGACTGTTGACGTTAGCCAAACCTTCCACTTATCTGCAGTTTAGCTCCTGCAGCATAAGGGAAAAAATATTACCTGATAGCTTAGCAGTTATCATATCAGGTATTTTAAACAGGGTTTGTAGCTAGGCTTTCAAGGGAACATCGTTCTTCGAAGTTCCTTCTTGAATGGCTAAGTTTCAAGCAGTAAACTGTTAAAAAAATAAAGACAATGCCCAGGTAAATGTGCTGGCCTTTTTAAAATTATGTTAAAAGACAAGCAGCAGCATTTTTAAACAAAAGAAGACTATCATGTTGACGCTCAAGATTAATTTAATTTAATTTGGTGTTTGTGCATTTATTTAATCATCTGCACAATTACATGGGGACAGTGTTCACTAGCTGGTTTCCAGTTTAACAGCTTAAATGTGCAAATTAATGATAAAAGAAAATGGGAGAATGTAGATCTACTTGTGTTTTGGTCCCTGTTTTCTCTTCTTTATCAGTGTTCACTCTTTCTTTCCCTCTCTCATCAGTGACAGACTTACCTCCTCAGCTTTCTTGTCTGTGGAGTCTAACGTTTCATGGCAGCACTGCTGCCTGACAGAACGGCTGCTTTTCTTCTGACTGGAAGTTATTTCTACATGTGTCTGTGCGAGCATTTATCCGTGTTGAAGTGTGGCCCTCATACAGCTCGTCTTCTCTAACATTCTGACATCGATGACTACAGAAAGGTTGCTGCCTCAGTTGCAGAGGTATTTCATGTAAGCTGGTAAAATTTTGACCTGTGAGCTATGATGAAAGCAGTGGGTGCTTTTTAAAAGCGAAAAGAACCAGAGATAATGGAAAAAATGGCAGTGACTACCATTAGCATTAGAAGTACAATGTAAGTGATATGAAATGTTTAAAAAGGTGAAAAGAAAGAGCCATTCTTCAGCCATCAACCAAGGGCAGACTTTAGAGGGATGGGGAGTGAAAAGCTTTCATGGCCCTCCATTTGAAGGATATAAATATTCAAAAAGCTTTTATAATTCTACATGAGTTTTCATTCTTGGGATAACTGAACAGGTAATATGAGGCTGGTAAGGACCCAGAGGTTTTTCCACATTTTGGCACTTTTCTGTTTGGGTACTAAGTATACTGTCTAACTCTTAAGGGTGGAGGTAGACACTCTGCAGTTTATCAAGTAACTCCTCAATTTCCATATAGTTGGTGTGCACAGGGTGATGCCATGCACTCTGAAGCAGATCAGTCCCATTCTAGTCAGTCTTTGGGTTTTCACATTCTTTGCTGTGGCCTGGTCTCTGGAGCATGCCAAAGGCACTCCTTTTCACTGCTTTTTTTTGGGATATGCGGCAGGGCTATTTTCAGGGGAGTTGCCTCAAGCATGTGCCAGTCATCATAGAGAATATTGGGGTTGGTGTCCTTTTGTTTTTTTTTTGTTTTTTTTCTTTTATCTGAAACAAGTTTGACATGCTTTCTTTTAAAATTGTACCATCTCTCTACAATGGTTTCTGCATTTTAATTTTTAACCAAAAAGAAACCAAACAAAAAACATTAAAATGATTTATATTCAGTCCATGTAATGTGCTTCTTTTACTTGTAAAGTCTGTGTCTTGGACAGGGGGCAGTTTTGGGCAGCTTACTGGGCAAAGAGCACAAAGAATGCTCTGCTTTGTTGACTATGAAATTATGTTAATGGTATCAAATTAATTAAATTTGTGATGTAATTCTGTTTGGTATAGGTAATGAGTTTGTTGATACTGATTTTGAGACCAATTTCAAGGGCGTATTGGTCCAAACATGACATGAGGCATAGAAATCACAGAACATCCTGTACATCTCAAAATAAAAGACCACAGATTGTTTTGTTCTTCCATGTAAATGTGTGGTCTTGTGATCCAGCTGCTCTGCTCTTTCCCACTCAGTCTAGAGCTTAAGTGAACTAAATTGAAAAGTGCCATAATGAGTCCTATCAGTCCAGTACCCTCTTTTCAAATCTGTCAAATACTTTAATAGGGTTTTGGATAAAGGTCCAAAAAAGGTACAAAGTACACATAAACATAATAAATATATACAGTATGTATATATTAGAAATAAATCCCCCACTCTCCCTTGCAGGAAATCATGTACCCTTGACTGGAGGCCTTGGAGCTTGAGGGTTCGGCGCAGTATTTTAATAACTTCTGAACAAACATCTTTGATGATGTTCCTGGAAAACTGCTGGAGCCACTCTCCCAGTTTCAAGGTCAGGGCCCAGAGTCCTCCTACTACCACAGGGACTGCCCTCACTCCACACAATTTCTCCAGTTCCTCCTTCAGCCTTCTTCTTGTGTTTATCCACCACAACTATGTCTGGTTAGTTTGCCATTAACCTGCTGTACGTGGAAGTCCCAAAGGACCTTGGCTTGGTAGAAATATATAATTTATTTATTTATTATTTATTTATCTAGAACATCTGTCTCCAAAAAGTGATGGTGGACATACAGTATAACTACACAGCCATGAACACTTGATAATTTGATAACATGCTTGTGAAAATCAAAATATGCTTGCACGACTGGCATCACACAAGTAAAATGATACAGTGTCTCAACATGCTGGCCGATGCAGATTGATTCAAAAGTCCCCTTAAGGAACCAAACAGCTGACATCACTCAGGCTTCATTAACTAAGTGTATAAGCAAAATAACTGCATAAATGCAACGTTGCACAGATGGACTATATTTGACTTATCTTGGGCTTTGGATGAGGCTGGCTGTAAAAATGCAAGCAAGGTCAAAGTATATCACACCAAACTGCAGCAAACCATACTGTATCAAACCTGACCTCTTAATGACCATGCACTCTTTGTAGGATCAGGCCAAAACTACAGGCTTCACTGACCACAGTACAATCAGATCTTTTTAGAGAGGAATTACTATTACTTTAAATATTTATAGAAACCATTTTAAAACCAAACACTCCTCAGGTCATTTGCAAAAGAAATATGTTGAGAGTGCTGAAGTAAAAATATTCAGGCAATTAATATTCTACTTGCAAACATCCATGCCCACACGTTGGCACTCTAATTTGTAGCAGAAGAGCTCATAATTGGGTGCATGAGTGAGGAAACTCCAGCGATTGTGCTCAACAGAGAGAAATTATCATCAGTAGAATTTCCTTTTCCCCTTTTTCAACATGCCCTCAATTAACTGGGCAGTTGAGATGTCTAATGTGACCTAAAAGGAGACACAGCATATGCTTTGTTACAACCAAAATTAAAGAGAATCTCTAACCCTAACCCCTTCAGAATGAGACACGATAGAAGCCACGTAGCGCATGCCCTTGCTCTACTGGAGCCATTATGCAGATGATATGCTAATAAAGTCATCCGATTTGGTTCTGCTCAGGCTGCTGCTGCATTGAAGGCAAGATAATCAAGCACTGATCAGCTCCCAGCGCTCAGCTAACTCGCTTCTCATTTATGTGTGTGTTTCACAGTCATGTTTACATTTCTGTGCTGGATTGCCATTTTTTTTAATTGAGATTATGATTATGCTCACATGTTTGTTTATGTGGCAAAGCATCAGTTTGATGGGGGTTTTTTTTCTTCACTTTACAACAGAATGATCCTTGTGAGCGCTTTAAAGATCAAACTCTCTTTTACCATAGATAGAGGGATTTTGTGTTTACATGGATGCAGTGGCATTAAAACCATTAATCCTGGGGTTGGTGCAAAATATCAATACAGCAAATACCACATGATTTAGGGAGACCATCAGGGAAATGGTGGTCTTTTAGTAAGAAAAACAGCTCCATGATGCTCCGAACAGATTTTTCAGGCAGTTTAACCCATTACAGGACTAGTTTACAGGTCCTATGACAACAGTGACTCATGCATGAATAAGGTTAAAAGGCCATAGAAGAAGTTAACAACAGGATAAAGGAAGAAGGCAGCATGGTAATCTCAGAGTAAACTACATGTTAAAGGATGAAAATTTAATAAGAGCAAAACAAACACCAAATTGCATTCCAAATGAAACATTAATCCCAAACTTTTCTTATTTTCCACAGACCATTTTCAAGCCTGTAAACAGTTTAATGGTTTTAGTGGGCTAAGATTAACTGGAGGCCAAATAATCTTTTAGAAATATTAGCCAGTGCTGCCTTGCAATTTGAATTCAGCTTGGTCTGGACAATTGCAAAAGATAATACGAGTCCTTCTGAATACTCTCCAAAACTGAGGGCCTTGCTTGAAAAAAGGAGGTAACACAGATGAACCAAAGCAAAATGGCCAAATATCAGCCATCACTGTTACTCCTTTTTAGGACCAATTCACACGCGTTGAAATAGTTTAACATCCTTTTTGGGCATTGGAACACCAAGTTGACAGCACTTAAGTACATGCAATCTTACTTTGTATTCCCAATACACAATCAGTCATGGTCTGTGGTTCATTTACATTCAGCCAGTCTCCCTTTGTTAAGAATCAAGATATGTTATGTGGATTGAAGTGAAATGAATAGGGTTAATCAGACCCAAGTCAAGAAGGTAGCAGTGCTTTTTAACAGCTTTTCTCCTTCATTTTGTCATGAAGTGATATATGATTTAACTCATAAACCTGGTAGGGTGCTGTTAAATATAAAAAATCACAGCTTTTTTCAGGACAAAGAGTGAGAGTGAGTATTTTTTTATTTGCAAACAAGCCTCTTTAAAGAGCTCATTCTTCAATGTGAATGATAGGAGTTACCTCCTGTTTGAAGGACGGTTTCTCTTTTTCCATTTTTGTTGTTGTTAAAGGACATATAGAACCATAATGGAAAGCAGAGAAACTCTCTCCTGTTTCTGAGCTGATCCAAACAATCAGAATAGCTGAAATTCCCATCACCACAAGCAAGACTGGACAAAAGGAGGAAGTTAAAACTTAAGAAAAATAAACACTTTTTCCCTACTTCTTGCTTCATGATCGATTACCATAAATTATAATAACTGAAATGATGGTGTGTATCCTATGCTGCCGGCTGGCCTGTGGTGGCAGTTTATGTTTGCCTCGAGATTTGCTATAGTTTGCCTGATCCTAATGCTGTGACTTTACAGTGATTTAGGTCAGAAAAGTGACTTTTCTGCTGATAACATTGTGATTTTTAAAATACTACTGTACTATTGTCATATTGTTTATATATTTATACAGTTGATATAAGAATTTATATCAATTTTCCTAGAATTTCTACAGTATAACCTCAAATAATTAATAAAGTTGACCTTTGTTGTGCATGGCACCACTTTTCAGTATTTAACCGCAGTGCATGACATTTTATCGCATAGCATAACATCATTTGACATCGAATAACATCACAATTTATTGTCTCATCTCTGATTGTATATTGCAAGTAACACAGTGATTCTGGACCCTTACATTAACTGCAATTGCCAGTCTATCACATTGATGCAATAATCAGTTAGAAAACCATAGGCAGTACACAAAAGATTGTTTTTGGCATTAAAAGATTTACCTTACCAGACTAACAATGTCCAGTAAGAAAAAAAGGACTCTTACCAGCTCTGCCACCAGATACATAAGAAATGCTCAGTGTTCTTATTTTCATTACTAATTGTCAATGTCAATGTCAATGTCAGCTTTATTTGTACAGCACATTTAAGGCAGCCAATGGCCTACCAAAGTGCTTTACAGTAATTTACATAAAACTCATCCTGAACTTATGAGAGCAGCCACCGCCACAGAACACAGTGAGCTGTCTGCTGCGTATGCAGATTCTACCCATAACCTGCCAGAATCAAACCTGCTGGGTCACTGAAAGAGTGTGTTGCTGCTTTAGGAGCAAATGTAACATACATAACTAGATGCTTTATTATAGCTCATGATGTACCTGCATACATAAATCTTCCAGATGCAGGGTTTGCAGACACAAGCTAACTGAAGACAATAACAACTTTGTTCTCGCTCTGTTTTTCTCTCAGCAGGCTTTTCTTTGGCTTTTAAACACAAACTTTGTTAAAAGTGCCTCTCGTGAGAAAATTATATTCCTAAAACCAGGAGGCTATCCATGACCAGCATGCAGGCCTCAAGGGCAAAAAGAGCTATGGACAGAAGGTGCCAGCTGAAAAGTAGTTAGTGTTTACATCTCATGACAACTAGAAAAATAAGAGGTATTCATTTTGATTTTAATGGATTTTAAGGCACTTCTGACTCTTGTACTGAAGCTTGGTTACAAGCACCCTTGTAACTGTTTCCTCATAACTCTTACCTCTTTCACCTCAAAGGATTCTGATTGTTCAGTGCCTACGTAGACCAAGCTCAATTCTCCCAGCTTGGAGCTTTGCAAGATAGATTTGTTAGTTATAGGACTGTAATATTTTCATTAGCTTAAAAAAATATTTAATGATGGGAAGTGGAGGTCTATTTGGCACTATTGTCTATTGTAACCTACTGGGACCACGCAGCGTCTCATGGGAGCATCTGACTACAGTGATCCACTATTTGCATCTTTGTGGGCCTTTCCTCTCTGTGATGGGGTTTTTGTGGAAGTATAAACCGGGATTGACTCCTCAACAATTAATGCATCCAAATGAAAAACAACTTTCTTTTATTCAAGAAAATAGTTATAAATAGGCAACAGCACGGTTAAAACATGTACACGGCATATGAGACTGTAAATTTCCTTGTAGCCTGCAGCAGAGAGAAGGGTTTCATGTCTGTGAGGGGATGCTTCCAGCCATTTGTGATGTCACAAGAAAACTATCAAAATGACCTTAAAATGAACAATCAAGAAACATACAAAGAAATTGCACAGTGGGGGAGATAGGCTTCCCTTGTCCTATGGGAAAAACACAACTGGTTGCAAGATTATTCCCCTTCTGTTTGTCATGTAGTATGTTAAATTTATATACACACTTGAGCAGAAAGGTTAGGTTGCATGCACAGAACATCACTGTATCACTGCTTTTTGAAGTTTCATAAGAAATATGCCCCTAAATATCATTCATCTTGTCTTTTTTGTCCAAATGAATGTCTAAGTGACTTGTAGAGAAGATGCTTGTTCTTTGTGTAAAACAGACAAACATGCTGCATAAATCTTTTTGTATTAAAGTAAAATAATTAAATCTCACTGAAGATTATGCAAAGGATGTATCTCCATTTCTAAGTAAAGCATTATCAAACTATTAATTAACTCTTGGCCCTTTATACTTTTGTTCTTTTTTTACCATCATGTAGTCAATTTGAAGCAATTAAACAAGCTCTGATCAGGCAGAAAACAACGTCAGGTCTCTTTAACCTTAGAGCGTAACCTCTGTCCATATCCCTGCTAACAAACCGAGGAACTATGACCTCAGTGTCCTCAGTGGTACCCGTGTCCCCATTGCCGTCACAACAAATATACTGAGAGGACCTCTGCTACAAGCTTCTGCTTTTTATTCATAGTTATTTATTTATTTATTTGTTTCAGCTCAGTTATGAGAGGCTCCTCCTGTCTCTTATGTTCTCATCTTGCAGAGGTTCCTCTTGATTATTTTTGTCCTTTTTTCTGCTCCCTTCACCTCTGCTGCTCCTCCCTTTTTTGCTTCTGTCTTCTCTTTCATCCCCTTCTCTCTTGTCAGTTGTTTAATCTCTCCCATTAGCCACACATTTGCCCCTCCACTCCTCTTGTTTAGCTATCAGAAAGTCATCAGTTCACTTTACGTCTTTTTCATCCCTTACATCTCTCTTTCTCTTCAGCTCCTCCTTTGTAAGATCAGACAATCGTGCTTTTCCCTTTAATGATTTAATCATTATCCCTCATATTTACCCTCCTCTCTTCCTTGGTATCTTTCATTTTTTTACAGTTCATATAAAGTTCAGAGCTTTTCAGGTTTCAGGTTTATGGAAACGAGTGACCAATAGTAGAACATGGCCGTAAAGTAGTGCCGAACAAAGAGACTTTCTGGAGGGAAAATGAAACACTGACATTTTTTGCTCGATTGTTTTGACCCATCGTAGTTTAGTGGGGTTTTTTTTTTTTTTTTGTAAATTTAACACTATTATGTAAAATAAGTGTACCTTATAGGTAGATAGATTGATGTATAGAAAGACAGAAGGATGGACAGACAGACTTATTGTCTCAATGGGAAATTCATTTTCACAGTCTGTACCAACAAGGAAAACATTCACAACACATCACATGCAAAAGAAAATGCGTCACATCTACACATGGACACACTGTTGACGATGGCAGTCTGAGCTTGTTCTCCTTGGTGGTACAGCGCTGCTGGGAGCCCTTTCAGCCGCCTCACTGGCTATTCTCAAGTACCTGATACAATCCAACTTCCAAAAATACTGATGTATCCCTTTAACTCCATGACTTTAAATGACACTGAACTATTGGAAGTTGATGTTGTGATGTCTGTCTGAAGAAAATGAATGTTTGGAGAGTTATCACATGAGTTTATAAGTTATCAACTGAGCTCACTAGCACTAAAGCCCAATTCACGCTGCCATTTCAAGGCGTAAATTTTACACCCTTGTGATGTTCAGTCTCAACTATGTCGTGGAGAGGGAATGGGGGAAAAGGTTATCAAGATATTACTGCCTTCCAGAATTAATGTGAATGTCCCATGGATGTCCTGGGGTGTTACTGTAACAGAGCCTCACTGTGGCACTTTAATGTAAAGGCACTGTGGCCTTAAGATACTTATGTAAACCTGACAAAATTAAAACATGACTGCAACATGACAACTGTTCATTTTTTTCAGTCATAATCTAACAGTTTGTCCAATTATTTGCCATTCAGTCTCAGAGACTAAGGGTGAATGACACTGAGTTAGGGCTTTATTTATTTCCATAACTCTGGGCTAGAAAAGACAAGCATGTATTTCTCCTTCAGCTGGTCTTGGCTCATAACGCTGACGTTTTTAAGTCTTGAGTCTCCTGTCACGATGCACCACCTGCTCCCAACCTACTCCAGGTCCTGGACTTGACCCTCCCTGAAGCCTTAAACAAACAAAATATATCTCTTCGCCCTCCTCCTTTTTTGAAGTTCTAGGGAAGCTGAGCAGATAATGGATTCAACTTTGCATGTTCTTCTACTCAAATCTCAAAGCATCGCAGCACACTCATTAACCCCTATTGCCTCTGCGGCTGACTGGGGCTCCTCTGAGAGACTCGCACAAACGTTTGATAGCGTTTGATCATCGTCTTCCCTTTCATTGCCGTGCATGTGTGTGCATGTGCGATGCCTGGATTAACACATCCTATTGATCTCTGCTGCCCCGCGCCTGCTCAGTCTGACAGATCTGCACAAAGCAATAATTAGTCATGTAATTGGCTGATCACTTACAGGCGAATATGCTGAGCTAACACACTCTGTAGCTGCAGCGTGTTTTGACCCTACAGTAGATTTTGACAGGCACAAGTCTTTGTAAGTGTGTGTGTCCCTTTATGTGCAAGATGACGCGCCGGGAATTCTCTGTGATTATGATCTTAGAGCCTGATCACACCCAATTCATTAAAGCGCAGTTGGAGGGCTTAATAATTAAAATCCATAACTATTTGTGTTCATTAGAAGGAGGTTGTATGTTTCCTGTACAGTCGTCAAGTTGCGTTTTTGTACCATTTAAAACATTTTTTATTGTCGCGTTGTTTCATCCATGATGTTTCAGCCAGAGGTTACAAAATAAACCTTGTTTATATGACTTTTATGCTCAGATTTCCTGTTTAAATGCCTGGCTCAAGGGTATTTCTACAAATAATGGGGAGATATACATCTAGAGTTTGCCTGGTTAAGGCTTTCTTTGTTGAATTTTTTGAATTTGTGGCAAATGAGCTGCATACTTCAGTGCATATTAGAGTCAAAAGTTGTTTAGATTTTAACCAAATCTGTTTTTCAGATTTTCACGATAACTCTCATGTCTGTTCATCAAGATGTTATAGGGCTGTTTTGGTATTTTTGAAGCTGGGTTGGATCAGGTATCTCACAATAGTCAGTGAAGTGGCTGAAAGGGCTCCCAGCAGTGCTGCATCTTAAAGAAAAACAAGCTGACGGTACATTGCTGTTGGCAGGTAAAGTTATTTTACATTTTCACAAGTTTTACACAAAAACGAGCCACAGAACCATGTTGGGTCAAATGTACGATTGGACGAAACATTTCAGAGTGCTTTATTTTTCCTCCAGGAAGTCTCTGTGTTGGCTCAGTTCTAGTCCCCCTCATGAATGATTCCTCAGCAGGTCACATTTTAATTTGCAGATTCACTCAGTTGTAAGTCTTTGAATAAAATTATTTTCAAGAAGAATTTGGTGGTGCTCAGCTATTGGTATAAATACGTCCCTACTTAGTATTTATATTATAAAATATGGCAGTATTTTTTTATTAAGCCTCCAACCAGGAAAAAAGAATCTGTTCCTCTTTTCCCTTCACTTCTTATTTTCTGTGACAGTTTTGGCAGCGCATGTTCTTCTGCTCTGGACCGGCTCTGATACAGTGCCAATGACACTTTGGCCAAATGCCGTGATTACACTTAAAACTGACAAATTAATCAAGTGACATTCCTGTTAAACTGAATTGTGTTTGTTGTTACAATTTGATGAAGGCCAAGGGCAGCACAAAATATGCCTGAGGCAGAGGCTTAATGGTTTTATATGCAAGAAAATCCTCCATCTATCCAGAGATAAACAAAAAATTATGACAAAAGGAAAGCTACTTTTAATGTCATAGATTTTAAAGTTCTCTGGAGCTAGTATGCCAAATGAGGATACCAAACATGAAAAGCATATTTAGAAAAAAACATCAATGCTCTCTCAAGCATGCATGTAGGCTATGCTAACCTTAGATGTAGTTCAAAGCCTCACATAGCTACTAAACACCATCCAGAGTTTTTACAACTTAATGCTGTAATGAATCGGTTAACACTAACATTAGCATACTTGGATGTCATGAATCTTATATGAAATTCACATGCCTAATATGACCATTTGGCTGGCATGTGGTCATGCAAATATGAAAGTAGTGTTCAGGAGAAGCCTCACAGAGATAATTCAATTGTTGCTGGTTTTAGAACCTTATAAACTTTTCATTTTAACAAGACAGAAATTCCTGCTTAAATCTTTATACACCCTCAAACCTCACTTTTTTATGTACACCTTCAAAAACATCTGTTGAAGCAGACAGTGTTGCTTTGTCACCTGGTATACACACCTGCTTCTCCCTGCTTTATGCTTCTCTGCCAATACATTTAACGATGAATGTAAAAGTCTTTAGTTTATGAGCGAGTGTGTAAACCAGAGCCACTGAAGGCTCATTCTCATGGGTAATCGATATCTCACTGAAGCATGACACCATCTCTATGCACCTGAGCATCAAGTGGAGCAGAGGGATGATGGGGGCTGCAGGCGTGTGCTTTGTCAAGGGTTAAGCTGAGTGTGTCGAGGTATATGTGTATGTGCATTAGGACTTGGGGATGTGGACCAAAAAACATATCTGTCTTTTTCCAACTGAATGGTGATACACAATTTATATCTTGATTTTTTTTCTGTAAAAAAAAAATAGTTCTCACAAGGTCAGGATTGTAAACGTAATCCTTATTCTTGTTAAATATTTTTATGTAAAGGCTGGTTTGATGTCACAGCTACAAAAATCATAGTTTGGACATCTAAAACAGTTTCTTTTTTTCATGTAACATAAAGCTGTTCATAAACTTGTAACCAACGTTTGAATTGTACAATAATATAGGCATCATTTCTTTAAATTTGAGGTTGTCACAGAGTGCAGCACCCTCAAGTATCATGTGTTTCAAAATGATAAATTCTCTTTTATTTTAATGATCAATGATATCACAGAGTATATCAACTTTATGATCTTTGTTCCAACCAAGAAAGAAAGAACATGGCCTAAACTGCACAACAATGTGGGCAACATTGGAAAAAGGGATAAACTGAAAAGACTCAAAACTCTTATTACCAGCCATTCCCACCTGCTTCTCCAAATGCTGCTGATGTGGAATGTGATTAGGATTTTTCCTACAATGTTTGATAATCGAGCAAAATTAATGACCCATACTGGGTGTCTATAACCTTTATTTTTGTTTCTGTGGCATCAAACCCGGTGTCATTATATTTTTACCAAAAGTAAAATGTTATGTTCATCGGATAATGGATTGAAATTATATATTCCCAATTTTTCTAAACATTTTAGACAAATAATTATAAGTTCCTGTAAAATGAGTGCTTTTTTGCACAGATCTTCCACAATGTTTGGGGCAATGATTTTACTGAGCATATGTTTACAGGTTTCACCAAAAACCTTGTTTTTAATTAACTAATAAGAAAACACTTGTTCGATCATTTGATAAATGAGGGCCAGTGTCTCTTAAATGTAAATTAAACTATATTACATATAAACAATTCTGCCCTCCCTTTATATCTTTTAAATAAAATGTCAGTATATCTTAAAAGCTTGATATATTGAAAAGCCCTTGTGTATTTCAGTGTCTGGAGACATAAGAGGCTAAACTAGGGTGATGGACGTTGTGCAGGGAACTTTGCTTCACATGCCCAGTGGGTGAGAGATTGGAAACAGCTTTGACCTTCTGTTGACCTGTGTTGTGAAACCATCACACAAGCCAATGACACATCCATGTGGGAAGACGTGTTAACTTGTCAAAGTATGATCATCTGTGACCTTGAGCATGTTTGGCAGGAGACGTGTGTGTATATGTGTGTGTGAGTGCTTTTCTGAATTATAGAGTATGTTTGCTTTTTAACAGATCAGCAGAAGAGGTGATGCCACAGTCAATGTCACAGCCTTCATGCATAATTGCTCCACTTTGTCATTGCCAAGGGCCGAGCAAAGCCACATCTGATTGCTTCCCTCCTTTTCTCCTTCACTCTCTGTCTTTTCCACTCGCTCTCTTTCACTCTTTATTCTCATTAGACTCATTAACTTATCCTGCAGAGACAGACAGAGCGAGACAGACAAAGAGTGAGTGTGGTGAATTTACTGGAGCGGTCTGGAGAAGATTTGTGTTAAAGCTTTTTACCCCACGGTATGGTCGCTGAGCCACAGATAGAGATACATCACAGTGTAAACCAAGAATAGCTTTTTCTAGGGCTGGGGAATTTGTCATGTTTTAAATCTGTATCAGGACATTTTCAGACAAGATATAGGGTACAAAAAAATCAGTAACATTGTTAAAGTTTATTTTGCTTTTAATAAGGTATGTATCATAAATGACTACACCTGAGCTTTGGGGCAAGCAGTGTTTGATTGACTGGTAGAAAAAGTCTATATTTGATGCTGAGGAAAAACATTGTTTACCATAAGACCCATAAACTCTGATATGCTTACTGACCACAAGATAAACTATTTGAAATGGTTTGTTGAAATGAGAAATTATCATTTAATTCATCTCATTCCTTTGAAGAGCATCCTATTATCAGTGAACAATATTGATACCTGATTGATATGGTGGAACCTCCAGAACTGGATGGTTTAGAAGACATAATCAGGGACAGCTAGCTACATGTTTAAACTTGGGCAACTAAATCTCTGGCTCCAGATGTAAAAGTCAGTTAAACCTAATTCTGTCCATGTTTGAGCAAAACAGACCCAAAGTACAGTGTCCGGTAAGTGCAGTCTCCCGAAGAGTGATAAATAAAGTGCCTCTCATTGTAAGCATAGCAGTGAGAACAACAATATAACAACAGTAAGGCAGCAGCAACAGCTAAATGTACATTACTTCCTTAACTTGCTACCAGCAGCTGCATGCGCATGCGCAATAACATTTCGATTGGGTGAAACATTTCAGAGCGCTTCCTCAGCAGGTCACATTTGTATTTGCAGATTCACTCAGTCATCAGTCTTTGGACAGAAATATTGTCAAGAAGAATTTGGTGGTGGTATTAGTTATTTGTTATTTCTTATTAATATGCTCTTGGCAGTGTTTTTTGTTGTTTTTTTAAAGGCCTCAATATCCAGGAAAAAAGAATCTGTTCCTCTTTTCCCTTCACTTCTTATTTTCTGTGACAGTTTTGGCAGTGCATGTTCTTCTGCTCTGGACTGGCTCTGATACAGTGCCAATGACACTTTGGCCAAATGCCGTGATTGCACTTATAACTGACAAATTAATCAAGTGACATTCCTGTTAAACTGAATTGTGTTTGTTGTTACAATTTGATGAAGACCAAGGGCAGCACAAAATATGCCTGAGGCAGAGGCTTAATGGTTTTATATGCAAGAAAAACCCTCCATCTATCCAGAGATAAACAAAAAATTATAATGACAAAAGAAAACCTTCTTTTAATGACATAGATTTTAAAGTTCTCTGGAGCTAGTATGCCAAATGAGGATACCAAACATGAAAAGCATATTTAGAAAAAAACATCAATGCTCTCTCAAGCATGCATGTAGGCTATGCTAACCTTAGCTGTAGTTCAAAGCCTCACATAGCTACTAAACACCATCCAGAGTTTTTGCTACTTAATGCTGTAATGAATTGGTTACCACTAACATTAGCATAGTTGGACAAAACAGACCCAAAATCCAGGTCAAACACTCAGCCTAGAGAGCTCACACTGTGTCCTAACTGACAGCAAGCCTTGTGTGTTGGGTTGTATGTATGCCCTGCCCTTGTTATTAGTACATCAAGTGCTTCCAGTGCACAGCTTGAGAAATGGATGTGAGGTGGTTTGTATTGACCCTACCTTGCCAATACAAACCACCAGATATATTGCAAATATCTTATATTCCAATATTTCCAATCTCATTTTTGCTAATACTATTACAATACCAACATACACACAAGTCTCTACAATAATGAATTGATTTGTTTCTCTCATTGTGACTGTCTGTTCAATTCTAATGTAAATAATACTGTATTTTTTTCTATAAAATGAAGCACAATCGTACATTGACCCATTTTCCCAATATTATGTCCAGTATAAGGAATATAAGTGGCTGATATGTAATCAAAATCAGGCTTATGACGCTGAATCAAATGTGAATGTCCTAACTGACTGCGAGCAACACAGTGCAAAGCTGCGCAACACTATGCAGCACAAGGATTTGACTTGATGTACCGTCTCTATTTTCCCCACCTTGATTGCATAGACACGGACAAGGAGTGTGGAAAGACTGAGATTGACAAGATGTTGGAGTGACTTCTTTCTTTGGCTTTTCCTGCTCAACAGAGCTTGTTGTTCATCTATTTCAACACACACAGCTGTGAGTTGACAAGCCCTTTAGTCCCTTCCCCATCAATACGAAGCACTTCATGTCCATTTGTCTGCCTGAACAATCAAAGCAGCTGGTGTCTGTTTACAAGCGTCATTAAAGGGTACAGAATTAATGTACAGAATTACATCCCTTTCTGTGGAAAACTCCTGCACACTCTATAAACTTGACAAATATGTTGGCAAGTTTTAGAAATGTTGGTGGAATCAGCAAAAAGGAAGCAGAACAGTCTCTGGTGGCTAAGTCAACCCCTTTCATTGAATATTGCTTGTACATGCACAGTAATTCAGATGGAGGGTTGAAGATGTTGGTTGTTAGAACAGACTATAGATTCCCGCCATCTGTGTTAATTCCGATGTAGTTAGAGAATAGTTGTGAGAAAGGACCAGATCTATTCACTTTTCCAAATGTTGGTGACATTTTTTTGTGCAATTTGGGTAGTGCTCCCTCTTTAATGGTTACAGTTATGACTGGAGATCAATACATTTCTGCACCATATGATGCAGAAGATCCTAATAATATTGGAGATTGCATTATTTTGTCACATGTTACATGTTAAGAGCTAAAAATCTACTGCAGTACACATTAATACTGACATTTGTCTGTTCTTGATAACAAAAAAGTCAAAATTTGCCTTTTTTGGTGTCTCTGCACCATATGATGCAGAAGATCCTAATAATATTGGAGATTGCATTATTTTGTCACATGTTACATGTTAAGAGCTAAAAATCTACTGCAGTACACATTAATACTGACGTTTGTCTGTTCTTGATAACAAAAAAAGTCAAAATTTGCCTTTTTCTGTGTCTAGGACTTTCATTTTTTTTTGTAGTCATCATAAAGAAAATATATCAAAATTGTTTGATGTTAACATGAAATATATTGAAGTTTAGAGATTTGTTACTGTAAAAAGCATTTGTTTCTTCTATAAAAGTTTTAAAAAGTACATTTATACTGCCATTGCCTATAAGCTCAGAACATGTCAAGGTTTCTGGTCAACAACATCCTACGGTGAATATATATATGAGCCTTTTTCCTATACAGCTGGAGATAAAGACACATCACCGTGTAAATCAAGAGCAGCTTCTTCCAGTTAAATGAGGCCTCTTGTTAAAGGGTAATGTATGACAACATGTCTGCTACAGCAGACTTGTGTTAGTGTGTGGGAGTGTGTGAGCGTATTTAAGCCTCTCTGTTTGTCTGTATGTGTGTTGAGAAGGCCGTAAGAAGAAACCAACACAGTAGAAAGCTCACCCTATCTTCTGTGCCGAGAGGTCACCCTGTTTGGAGCTGAGTCACTGTCCGACGCTGCTAAAAAATTAATTGGAGAATGCAGCAACTTTCTAGACTGAAATATTTGGGTGTGGTTCTGTCTTTGTTTATATTATTCTGGGTGTTTCCTTTCTTTTTGTACAATATGGAAATGTTAAAGAAGTTTTTATTTGTCTCCTGTAAGGATTGAACTTGATTAAGTTTTATTTTTACCCATGCCATGATTGATTCTGCTTTTCCTTATTGATTCTTGTGGATTTTCAAAGCAATGTCAAACCCAGAATGCCATGATGTGTCATGATGTCTCTACCCTTGTTAAAATCACAGCTGTATGCATTACACACCGTGCTTTTAGTGTCATGGCATGTAAAAATGAGCCTGTCTTTTTCTTGCCTCTGCCTCATGTCAGCCATTACAACTTCCTTAATGTCCTTGATATCACTTGTGCTGACTGCCTCTTTTTATAGCTTCACAAGCCATCGAAAATTGAGTGTGAGGCTTTGATAAGGGAAACTGTTATCCGTAATGGAAAATAGTATAAAAATGATCCTACATAATTATTTTTTTCAGTACCAGTGCTCAGTTGTTTATTTAAAAAAAAAGTCCTGGTGTCCGAACTGTTTTTGAATCACTGAGTAAAGATGACAAAGCAGGTCCAGCATCTGTCACTCTGGAATTTAGTGATTGGTATGAAAATAAAATAATGACATAAGTTTTGATCGGTTTGGCAAGTTTTGCATTTGTTGTTACAGTTACCAAATCAGCATTGGATTTTAGGACTTATCCCTTTAAAATATAATATAATCAGACCCCCGAATACTTTTTTTGGCCCTGTATAAACAAGCTCTAAAAGCCTTTGTCAGAACTATTTGGATTTGTTGTGTCTCTTTAAATGCACACTAGCTTTTTTTGACCCCACTCCTTCTAGATCTGCAGGCTCCCATAGCTATGAAAAGGACACAACTGGACTTTAACATTTTAAGGAGATTAAAAGCTAACGTAGCTCTGACCATGTAAAGCACACAAGTTCAAATGTTGGCCAGCTGCTAATATTGGCAATGTAATAAGCTTGTATTACCATCAAAAGAAACACAATGCATACAGATAACAGATGGCCTAGTGGTTGGGTCCATACGCAGAGGCTGCACCCCTCCACACAGATGGATGTTGTTTAAATCTGACCTGTTGCCTCTTTACTGCATGTTATTCTCTACTCTGTCTTCCCCCATTTTCCTCCTCTGTCCACTGTCCTATCCTGCGGCCATTCCTACATTTTACTGCCCAAGGTTGTTGCAGTAGCAAGTCCTCAAATTGTTTTCTCACAACATAGCTGAAAGTACATTTTTATTAAAGTCCTGCCACTCTGCTCCTAAGTCCTCTGAGTGCCATGTAAAATATTTGCAGAGCAGCTGCTATGTTGAGCCCTCCCAGTCGAATTTACTCAAGCAGTTGTTGGCTCTTCTGTTCACAAGATAAACAATAGAGGACCTTTGCAACAGTGATTAAAACGTCAGTGTTTTAAGACATATGCTGACTATGACCAAAGGATTGAGTTGGCTTACTTCATATTTTCTGGGTTGATAGAAGATATCCTCATATAGTTCCATCAGAAGCATCAAGTTGACTTGTTTTGTACAACATATTGTGTGGGTGTGATAGCTTGCACATGTGTATCTGTGTGTTGTCATGACCTAGTGCTGAGAGGCCGGCAGTGAGTGAAGTGGGCCGTCTCATGGTTAAATGATGGGCCCCTTTCGGGCACTCAGAGGGCTTTGAAACACTAAGTAATTGGTTTTCCTGGCAGAATGGGGCCACGTTTGTAGCTTAGGGCCACTGTGAACTCCACTCTGGCTCAGGACATTATACCTGGTGAAACCTTTGGGTAGAGGCTGACTAAACTAAAGAAAAGGAAAAATGGAAATCTTCAGCACACATACTACCTCTGAATACAAAGCTGAAGAGAAACTATGAATGCAGGCATGTTTTATCCATCAAAAATGCAGTTTAAAGGCTCTGTTCTGTTCAAATTAGCATATAAATCTCAAATTGCAATCTGCAGGCTGTAACTTATCCCCTGCCATTACGCTAATTTCTCAAGGTTGGACTCCAGAAGCCAAATTAAACCTCAGAGTCAAAGTGGAGATGTGAGTCTCACAAATTTGCCACTGCATTAAAATGTCTGCTGCAAAACCCAAACATGCCATTACACTGTTAAATAGCTCGGTGCTGATAATATTTTTGGACATTCAGCCAAGGGCATCATTCCAGTTGGAGATTTTGGGGACACACTGTCCTTACTTGCCCGGATTTTTTTTTTGTTCCCATAACTTGGCAGAGCAGAGGTTCTGTTTGGTTTACTCTCTAAACTCCCTTAAAGTCATCTAAACAGTTTAATGAATGTCCAATTAGGAAAGACTTTTGCTTCTGTTATCCCTCCTTACGATGGTTTTAATGCTCTCAGGAAACAAAGGTATGTCCTCAAGATTTAAGGACATTACCAACAAGGGCAAAAGGCAAAAGGCAGGGTCCAAAAGCAAAGATGGCTGAGATCAAGACTGTGACTATGAATAAATGCCTGGAAAGTGACTCTGAGGTACAAACAATCTGGCAACAAGACAGGGGAGACACAAGGGTTAAATACATGAGGTGATTGGGGTGATGAGACACAGCTGGGGAAGCACAATCAGGGATCAGGTGTGACAACGCCAGACAGGAAGTAAAACCTACGGAGACAGGGGGAGACAGGGAAAGACAGATGAATTTTCAAAGTAAAACAGGAGGCACTAAGTCAAGACAAAAAACATGAACAAAACAGGGAACTTAACTAAAACAGAGTAGGATCATGCCAGCTTTTGAAAGGCTCTGCCCTCCCCCAACAATTTTATGGACTTTTTCCCAGATGGACTAGTGAAATATATTGAACAGCCCATCTGGTGTGTCAGGTTAACTGTGAGTAAGATAAGTCAAAAAGTTCTCAACAGATTTTGATTAAATTTTAGGGAATGTTGGTCAAGTGATTGGATTTTGGTGGTGATGCAAACAGATACAGATCCAGGAAATTGTTTTCACATTATGTAAACACTGAATATCTCAGCACTCGTAGTTATTAGAATGTTTTATGTTGGGCTGAATTTTCTGCAGAAATTTCCTCCAGCTCCAAACAGATGGTCTATGAATCAAACTCAATAACATTCGATACAAAGCAGGTAAAAAAAAATCAGCAAATTTACACAGCAATACAAGCGCAATGTGTTTAACCAGTTTGTTACAGCGTAGGAGGGCTTATGGGATTAGCATGAAGGTACACTAAGAGGGAAAAAAGTCTAGTTGCTGTAAATCATATTTCAAGATTTGATGCTTAACTCAAAAAATGATGTATCTCACAATACTTTTTCCCCTGCATACACAAGAAAACAGCGTGTTCTTAATCTACATGACATAGATGTCACACAGGTACTGTTATTTACAACAATGTGCAAAATATTAACATGAACATGAAAAATTACATATAAAATGATAAACTAAAAAATACAGGGAAAAATAAATTCTCTGGGGAGAATCAAAAGACAAAATTAAATATATCAGAAATTTTGTCTTGTGACAAATAAGCATTCTTAATGTTTACATTTTTCCTAAGCATAAACCCTGTCATCAGTTTATATTCACAAATTAACATCAACATAAAGCATAGCCATATAGCAAAATATGTTTTGTATCATTTGTTGTTTGAAAATAGAGTTGTATATTTTAAAAACTGGATATTAAAACATCATATCCCTTCATTGTTATGCAAGCTCTTTCTATATTTTGTAGTTAAAAAATATCAGGCCCTTGCTGTGAATTTGGTAACTATTGAAGAAACTATGAATTATCTTTGTCCTTGAAAATGGTCCTCCATTCATTATTATTTTTAGCATCTGTTAAAGCATTCATTTAACTGGAGATGAACTTTGAGGAACAATTCTCCCACCCAGACCATTCTCATATCCATCTACCCAGCCTTTTTAAATGCAAAAAATGAGAAAATACTTACTATTGGTAACTGCTAGCTGCACAATTACAGGAGAATTAGACTATGACATGATGAATGTGAGTGTGTACAGCCTGAGGAAGTGTCAGGAAAATCACCGAGCTTCACTTGCACATGCAGGGATGTGAATCCGCACACATGCTGGGTTAACACTGCCCCATCACTCATTGTTCATCCCGGAAAAGTCTCAGTCCTGCTGTCTTCTCTATCCCTCAACTTGATAAACACACATTTGTACTCTGTTCTCCCATTCCCAGGCCTCTGAGCTGATAAATAACTCATATTTATGTGTGTGAACATGCATACATGTTCTTATGTGTGTGTTTGTGTGCAGCCACGGAGGAAAACACTGGTTTCTGAAGAGGCTCGGCCAGCCGCGGGCACAGGAAAAGCTTTATATATATCAGCCTACATGCTTTCTTGCTCTTCTGGGAGATTGTCAGGAGCTAATTTGTCAGAGTGATAGTTGATAGTTTTGGGGGAAATATGTGGCTTCAGCAGGGGAATTCACTGTGTGGCTTTCTTCTTTTCTAATGTAATCATCCTTATTGTTTTTTTTTCTTTTCATATGCCTCCTCTACTCCCTCATCAGTACATTTTAGCTCCACTGTTATGGTTTCACTTTCTTTTTATCCAGTCATTTTTAATAGTCTTTTTCCTATATCTAATATCTATTTTGCTGCCAAAACACTGCAATATATTCTATCTCAAAGGTTTAACACAGTTATAGCAAAATGTTAAAGTCTCTTTTTACACCATCTGTTGCAGAATGAAAGATGTATTTTCATACACTGTATTGTTTGCAAGCAGCTTCTCTGTTAAAATTCAAGTGCAAATGACATTCATTATATAGGAATGCAACTACACTTAGATAACCTTTTCTTATTTTTACATTTACATGATTAACGCTCCGCTATCTTGAATAACTAATCACAGGAGATGAACTGCATGTGCAAATGCTTAAAGGTAGTGTGTTTCAGTCATCATCCCAGAAAGCAGGAGTGCATAATGATATTGAATCTAGAAAAAAATGTCTGTTTATGCTCAGGTTGGTTGTAAATGTGCTTGGATCCCTGCATAAGTGCTGTCTATGTGCGGGGAACACTGTAACCATTGCTGTTTTTATTAACTCAGGTCTTTAATCCATGTCAAATTTTGTTAATTAGTTGTAATGTTGATCTCCTTAACCCACCAGAGCTGTCACTCTGGTTAATTACAAGTACCGTACTGCTTCAATGCTCTACTACCTTGATCTAAACCAGTGTAGTTAGATAAAGTTGTTGTATGAAGTCAATGCAAGCCACATTCAGAGTAAGAGGAGAATTGAATGCTAGTAGCACTAGCCTGATTTGATGAACCAGTTCAAATTTGTATTCTGCCTGACACTGTAACTCTGTGTCTATCTGTTATGTTACAAAGAGCTTAGTCGTAAACAACATCCCAGTTACTGAATAGGTATATCTATGTAGAAAAGAGCATGTAAGGATAGCAGGCACATGCATTTATGTTGATAAAGCAGAGTGGGAGGGCTTGGGCACTGGACCGTTCAAGGGTCAAGCCAAATCTCTTGCCAGCTTGTATCCAAATATAAACTGTTTTTGGTTTTTCAGTCTGATGCTTCAAAGTAGAAGTCAGATTGTTGCTGTGAGTCACCTTAAATGTTTGACAGCTTGGTGAGCCTTGACCTCAGCACCCTTGGGTTACCTCAGGCGCAGACAACACTTGGCCCAGAAGGTGGTCACATCAAGCTTTGTGAAGTCTCCTCTCTGAAGGCTTTGCTAGCTTTAAAAGTTTCCTGCATGACTTTCAGAGCTCCTGTGCTTGTGGGACTTCTGTCAGGATCACACTTTGAAAGCCTTTTTGTAGGACGTCAAGCTTTTCTTTTTTTTAATGACTCCAGCCTATTACAGAGCTGAAAAGTTTCAGCTTGAAGAAAATCTATGAAGTTTGGACCAACCATCCGTAATCTACTTTGATATTTTGTCAGAAAACAAAACTATCATCTTCTCTATTTAATGTCAGTGCCAGCAATTTGGAAAGGTTGTTTTTTTTTTTGTGTGTGTGTAAAACTCTAACAAACTGTAGCCTGCCTTGAACTGGCATACTAAGCATGTTCTATTTGCTTGGTTTTATACTGTGGAGAATCAATATTGTTTTTTTAGGGCGTATGAATGATGTATCACAGCAGTCTCATCTGTTTGAAATGAAGATATGGATTGGTTATTCTCCCAAACTCTGAGTACTCTGCAGTATCTTCTCTGTTATAGTACAGCTCCATGTTACATGATAAAATTTTACAGTGAAATGTCCTACAAACCAGCTATTGATACTGTTGCCCTATGTGACCATTATTTTTTCCATTCTTATAAGAAAATGCCTTAATTCTTCCAAACAGTATTGTAGCAGTGTTTTGCTGTGGTCTGAGTGTGGTAAAAATCCTTGTTTGCCTCTGTAGGTATAAATATAATGCCACAGGCGTTGTATGAGACAATGCTGTCAGTCAAGGCTGACAGCTGTCAGATGTCACCCTTGTTGAGCTGCAGGAGGAGGAGGAGTGGGAGAGCTTCTGCATCACAATGGCTGGGTTTGGGGGGAAATGGTGAAAATGTATGAAAGGCCACTGTTGAAAAAGTTTGTCAATATTAAAATGAGATATCAACTGTTCTCATAAAGGACTCAAATTAATCAAATAGAAGATGGATGAAACTGTTCAAACTAAAAATTACATTTTTATATGATTTGTAGTGTGAAATGAACCAAAAGTTACACCTCTGCACTTTTAAGCTAAATGATAACACACAATAAATAGTTTTATGTCACATCCATGTGGGTCAAATGGCAAATGTTACAGAGGCTTTCCTATTAAAACAGCCGTACAATGTCAAAATGTGCCAAGAAAGTAAATGTTTCTTGAACAAGAGGTACTCTGACAGCACAAACCTTCGCCAAGGCATTTCCAACATCGTCTAGCAAGTTAGTATCAAAAATGTGGAAAACCACTCTATCTCGCACTGTAGAGAATCCCTCAAAAACTTTCCTGGATCCACTATCAGATTCAACCACCAAAATCTCCAAAGAATTCAGGTCATGGGACCAACATTCCCTGAACACATCATCAAAATCTGTTGAGAACTTGTCATTGGCCAAAAATGTGGAAAACTGCCCTATCTCCACACCAAGATTTGGATCCCCACAAAAACATAGTTACTTTTTCTTTACGCCTCGACCAAAATTCCCGGACAGTTCATCCAATTTTTTCAGCCCTAGTTTCCATGCCAGCTCTAACTGTACAGGAGCAGAACTGATCCGTCACTGTGCCTAATGTGTACCCCATCCAGCCCTGCAAAAATCCAGAACTATCCCTTTAAAACACCAAATTCAGTGGTTGATCGTTTTTGGCTTGTTTACATTTTAATTTGAAGGTGAATTGCTCTGAAAGTGGCACAAATTTTGCACGTCATTCACTCAAACATCTGTTCAAGCATGTCTTCCAGATTATTCTTGAATTTAGGTCAAATGAATGAACCATATTTTACAGCCTTCACATTTCAGTCCTGGTTTGAGCATAATCTGGTTTGTAGATTTTGTCTGTCTTGCAGCTCAGCGTGTTTATAATGAAATGCTGGATGTTTAAAAATGCTACATGTGTATTTTTATTTCCTCCCCGTCCTCCCCCGTCTGCATCCCTCTGTAGAGGTCCCCCTCTTCTCCCCGGTCGTCCACTGTGTGCCTGGTTGTAATTGAGTCATTTTCTCCTTGTTCAAGCACTGTCTCCGGCGGGCAGCTGCATCAAGGTGACCTCCCGTTATTGTTTGGGCCTCTGTGTTTTTGTCTCGCTAGCTCTCCGACATAATCACTGCCTTTCAAGCATTGTAATGGGTCAGCTGTGGCAGTGACACATTATTTTCTGACCGTGGGTACCTCGCTTCATGGTTGGAAATGTCAGTAAAGAGGCAATAAGGTATGGCAGTGAATGCAGTGATGTAATACTGCAGTCAACCCTTACTTACACCCCCACCCTCCTTCTCCCTGCTCAGCACCCCCCTCATGAAAACAGCCGAAGGGTGAACGAGGATCTGTTGGGACTTGGATCTCCTCTCTTCTCGTCTCCTTTCCTCTCCTTGGAACAGAGTTGCTCAGAGGAATAATCTCTGTCTGTTTAAAGCTCTAATCCATCTGTCAATCCCCCGTCTATTATTTGTAGCATTAGGCCGGACAGGCTGGCTAATTACATTGATTTGACTTTTATTTAACCTTAATTTAGGCACATGACACTTGAAAACAAAGTTTCAATGACAAAAACTTTAGATTTAAATGTTGTGGATTGCACAGAAGTTGACACTCTTATAGTGGGGCTGGGCTACATGGTAAAAAAAACGACAACTATAAACTGATATTTATTAATCTCAAAAGTAATAGATGATAGACACTCACTGGCCACTTTATTATGAACTTCTTGGCTTTGAAATTACAGACTTAAGGTGTACCTCACTGCTTTAAGGTCATCAAAATTGTTCATTCTCTTTAACACCATGGGCTCTAATTTCCTGGCGCAACTCAAGGTGGCGTAGGGTGGCGCATTGTGGCCTTCGATGCGCGGCCCAGCCCGGTGGCCCCTGCGCTCTCCCAGTTGCTGCAAAAGTGACAGTAGCTCTGACCTTTTTCGCCACCCAGGTGAAATTGTCACTGCTCCTTTAAAGGCGAGGAGAGGCATTCATTTGATTGGTGAAGATTACACTCGGCTGTGTTAAACCCACTCACGCCTTCTCTCCTCCCTCTCTGATACTTGCGCCGGTGGGAAGGACAGAGGCGCCTCCCTGCGCCAGACTGCGCCGTGCAGGAAAATTGCAAAATGCCCTGGACACACCCTGTTGGCACAGGCTCAGGCGCAGGGCAGGGCAGGTGCACCACGCCTGTGCCTGGTCTACGAAATTAGAGCCCCATGTGTCTGAAAAATGACAAAATCTCCATTTATTTACAGTATTGCATTCGAATTCAAAACTTTTTAATATTTAGTCATATTTTTCACACACACACACAGAAGAAGCACTTTTCAGATAGTACAAATGCTCCAGCAATATTTGAAGAAGTTGGTTGGAGTGACTCACAGGTTTTAGCAACTTTTCCAAACATCAGCAACATAGTTGTAGAAATAAAACTGTGCTGAAGTTTAATGGCAAAATGTGATTGTCATAAATATACAAAATATTCAATTTTTGTTGTCAAAGCACAGTTTTTGGCACATGTAAAAATACATTTAATACATTAAAATTGGTTAAAATTATTATTACCTGTTCAGACTTCACATTAACAGCAGATTCCTTTGTGGTCAGTAAGCATACATTTCAGTGATTTTATTGCTAACAGCCTTTTTTTGCAGAGCCTGAGCCCTCACATCTGTTTTAATCATCACAAAGTATACTCATATAAACAGTATTCCCTTTGAAATATTTTACTTTATATTAAAATCTTGATATATTGCTAGAAATATATTTATGCTGTCATCGTTGAGGCCTAAATACACAGATCGAGTAAGATTTTCCCCCACATCCTTCCTGTCGGATTATTTCAGGGTGTTAGACTAAAGAGGACTCTGGAGCTTATTGTAACACAGCATGTTTGTGAGCACGACAGATCTTTATCCTTAAATCGATGGAGTGTCACTGTGATCTTCAGAAGCCCAGAGATCAAGCTGTGAGAACAAGCTGACATGTCAATACACATGACAAGTTAGACCGAGGATACTAGTACCACAAACAGTGCCTGTGTTTCTGAATAGTTATTTATGTTTAATAAGCTTCTACACTTTACTGCAAGATTTCCTGCACTCACAAAAATGTGTATTCTAAATTATTGTATATTGTCACTTATCAGTATGTTTTTACCATGATGTGTGCTGCTGACCTCTTGGCCAGGTCACCCTTGTGAAAGAGATCTTGATCTCAGTGGGTTTTTTATCTGGTTAAATAAAGGTTAAATAAATAAAAATAAAACTTACAGTACAGCGTACAGACATCAGTCACCTATGTTTGAGCTTTGAGGGATTTTTGTTACAGATGTGTTTGTCATAGGAATCTCAGTCACAGAGTACAAACATGGACAAAGCCTTGCAGTTCTTTTCTACTGGTTTCTGTAGCTGATGGGGTAGCTTTTGTCAAAAACACTCGTTAAACCAAGAAGAAGCCTCCTGAAAACCAAGAATCAAATCAGCCACAATATATTATCTTTTGTCTTTTCTGCCAAAAAGAATCAACAATAGAAAATCAGACCATTTTGTTTTTTGAATAAGGCTACAAAGGCCTTTATAGCTGCTGTAAACATTTTCTTTTTTTAACAGGGTTGTATGTAACTGTAGAGTTTTTGCAGCCAGCCTCAAGTGGACACTCGAGGTACTGCAGCTTTTTTTTACTTTGACATCTGCTTCATTTTTAGCACCACTATATGAAAATAAGGTTGATTAGATTATTTAAAAACCATTGCCATAATAAATTCTGCTAATTGAAGTAATTCATTATTAGCTCCTGTATTGATTAAGTAGACCTGGACAGGTGCAATGCCAAACACCTATGACTTTATGATGTGCAACATTGACAAATTTTTCATCACTGTACAAGTGCTTCTGTTTTTGACATCACACAGCCACATACATTTCACATTTGAATAAGCAAGGAAAAATATAAACACTTTTTTTTTTTATCTCTGGCTCAAGTTCTAACCATTAAACATTCATCAGCATTGTAAAACACTGACTAATTGGTTTTTAACAGAGCATAATGTATTTAACAGATAAAAGTGTCTACTTTTATATTTGTTATAATTAAATGAATGCTCTGGGCACCCATTGCTTGAAGCTGCTAAATAATTAATTGCAGTGTTATAAAACTCAATTGCAATAATGTAGGATATATCTCATTATATTCAAACACTTATTAATTCCTAGATTAACTTATCTCATTTCCTGTATTGCTGTATATATTTTGCATTGTTAGTTGCAGGGTTAATCATATCTGAGCAAGATTCAGGGGCCATGCAGGCATTTTGAAGGACAAACCTGTTTGAACAACTGTTGTTGTTCACCTTGATATGCTGTTTTCCCATAGAGGTTGCTGCTCAATGTAACTAGGCTGAGGTCTTAGGTAGTGGCAGGAAGTTCATTTTAAGTGTTTAACAGTCTTTTATTTATGTTTAATAAAATGTTCAAGTTTTTCATGTTACTTTAAATCTAAAGCTTTATATCTACCATCTTTTGTTAGGGTTCCTGTATCTGTAAAAACTCCTCTAAGGTCTTTAAATGATTTTTTTTTAAATAAAGGCCTTTAAAAGTCTTACAAAATCCATTTTTTCCCTGGAGGTTTTTAACTCTAATTGGTACTTTGATTAGAAAAGTCCCCATCAAATAGTTGTGGGTAATTTCAATGGCTGCTTCAGAAAAGATCAGCAATGTAACTTTCATTCTTAGTCTTTATACATGCATGTGCTATTACATGTCAGCATCTCTTTTTTTGCTTGTTTGGGGACCAATGGGTCTCACCCTGTTTTAGATGAATCATTAGTACCCTTACTTGTTGTTTCTTAGTAAAATAATAATGTTCAAAAGAACATTTAATTGTGTGGTAGAAAAGAAAGAATTAAATGCAATAAAAATTATGTTGGGTTTTTTTTCTTTATTTCATTTCAGTCTTGAAAATGTCCAAAAAGTGGTGAACTTGTTATTAGAAATGAGTAAGGATCCCAAAATCTCCTGGCATGTGCCCATAATATGTGACTGTACGAAGGTGCAGCATGTTAGTGCTTGTGCAAGAATCAAGAAGGACACTGGTTTGACTCCTGCTGTGTGGGTTTTTCATGTTCTCTGAGTACATGTCAGGGTTTTCTCTGGGTCCCCCCCCCCCCCAAAAAAAAAAAACCATGCTCTTTAGGTTGATTGGTGACTATAAAATGCTCCTAGGTGTGAGTGTGTTTGTATATTGTTGTCTGTCTTGACATGTCTACCCTGTGATTAGCTGGTGATGGATCCAGGGTGTATGCCACCTCTTAGCCATTGTCAGCTGGGTTTGGCTCAAGCCCCCTGAGACTCTGAAAGGGAGAAGTGGTAAATGGATGGATGGCTGTAACATTGTGTAACTGCCAGACATTAATTTTAATACCTGAAAGCTGCTTGCAAACCACCACAAAATAACTAAAGAAGAAAGAAGAGGACATGGCAAGTTTCTCAACTGAAGTGCTCATAAACTGGCTCTGCTTCTCTTATTAGAGAAAAAAAAATCTTATTTTGATCTTTTATGTAATTAGATCCCCATTTTAGTTTTAAGAGGAACAGATTGTTTCTCAATAGTTAAAATCGAAGTTAAACAGCGCAACAAAATTTAGACTGTAAATCTAAATTATGGCAATTTCCATTATATTTTAGCATCAAGCTAACAAACTCAGACAGACATCCTGCTCTTATTCTTAACATCTCTGTAAGTTGCAGCTTTGGGACCTTCTCAATGCAGTCTTAACCTTGAAAAGCATTGCCACCAAAACCACAGTTGATCAGCCAAGGTTAGAGACACCTTCATACTGAGTTTTAATCTTGGATGGTTTTAAAAAAGGCTAGCGCAGCAACCTTGCTCTGTAGTGATAATTAAGAAAAAACTTTCTTTGTCATTTTGATGAGGGGCTTTTCTTTGTTATTATTCTGAGGTTGTTTTAAACTGACCTTATTTCTGCAGATCCTTGTGTATCGTCACAAAGCTTTAATTTTATAGCACCGAAGGCTGTTCAAAACTTGGCCTTCATGTTAATTGCTGGGCAGCTAATTTTTATGCAAAACTGTTCACTTTGTGTTGAAGCCGCACATCAGCACAACACTTCTGACCTGCAGTCAGGGTTTCCCTCTGATCACAAATGACACAAACTCCATTTTAATATCTCTGAGCTATTGGCTACATCAAATTAACCCCAGTAATACAATCTGGTTCGGTTCGTACAAAGACTGCAGCGCTCCGGGCTATAAATGTTTGATTTTGACCTAGAAAGTCATTCATAGCTTTGAGGTTTGAAAATAGCTTTCGGGTTAAGAGTCATTGTCACTGCTGTTTAACAGCAGCAGAGTGAAGGAGAAACAGGAATATTATTGTTATTAATGGAAAGTGATTTCTGACAAGGTGTGTGCTGAAGGTTTTTTTTTAGATAGGGGGGTCCTTTATAGGGGGTTTTGATTTAAATTCCATTTAATTTGATTTAAGAAAAACAAAAAATAGTAGAAAAAAGGCCAAATGACACTTTAAGATGCCTCATAAAGATACTAAAGCTTACATATAAAATCATAAAATATATCCATACATCTATATGTCATAAATTACCCACGCAGGAAGGACAACAAGATGGCTTTGATAGTCTCTCTCAAAGAGCCACTTGCTAAATTGTTCCTGCAAATTCAGGTGATTACCTTGGCATGTCCCTTTATCATCAGCAGATCATCAAAGATCCTTTTGTTATCTAAAACTCTTCATAGAAGGAGGCTAAAGTTCAACAGAAAATGAGTAATAAACTGGACTTTTTGATTGTAATTATTGAAGTGTTAGCTTTAAATAGCTACAGAACAGACAGTGAAATAACTTGACACCTGGAAAGCAAGAATCAGGAGCTTGAGAGTCTCGTAGGCTGAAAAATAGAAAACTTTTACTCTTCTTGAAATTCAGTTGAAGTATCATCATTCAGATTCGACTGTCGAGTCTGAGAGAGAGGTGTGATCACCAAGTAAGCACGTGTAAAAGTTTGAGTGAAGCTGAGCCGCGGGTGGCTGTCAGAGTAGTGTTTACGGGCATTAAGGACGAGAGGCACTTGTCTAATCACGTCACTCCCTCGTTTCTCTTCCTCTCCCTTTCTCTCTCCTCTCTCTCCCTTCTCAGGCTTGTGACTGATTTGGCTCATTAAGATCAGGAGAAGGAGAATTAATTATTGTCATTAAATGAAGCGTGCTGCTCCCCCCTTCTCCGTCCCCAGCTCTCCAGCACCAGGGCAGTGAAGTGTGGGTTGATGGCGCGGGGACGAAGAGGGAATAAAGATGGAGAGAGAAGGGAGAGGAGGGAATATTGGAAGATTTGGCAGGGGCTAAGGGAAGCAAATGAGGGTTAAAGAAACAGAGGGGAATATAAGACAAGAGAGAGTAAAAAAGATGGAGGCAGCGGAAATGGAGAGTGACCGCGAGGCAGACGTGAGAGTCAGAGAGAATAAGATGGAGGGCTCAGGCCACGGGGAAGAGAAGAAGAGGGTCAGACATGGAGGGGAGGGGCCTGAGCTGGATTTTTGGGCAGCGTGCTAATACGCCAGCACGTATTGTTTAGCTCAGGGAGCTGAAAAAAAAAGTATAATCCAGGTCAGAGGGACGGAGAGGGGGGGAGGGGGGGAGGGGGGGAGGGGGGGAGGGATGAAGGCAGAGCACAAAAAAGGAGAGGTCAGAGATTGAGGCATTAAAGAGCCAAGGAGGCAAGAAAGAGAGAGGAAACGCATGCTAGGGGACATCATCACCTCCATAATGATCAACACCAGCATGTCTATGGTACCTGCACTGCTTTTATGCATTAAATTGCCCCTCCAAGACAGGGGTCATGACCAAGCTTTGTAAGAAAGTAAGTGAACATACAACTCAGGGCACAAAATGTATATTAATTCTGGGTTTGTGATAAAAAAAAAAAATTAAAATAAACATGAGACTGAGGACAATATCTGGATAATCAAGATTTCCCTTCATTTCTGGGGTACTGATATGGCAGATGGGATTGTAACCAAGCACTTGCAATATGTTGAGGCTTTGGTCACATGCGGGTAGCCTGGGTTCAATTCTGACCTGAGGCTCATTTGCCGTGTCTACTCCCCTGCTCTCTACCCCCATTTTCCAAGTCCGTCCACTGTCTCTCCACCATCAATAAAAACCAGACAGTCCCAAAATATTTAACAAAGAAAAAACAAAGATGACTTTGTTTTGATCCTTTTACACCAAAACCCCTCTAAAAAAGTCATTTCCTTTTTTATCTTGACATATCTTACTTTATTAAGAATAGAGTTGAACATTGTGATTTAAATGAATTAAATAAATGGACTGATTATTTTTGGGAGCAACAGTGTTGCGAGTCATTTTGCCTTAAACCAGTTGTCACTAATAAAAATTATGCTTTTTTTTTAATGTCCTCCTTTTTTTTCTCTCAGAAATATTTTTTCATTAAACAAATGCTTTTAAACAGATCCCATATATAACTAGAGGTGCTCCGAAAACATGAAATGTGCCGAGGCATTCCCAACATTGTCGGATGAGTTACAGATTCAAATCACCAGCAAAATCGAATCACTTATCCCTTTTGCCACGACAAACATTCTTTAAATATGTCATTAAAATCCACTGAGGACTAATTGAGTTGTTATTGAAAATGTGGAAAACTGCTCTAGCTCACAATGTAAACAAATCCTTCAAAAAATTTCTAGATCCACATCCTTTTCCAGATCACCATCACAGTCTGATCAGTTCTTCCTTGTGCCATGACCAACATTCCCTGAAAAGGGACATATTTGCACACTAGTTTGTCCTGCCTCACGGTAACACTCCTGAAGCGGAGCACTATGGCTGCCATGGCAGTAGGCAGAGGGCATACAGCTGCATGACAGTTTAGGCAGCGATGTTAACCAGGACAGCAGGCTGGAATTTCAAAAAATATATATAAGGAATGACTTTCATTAATCAATTATTCTGTTCTGGTCCTGATTTTGTTTGTTTGCAGCAACAAAGGCACATCTCTACCTTATTCTTGCATGTTGAATATGACAGCCACTTGCCCCCTCAGCTGGGTAAAATACTGTTTCAGTGTTTGTCACAGTAATATGAATCATTTAAATTTGTTTAGTTTCTCAATTATTTTGTGAGTTATCAAAACATCCCTACTACTGTACCTCTCACTGGCTTTTGACCTGCAAGTCACCTGCAGCTGCTACTGTGTGCCCGCTTGTGTGTGTGTCTGTCTGTGTGTGTGTTAGAACAATATTATCGAGTCTTCAGGAGGAGGCTTGAACACACAAGGCCCGAGGGCAAAGCCATTCAAGAACATCCCCTGCAATTCAAGTGACCTGCTTTCCTGATGCCGGCTCTTTCCCATTACCCAGAGTGGCATTTCATTTAGTCTCTGTCATTCATCTTTCCTTCTGCAGATGGGATAGGACGCTCTTATGTTGCTGACATCTTAGCCTTAAGTTTTTTTCTATTTCATTTTGCTGTCACCATGTTTGTTTTTGTCACTCGCCTCTGTCTTCCTCCCTCTTTCTGTTTACCCATTTTTTTTGGCCTTCTATCCGTTTTCTATTTTACATATTGCCAAGTTTCCCAGCATGCAAGTTTTCCCCCAGAAAGGAGGAACATACTGCTGGAGGCACACATAAGCAGTCAGATTTGCTATTCCACAGACTGTGCACCTAAGAGAGAGAGGGAGTGATGTTTTAGGTCAGGTTGTGTTGAATTCTGCTGTTAATATGACTCAGCTGACAAATATCCCTGAGCAAAAAGCTCCGCTGCCCTTAAAAGTGTTCGTGCTTTAAGACCGACTGATGTTGACAGCCAAACATGCAGACTTTTATTGGGTTGAAATGCTCGCTGTGACGGAGTTTTAAGTCCTTATTTGCTCTGTGCCTGCTCTGACCACAGGTGTACTAACAGACTACATTGACCTCTTTAGTTCTTGAACATTATGGCAGTGGTGAGAAGTCATTCATTAGAAGACTCATACTGAAATGTAGAAAGTGTGGAAAAATGAGGAATTCATTGAAGAAGCAACCGGATTATGCTGTTCAAAAATGTAACGGCATGTATAGGGGATTGGCCTTCATGATTTTAAAGCTACAGAGGAAAGGTAAACTTAATGGTTCGTCCTTGATAACTTGAAGTTTGCTCAGTGAGGAAACAAGTTATGAGCAGAATTATTGCTTAAAAGATTTTGTCAAGGAAATAAATGATCAAGGTCTGATCCTAACTCGAGGGAGTTGGTTAACAATTAAAAACTATATTGTGTGATTGTGTTGCTGTTTCTTTTCCTATCTTAACTCAAAATGTGTTTTTCATGATAATGTACAGGGGTGGGGCATTTGTTTACATAATGAAGCCATATATTGCCATAACTCAAGTTTTTGTATGTCTAATTTTGATAACAACTAGTATGTCCACCATCATTAATGTTCAAAAAAACATTTTCATATACTTCATCAGTTCCCTGATCCAACTTTAGGCTATATCCTCTCTGTACGAGACTCTCTATCAGAGCTCCTGCCTCTTTAAGTCTCTTTAAGTGCTGCTCAATATCACGTGTTCAACAGCTCTGCATTCACTCTGATGTTCACAAAACAATGGTCGGATGTCACACTGGTAAATCTGACTCTCTTTCCTGTGAGTCCAAACAGGCTAGCAGTAGCCTGAAGCTAGCAGTTAGCGCCTTGGCTATACGGAGGATACTTACTCCTCTCCTGGCTGTGCGACAACAGTTTGAGGTTAAATAACAGCAGGGAGGACTGCTCAGCTTTATATGCCTACTATGTTTACTTTTTTAACTGTTTATGGGAAAACAATCTCTTCCCATTTAACAAAAATCTCTTATTCAGTGCTCTTGCTGCATCTGACAGAGTGTCATTTATCTGTTTGGAGGAGTGTGTTCTGAGTGTGTTTTTGTGCCCACTCTCAAAATATGAGCTCCACAGAGGACAGAAGCTTTAATTACAACCCCCTTCTACTCAAGAAGCCACTCTGTTTCAATTAAAACATGGCACCAACCCCTCTATCTATTAAAAGAAGAACAACAGAAAACAGATCAACATGTTTACTTCAACAAATATTTGTCACAATGTCACAAAAACACAAACTTAATGCTTATTACAGCAAAGAATAAATGGTTGAGTGATGAAGGAATAATTCTAATCCATGAATGCTGTGCTTAAATGTATTCAAATAGAAATTGTGAAGATTCATGACTGGAATTGTTGTTTAAAAGGAAAAAAAATAACAAATAAAGGTTCTTAAAAACAAATGTTTGGTGCTCAGAATATAACCTCTACATTAGAGGTCAACATTTGAAACACAAATATTCATAATTATATAATGCAAATGTTATATCAGGGTTATTAATTCTAACTGTTTTGAAAGAGAATTGATTATATTCAAACTGCAAATACAAAAATTACGTGATCATTTCAAAAAGAATATTGATCTGTTTTCATATCGATTGCAAAATTCTAAATCTTTTTGTACTGATATCACATCATGGCAGGCTTTGTAATATAAACAAATATGGTATTGTTGTCCACAAAATCAGTATTGCATTGTATCATGCTGAAAGTGGTGACTTAAACCCTTAGGTCTTGACCAAAAGTGAATAGTAAATGGTTTCATATTGGATATCAACAATAATCTGATATCATGCATCTCAAAAATGAGGACAAATTTGCCTGTAAAAATGTACTTTTAAAAGGAGAAATCATCTCCTTTTCTTCAAGCCTAGATAATGAGCAGTAACAGAATATAAATTAGTGAACAATTCCTTGACTTTGAAGGTCAAAGCAACTTCAATGAGATGCTAAGAAAAGCAAATGTTCATTCTTAGAGTCTGAAGTTGTGGATGCCGTGAACAATAATTTAATAATTGCTCTCAATATTTTTTGAAGAAGTCTGTGCTGCTTTCCAGGATTTGTTCTGCTCTTTCCCTTTTTCTAGTTATTTTGTTGCACTGGGAATAGAAAGTGTGTTCTTTGTGCACGCCTTCATGCTGAGGAATTATTGTAGTTAAAAGCAGAACAGGTCTTTTTACTAGTTCTTCAAAACAAGTTGTAGTGGCACTGAACAATAGAAAAACCACATTCATTCAACAAAAACTGATGAAAAACATGTAAGAGCTCTACAAGGGTGTGATTTATTTTTGTTGCACATTGTTCAGGTCGTGAAGACAGATGTGACAGATGTTTTAGAATCAAATTTAGCTTATTCGGCACATTAATCCTCACATACACACATTATTGCACAAGCAGCAGGGATAGTAATAGTATTTATTACTCTACACATACCTGTGTCATTCAGTATCATCATAGTAATAGTAGCAATAAAAGAAACAGTTTCCAGGTCATTACACAGCAAGATATTGGATTCGTCTTTTTCACCGGCAATGGTAAGCCATTAACATTTAATATTTTGTGAATTCATGTAGAATCATTCACGTTACAGTGAAGCTTAATACTCTTTTCTCATCGCTCATTTGCAGTCTTCTCAGCCATTATTCTCTGCAGTCAGTATCTCAGCATCTGAGCTTCCAGGCAAAACTTCCTTCAAACTTCAAACATTGACTCAGCACTGAGCAGACAAAGTCAATATTTTTTCTCACCTTCTGACCCTCCCCATTCTCCTCTCCGATCCGTCTTTACAGTCGCTTTTACTCACTTAAAAAGCCAGCAGCTTTGGCACATGGCTTTGACTTTTATGAATTCCATACAAGTGCGGTTGTGCACACAAGCACCACAGGTGTCTCTTGAACTGGAGAGCTGAAGCTGAGATATAGAGATGTAGAGGGAGAGAGACTCAGGTGGGGGAAGGTACAGTGGGATGAGAGGAGCAAAGAAAAATAATAACAAGAAGCAGCAAAAAAGATCGGAGATGAAGCAAAGATCAAGAGGAAAAAAGATGGCTCGAGCTGGAGTGAAGATAGTGCATTGGTAGCTCCAGGGCTTTGTTCTCTACACAGATGATCATACAAGCCATAGGTGTGCTCAAAGTCATGCTAATGGGTGGCTTAGGAATGAGATCGGAGGAGAACAAATACTTCTCACTTTAGATTCCCTGTGACAACATCTGTAGGGAGACTCAGATATGAATGCAAATTTCTGCTGCTGCCCTTCTCTGCCGTCTCTCCGAGCAGCAGATCCAGATGAAGAGGAGGATTGTTGTGAAGTGTCTTGACATTAATACTTTAGTGGGCAGAGCTTAAGTGAGAGAGTTGTTAAGATTGAAGATACTTTACAAAATAATCTGGTATTTTGAAATGAATTATTTCTCATTCCTTGTCACTTCGGACTGCATCTGATCTGCCTTAAGTTATGCTGTTAATTTTTCAAGACCCAAGGTTTACTGTAAATTAGCCAAAATATAACAGCCATAATGATGTTTTCATTTCACAAGACCAGTCAGTGAAGATCATTATTCCTCTTAATGTTGTGTTACTGCAGTTGTGATGTCTTTTGTAACTTATTGTCTCTGAACTGAGAAAAACCCGAAAAGAACATGTTAACTGCAGGTTATCTGCAATTAGTGATGAAAATGTACATAACTGAATCAAGCAATATAATCAGGTGACATGCACAGCTAGATGGCTGAATGGTTAAAGAAGCCGGGTGCGCCCTCAACTGCTCACCAGCCATTAACAGGGCAACATATAGAGGCAGGAAACCATTTACACACACACTAACACCTGGACCTTGAGAAAACCTGCACATAAGCATGAAGAACATGCAATTTGCTTTATGTTAAATGTTTCCGATGATGCTCAAATGTTAGATGGGAGATGGGAGACTATAAGTAAAGAACACTAGTTGATAATAGCGGAAAATTATTACCTTTGCCAAGGAGATTATGTTTTCGCTAGGGCCTGTTTGTTTGTTTGTTTGTCTGTTAGCAAGATTACATAAAAACTACTGGATAGATTTACATGAAAATTTTACCAGAGGTGTGGTTTGGTCATATTTTAAAAAAATCATATGTCTGACATCACTTGATGGATTCGCTTCAAAATTTACCGAAAAATATATATAATATTCCTCTATCATCATGGTGAATTTCATCTGGATCCCATCCAGATTGACCTAAAAAAAAAAAAAACATGACGTTTATGATGGCAAATCCCACTCATTTCTCCTCCGCTGCTGTGAGGGTTTTGCCCCCTTTACATCATTGTGGGAATTGTAGTTTATTTGAAAACTGGTGTCAGCGTTTTTCAAGCCTATATCACTACATTACCCAGCTTCCCTTGCAATGTCAGAGTTCTCCACGTGGACAGACATGAGCGGAGACTCGGCCGTTCAATCGGAGCGCGTGGTGATCCTGAATTGTATCTTCTACAGGGGTTGTGGAAAAGCCACTGCCATAACTGAGCTGCTTGGTGGAGGTCTTCGCTCTCCAAGTACTTTTCTAGTTACATTTGTCCTTGAGTTGGTCCTGATCCCTACACTTTATGGAGCAGAGATTTTTCCTATTATTGGCCTGTGTAGATGATAAATAACTGAAATTTCTTGATCCTGCAGACCTCCAACAACAAGAGAATAAGAGTCTAATGTTCAGTTATTTTTGTCTGAGTGGTTGGCTCATTGACCTTAGAGCAATGTTACTGCCATGTTAAAGCTCAAGCATCTTTCCTTGAAATGATTGCCTTTACGATGCCAATTTAGATCCTATTCTAGCTGCAGAACACAAGCGGCATAAAAAGCCTTACACTACTGAGTGATGTTTATTTTTAGGGTTTTTTACTCTATGGTCTGTCTTTCTTTAGATTTTAGCCACATATACCATAAAGTGTCACTGGAGGATTGTAGAAGGGCTTTAATGGGAGTGATTACTGCAATAGATGTTGGTGGCTAAGTATGGAGAGTCAACCATCTGTCAAATGTCAGGTCATGTTTGCGTCCAGCTTCTGCAATCACATGTCAATGGGTCCCTGGGCAAGACAGTCAACATCCAATTGCTCCTGCCACTGTGTCAGTTGTGTGTAAGTGGGCATAAGAGAGCTGCAGAGATGATTAATTTATACCATTGGACAACTAACAGAAACTTCAACCATCTGTGAGTCATTGTGAGAGTGAATGGGTGTAAAGGGGTTGGTTTGATGTGGAGTAAATGTATTTTAAGTTCTCAAATGACTAGAAAAGTGCTACGAACTAAATTTGGTTTGAAAAAATGTCAGCATTGTTTGTCTCTGCTCCTCTGGACTTTTTACTGAGGTTTTCAATCCATGTCTGCTGCAATTTATCCGTGGACTTTTGACTTTTCAAATCATTTCTCACCACGTTAGGAACTCAGTATTGGTATTCACGATTTGATTAGTTGGCACAGCTCAGCAGCACATAATCCTCACATTTCAAATCGTGCTTCTTTGTGCAGAACCACCATTTTGGGATCCCTTTTGGTGACCTGACAGTTGTGGCTAAAATTAGTGTTGTGTGTTTCTAGGGGCCTTTATTTGAATTCCTCTATTTCTATTTGTACACAAAGTTAATTAAGGGTCAAAAATGTATGATTAAATGGTTAAAACCACCTTGCTGGTTAATAAAAGATGCCCTCTGGAAAATACAAGAGAGATGTTATTAAAAATATAAAAACAGTTTTCTGTTATAAGGTTATCTATTGTTACATATATTTATCAAGGCTCTTTTCTGTGCTGATTGATTGCTGAAGAAAATTATTAAATAGAAAGTGTGAGGCAGTCAAACCACTCCAATAATAACAAATCTAGGTACTGCGTAATCATTTCATCAGACAATTATACCTGTGCAGCTATTTGCAAATTCACACACTGAATGATTGGATTGCAAATCCAGAGAAATAAGGTAAAGAGGCTCTGCTTTACACTAAAGACATTGCACACATTTCCCTCCAGCCACTCCCCGAGACATGTTCCATACTCAGCACGACATCCCCGCCTCCATCCTCCACTTAAACATGAACACATAAAATCACTGTTTGCCCTCACACACACTCACACACTCTCCCTCACACTTCAGGGTGGGACTTAATGGAGTGTGATCTGGTCTGACGTCTCGGCGGCGGGCCCCTCATCTGCATGCACGCAGTATTCACTAGTATTCCACAGCCTATAATAATAATAAATCCAGACTGAGGAATTGGCACACCTAATCTGGCAGGCCTTTATGGATACCCTCATTCATGTAAGACCGCCGCCACACTGTATTATAGTCTCTAACTCTCTCATATACCCTGCACATCAGTGATTGTTAAAATCCAAAGATTAATGATATGAAGGAACATTATTTCTCTCTTAGATTGTATAAATCACCCATGACACATATAGATCACATGGTGAGATCGGGGCCAGGAGGGGGTAAAAATAGAGCAGACGGGGACAAATGGGACACAGGGACTAAATTAAACTGAAGAATTTATGAGAAAGGATGCGTTATTAGATCACACAAAATCCTCTGAAAGGTTGCCTTTGTGTTTTACCTCACACAATAATCTTCAGCAGAGAGGAATCTGTGATTTGCTGAAAGTCCATCTGGGCTGAAATATTGGTATAATATATTCAATTAATAATGTCCTTTAGCAAAAATATCTGCCAAAAAATCTATTTCTCATTAAAATTCTTGGCTCCTCATGCTTGTATTTTTTGTTGAAGCACTGGATCAATATGTTATGATTTTGATCTTGAAGCTTTAAATATGTAAAAACATGTCTTGGGCATATTTCCTGGGCGGAGATTGATAAAAATATATAGCAGAATTAATCAGAACTTTCAGGCTTTAGGAATACATTTTTAAATCAAAGTTGCACTTGATAAGCTTGATAATACACCACAAGAAATCAAATTAATACCTCTTTGATACTGAATAAACACCTAAAACATAGGATCCTACATTTCCCACAATGCAGCTAAGTAACCCTCCAGTCACGCCTTTGTCATACAAACTCCTCATTTGCTTGCAGTGCAGGCCTCCTGTTATTAACTTGTCCAAGCAGAGATTAGCATGTTGTCATCCCGATGACATCATTTGGGTTATTTTAGCCGGGTTATACAAGCCCGATGCCAGACACTGTGGGAAATCCGATAAGTATGTGATTTTACAAGGCAAAATCTGCTGGGCTTCAACAGAGTGCCAGAAATATCCTGCTTTGTTAAATCAGCATTTTAAATTGTAATATACGCTGCTGTTGAGGGAGGGGGGTTGGAGGATGGTATGAATTTGTGTTTAGGTGGATTGTGTCAGTCTATGAGATCAATAATTGCATCCTGAGTCCTTCATCATGTCTAGTTTTGAAAGAAAATACACCATAGGCAAAGTAAAATAGATCATTTTCTCTTGGTTTAGTGTTTATGAGTAGACAGGGGTGTAAAAAACATTGATGCATATCGATACATCAATTTGCTGATCAGTTATTCAATTAGATCGATTTAAATTGCCTTCTTTTTGACGCAGCTTTATTTTGAAAATCCCACTATACTACCATTTACTACCAACAGAATTTAAACCCATCCACAAAAAGCAGTCTTGTCTTTCTTATAAAATATCACAGATAGTGCTTAAGTCCAGCTTCTGTCAGCAAACAGAAAGAGCAAAGCCCAGCATCAGGTGTCTGTTTGGATGCTCTGAGTGTATTTATGTCACGAGTAATGTAACTTAAATAGCTTCACCAAGCCTCTTTATTCAAACCCCTCCACATATGATGCCACTATGTGTCCATTGAAACACTGCCCCAACCCCTCTAAAAGCAAGATAACAAGGAATAAGTCGAACATTAACTTCATCAAACATGTTTCACAGTGTCACAAAAAGCACACTTTTACCCAAAGTCTGATTGTGTATACATAAAATAATTATAATCTGCCTGTGCTTGTGTGCAGTTTTTTAATTACAGATAGTAATACTGAACAGGTCTTTATTGATTATTTGTCATAAAATTATACAAAAGGCAGATTTGGTCAAACAACAGAAAAGTGGCTGCATGACATGCTTTAGGTTATGTGAAATTGCAATCATCATGGTGAAAAAGTCATATTCCTCTGGGGTTTGTTATGTCTCCATCTAAAACATGTTGCTAATGTAAGTAGAACTTTGTAGTTAAATTTAGGTAAGGTGACTCCAGTGACAGGAACATGTCTAGGCCTCTACAGGAACAGTAAACACTAGAGCACAAGGCTGGAAAGCTAAGGCATTGACCAATTCCTGCGAGGGGCGTGTTCAGATGCAGCTCATGAGAATTTACACTAAAACAGCCTGTACTGAGCAGGGCTAAAGCAGAGAGGGTATTTAGGCATGCTGAAACATATTAAAACCCTTAAAACATATTAACAGAATCGCTAAACAGAAGATTAGGTAACATGGATGGCTCACCAAGGTCATCACATATGATAGTTCATTGCTTGATTTTTGTCACAGTTAGATTATTTAACCTTATATTGATGTAACAATCTTAACCTTTTAATGATATGATTTTTTTTTTTATCAAGGGACAGCAATTATCCACCATCTGTGATTAATGTACTTCCATTCTGAAATATTTCTCATAAACTCAAGTATATGCTTAGATATGAAACATTCAGATTTATGAATAAGTTTTAGTACAAACTTTCTTGGTCACAGACTATCATTAACATTCTCTGAGCTTTCCAGCCACAGCTTTAAAACTTTAATTACAGTGTGGTTGTTATAAGCGGATATTGTTGTTTAGGAAGGGATCATGTCACTTGAAAGAATACAAAATCAGCACAAATTCTTCATTATGGAGACAAAGATTTGTAGTATAATGCATGTGGCATCCTGTTCGATGTGCTGTTGCAAATTAGTCCAAAGTAAACATCATTACCAAGATGTTTGGTCATAGAGAACGGGGCTTACTGCTGGTCTTTAGCTGTCTCTTATGTTCTGTAATGACAACAAAGGTGGATGCTGTAGTAGGTGGGACATTTGGGACAGATCTCTTAATTACCATGTGCTTGAAAAATGATTAAATTAACGATAATATAGTAATTGGTGTTATCAAAAGCTGCAGAGACTTAATGATCTTCAGTCTTGCTTTTAGCTACTAGAGAGAGAGCGCACTGACTGATCTGCAAATACTTTGGCAACACTTCAAAAGTTAGATGATTTGCAGAAATGTGCCTGCAGTTTTTCATAAGGAGCAACACATTTCTCACTGTTTGGTGTTCAGAACTTCTGCTTTTGAAGCTGTGAAAACAAATAGGCATCAGTTTTGTTAGTTCTTTACTTTAAAGGGAGTCCATATTGTGCTTTTTTAACTTTTGTGTTCACTTTAGACAAATGTCTCACCCTCTCACTGTCTAGTGCTAGTAGCTGCCTGAAAGGCCCATTGAAAAGCAAACCATTGTGGTATCGTACCATGGTCAGCACTTCAAGCCCATTGGCTTGAGGTAGCAAGCCCAGAGCAGAGCAGAGGTGGTAGCATGAATGCAGAGCCACTAAACTGACCAATAAGCACAGAGCAGTCAACCAATCAGAACAGGGTTCAGGTGGGGAAGGGGGCAGGAAAAACTTAGACATATGGACAATACAGATGGATCAGGGGTACTCAGTATATGAATACTAGAATGTTTCTTTTAAAACACTTTTTCATCAAAAGTTGAGCATTTTGGCTTTTAAAAAAAATGAAATCAAGTATTACCATTTTAAACAAACATCGTCAGACAAAGGTTTGTATTTGTTCAACAAAAAAACAAAAAAAGGAAAACATTTCAAACTAGAAAAGCACTCCAAGAGCACAGACCTCCACCAAGCAGCTCAGTTCCACCCATAAATTGTGATATCCACCCAACATAATAGTCCTATATTTATTTTATATGCACTTTGTAGAATGAAAAATGGCTTCTTCCTTGGACCAAACCACACCTCTGGTAAAAATTTTTTTGTAAATCCATCCATTAGTTTTTGCGTAATCTTGCTAACAGACAAACAGACAAACAAACAAATAGACAGAGCCCAGTGAAAACATAACCTCCTTGGCAGAGGTAATTAGATTTCTTAAGGGTAAGAAGCATATTAAGCATCCTGTTTAAAGAATTTAGGTCTGGCATCCATTTTATAACCTATTCATTTACATTGAACTCAGTACTTTCCAGTCTACGTTTTGGAACACATAAAATGAAAACACATCACATATATGGTTTTAGCAAGATTGATTTTTCTTTTATCTCATTAGCAAATATATCAATATGTATCCCAGCCCTGCAGACACAATGGTTTTGTTAAATCTGTGTTTTGCTTCATTGGGATCACTATGAAGCTGTAAATGGCCATAAGTGTCTGTGTGTCATCCATCATCATCTTTGTAGCCATCATTTTCATCATTATCATCTCCAGTCCCCTCTTTAAAGCCCCTGACCCCGGAGACGAGCCATGACCTTGGAGCCCAAGCCTCAGCCGTTTGCTCTCGCTCTGGGTCTGATTCATAATGAAGTCTCTCTCCACAACAGACCCACTGCTTAATGAACTTCACCCAGATGTTCAGGGGAGCCGCAGACTCCCAGTTGCCCTGAGTCCCTCTCCAATCTCAGCCCTGGCTCCCAGGCCCCCCTCCAGAGCTGTCTTCTGGCATCCCCCTCTCTCTGTTTCCCTCCCTCTGTCTCCACTCAAGCTAGTTGTCAGTTTGCTGAAAAATGAGTTTGATCACGTTTCTCCCTTTATTCCCATCGCACATTTTTCTGTTTTAGCTCTAGTCATGGCACGAACCAGAAGTGTGCAGTGTTCTGGGGTCTGTTCAATCTGATTATTCTTGTGAACACGGTTTCTCAAGAATGCTTTGAGAAAATTGTCCAAACTGTGCTACATATAATTTGGAAATCCTAGTTTAAAGGTCAAAATATGTCTTATGTCTTCATCCTTGAGGTTTACACCTGGTATCTCAAGAGCCCTATGAGTCTGGCTGAAGAATGGAGTAATTTGATTTCATTTGTAAAAGGTCAAGGCCAAGGGCATCAGACCTCATGTACATCTCTTGCTTTTAAACGTGCTATCTCTAGAGCTCTTTGAAGAATTTTCTGAAAACCAAGGACAAGCATCCACTTTGGCTCAAATGAAAGTAATTGTAATTTTGTATTAAGTGTAAGATCAAGGTCACTAGGTCATCATCCCTTCCTTGCAAATGCAATACTAACTGAATGCTCCAAGGACTTTTCGCAAATTAGGACCAAATGCTAACAAAGTTTTAGAGGCAAGACTGACTGCATATTTGAAATCATAATTTAAAAGTTAAGTCATTGTGCCTCATGTTCATCTGTTATTTGTAATGAAATATCTCTAGTTTGCTTGGAATAATTTTAAGCTGACTTAGCACAAATGTCAAGTCTGACCTCACAATGAGCTAATCACATTTTGGGGTGACTTTGGCCGAAGGGTCTGGAGAAATGTCTCATAATCACCCACCCTCTGATGAATTGGATTTCCTTTACACTTTAGGCGATCTTTTCCAAACTCTTTCACTCATAACTTCTCTCACACTCTCAAACATTGGAACAATTTCACACATACAAGCACAGCCATTCTCTGACACACAGTTACACACACAAGCTCATTTTATTATCCACAGTCTGACGTGTCTGTCACAGTAATACACGCACACACGGACACAATCATGAATGCACGGTGCTCTCATCACAAAAGCTCACTCGTATATCTTGTACCTTAAGCTCAGCAGCATGATATCATCCTCTGTTCAGCACATTCAAACACAAAATTTGGTGTTTCAGACTCTCTATGTCTCAGACTTAATAATGAATTAAACAGATATCAAAGTTCAAAGGTCAAGGGCGGTAGACTTTAAATTCATCCCTTGTATGCATATGTTTTATCCCAAATGCTTCAAAGATTTTGTCCTGTGTTTTCTCAAATGCTTTCTTTGACCTGAAGAAATGGTGGCTGTACTTTGGAGGTCCTGGGTAAAGGGTCAAGATCATTGGTCCTCATGTTAATCTATTGCGTGTGAGGGCAATATTATCTAAAGGTTTTTAGTGATTCTCTGTAAACTTGCCATAAATTGCCACTCTAATTCAATGTTTAACTTGATTGAGTTTTTAAAGTTTATGGTCATATTTACATTCAAACAGCCTTATGTTCATTGTGTAAATGTGATATCTTGGATGGGCTCAAATGAATTTTTGCAAACTTTATGCAAGTTTCCTCTGTGACAAGAAGTTAGATTAATCAGACTTTTAAGGTCTTGGGTCAAAGGTTCAAGTGACTGAGTGTTATTTTTATCAATTTTTTTGTGAATTAAATCCATTAAGATTCCTTTGAGGGATTTTAATCAGACTGTAGTTAAATGATTTGATTGAAATGTTCATCTCTTGGTTGTGAAGGTTATATCCAAAGATAGTTATGTAGAATTTTCTGCATACTTTGATCAAATATTCCTCTGACTTCAAGACATGGTGTCTGTATTTTGGAGGTCATTCATCAAGGGTCATAAGGCCTTGTGTTTATGTCTTGCTTTTCAATGCAATACCAACTGAGCTGAGGAAGTTTTCTGCAAACATTGTACTAAAACTCACTCTGAATTAAGATTTGACTGATTTGAATTTTAAAACTTATGTGCCAAAAGTCAAAGTTATACGGCCCGGTGTTAGTCCCTTACCCTCAAATTTGATATCTTAGGTGGACTTGAAGAAATTTCTGCCAACTTTGCACAATCATCCATTTTGACTGCACCTTAAACAAGTTACATTTTGGGGGTCAAAGTTTAGGAGTTTTAGTCACTGATTCTGATTCAACTTTGAAGGTCAGTGGTCAAGGATTTTAAGCCTCATGTTCATTCTTCGTTTGTGAATGTGATATCAAAAGAACTTCTTGAAAGATGTTTGTCAAACTGTGCACAAATGACCACAATGGCTAGTTAAATGTTGAGGTTGAATGTTGAGGTCATTGGGCCTAATCTTTATATGTGTTAGCATCACATATCAAGAATTATTGAAGGGATTTTCTGCAAACTTTGTTCATTTCTTTTCTGGCTCAAGGATGGATCATGCTCATTTTGGAGGTAAAGACCAAATCTTCTCTGACCTTAAATCATGCACGCAAAACACTAGAATAACAGATAAGTGAATTTTATAAAACTTGGCACAAACCCCCATTTGGACATAAGATCAGCCTTAAATGAATATCAAGATCATCAATTAAGAGAGTTGCAGTGCCCTTTGCCCTTTGAAGTTTATCAGTTTATCCACAATATACATGATCGCCTTTGTGTTTTAATGTTTATTACAGTGCGCACACTTTATTTTTGAGGAACAAGTTTTGCAGCACTGACACCACAACAAGAACCAACCAAAGCTTTCAATCAAACCCAGTGCTGTACCATGACTGTCTACCAACTGAATACCTTGCAGAGGCCATCACCAGGGGGTAGTTGTAGTTTTCTATGTATGGTAGTCTTTCCTCTAGTTTAGTTTAGATGCAGCAAAAGCATCAAAGCTTCTCCATGTGCGTGCATGGATACATTCCCTGTCATGACATGCATTCTGACATAAAAGCTGTTTCCCCTAAAGTCTGCATATTAAGGGGAAAGGTAAATATTAAAGGGCTTTTGTACTGCCGCGAGTCTGCAAAAGAACAAAGCCACTTATCTTTTCACATCTCCCCCACCTCCACCAGCAGCCAAACACCGAGCGAGCCCGCGTTTCCGCTTGCCTCGCCTCCCCTCCTCTTGTCTCCCCCGCAGCAAAAATAGCCCGGTTCCTCTTAGCTCCCATGAAGAGGGAGCGCTGTTACATATTTGTTGTTGGATTTTTCTTTTTTTTCCCACACACTAAGGCACAAAATGGATTCATCTGGTTTGAGCACAGGGAGGGATGAAAAAAAAAACAAGTAAATAAACAAACAGGCACGGCTGAGAAGGCTGACCAAACAGCAAAATGTAATAAAAGAGAAAAAAAGGTGACAAATGGCTTTTGTGAGAGCTTGCGTAGTTCTTTTAGCCTGGGAGTGTTTGAGCTATTATGTCACTCAAATAAAACATCTTCCAGCTCCTTGACCCTTGTGCATAATGGACTCTAACTGCCCAAAGTGACATAAATAATGTAGAGATGAGGGCCTTGAATATGAGAAAATGGAAGTATTTTTCTTCCCTTGTTTCTCAGTCCGACATATAACCATGATCGCCGTTACCTCATTTGTCATATGCAGTTTTAAGACAACATATGCGCCTCAAGGTATTGTAATCGTGACTCAAAACAGCTGAGTGACTCACTTTTACCAAACACAAAGTGGCATCTCCAAAGAAAACTCCCTGACACATTAATTGCGGCATGCACTCAAGCCTTTCTTGCGTTGTTTCATTTTTCCGCTCCGATGATGCAGCGTGACTTTGCCCTGGCCATTTAATGTGTTTATTTTCACTGACCTGGTGACAACCCATCAAAAGCTGTGCAAATTTGTGCCTCTCTAAACGGACAGATCTCGCACTGTGCTAATTAATATCCTCCCGATGTCTCGCTGTTTGGAGTGCACTGCACAGCGTCAAGAGTGCCAGGGACATGAAGTGTTGGTTTATGGGAAAATGGAGTCCAAGTCTCTTTGGCATCAGTAAGAAGGGGGATGCTCATGTTCTGCCATTTTCTTCCCTTCTGTGCAGATTTCAAGTAGGGCTGGAACATGTATCAAGCTTTTAGATGTGTAAGATATATTTTGAAAAAGATGTAGGAAAAGTATCTTGCTATTGACATGCATTTTATTGATGACGAAAATGACAGAGCCCATGCCTGCTGCTGACTTTAAATGACAAACCATGGTAATTAAAACTGCAATCATGAACTTTCAGTACTGGGCAATATTTCTAAGAAATTGCTGCAAACTCCTGCATACTTTCTAAACTGTAAAAATATGTTGGCAATAAAGTATGAACCTTCTGATAAGCATTGGGAGGTTTTATTTACAGCCAGTTTCACCCACTTTTCCCAATTTCGCCAACATATTTTAGCCATCATACAGTAAAAATAGCATAATTAGTTGTTTCAAATCACAAAACTAGCATGCAAAGTCCTGCACAACATTGAAATTGTAGAAATATGTTTGCAAACTTTAGTAAAGTGGGTCAAGCTGGCAAGGTACAGGGAACAATTTTACTATTACTACTTACTATTCAGTGTTACCCATTTTATTCAAGCTACTTAGACTGTATGGGACAACAGATGATATCTAAACCATATATGCAAAAAATGCACACTGTCTTAATTTTCAAGAAACATTTGAAACATTTGGAAAAGGGGGTAAAACTGGCAAGGATAAGGGAAAACAATAGTGCTTCACTTAATTTTTCTAGATAATTGCCAATGCATGTGCAAATCAGATGCTCAATAATGTCTTGTTTTTATTATTTAATATCGCAGGCTAAGGTCTAATCATTATTTGATTGTACCAATATATCAACAAAAGATTGCAAAAAATGCACAAATGTGGATGAAACTACCTTAGCAAGCCCCCCAAATGTTGCAACGATTTTTCTATTGGGGACTTCAGACTGGAAATGTACAGTATCTTATAGTTTACAACATTGTGAAACATATGCAGATTCGGCAACGAGTGGTTGCTTTGCTGCCCTTTCTGCTGGTTCCAACTTTTCCAAGTGTCATCATGTACTTGGTGAGTTTATAAAGTTGATACAGGGAATTCTATTGTTTCAAGCAGAACATGGCTGTGAAATGTTCTACACACTGTCTAAATTGCACAAAAATGGTAGCAATGATCTTCAAATATGGTGTAGCAACTAACAAAGGTTTACCTCGCTTCTGGCCACTTCCACTCACTTTTCAAATATTGTCCAGATATTATAATGAACCAGGCAGTCAGTGTTTGCCAGTTTATTGATTAGGCATCACCAGAATAAAAATGGATCTGTTTATATCTGAGAGAAAGTCTTTGTCTTTCATCCTATAGAGTTAGAAATTACCAACAAACCTCAAAATATCAGAAGTTTCTAGTACAATAAGCAGTTAATTTACAGGAATAATATTTAAGCATTTTAAGTCATAAATTTAGATTTTTTTGACTCCAGAAATTTTGTTTTGCATCTTCCTGGTGCACTGTTGTTTGTTCCGGACAAACTATATCACCTTGCCAAAACTTTTGTGTTGTTTTCTTCTAAATAGCTCCAGTTTACACAGTGTTTCTGTTTAGTTAAGTGTATCAGTCGTAATGGGGGGGATTCTATGCTTAAAAACCACAAATATTTCTTTATTACTAATCCAAAGCAAAAAGTATAAAAGTATACTTTGATCAGGCATAATACAAGGCAATAAGCTTCATCTGATAATGCTTTCTTCAACATAATAGGCTGTTTTATACTTCACAAACTCAAGGCTCTGTAGTTTTCTTCCTGGTAGATTTATAGCTTTTTGCTTTTTAAAATTCTGAATTTGATTATTCCTTTTAATGTTGCTTCCTCAAAAGTGCTTATTTTTTTCAGTCATCATTCATTTTTAAACTATTAAGCACTCGGAGAGAGCAAATCTCAGCCAAGGTAGCTCACATAATGCTGTTACATCTATAAGCAACAGTTCCATGATAAAGTCGCCATCATAATATGATTCTTTGGCCCTGAAAACCCACACCTCGCGATTAGAATCATGTTGATATTATTTTTAGCTAGACAGTTATTGAGCAAAAAACAATGGCTGTTATCTGGATCACCACCAAAATCTAATCATTTTTAAGTTGGTCCATCCCCAACACCTCATGAAAAATTCACCAAAATTCATCCAGTAGTTTTTGCATAATCTTGCTAAGAGTGGAACAAACAAACAATCAGACAAACAAACACATGCCGTCAAAAACATAACCTCCTTGGTGGAGGAGATTATATTTAGAGTGACGCCAACAAAGTTACCTGAATGTGAGTGTCGGATGTCACGTCCCATCATGCAGCATTGCACGTCTGCTGTGTACACTGCGTCTGTTGATAATGTATTTTCATGTCCTGTGTTTCCCCTGGTAAACAGTACATCAAGTACTTTAACTGTAAAGGTGAAGAAACAGACATGAAGTACTTTGTACTGACAAGGTCTCAAAGGCATCTTCAATACACAGCTCTCTGTGAGCTGAACAAAATTTCTCCTTCAGTGTTGCAAGTAAAGTAAATCATTTCACTCACCGGATTAAATGAATGCTCCTCTTTCTCTGCTACGGTGAACAGATAAACAAGCTGTGCTGAGGGCGAAAAGTCAAAGAAAATAAAGAAAGTCTCTCCAGCACATCAACAAAATCCTCTTGATCGCTTCCCTTCCATTTTGACTTGCATGACAGAGGGAAAAATAGAGAGGGGGCGAATGTTGCGCCGTGTCATGCAGCATCGTACAGCATCGTGTAGCAACATGCAGCAACATGCAGCTTCACAGGCAGTTTGGAAACTTGAATATGATTCAATGTAATTAGCTGGGTTTTTCTCTGATGCTCTCTTACGTTGTCTTCAGTAAGTGCAATAAGAGCAATCTTTTATAAAACATACTGTATTCAGAGGATGGAATATTTTGCAAAACCCAATGTACAAATACTTAAAGATAAAGAATGAAAAAAACATCAAGTGTCTACAACTTCTATTTTTATTGCTGTGGTCTCAGTATTGCTTGATTTTTTTTCAACAGAATCATATTAAAATCTCTAAGTCTCCATTTTCTTTACAGAAAATAGTGCATATATCAATGTCTTTCAGCTTAAACTATGAGTAATAACTCCCTGTCTATATTGCACAGCCCTGTTTTTTCATTCATATTTTGATGAGTGTCAGTCACAGTTTGTCTATAAGCTTGTATTTGTCTGCATACATTTAGCACATGCATGTCTGTGCACTTCATTTGCGCACATATGTGTACGTCAGGCACTGGTGGACCTGGAATGCACCATTCATTCTGCTCCAGAATGTCCACATGGTGTCTGCCTACTGCAGATGGCATCAATGTGTGACCATTTTGAGCTTTCAGATCGTAGTTACATGGGAAATCAAGGAGCAAAGTCACTTAGGGATCTCAGCAAAGATTACAACAGCGCAGATTCATGAGACAAAACTCAAGACAGTAAAAGCGATTAATCCCTCCTCCGTCCCATTGCTGTAGACGAGTCGTTTTTGTCTTCCAAGGGCAGCTGGTGGGCTGGGATGTGGAATGGGATGAGAGCGTTTACATAATTGACCAGTGCGCCTGCAATGCCTCCTTGTTGGCAGGCCATCAAAGAGGAGATGAGACCGTCTCACTGGGGACACCCGGCTCGCCAGCCTTCACCTCTTTAGGCCACACTTGCTGCCAGGAGGAGCCTTGGCCTGTTCTGTTTAACATGTATGAGACAAGAGCACATACACAGGAGCTGATTAATGTGGGCCTGTGCTTCAAGGCTTCCTTTACAGGGTTTCATCCTGTAAACAAAGTGACTGTGACGTGCCTGCCATAACCAGTCATGCTGAATACTGTTCACTGAATTTAGAAGGAACTTCATTTGCATACAATTTTACCATAAATGTTCTTGGACAGTTTTAATGGGGAAAAAAGTCTTGCAGCAATTTAAGCATGGATTTAAATGATTGGACTCTGTTATTCAAAGCACTTTAGATTATGGAAAAGTTTGTCATCTGCCTGCATAGTAAGAGGGAAATTATGCAACAATAGCATTGCTTAACAAGATGGACATTTGAGATTCAAGACTCCGTCATTGTCATTCAAACTTTATACAAGGAGGGCGCAAAGCAAAGGGAAACAGAGCAGTAATGATGTAAAGAATCATAAATAAATGTATTTTTCAAATAAAAGTTTGAAAGATTATGTAAGTTATAATGCAAAATATGTCTTTGTCCACTGATGTAGCATCTTGAGCTTCTTTCAACTGCATTAACAATTATTTACAGCATCTAAAATTTATCAAAGGCCTCAAACAATAGTTAAAATAAATGCATCATGTGTTAAAAAGCATTACCTTTTAAAGGGATAATTTGGGTTTTTTGAAGTGGGGTTCCTAGAGGCCCATGGCACAGTCACTAGTATCTGCCAGTAAAGAAACTTGCAAACTTTGTCCGTGGATCGAGACAAGTTAACCCACTTTTGGGTTAAAAGTTACTCAAAATGCCGATGTGGCTAGTGTTTACAACTTTTTCATGTTGGGACACAGGTGTTATGTATCCCTCTGCCATCAGCTGGTCAGGTCATAAGAGGAAACAACAAACACTTCACTAAAACCGAACTTAAAATAAGTGATTTTTGACTCGAGTGACAACAACGTGCTGTTAGTTGTGGTGCGAGAGGATATCATTATGAACCGGAGTACAGAGGAAGAACTTTTGCAGATTGAGTCACAGGTAGAAAGAGGGATGGGAGATCTGTAAACTGAACAGGACAGATCACAAGTTACCTGGTGGGGCAGATTCAAAAACTGTGATCCCATGTTCACAAACTTGGAGGCCCATTGCTGTCACAAGCGGGATTAAGTAACTTCTCCTGAACTGGTAAACCGGTAAAATGGGTTCTGCAGACTTAACGCTCTGTCACTGCAGAGATGTGAATCCTGATCCATATATAAAACAAGCCAAAGTTACAGAGGGCCCACGTCATGAGACAGAACGTGGTGAAATCCAAAATTCACTCATTACTTTTGCTTTATTATGCATCTGGGATGAATACAGGAGCGACCCATCTTCATAATATCCAGGAAGTTAGATTTATATCGGTTTGTTCTCCAGTGACCTCTGCCTGACCCTGCAGCAGCACTCTGACCTGATCTAATGAGGGGAGTTACTGGTGGAAGGATACGTAGCCCTACGTCCCATCATAAAATAGTTCTAAGCACAGGGGCTTTGTCGAGGAAAAGTTCAACACTAAAGAATCTTGCTGTAGTGTATTATCGATTCCTGCTAATTTTCAGGATGAAAAAGTTGGCCTTCATCAGTTTTCAGCTGCAACAAAGTCAAACACAAGAAAGTCCTGATATACAACGCTGTGCTGCAGAGTTAAATGTTTCTGCAAGTTGCTAGCATTCCCACTTAGAGAAGGTTGTGCAGTAAGATTATTTTTGTGTTGAAAATTAGGACACAATTTTGAAAACCTCTACCTACTAAACCTGCCATTATTTTTGACTTTGTTTTAACATTTCTGCTGGCTGCCTCTAATGACAGCAGGACGTCCTTCATTTGCAAAGCATGCAGAACAAAGTGAAAAGAACTGAGAAGGGAATTGATAAGAAGAAAGACTAATGATAATGATTCTTTTGGGAATTTTTATTTATTCTCAACTGTATTTGGTTTTAGATTCCCATCCCTAAGCATGGGTGCAGAGTTGCTGACAACATGCCACTGAACAGGAAACTGGACTGCATAAAGAGGCAGGAACCCCAACAGAACATCTCCTGTGGACTGAGAATGTAGGTGGTTCAGGGGAGCTCAGTAACTGAATCTTTTTATTTTTTTAACATAGGCTACTGTAAACATACTGTAGTCTTTAAAATTGATTATACTCAACAGAGTTAAGAACAAATTGGAGTCTTGACTAAGTGAAGAATGAACAGTTACCTTTACCTTTTTTCACTATTGATTTACTGTTTGCTAGAAATGTTTTCTACAGGCTGCTTTCTTTGCATGACAATTCATTTTCTGCCCCTCTGTTTTAATGATCTTTAAGTCAGGGCAAGAAAATGAATTGTTTTTGTATTTGAAGTCAACAGAATATGTGGATATGAAATGGCAGATCAATACTGGTGAGTTATGTGCTTTCTTGCAAAAGTAAATGGAGAAAACAGTGTTTACATGCCTACAAACATTTAAAAAATCTTTGTGTGGGGCTGGTCTGGGATAAACTGATTTGACCTCAGAGGGGGGCATGGAAGAAAAAGATGAGAACTGCCGGTTTTGTGGAAGTTAACTTGCTGGGCATGACCCTGTCCGTGGTGCTGAAATGCTCAGTAGTGCTCAGTGAAAGGGCATCAGTGTACTCCAGCTCAAGTGTTTGCAGGCTGATTGGATGGCCTCAGATTCCACTCTGAATGCACTTTCCCAACACAGGCTGGGCTGGGTCAGCCTTTACTGTACTTCTTCGATGGTGATCATTTAAAAAACACTTTCTGCTGTAGGTTGCTTTGTGTTAAAAAGTCATGAGCAAGAATTTCAATGAAATCTAATTGAAAATATTCTATAAAAATGTCATTGAATTTGATTAATTTATTTGAGAGGGAATAGTGCAAGTTCATGGACATCACTGTACAGCGAAGTAACCTAGCCAGATTGTAGCAATTGGCTAATTTCCATCTGCTGTCCCTGAAAAGATGTTCCCTGTGGAGGGAGAGCTTAAAACACATACTTATCAAACTTTCATCCAAAGGAAGAGCAAAAGTAACATAACTTAAATGTTACATTCATATTAAATAAATTGCATCAAATAGACATGCCGTCAAAAAAATAGACAGTTTCTCTTTGTTTATGGGATTTTTTTTAGTTCTCTGTACTTTATGACCTATTTACAGAACAATCATTTAACATCTTTTTTTTTCTTTTTCTTTTTCTTTTTTTTTTTTTACCAAAAACTCGTCATCCATTAGTTAGTAACAGGCATGTGCTCTACCAGGCCTGACATGTTGCATGTGACGGCATGGATAAAGAACACCACAACAGACACGGCCTCTGCAGAGGAGGAATCCTCATCATTTCAACACGGCCATGAGAGCATACCAGGACTTTTTCCAAAGTTTGGTTGATTAATAAATATTATTGATCTTTAAGGCCTTGCTGTATTTTTTAGGATGTCAGTTAAAAATAAAGTAAACCTGGAATAGCCTTGACAAGCGAGCATCAATGTTTACAGAATGATGTTTTCAATGACAGCTCAGAAGAAAGACAACTTTGGAAACTCTCTGATATGAGGGGGTCGGGGGGCTCTGATAATGAGCTCTGTGCTGATTGGCTGACCACATGATGCCTGATAGACGGGTAGAGGAGGGGTTACAGGATGTAGATCAAACTTTCAAACAGTCATGGCATCTGCCTGTGACAAGCAGAAAACACACGTCGGTGGAGGCTGTATAACAATGACATCATAAACCACAGGAAGTAAAACCAAAGTGTTTTAAGGGGCATTTTCTTTCAAGAGGAATGGTGCATTTCTCTTTGAACTGAGAGTTTGGAAAAAGGTCCCATTTTCCTCTGCTCCCCAAGCCCCTTCTAACAGCATTAAAAGAAAAGAAAATTGATTTCACAGGACATGAGACCTTTAAAGGACCAATTTTACAAGATATGTGTCGATCATGAACTTTTATGGTCATAAATCAAAAGCAGAACATCACAAAGCAGGATGCCTGAATCAATATCCTTCAATAGTCCATGTTTATTAAAGATTACGTGCAGCTGTGGGAACAACATGCTTTGCCAGAGGCTACATCATCTCCACCTTGCAGAGAGGATTTGTCAGCAGCCGCGTTCTGCAAACATTCACAGTTGGCCCGCTTCCATCAGGATCCCTCGGCGGAAACGTTTCTGGTTGCGAGAGCATGTTAAAATGTTGTTTTAAAAGGTGGCCTATTTCATATCATTTTTTCCTCTTACTGTTCAAAGCAGCTTGGAGGATGTTAGCTTACATTCAGGGAGGCTAAACGTGCGAAATGTGCCTCTGGTTAAACAGATTCTGACAGCCTCTTTTACCTGTCACACACAGCTACTCCGAGGTACAAATTATGTCGACTGTAGAGCAGCGTTTGATTCCTTTGATTTTCAGTTAGTGTTAATGTAAAGTCAGACACCAGACAGAGTTTTTTTGGGGGGTTTTAATGAGGGAGTGAAAATTTAATGCCAGGTACGCGTCAAAAGCACTCATTTCCAGTCATGCAGCCTTGAATGTTTCCCACCACAAACTCAAAAAGAGGCCACACATTCATGCTTGTTGCCTCATTTTTGCAACTAAGTAATACATAGGCAACCTCTGACCCCATGCCTGGAAATCCCCTCACAGCTTTCCTGCCCAATCACCCTCCACAATTTATCTCCACTCCCTCTCAATTGCCCTTTCTTGTAGAATCCCCTGGGCTTAAATTAAACTGCCACTTCTGTCCATGCCCCCCTCCCACCCCTTTAGCGCTACTTTACTACAGAGTCAGAGAGGCCGACGGAGTGTGGGCCCTTAAATTATCCCTGCTCTACATTGGCTCTGAAGACCGCGCAAAGCAGTGTGGGTGGACTGATTTTATGAGTGCGATGATGGTTTGACGTGCCGTAATCCTCTTTCGCTGATCTCCCCTCGTCCATCTGCTACATCTCCATCCCTCTCCCCTCCTTGCCGCTGCATCCCTCCATCCAGACACAACCACACGGACATGGAGACGCATAGACAAAGCTGGTCACAGATGGATGTACAGAAAGATGTACAAGTGCGGAGTTACATTTGTGGTACATATGCAGAGTTGATCTGGTTATGTAAAGATATTTCTCTGTTGTGGGTCTGTGAAGTAACGATAGGTCAATAGAGCAGACTCCTCCCTCTTTTCCTTCTATCTTTAGACGTCTCTTCCGTTCAGCAGCTGCTTCTTGAGGCATTTTTCAAGTCTCTGCTGTATTTTTTTTTATATCTACACATTGATTATATGAGTCCTTTTGTAATCATCTCATCACAGTTGTTGTCTTTTGTCAGTGTTGATAATGGCTGCTATTAATGATTTATTTTCAAGCCAAGTATGAAAATGTTTTCATTTTTGGTTACACTTACTTGCTTTTTTTTCCCCTTTAACCCTTTAACACCTTTTGTATCATATTTGATACATACTTTTATGATACCTCTATCTAATCAATATGATCAACAAAATTACTAAAAAAAAAAACCCATCTGATTACAATTATATAAATGATATAAATGGATTACCAGTTGCCAAAAACACATGTTAAATTTTATGGAAATTTTTGATTATATTAGGATATTAGTAGAAAGTGAAATACACATTTCAGCCCCCCCCCCCCCCCCCCCCAAAAAAAAAAAGAATTTTCTGGCTATAATTTGTGTTTTAAGGCATTACAGGGTTAAAGTAGGGATGCATTATATTATCTGACCAATGTTATTAACGGCAGATATAAACATTTTTGCTAAGATTTACATCTGATATTTTTACTAAAAATTGCCCATAAATATCCCATATATTGGTTGTAACACTGGCAAAATGTGGCAATTGTACCATGATGGTTTGCACTCAATGTCCGATTTTATCAATCAAAAATATATTTTATTAAAGAATAAAATATTGTTTTTCTTGCCTCACATCTGTCTTTAACACAAATGGAATGCGACCACAAAAGGATCAAATTGGTTATTTAAATGTAGACATTTTGTTCTCTTGACACAAAATCAGACCAATGTCGGTACTGGTGATAAATGAGTTTGGAAATATCATCAAAAATCCAAAAGGGTCACTTTTTCTCTCTCAAACCAGCACCCCCTTGAACGCCTCCTTGAGCATCCTTTGATATGAGTGTAAAATGTAAAGAAAATCAAAGTCTGCTCTTGCTATGTTTCATTGAAGAACTAAAGGTATATATGGATAATTGGCTTTGACCTTTAACCTATGACCTCCAAACCTTATTTATCCACGACTCTGACTCTAAACTGAGTTCAGAAGAAAATCTCTTACCCTTCCTGAGTTATTCGGTTTACAGGCAATGTGTTTTACAGTAGAGATGGGCATCCTTAATATCTATAGATTCTGATACCTGTGTAGATTCAGATGTAGCCAGTGAGATTTTCCCCACTACCCTGAGACAGCTGAAGATACTGAACTTTTTATCTGATTTGATTAGCCTGTCGGCGAGGAATTCAGCCTATATGTTTAGGAGCAACACCTTTATTTATCAGCTCTGTCTACTAAGTGCCCTAACAGAAAATCAGTTATATTTTACTGGTTATTATCATAAAATATCACTCTTTTGAGCTTTATTGTCAATGCTATCATAGAAACACGGTTTAAGTTGTACTTTTTGTCCTTGTTTTTGTTTATTTGACTACCATTGTTAACTCTGAGGAAGACCAGTGAAACTTCCCTCCATCTGTTATCTGTACAGCTTATTCCTTCTGGGTCCCTGCTGACATTGGTTAAGAGGCAGGATACACGCTGGACTGATTGCCAGACAATAACAAAGCCACGTAGGGAGACAGACAACCATTCACACACTCACCTACATCTAAGAGCAATTTATAAATACCAATTTGCCAACCAAGCATGCCCATAGAGAACCTACACATGCACAGGAAGAACTTTTAAACTCCATTCAGAAAGACCCTGATCAACACAGTGTTTCGAACCAGCAACCTGCTTGCTGTAAGGCACACGCACTACCTGCTGCTCCACCATGCCACCCAACTTTTTTGTCAAGCAAATCAAACCTTTATTTGTTTTATAGTATCTGTCTGTGTTGCAAATATTTTATTACCAAAGTAAATGAAAGGACATCTAAAACTGTCAAGTATTTACATAAAATGAATATTAACTGAGAAACAAATTACAAATTAATGACAAACTGTGCATTTTGTTGATGCATTTCCTTTGAAGTTAATTTTTTTTCTATTAATATTTCATGCATGATGTCTGTTTGCTCTGATTTCTTCTGACCTGGATAGGATTGGAAATGACAAAAATACGTTTGTGTTGGCAAAGGCGGCTCTGATGCCTTTAACACGCCCGAGTTTGCATTCGTGCTCTTGATTTCACACACACTATCTCCACTTGCTCACCTTTGATGCTTCCTTTGGCAATTTTTCCCTTTGTCTCTCATATCCCTCTCACTCTTAATCTTTTTTCCTCTCCCTGGTAGCTTTTATCTTTTCTTTTTTCGCTCTCTTCATCTTTCTTTCCCTCCTTTCCATTCTCTCTCTGCACTCCCCCTCCCGTTCGTTCTCTCTCTCTCCCTCCCCTCCCTCTATCCCTCTCTCCTTTGCCATAGCAGTGGGTGTACTAAGCAGGGATTAGGCGTGATTGAAGTGCTGACGTGAGAGTTCTTCCGCCGGGGCCTCTTATCCTCCGCAGTCCCCCAGAGAGACCTCTCATTGCAGGGCTTCACTAGCAGGTTGGGCCGGGCCCTCTCCAAGGACTCCCCATGGAAATAGCCTCTCTCCATGCCTCCGTGCCTTATCCCCAATAGCCTTAGTGCCTTTGCCTGATAGATGTGTGGCTTGGCTCTGATAGAGCTTTCTGCCAGCCAGCCTGGATTTTTATTTTAGGTATTTTTTTTCCTTAAGAGAGGTCCTTCCTGCTTTTCTTTATCAAAGCTGAGGCTCTTTCTGAGAGGACTCCTGCCTCATCTTCCTCCCCCTCCCTCTAAATGACACTTTTATCTGAGTCACAGGCTAAAATACCCCTTTTTGTGTTTGATGATTTCAGAATCACTGGGGTTAAGAGATATGGAGTCAGTAGTCAGCACATAATGTTTATTAGCTGAGTGATGATACTATAAATGTTATCTTTTCGAAGCCACTTGAATATTGTATATAATGTTGATGGCTGTGCCTTATGTTGCAAATGTATTGCGACCGGGACATATGCCTGACTGGCATTTACTAATGTATAACATTAAACTAAAGTAAATCAGTGTGTGGTAAAGCAATGCCTCTCGAAGTACAAGAGGCAAGTACAAGTACAAGTACAAGCCTTGCAATCAAATTTTTGAAAGCATTCAGATAAAGCTGAAGCTGAAGATTTGTGACTTTTTTCATGGAGAAAAATGTTTTGGGGATTTCTCTTAGGTTGCTGTCACACCTTATTTTGTTGGACTCATACTGAGTACCCCTGATCCAGCTGTATGTCTGTCGGAGATGAATTTCCTGCCCCTTAAATGCCTCTTGTCCTGCGTGTGCCAAGTCCGCTCTGACTGGTTGACCTGTCTACTCTTTGGTAACAAGTTCGTTTAGCAGCTGGTCAGTGCCATGTTGTCAACAGCTCTGCATTCATTGTACCGTTTTTACTCAGCATTGGGCTTGCTACCCTGAGCCAATGGGATTAAACTGACAGCAAAGAAATGGTAGTGCGGTACACTCATAGGTGTATTCGGTGTACTCCGGGAATCAGTGTTTTAAGGATCTACTGGCACCGGAAAGGGGAAGTCCTGATGCCAGAGACTTTTTTCTTGTGCATAAAAGTACTTTATCATGCAGAGGAGACATGTTAAACACTCTAAAAGGCATTTACAAATTAAAAAGAATAATATTGGCTCTTTAAAACTGAACATACTGCCCATCCCTTTTCAGACCACATCAGTTGAATCTACTTCAGTGACTCAGCCCTCTTAGCCTACTCTCCAAGACGTGACAGAATCACGAGTCATAAGGGAGGTGCCCACTTCAACGCCTTTGTCTCTTTTTTTCAAATAATGGCAATTGAAAGGTCAAAATGTTTCTCTTTCATGTGGCATATGTCCCCGACACTCTGCAGGTTCGCAGCAGAAGTGAATACAAATTACAGAACAAGCAGATGTCAAGGAGTCTTGGCTGGCTCGAGGAGGGAGACGGGGTGTTGCCAGTCACTTCCCACGACCTAAATCTTCATTACATTCTCATTCGTCTTCCGCCCGCTGCTGCACTCACAATGATTAACACATAAAAGGGTGAGAGATGTGTGATATGTCGTGCGCTCAGCATATTGTGTGTTTAAGCCCCCACTCCCCCCTTCGTCCCACCCCACCTGACTGGTATTCTGCACGAGTTAGCCTTTGAAGTGGAGAAGAAAAGAGGGGAATGAGAGAAAAAGACGACAACATGCAGAATGAAGTGTTGCCCTCAGGGGCTAAACGGAATATTCATGGAGCCACTTGTTTCAAGTTTGTTGATTTAGCCACTATTAGATTTTCCCTCTTTGCTTTGCTTTTCCAGTCTTTTAACATTGTTTAAGTTTGCTTAAGTAAATGCTGTGGTTACCTCTTTAGCCCTAAATAAGACACTCATTGTAATTCCTATGCTTTGCATGCATTATGTCTACTTTTAAGACCTATTGATATATTTTAAATCTAATATAGGGTAAGAAAAATATTGGTAATATCATGGAAGTTTGTGTTTATTTAATAACACAATGTAAGACCTTTTCTTTTGTACACAGATAGTTCACTCTATGATTATTTACCAGATAACTATCTTCTTTTCTTTTCTTTTCTTTTCTTTTCTTTTCTTTTCTTTTCTTGTCTTTTCTTTGCTTTTCTTGTCTTTTCTTGTCTTTTCTCATAGTTAGTTTTCAATACAATGCACTAACAGACAATGGGACGGACCTGACTTGTACTTCTACAGAGCCCAGGGCCAGATCAACACAGCTCTGTGCCTCTAGGCAAAAACTTTCAAGCTCCTCTTCTATAATCTGCTGCTCACCACACCCATTTCCTGAGCTCACAACCAGGAAATCAGCAGTAAAGAACAGCGATCACTCAACTCAACTTAATTTCATTTCTATCACACGTTTAATACATAAATAATGCAGCCCAAAGTGCTTTATGAAGGGATGACAAACAGAAAATAAATAAGATAAACTGCTGTAGATTAAAATAGGCAGGAAGGAAATAAAACAAATTTAAAACAAACATAAAAGTAAAATACACAAATCAAACTTAAAAGATTTTTTATTTTTTTTTTTCAAGGGGCAATTAGTTCAGGGTTTCGGGGCATCAAAATAGAAAACTCTCTCTCCGGTGTTCGTCTGGTTAGCTTGAGGAACAGTTTAAAAAAATATTCAGTCAGTGCCAGAATATTTGAAATTCATCAACAGCACCAGTTCTGGGCATTGGTGACAATAACAAGGTGCCGATAAAATACAATCAAATTGGAGCTTTTATAGTGACAAAACTTCAGGGGTAAACCACCAAACTACCAAACTGAAGTATTAGCTGTGCTATAATAGGGTGTACTCGTGTTGTTGCACATTTGTAGTATTTGTAATTACATTGTTGGGTCTTGATTAAATTACAGTTTTGCACTTTATTATGGAACATATACAATAATGTTTCTTTAGCAAATAAAAAATAAAGTTAAAACATATATTTTTTCTATTGGATGAAATGCTGCAGATCTCGTGGGGTGGGGGGCACTGAATCATAACCTTTCCAACGGCGCCAAAATAGCAAGAGCTGGCCCTGGTCATGATGTCAAGAAAGCAAGCCTGTCACATGTGCAGTCTGGCTTTATGAATTCAGTTTAACACTGTAACAAACCACTATGCTGCACAAATCTAACTCAATGACTTTACACCCTAGAAAAAATATCATTTGGCTATATGGAAAGCTACAGTGACACTAGAAGACAGGCTAGTGAACAGCAATTTCAAACCTGATGTTTTTGTGCATCCACTGACTCCCCTTGGCCCTATTTGGGTCTTTGGGCTTTGCCAGACTGTCCTAATGGTTAACTCAGCCTTGACAGAGCCCCATCTCGGAGAGAAAACCCAGGGAGCAAATAGTGGATTAATGCCATCAGACGCTCCAGTCAGACTGTAATTTGCAGACAGTTGTGTTGAACAGACCTTTTTCAAATCCACACAGAATGTTACTTAAATGAAATTGCTGCCCCAAAGCAGTGACTGAATGTGATAGCTGAGAGTGATTCTGTTACTAAGGGAAGGATTGTCCATTTAAAGGGTATGTAACATAACTGAAGTTATGATCTGGCAACGAAGGCTGGATTGAATGATCTATATAGTGTCCACCCTACAAGGGTTGAAAGTGCCAGTATACATGTACATAGTGACTTTTGGGGTATTCTTCAGGCAGGAAATTAAGTAGGTACATGACTATTGGTCTTTTTTGCACTTCAAAAACGATGTCAAGCATCTATTATTTTGGTAAAAGTTTGCAAAAAAAATAAAAAATAAAAAAATAAAAAATAAATGCTAGACGATGACTGTTCAGTTAGTTTTCATGGTATAAAAAAATGCCTAAATATGATTTTAGGGGCATTTTTCAGACAGAGAAATGTGTCTTTTTTGTTGTTTCCATTGATTTCTACATGTGATGTTATGTAGAGATTAAAATCCCTGAACTAGTGTTTCCAACAGTGATCAATGTTAGCTCACATTCTTTTTGCCCTCAAGCTCTTGGTGCTAGTGACCTGACTAAAAGCATCCATTAAGATGTAATTTGTGTTCTGCATTGCCCAGCCTCTGTGCAAACACTCTGACTCATGCTATTTCCAGGTTATCAGAATCACAAAAAGAGCATTCAAGATGTGACGTATTTATCTTATATGGAGTAGAGTCAAACACTTTCAAGAACTTGTGCACACATGTTTAACCCCAGTGCGTATGCACATAAATACAGGGTAGAAGCATATAATCCTCTTTCCAGATGGCAGTCTTATGCTCCATATGCATGCTCATGCTGGCATATCCTTGGCACAATGCACTGTACTTTTCTCTGTGGAATATATCAGTGTACAAAGAGAGGAACAAAAGGAGGATTCGAATGTAATGTAAATGTTAATGTGCTCAAGGATTTCAGCCCAGTTTACATCTAATTCATGTCCACTGCTTCACTGGTTTGCGGCTTCTTTAATGGAACTAATGCAGTAAAACTAAGAGGGAAAAGAGCCCCAAGAAATCCATTTTTGTTTCAAAATATTAAGCCCATGGAAATGGATTAAAGTAATGTCAGACTGACTAAAAATCAGAATTAACTTTTTCAGTATGGATAATTCTTATAGGACAGTTTACCCCATTGCTCTGTAGTTCCCTTTTCTTTTACATAGAATGAAGAAACCCTGGCTCCCTTGAACAAGGGAAAATCGTCAAAGCTTAACTTAACAGGCTGCCTTTAAGGCGACTCAATTCATCTTCTTTTTTTTTTCCATTTGGTTGATCTGCTTTTCAGTCATAAACAAAGGTTTTAAGTAAACTTCCTTGTTGCATATTATGGGAGGTGGTCAGATATGACATCTTGTATGATGCCTCAAGGGATTTAGTGGTACAATGTCATACTTGAATAACAGTTTAGACAACATACTTCATGGGCTCTAATTTAGTAGACCAGGCGCAGGTGGGGCGTACCTGCCCTGCGCCGTGCCTGCGCCGCGCCAACGGGGTGTGTCCAGGGCATTTGACAAGTTTCGTGCACAGCGCAGTCTGGCGCAGGGAGGCGCACCCACGCCTCCGTCTCTCCCACTGGCACAAATGGCAGAGAGGGAGGAGAGGAGGCGTGAGTGGGTTTAACACAGCCGAGTGTGATCTTCACCAATGAAATAAACGCCTCTCCTCACCTTTAAATGTGCCGCAGGCGAGGCGCAGTGACAACTTCACCTTGGTGGCGAAGAAGGTCAGAGCCGCTGTCACTTTTGCATCAACTGGGAAAGCGCAGGGGCCATCGGGCCGCGCATCGGAGGACACGATGCGCGTCACCGTGTGGACCACCTCGCGGGACAGATGTAATCTGTTCCTGTGTCATAATAGGAGTACAAAATTAAGTGATAATTACATTTAAACACAGCACCAGGCTGATCCATTCATCATGCTTGTGATCCACCCGCATTCCTGGTCTGTCATCGCTAAATAGCAGTGCCTTAGGTGAAAATATATCTCCTCCTCATCCTCCTTGCAATAATGTACTCCATCTTTTTAGATCATGTTACGAATAAAGATTATAGCAGAGAAATATGGGCAATCACAGGTAAATCCTTAAGACACCGAGTGACTTACATTTATTCAGCGAGCGTCTCTCTCTTTTTTCTTTTCTATTTAATATCATGAGACGACAGAAGCCGGATACTCTGTATCGGATGATGTGGCTGTTTGTGGTTGGCTTGAGAGATATGAACTCGTTAATTATGACAAACGTCTCTGATGTGACATCAGATGTGACGAGACAATTAATATAGATACAAATGTATATGCTGGTTCAGACGGTTACATTAAATTGTGGTTGCTGTGATTGTTTATTGCATTGAAATGTGCCTGACACTCTGGATACCTGCCTGTGAGGTTTTGGTGACGTGTGCGCACTGTGCGCTTGTCAGCCAAATTACCACTGCCCGGGGTGCGCCCCTCCTGCGCCGAGAATAGACCAGGTTGGAGCTGGCAGGCTTTCAGCGCACCTTCCACACGTTTTTTTGGCACGAAATTGTCACTGCGCCAAGATGAATCTTTCGACACCTCCCCCTGGTGCTCCGTCACACCCATCTCGGCGCAGCTGGTCTACCAAGTTGCCAAATTGACTGCACACGGCGGTGCGCCGGACGAAATTACCACTGTGCGGGGTGCACCAGGCTGCGCCACCCTGAGTTGCGCCAGGAAATTAGAGCCCCATGTGTCAAGAAAAGCTAAAAAGCTCTGGCTCAAACATCATTAAAGTATAGAAGAATCTTACATGTGAGATGCACTTTCATTATCATTATTTTTTTCATTACAAATAAAAGTTAGTCATGGTACACCAGTGCAAATGATTCACCAGTTTAAAAAGCTGAAACGTGCAGCCACGGCCGCTAGATATTATGGTTCAATATTTAGAAATAAAAAAATAACCACCAAGTCTCATCATTCTGAGGCAACACAACTACTTTACTTTTTCCCAATCGGTCTCTTCACATCAAAGAAAAACTACCACACCCACGCAGTCCGGAGAAATCATCTTAACTGTAAAATAGGCTGTTCAAGAACAAAGTGTTCTTATACTTGGAGAAGTCTTTTCTGTCTCACATTTTAAGGATGCTTAATGACACTTTGAACTTTGATAATCTATTAGTATTCTAAAAAAAAAATCAATTCTTGTTCCCTGAGGCTTGAAATCTCAGGCCTTCAGAAATAAGAGAAGTTAGTAAAAACTGGAAACATGTTTGTCTTCTACTTCCATCGTCAGATTGTCTTGTAAATTGCGTCATAGGTGATGTGCCATTAATTCCTCTAATTGCATACATTTTTTGCAAATTTGATCCAAGTGTGGGAATTCTAAGCTACAAACAGTTTTGTTTGTATTGCAAATAGAAACTACTGCATTTTGTTGTTGCTGATAATTATGTTATTTCATTCCATGACATAGAGCAGCCATTATCCTAAGTATTATGCTCCGGGTGGGACCCTTGTTTTGATTTTGTTTTAATGTTTTTATGCACTCATATCACAATTATGAAAATACAGGTTTACTATGAGCAGACAAACTTTCCATGGGCAGTTAAGCAGGGGAATTCTGGAAATATTCTAAATTGGAAACTTTCCACCAGAAGTGTTCGAATTTATGGGAATTAACTGGAAATTGGGGTACTTTCAATGAAATGTGTCATACCCAAACATACATACAAGGTGTGTCAGAAAAGTTCCAGGACTGGTGACACAAAAGATTTATTCCAAACCCAAACGTCAAACTAAGAGTTTTCCCCTTCAAAGTAATCTCAGCATGTCTACAAAGAGACACTGCGGCGTTTGCTTCGTTCAGTGCTAGAGGAGAGGCGAGAGTTGTGACAGGACAAGTCGTGGCTGCTTCACCATGACGACATGCCTGCTCACAATGCCCTGAGCCGCCGACAGTTCCTGGCCGAGAAGAACATCGCCGTGCTGGAGCAACCTCCCTACTCACCCGGCCTGGCTCCATGTGATTTCTTCCTCTTCCCCAAGCTCAAGGGGGTCATCAAGGGAACCCGTTTTGAAGACATGGACGACATCAAAAAGGCTGTGGCGACAGAGCTGTGGAGGATCCCGGAAGAATTCTTCCAGGAGTGCATGAAAGCGTGGCAGAGAAGGATGGGAAAGTGCATTGGACTCCAGGGGGATTACTTCGAAGGGGAAAACCTATAGTTTGTAGTTTGGTTTCTAAATAAATCTTTTTTGACACCAGTCCTGGAACTTTTCTGACACACCTCTATAAAGATTTTATTTTGTTATTGGTAGACACCCATGCAAGATACCAAAAAAAAAAAAAAAAAAACCACAACATTACAATAATGATAGTGGCATGTTGTTTGATACTCCACCTGATCCAGACAATATGTGTTGGAGGCAGTGGTGGGTGCTGGAGGTCAGTTTTTTAGGTGTGGGTCTGTTACGCTCAACAATATGCTACCATAAGCTAAGCTGAACTACCCTGCTTTTGGCTTGCAGGATTGCAGATATGGGAAGAACAGATGAGCATCACAGCTGCATGGAATAAATAGCATGGCATGGACTTTGTGGAGCGATAAGAAAATTCTGAAACAGGAAGGCAGTCAATACCATCTAATGAGTTGTGAGGCCCCCAGAACAGACTTATCTTCTGGAGCATGTTATGGTCTAGAATTTAGAAAAGTTAGAGTACCACTCAGTGCGTGGAATCGCAGAATGTCTGGTGCAGAAGATAGTTTTTGTTGAAAACTGCTATTTTCTATTTGCTAGTAACTCTCTATGTTTATATCATCATTTTCTCTTCAGACATACATTCACCTCAGCATGGGAATTGCACTCTCAGCTTTATAAAAAAAGAAAGGAAGGACTCACCAAGCAGCTTTCTGGCTGTGCCTAAATTAAAGAGTCTTTAAAGCAGCAGACCAGGTGGCTTTCCTAAAGAGCTCAACAGGCAGCAAAGCAGTGTGAAGGATAAACACAAGTCCATCCCAGAGGACAGCTCTTAGTCTCACTGATGAAGAGAGAGGAGGTGAGCTGCAGAGACACTTTAGGGAATGTTTTAATATCATCTTAATACGAGTGTTACAAACAAGTAAGCCTGACGCTCTTTGAGGCACTGAAGAGGTAGTTGATGAGGCCACTGACCCACCACCCAGAGCGGCCTTTAATTATGAAGCACCAAAAGCTTCATGGCATTAAATAACTTAGTGCTTGATTTGTTTTCTACCAGAGCATGAGTTCCTTTTGTGCAATTTGCAGTCTTGAGTATTGTCCACACTCAGCTGACATGTTACGAACAAGGAAAACTTCTTGTCATTGACTCAATCACACTGACTTTACGGACTGCCTGTATGCAGCCCAAAAAACAGTAGTCACTTGTCATATGCAGTTACAACTGTTTATTCTTCTTTTCTTTGAGACATTTTTGATACACCTGCTGGTCTGGGATTAAGGTTAGGTTATAATTATGGTAGGGCAGGGTTGAGGGGGGAATGGGTAAATGTTAGGGGAGGGCAGGTAGAGGTATTCTGTGCCATAAAATAAAGAAAAAGCTAAATAAGGCTTTATTTGGGGGCACTTGAATATTGACTGGAGTTATCTACAACCATATTTATAACCTGTTAAGCAGACAGGAGGCTGACAGTGCTAGTAATGCTAATGTTAGCTGCACTCTACTCGATAAAAGTCTGTAAATGCTATGTTAGCTTCCTCAATGTTGGAATGATCAGGTGAATTCAGGAATTCAGGAATTAACAGGTCTTTGGTTTGCTTGCCTTGTTTGGCCTCTGGTTGGTTACCATGACTTCTACCAAACTCTGGTCTGCTTGGAAGTGAACCAAGACCTCTGTTTCCAGGTGGACCAGAGTTCAGTGAAAGCCATCTGAACCAACCAAGGACCAAACAAGGCAAACAAACCAAAAAGCAGTGATTTGTGGCTTGAATTTGTCTGAATATCACAACTGCTTACGTAGCTTTTACTGACAATATCAAGCAGAATGCAGCTTATATTAGCATTGCTAGCACTGGTCCCAAAACAACTAAACTTTCCAAAAAACAGTGAGCCAGAGTTTGTTTGGTATAGATCAAACATGTTAGGTGTAAAGGCGCCCTTAGTTTTGTTAAAGGTCTAGATCATGGAATACTCTTTTGTAAGGATTTTCTACAAAATAATATTTCCTTGGCTTGTCTATTACCCAAACCCACTGTGAGAAATTGTTCCTTTACTTCCTCCATGGCTAATTCTATATTTCAAAAAATGTGTGCTCAAACAGTCTGTTTGGAAATATCTCCCAATGATGTCATGAGAGGTTTTGCCACCTCCCTCAGATGGGAGATACTTCCTGAGCAAGGTGCTTGTTCAGCCAACTGGTGGCTCCAGTGAAAGCAACATGTCCATTAGCCTGAGAAGCTACAAAGCACATCACTAGAAGGCTGAATCTGTATCCACTTCCTTTGAGGGTGTGGTCAAAAACAGTTCAGGAGGATTAAACTCAAACAGGCTGTTCTGAGCAGGGATGAAACAGAGGGGTTTATTGACATGCCAAAATCTAATTATTGAATGGGTTTTTAAGCATTGAACTACAAAAAAAATGTTCTCGGGATATTCTGGATCAGTGTAAAATTGTTGAAAAGAAGAAAAATTCTGATCCTCAAAGTAAAATTTTGTCCCATTCATCCCTTTCTCTAGACTCAAGCCCTGATGGACAGACCTCTTTGCTTGTCCCAAAACAAAGTGGAATACTGCAATACCCTATTTAATAATTCCCACTGCTTGGAATGTAACGATGGCATATAATAATCATACATGAGGCGCTTCAAATCCATAGAGGAGGGTTTGCTATGAATCCAGCATCATATGACTGCAGGATGACCCTCATTTGCTCTTTTAAATATGACATCCCAGCCTCAAACCACGCTAATCGCAGCGTTGTGTAGCCGCATGGCCAACTTCTAGATGCCCTTCCCTTTCTCCTTCTCACTCCCGTCACTGTTGATTCTCAGGGCAGGAGGGAACGTATGGCACTTATTACGAGTTAATGGGTCATAAATTGAAGCTGAAAGTTTTATAAAAGAACTTGATTCATATGCACACACACACTAGCAAACGCACACTCTCTCAGATCCTCAAAGTTAGACCTCTCCTCTCCGAAGCTTCCACTCTCAGTATTCCTCATTCGTTACGCCCGTCCGTTGCCTGCTTTGAGGTCATCTTTTATGAATTACCAGTCTAAATTTACGGTCTAATAAGTTTTTGAGCGGTTATGCAGCATTCCGTCCTGCATGCCCTCCACTGTGATGGGCAAAAATAGGAAGTAACCTCTTGAGTTTTAGCTTAATGGACTGCTTATATTTACCAGATCTACTTTGGTGAGGTCATCCTTGGTGTGGTTTTTGAGAGTGCCCATCTGCGGTATGAAACTATTTGATAATGTATGAATTACATTCTGCTTTTTTATATTGAAACCACATGGGACAGTTAAAAGCATAACGTCTGAGCAAGGGCTGGGCAATACTGACCAAAATCTATATCCCAGTATTTCCTTGGCCAGGCCCCTGTGTGTTATTTCAATATATTTTATCTGTGAGAAGTAATGAATGAGTGTTACTATGCCAGAATTAAAAACCTTGATATGATTCTGCAGAAGATTAAACATTTCTTGATGCCAATCTAAACCACAGCAACAAAACAGAACAAATAGACACTGTGTTAATTGTACATAAAAAATAGTAACTTTTTCTTTATTGATGTTGACGTTTTTTATTTGAGAAATGCACTGTTTAAAATTATAAAATATCTAATACTGTAATGGTAGTGAAGTTTTTAAACAAAAACAAAGATAGCACTCTTCACTTGAACATGTTTGCAATAATCGTGTGGATGGAAAACAGGTAGATCCATGCTTATCGACATTACCACAAATATTTTGCTCATTTAAATGTTCTGTGTATGTGTAATTCTGAAAGATTTTAGGATTTTGACAGCAAGTTTGGAAAAAGAAAGCCAAAAACTTTTCTAATATGGGTCTAGAAGACTTTAAACATTTTTTGTCATAATTGTCATAGAGGTATCATGTTGTTTACCTTTTCCAGTTCATGAAATTACACCCTGAATGTACTTAAGTAAACAAACAAACAAACAAACTAGAAGTACTCTGAGTGCAAAAATCTCTACCAAGACATATCCAACATTATTAGGCGCATATTGTCAAAAATGTGGAAGACCGTCCAATCTTGCACGGTGAATTATTTCTTGAAAAAAACATTCTTCAATCAACTTCTGGATTCAAATCACTACCAAAATCTAATCGTTTTTCTTCTGTCATGGGGAACAGGTCACAGAGGCTGTTTTTAGTGTTTTCATTTTACACAATATGATGCTTTCAGTGCAGCTTTCAGTCTGTGTGGCTGTGTAATTCTAAGCTATAGTGGGAACACCAGCAACATCCAAGACATTTGCACCAATTATACTTTGGACCTTTGCTCTATGTGGACCTACTGAGATCATTTAAATTCATATTAAATGTTGCCAAAATCAGCCTAGTACTGGTGCTGATTTTTCTAAAGCCAGAAAGGCAGGATGTCAAATTTCATGTGCAGAAAATAACTCGTGATTTTCTCTAAACCTAAAATCAACAGCAGGGAAGGTTAATAGCAGTATTACTAATTAGGTGTTATATGATTTGAGACACGCTTATTCCTGTCAGCCATTTTTGGCACACTCACTGCAGCTCACCAGTTGTGGAGTGGAGTGACTTACTAATGTCCAGTAGAGGGGCTGATGTGAAACAGTTCTCTCTAGATGCATTGAGCAGACAAGTGTTCACTGTAATTATAAATGAGTGAAAGGGATAGACCAAATTTACCCACCTCATACACTGGAAGACCTCAATATACTGCCCAACCCTAGTCTGAGCACACACTTCTAGACTCTGCTCTGATTTAAAACTTTTTTGGTTGTATGAAAGCCAGAGATATAAAATATTTCAACACTTTAAGTTTGCAGATTGTTTATCTGAGCACTTTTAAAGCTGAAGCAGAGATAGCCAGTCCTCTTGGGCAGCAGCCGTTTTCCATTTCGGAGCTGCATCTTCCCCAATTCCTCAACCGCATCAGATTAAATGTGTCATCATGAATAATTACAAATCAACAGCGCTCATCGCGGCAATTCAGCAAATTTCCCGCTCTTCTCATCTCGCCGCCACTGCTGCTCATTAATGTTTCAGATGTAGAACACAGTGGACAAAGTGTCTGACTAAATACCAGCAAACACACTCAGACACAAATGTGCAATAAACATGCATCACTAAACTCCAGGCTTCCTCTAATGGCAATTTCACAAGCCCATTGTAATAGTCCCAATCTCCCCTCTGAGGATTTCTGCAGCATGCTTTATAGTTTTGCCTGTTGGTCGCTGCTTTGGTGTTTTATTTTAGTCCTATTTTCTCGGTCACTTTCCTCGGAGTACATGGGTTCCTCTTCACTATTAATTCCACTGTGAGACACTTAAAAACACCCTCACAATCATCACCACCATCATCTCCAAGTTCACCTACTCATTGAATTAATGAAACGATGAACATTGGGATGCTATTCGTTTTTTTTCTCAGTGTTCCTCCTCATGTGACTTTTGTAGCCAGGCAGCCAATTAAAATCAGTGAAGTGGGGAAGCCGGTCAGAAATAATGCAGCAAAGGTCAATTTGTTGCTAGATCCACTCAAGTGGAAACAGCTCTAAACTAAGCTCATTCTCTCGCTTTTCTCATAAACAAGAGTTCCGTTTTAGTAAAATACAGTCAAAACTTCTTGTGCAGCATATTTCGCAGCCTTGTTAAAAACCACACACACCCTCCTCTCATAGACCCACCTGGGCTTCAGCTCCTCGTCCATATGGAGCAGCCTCTGGTGCAGAGCTGCAGTCGCTTCCTTCACCAGCTCAAACTGGTCAAACACATATGCACACACACACATAAACACACACACACACAAGCACACACACTCTTACAGACTCCAGAAAAAGACATTTTGAGAAGTAGCCTGCAGTGAGGAGCTGACCACTCTACCATAAAGCCAGCTGTCCCACAGGAATTGACATTTTCTTAGATTGGTCTAAGCACACACACTGCGTCACACACAGATGCAGAACCACTGCATGAGCTCCACTGTCTCCTGTCAAAGATGCAGAACAGAAAAAGCCCTGCAAAAGAACTCCATCATAACATGTGCAATCTGTAGAATTGTAGAGTTTATTAGCTTTTACCCCAGGGGAAAGTGTGCCACTATACACAAACTATTTTGCAAATGTTCCACTTGCTCAAAACAGGAAAAGGTGTTCTGGTTTGATAATAACAATAAATGAGTCGGACTTGGATCAGTTGATGTTGTGTCCTGAGTAAAGCAGAGACAGTGCACCGAAGTCTCAGGGTTGTTCACTTCTATGTGATCCAAATATAAGTGAACCTTGTGGCATTTGTTCCTCTTTCTTTGTTTTTTTGAGGGGTCCTGGTGGAGTGAGCGAAAGAGTGAAATGAAGAGGATTGTTAGTGTTTGGGACAGAAAGTAACAAAGGCCATGCTTTTAGAGAAACAGGCCAAATAAAGCACCTCTCTGAGCAAAAGGGAGGGAGACAGGGAGTGAGGCTGACAGGAGGGCGGGGAGAGAGACTCGGGGGTATGGCGCTCAGAAAGAGTTGGGTTTTGTGAGGTTAAACATCAGTCTGTGTCTTCAGACGGTCTTGTCTTTACATCGTCTAGACTTTACAGAAATTACAAGTCAAACAAACATGACTTAACTGTTTCTGCAACACTTTCTGTGCCCGAGTCTATATTTTACTCTTCCTCTCTCCATTTTTGTCATTCTGATCCACATTGAATTCCTCTCTCTCCACACACGCTCATCCTTTCAGAGTGATGATTTATCCCTTCATCTCCAGAGTGTCATTGAGGAGCGCCGTTTGGCTCTCCAGACTAATAACCGTCGCTGAGATGGAGAGCGGATAATGTTATTGACTTCCAAGCTAGACTGCTGCCTGCCAGTGTGTGTCTGTGCGTGATTTTATACGACTGTAAGTTTATCTTGGATGAATACACCTGTGTTGCCTGCCAGTGTTGAGTCATTTTTTTTAATTTTGTGTACAAGTATCTTTCCCTTTTCCATGCATGTTTTTGAGTACAATGGCATATCGATATGGCTGACAAATGGGTGAGAATAAAACCTCATGGGACAAAAAGCTTGAGTTTGATCAGGTTAAGCTTGATTTATTTGCATTTTCTTTTCAAGGACAATCTGACAGAGGGAACAAAAAGTGAACAATATCAAGTCACATGTGGGGTTGCAGTAGCAGACCCCTTTCTCCCAGATCCGGTTTCAGATCACCACCAAAATGTGAAGATTTGTCCTTGTGCCATGACCAACATTCCCTGAAGCTATCTTGGAATCTGTTGTAAACTTTCGGAGTTATTTGTAAAAACGTTAAAAACTGACCTAACTGTTACCAAGTCCTTTTGAAAAAAATCAGGATCTGCATCACTTCATTCCTGTGCCATCACCAACATCCCCTGAAATGTTATCAAAATCTGTCCATCACTTTTTGAGTTATCCTTTCACAGTCTAACAAACAAATGATTCAAAAAGAAGATAAGTAAATTAGTATCACCTGCAAATTATATTGGACACATTGTGTTTGAAACTGCAGAAAGACAGTTGTAGATTTAAAATAATTATGGTCTTAAAACGGTGCCCTGTGGTACTCCACGTTGTATTGTTTTCTAGACTCTTCACCATTTATATTACTATAATGCTTTCTATAATATGAATAATTACACAGCCCACTTAGGGCATTGTTGTGTGCTGTTGATTTTTCACAATTAAGACTTGATCAATTGCTTAAAGTCTTGACCAATGGGTAAGCTCTCAGAAAAATACCACACAAAAACTCCTCATTTCAAAAGCTATCTAGGCATTTTTATTCTTTATTTTACACTGGCAGAGTGGGTTCATGCCCTCCTGTAGCTCCTTTCCTGCATTTAATTCCACACAGTCTCTCCCTTGTGTCTAAATCTTGCCACTGTTCACTCTATCTAATAGAGGCTGTAAGACCAAACATGAATCTTAAAAAGAGAGGGAAGTGTCTTATCTTTTTCAATTGAGGGACTCACATAGGGTGAAAAAGATAAGAACAACTGGGATACAGTGATATGCCTTAGGATGTGGGAGTTAGTAAAACAAACTCACACTAGGTAAAGATATGAGGTTGGCATGCTAAAAGAAGAAAACTGCCCTCATTAATGGCATAATAAGACAAAAAGCAAACCATAGATACGAATTTTGGGGTTGTGTGTCAGATTTTACAAGGCCCTGGCTACCAGTTTGAGATGGCTAATGCTGATGACTTGTCTTCTCTTTCAGACACAAAACAAGAGCAAACCACAGTGTTCAGTTCAATCTGTGTGATATACTTTATGACTTAATACTTGACACAGAGTAGGCTGAGGAGCATATGGGCATGATTTGTTATTTTTCCGGCTGTAATCCATCCGTCCACATACTGAATAAATTAGTCAAACAGAAAAATCACAGGCCCATTCATGCTGGGGTTTCAAGCTGTAAGCTTCACACCACTGTGAAGCTTTGCCTCCTTCTTTAACGTGGCAAAGATGAAATTGAGGGACCACATGACAGGCTATATGCTCCATCTCTAGAGGTATTATCAGAGGATTGACACTGGTGAGCACACACCATGTCCTGCCTTCTCACACGTCCCCAAAGCCATATTGCACTGTGAATTCACACAAATATTGTGCCCTTGCAAAATTATTAAGAATGCCATGAGGTGGAATGCTGATAGAGCTTTGTTGTGGCACTTGAGTGTTAGTGGACTGTAAAAAAGGGCTATGGTCTAATGTGCACCATCTTTTGTTTTACTGTACATGTTTTGGGCCAGCTGAAAATGGATTATGGGCTGAAGTTGGCCTGCAGGACACTGTTCGGACACCACCATTTTATAAGATTTTATAAAGTCATAACTGCAATTCTGACTTTGTACAGTGTGTACCATTAAAAAATAAGGTATTTGGACTAAAGCTATTTTTGTACCACACCAAAGGCATGCTCATTCCTGCTGTAAACATGAAAATTTTAGTATGAAGGTATATGGGATTTTTGACATCTGTAGACAGCCTCAAGTGGAAATTAGAGGAACTGCAGTCTCTTACACTTCAGCACTGGTTGCTTGGCCATTTCATGATTTTTCTCTGTACGTTGCATATAAAAATGTGCATGCATTTGCTTGTTGAAAAACAGGTAAACCCACTTGTTCATATTTTTTTCTGGCCAATGTGTCAGTGGTTTAAATGTAGCAAGCTTTGATTAGCATGTAATGGTGGGCAGACCTGGCTCCATAAATAGTAAATAGCATCAGTGACTTCTCTATTTACTTCAGCATGTCAGGATCAGTAGATCTGATAGCAGCAAAACAGGATTTGGAGAGCATCTGGCATTTGTTTTTCATAAAACACCTACACACATGTTCACTGATTGTGTATGTACACATGCATGAATTCGACACACTCATAGTGACTGCAGCTTCACACACATACAGCAAAAAAAGGCTTTGAAATTCACGTTATGCAAGGGTGTCATGACGGTCCGTGAAAGTGCAGACATATCAGTTGGTGCCCGCGTCTCCCTGGGGAGGCTGTGGATCCTCTCTGCTAATTTTAGAAAGCTGCAAGGAGCCGGAGGAATGCTGAGTTTGGTTCAGCCGAGCCGAGCCAAGCCTGGGAGCCTAGGACAACGCAGCGGCTTAAGCCCTCCCCCCCACCCCCCCAGCTGCCTGAAGCTGGGTTCACACTTTTCAAGGAAACATATGTGACGTATAGGGACAGAATGAAAGAGAGAGGTGGATTAAGCTGGAGTGAAATGGATGAGAAAAAAAGCATCTCTGCACACGGTGGCTTGGCCTCCAGCGTCAGTGTTGCCGCCACGTGATGGAGGATGTGTGTATTTGTGTGTGTTTGTTCTTGTTTGAACAGCGTTATTAGTGCTGCTGTTTGTCATCAGCATACGCCAAGATTACCCTGTGCCTACTGATGTTCGAGTGTGTGATTTTTGTGTTTCTTCTCATTTATATACTGATGGATACAGCATGGGCACATTACCGTATTATACCTAATTTCTGTGCATGTGGAGAGTTTACAATCAGCCCTGCAGTTAAAGGGTAAAGAAAGAACGCTAAAAAAGGTGAGAGTAATCCATTGTTGCTCTTATCTCTTGAAGGAGAACATCGTTGCAAATGCCGGCACATACATACGCACACACATGCCATACACACACTGTTACACACACTCAGAGCGAGAGTCACATATTGTTTTGGCTACAGGCTACAACTGGTTCTAGCTGGATTTAAAGCTACAGCTGTGTTATTTCTTCCTTCATTTTGAAAAGCTTAGTGCTGAATATGTCTCCCAGAGTTGTTTGTAGATCTATTTCAGACTTTTACCTCCTTTCCAAGAAATAATGACTATGGCTGGGAAAGATATTACCTCTATAAAATGTATTAAAGTATTTTTTAACTGGATATAGAGTAGGGTAGGACAATATCGCTCAAATTAAAGGGTTAGTTCAGTATTTTTGAAGTAAGGCTGTATGAGGTACTTGGCAACATTCAGTGAATTGGCTGAAGGACCCCCAGCAGTGCTGTACCTTTAAGTAGAATGACCAGAGACCTCTGGCAAGGTACACTGCTGTTGGTGGGTACAGTTATGTCTTGGAATTGTGTGAGATTTACAAAAAATTAGCCACAGACCCTCAAAATGTGAGCTATGTTGATCAAATGTGTGATTGGGGAAAAAATAATTTAAAAAGCTTTATATTTCCCCTAGGAAGTCTCTGTTTTTGGCACTATTTTACGATACAGCATATAGCTGTTCTTTGGCCTATGTGCACTCATTCCACCAGCTGAATTTTGTTCAGAAGAATTTCTTCTTCTGTTTACTTCTGTTCATAAATGTCACCTTATGCATCCACAGTAAAAGAAACCTCATTGTCACTTGGGTCAAAATCATTCATATTTGGTTCAGTATTAGTTTCCTCTGGTGTTGAGTCATCCTGAGCCCATAGAATAAAACAGCAAACCCAGGGATGAAAATAGTCAGGAAGGATACTCAGGTAGGCCTTAGGTTTCAAGCAATGCTCATTTCTTTCTAAGGGGCTCATCGTGTGCCAAAGAAATATCTCCCACACGGCTACACCACCACAAGAAGTCGGAACCTTGATACAAGGCAGGATGGCCTTTCTCGTTACTATCCTTTCACACTGTTTATGACAAAGTCTCACCCTACCATCTGAATGTTGCAGCAGAAATCAAGCTCTATCAGATCAGGCACCTGTGAGTTGCAGCCTGAATTTCCTGTTCTTAGCTCTCAGGGGTGGTGGTCTTCTGCTGCTGTAGCCCATCTGCTTCAAGATTCGGAGTGTTATGCATTTAAAAATGGTCTTTTGCATACACTAAGAGTGTGTTTTTGAGTTACTGTTGCCTTTATATCATCTTGAAACTGACCTTTGGCTTCAACAAAGCATTTTAGCCAAAAGAACTGCAGCTAACTAGGTATTTTCTCATTTTTGTACCATCCTCTGTAAATTCTAAAATGTTAGTGCATGAACAACTCAGAAGATGAGCATTTTCTGAAATACTGAGACCAGCTCATCCATCACCAACAACCCAAGCCACTTACTTTATCTTTCGTCCTCATTGGTCTGCTCTGTTTCAACTTCAACAGGGTGTCTTGACCATAATCAAGAGTGACTTCACTTCTATATTGTAGTGACTTCACTTCTATGCCTCTAATTGAGGCCTAAACCAGATGATATTTATTTACACAAGACATATTGAGGTATACACTGTGTATCATTCATTCACAGTGTTGGACAAATTACTTTAAAAAAAGTTATTAGTTATAGTTACTAGTTACTTTCCCAAAAAGGTAACTGAACTACTAATGGAATTACTCTTTTATAAATATAATTAGTAACCAGGGAAAGTAATTGTTGCGTTACTTTTTTGAAAAAGCTTTGCTGCTCAGTCTCCATATCCTTCCGTGTTGTTACCTGGCCTGCTACTAGCAACACTGGCATCATCAACGGCGTTATCTGTGTTTTTGGCCGCTAGCTTTTAAGAGTTACTCACAACGGACGCAGACAAACACTTTGCTCTGGGACATAATGTTCACTTCATATGTATGTCCTTGCCTTTTACATCAGTGACGTTGAAGTAGTGCCTGTACTTCCATCCTGAAAATGCCAGTTTTAACCCCACAGACTGCTCCAGACTCGCCATTGTTGCATCCAGAAATAAGCAACCAGGTTGATGAAAAAAAAGCCCAAACAAACAATCTCCATCTATTTTTTTCTAATGTGATATTGTATTACTTTCTTTTAAAGAGAAATCTACATGACGCGTGTTTTAATTTTCATCTACATTACATTTCAATTTAACAGTGACATTTTTGCTTATTTTGCTTTTAATTTACTTATTTAACATCCTTTTGTTTGGAGGTGGAACATCCTTTACTTTATACAGAAGTGAAAAGAGGGGGTACTGTTATTGATAACTCTGTTATTGCTAAACAGTCTGTCTAACCTTGATTTTTTTTAACCAAATAGACTTAGTCAGGCTTTTATCTAAGTTTTACATTGATCCTCTACAGCTTTATTATGGAGAAAACAGCAATAGCTACATTAGAAATGAACTTCATTCTGACCATAAGGATTTATTTTTGGTGGAAACATAATTTTTGCCCCTCTTTTTGCAATAAAATGTTTAGAGTGGGAGAAACTAGTTTGTGTAACTTTTGAATTGAGTTTATATTGATAGTAAAGCATGTATTGGATCCCTTCTGGGTTTGGAGGCACAACAAGCCCAAATGGGCATCTGCACTTTTGGAACAAGCCCAAAAAATGCAACCCACGATTGCCAATATTTACAAGCAATTTCCAAAGCTCCTTTCCTGATGTCTGGCTGAGCGAGGCAGGTCAGGTAACAGCTGCTAGACATCAGTGCATAATAACGCGCCACATTTCACTGTCGGTAATGGTAACAGCGTTGTAACGTTTGAAATAGTAATTAACTAGATAACCCATTACTGGAAAAAAAAACAGCTTTCGTAACACCATTATTTTTAATGCCGTTACTCCCAACACTGTTCATTCACCTACAGTGTATAGAAATATCAACTTTTGTCTGGATATTGCTACCCTATAATGTTCATTTTAAATCAGAAGTGCTGATTTAAAAAGAATATTATAGGGTAGTGGTTCCAGTCCTTCTTTCCAATGAAGCTCCCTTAGTTGTACCTAAGAAGAGGCGACCCCACCCAGGATACACACAAAAAAGCCTGATACTTTTCTTTCAAGACATTTTAAATGTCTTCCTGATTAAATTCAGATAGAACGGGCCTAACACATGCAGCCTTATCAGAAGAGCCCCATGGAATGTATGTAAACGTCTGACACATCTGACACACACTTTGGGGGGCCCCAGATCCCAGGATGGAGAAGCAAGGTCACATGTGTCTTTTCATTTTTCGTCCCATATCTCTGAGTGCATGATTAACAGATTTTTTACACTGTCCCAGATGACAATAATGTAACCAAATAGCCGTAACCCCCATCTTAAAACAGCACCCGCTGTTAATTGGCTATTGAGACGAGGCCTTTGCCGGAGCCTGATGGGGGTGCTTGTCGTTAACCGCCTTTGGCACCCTGCTCTTCCGCCGCCATCTAGATTATATTGGCTTGAAGGGCTCTTTCACTGTGAGTCATGTTTATTTCATTGTCCCTTTTATGGCACCACTGTTCCCCTTTTAACCCCTTGCCTCCCTGCACGCAGCTAAATGTTCTGGCAGTACACAGGAGAGTAAGTTATAGAGGTAATAAATATTCCATGGCTCTAGCTTCGCCTAGGAATGTGTGCTAATCTGTTTCAATTGCAGGAAAGGGACTTCAGCTCTCTGCTGCGCTCATTACTTTATGATTTCTGCTCTGAGTTATTTTAAACCAAGTCAAAAATCATGTTAATGTAATGTCATTTGATAATGGACAGTTATAAAAAGAAAACACACCCATTGGTTGATCAGTTGGCTTAGATGCATCTGGGATTGGAAAAGGTCAATGGGAACAAAATAACCCAACAAGGCAAGCTCAGGATGAGAATTTACTGTATCCTTGGATCTATTTATGGAGTAAAAATCTACAGTTTACCCACTCTTGATCCACTGAAGTGTTTGTTATGGTTGTTTCATTTATGCATTGTAAGAATATTTTTAGGTGTTTCCCATCCTTTTCAGGTTGAAGGTCATAGTGTAGTGGGGTAGTATATTGATTCAGCATTATATTGTCATGCAGGCTTAGGAAAAGGCATGTTGGACAAATACTAACTTACAGATCTGCATTTTTACTTGAAAAAACTAATGCCCTTATAAAGTTAAATTCTGGATAATTCATAATACTGTAAGATAGGGGTGCCATTCAAAGAAACAAGCCTTTCAGTTACATCTTTTATGGGCATCAATACTATCAAATAAAATTTAAATTGACTTGCAGGAAGAGGCAGAAATGCATTTAAAAAAACGTGACTTTTCTTACACAGATCTAGACAAATTTATATTAAATTGGTGGATAAGAATGCACCAGAATATGAATAATCATGCTTGACCCTCAAAATGTTATGACCCTTAAAATTTTCCAGGGGAGGACCCTTGCTGGAAAGTGTTTGTTTAACCCAGTGGAAACACGCTAAGTTCTTTGATTTACTGATTATATAACAAATGGCTTTCTGTGTCAGGTCATCTTATTTTGCGTTTATGGACTGTGTTTATAAACAGATAACATTAAAATAGACATCTAGCATTGTGGGTGATGGTGAGCAGAGACACCCCCTTCATTCACACTGTTGCTCTTCAGCTGGCGTTATTAGCTCCCCCGTTGACCAAAATTAGATCAAAATTGTCTTTAGTTCCACAAGCAATCAAATTTTTTAACCAAACCAATTTTTTTAACCAAAAACAGACCAAAGATATTAACTGTTTTTGTGAGATGCACTACCAGTGGAGTATGTCAAGTCCTGCATATTGCTGACTGGCTAAGCACACAGACAATGCAGAGACCCCCCCTAAGCTTCTTGTTCTTACCCTTCGTCTTTCTGTGTGCCTACAATCTTTTTGGCACAGTTAAATACAGATGTAAAATTCAAGACTGTCTTAGTCATTAGCTTGGGTAATGTCATACACTGGTGTTAAGACTGTGAAGTGTTCAAAGCAGAATAGCAAGTAAGTTTAGCTTTTAAAATGATCCAGATTCAAATTTGGAACCTGAGCCATTGACCCTCTGATTTTGGTGCAATTTTAATCAACACTCTGAGCTATTTTTCAAATTTTAGCATCCCTAAGATGTAACTGTATATATGACAACATAGCAGGCTTTCAAAATCTCAGACTGTTGAAAATTGGTAGAAACTGGTAATCAAATTAGCTAATTTAATATGCTGCAGCTCTGTTATTGTAAAAAGTAGAGCGAGACTGTTTCATAAACCCAAGAGTTAGAATGATACCCTTTGTTGGCCCCACTACTCATAAAATTTGATCCTAAAAGTACTGCATTTTCCAAAGGTCGTAATCTATTATTAAGTCAAACTTGGTTTCTAAGATGAAGGATAAAGTATGATGAAAATGAGCAAAAAGTGCATTGAATTACTACATCAATCTAGCACTGTGCCTCTTGAGAGCCATTTTATGTTCTTCAGTCAATCAGATACGGTGATGTGTCATACAAGATATTTATAGAATCACTTTACTAAGATTGTATTGTTATCATGGGATGCATTTTCTACTTTATCATAAATTACCAGCGTGATTTCCACCCCTATTAGAGTAGGAGTACTGAATATGTAAACTCAAGTTGAGGCTAATATTCCCCTTAAGGGTTGGTGTAGCTTTACATTGCCAAGTTTCCTGAAGCCCATTAATGTGCATGTTAAAAAGCAGTAATAGTTCCCCATACCTCTGTGTATTCTAACTACCATTTTTTTCTTAGGCTGGCTTTTTATACACCCTACATATGCACAGTTCAGTACATATTTGATTTTCTCACTGTGGAAGCCTTCACACCAGCCTCTCAGTGGTAATTACTAATGTGAATTTACATTGGCTCTTATGGCTCCCATGTGGCTTTTTGCATTTAGAAACTGTGTCAACATAGGCAGCAAACATACCGAGGGAAAAATAAGAACACATGGAAGAAAAACACAGGTGGAATAACACCTATAAAATTGATTTTGCCTGGTTCAAATGCAAAAAACACATCATAATGCTTGAAATGGTAAAATAAAGAATATAAAACCAATTATAGATGCTTTATGGGGTATTATAGTGGGATTTCGCTGTGTGCAGTTGATGTATGAATTTTTGTCTTTTTTTTTTTGGCAGTTTCAGCTCCTCTTCATGTGGGTGGAGAGCTTATTGATAGCAGGTCAATCTCCAGGGAGAAATAGGTCAAAGCGTTGGACAAACTTTTGGAAAAAAATAACTTTAAACATCCTTTGACGCAAGACTGCTCTAATTTAGCAAATTATATTATTTTTTATTAACTGTACTCTGAGAATAAAAGGTGACATTTGCTGATGTGGTCTTGGGCTGAAACAGCAAATGTCACTGAAAGTAATGATAACAGCAGCACGAAGCTTCATGCTCCATGGCTCTATCCACAGGCAGCATGTGAACTGACAGAGACTGATGTGGCGAGATAGAGGCACGGCCGGCCCTCTGACAGCAGAGATAATAGCCAATAAGGCAACGCCAGTCTGGGTGATTGACAGGCTCCAGGGACGGCCCTGCCTGCCCGAAACCTTGTTCCATGGAGCCAGCTGCTGTTGACACAAACACAATAACAAACAGGCACACATACACTAGGTCTGGATGAGATAGACCAAGATTCATTCCTCCCTGAACCTGAGCATTCATAGTGCTTGTCAAGGCATCTGATAGTGACTAATCAAGTGTTTTACATCACTAGTCTTGATTGACCGATTTTTCTCTATTTACACCACAATCATATACTGATGGCTGAGGTTGCTGTCATAATTCACTTGTATTAAACAATCACATATGTGCTATTTATACACATCAACATTCCACTGATGCAGCCGTTGGGGGAATCTGGGGTCAAGTGGCTTGCCCAGGGACAGATTTACATGAGTAACTCGGTTCCAGACCCCAGTCTTTTGTTGAAAGGCAACCAGCTGTCCCAGTTAACACTGACAGACAAAATATGAAATGCTACTGATACAAGTTTGACACCACAGCAACAAAAATAGAAGTCTATATGACTCATAGTCTTTTGTTTTGCTTGCTATGAGTGCATTTCTTATTTTCATAGTCAAAATTGCAGAGGTACTTTCAGAACATCAGGAATGTAACACTTCAAATGTGAAATGTCCATGTATATGGAATGTCAAAATTCTCTTACCCCGCAAATAACATTTGTTTCAAAAATGATAAAATATCCATTATCTTAATGATTGGTGTTATCAAAAGTAGGACATTTTCATAATACATAGTCATAGTTTAGACTAAAAGAGAGGATTTATTGGGTGTAATTTCACTAATCATTTACATCAACTTTTGCAAAGTTACTGACATGTGTTTCATAGGGTGCCATGACACATTGCGCTATCTTAGAGTTGTAATATTGTGCCATGAATTGACAGACAAACAGACAGGATTGCATCCAACTACACATTATGTAATGCTGTCATCAGAAGATAGGGCTACACCGAAAACAGAAACAAACATACTGTACCTTTTATACTGTACAGTATTAGTTTGTCTTTCCAAACACTGATGCGTTTATGCTATCTTGAAGCTAAATGCTAGTGGCACTGACCAGTTTGCTTTCTCTCACCAACATGTGTCATTTGTCAGTCTGCTGTGGTACTTATTTTATGAAGCATCAAATGTTTTGAGAGCATGACAAACTTCAACACTGTTCCAACATCTTCGTCCTCCTTTTGCTTTGCTGTTTGGTTTGTTCGAACCCGTGTTTGTTGCTCAAACAGAGTGTTATGTGCTTTCATTGAGTAACATCGCTCATGTGACAGAAATATGAAAGGAGGCACAACAAAACTCAAACATGCTAGTGGAATGTTGTGAGACATTTTGGCTTGAGTTTTAATTGTTCTTTACTATGATACACTACAAATGATGAAAGGGCTGACTTTTGGAGCCAAGAGGTCCTCAAACTGGAGGACTAACTTGGGTTGTTATTGTGCTTAAATTGGATCCAAGTAGAAGGCAAGACTGTGAGCAGGGCATTGCTTTTTATTATTAGAATGATTAAACACAATAAAACACCAAATATTAACACTCTCAGACTTTTACTTTTGTTACCGTGATATTAAACAGACACAGAAGCAGTTTCTGAAAAAGTAATATGAACTATTGAATAGCAAGGGTTTGCTGACATATTTGTGCTGTTTTTATAAGCAGGGGTTTGCAAATTTTAATTTCAGAATCAATAAACTACAATATGTTTACCATCTTCATTACTTAAATACACTGCCTGGCCAAAAAAAAAGTCGCCACCACAAAAAAAGGTCACACACTCTAATATTTTGTTGGACCAACTTTAGCTTTGATTACAGCAGGCATTCGTTGTGGCATTGTTTCAATAAGCTTCTGCAATGTCACAAGATTTATTTCCATCCAGTGCTGCATTAATTTTTTCATCAAGAGCTTGTATTGATGATGGGAGAGTCTGACCACTATGCAAAGCCTTCTCCAGCACATCCCAAAGATTCTCTATGAGGTTAAGGTCTGGACTCTGTGGTGGCCAATCCATGTGTGAAAATGTCTTCATGCTCCCTGAACCACTCTTTCACAATTTGAGCCCGATGAATCCTGGCATTGTCATCTTGGAATAGGGAAGAAAAAATCCATTGATGGAATAACCTGGTCATTCAGTACATTCAGGTAGTCAGCTGACCTCATTCATTGGGCACATAATGTTGCTGAACCTAGACCTGACCAACTGCAGCAGCCCCAGATCATAGCACTGCCCCCACAGGCTTGTACAGTAGGCACAAGGCATGATGGGTGCATCACTTCACCTGCCTCTCTTCTTACCCTGATGTGCCCATCACTCTGGAACAGGGTAAATCTGGACTTATTACACCACATGACCTTCCTCCAGGACAGTTCTTAATCCAATTTTCGTAGTTTCTGCAGTCTCCTTAGATGTTTTCTCTTCTTGATGCATGCCAATGATTTGACCCTTCTTAAACAGACTAACATCTTTTCCATGAACACAGGGTGTGTCTTTTGACATGGTTGTTTAAGAAATGAGAAGCTCCTCATTGCATCAGCTGGGGTTTAATAACTTGTTGCCAGCTGAAAGACAATCGCCCATGCCGTAATTATCCAATAGGAGGCTCGTACCTATTTGCTTAGTTAAATCCAGGAGGCGACTTTTTTTTTGGCCAGGCAGTGTATGTTGGCATAATTCAATTAAGTGGGTAAAAAAATCCAAATATTAAATTTTGCCTAGGCAGTTTCACTTTCTTTTTTAAATGAAGCAAAGGTGGTTGTGCTATTTAAAAATGTGCAAGAGTTTGCCTGCAAAATTTGATCAATGGAAACAATCATAACTCAATACTTGCTGATTAGAACATCTATTTCTGATCCGATTGAACCATACTGGTGTGATATACTTTAAATTTACTTATGGTGAATAAATCTTTGAATAGATTAAAACAAATAATGTGATAATTAATTTCTAGTCACACGAAACATTTAAATTCATTTTCTTGTGGTTAATGAGGATTTTAGTATGAGTTGTTTCTGCTATAAAAATATTTATCCTGGGCATGAGGCCTGACATCATTGATATAAATTACTTGGTTTACAATATATCTTGTTTAAAAATCTATCAATATGTCTTAATGATTTGAAAAATAGTTCAGCCATAAACTCATTTTTTCAACTATACTTGCACATACAAAACATTGATATTATTGACAGGTGGTCTGATAGTCGAGAAAAGCCTTCAGCAAATTACATCTGTATTCCAACACAACAACTAAATGCATCTTTCCTCTGTGGCCTCACATAATGAAATGATTTTGATCGCAAATAGAAAAGCACAATATGTCGAATGTCAGGCAAACAGATGAAAACAAATCAGTTAAAAACCCACACAGATGCAGAGTGATGCAAGTCCATCAGGGCACTTCCATTTCTGCAGGATGGAGGAGAATACGAGACCGACACAATGCTCGCTGCCGTCACTTCCCATTTCGGCTCGGGCTGGCAGCTGTCAGGCTGATGCAATTGCCTGCATTCAGGAGACATACCGTCAGAGATGGTTTGATTGTTGACGGAAACAATACAGACTAAGGATGACTTCATAATATCGTAATACACTGTTACAGCCATTTAAAATAGGGAAACCACTCAGGGATTCGTAAATGCTGTGCCTGCTGTGTGCAGTAATTCAATCAATATTTGACACTATAGGAATAATGAGCTATAAAACAGACAAATAGGGATTCAATGATGTCATCAAAAAATAAAAACTGGAGCTGTGTCAGGATCCGTCCTCCAGCTGAGCAGCCGTCTTATTTAAAAGTGTTTCACATTCACCCGTACATCCCTCATATCTCTGCTCTCTAAAGTGCTGATGAATGCTGCCTTCTGGCTCGCCATACACAGTGAGGAAACAAGTTTTTTACTGCTTTAAATTTTAATCATTATGCCTGACCAACCACCCCCTGTTGCTGAGCAATCTCAGTGATTTGAATTAAAAGTATGGACTTGATATTTTTCTTGACTGATCTAGCAGAAGCCAGACTGAATCAGACACTAAGCCTGCCACATAAAGAGAGAGGATGTGATAACTTTGGATGAGTGCTTTTTATGCTGGTTTTACTCAAGTTCACACTGTTTCTTGGAGTTGCCTCAGCTCCCTTAAAGTTTTTTCATACCAGGTGTTTAAATGCCAGCACCTTGTTGTCTGAGTAACTTAACATTTTTTTGTCAGACATCAACCTTATTATATATATAAGTATTAAAATTCTATGTTTATTATGATGGAACTTTGCAAACCAACTGCTCTCTACCGATTGAAACCAAATTAATGTTATTATTGGCATGGTATATTCATCATGTCTTGTTTTATTAAAAACAGGAGTAAAACTCATAAAATGATGTCCATGTGTAGCTAGTAAATGCTACACACTCTGCTTTGCTCAGCCCCTATTCAGCTTTTTGCGCCACTGCTCAGTGGAGCTTCAGTGCCACTGTTGTTGAGTTAATACTTATAGAAATGGCACACACCTGGGCTCCACCCAGCTTGTAACAAAAGTCCTTGTTTTTCACATCAAGTGAGGCCTTTTGGACATAAAGTTAGCAATAGACTGAGCTGTTTTTTGAGATTGTTCAGAACTGGGAAGCAGCTTTGATTAACTAAGCATGTCAGGTGTTTGCTGGTTTTTTAGTAGTCAGCTTAGCTTTAGCTTAGCATTAGCTTTGCTGTTGTCTCCTGTTGTTTTGTTGGGATGGTGCCATGTGAAGTGAGCCTTGTTGAACCTTATCGCTCCTTACAAACCACATGTCATGTCCATATCTTCTGTTCTTTTCAAAGTCTAAAATAAGTCCACTCAATGGATTTAAATGCCCACAGTGCATTCCTTTCGCCTCTCCTGTGCAGCCATGTTTGTTTTCTTACATCTAACTCTAAAGCTGCGTTTTCACCAAGCAGTCTGACTGAATTAGGTCAAAAGGTACCCGAATAACTGACTTGTGTCGTCCAATTTCTTGACAACCCTCTGAAGAGGTGTCACAAAATCATTAATTCTCATGCAACAGCAGTGCATGCTAAACACATACCACGCCATACTCAAATAAGCTGTGGATTGAGGGTGATTTACTCTCTCCTGTTGCTGTAAAGAATGTCACTCATTTATGAAGCTGGTGTGACCCTCTCCTCCAAGCTTACATGCCCACCCTCAAGTGAAGGTAGAGCTGTCAGTGGAAACGCAGACAAAATCTAGGTTTACCACTCCAAACTGTACCGAAATGTACCAAACCAAACCAGAACACTCAGTGGAAACAAGGCTAAATATTAACTCTTCAGTACAATGGACGTCACTCGTCTGACTTGGCTCAACTGCACCATTGTGTGGACTTAACAAGTTATTTTTTTTTTCTGAAGAACTAAAAGCTTTATTAAATGTTGGAAATTGATTCATTAAAAAAAAATCAATACATAGCCAAGTCAAATATTGCAAGACAATAGTGTATTTCATTTTCATCACCCCTAATAAAAACACCATACTTTTTAAAGTAAAATCCAGAAAATCACTGTATTAGGTCTTTTAGGCTTTTGGTTGACTGATTTTACATATATTTTGAGCTATTTGTAGTCATATACATTTACATTTCTTTGCTGTTGAAACAAGAGTTTTTAGTTTTGCAGCTTGTAATGCCGTAGCATAGGAGAAGCACCTTCTTGGACTCTGAGAAGACCTACAAATATGACTCTAGACATCATCCCTCAATCCCACCCTGCTATCTGTGTCTTCAAACATCCCCTCTACTCCTAATTGTCCAGTATTGCTTATAAGAGTGCACTCACTACATCTCTGTCTCACTCCCTCTCTTCTCTTTGCGAACTCATCCTCAGCCCCCCACCTCCTCACACCAGTATTCGCTCCGCACAATTGCCTCAGTTGATGGGATTGGACCTCAGGCGCCTGCCCCCATTCTTCAGACCCCCTCCATCCCCCTGCATCGCTCACTCCCTCCACTCACACCATCCTCCCCCTTGTTGTCACTCTAAACCTCATCACTCACTCCATGGAGGCTCCAGCATCAGCAGCCAATAAGGAGCTTTGGTGACACACTCACAAACCTGCAGAGAAACACACACAAGGTGACAGTGACTAGCTTGTCAGAGCCAAGTAGCCTGGAGGGAGCCTTGGGCGGTGTCCACACTGATGCAGATACATTTGAAGATCACATCCACCTGTCTAGAAATTGCCAACTATGATTTGATTGTTTTGATGATATCCATGTTGTGCTTTGAGCAAAATAAAAACATCATCAGCAACAGCAATAACCAAGTTAATTATAGGGTAAGGCTACTTTATTTATAGAGCACCAGTTCTACTTATCACAATAATATGTAAAACAGTGGAGAGTTTCAAGGTTAAAGGGAGAAATACAAGATAAGAAATAAGAAAAAAAGATATCTTTCAGTCTTTCATATAATCTTAATTATAAACATAATTCTCAGAGTTAAAGCTACAAAGCTAGATATTTGATTTTCTCATGTTTTAAAGCTGCTTAAATTCCAATGAAATTGTCCCCGAAGTGATTTTTAACATAAAAATGTAAAATCAGGGTTGATTGGATATTGCAGTGCTTTGCTATTTTGTAAAAAGGAAAGATTGCCATTTTGTCATAGTCTCTTAAAAAAGTAAGTAGTGGAGGTGAGCAGAGCTGAGCAGCATGTCTGTTCCTGACTTGGGAATGTCTGGTTTGTCAAGAAATACTGGTTGTCTACACACAAGTGAGCAGCACAAAATATGAAGGAGAAACAGGGGGAAAAAAAATTCCACATTTTCATGTGTCATCAAGTCTTTCACATAACATTCAGAGTTTTCAAGAACACTGTGTTGTGTCATGGTGGCAGCTACAGCAAACAAGTCTAGTCACAACTGGAAGGATTAAGTGCTTCTCTTGATTTGGAACCTCTTAACTCTTAACAACCCAGAGACCAAAGCAGGTTGAACATTATGTAAAAAAAAGCCACTTGTTTTAAGCTGGGGCTGTAGCTGTGATCTTTGTGTCTGCCATCCAGCCTGTTGTTGCACCATGACCCAGATATACACAACCACGCATTAAGGATAACAATGTTACGCTCATAGCACCAGTATTTTGAGCTCCTAAATAAAGACAGGGTTGTATTTAGGCTGTGTGAGGTGACACTTGCATATTGACTAGAGCAACGTGTAGCCATATGCCAGTCAGACATGTAGCCCTAATCTATTAGGTGGACCAGAGACTGGTAGTGCTAGTAATGGTAACGTTAGCCACACTCTGCCAGATATTGTCTGTTGACACTACATTAGCTTGCATACTGTGATGATATTTGGAAAACTTAAACCAGAATGCACAGCTTTTTGGCTCCTTTTCCCAGTTGGGTCCATGTTTGGTTAAAATGGCTTTCCAACTTATGAAGACAAAACTATGATTTTGACCGGGATGAACAAAGACCCCTGTTTTCAGGTAGCACAGAGTTTGTTTTTTTGGCTAGCTCCAGATTCGTGTGAGATTTAACACCACCCCAAATCAATTGAACTTCCCAAAAAAGCAAACTAGAGTGTATTTGGTCCACATCAAATGTTTTATGTCTAATAGCCACCTAAGAGACAACAGGGCGAGACAAAGGAAGCACCAGCCAGTCATCATAAACACAGACCTGGGAAAAACAAATCCAGGGAGGGTTTTATGCTTTACTTGTGTTAATCCAATACTCTGCTTTGTACCTTCATTGGATTTACTTGTGCTTTGTGGAATTAATATAAAAAATGTTACATAGGGTCATGATATTGTATCATAATGTTTAATCAACGGAAAGATGTCTTTAAAAGTTAACACAGTATCACAAGCTTTAAAATGCAGCTGTTTCTTAAATCACTACTTTATCGTATCTTTATTTCAGCAGTTCTCTAACAAACCCCTACACGCATCTCACCAGTCAGAAACACACAGTCAGCTGATTGACCTATTTGCTTTCAGTGCAGGTTTCTTGATAAAATGACCAGTCCTATGAGTATAATCACAGACTTGTAGACTAAGTGTTTCCATATAGTGTAGATGCTGACAACCATTTTTCCCTTCTATATGCAGCTCTTTCCTGTCAGCCAAAATGAGTCATACTCTGTCACGGTGAAGACGCTGCTTTCTTCAGAGTTTTGCTTCGTTTCTGCCTGCAGCAGTTTCTTTTTCTCGAACATATTTGAACTTGAGGAGGGCTTATTTATTAATGCGCTTTGTAAATATTGCAACAAAATGAGCATGTACTCTAAGTAATGGAGGTTTTTCCGAACCCTAAATGCAATGTTTTTCAGTGGGTGGCCTTTCAAGAATCTTTTGAAATCACCAATTCAGACTCTAAATTAAAGGCGTATCATTCAAAGATTAACCCATGAATAAAATCTTCAGACTCTGAGAAGTGGCTGTATTTGTGTTGGTGTTTGTGTGCTTTGATGGAGGTGAAAAGGGAGTAGGGTTTAGTGGTGATATCAGGGGCGGTAATAAGGTTTATCACTGCTGGAATCAAAAGCTCCAGGGACAACTCTAGTCCTAACACTTGGTGTCACCTCATTTCTCTTGAGAGCCATTCAGAGTGTCTCTATCTCTCTTTCCTCCATCTGCCACTCTCTTTCTTCTGTCTTCCTGCCACCCTGTCTCCCAAAATCTCTTTCCTCTCCTTCCCCTGTCCCTTTTTTCTTCCCTTTTCCTCCTCTTGTCTCGGCCTTCATCTTTCACTTCCTTTTTTTAGACGCTTCCTTCGTGTCACTTCTGTTTATGTTTATCCCTCACTCTTTGTCTCCCTCCTATTTGCCTCTCTCTTTGTCGCTCCTCTGTTTGTGCAGGCATCAAAAACAGTCTCAGACAGGTCGTTCACCGCGTCTTCACAAGGTTACGAGAAACACAAGATGAGAATAGAAGTGTCAGGGTGACAATTCACTTCAACCTCACCTCACATCTTGAAAGTTGTCATGAGGAGAACACACTTGGTGATGTTTGTCTGCAGTTTTTGACCAGAGAGTTAACCCCTTAGAACCGTTTCAAACATTAACATGCATGTATTTTTTATTAATGACTTGAGGGCTTATGTCCTCTGCATTAATAATAATGTAATGTAATAATGTAATTTGTATTACAAAACTTAGTCCACTTTTTTCAAAAGTTTTTCTTTCTTGCATGTGAGGCCTTTATTCATAGTGAAGGGACAGTGGATAGACTTTGAAAGAGGAGAGAGGACACGTGGTAAATGGGCCACAGGAAGGAATCAAACCCAGACCAGCTGCACAAGGCGTGAGACCTCATATATGGTACTGGCATGGTTGCGTCCTACTCCACCAAAGCAGCACCCACCAACAGTCCACTTTCTTCTAAACTTTGTGGGTTTTAGGGCTCCCCAAGAGGAAAACAACAACAACAACAACACCAAAACAAAGTTAAATTCTTTTTAATCAAACCAGCCCCCCTCAGAGTTAATTTTGCTTATCACTATAAAACTATACAAGCATATAACTTTCTTTTGATTAGCATTTGTTACATAATGAATGAGACAATCAAAACAAATCTGGGGCTTCTTTATATCCCTATCTATATCCCAGCATGCAGTTGCTTGCACGACTGGATAGGGGCAAATTTGTGATCAGGTTGCATTCAATATGTGTTTGATTCAGCTGCTATATACAGTAGCTTGCTCGTGTACATGCACGGCCACCTACTTTTTAGTATAAAATATGTGTTAAGAGCATGTCCAATATACTGGGTTTTATGATGTTCAGAGAACTTTCTATTAAAGGTCATTGTTGCTTCACCTGGTAGCCATTATATGGCCAGAAAGGAATCCTTCAGATAAATGCTAACCTGACACACCAGATGGATAGTTCATTATACACTATACAGAATACATCGCAATAGTCCATCTAGGAAACAGCCCATAGAAAGTGTTTGGGGAGGGCATAAAAAAATCCTATCTTCAATTCATATTACGATTCTTCTGTCATTCACATTCTTTCCAGGCCAGTCAGATGATGTAGAAGGAGGGCATTACTACTGCAGTGTAGAGTACAACATGTAAGCCACTAGAACGAACTGGTGCCAAAACATGACAGGAGTGGAGCTAAAATGTCCTTTCTATAGAGAAATGCTTCTGGCGTTGTTAATTGTTTTTCATTTGATAAAGAAATATGGTACAAATCTGACAAAACTGTTCAGCATCAATGCTAACAACTTCAGTCCCCTCCTGCTGTCGTCAAGCTCATAGCTCCCACCTAATCCTGCTTGAAACTTTAAAAATAATTCCAGGGGACATCTGGGACTAGAATAAAAATGTTCAAAAGGAAAAAAAAACTTGTAACTTTAAAATCAATCAAGACTTTCTTACACATATGCATATTTATAATGTTGAGTGATTTTCTGCATTTTTTTTTCTTATGATTTACCATTGCTCACCGAGGGTGCATAAAGCCCTAGAGAGGCCAACAATACTGATAATTAAACTTCTTTCCCCTGTAACAAAGCTAATTTTTCTTTTGCCATCTAAAACAGTAAACTGCCGGACAAATGTTTGTAACTGATCTTCATTTTAACCTCATGTCACATGGAGTGAAGAGTTTAAAATAGCAGAAATCCCCTTTAATTTTTCTGCAGTAGTGCATGTGTAGTTATCCAGCAGTTGAAATACTCTGAAATATACTCGTCCAAATCTCCCACAAACTTAAGCCTGTCTGACAGTGCCGCCTGCCTTTGAAGAGAGACATCAACCATGATGCTCAGAATTTATTTGACATGTGGTAGCTCGCCATTGAGTCTAAGCTGCATGGTGTGCATAGTGAGTGTGAGCCCTGTGTTTGTCTGCACTGTGCTAACAATGCTGTTGTAGATGTTAATAGCGAATGATGATAATGTGGGGATGAAGATATAAAACAGAGGGACCAAAAAAGACTTAAAAGGGGTAGAAAGGGATGTGAGGAGGAATGGATTTTTAGATTTGAATGCATTGTGATGGGTGACAAGACAACCTTGAATGACTACTGCTCCTTAGGGTGTCACAAAAATAGCTCTAGCTAAAAGCAGAACGTAGCTTTCTATGTTTAGTTTTGTAACTTCAGGCATGTCTATCTGCAAATGTTGTGCAAACATGCATTGGGTGTGTTGGTGTCAGGGCAGATTGTGCTCACATAACCAGAGTAGAGCACCAGTATTGGTGACCCAGCTAGCATAAAGCCCATGTGCCTGACAGCCTCACATCTGTAACATCTCAGGTGCAGTGAGTAGTTCACCACATTATCACATCACTTCTTGTCTCTAATCTCATCATTAAACTCATCTGAGCTATCTTAAGTCTTTTGCTTCCCACTGTGATTAGGGACAGTGTAATATCCCATGCTGAGCTCCACGAGGTTGAAGGTGGAGCACTGTAAGGTGACGGTGTTCCCTGCCTGAAGGCTCCTGAGGTCAGACCGGAGAACGGGCTCCAACAGCTTGGATGTGTGCGGCGCAGGGGAGCGGAAGAAAATGGAAGATGGTAATGAAGGAGCTAATTGCTTCCAGTGGATTTTGAAATCGAACTCCAGCCCCCTGTGCTTGGGCCTGGCTGAGCGCAAATGGAGTATTGATGACTATGGCAAAAATAAGGGAAAGTGACCCTGTGATATGATCGATTTGAAAGCCACAGATCTGTGCAGAACATGTCTCAACAGGCAATACATTTCCCCCTGGTTTTTATGGATCCGTATACACTTACCACCAGTTTAATATTGCTGAGGTGCACAAATATTACATTATATCAATTTGCTCTCTCTATTATTCATAGCTAGAGTGTTACACTGATAGTCTTTACCGCTCCACATCTACTTTTTAATTACACCTTTTTAATTAAAACACTTAAGGACAGTAATGTACACCGTGGACTAATAGCCTTTCATTTTATCATTGTTAGGTTATAACATATGAATGATTAGACAATTATTGTACAGTAAATGGAGGTGTTATATCTCTGATAATACACACTTTTATAAAGAGTCATTGTGCCAAGACCGGACCTAACTTCTTTTTTTTTCTTCTTGGAGGAAATTGTGAAATGGACAATGATTTGAGACCCTATTAGAAAATAATTAAGAACACTTGAGCTCAAAGTTTAGTCAGCATTGGCACAGTGCATGTGCTCAACACCCTCAGAGACAATAGTAAATAGTAAGGCCTAACTACCTGGTTGGTGGTGCAGCTATTTTTGCCTTGTAGAAAAAAGGCTGGCTCAAATTTTAGTCAAGTTTATTCTGTGTGAAGTGTTCATGTTCTCCTTATACATATATGGGTCCTCTTCAGGGGCTCTTGCTTCCTCCCACATACCAAACATTGCATTGGTTGAAGCAACTTGCACAGTATTGTTGTTGTGTCTAACCATGCTAAGACCTGCATCCATTTTATTTTTGTTTGTCAGCACTAAATGTGCCCTTGAAAGTGAATGTAAATACTATTGTTTTTTTCATCTACTTTAATCTGGGACAGACAGATTTGAAAGTTTGGTAGAAATGAAGAATGAAGGTGGGTTGGGGTTCTGGGGATGGGGGGATGCAAAGTAACCGCAAGGCCACTGGCATTTCCTAAACACATTATTTTATCAAAAGATGTCTGAGGAGGGACAATTTTCTGTCCTTTATAGGGACCTAGACATTTTAATTTTGTTAATATGTAATCATACATTAACAATGATTATTGGTGAATGCTGCTGTGAAGTGAGGTGTGCTAAAAATCTTTAAATGAGATATCTACTAATCATAAAATGCCTTTTGACGTGGTTTCACTTAAATATACCGTATCTCAGATGAGCTTGTTTTGATATTTAAAAAATGGCCTTGAGGTGACTCAGCTCATTTAAGTCACTGACATGTGTGTTATGTGTTCTGTACTCAGTGACATCATGTTAGTCTCAGTCTGCAATCGGTCTTTATCTCCACTGTTGTTCAACCTGTCATGGTCTAAACAGCCAGTATAATTAAAAACACATATATGGGTATACAAAGGCTCCAAGACCTCAGATAGCTCCGAGTGATGAAAACGCTTTGACTTTTGCTCATACTCCAGCTTAATGTCAGTCAATAAAATCCAAGGAGCTGCTAAAGGTGTCATTTTTACAAGGTAGAAGATGTAAATGTAGTAGTGGTCTTTTGAGAAAAGCAGGTCAACAACTCTGGCTTCTCAGTGTCTCTCAACAGGCCTGTGCCTCTTCCATACTGGCATATTGGTTGCACTGGTTTGTAGGATGAAGGGGACACTTTAGATGAAAAAAAAAACACAAAAACAGGAATCAGAATGGCATTTCACACTTTTGATTTTTAGTAACTTTTATGCTTTGGAACAAGTGTGAGTATACCTGGTACTGTGTTTTCCAAACATGTCTTAATGACAGAAATTAATAAGCCACAACTTGCATGGACAGCCTTGCTTCCACTTGAAGCTCTCATTTCCCCTCAGTCGTATGTGAGGGCCCTAAGGACAAGATGTGACAGCAGCCCACCAGTGTCAGCAGTGCATTGAGAATTATCCCACAGATCGTGGTTACAGCAGCAACTGTTTCAAGGACTCTTTCTTGCCCAGGGACCCTAGAGGCTTGTGGCCTGTACTCAGCCAGATATACAGTAAAGCCAATTGGAGCACGGAGCTGGAGACTTGTTCTATTATCGACACTGATGGCAATAACCACACTGTAGACTAATCTTTTATTAATTGCCTCAAGGAGTCTCTGTTTGAGTTGACAGTAGTTTACTCTGCTGCATTGATAGAATAGAAATGCCAAAGTTTTTCCTTGACAATTCTCAGTCCGGTTTTATGTAGTATTTCCTTGCTAGTTTCAAAACAGAAATGTAACAAATGTAACTAACCTTGGTCTTTTTATGGAGTCCCATGGACTTGTGTCTCTTTGAGGCATACAAGTACCATACAGTGAAAGAACAGTGGCGTGACTTTTAGAAAGGCTAAGAGGAAGATAATAAACATGAATGATGTTGATATTTGGGTCCAAAGTCCAGAGTTCAACCTAAATCCCCTCTGGTTTTAAGTTCACAAGCGAAGGGTGAACATCAAGCATACTGACCCTTTAATCTGAACAGGGATCTCCAAGAACGTGTCAATCCATCTCTCAGTAGAGAAAAAAAAAAAAAAACCTGAAAAAAAAACAACTAAAAATTAAGTTTGACAGTTTTGTCAAGGCTTCTTAAGATATTAGTCCCACTACAACAACTTGAACATTAGGCTCCATGACCTTGACATTTGACCTTAAGACCTTTAAAATCTAGTCAGCCGATCCTTCCTCCAGAAAGGTCTTTGTTTAAGAGAAACTGTGTTGACATGTAATGGTTAAACGTGAGGCTTCATGACCTTGAAATTTGACCTATAATCGTCTAAATCTAGATTTTTCATCTAGATTCAAATACATAATTTGACAGAATAGCCATTCATTGTTTTAAAGGTATTGTGTTCACAAGCAAGATGAACTTGAGACTCCCTTCTTGAACTTTGAAAGACAATCCCGAAGATATCGTGTATACAAGCAAGGCATCAACATGAGGACTTGTGGTGGACTTTGGTGCAAAGAAAGAAACCCTTAAAGTGTTTTTGAGATGTTGACTTTACAAGCATTGATCAAAAGAAAGGATTAAAAATGAGGCTCTAAGACCTTGACCTTTGATTGACCGCAACTACAATTTCATTAGTTCATTCTTAAGTCAGGGTGGAACATCTTGAACATCAAGTTCAAAGAAAGTACCTTTGAGTGTTTTTGTGATATTGTTCTCAAAGTTTGTCTTGATATTCATATAGATGGACAGCTGAAGGACAGAAACCCTAAAACACAATTCCTCTTGCCTAAGCTGTTGCCTCTGTGATGGCATAAAATCATTAGAAATATAGTTTTTTTTCTAATCCTGATGTACTGTATGTTCTGCAGCCTCTAAAGTATTGCACTGTCTGAGTTTTAATAACGGTTTTCTATTTATTCCCCTGGTATAGGAATGAAGGCTTCCACATGGCCTGTGTTGCCTTTTGTGCTATTTCCTCTTGTCTCTGGGCTTAGCAGAGACAAAAGTTTGATGCCAAGGGGAGAATTTCTCTACAACCAGAATCATCCCTCCGTCACCCCTCCCTTTTTTTTTTCTTTTTGTTTTGCTCTCAACATTCTCATATTCTCTTCACCACCTTCTGTATCTCCCTGCCTGATCCACGCGGCTGCTCCCTCATGTTTACATATAGCCCAATCCGCAACACAACAGAACAAACCGACGCCTCACAGCCTGCAGCTCGGGTGCTTTCTGTCTCTTCTCTCCCTCCCTCATCTCTCTCTCCTGTCTTCCCACTTGTGCTTTTTCTTCCTCTCCTCAGCCCTCGTGACTTCTCTGTGAGTACACCAAAGAAAAAAGCAGGAGGCAGGAGAAGTGAAATGACACATTGAAAGTGGTATTGTTGGCAGGTAATGACATAGTTACTGTTACAGTGGGGCACAGTGGCTGTCCAGTTTTGTATGATGAAGGGGCTTTTTTCCTGAAGGTTGCAATTTCTGAAGGGCGCGCTGCCTTGAACACTGTGTTCTTGAGGGAGGAATCTTCCAGTTTGACCCTTTAGTCTGTGTCAAACAAAATGTGTAAATAATTGATGGTGAGTCTGGCCTTGTCTCTGATAGATACAGACAGACTCAAGCTGGATGGAGTTTGTAGTTTTTGAAGTTTCAATTATTTGATCACAGGTCACTAGGAAGCCATTCTTTCTTTTATTCAGGCCCTGTTGACACAATTTCACAGCCTTAAGTGATATCGCTGGTTGGATTTGGTTGTTAGTTTCAGCAATAGTGCCATTTGAGTGCCTGTAAAAAAGGAAAGATCTAAAAAATTGTGTCATCATGTGTACTGGTTTTACAAAATGCTTTTGAAAACGGAGGCCATTCCCACATCCATGTTACAGTCTATGTAAGTAGTCAAACCTGAGCAGGCAGCAACCTCAGAGGCTGAAAATGGAGGCCCATGCAGAATTCAAAATCCTCCTGTATACATTTAAGGCCATTCACAACCTCGCCCCACCCTACCTGTCTGATCTCCTCCGCATTGCCACCCCCTCTCACTCCCTCAGGTCTTCCTCCTCCCTCCACTTCGCTGCGCCCTCCGTCCGTCTCAGCACCATGGGGAGCAGGGCCTTCAGCCGCTCTGCTCCCAAACTCTGGAACTCACTCCCACCGGACCTCAGAAACCTCGACTCTCTACCTCACTTCAAATCTCAACTCAAAACCCCTCCGTTTAAAATTGCATATTCTCCATAACTTTTTTGTTCCATTTTAACTTTGTGTCACTTTTCTCTGTTGTTTTTATTTATTTTAATTGTCTTTTTAATCACTTTGTAAAGTGTCCTTGAGTGCTCAGAAAGGCGCTTTTAAATAAAATGTATAATTATAAGTGCCAAAACCTGTAGTGCCCAAGTGTCCACTTAAGGCTGGCTGCAGAAATCTGACAGCCAAATGATTGTGCGTGAAGAAATTACATTTTTACAGCCGTCATATTTTTTTTAGTGTGCCTTTTTTTTATTGATGATTTAATGGGGATTTGAGAAGGTTGAGCTGATGTTCGGTTGAGATGACGTGCAGTATAGCAGCATCCATTGTTTCCAAAGTGCTCCAAAGGCTCCTTTGATAATCAAATGGCTGATGTCACATGGCTTTATTCAATTGTCAGTATGTGTGTAAGTGCCTTAAAGAGTGGTGCAGGGATGATGTATTTTTATAGGCCAACGCAGAAGTTAGCATTGGGCTGATTACCTCCTTTTACCCCCAAAGCCAGAAAAGGGAGTTTTCACCATGTTTTGGATCACTGCTGATAATAAAGCTCTGCAGCCAACAAACAATTATGAAACTTACATGGTCTGCTCTTGTGATGATTGAACAAACCCACTTTTCACAATTTTTTAAGCTTAAAAGTAATTGGCAAGAGTGAATAGCTATTAGTAAGCTACAATCAAACTACAACATGGAGGTTTGATTTAGAGGCAAGTACAGTATTTCCAATAAAGTTTGTCTTGCTCCATCTTCTTCTTTGAGAATTTCCTCTGAATTGAACAACCTTTTCAAGTTGGTTTTCATGGCTGAGTCATTCGTGTATGAATAATTTATTATTCAAGTACTATTCGTAGATCTTGCCATTGGACCCCCAGAACAATCACATGACAATGGTTTAAGATTCAGAAGCAGGCATCAGATGCATTTTATTATTTCTCACTGAACATTGAAATCTCATGTGCGTGTGATCACCACAAACTTTACTTCAGGCATTCATACAAAACCGGTATTCTAAATCCCATTTGGTTTTGGGCTTGAGAACCAGGAAGTGCTAAATGCTAACTCACTTCTGCTTTTTTAGGGTCCATTCTGCAACACTCCTCACATCCTGCTTTAAGTTTTCAGGACAGCAACATCAATGACAGACTACAGAAATTTATGTTTTCTTGAAATCACCACAGCTTTGTCACCAGCATATGGAATAACTGCGCAATCACTTTCGTCTTCAATCCCAATTCATCGTCCACCCCCACAAACGTTCGCCATTTTCAAATGTATACAACCCTGATCTTTGTGAAAGAAAGAGGGGTTGTTTCATGACCAACTTACACCGACTTCTGGCCTGGCATGTACAGTGTATTACATCGTTTTTGACTGTCATTTGAAAAAATCCAGGAAGTCGGTACGTTACAATGCAGCAAATTGCTAGGTGTTTTTCTACTTGTGTGCATTGACTCTGCCCACTGAGTCTTGTTTCTTCTTTTGAATAGTCTATGCATATAGGTAACCTTGTGCATCCACAGTAAAAGGAAGGACATTGTCACTTGAGTTAAAATCACTTTCATTTGACCACCTGGAGGAATAATAAAGCGCTCTGACATTTTTCACCAAATCGTACATTTGACCCAAAAAAGTTTCGTGGCATGTTTTAAGAACTTTGGTGAGGAAGTTTGACTTTAGTTTGTGTATGTTTTGAGACCACAAATCATTAAATCAATGGATATCTTATCATTTTGAAATATATATTTTTGAAAAAGGAAAAAACTGCAAGAAAGGTTTTCAGATTTTCCATACTGGTACATTTAGCTACAAAGATGTTGAGGCATGATTTTGGCTCCTATTGCTCAACCTTGGCAGTTACTTGAGCTGGATGAACTTTGAAGGATAATATTTTAAAAGACTCCATAAAAGCATCAATTATTTGATCACAGTTCATTCTGTAACCTTACCCTGTCTTTTGTTTAAAGTCTTCATTTTTCCGTCAGCCCAGCATTTTTTATTTTTACTTTCTAACTCTTTCCGTCCATCCTTCATCCTCCCTTCGCTCTCTGAAGCTGTCTCACCTTTCGCTTCACGTCGATCTAAAAAATGGGCCCAGGAAGTCACTTTGCAACAGCCGAGTGATATAAAACTGTAGAATCACGCTATGTTTGATTAATGTGCGCCATTAGCGGGGAATAGTGTTCCATAGTGAGTAGCCTGTCTGTCTAGAGGCTGTATGGGAAACCTAAACCCACGGTCGTACAGATAGGATTTTATGATCTGAACTGAATGATGGGATTATCATAGCTGTAATTATGGCGAGTGGTGCATTCTTTGTGTGTGTTTGCCGAAAGTATCCTTCTCTGCAGCCTGCAGTGGTTCTCATATTTACTGAGGCGGCTTCATGATTGATGCAGGAATCAACAAGGATGCTGGGCTTGTTTCGTGTATTAAACATTGAACAATATGTGCGAGGAGAATGAGATAATGATTGTGTGGCTGCTGATGTTGTTTTGTACTAAACTCGTGAGAAAAACAAGATTTTTAACTATGCGTGATGAATCATAGCAAGTAGTTCTGGGCATTTCATAGAGTGTCTATTTCATTTGTAATTTTGGCTGTCCATGAGCATGAAAACAAAATAATAGAGATAAACAACTGCTGTGCCAAATGCAAGGGCTGAATGATCTTGGGAAGACATGGTTATTATGCATTTTACTCCTAGGACTAATATTGTGATTCATTCAAGGAACTTTCAGATTGCTTTGCCATCTTTTGCACATCTGTGTGTTGAAACTGAACAATCATCCTTTCAATTATTTCTCAGTAAACCCTCTTGTTTTATTCTTATTCTGACTGCAACTGTGACATACATATATACTTTAATGGAGTAGACACGTTTCTTAACTTCACAAATTGGCTAAACTTGTGACTTGCAGTTGCATTACTAGCGTTATTAAGCATAAATTCTAAGGATGTTTTAAGTTACTTTCAACATAAGAAGCTATTTCTAAAATCTCACCACATTGCTCTGCTAAGCATATGCACCATTACCATTTAGGTGTTAATGTTCACAAACAGTTATGCAATCTGGGGACTCCCGGTGTCGTTGCAATTTAGGCAGTATTAGACCTTTTTTGTGATAGACAGAATCCTCATAAATGGTTGTATATCTAGATATATTCTCTTAAGACATACATGATATAATGGTTGCCTTAATAGTTTTATTATAACTTAAGAAACAAATGAAGAGAAATTAGACACAAAGTCATCAATTAACATGGTCACTCTTTGAGCCTCAACACTGTGTATCTCTAATGGAAGCACCATCACCTGTAACATGTGGGTTTTACATGCAAGCGACAGGAAGGGAAATGGTAAGATTTTACTGATCACTGTCTCTTCTGTGCATCAGTCCAATTCTTTTATGGTTCCCTTATTGATTCCTTTTGGTTGTCTGTGTTGTAAAGTGCGCCAATTCAAGTTTCCTGTGTCAACAATGTCAAACACATGGCGCTCTTGATATTTAATGCAGTGCTGAGTTTACGAATGTTTTGCCATGTGGCTCTCATTCTACCTAAAGTCACACAACTAAAGATAAAGCATGTTGGGCTGTTGATGTCATATTGAGTGAGATTATGGACCTTTGCACACAGGACACTTTTTTTTTTTTAATTTAACATTCATGTAAAAAATTTTTTGCACCTACAGCCAGTTAATGTCAGTGTACACAGCAGGGCCTTAATGTCACTGAACCAAACTGCAGCTTTTCGCCCACATGCGACTAATGAATGCACTTGTTCTTGGCTTTCTGTCACAGTCAGGCAAAATATCCAACATGGCGGCCTGCTTGATTGTGTGTTTGAATAAGAGTTCTTTCTTTAATTTGACAAGGTTAGTGATTTAAAGTGATTTGACGAAAAAATATGGAGGAAGACAGTAATGAAGCTGCAGTATGACCCTGGTGTGAGTATACTCAAGCTTCTACCACTGTGAATAGTTGGTCCTAAAGTGGCTGTGGTACAGTTTCAGCTTCTCAATAAAAGGCATGGCACTCACTGTGCTGCAATGACTAAAGGCTTCCGTTCCTTTGCTGGAGTTCCTACTCAAACTTAAAATCACAGACACTAGATGATTTGTAGTTAGCTTCATATTGTCTTGAATGATGCCACAGTTCTGACCTTTTCTGTCTTCTGTCTTCCATGTTTACTTCTGACTTCCTCGTTGTCATTTGACTGCCTCTGATGTCAGCATTACTGTCTTTACTGGACAAAATGGAAGGAATTGATAAGGGAATTCTTAAGGATAAAGACTTATGATATGTCTTCCTTAAGCTAGTTTTCATTGTCTCCTAACCAGAGCAGGTTGTCATTTCTCATTCCCCTAGATATCAGATTTTTTGAAAGCAAAAGATCTTTTGATTTTTAAGTCACATGACTGACAAGTTATGACATGACAAAGACCTTATAGTTTTCAAGCAAAGTCATTATTTAAAAGCCACTTGCAAATTTTTAAGAACAAAAGGACTTATCATCTTTCTTTTGCTGCTTAAGTCTTAGCTGTGATTCAGTGTTTGTGTTGGACATCTTGTAACCAAAGGTCAGGAGCTTCTACAATCATGTTTTAATGTGTCATTGGGCAAGACACATACCCCCAAATGCTCTCAGTGCTGCATCAGTAGCATGTATATACTTATGCCAGTGTATGAATGAGATTAGATAATTATGAAAAACACTTTGCCACGCAGCTTCCAACAACAAAGTGTGAAGGTGGTGTGAATGGGTCGGTGTGCCATGCGATGTAATGGCATGTTGAGTAGTCTGATGGCAAGACAAGCACTATTCAAGCTCACATCTATTAACCATTTTTCTCTTTTTGTTTCTTGTCATTTCAGCGAGGGAAGAGAATGTAGCCACCTTCCGTGGCTCGGAGTACTTCTGCTATGACCTCTCGCAGAACCCCATCCAGAGCAGCAGCGACGAGATCACGTTATCCTTCAAGACATGGCAACGCAACGGCCTCCTCCTCCACACGGGGAAGTCAGCTGACTACGTCAACCTGGCCCTCAAAGACGGGGCTGTCTCCCTCGTCATCAATCTGGGTTCCGGGGCTTTCGAGGCCATCGTGGAGCCAGTCAACGGCAAATTCAATGACAACGCCTGGCACGACATCAAAGTGACACGCAACCTGAGACAGGTAATCGGGGGTGTGCAGTGATGGACGCAGTTTGGAGACAGGAGGATTTTTCTGTTCTCTTACTCGCCTTTTAGATTAGGTGCTTCCAAAATCTTTGAGAGAGAGCTGGCGTTTTAAGAATGTCACCTTGTTCTGATTGGTTGTCATTTCATCGCCACAGTTCAGAAACACTATTAAGACTGATGTCATACTTTAAGTTGTCTTTCTATTACATGATTCCTTTTTTTAAGTTGACTCATTCTTTAATTTCTTTTCCACTTAATGAAGAGTTTGAAACCACAAGATGCAGCAGTGTAAGTGCATGCTAATGATAGCTAGGTCAAGGTAGCATAAGGCCATAGATATTCTTGTTGTTTACCATGTGTGTCCTTGCACTCAATGGATGTTGTGTTCTTTTGGTCTGCTGGGCATATCGGTTCTGTATGTCCTCTTGAACAATGAAGGGATGTGACATTGAACACAGCAGCAGAGACAATAATAGAAAGTTCTGAAAATGACCAACTATATACCAACTACACTATATGGTCAGTTTTATGTATTTTTAATGTGTTTGGATCAATGATTCTCCTGTTTGGGGAGTGAGAAAAAAAGGATATTCTTAATTAATAAAACATTATGCAAGAGATAAGATATCATCATCACTTTTAGCAGTCAGCAGTAATTGTATTAAAGGATATAATTGTCTGATCAAGTGACGACACAGTTTTTTGTCAGGACTTAAAGGAATTGGTGGGAACCACGGTTTTTGTAACTTTAATCTGACAGCATTAGTCCACTATTTGCTTGCCTGTTAGCTTAACTCTCTAAAATGGGTCTGTTTTGAGGTACAATTTTAGTTTCTTTTGATCACCAGTTCGTGCATTCAATTAAGAAACTTCTTCTCCAGAGCGTAAAGGAGAGAGGAGTGTTTCTTGCCCACCAGTAGATCAGTTCATAATTGCGTGTCGTCACTTTAAAGCTTTTAATCCAGTTTATGGTTTATTAATATAAAGATAAGCTCCATGAGTGATGCCATGTTTGTAGTTTACGTCCAACACACCAGATAGTTTTTCACAATCTAAGCTCACTGGTGCGCCCCTCTAAAGATGTCTTCTTTAACCTTACATTGTATAATGGCAAGTTGTTCATGAACATAGATGACCAAGTAGTACACAAACCCATGGTTAAACAGCAAGTATGTCTCTGGCCTTCTTCCAGGTGTTTTCCTCTCAGCTTGTCCCCCCCGTACAAAAGTTGTGCGATTCTTCTATTTTTTTCCACAATCCCTTCAGATGACACTTCCATCAGGCGCTATTGCTATCTTCTTGCTGTTTTAATACTTGTGTAGAATAAAGACTCACATTCAAGCCAGGCAGAGAGTGTTTGCCTTTGAGCTATCCATTAATGCAGTATTTATAGCTCAGATCATCAAAATGCTCTTTAAAGATAGAAATATATCTTGCATCAAAGATGTGAATCTGTTGTGCATAAACAGAATTGGTTTCTTGACAGATATTGTTTAGTGTTTCTTAATGTGATCTAAGAGCTTGTTTTGCTGTTGGCTGAACATAGGACTGGGCAATATGGACCATAAATCAGATATTGATATCTTTGGCTAATTGTGATATGTAGGACATCTTTATTTTTTTTTTCTGTACAGAAATAGAAAATGGTTGTTACAATATCAGAATTTCAAACTGCATTTTGATTTTAGTAAAAATCAAATGATTTTAATGCCAATTCGATGACATGACAACAACATTTTAAGTCCAAGACACCAAACATTTGGCACTTTTTAAATATTGATGATCAAAACTGCAAACAAATTACTATACAGTTCCCTTCAAACTAATTAAATTATTGGCCACTGAGCCGTCATAGTAGGAGAATAACATAGGATGTAAAATAAAGTTGTGTAATATTGCAATAACGTTATGGATTGCAATAATTAAACAAAAGGTAAACAATCATTAAATGCCATCACTTCATGTTCTAGCCTACAACACATTCTTCTGCAACATGTTTTTTTTTATAATCTTTAAGAAATCTAAGGAACTTTATCTCCCCAAATGTGGCCTAAATGAATTCAAAGGTATAATCATCTTCAGCTTTATCCAACTGCAGCAAAAGGTTTGAACGCAGGACCATTATACCACAAAACTTTCATCTCAGTGAATAATACAGAGCTCTTGGCCCCATATACAGTAACACGCCCACCTTCTGTGCTGGTTCTTGTCTTACAAGGGCAGAGCTGATCAGAATCACTGTAGCTAAAGTTTTTACGATTAAAATGAACTCTAGACCGCTAAAATTTGAAAATACTGGACTATACCTTTCATGATCTTTGGTCTTGTTTTTAATCAAATTGTAAAAATGTACTGTATTTATTGCATAGCTATGTTGACATCACTTGGAAAAGAGGGTGAAATCACTACCCATACAATCTCCCCAAATAAGAGAGTCCTAGACATCTTATATTATCAAGTTTTCAATTTTTAAATATTGTAAGTTGCACACAAACAGCTTCACAGGATCTAATTGCACAATAAGGTTGTCAACAATCAAGAATTTCTTGGTTCCAAATTGATCTAAACCCTCATACACCATGTGCTTCAAACTTCAGAAACTCTTATAAATGTAATGATCATGCTTTTTTGCCAAATAGTGGATTAAATGCACAAATATGTTGGCAACATTTGAATGAAAAAAGGCAAATGTGTCCCTCATCAACTGTACACACTAAATTATATGTTGTCAACACATTTGTGCAACATTGACAGGGTGTTGAAGTTTTTCTACATCCTTTTTAAACTATGACAATAAATGACCCAATATTTGGTGCCTTTGGGCTTCTCTTTTTGTTGCCATGATGTCAAATATTTGGTCTGTCAACACTTTTCTCTTCATTTAATTTAAACTGTATATATGTAAACCATACTGTCTTACTCTTTGTTGAAAAATGTATGAGTTTATCTCAAAACTGGACATATTGCCTTGCCCTAGACAGAGCTGGTATGAGTCATAGCTGTTCATAGATAAAGGCTGAATAATGAGAAAGCGTGTTTGGAGTTAGTATCAGAGGTGTAGGTGTTCATTGTCCTGGTCGACCTTTAGTTTGTCTGAAAGGAGAGACTGCAGTTTGGTGCTCACAGCGCAGCACACCAAGTAAGTGCCTGTTTCCTGACCCTCCCTGACAGTAAGCTTCGGCCTGGCAGGTTAGGGGAAACAGCCGTAGCGGAAAATCCCGACAGGATAGCACTCAGTTTAGGGGGGTTAGAAGCTCAGAGGCAAGGGCTGCTTTGCCCACCTACTTCTGTCTTTCTCTCTTTCTTACTTTTTACAGCTCTGTCTTTCTTTCTTTTACTCTCGAGGCACTCTTTGTTAGACGAGGGGTGAAAAAAACACTACAAGTTTTGTCAGGGTTGACGCCATCCTACACAAATTTTGATGTAAACGTCCCACGTCTTACCGTACTTGTCTTTGTGTTTTTCTTGCAGGACTCTGGTGTAGAAAATTTGGCTAGGATGGCGAGACGGCACTTAAATACTGCTGCGAATCTCTTACAATTCATGTAGTGTTTTTTCACCACAACACTAACTCATCCATGATTAAAGTCATTTTTATACTAACCAATATCTAACCAACTAATGTACTAACTAACATCCTAATTCTTCATCATTGCTTTTATTTTTGTTTTTTTGTTTTCTGTCCATCCTTATTAACAACCTTTTTTGTTCACTATTCTTTTGATTTCCTTTCTTCCCCTTTTTCTGGAAAGCAATCAGGCATTGGACACGCTATGGTAAACAAACTACATTGTCTGGTAGATATCATTCTTATTGTCTTTTTTTTGGGTTTGCCGTGTGTCCCCTCCCCCTCTCTTCTTTTATTTGTTCTCTTTGAGTTCCATCCTAGACACTCTTTTCAAAAAATGAGGAGATGGGTTTGTATTACCAGGCAATTCTTTCTTCGCTTCTTCTCAATTTCCTCCCTGACCTGCCAACAACCTCCTTCTTTACCCCACAATATCCCATCCTGTTTTTTTCACTTTGGCTTTTACTTTTTTACTCTTTGTTTCTTCCACATTACTGCAGATTTCCAACAAGTAAACTAAATTGACCTCTTTTGCCTATGTCTGGGCAACTACTTTTTATTTGAGTTTTTTTTCACACAAAAAGTCCCCATTTTTTGTGAGGACTGTCGTCCAGAACTGACAGAAGCTTACCACAATCTCAAAGATGGTGACCTCCACACCGAGCCCTTAAAGAGAAATCTACCAAATAAGTGGCAACCCTCAAAACCTTCATTGCGGGAGCTCTGACAGTTGTTTCCAACTCACTATGGCGCATGGCATGCCCACACCTCATCAACCTCTCACCTCCCCAACTCATCCACCTTGTCACCCAGAATAACCACTAACACTCTAATTCACTCACCGACATCCCACCTGTCACCTTATCACTCACTTTGCCCTCCCTGTGTGTGTTTTTGTAGCATGCTAGTGAAAGTGTTGTCCGTGTGTTTCAGCTAATCTTACCACGAGTACATAAACATAACATCTCTAAGAACAAGAAAGCTGATCTGGGATTGTCCATAGGGCTGGGCGATATGAATAAATAATCATGTTTTATTTTTCAGCTGATGCAATATAATTTAAAACAATTTCATTAACGAAACCTTTGTTGATATCTGTTTAATTACAAGGAAACAAAAATAAAGTCCTAAACTCACAATCTTTGATACTGAATTGATTTTCAGCATTAAAAATTACAGGCAAACTCCAGCACACTTCTTGGATTAAACAAATACTTAAGCAACATTTGAAAAAGCAGCTGGAACAGATGGTTTAACTCATGTTTTCAGATGACAAACTCCTACACAAGGCTAAAATTTTACCAACATTTTAACACTTTTTAATATTTTGTCTTTAAAAATTAGATTTTTTTTTTGGGGCTGGAAAAAAATTACAGAAACTACAGTCACATTTATGAATTAGAGAGGGAAAATACTCTCTCAATTGGCAAATATATTGGATTTCATTTCTGAAAGTTTTGTCATTAATATTTAGTTGAAATTTTCTTTCAAGTAAATGATCATGTTTTCAGGGTTCAGTGGTTTTGAATAGTTCAAACCTAATCCAATCCAACTGGATCCTCCTTGTTTATAAAGTGCATTTTAATATATTTTAAATAATAACCAAAGTAGTGCACAGTGACTAAAAAGTAGGAATAAAATAAAATTAAGATTTGATAATAAAAACTAAGAATTAAAACCAGGATGAGTAAGAGTAATACATATTGTGTTGCATAAATTGTTAATTGATTCATGGAATAATTTGTTGGAAAAAAAATACAGTATAATTAAAAATAAATAAATGAAGACTCATTGAATGTCATATATCTATATTTATGATAATTAACCATTAAAACATATAAAATTGTTTTAAAAAATCTAAATAAATATATAAAAAGGCAAACAAAGAAAAACACTGAACCAATTGTTAAAGGAAAACTCGAAAGCCAACTTCTGTATATGTTCATATAAACATAAAAAGAATAGGGAAAACTAAGTAACCTTGGTCATATTTTTTACCAAAAGAAAGAGAGCATTGTCTTACAGGACAGTTAAGTGGCAAAATTTGAAAAACTCACCATTCATCCATCCGTCATCTGCAGTGATTATCCCTCTGGCAGTCATGGGGGCTGGGGCCTATTCCAGCTGTAGGCAGGATTCACCCTGGAGAAGCCAACAACCAATCACAGGGTTGACATTGAAAGACAAACTTTCATTCACACACACAGTTAATCAATCAATCAATCAATCCTAGACACCTTGAATTGAGCAAGGAATTGAGTTATTTCATTCTGAAATATCAAAAAATATTCAGACAAACTCCAAACTACTGTTTTAAGTGTATAAAAAACATCTGCTAATTTACATTTAATGTGCGGGAAAATGAAAAATTCTTCATTTTTAAATAATATCATTAAGTATACAGACTTAAGGAAATTGCACAAATATGCTGGCAGTATTTGAATAACAGAAGGAACTGCTTCCCATCAGTTCCAAATAATTGAATCACTGTTGCAATCTGTATCATCAAGAATTCAAATAATTGTCTTAAGAAAGTACAACCTACGAAATTTTAACTCTGATTTTAACATTAATAAAAAATAAATGGTCAGCCTTTGAAAATCTTGATCAGTAGCGCCACAATGTGAAGAAACTTAATAACTTTAAATCAGATTTTTACCAAAAGAGAAGGAGCAATGTCTAAACTGCTCAACATGTAGGCAACGTTTTGATAAGTGGATTGAGCTTGAGGTGAGTGAGGCCATCTCCCAGTGTTTCACATACTTTTTAAATTTTGTCAACATATCTGTGCACTTTCAACTGTGTACTTTGGTCATAAAAGAAGATTATTGAATTAATTTTTTGTATCGCGGTTCATCCCAGTAATTGATTGGGCTGGATATTTCCAACAACCCTCAGGATACGATACATATCCCAACACTGAGGCCACGATATAATATGTATCTCGATACATGCGAATTGTGAACATTGACTACGCTTTTTACAGAATTCTAGACAACTTTTGTTTTTTATTACAAGAAGAAAAAGTACAAGGAAGAGTTTGAAATGATTCTACAACTTAAGAAACGTAAATTCAGATCCTCAAAGATCGTAGACCTAAGTTCAATTTGGAACCTGTGCTTCATCATGTAGTTTGGCTTCTACTTTAAACTGTGCCATTGTTAACTTTACCCAAAGTGTACTGACAACAACTGTCAAAACACTGAGGCCGTATTGATTCTGTAGAATCTGTATTGATACACGTATCCCCAAGGAGTGCGTGACAATATTTTGCCGTATCGATATCTTGAGCACAGGCCTAGTAGTTGGGATTTCAAATTTTTAGGGTAAAATGAAAACAGTTTAGGATAGACAAAGGAAAATGAACTGAACATGTTGACAAGCTTATTGTCAGAAAATAACACAAATTTGGCCAATGAAAACATCAATATCAAATAATTTTAGCTAGTAAAGTAAATGTTCTTTTAACTGAACGCTTCATATATAATCATGAGGTCAATAGGAAATTTCATGTTTGTGGTTTTTAGCATAAATAATCTTTTAAGATAACATTAGTCTACCATGACTCCATCCAACTATAACTATCAATATAAACAATAATGTTTTACTTATTTCTTATTCTAAAATTTATGGAAACATCTTAAAAATTCAATATGTTACCCTCAACTGTCTAGTCAGATGATATTAAACTACAATCATGACGCCTAAGTTTGACAAAATCAGAGATCAGCAGCAGCTTTTCTGAGAGTGTGTATGAATATGGGCTCTGGTCTCGAAGTCTGTGCATGTGCCTCTGCACCCCTGTGTGGCCTGCTCCAGCTTTGTATGGCACCATTGATCCACTTACTCCCTTACACGTCCAATTAAGTGTTTTTAATTTGCCTTCGGACAGTGATGACCTTTGTTTGCACATTGATGTGGTGTTTAAAGCCTCCCTTTGTTTTGCATGTGCGTGGAAATATAAATGTAAATGTTTGCAAGAGAGGGGTGACTGTGGGACAGTTGGTGTGAGGATAAATGTTTGCGCGTGTGCAGGCGTGCAGATGTGCGTCTGTGTGAGTGCGAGATCACCTGTTTACTGTATACGTGTGTGTCTGCAGTTATAAGATGAATCCCGAAACCTAAGACAAGTGCAGTCAATTTGTCCTTGGTTTGAACATTGTACTAACCCTCCCCCCAACCTGAAGTTTTCCAAACCAAACCTAGGATCCATTCTCTTACCCCCATCAAAGATAAAGAAAATATGCCACTGCCATATTTTCTTTACCTGTCCTGTGAATCCTACGGCAAAAGATCCATGAACAAATCCAACAACGAAAAAAACAAAAAACAAAAAAACGCTGTCTGGTCCAAAACAAGGTTCCAAGGTTCCAAATGATTCTGATGAGCAACCTCAGTGAAAGAAAGTCTAAAGAAAAAAGCAAATTTCGAATGCAGACCAAGGAAGAAGGTGTGTTTTTTAAACACAGCACGCGATCAAATCCCAGAGTGTAATGGCTTGGCTTTGGCTATGTGTTGCCCCTCAACAGGTCACCATCTCGGTTGATGGGATCCTCACCACCACAGGCTACACCCAGGAAGACTACACCATGCTGGGCTCAGATGATTTCTTCTATGTGGGTGGGAGCCCCAGCACCGCCGACCTGCCCGGATCTCCGGTTAGCAACAATTTCATGGGCTGTCTCCGAGAGGTAAGACAAACTCCAGTGAATACAGATGGCAAACAGCTGCATGGGGATTTTAAAATGGGAGGTTGGAAATTCTCTTTTTTTTTTTTTTTTTTTTTTTTAACCGAGGTGGCACTGTCGATGATGGATTGAAAATCAACAACCAGTTACTGTTTTTTTGTGTTTGTTTTTACCAGATACAACATTTTTATCGCCTGTATTGTGTAAATACATCTCATTTTGGTGAAGTCAAAACATACTAAGTGTTTAGGAAAATCTCTCAGCTTTTGTAGAAACATTAATGTGTTTTTGTCTCACTAAAAAACAGCAAATCTTCATACCCTGGTTATTTTATTGATCATATTGAGAGTGATTGGTGTTTGTCACGGCTATGTCTTCAAAGACTAATTTGTCTTCAACAAAACTGAAAAGATTAACAACTGAAGGGAAACAAATAATGACGTATAGAATATGTCATTAAAGTGATTAGAGGAAGTGTGAGGCTGTTTGGAACCCCCAACCACACTAGCAGTACATGCGTGCAGTATGTGATTTATGAGATCTTTAATACCCGAAAATTGCAAAGACTGTGTACCAATTAGGAGAGAACTAGCAGTCTGTGTAGGACCAGTCTACATTGCATACTGTTTCGTTCTAACACTAAGCACCAACAGGTCAGATGTGAAAATATTTTACAACCATTGAAATGTTTAGCTCTGAAAATCGTGAAAATCCAGTATTTATGTTAATCCATTTATGGGTGCCAAAATTAAGACTGTGTCAGCAGTTAGCATGGGTATTGTTTACTTATGTTTTCAAGACCAGAAATAGAAATACTTTACTGTTTACAGCAAATATTTTGACCATATGCAACTTCAAAGTCCCACTTCTTTGAACTACCTTGAATTTAATACCCAAAGAGCCCATATTTTGTCCTAAATCAAGTTCATAAATTCAGTTGTGATGAATGGTAGAGTATGTTCTCAATCACAAGGTTCATATAATCTTCACATAAGTACCTCTAATCCAGGTGTATTCATTCTTTGTCTGAAACATTCTGTTAGAGCTTAGGATCCCTTCCCCAAGTGGGCTCAGTCTGCTCTGATTGTTCGACTTGTCAAGTCTCCGATAGTTGGTCAGTTCAGGTTTGCTCTGTGCCATGTTGTCAATGACTCTGCACTCATTCTACAGTGTGTTCTGTTCACTAGGCTTGGCTACTCAAGTTAATGAGCTTAATCTGCAGCCAAAACAAGGGTAGGATGTCACACTGGCAGGTCTATTCGGCGGGCGAGGAAAATTAACCATTTTACTGAACTTCCTTCATAAAGAGTGTGAGAGGGAGAAGTCCTGAGGCTAATACAAACTAAAGGGCATACAAAACTCAATAAAGCCTAGTATAGTCTCTTTAAATTAGCAGACATGTGCAATATTTCCTCCCATTTTTCCTATTTTCTCTTGTATCACATAACACAATTACATTAGTCTTTTCAAAATATGATGTTTCTTTACATTTTAGAGTCTGTATCTCACAGGATAAGTCACACATATAAAATATGAATTTGAATATTTTTACCCCTTATTAAGTGTTCATTCACCAGCTAAAAAATAAGATGGCTTTCTGCCAGCCTGTTTTTAATCTCTGTACACTTAGTTTAAAAAGTGGAAAAATTAAACTGCAGTCAACGAATATGATTCAATCTCTAGAAGTGAATCCAATATTTTGTAAAATACAGCTTTAACCACCGATGTCTCTGCTTCTGTCATCACTTTGGTGAAGAGCATTTTTCAAATAACTGGTAAATGCAGAGCCGCACTTTGCCCCTTTGGCTTATAAAGATTTGTCTATTGAACAATGGATACATCAGTTAAATAATCAATTAAAACCTTTTTGAATAAAATAAAGCCTCATCAGTATTTCACTGCTGTTTATTATTGATCATCTACAGAGTACAAACCTAAACATAAGCTGATGTGTTCTTGTTTTACATTCTTGTTCTTGTTTTATATTCTTGTTTTACATTTCTGTCTCGTCATTGTATCCGCCAGGATACAAACATTTAACACCATGGCACACTGGTTATCAAATAATCTCTTTAATTATTATTATTATTTTTTTTATACCAGAACATAAAATGATCCTTTTGCCAAAACTATATTCCCCCTACTACTTTCAACATTTACATATCATGACATATTTAAGAGCTGAAGGTCAATCATTTAATCTCAGAACTCAGTATAAACCCCCTCTCTGTGTCTCATGTTAATAAATGTACACATATGATGCACATTTCTCCCCCAGACAAGCAATGCAACAATGCAGGTCTTCACTTGATGACTTTTAAGCAATTTCAAAGTTGAGGACAAACTTCAAGGTTATAATAAAAACCAGATGGAGCTGAAGTGTGGTCACTTGTTTGGTCATTAATTGTAAGGCTAATTGTTTTTTTTAGTTTTAAAGCAGTTTTTTTTTAGGGATTGGAATTGATGTGATTTTATTGATACCAATTCCATTATTGATTCTGCTTATTAATCTGATCCTTTCATGATTCCGTAAAAGATTCCTGTGGATATTTTGTGCGGAAAATGTAAGTCTATGCACATTTTTGGTGCCACATTATAAAACACGTCAGTCCAGATATTTAAGACTGATCTGCATAAACAATTGCTTCTGCAAGTTGCTGGTGTTTCAACCCAGTAAACGTGCAGAAAGCATCTTTTTTTGACAAAGATTATACCACAATATACAACTATATACTTGTACCGCATATAAGCCTAAACAGCATAGCCACCTTCAACAGACCCCAGGCTCCTTACATACATATATTACATGGTGATACTACTTCCTCTAATCCCTAATGACCCCAATTATCAAACATGTTTCAGTCTGGTTTAGCTTGACTTGATGTATGTACAACATATGGCATAAGTTTTTTATTAACATAAATAGATGCAAACATGAGAGTTACAGTGACAATAGCAGAACACATTTAGTTGGATGTCAGTGCTGTTTGCTTCAGTGCATCAGTGTTACTTCCAGCCCTTACTTACACTATTGTTTACGAGCTTTAAGATGGTGTCTTATGTTAGCATTTCCTGGGATGAATATAAAAGGGTTCTTGCTTTGTTCGCAAAATTAGACTAATTAATATTTGACATATGAAGGGAGCTGTGCCTCACCTGAAGTTCTGTGGAAAACTCTGGCATCATCCCCAAAGCTTGACATTTCCTGACATTACGTAGCCATCGTTTAAGCAAGCACAGTATTTCTACTATTTGTCTTGAGGTACAATAAAATTCAAGTGGCCCAACAGATTCAATAATTTAAAACAGGGGTTCTCATGCACCTCAGCCCCTACACATCATTCCAATTAGTAAGCTACACCCATGTGATGTAAATATGAACTTGATAGCATAAAATATATTAGTGTTTATGACAATGATTGCAGTCATTGCAGTGGTAGAACTAATAATTTCTAAGGCTACAGGTAGAGGCCTTGCAATCCGGGGCTAGAGGACATAGGCTTGAATGCATTGAATCTGGCTGCAGCCTTGTTAGTGATCTTGCAAAATTACCAATTTTTTGTAAACTCTCAGTCTGTGATTAAAAACTCAAAGAGTTGCCAACAACTCTTGTCAGTGAACGAGCTGGACTGCCCTGATCTCCTCAGAAAGTCAAAGAAGCATAAGTAGAAGACCAAGACTGTTTTTGAAACCACCTACCACAAACCATTATTATGCAGTATACATTATATATTGCATACTGTATTTGAGAGTTGTATGTAGATTCCCAAATGGTTATTATTTCGTAGTATGATACACTGGGCCAAGCTACGTTTTTCTTCTTCTTTTTGTTTTCTGGCAGGTGGTGAATGTTGTTTAAAGCCCAAAGCTAAAGCTGTTTCTACAATACAAAAACTACAACACATACAATAATCTATTTATTTAAATCACGCAAATAATGCCTATGTGTTTCCCCTTCCCAATTCAATCATTTGGCTGATTTCTGATTCTTGTCATGTTAACAAAAGTAAACGGTAGCTCCGCTAATTTCCTGGCGCTATATCACATCCATACATGGACTAAAAGAAGTCTGAGTGATATATTTGGATTTTCATAATTTTGACTACTAAACAAACACATGAGAAAAGTGTAACATCCGTTTAATGACCCCAAAAAATGTGAAATTACAAAATATTATTTGCTTTATTATTATGTAAATGTTACAGAATCAATGCTTATGCTAATATTGCTAAGACTGGGTTTTTGTCAATATGACTGCTGATCCGTTTGTGCCTTGCATTGTGGTTAGAGGTATGTGAGCTAAACTGGTCTGATGCATACTGCTCATTTTTCCTGAAGTAGTATTTAATACAGGTATTTTTGGCATACTGCAGATTTTGCAAATGTTCCCAGGCTGCATACTACATACTACATTTTGGTAAAAGCAGTACAGACTGCTAGTATAGTATGTTTTTTTTTGTTTGTTTGTTTTTTTAAAACAGCCCAACATTTAATGTAAATTATTCTGTCACAAATCCCTCTTTACATTACATTAATTAGCCTGATCAAATTTATCAACATGAAACAACATACCTGATTTTGACTGTTGGACATTTATTTCTGACCCTTGATTTTCAATATCAGTTTCGTCTTTGTATGTAAGTGGGATGTTTGTAAAATAGTGCAGCTTAAAAAAAAATCAGAGGATTTCGAGGCACAGGAAAATAAAAATTGCATTATCAATTAAAGGTGCTGAGTTGGCAGAGGAAGTATCCGACTTTCAATATTCCCTGGCTTAATGTAATTCATAACACTTACTGCAGTTTGTGTGTGAGGAAATATCCCCAAAATTGCTTCTGTCACATGTAATTTGCAGCCTCAGCTTGAGTGTACTGCTAAAACGCCTCCCAATGGACGGCGGTCTGAAAGAAATATTTGCCTGTGATAGAGCACGAAAAAGCGTTGTTGTTTTGGGACACTTATAATGTATTTTCTGGCTCTTTGAGCTTATGAGAATGGCCAAGGAATTATTAAGTGCCTTGTTATTTACATTTTTCTCACCATTATTTATTTTGCAGGAATTAATAACTGCTGAAGGGAAGTGGTGGCTCTTTGGAGCAATAAAAAAATCTTCCCATTCATTTCTGCAGTCTTAGAAACAGCATTGTGTCTTTCAGGGACGCTGATTTGGGACAGTTGTGCATTTGATAACATCTTTATCTGTAATTTTATCCCATCCATTTATCTTTTGTACCTTCCTGCACTCTGTAGTTTGTTTTTAGCTCTGGTACAAGAATGTTAAAAGGAATGTCAGATCTTGTCTTTGGCAATTTTAATAACTGTCAGTAACTTGGGACTTGGATGTCATGATTTGTATTCAGAGAGATGTCCAGGATGTAGAAGTTCAAAAGTAGAAACTGCATTGCAGGCTGGAGAAAGAATAGCAGTTTGACACTAGCATCTTGTGAATTCGGAGTGTATCTAAAACACTGAACAGCAATGTTCTCACCATCACTGGTGCCATACAACGCAGCACCTTGGTATCCAAAGACAGGCAGATCATACTGAAATCCAAACCTGTGAAATATAGGCTAATTGATTAAATGTTATAACAGGAGAGCACGGGTAGACATTTCAGACAAATATCAAATATCAGCTCAGGAGATGCCTCCTGTTTCATTTATCAATGTTTGTCCTGGACACCATCAATCAGCAAAAGTTAATTTTGTCTTTGCAATCATGCACAAACAATATATAGGATAATGAACAAGGGCATAAGAGTAGGACTTTTCGAGTGAAGTTTGCTGTAGTTAACTTGAAACATTATTTGCAGTGACAGTACATGAATGGGTAAGAAAATAAGCATATCAACACTTCGGTTGGGAAAAGCAAAGTAACTCAGGACACACCACAATAGAGCAGTGCAGAGATGATGTATTTTTGTAGGACAGTTTGGTCGTTATAGAGCATTGGTCCTCTTGATAATAACACTGTTTCCTAACACTAGCAAGCCTTGGCGACATCATCCGGCTAATTACACTGAATCATATGTGAGTGTCCTTGCTGTCCTCAAGCAATGCAATGCGATGCGGTGCACCGTTTTTCCTTCCACGAATCGGTGCATATGAGAGGCAAAGAGAGAGAGCTTGACGAGGTGCAGGAGGGATTTTCCAGGCACAGTTGAACATGGTGGCGCTGTTGTTTAGCGAGTGAAATGATTTACTTTTACTTTCAGCACCAAGGGAGAAACATTGTTTAGCTCGCAGAGAGCTGTATATTGACTACCCCTTGAGATCACCTCTCGTCAATACAAAACACTCTCGTCTGTTTCTCCAGCTGTACAGAAAAATCACTTGATACACTGTTTACAAGGAGACATACAGGGCATGGAATTACATTTTTAATGGACGGTGTTGACATTGACACTCACGTTCAGTTAGAACACGCCCCATGTGTTTTTTCACATGGTTTCTGGGTTGTTGCTGTTAATAAGCTCTGTGGTGAATGAAAATAGGTGAAACATAAAGGTTTTGTTCATCATGATAATCTTAATCAACTGCTTCTTTGATTTTTGAAGCAAAATTGTGAATGCTGGGAGTTAAAAACTAAGAGTAGCCTATAAAGGAACTTTTTTTTACAATTATTTTTTGGGCATTTCGTGCCTTTATTGATAGGAGAGAGAGAGTGACAGGCTTGTGAAGGGGGGCGAGAGAGAGTAGGGGAGGACACTCTGCAAACTGTCCACAGGCTTTATTCAAACCTGGGCTGACAGAAGTATGTGTATGGGCTAACCACTCCACCAAACCAGCACCCATAAAGGAACTTTTTAGAAGCAATGCTGCAGTTCCAAAGTATATCTCAAAAGGTTACCTCTTGCTGTGAGAGTTTCCTCTTTTTTTGTGACCTGATCATGTTAGTGATCGTGGCCGTGGCTATGTAACATTGTTTTTAAAGACAATCAATAATGATTAGTTTAAGGTCTGCAGCCATTTTTTGTCATCAACTATCCTTGAAAAGCTTCAACAGTGCTTTTAAACTTTTGAACTATTTTTCTACTTTTTCTATTTGATGTGTGTATACATTAAGTTTTTATCTATTTATTTATTAGTGGGTTTTTTTGTTTGTTCTCCAGGAAGTTTATATGATTGAAGGGGTTGTGCATTCAGAAGCTTTTGGAGATTTATTTCTCAATTAATATTGACCTTAGATTGTAAATGCGGATACCACCTATCTATATATTGTGTAATGTTTCTATGATTAATGAAAGCTGGGTTAAGCATTAAAATTTTGTTTCAGTACTGTGATCTGATTTGTAAGGTAGGGACAGGAAATTCTGTCCCTTTTCAATCTGGAGTGTTGTGTTGACATACATGTGTATGTACTTATATGTTCTCAGTTTATTGATGGAAATTTACAGTTGTTTGGGGTACACATGAATTTTTTGTGTTGTCTTTGTTTTGTTTTTGAAATGAATAAAAAAAGGAGAAAAAAATACAATAAGAAGCAAAACAACATAATTTAATGTGATGCAAAAGGAGATAAAAGAACACAACATCAACATCAACTCTGCCTGCCTTTACAGTTACCTCCCCCTAGGAGGTAATGTTTTTGGGAGGGTTTGTTTGTCTGTTAGTTAGTTAGCAACATTACTCAAAAGTTATGGACGGATATTGATGAAATTTTCAGGGAATGTCCGGATTGGGATAAGGAACAAATGATTAGATTTTGGAAGCAACCTGGATCTCCGTCTGGGTCCAGGAATTTTTTAAAGGATTCTTTAACATTGGGAGATAGGGCTATTTTCGACATTTCTGCATGTAACTCCACAAATAATGGTCAGGACACTTGGGAAAAAATACAGGACAAGTTTCTAACATGCTCTATAGTATATCAAAGACTGATCCGGATAAAGGAATAATTCCGGATACTCCAGAATATGAAAAAATAGGGGACTTTTGGGATTTTCATCATAGGAAGAGAACAAATGAAGCTATAAACACACAACAAACACCATTACATAGCCAACTGTGGAATTTGGAATATGCCAACGGATTTGCTGTATCTTCAAAAGCTGTGGAACTAGATCCAGAAGAAAACCGCCATTACGGAAAATGCAATTTTCGTGAATAACTGCTGAACTAATGCTGATATCATTATGAATTCAGTTGCCATTGGCATGTTTTCATGGTCAAGGAATCTAAAAATGTAGTCAAAATAAATGTGGGACTAATATTTATGGTGCAAATGACAAATAGGGGGAACTGTGGTGTCTGTACTCTTCGAGTGCTTTTTAGTTTAATTTGTTTTAAATTTGGGACTCTATTGAAAAAAAAAAGTCACTTCAACAAACAGCATATCTGTTTCAAGAATGAATCTCTACTTAGGGGTCGGAAAAGTGTGTAAAAGTGCCGGTTGTCAAGGTCAGACAACTGCTGCACACACTGTCGACTGACAACTATGACTGAAAACTTCAAAATACATTACAAACACTGCTTCAAACTGTATATTTACTCCAATTTTAAACTTTGTGTGTATGAGTGTTATTTGGGAACAGTAGTTCTCTTTCACTGTCTGATATCCAGGGTAGGATGTGAAGAAGTGGCGCACTGTCTCGATCCGTCATGTGCCACAGTGTCTGCTCTCCTATGGGAGCCAGCTCTTTTTGTGACGCCCAGTCTGTGGTCCCTGAATTACTAATAACATATTTCAGGAGTGGATGATATTTTATTGTGCCCAGTAAATCTGCCGGTTTGTTTTCTCTGTCTAGGGCTTAATAATTTATTTGCTTCATTTTCCCTGAGGCCCTTAAGGCTGGTTTATGTGTTTTTGGTGAAGCCTTTATCAAACAGCACAACCAGGGAGAACATGTTACAAACTTTATCTGAAAGTTTGTAACATGTTCTCAGTCTGTCCTTCTGCTCAACCTTGCATAGCTTTGATATGTGGCACACCGGGGCACTGTACATCATGTGAATTTTTTTTTTTTCACATGCTAAGACTTGTTCAGGCCTTGAGAGAATTTAATATGTTTTGTGATTTCTTCAACCTGGCATCAAACTGAGTTCCTGAGCCTTATATAAGATTGCATGTCAATGCCTAGTCACCCATGCTGCAGTGACAACCGATCACACCCCTTGACACAGTAAATTGGATTGAAACATCGAGGACGCAGATCAAAAAAGCATCATAAATGAAATGTTACGTCCCCTAACCATTACATGCAGCACACGCTTTAAACTGTGATTTGTTGGCCTAGCGTAAATAAAGAACATTCAAAGGGTTGCACAAGAGCATATTTATTTCCACGCCAATTAAACACCCTTCGTAATCTCTTCGGTTTACCACAGTGACATTACTACGCTGCCATGTTTCAATCTGTCCCTTCTCCACCCTCTCATGAGAGCTGTTTGTCCCTTCAATCACCACCTCCTCAATGTTGACAAGAGCCAGTAAGCCCAGTGATGTGCTGCCAAGCTCTGTCGAGCACCTTCCAGCATGCCTTTCATTTAGCCAAGTAAGCCTCCATCAGACCGCTATGCACTCCCTTCATCTGTGTTCTTTTAGGCTGCACATACGTTTGGGTGCAGGCAAAGAGAAAGTCACCTTGCCTGTGATGTTTTACACTGCATGCTGAGACGCTCAGGCTTCTGTATTTTCAATCATTACCACGTTGGCTAATGCATCCGAGCTCCATCCTCACACTGTACATCTATTTCTCTGTTTCAGACAAAAATCCAAGGCATTTATACCCTAAATTGCTGCCTCTGAGGCTTTATGAGCAAGAAACATTGATTCGTGCCAGCGCTGTTGATCATTTATTTTCAGTCTTTTGTTCCTGGTGTACAATCATGCACAAAGGTGTCAAAATAACAAAAGAAACTTTGATAAAACTCTGTTAAAGCAAGGAAATAAAAGCTTATGCTACATGTCATAATGATGAAAGAATTAAAGATGAATAAATACATTAATGATCACATGATGTACAAAAACACAATGATCAATAGAACATCCACCTTGTGATGAATACTCTTCTTCAAGATTTTTTTTCAGCTTTCTTGGTGCTTTTCTTGTTTGTGCTTTTGCAAAGTTGCTGATTTTCAGCTCTTGACAGCCATGGAAGTCAGTCCAGCGCAAAGCATTAAAGATAAATGAGCACTCACTCAGGTCAGTACACAAGCCCACAAGCCGTATACAACCTTACAGGTACTTTAAACAACTAAACACTGAGGCACATTTTCAACTTTAAAGTAATTTAAGATTTTTACCTGCACAAACCAAAGCATCATCAGGGAAATATCCCTAGATCTACCATCTTTAAGTGAAGAGCTGCTGCTGAATATTTCTTCCAGAGCTTGTACTTGAGTCAGTTTTAGTTTAATAATTCATATTGAGAATATTAACACTGTAGAAGTTCTGAGTTTGTTTGGCTTATTTCTTTGTACAAAATGTGACTGCCCCAGTGCTGGTTTCGTCCATCGTAAAAAGGTAGATGAATATTTTTGTTTTGACAGGTAATGCAGCATCTCTCCTGTATATTGATGTAAACAGGGATATGGTAAATTCCCACACAAGGCTGAACTAATCCTGGACTGAGCCTCCTCACGTATCCTCCTGGAGAGAAGGATAAACCAGTTATAGATATGTCAGTAAATTGATATTTTAGTTAAGAAACTAACAGACAAGCAGAGTCTAAGTTGGCTTACAGCTGTAGTTGCTCTTTTGGATCAAGTTTTGACCTCTACCTGCCTCTGAGGTTGAATAATGTCTTTAAAGGTCCCATGTCCTGGTGTGTTTGACTGTTTTTCATCATGTCTTGGGTGTCTATCAAGCAAGGATTTGATTTGAATTTAATCAAAAAAAAAAAAATGAAAAACGTCATCTCTGTAAAGGATCATATGCAGCTCTTAGTCCCACCCCTTTGGAAATGCTTAGATCTGAGAGGGCAGGAAGGCTATGGAAATGAGCTTGGTGCTCATTGGCTGGTGATTGGGGGGGTGGGGGGGGGGCTTACAAGCAACAGAGCAGACCTTTAAAACCGTCATGGCATCTGCCTGTAATGAGACAAAACACACATAGGTGTGTGCTGTACAGCTGATATAATAAACCCCAGGAATAAAAAGCAGTGTTTTAATGGGCATTTTCTTTACAGAGACATAGCACATTTCTACATTAGCTGGGAGTTTGTTAAATTCTCTCCAAGCCCCTTCTGACATCACTGACAGACAAGACAATAGCCTTTTTCAGGTACATCGGACCTTAAAGAATTGTTTGTCCTATATAATGACCTTATGTATTGCAGGATCACCAACTAGGTTTAAATTCAAGGACATTTTTTTCCAGTTGTGTTTTCACTGCAAACCAACAGTGTTTCTCCGGAAGTGAGCAAATATCATCTTTTCTAGGTCTCAGTTTGGCTGTTGGTTTTCCAAAAAGAGTTAGTTGCTGCGTTCACATACATAACCTTTGTCCAGAAGAACTGGGCCAAAGTGAGGATGCCCGCTTGTTTCAGTGCAACCTGTTCAAACAATCAAGGCGTGAAGGCACCCTGAAAGACTTAAGGTGCATTCAAACCAAACGCGACCAAGATCGCGTCGCAAACCCACGTCCTGTCGCCTGTTCATAGCTCATTTTTTCACCGTCGCCATTGCTCAGTGACGTCACGCCTGCCTGAGTTTCACCCCGCGATCATATCATATATCATATAATAGGATGTATTAGCTGACATTATTCCAACTGTATCCTTTACACTCACCTACCAACCACAAAACACTGCAGCTGATGGCCCTGCAGCAGCATCTGCTGTGAGTTCAATGTGGTCCGTCTAGGTGGAACTAATGTACTCACTAACTAGTATTCCCCACACAGACATAGATTGTTACTTTGTGGACCGGAATAAAAACAGTCTGTCAAGGCTGTCAATTAGGCACCCACACAACGCTGATTGGCTCTCACGGTGCGACATCGCCTGAAAAGTTCAAATATTTCAACTTTGGCGACAGAGCACTGCAACCTGCTCCGTGTCCAAAGCGACTCCAGAGTTCCCATCTGCAGCAACAGGGGCGCCGCTCCCATGTGTCCACAGATGCCACCAAGTCGCCCAGAACACGTCCGTCGCATCGTGTGAGATCTGGTCCATGTGGTCGTGGCTGATCGTGGCTGTACATTGACTCTGCATGGAGAGTGGCCGCCGAGGTCGCCCGAGTCGGTGTGAACGCACCTTCAAACTGTGATTCACCCTATTGCTGCTGTTGGGCACAAAACTCCTATCGCTTATCCGCTCGTGGAAGACTGGAGCCTATCCCATCTGCCATTGGGCAAGAGGCAGGACACACCCTGAACAGCCAATTGTAAGGCCACATGGAGAGACAGACAATCATTCACTGTAACACTTATACCTAAGGGCAATTTGGAGTCATCGATTAACCTAATGGGCTTGTTTTTGGTCTGTTGAGGAAGCCAGAGTGGCTAGAGAGAACCCATGCATGCATGGGGAGAGCATGCATGATTATGCAAACTGCTAACATTTCTCCCTGCCCTCAACCCTCCATTGACTGACATGCAAACTACAGAAGAGCTTACTACTGTGAGGGCCAAGTGTGAACAAGAAAGCCAGGGAATTTTCTGGGTGTGTTACCTTGACATTTACAGAGAATTTTCAGGGTTATATGTGTGAAAAGGCTATTCAGGGGAAAGTCTGGGTGAAAAACTGTGTTTGTGTTGACTCTTTCAGCTCAGCCAAGTATATTTTCAATAATTTCAATATTTGCCTTCAAGCATGAAACAGAAAATCCTGAATTTGCATGAATGAAGTGCATTTTGAAGCATATTGCAAGGTGTTTCAATTTTCCTGCTGCTCCCTTGGTATTTTATCCTCCCTCATCCATCCGCTGACTGACATAAGCCCCTTTCACACATGCAACTCTATATTTCCTAGAAAAAATGTAGGTAACCTACCCAGACACTTACACGACCCTCTTGTTTACACTTGGCCCTCTCAGCTGAAAGTTTCTCTGCAGTTTGCATGTCAGTCAATGGAGGGGTTGGAGTAGGGAAAATACTTGAGTGGCAGCAGGTACGTTTCTGGGTAAAATCCAGATGAAAAACTCTGAAGTTTGCAATTTCAGGTAATTTTTTTTTTCTTTCTGAATGTGTGAATAAGGTCCAACAAAAACACCCATGACATTTTCCTGAATTTATATGGGTGAGCTGTATTTTTTAACCTAATAAGCAAAGTTTTGCACCCAGGCTTTACCCCAAAAAACTTCTTGCTGTGAGAGCCAAGTGTAAACAAACATGTCACAGTATTTACTAGATATATATACCCATATATTTTTCGAGGAAAAACCAGGGTTTCTGGTGTGAAAACTGCTAGAAATCTCAGGGTTGCATGCGTGAAAAGGGTTTATATATTTCTTTTTATCTTTTGATTGTAACTCAGCTTTGCTGTGTTCATTATCAAGGCACTAACTTTGTGTGTGTCTTTAAAAAGGCATTTTGTCAGAGAACAGCTGCCAACACAGCCGAAAATAAGATTGATGAGAGTGTTTATGCTGAACCTAAAAAGTGCAATTTAGACAGTAAACAAGAGTCAACAAAGAGAATAAACAAACAGCTGCACAGAATGCTGTGGTTTGCTTTGAAACTATAGAGTTTATAACACTGTTTATTCACTGAACAAGCTTTTCAGTATTCAGGTGGACATTTGACCCATGGCTCAAATCAAACCAATGATCGGTGCAGCTATAAGGAGACAAAATGTAAAGAGGCTGTGATGCAAAGGCTGCTGTATCTTCCTTCTGATTCCAGCATTATCCACACAAGTGTGACTCAGCGTGATTCGGCCCTTGGGAGGGAACATTGGGCGGACAGCATCATGGAGGTGATTCACCATGTGGCTGGGTGGTTGTAGCATTGTGTGATCCTCAACTGTTCATCATACGTTGCTCCATTTAGCAGGCATGATGCCATCTGCTACCCAGGATTGTGTGAACCGCTCACGACTGGCTTTGTTCTCCTGCCTTCATTCACAAAAAAAATCCTCTATCTGAAGCCCGACTTGACGTGCTGCGAATCGCCTGCTTTCACCTACATCTTCTCTCCCGTGCATCATCCTTTTCTCTCTCTACCATATTTATTCCGCTCTGCCCCCCTCCACCTCCTATGCTGGATCTAATATCCTGGGATAATGAGGGAGTGATTCAGTTGGGTTTGGCCCGCAGCTTGGATCAGATCAGAATGCGTCAGTATTTCTGCCTGCCTGTGTGTATTAATGTCTGGCTAAAGCAGGTCTGTGGGTGCACGTTGGTCTCTGCTCACTATTAGACAAAAAAGGTTCCTCACTTATGAATAAGCTGAGGGAGGCATGTGTTTCTGCAGAGAGCCCATTGCTCCCTTTCCAGTCAGTCTGACAGCTAAAGAGATGGAGCGTGCAGCCATCACAACCCCTCTCTCTCCCTCTCTTTAGCCTCCACTGCACTCATCTGCCCCCACAGGCTACATGCCATGTCATCCATACACAACACACACTTGCATACATGTCCCGCCCCCGCTCGTGTTTCTGCCATGTGGGCTGCAGCGTGTCTCGTGACTGAGGCGGGGGGCATCCGCCTTGATGCCGGTTAGTTTGATGGTTGTGGTGCCATGCAGTCAGCGCCTTCTCACACCATCCAGGACCCCTCCTTCTGATGTGACCCGTGGCCGTGCCAGAGCCGTGCAGTGGCAACTTGTGTCAGACTGTGGGAGCAGACGGGGCATGGGGCTGTCATGGCTGCTGTGGGAGGAGAGAGGGGGAGGCACTGTGTGCAAAGGGGCGAAAAAGTTGATGAGTAATAAGCAGGGAAGCAAGCTTTAGAGGAGAGGAGGTGTGAGGATTCAAAAGTGGGGGGAGTGACTGTGTCTGGGTTTTAAATGAAGTTTTTAAGTCATATCGATAGCCGTAGGGTGAGATAATCTTGATGATGGTCTGGAAAATTAATAAAAGTCAGGCCTAATGCTCAGCAAAAAGATTTTGCTGGAAGACCACCTCTCAGGCATAAGCTCTTTTACCTCCACCAAAGGGGTTATGTTTTCATATCCCTTTGTTTAGTTTTTTTTAACAGGATAACACAAAATGTTAAGCACAGATTTTGATGAAATATTCAAGGAATGTTGGTCATGGCATTGAGAAGAAGTTTGTAGATTTTGGTGGTGATCCGAATCCGGATGTTGATCCAGGGTTTGCTTTCTAGGATTTGTTAACAGTGCAGTTTTCCATATTTTAGCCAGTAATACAATAAGTTCTCAACAGATTTTGATGAAGTTTTCAGGAAATATTTATCATGGCACAAGGAAAACTAATGAGATTTCCGGGGTGATCCAAATTAAGACGTAGATCCAAGATACTTTTCAAAGATTTGAAAACAGTGTAGAACAGTATTCCACATTTTGCCCACAATGTTGGAAATGCCTCGGAAGAGGTTTTTTGCTCTACACTACTTAGTTGGAATATATTTTGGTGAGTTTTTGGGCCTTAGTTGATAGAGGAGTTAAAGTAGATAGACTTGGAAAGGGGGGGAGAGAGTAGGTGAAGACACACAGAAATTGGGCCTCAGGTTGGAACCAAAGCAAGCCCTGCACAAGGTGAGGGCGTTTGCTCGAGGTACCCACTCTGCTATACTGGCACCCCAGTGATGGTCTTTTTTACCACAAGATAGTCAGTTTGAAAAGTTTTGTTCAACTGGGGAACTGGGGAATGGTCATTTTATCTAATTGGTTTGATTTTTGGAGTATTGTTTAAGTCAAACAGTTTTGTTACCTGCTCAGTGCCACACAGAAGTCTTTAACCAGTGGTTTTTAAACTATTTTTCCCCACGGCACACCTAGAATCAAACCAAGATCTCACACCATTTTCATTTCAAGGCAAAATATCCTCTTTAATAAGTGTTATAGTATATTGTCACTCTGTTGCTTTGTCCAATGCCAAAAACATTGTCAAGTAGTTTCCAGACTAATGAAATATTATTTTTAGGATTATTCAAGATTAATTTTCACACTGTGCCAAATATTAACATTTCAGCAAAACATGTCTAAACTTTAATAAATATTTTTTTAAATTAAGTAAAATTATAAATTGGAGCAAATAAAAAACTGATTCCCTCCAACCACTTATTCTGTTAACTTGAAATAAAGTGTCCTCTAGGAGGTTTTAAAATATTTTTATAGTTACACAACATTCAGCTGTTCATGAAAATCTAAGTATTGAATATTTGCCACATAGTTATAATGAAAACTGAGAGTTTTACAAAGTTCCAAGGCACACCTACACTACACCAGTGTGCCCCACCACACCATTTGAGAACAGCTGTCTTAAACACCAAATGACAGGTAATTTATTGTTTTTTATACATTAAAAACAGCTGAAAAACTAATACACATTGCCAGCGTTGTACCAAACCTTGCAAACATTCATATTAACAATGGAGAGAGAGCACTGTCTGAATTTATAGCTTTCATTCATCTGACAAATGCAGAAACCTTGAAGTTGAAAAGAGTGTCGGCTAGCATTGAGCACTGTGTGGAGCTGTAGCACAGGCTTTTTAAGTTATAATCTTCATCAAAGGACACGTTTACATCCAATGAAACTACAGCAGACTGAGATATAAATGTAAAATTTAAGCTTTCAGCACTTTAGACCCTATTTAAATAAAATTTTCGATGACAGATTTTGATTACATTTTCAGGGAATGCTGGTTCTTGCACAAAGAAGAAGTTTTTAGTGTTGAACCTAATACAGATGTGGATTCAGGCCTTTTTTTAAGGACTTGTTAGCAATAAGAGATTTTCACATTTCTGACGATAACTTTCCTGATGTATTTCCAACATTTCATTTATTTATTTACACACAGGTATCAAAACACTTTGCACAAGAAAAACATGTTTTCAAAAGCATGTGTGGGAGTGATAGAAGCCTGCAAATGGCTTATATAACCCACCAAAAATAAATATCAAACGTCAAATATAAAGTGCAACAATTTCATTTAAAAAACAAAGAAAAGATATATTAAGTAACGGAATGGAACAAGGAAGGCGAAAGAAACAATAAATGAATGGCATTTTTATAGAGACTTGGCTCCTGCTCCAGTTCATGTTGAGGTCATTAGGAACTTCCTTAGTCTGTTTTTGTATATGTGTAATGACAAAGCAGAAGCATTCAAATGAATGTATTTGTTCTACAAGAGAATTCCCTGATATTATATTGTATTGTTATATTATGTGTCACCATCCATCCTAAAGAAAATAGATTGTAATTTGCCCATGGCCACCCGGCCCTAAGAGTGACAGGAAAGAGGAGCTGACAGGTTCAGATTTGATGCTCTTGGGAATAAAAACCAAAGTGTGAGACCTAGAGAGATGAAGGTAATGGTAAACAAGCGAGAAGAAGACGAGAGAGGGCAAAAGACCAGCATTTGGCATTTAAGAGGAACGTGTCCTCATCAGTTCAGTGTTAGTCACCACTGTATATTCGAACAGCGCTTGTTTTCCCTCAAATACTAATGCAAATGTCACTCTGTCCTTTTAATTATTAAGCTTCTTTAAATAACACTTAAGTGAGCCAAACAGTGATGGATGAGAACAAATCACAGCCTTTAATGGAATGCCTTCACCTTTTAGCCTTACTTCCTCCTATAGGCTGAGGTGTGCAGCTTGTATAGAGTGCTGTTGACAAGATTTAGCTCCAGGTTCAACCTTAGGCCAAATACATTTTACATCCTCAATTTGGAGAGGCTGGAATCCAGGCATTATACACAACCAAACAAATAAGGTTTCATTGAAATATATTTGATAGTGGGCAGATAGGTACAATCACATACATGAAAACTAATCGCCAAAAGGGGGATGAATTTCCTCATTCAATTAGAACAGTTTTAGTGAGTCACGTTTAGTTTCCAAAGGTTGCATCTAAAAACAGATTATTAGTCATAATCTGCTTTTCTCCTATTCCAGCCCTTTGTTAAATCTTTTAGTTTACAAGGGAAATTACAGAAAACAATTTCATGTCTCTGCAAATGAGTCACACTGTGCACAATAATGCCTTCTGTGACGCTCATTGGGTGATCTTTCTATAGTTTCTACAGGAAATTAAACACAGAACTTGATCTCGTACAACACCTTCCTGTCCTTATTAATTAATTAATAATTTAAAAGCATGCAACTTTCTAAATATTGAAACCCAATGTACTCTGCATAAATACAAACCCTTTCTGGTCTTTGCCGCCATTAAAAATTGTTAGTTATTGAGCTAATTGACAGTGACATTTTATGATGTGTTTAAAGCAGCAATATGTGACAATTAGGCTGTGACCCTCCAGTGGCCACCTATGTCCTCTGAGTGTAACTGTGCTGTTGTAAAATACATCACACTATCACCTCCTCCTTACAGAAAATGTGCATCTGTTGACATACAGAGGATTGAGAGGCAAAGATGCTGCGAGAAGCCGTAGAACTACGTTGACTGATAGGAGACAGTACTTTTATTTTCAGTTGTGAAAATATGGCTTTTATTGCATGAACTGTTCGTAAACGTTTCATGTAGAGTATGTGTGTACAGCTGGTGCCATGATGTCTGAAATATTGCTGCGTTGCAGTTGTACTAGGAAGTTGGGATTTCCAAGTTCCGAGTGGGAAATTTCATCTGGAACGCCCTCCGAGGTCGGAATTACTGGGAAGTCGAGGGATCCTCACCTCCCCCAAGATGACAATCGAAGATGGCTGCCCCCAGTGTAAACAGTTATTAAGCTCCTGCAATATTCCATTTATTAGTACTTCTGATCAGTGTTTGTCGCACTGAATCAGCCGTATATACAGTATTGTTTGATGTTTATATATAGAAATACTGCTATAGTGTTATTTACATTCTTCATGTGGTATATCCAAACTACAATGCAGAACATGCTAACAATGGCCTAACAATAGCCTGGTGGATCGGCGAGTATTTTTTTCGACTTTGTAACTGGAATGCTGATAACTCAGATATGACGTCATTCCCACTCCCCTCTTCCCAGTTCTTGAATGCTACATCTGAGATGGAGACTTTCTATTTTCCCAACCTCATCCATCTCTGATCTCTTTCATCTTTTAGCCCAGAGGTCAGGGCTGGAGACCAGTACCAGGCAATGGATCATTTGATAACAGGCCATAGAAAACCAAAAATATTAATTTGATTACCCTTTTTTGAATAACAGGGGCTTGGGGGTGTTTTATTTTGAAAGGGTAACTGGATCCTTGCATATCTGCCTGTGTAGCTTGACCGTGGAGACTTTACAAACAGGCTCTCTGTCCCTGTAACTACTGTGATGGACAAAAATACAGCTTGATGGTTAAACCTTGTGCTCATGCACTCTTTAAACAATTATCTGGACATAATTGTAAATATATATGACTCTACACAATGTGCGTAACTGGAGGACAGTTTAGGCTCACAAGAGTGCACAGCTTCCTGATGAGGAAGGATTTAACTCTGAGGTAAAACTAATAAAATACCCATCAATAATCAATAGAATCATGAGATCAGCTCAGTCTGATGACTAATAGATGAAAGACACACTCTTTGATATAGCTGCCATTTTTAAGGCAATTTCCTGTGTGCTTAGAGGGTGTAGTGGTCTAATTAGTTACCATACCCACTGGTGACATTTATCCCTTCCCAAATGTTCCCAATGTAAGCAGCTGATAAAAGCTGAGAGAGTCCTTGTGAATGTCTCTTAACTGGCGTTTAGAAACAAGCCTGTGGTTCCCTTTGATCTGTGTCTTGCGGTAGTTGGTTATACACAAAATATGTTTTTGTTTATTGACGTTGTTAGCCTCACTCCCCCTGTGAAGGCAGATTTGTATGTATTACACAGACAAAACACATTATGGGGCACACTGTAGATGTGGGTAAACCAAAGCAGTACCCACTTCTCAGTAGATGTCTGCTGGTCACTGCATAACTTGACTGCAAACAAGAGGGGAATTTAAGGAGAGGGGTGAATTTTACTCTCTCTGCTGAGGGTCCTCCTACTATTAAATCCACATTGAAGCAACCATTTAAGGTGGATAAATATAAATGTTGCTTCTTTAGGGTCCATTCAGTAACACAACAAGGCGTTCATGTTGGCTACGTAAAATGACAATGGCAGTGATAAGTCCATAACATGTTAAACTGTCTTCACAAAACATAATTGATATCCATAGCAGTATATGCCATTCTCACTTACAGGTAAGAAGTTGTTGGTTTCAACAGCCAAAAACCTGATTGAGACCCTGACCAGTGTTGCCAAGTCCGCTTATTATAAGCAACTTTGGGCTTGTTTTTCTCCAAAGTCGCTTGTAAATCTCGTGAGTCGTGGGTTGCAGTTTTTTTAGCTTGTTTTTTACCGTGTAGTGGCTTGTGTGGGCTTGCTTTCCTGCCTGTGTGAATTGTCCCCCATTATCTCCCAGCTCCCCACAATACAGCAAAACACAAGTACAGCAGAAGTACAGTACAAGTACAGTTTCCTGGTCATCGCCTCCGCCTCAAAACACACTCTCGCACACGGCTCATGCACTACTACACTAGAGCCATAGTTGCCAGGTCTGCTTATTATAAGCGACTTTGGGCTTCTTTTTTAAAGTTGCTTGTAAATATTGTCAGTTGCAGGTTGCAATTTTTTGGCTTGTTCCAGAAGTGCAGTCGTTTATTGGGCTTGTTGTGCCCCCAAACCCAGGAGGGATCTGATGGACACTCTACTACCAAAATAAACTCAATTTAGAAGTTACACAAACTATTCTTCTCTCTCTAAACACATATGTAAATTTTACTGTAAAAAGGGGCAAAAGTGTTGTTTCCACCAAAAAGAAATCCTTATTGCAGGAATTAAATTTATTCCTACTGTAGCTATAACTGTTTTCAGAATCAGAATCAGAATCAGAATCAGAATCGTTTTTTTATTGCCAAGTATGCGACACATACAAGGAATTTGACTTCGGCAGTTGTTTTCGCTCTAGTACAGTCGTAAATGAACGAGACAAAATAAAAATAAGGTAAATGTAAAATTAAAAAAAATAGAGGATAAGATTAAATAAATAAAATGAAGAAATATAAATGTACAAAACTCTTAACAAATACAGTGTGTGTAACAAAAAAAAAAAAAAAAAGTGCATCAAGAATATATACAAGCAAGTATCCAGGAATATTTACAACTGAAGAGAGGAAAGTGCAGCTGTGCAGTGATAGTGCAGCTATCAACTGTTTAAAAAGTTGCAGCTCTTATTAATTATGTAGCTATGAGCTGTTTAGAATATAAATAACAGTAGCTGCTCCCTTCACTTCTGTATAAAGAAAGGATGTTCCACCTACAAACAAAAGGATGTTGAAGAAGTAAATTAAGAGCCAAATAAGAAAAAATGTCACTTTGAAATGGAAATGTAGAGTACATGAAAATTAAAACACACTTTCTGTAGATTCTCTCTTTAAAAAAGTTATATATCACATTACAAAAAAAAAAAAATTGCTGGAGGTCGCTTGTTTTGGGCTTGTTTTTATTAATTTGGTTGCTTATTTCAGTAGAAAAATCCGGCAACACATGCCCTAACCTCCAGGTGAGAGAAAACATAGATAAGTGATGAAGTCCATATTTTCTGACAGCAGTGCATGTTGTGCTGGATTGCACTGTTTTGTAGCAGTGACAACCTCTAAGACAGATCCGTATTCATATATAAATAGATTTAATTTTATACCCACATAAAGTCAACCTGTTTCTATCAAAACATTGTCTTTGACCTATCTTCACATGGCAGATCCTCCCGTCTAGAAAATAAGACTAAAGGAAGTGACAGAGACAAACTCTTGACTCTTCTTTCAACATATATGCTGTGGTGGAGATGTAGTGGAAGCTGGAGACATGGTATGGTACTTTGAGCAGCAGGATAGCAGCAACACATTTGCAGAGCAAGAACAAGAATAGTCCATGTGAGCCATTGATGAAACACCTCCTGATGTGTCCTGTGTGTGTGTTTGACGGTGCACTTTGGGGTTGCTACGAATAGCAAACAAAGTGACAGAGACAAAGCAGCCTGTCGGAGCAGCCTGTTTCTGTTGGATTAAAGGGTCATTGCACCAGTTCATAATGATTCTGTTCTACCAGCTTTATAGCGCATGAAGAAGCTGTATGAAAATATACCTAACTAAACAATCAAGACAAGACATGTTGTACTGCATTTAGGGATGCACAGATTGTAAATTCAGGGCCAATGCTGATACTGATGTTTATAATGATCATTTTAGCTTATACTGGTGTTTCTCGCAACCACTACTGCAGGGCAGGCATCAGACAAAGTTAGGAACTTTGTGCAGACTGTGCAACATTTATTTATGTTTTCTCCTGCAAAGATCCACAGTGAGTGAGTGACTGTTGAAGACATCAGGATGAACTTAACATCCAAAAACACCTCACATAAACAGGACAATATTAGAAAATCAATAAGACACACCTCCTTGGACAAATCAGAATTACTCAAAGAAGCTCTAGTGATCATGATAAAACAGAAAAGAAATGCTCAATCACATTAAATATAACTCTGATATAAGCTGGTAAATCCTGTACCAGACTGCTGAATTTCAGTTTTTTCTTTTCAGTAGCTCCGTCTCTAATCCCTCCTGTAAAGTTTTAGATTTGTTCTTCTGTACTTCTTTTTTTATTGGCCTAATTTACTTTAACATAATTCATTTTCACGGCCCCTTGTTTATGTGATTGTTCTTGTCTTTTTGCTGCTTCAACAAGAATATCTTCTCTCTGGATCAATAAAGAATTATCTTTCTTTAAAAAGCTCCTACTTTATCCCTAAACAACATCCTTGATGACTCAGGGTAATACGTACAATTCTGTGTTTACTGCTTTCTTTAATGCTATTCTTTGCAGATAAGGTGTGCTATAACTGTCTGCCATTAATACTATGATAGGGTCATTTTTTATTTCTTTTTCCTTTTTATCTTAAAGGTGATATCTTACTCAAGAAAATCATCAACTTTTCTGAATGTGGGGCAGAAGTTTCAGAAAGCAGCTCCATTAAAAATGCCTCATGGAAAAACTCTTCAATATTTAAGCACTGTCACATCCCAATCATTTGGAAACACTCATTAGCATCTTGTTGATCCCCAGTAATTAAAACTTACTAATCCATGTTTTGTTTAAATACATTTGTCATCTCCTCAGCTTGAATCTTACCCACTGTCTTATTTAACAGTAATCTTCTCCAAATATACAACTAGAAGTTTATGCCTTTTAGTGTGCACTGAGAACTTTTGCATTTATACTCAGCTTAAATGTATTCTTAAAATATAAGTTTATTTGTTCTCTCAAATGGCAGACCTACTTTTTCTTTACAGAAGTATAATAAAGAAGTTATGTAGATCACACAGCGAAGGCTCTCATTTAAAACACAAACAAAAGATGATGCTGGAAGGTCAAGGGGAATTGTGGAATTGATCCCCTGTTAGTCCACACCCCAAATTGATCTCACTGAAAATTGATCTGACACATTTTATTTCCCAGTTCTGTTGAATTAAACAATGTAATGTGGAAGAATATATACCATTGTAGTGATGATCAACTGGCAGCCCAGGGGCCTCATCAGGCCCTCCAAAGCTTCCCATCTGGCCCCTAGAAAACAATTTCATTGTTGTGTTTATCAGGGACTCTTTATGTCATAAAATCCCTACAACTTTTGCTGCAATTCTCCAAAAATAAATGCTTTTTTTAAACAGTTTTATCAGGACTGACTTCATGTTTTATCTAGTTGAAAGCAGCAGTACAGGGGATATGGACTGATCTCACTTTTAAAGATGAAAACAAACATGCAGTTCAGGAAAAATAATAATATCAAACCTGTAAAATGTCAATTACAGTTAAATGTTTGTAGTATTTCAGTTTATTTTCAAATCAAGTCCCTTTGGTGTATATCAAGTTAAAAGTGACCCTTGTACAAATATAGTTGATGACCCAAGCTATCATGCGTCCATGTTTCTGTAGTTTAGCTTGTCACTGTAATGCCGGGGTCAGACTACATGATTTATGCACAATAATTGCCCAACCTGAGAGCTGCTGGGTTTCGGGACCGTTCTGCTTCGAAAATTGGTTACTCTGTCGTGTAGTGTGTCATGACGACCAACAACCACAGACTGGTCTGGGGCGCCACACAACACTGCGACAGAAAGTCTAGAAGGTTTGATTTTGGTCTTGCCTCCTACAATCTGTTCCCCCTTATCATAGGTATTGACCAATGAGAGCATTGGGAGCTCTGCATGTGCGACGATTTGGTATGTAATCAAATTGAAGTTGATGCCTTGAGAGCTAGGAGACAGGGGAAAGGTTTGCAAAACTTAGAAAACAACATCCCTTCCCTTATGATGTATGTCATAAAGAAGCTACCACCAGACTGTGAAAAGAGAAATGTTAGAGAGAAACCACAGATACAACATGGTGAGTGACTGTTTACATTTATAAGCACACATACCATTCAACATAATGTTTATACAAGAAACGTACTGTTTCAGTTTTGTAGTCCATCATGCTCGTAGGGTCAAATGCCTGTGCAAATTTATGGCTCCATGGTCGCCTGGTCTAACATACTGACCATTGTTATAGATGAAAAAAGTTTAAGTAAGGCATAAGAAACTTGACTTCTGCTGGTGAACTATTGAAATCAATAGAAAAGTGTCTAGACAGCCCAGAATTCCATGATGTCAGCTAATCACAAGCTACTGCAAACTATCCTTTTACCAACAGTTAGGCTCTGCCCACAAAATGTATCACCACACACAGGAAAATGGTCCATTGAGTACCTTTATTTCTTGAACTCCAACTTAGCGATCTCTGGATATGTTATGAAATCTACACTGCCTAGTCAGTGCTTTGCAGTTGTTTTGGGGATTTGCTGTTTCACAGCTGTATGATACAATACCGCATTTACAGGAGTGTATTTGGTTCACACTCACATTTAAGAAAAGCGAAGTGAAAAAAATGCAAGCCAAAGAAAGTAATGCTTCAACATGAGAGATACAGAATGTTCTTGGCACAGGAAACAAGGGATAATGAGGTGACAGGCAGGATTTGAAGTAAACCTGCAAAATCTGATTATCTTTTCTTTGTTTCCCTCTAAAGGATTGTCTCTTAAAGTCCTGAACTTAATTTTAGAAAGTGTACAGCGACCCTGAATGTGCATTTTAGTTTGGGAGAGTAGAGCTTTGTTCTTTTCTGCCACAGTATATGAGCACCTTGTTAGTGCTTGTGTGTATATGTGTGTAAGTGTATCCTTACCACTCTTCAGTGGAATTACCCAGCTTCTTCATTAACACTGGGGCTAAATCATCAGCTGACAGCAGCTGTGGCCCGGGGCAAGAGGACATGAGCACTGATCTGAAGTAGATTAGGGAGGAGATTGTGTAAGTGTGTGTGTATCAGTATGTGTGTGCATGTAGACTTCTGTGCTTCCATCCACCTGCCCTTCTCTCACCCTTACCAGAGCCCAATCAATACAGCACCGCAGAGCAGAGATGGAGGATCTGGGCTTTATGGAGTCGTTACCATACCTTGTGTGTGTATGTCTGTGCGTTTGTGTGCGTTTGTGTGCTATGAATGGGCCCCATAAGGCCACTGATAGGCCAAAGGATAGCGTAGCAAAGCAAAGACATAACAAAGAGGCAAAGATGAGGTTCACATTGCTGCCACAGCAGTCAGTTCCTCTCCCATAACATCATTTCGATTACTTTATTGATCGGCTGCAGCAGAACAGACATAATCATAATCCCAAAACAGATCGGAGTCAGCCTGATTGAAGATTAGTTTGTTTCAGAATAACATCAGCGTGCCTGGGAGGGTTTGTAAAGTATTTTCCTTGTCAAGCAAGCAAAGATAGAGAGAGAGGAGTCTTCAAACTGAGACTTCTTTAAAGAGCAAAAACAGCCTGTTACAGCTTTGTTGGAGACCTTGAGCCAGGAGTGAATCATAGATTTCAACAATTCTTTCTATGCCTCAAAATGTCTTAACATATCATAAAGTCTGAAACATCTTGCCTTGAAACTTCGCTGAGTCTGCGTAATTTAGATTTAAGGATTTCTCATTGAGCACCATAGCGATGTTGAAAAGTATTCTATATTGCACATGAGCAACATTAAAGATTGTTAGCCTGTCTTTCCTCTTTTAATGTAAAATTCAGTTTGTTCTTTGTAGCCAGTCTGGTCTAAGAGCTCACTGAAAGAAGAAGACACGGTATTTGGCTTTAGAGGGAAAGATAAAAACTTTGTTATTTAAGAGGCGTTGGTTATGATACTTAAAGCTGTAAGACTTGAGCTACCTTCAACATTTCTGTGAAATATCTTCAAAATTGGTCTCAGTTTTATATTTTATGTCCATCACTTTGCTCGGTTTTGATAGAATCTGACTGTTCGTTCTGTATCTTCAACTTGATGGTGCTTCTAACAATAAAACTAAGTCAGCTTGCTTGTAGACTTTTCTCTGAGTCTGATAGGTATCTACGTCACACTGAAAATCTACAAAAGCATCAGGATGGCTTACAATGTAGTATTTTAGAAATTAATGGTCCTTCATAGAAAACTACAACAAAAGATAGCAACAATTCCCTTAAGAGCAGAGTATGAGGTGTAATGTTTCATTTTAATTTTCAATGTTTTTTTTATTTATTAATAAAAGAAAGCACTTCAATGAAATCAAAAATCATAAATGAAGAAGGAACAGAGACAATATTTCCCTTTTTTACAAGGCACTAATTAACAATATACATAATTTCACACAAAACTATAGCAAAGTTACATGTTATTTTTAACAACTTGGCTCATGAAATGGTCAGTCTTTTGTTAGTTTTGCAGGTGGGAGGTATGTTGATGGTAATATACACTCACTGGCCACCTTGTTTGTGACATCCTGCTCATATTTCACCTCAAACTGCCTTAATTCTTCATGTCAAAGATTCAACAAAGTGCTGGAAACATTCCTCTGAGATTTTGGTTTATGTTGACATGATAGTTGCTGCAGATTTATCAGCTGCACACCCACCTGCCAACCTCCCATTCCATCAAATCCCAAAGATGCTCGACCAAATTGACATCAGGGGGACAGTAGAGGCCTCTGGAGTACAGTGAATTCATTGTAGTGTTCAAGAGACCACATTCAGATGATTAAGCATTATTGCAAGGCGCACTATCATGCTGGTAGTAGCCATCAGTAAAAAGGTTCACTGTGGTCATAAAGGGGTAGACATGGTCCACAACAATACTCAGGTATGCGGAGGTGTTTGGGTAATGCTAAATTGGTACAAAAAGGCCTAGTCTGCTAAATGCATATTCCTGCTTACACCATAACACCAAAACCAGCTTGAGCCATTCATACAGGGTTCAGATTATACTTTGGTTGCATATGTTAAATTTTAACCCTACCTTATTAATCTTAAAGAGGCAGCAGAAATCTAGATTTGTAGGATTGAGTAAATCCCAGATCATCTGTTTCTTAATTACTCAGTCAAGGGCTTCTGGCAGTAACAAATATCCCTTGCTCAAAACAATTAAATCACCTTTCTTTCCCATTCTGATCCATGACTTCAACTTCAGCAGGTTGTTATGCCCATGTCTACATGCCCAAATGCAATGTTGCTGTCATGTGATTGTCAGATTTGATTTTTACTTTAATGGGCAGTTGACAGATGTACCTGATGAAGTTGCCAGTTGTTAAGTAAACTACAATTAGCAGAAAGCTAAAGCCAAAATTGTAAGACTGTCAAAGGTAATGCCCATGAAGTGTAATAGTCAAAGTAACAATATCAGATGCATCTTGTTCCTTTCTTAAACTCTTCAGAAAGTCTTTGAATAATCAGTAAAGAAGTGAAATTTTCTTCAGAATGCACATCCCTAAACTCAATTCTCCTCTTTTCAATGGAAAGTCGGATAATAGTTTGATGATTAAAATCAATTTTTGCTTGGTTTGTCTTCAGTTTAATGCCATGCAGAATATGGATGTAAGAAATTATTGAATCCCCATATACTGTGAATATACTGTGTATATGGGAATATGTTGCAGCTTGATTCTGTATCAATATTTTTAGTGTAATATAGTGATATTTTATTTTTCATGATCAATATATTTTTGACTTTTGTTTTGTATTTAAGAGCAGCCTCTGGTCATTGGATGGCGGCAGACATTCAGCCATTTGACCCTCCCCTTTGACATTTCTTTATTTATATTTAATACCTTTGCCAAAAAGGTCGTGTCCAAAAATACTCAAAAAGTTATCGACAGATTTTAGGAATTTTTTAGGGAATGTTGGTCATGTCACAAGGAAGAAATGATTAGATTTTGGTTGTGATCTGACAGATGATCGAGGATATTTAAAGGATTTCTTAACATTGCAAGGTAGGGCAATTTTCAACATCTTCACTACTAACTCAAGTTTGAAGATCGAAACAAATGTGATAACAACAAATGATAACATTTTTAGGAAATGTTGGTCCTGGCACAAGGAAGAATTGATCAGCTGTGGGTGGTAATTTGAATATGGAGGCAGATCCAGGAATATTTAAAGAATTAGTTAACATTGTGCGATACGGCACTATTCCACATTCTTATAACAACCTTGCTAACAATGTCAGAAATGCCTTGGCAGAGGTTTTTGATCCCTGAGCACTTCTGGTTGCTATCATTTATGTCACTGGGACACACAATAAAGTTTATAAATGTTGCAGAGACCAGGATTTATGTGGTTAACACTGATTAGAAACAGTTTAATTTATGCATACAGTGTCATGAGTTCTTAAGGCTGTAAGACTTTCAAAAAGGCGATTTAGTCATGTATTCTGCCATGTTGCAGTATCGTGATACATCTTGATATCTCATATTGTCAACCATGAATCTCAATATGTATGATCTTGCCAATCCACATCTCTAATGCAGAGAGAAATTGCTGCCAGATTTATGAAGTCTAATTTAACAATGAACAATGTGGAGTTTAAAAAATAATCAAAGTTATATTAAGCAACAGTCATTAACTTTTAATAAATGTCTCTGTTAAAAGGAAGCATAAAGTAATCATGAAGTTTGTTGTGGGTAGTTAAGAAGAATGAACTTCATTAGCTTTGCGTGGTGTATGTTACAGTAGACTAGGTGCCTGACAAAGTGTGTGGTCAGTAGTCTGTTGTGTGTCATGTTCAGGAGATTTAGTGGAGCCATTAACCGCATTGACAGCTACATCACTGCATTTGTACTGTACACAAACACACAAGCACACACCGAGGTACATTTTCAAAGTCAGTGGCCTTACAGCTTTTAATCTTGGAGATCTCACCCTCTCTTTCCCTCTATTTGCCTCCTGACATATTTTTCCCTTTCCACGTAGCTTCCCTCTTCCTCCACTGCCCCTGTTCCCACAAGCCCGTCTCTCTTTCCTCCGCTGGTTTTTCTCCCCCGTCGAGCTCGGGTCACCTGTGTTGATTTACTGTCAAATCTTCCAGGATTATCGGTAATCCCACAGCAGTAAAATCTGTTTGCTGACAGCTGTGCTCCCTCTAACACTGTTGCTGTTTCCTGCACACACATTGCCCTATATACCGGAAAAAGCCTTCCTCCCTCTCAAGAAAAAAAAAAGGAAAAAAACATTAATTTTCTGCCTCAATGGATTCCAATTGACAATATTCTGCTCTCCTTTTATGTGGTATTTTGGTGTGTTTGTCTGTAATGTGGGTCCGCTTTCTCCTTCTGTAGATTAGACGGTTGAGGCGAATTTATTGCGGGTAAAGCGGTATAATATTGAGTATTTTTTCACACTATCACACATGCTCCCGAGGGCCTTTCACAGCATGTTTTCAAGACTGCTCTTTCTGAACATTACAGGGAATCGCTCACGAATAATTTAGCCATCGGTTCTCACGCTTCACTCGGTTGGCAGGTGTTCAATCAAAACCGAAAATGTTGCATGGATTTGTGTACAATCTCCTTTTCATCTCAGATAAATTGGAGATGAAAATGGAGAATAAGAGAGAAACAAATTGGGGCCCACACAGCTCAGAAGATATTAGTTTTATCGACCCAGCTGTCCTGGAGTCTTTAATATGTGAGATTACTTGAGTACGATGCTCTGATATAACAGTTTGAGTTGATGTGCAATTAATTCTTTTGGAAATCCATATTTTCAGCTATTTCTGCTCCACACATAATCCCATACAGTTTTGGAAAACAAACAAACCAGAGGAGAATCTACTGGAATTCCTCAAAGATGAAGCTCAGCGTAAGGATGATTATTTTGCCTCTGCAGCTCAGATTGCTGGGGCTTGAGGCATTATGATTTCAGGTTTTCATTTTATCTGTTCAGGCCATTCTTGTGAACAGAATAGATCATGAAAGCTGAGAGGGCCTTTCTTCAAGTGTAGACCAAATGCCTCTCTAACTCAACTATATATTGATTCCATTTTGAGATCAAAGGTCAAAAGTCGAGGTCATTTAGCCCAGTGTTCATGGCTGGATGCTTTGAGGGATTTCTTCAAGCTTTACATTAATCATGACTCTGACTCGAGGATGAACTGACTAGATTTTGGAGGTCATCAGTCAAAGGTCAAAGTCTATGTGTCCCTTCAGAGTGAACACATTAACAAAACTTCTATGCCCTTTAGTGTATTTATCATGTCTCCACTGAATCACAGAGTGCATCAATGTACAAGACAAAGGCTGCAGCATCTAGGCTTCTCCCTCTGCACCCTGAAATGGCTCTTTCCCTTGGCCCCCCACAATAGACCTACCAGTGTGATGTACCATTGTTTCATTGTTTAAACTCATTGGCTTAGTGTAGCAAGTCCAATGCAGAGTGTTGACCGTTAACAGAGTGCAGTGCTGCTGAAAACATGGTGCAGAGCAGAGCTAAACTGACCAATTACCACAGAGCATATCTGTTAACCAGTCAGAGAAGAAACCAGTGTGATTATACATTTCATGGGCACATTATTTCAAGGGTGTCGTGAGGGATATTTATTAGTACACAACTGTAATGAGTATTTGCTGCATACTGCATATCGTGTTTGACAGTGGTGTGTCGTACCACTGATAGTTGGGTCTAATTCGCAGTGTGCTGCATCTACCTATGAGATGTATAATGCTTCCATAGTCATTGGTCTTAATTGTTTGAACTTTGTAGGTTTATTTACTAATCATATTTCTTATACTTTGTCTTTTTTTCAGGTGGTGTACAAAAATAATGACATCCGCTTGGAGCTCTCCCGCCTTGCCCGCATTGTAGACCCTAAGATGAAACTCCAAGGCGACGTGGTGTTCAAGTGCGAGAATGTTCCCACCCTTGACCCCATCAACTTTGAGACCCCTGAGTCCTTCCTGGCATTGCCCAAATGGAACACAAAACGTGTCGGCTCAATCTCTTTTGACTTCCGCACCTCTGAACCAAATGGGCTGATCCTCTTCACTCAGGGTAAAGCTCAAGACCGAAGGGACGCAAAGGGACAGAAAAACAACAAAGTGGACTTCTTTGCAGTGGAGCTACTGGATGGGGGGCTGTTTCTGCTGCTGGATATGGGCTCTGGTACCATCAAGGTCAAAGCTACGCAGTCCAAGGTCAATGATGGGAACTGGCATCACGTGGATATCCAGAGAGACGGTCGTTCAGGTAAGGGTAGAAAAAAAATATTTTGGAGGCAGTTGTAAAAGACACTAATAGAGACTTCTTACTCTGACATGTCTGCTCCAGGCTACTAAAGTTGTAAAATAAACTGTAATCAGCTCTGTGTTTTGGGAGCGCTCAGAGGTCTCCTTATGTCACCATTTTTCATTTCTGTCTCTCTCAGTCAAAAGCACAAATACATAATCAAGAAAGGCTTCAATCAGGACGCAGAGCTCCTGGCTCAATTAAAACATGTTGCCTTAGGCAAAACATAATATGAATTTATAGGCAGAGCTGACAAGGAGAATAAAAAACTACAGGAGCAGGCTTATCAAACCACAAGGAATGTATATAGTAACTCAAATCAGAATATACTGACAGCTGTAAGACTGCTATGGCTTTCTGTGCACTATCACAGTCTTTGGAAGGGGAACCATTATTCACTTTAAAAAAAATGCCCTAACTTGACAAATATATTTGTTTTCTTGAATGAAGTACAATGAAATTTTAAACAAATGTTGTTAGAGCTTATATTTGATTGATTACGTACATATTACATTTTCTTCAAGTGCCATCAATTGGTAGAATTTAGAATTTTATCAAAACTTTCAAGGTTAGTTTGCAAGCCCGTTGTACATCTTTTGCAGCTCTCAAAGCCTGATTCTCAGCTGCTTGTGTGCGTGTCACTCCCAGTAGGCCTGCTTACTTCCTGGTTTCTTATTCTAGCTACTGCCAGAGCCAAATAAATGCACAATACCTCAAAAAGAATCATGAAAAATATGTAAGCTTAAATTTGTTTTTCACCTCAGTTTTGCAAATTACAGGGTTTCTGTGTACAAGGAACAAAAGAGAACATTTAAAGACTACTAATGTGCACATAAAACATCCAGGAGGGCTTCAAAACTCTAGGTTTCTTGATAACTATCATAAAAAAATTGCTTTGTCATGTACTTATTTGGAATTAATTCAGTAAATGCAGAGCTTAACAACTTGGTTGTTTTTGTTTTTATAATAGAAAACAAAACAGAAAAGACATCAGTTACAAAGCCTTTTTTACTATTTCTAAATAAGAATAACATGTCATGGGTAACAGTCAATGTACATGACTTACTGTTGTAAGACATTATGGCATCCAACAATTCCATTATAATCACAAACACCATTTAGGTCACTATCTCACTAACATCTTTGGTCCAGACCAAACAAACTTTGGTACTCTTTTGTAGAAAGTTTGTCTGATTTGGGTTGGTGTGAAAGCTGTGGACCAAAGAACTGAACAGCGGGGTCTTAGTTTTATTCCCAGATGAACCAGAGGTTGGTCCACAATGGGTGTGGAAGCCATCTGAACCAAACAACAGAAGCAAACCACAAAGCAGTGCATTGTGAGTTGAATTTGGCTGAAAATCACAACAGTAAGCAAGCTAGCTTAGCATTCTGTGATAGGATTTAGCTGAGTGTGGCTAGCGTTACCATTGCTTGCAGCATCCAGTTCTCTTAAGAGATTTGCTTCAACAAGTCCTTTCAGAACGGGGCTACACATCGCTCTGGTCAACATGCAAGGCACCTGACACAGCCTAAATGCAGCTTTGTCTCTGTTTTATGGCTCAGTGTACCTAAAATAGTGATATTACTTGAGCCTGGTAGTGTATTTCTGGGTCAGAGTCAGGAACAAAGACCACAGCTACAGCCCCAATGGATGGTTTACTCCTAAAAAGGCCCTGCTCATGGGGTAGTATTTTTAAATGGTCCCAGAACTTTGGGTGAAGGTCCTGCAGTGCTGAATATTACTGACTGGTTGATAGCTTGCAGCTTTTCTTTACACGTTGGATTAACAACCAACTCCAGCTGTGACCTGTAATCCAAATTCATTCAGTAACCAAAATCTCAAAAAGCTTATTTTAAAACAATCATTAAAAGCTGCCTCAGCCATGCCCTGAACTCATCAAGTAAATGTTAAGGTAGGACAGGGAACCCCCCACAATACTTTCAGGACAACATTATAGCAGCAGTATATTTTTCATATCTCTACCACACTACCTGCGAAGATCAACCATGTTAGTCCTTATTTTCCTGCATCAAAACCCCTGGTGTGATGTAAATGTCCTCTTTATATTCATTTTAGTGGTGATTTATTGCTAGGATACACCCATATTTCTCTCCAGATAGCTCCAGAGTCCATTTCCCCTCTGCCTCCCTCCATCTGTATGTCCTCTGACCTGAAAACATGGCTGAGTACACAGAAGGTATTAGAGGAAGATTATATTAGAGAAAAGGGGTTAGAAACTTGTGTTGCCTTGAGCTTCAAACCCAACACAATCTCTGCATTAGGTGGAATCCTCGGGAGGACTCGGCTGTGTTACTCGGTGCTACAGCCTGTGTTATATATCAGGTTAGAGCAGCCAATTTAGCCGCGTGTCAGAGCGCACTGCTTTGATTAATCACCAGCACGGCCCCCAGTGCGATAGCAGAGCAGAAAGTGGGATTTTTCGCAGGGAAAGAGAGGAATGAGACAGATATATGGATACCAGACTGAGGGATGGTTAACACCACGCATAATCACACTTGTGGCTTGAGTGAAATGTTAATAAGAGTTGAGAATGAATTAGATTTCTTATCCTCAAAGTAACTTCTGCCAGAGTCTTGCTGTCAGACTTCAAAGTGAATACAGCATGAGTAAATGTTGGAACTCATACTACACCTTTTTGTGAGGAGAATGATCTTTTCATCTTTATGCTTCATGTACTTGACCTCAGTCAGGAGTGATAAGGAGCTCGGAATAGTGGTTAGGTTGCTCTTCAAAAGAGAAATTCGAAGTCAAAGCCACAAGTAAATTTAGTCCTTTTAGGACAAATATGTCAGTAACTGTAACACTCAGTGTTCTGCATGTGTGAGGCACTAGTTTTCATTCGAGATGCTCAAGAAGTTTCCTGCTGTGGTCATTTAGGTGAAAATCAAAATCAAATCAAATATTAACACACAAACAGATGAATAAACAATTACGTTTGTAAATATCAGAGCAAGAAAATTAAAATTTCAAATTCTTAAAGACTTGTACACCATTTCACAACATTTACTCTCCACATCTACTTCTATTCAGTAGGCCAAAGCAGGGCTGCAGAATGTAGAAATGTATTATGTTTCACCTTCTTCTCACTGAAAGTCCACATTTAAAGATATGTTTCTCACACAAGTCAACTGTCAAAATTAAATTTAAGGCCAATTTCATATATATATATGTGTGTGTGTGTGTGTATGTATGTGTGTGTGTGTGTTTAATGAAATTGGCCTGAAATTTCATTATGACAGTTGACTTATGTTAGAAACATCTTTAAATGAGGACTTTCAGTGAGAAGAAGTTGAAACATAATACATTTCTACATTCTGCCAGTGTTAAAGCCAAAATATGGGATATATGGCCAATATGTATGGTTGATATTTTGGCTGTAAATCACAGCAGAAATTGTCATATTTGCCTATAATGATTATCAACTTTTTAAGCTGCTGTCGGCTGAAACAGATAGTGTGAATATTATTTGATACATCCCTACAAATATATAGCGTCAGCCCACACACGTGTAGCAATGTAGCACTATAATAGTAAATATTAAATCACGTAGCCTTGACTAGAATATTTCCTTTTTTTGCAGTTATTTAATTTAAACATAAACACAAGAGAATGGCAGATTGTTGATATTCTGTATTTTTTCTTAACATTAAATATTTTTTTAACATGCAATGTTGCATAACAAAGTCCAGCTATTGATTCTATTTAAAAAAAAAAAAAAAAAAGAAAGAAAAAGAAAAATGGAAGTCTTAAATATTTGACATAAAATAGCGTAAAATTATGAAAAATTATAATAATTTACTTTCAGGATTTTTCGGTTGCGTTTGTCAGTATAGATCGCACACACAGACCCTCCTCCAGTGGTGTCATAGTTATTTTGGTTGAAAGCTTATTTTTCCCCTGCCTGATTCTTTCCTCCTTACCCTCTATTCTGAAATTTTGTGACTTCAACAGAGCTCCCCTGGAGAGAGTGTTACAATTTTGGGGATCAGTGCAATTTGGGCTGCCAAATGTTCTGTATGCCACCATATACCTGGGCCAAAATCTCAGCCAGACATGGGCCTGCTGTGTACTATTTTTGTCCTATTTTTTACAACCAGCACTTGCAATTTGTTAGAATCTAAGCTTTAAAAACATACCAAAAAATCTATCAGTCATCACCCCCTCTGTCTTCACTCATGATCAAAGTGTCTGTCAGTCTTGTATCCACAGTGGAATTTTTAGTTCTTCTGTGCCTTTAAATAGCACTGTTTTCAAGTGAAAAATGCTACAAATTGAGGGCAGTAAATGTCATTTTTAGCCAACTTCCTGTTATTTTAGAAATCCAATCCACTTCCTGACAGCTTGCAATATTGGAGACCACTTAGCCAATGAACATGACACTCAATTTAATAAAAGATAATATTCCTGTCAGTTTTTTTTATGTTTGATAGCAATAGATCAGATTCCATGTTGACATTTCTGCAGTGTAGCGTCTGGCTCATCTTTAATAATGGATTTTTGCCCTCTAGGCATCATCTCAGTAAACAGCCGCCGGACTCCTTTCACAGCCAGCGGGGAAAATGAGATCTTGGACCTAGAGGGGGACCTTTATCTGGGCGGTCTGCCTGACAGCCGTGCGGGCCTGGTGCTCCCCACCGAGCTGTGGACCGCCATGCTCAACTATGGCTACGTGGGCTGCGTGCGGGATCTGTTCATTGATGGACGCAGCAAGGACATACGGCAGATTGCCCAGTCCCAGAACGCAACTGGCATCAAGTCCTCTTGCACCAAGGTGACGGGGAAACAGTGTGACAGTAATCCCTGTAAGAATAGCGGCGTTTGTAAGGAAGGATGGAACCGCTTTGTGTGCGACTGTACTGGAACTGGATTCTGGGATAGCACCTGTGAGAGAGGTAAGACAGCTTTCTAATCACTCCTCTTTATGCAGTGAGTTTTTTTTCTCTCTTTTCCAGAGATGGTTTTAAATCTTATTAGGTTTGTCAGTAGGCTTATTGATTTGTTTGTAAAGGACTTTTTAAAGAGGGCACAGCAGCTGCAGGGATCCTTTTACGTGCTGAAAAATCGATTAGTGTAGGGTGATCATGAAAACAGTGTTGTGTTACTTCTTTAAAAGTGTTTGTGGAGGTTACAAAAGGCAAACAGTTTGCAAAAGTTATAAGAGTCAACATAACAACAATGAACTATTAGTGTTACTATTTTTAATATGTTAAAAACATGTTAAAACAGTTATAAATGCTGTATGGATGCAAAGCAAAGCAATAGCAGGAGCCCTTCATATTTCAGACTTCTAATTACCAAGTGTTTACCTGGTCTGTCTTATTGGATAGTCATTTTAAGACTTTAAGGAGCTATGCCAAAGAAATATGGAGATAATTAAAGAGAAACTACAACTGAATTACTCAACGAAACCATCACTACTATCAATTGCTCATCTAAGGCAGGAGATAAGCTTGCTGTTTTTATGTGTCAACAGGTATCACAAGCATTTGTGTTCATATACTCACCTGTGTGCAACATGTTACTGCAAACCCACCACTAGAGAGCACACAAAGACCTTGGGCTCTATGTATAAAACTTAAAACATGGCAAGAATTACAATTATTCTTCGAGTAAGACTAACAAAATAAAAACAACTAAAAAAGCACTCAGAGAGCGCAGACCTCCGCCAAGCAGCTCAGTTACAGCAGTGACTTTTCCGCTCCGATTGGATGGCCAAGTGTCCGCTCATGTCTGTCCATGTGGAGAATGCTGCTTTCCATTTTGAGCTGGGAAGAGGGGAGTGTGAATGACGTTCTCTCTGAGTTATCAGCGTTCCAGTTAAAAAGTCGGAAAAAATGAAGTCCTCCGCTGGCATTGCAAGGGAAGCTGGGAAATGTAGTGACATAGGCTTGAAAAATGTTGATGTCAGTTTGCAAATAAACTACAATTCCCATAATGGCATAAATGAATGGGATTTGCCATTATAAACTAAAGTGTTTTTTTTGTGATGTCAGTCTGGATAGGATAAGCATCAAAATGTAATGGCTTCTTCCTTGGACCAAACCACACCTCTGGTAAAATTTTCATGTAAATCCATCCAGTAGTGTTTGCATAATCTTGCTAACAGACAAACAAACAAACAGACAGACAGACAGACCCTGCCAAAAACATAACCTCCTTGGCGGAGGTAATAATCAGTGTCATTATTAATGTGTTGGCAACTGATGATCGGTGGTCAGACCTCATCATCAGCACCAACTGCACGTTGCTTCCACAAGATTTTTCTTCTATGCATCATCGTAACTCTCTTTGTGTTATGGTTCAAAGAGAGGTCATGTTAACTGGTGACTGTCATCTGGCTTTGCTGATATATGCTGTAGTTAAGGCACCAGCATGGACCATGACAGTGAAAGGAGGTTTTACTATCCCAAAATGTCCTTTTTCAGTTTATTTTAGTCATTTATTCATTTGTCAGTAATTGATTATGCTGTATAGATGGTATATAAAATTTTTACTTAATTGTTACTAATGCATCACTAAGCACTCATAACTGTTTTTTTTTTTAAATAGGTAAAAATAATTGATCTGTCATGCTTTCTAAACGATGAGTTGAGTTTTTTCAGATTTTTTTCTGATACCTGACAGTGTATAGAATGAAATGTTATCATAAAGGTTAAACAAGTTTGAAAAATCTTCATATCTGGTGGTTAAGGGGCTCTGGCATTTAGTATTTTACAACAATAGCTTTTCCAAGAGAGTGGACAGTTTTCTGTGTTTGAGACAGAGCATCTCTTCTCAAAATATTTATGAAAGCTTTCCTGAAAGATTTAATAGGATTTCACTTCCCTGCCAAGTGGCTTTGGAGAAGTGAAGATCTATTTTCTCTGTCTTTTGCTGGAGAAGGTTCTGCAGTGAAATTGAACTTCTCTCTGCTGCTGGAACGAGCTCTCCTTGTCTGAGCTTTAAGAGCTTGAACACATTAAGTTTTTATGAGACAGTGGAGATAGGGACACTCTGAGCTCTGGGATGTGTATGTTATCGCAGTATTGTTCAGATTGTCCTTCACCTTTTTCACAGTTTTACTGAGGGGTTTTGGGGAGGTTCAGGGTTTTAAGTACTTCTCTAAGAACTGAAGGTGTGTGAAGGAGAATATTTGCAGGCGGAATAATGAGTGACTGGAGTGTAGGTTTGGATAAGTGTGATGGTGGGAGGCAGACTGGATGAAGATGTGCTGTGAATGATTAAAGATGATTAAAAGAGTTTCTCATACTGATGATATTTTTTGTTAAGACTGCATGACTTTGGAAAATTAATCATAGATATTTCTTATTAAAACTAATATGATTATTATTAATTGGGGTTATTTGTCATTGGTTTTACATAGAATTATTTACTGTTAAAGGTTTATTACCAAAAAATATATATTAAATTTTGTTTTGTATTTTGTTTTGTCACTATGATCGGACATTTCATTACATCAAACTGACATTAAAACGGCATAAATATTCTGATAGTCCAGGTTGTTTTGAAAATAACTAAAGAGATGTTTTTAACTTGATTCTGCTTGATGGGGTTGAGGTTCTACACGCATTATTACAATAAACAATCCAGGTGGAAAAAAGCAAGAATGGCTTGGAGCTGCAAAGGTTAAAGTGTATTAGTCCTGATATGTGGTGGTTAAAACTAAGACAAAAGCTAATAGGAGAATCACCAAGTAACTCTGCAGCTGAGATCCAGATAAAGTAGAGCACAAAAGTTCGAACTGTGCTGTCATTTATAATGAATGAAAAGTTCACTTTGTATTTCATTGATGAAGAGTACATGTTCTGTCATATTGTTGAAGAAGAAAATCTTTCATAGGGAGATGTGTTTGGGAACTGGGCCTGTCTGAGCGAGTTAACCTTGTCTTTGCCAGATTGTTGCATCTATTTTGGTAGCTCTCATGATGTTGTTTCTACACCAGTGGGGCAAAACAGCAGCTGTGAAGGCCGCGTTGTTCTGGCTGACAGTCCAACAGGGCCAATGTGCCGCCCTGACCCAGAACAAGAAAAGTCATATTGCCCTTCGAACGCACTTAAAATGCTGTCCTTTAGGTCGTCTGTACTGTTTCTCCTTACCCCCAGACTCATCTATGTCTGAGTGTTGGTACCTCTGCCCTCCATGACAGTCCTTTCCTGGGAGGCTGTTGGTTCAAAGCCTCAGCCAGTGCAGCTGCAGATTTTACCCTGAGACTTCTGGTCATTTAAAATGTGATTATTTCTTGTATTTGGTTCAAATAATTGCACCTTCTTCTCAGCCTGTCCAGATTTTTTAAAAGCCCGTTAAGTAAAACTATGGAACAATTTTGAAGCAGCTTTACCTCATGAGTGAGTATAAAGGTTTCAATTTTAAACTGATTACAATATGACAAATCTTTGAGTGAGAGACATGGTTTTCCTGAAAGGACCCATATCGATCCCCTATAAAAAGTCCACACTGGACGCAGACATCCCGAGAATGTATTTCTGAAATGTCTTGCTTAAAAATCCAACCATCTTTGATTTTGGCTTGGAAATAAACCTCTCTGTTGTAGCTCTACTTAGACAGGCCATCTCAGTACAAATGCTCTTGAGCTGTGTCTGACTATGCCAACTGTGAATGTGGCTTCAGCACAAACTGCAAAACCACAAAACCAAGCTTCCCCCCCAGCCTTGCCTTAAGTATCCTTCTAAGAGGCCATGCAGACCATTTTTTCTTGTGGCTGCTATGTTGGCTGGACCCCAAGCAGATCACCAAGCAGCCTTTACCTCCAAAAAAAAAGAAAAAATTCTAGGCCAACTAAAAGAACATCTAAATTAGAGAAAAGAAATACCAGTTTGGGAAACAGGATTAGACAGAAGCTGCATGTTCTCTCATATGAATCTTGCCATCTTGTCCACAACATCCTTCTTGCAGGGGAGGTGCCGAGGAGGGTGTGGAAGCACAGGGCTGAGCACTTGACAGGGCACTGCTAGACAGGAGGGGGTAAAAGTCCGGCACTATGGTCAGCAAATTTATCCTATGTGGCCAGCTGCTTTGTACTTTATTGACACACAGTAGAGCCCAAAGTGCTTCCACACCGCACTCCTCAGATCTCTTGGAGTTGCTTTGACAGTCCTCCATTTCCTCGCAGTGTCTTCTTCTTCTGTTCGTATCCAGCGTTCAGATGCAGCTGTTGTTGAGGTCAAGAGAGCACTGGCCGAAGGGGTTGCCCTGAGAGCACCCTCTGCTGATTAAGTGGCTCAATGCTCCAGGCACCCTAATGTGCTGTTGAGCTGAGCCGAATGTTTATTTATATTTACAGTACGGATTTTTACTCTCTTTGCCAATCGGATATCCAACTACTGCTACTTTGTTCTATCTAATGTGTTGTATCATATTATTTCATATCACATGATGTATTAAATTGTACCATATTTTATCGAATAATATCCCTTCCTATTCTACCTTGTTATTCTTTGTCCTATCATAGTTTCATCTCATTTGGTGTTTTATGATAATGTACCATGAGGTATCAAAGAGAACCAAATACCTTCCTGTTGTCATCTCAAATTGTCTCATAAGATATTAAATCATACTGCAATGTCTTGTATTGATTTTTAAGTGACCCTGATCACCTGCATATCATTGTTTTTATTAATTTAGCAGAAAGTATTGGATGAAATGATTTGAATAGAACTAATTTCCCCATGATCAATTAATAAAGTATACCTTCTTCTTCTTGTGGACTTCACCCCTTCCAAATATTGGAATATATTACTGGAGTGTCATGAGTGGTAAATATGGCTGGATCCAAAACAAATCGTTATCTATTGTTTAGCTGAATCAAGTCAAAGAGTATGTCAGCCTGCAGTACAAAGTTCATAGCAAAATATTGCTGTGCAAACAAAGAACTAGAAAGGGCTGTACTGAGAGTAACCAGCGGTGCATTGAGAATTGCCTTCATATATGGTGCTTAAATAATACTTTATGCTAGAAATTAGTATACCATTTCTAATGTGCATTTTTAGCTAATGAATCCTTTGAGTAGCCCTTTATGGAAAAAAAGAGACCAGTCATCACTCAACAGTTACTGCAGAAGTCTATGATTTTATATTTCCAGACTAATGTTTTGGGGTTAAAATGTAATATAGACAAAATAAGCACATTATTGCATTTTTTTGCCACCCCCCTTTGAGGAACTTGTCAAGGTCAGGGTCTTTTTGTAGACATAGCAGCTGTGATGTCCTCTCCCCTCTGTCCTCCTCCTCCAGCTCTTCCTGGAGCATCATAAATCCCTCTGGTGTGTCTGTATTTCCTCTGTAGTCTCACCTGAACAGTCTGAACCGCCTCAGCCAGAGCTCCTGTCAGTGCAAAAGTACATTAGCTCAATACCGGAGCGCTCTCAGTTTGCTGAACTGCTCACTTTCTCACATAGAGTGAGGCCAGCAACCCTGCGGAGGAACCTCATCTCTGGTGGCTTGTGTCAGCAATCTCTTTCTTTTTTCAGTACTCAAAGTGAGCGAGCACAGGTAAAAGGGTCAGAAATAGGAGCGAGAAGTAAATTGAGAGCTTTGATTTGGAGCTAACTCTTCTCTGACACCGTGAAGTCAGCACTCAGTACCTTTTCTCCCCTTTATTTCTGCAGTTGCTTTTACCATCTGCACCTTAACTAAAGGACTGAGAACTCATCTGAGCTGCACAGTCCTACTCATTCCCCTCCTACTTAATATTTGACCCTCTGGTGCAGAGCGGGTCACAGTCTGACTTAAAAAGAAATGACAACATCATCTGCAAAGAGCACAAAGTTTACATATGGGAAATCTGAATTTACAAATTAGTCTGCTTTCATTAGCTTTGATTCTCTTTAATGGTGACTCACATGGTGGAATATCTTTGAAGCTCTTTCATGGATCTTCAAAAACAGAAAATTCATAACGTCGAGATGGCTTTGAACCAAAATTCGGGGGCTTTTGAGGACACATAGTTCCATTTTTTGGAATGAGTGCAGCACTTAGGTACAAATGGCGTATTATTAGTCGTGCTGGTTAGAAGAGTGTATTTTCCTCCTCCTCCACTCTTCTCAGCAGGCCCTGGAGCTCCCCAGTGACATATCAAACAAGCACTGAGTTGTATTCACACAAGGAGCTTGCTATTGATCTCAAGCACACTATATGGTACAACAGAGATTTGTGTGTGTATGATGAGACGTGGCTGGGCAGCGATGATAGAAATCAGCTCTCTCCCGGGGAGAGCCACAAAGGTTATACATTAACATAACAATGATTGGCCTTTTCTTCAAACTTACTGCTGGCAGGAAAAATAAGAGCTTTTGTCTTTGTTCTAAAATAAGTTTTTGAGAACAGCCAGCACCTTTTTATTACATTACATAATTGAGAAAGGCTTCTCTGTGAAACACTGAAAGTGATTTGACATCGTGATACTCATAAAAACAAAAACAAAGTTGTCTCTATTATTTCCATCCACAGTTACGTCTTTGTTAAGAACACCTTTGAAAGCCAATATAATTTAACGTGATCAGACTGCAGTAATACTTCCACTGATGGATTACTAAGTAAAAGTGAAAAGGAGTAATGGCATCGGATTGAAAGCACAGAGTTGCATTTTTATAATATTTCATTATATCAATGCAATATACTATTCTCATTTTATTTTATTTATTTTTTTTGTTATTAAAGTTTTTATTTTCTCTTTCTGATAAATGTCAAACAGACAGTATATCCACTTTTGCTTTGCCAAATATACAAATCAACAAAAGAAATTAAATAAAACTAAATAAAACAATACATAAAAAAAGGAATAAAATAATAATAATTAAAATAGGTATACTCATAAAATAATTAATAGAATAAAACTAAATACATAACAGGCCTGTGATATATTTATACCTTTAGATGATAGAAGCGTATCTATATTATATTAAACAGTTGCAGCAGATTCATTTTAACTAAGTACTAATGTGGTTTTGCATTAGAAAGCGTTCCCAGGACTTCTTAAAGTTTTCACTTTCATTGTTAATCCTAGCTACCATTTGTTCATATGATATTACTTCCAACATGAGCTCCATCCAATTTTTAATATCTGGTATAGCCGTACTTTTCCATAACCTGAGGATCACTCTAGCAGCTGTGACAACCCCCACCTTTATCACTACAAGATCATGTTTACATATACTGGGTAACTCTGTTTGATCTTCCAGTAGGCATATTCTAGGAGATACGGGTATCGCTATACCCAAAGATTTTTCAATGGATTCTATTACTTTTTCACAAAAAGGGAACACAAGTCTACATTTCCAAATTGCATGTAAATATGTTCCCGTTTCGTTCTGACATTTCCAACACAGATTATTTCTTATCAGACCCATTCTATAGAGTTTAGAAGGAGTGAAATAAAATCTGTGTATTAACTTGTATTGAGTAAATTTCCCCCTTGCCTCTTTTATATTATTGCATGAATTTAATAATATTTTTAACCACTCTTCCTCATTCATACTACACCCCAAATCCGTCTGCCAAAGGATCCTCAGGCCATTACAAACGTTCTTTTGTAGTCTACTAAAAGTTTTATAACATAAAGCTGCTCTGTGTGTTACACCGGGTACCTTAAAAAAGTCAACCACTGAGTTCCCACTCATGCTGAATTGTCCTTTGGTAATACAATCTCTAATTTGTAAATAATTCCAAAAACTGCTCTTACTGTCCAAATCATATTTTTCCATCAGTTCTGACCAAGACATAAAAACTCCATCCTTATATAGGTCACTTATCTTACATATACCTTTAGTAAGCCATTGATTCCAACAGATAGATCCCTTCCCTATGCAGATGATGGAATTATGCCACAGAGAGGAGTAAGATTGTCTTAAATGTGATACACCACAAATTTTATGTATCTCTCTCCAAACAGTCTTAGAGTGCTCCAATATTGGGTTTGTGGAGTAACTATGTTTGTTGGTGGTCGGTCTATGGGAGAGAACATCCAGAGGTTTGAAAGGTCTTACAAGTTCTTGTTCAATTTTAACCCAGCTCAGCTCTGGGTCGGTTTCCTTCCATACTATTCTCATTTTAAAGAGCCTATATAATGCTTACCAAGTTTTACATGCGCCCTAGTGTGCATTTGACGTTGACAGTGAAGTATTACCAAAGCTACCCAGAATGATTGCAAAACTATCCTAAATTGCAAAGCTTTTGTATTTTGGCTTACTGTTTTTCAGCTTTGGTCATGCTGTGTGCATCCTTCTGTCTTCATTTCACAATAGTGATCAGTTGTTGAGAGAGAGTTGTGAGTTGAGAGTTGTAGTTGTTGGTTGCTGAAGTTCACAAGGTGCAGCATAGATCCTGAAGCACTATGTTGTATAGCAGAATCGTTAATGGCACTGGTATCTATAAAATTGTATCAATTCAAATCCCTAATAATTAGTAATGATTAGAATGTCTTGGTGACTCCATCGTGGTGCATGTCAATTACAGAGCAGTCATGTAGAGGCAAATAATTAGGAATGCTCACATTTAACACCTACAGGCATTTAGAGTCACCAGTTGATCAAACATGCATGTTTTTGTTCTGTTGGAGGAAACAAGATTACAAACACAGAGCCTTTGCATGCACAGGGGTTAACATGGAGATTCAACACAGGAAGGCCCTGACTGGGGTTCGAACTAGCAACCCTGTCATTGTGTGGCAACAGGGCTACTCACGCAACCACCCTATAGCCCACTTCTTGGAACTATGAGTAATCAAAATAGTGAAGTTTGAACTTTGACTTGAACATTTTGTCGAGAAAGTCTGTCATTTTGCAGATGATATTCTCATTTACTTTTGTGGCGTGTGGTGTAAACTGTAGGGTTCCTTTCCTTTGATTTTGCACCATTATAAAATACACAAACTTCAAAGATAACAAATTATATGAGGCGCAGGGAGAGGCGAAAAGCCCAAAGGGCTTATTTGAAGCCTCCATCTAAAGTATATTAAAGTTACCCAAAATTATATGCACTTATAACATGCAAAAAAAGAAAAAAAGTTATGACAAACTGGTAACAAAATACATACTACCACAATTAAAAAGAGAAGAAAAAAGAAAAGAAAAGATCAAATAGAAAATGTGAGTGGTGTGTATGATTGTGTGTGAGTTCTATGAAGGCTTGTATTGCCAATGGCTCCAGAGATAAAATGACTATAAATGAAACAAACAAAAAAAAATTATAACAAATATACACATAACTGACATGAAAGAGATTTCAAAACAGTAATTAAATGATCCTATAAACATCTTTTATAACGATTTGCTGAGGAACATTTCTTTAGCAGGTGAGAAAAGCTATTCCATAATTTGCTACCTCTGCAAGTAAGAATTTTTGGAGGATGAAGATCGGAAGAATGACGGGTAGAGTAAGAATGAACCTGTGAGTTTTCTTTGAAATACACCTTGAACTGTTCAGGAATATTCCCATCACTTGAAAGTATCTTGTAAATAAAAACACATATTTGAAAAATTTTAATGTCATAAATGGTAAGAATTTTGAGACTCTTCATTAGAGGAACCGATGATGTACGTGACTCTGACCATGTTGCAATCCTAACAAAACGTTTCTTTGTGAAGAGTAGTAGGAAATGTGCTAGCCCAAATTAAGTTACAATATGAAAGATAAGGATAAATCAAACTGTAGTAAAGAGTGAGGAGACAATTAGTGGTGACCAGGTAACTAACCCTCCTTATTATACCAATAGATTTGTTTATTTTTCTGTTAACCCAGTCAATGTGTTCTCTCCAACTCAAAGTCTCATCAATAACAATTCCCAAGAATTTTGTATTTGACATCTTAACAGACTCAACTGAGATTTGAGATAAGTTTTATACACATCTGCTTCTTCAATAATGTAGCATTTCCAATAGTTTAAGAATAAAAGCTCCACATATACCATCGTTCAATCTGAGAACTTGAGAACACCCAGGGTGCACGGCAAAAGCTTCAACACATTTTACACTAATGACATGTTTGGAGCTCAGATACTAGAATTATCAGAAATGAAAGTCTCTTGATGATTTCATCATTTTTGTATCAAGCGTAGCACATTACTTGCAGTAATTCGTCTTCCTCCGGGAGTGAAAAAAGGCAACAATTTTCTTGCTCTATTTACCAGAGCGAAAATACAACCTGACAGATATTTTAGAGCATTTGAGGAGATCAAAGATTGTACCCGGCGACACCTAACAGACAACAGTGCTGCCGTCTGCTCTGTTATCTAGCATGCCTGATTTAGTATACAGAAGATTTCTGTCTCTTATCTCGTGACTCTTTTTATCTTTTACTGTCACTCTTTTTCATCCCTCATCCTTAAATCCTTCACTTTCTTTTACATTCTGCTCCTCTTTTTTTCAGCCCCACTTCCCCTCTTCTTTCTGTTTCCGTCCTACACTCACACACACCGGCACACACACACCTTCTGTCTGGCATGTCTTCTTTAACCCAGCCCACGAGCCACAGTAGCACCTGTGATCAGGGGTCTGCCGTGGTATTACACAAACAGATGTAGTGTCAGCATGGGAGCCAGCCACTGTGTCTGTATGTGTGTAACATGGTTTTATGCACACACTTGAACATGATGTGTAAAAAGCATAAAATATCACCCTGCTGTTGTACTGTAGCACCATATGTCTCCATGTCTGCACCCACTACATGTCTGTATCCATCCACATGGCTAAGAATGCCTTGTTTTTATTCCTGCCAACTTTGGTTTGTGTGTGTATTTGTGTGTATTTTCCAGGCACTGCCAGTGCCTCATGCAGGTGTATGATACTGAGTCCCTGGCCCTGATAGACCCCTTTAGTCTGGGTTGTGACCGGGCACAATGGCCTGCCAAAAGCCCATCTGCCTGTGATCTGAATTCAAATATAACTGCTTGGCTTGGTGTGGCCCCGACAGGCACACATGGCAAGAGGAAAAGGGACACTGGCGGCTTAAAATACAACACTGTGGACATGAATTTTCATGCTTTGAGGGGAAACTATGGGCCTTACCATTGGCTCTATACTTTTAAAGATGGTTTCTTTTTATATATTCCCTTTGAAATGCAAACCTCTCTTTTACAAGGACATTCTGGCCAAGATATGAGCAAAAACTTTCACACAAGTAATGTACAACAGACCATATCCAACCAAAATTTTAATCAATGAATACATCAGTGTTCAGAAGGAATGTGCATGATTAGCTGCTGAACTATTTATGTTTAAACTGTAGAACTTTTGTATGCAGTTTCAAAGACTTCAGGCTAAGGAAACAAACTTTTGGCTGCATCTAGCTCCATCATTTAAAGAATAAGTCCCTTCAGATTAACCTGTCTTTTTTAAGCATACTGGTCTTGGTCTTACATTTACTTTATACATTATTTGACTTTTGTTAGAAACTGTGTGTGAGGCAGATAGTAGGTACAGTTTGTACATCTTCAGGCATTATTGTGCTTATTAAGTTGTTGATTAATGCAAGCTTACTCTGTTGTTGTATGTAGCTATGCAGACAGAAATGGTAAAATGTCTGCTTCAGTAATTGTTAAAAAAATGGAGCCACCAACGCAGTGTGCAGTTTTTGTGACTGTGAGATTTTAAGCAAGGATCAAAATACTAGCAACATGCTGAAACATTTGACCTCACAGTACACCACATATTTATTCATGAACTCAACAGGAATTGATATGAATTTTACCACACCCCAAGACCTCTGGTGCCTCCCTAAGGGTGGTCAAACCCCAGGTTGGGAGCCAAGGAAAAGGCTAATTAGCATTTTTTTTCACCAATTAACATTGTTTACTATCCTATAGAGATCATTTGTCTGAAATATTTTACAGATCTTTGCCTCCAGAAGCCACTGATGATCCAATTAATGGCTACTAGCATGCTGTCATTATGCTCTGTTGCTCAAATGTAAACAAACACAGTGTATTGGATAGCATCAATAGCATTTAGATGGACCTGCAGATTTGGCAGTTTTTTGATCCGTGAAAAAAATCTTAGCCTTGTGTTAATTTAGCAGGTGTTTTAGATTTGGTTTGTGGGGCTCTCGATTGTGTAAGCCACTGTTGCCATAGCATATGTATCCTTTTTTTAGCTTTTTAATTTGACTCATGTCCCATTTGTTAACATAAAAGAGGAAGGGTTTAACTTTACTGTAGCTAGTTAGCATTGAGACAACTGAATATTTTAGATGGTTCGTTTAGTTTATGGCTTCCTTAGAAGCATACAGCGGTGTAACTGATCCATTTTTTTTATACTATATTTGCATCCCGTTTGTAATTTTTATATTTTCTTTAATCACCTTCTCAAGTGTGCTTTGTTTTCTCAGCATTCTACCTCCTAGTGATTGTTCTAATTGGATTGAATCAGGTATCCAGGTTGAGCTCACTGTAGAGCTTTAAAAAGTGATGCTGACGAATGATTTTCCTCTCAAATAGCCGACAGTCAGATCTACAGAGAGCAAAGAGAAAGGAAATCATTACCCTCCTCCTGTAATGATAATGTTTCAAGATGTCCTCTCTCTAGTCTTTGGCAGGCAGCTCCAGGCTTTATTCCTCTTTGATTGTCCCATTTCATTACACAGAAAGGTTACCCAAATGTTATTCCCCATGCAGAGAAATCAAGTGCAACAGATTACTCAGGTCGCTTCTGGGACTGACTTGTAAAAGGTGACACAAAATCAAGTCCACAGGGAGACATATTTGATGCCATCTACAGGGAAACGACAAGTCATGCACGCTGCAAGTCAGTCAGTGGAACAGCGAGCGGGCCCGTTAGGCGTCGTGTTTGTAAACTGTGTTTTTGTGTGGGCGTGTGAGGGGAGCCGAGGCAGACAGTGATGCTTTTGCAGAGTGCTGTGCAGCTGATAAAGTAGCCCAGTTAATCAGGTAAATAGGCCTGTAATGAAGTGTGTTTGTCTGACGGTGTGCCAGCCCAGCGCCAAGCCGTCCCACTGAGACTCTCCTCTTTCTGTCTCTCTGCTGCATCCACACGCAGACAGAAACACACACTCTCCCACATACACACCAATCCACTGGAGACAGATTGGATTGTGTCTAATGCATATTGCATTTTCCCTGACAAGATGCCACCGCCCAAATACAGTAAGTGCTCGTGTTTTCCCTACTGTCACTGGAGAGGAGTAGTGATGGCTGTGGGCCTGAGCTGATGGCTGTAAATGTGTCGGTCGCAGATCAGTGCTGACATCACTCATTAAGCGCTGGCTTCCTGTTTTGTCATGTTTTAACTGCTGTCAACACACTGCTTAAGCTACAATTTGTTTACATCTTGTTTTAGGCAGTTAGATCCAAATGAATGTGAATGAAAGGCTTCATTAGTATCTAACTCATAACACTGCCTTTCTACCTTACACTCATTCATGCCTTAGTTACATCAGTCATACTGTTTCACACAAAGATGGAAACCACAACACACACAGCATATAATTACCTTTTTGCTTGACGTCCATTCATACCGATGGTCAAGTCATGGGTTACCACACGGCTTTTATGTTTATTGTAATAGCATCATCTTTTTCACCTTGACTCATTTCATGGTGCATAGCAATCCGAGGATAACATACTACTCTTCCTTTTCTAATTTCCTTCTGTCTTTGTTACTAGTAAAAACAAAATAAACCAATACTGCTTCCTGTGTTTATACAGCTGCCAGTAACAATGATGCTACAAGTCAAATATTGGGGAAATTCATTTGTGCATTTCAGCAATGTTTTTGTGCAATTCAACACAGCCTTGTGACCTGTTGCAACAGCTATGCACAAGTTCTGCTCTCAAGTCCATACTAAACCTTATGAGTGGCTATATTTGCTATGTGGCCACACCATGAGGCAATTATCTCAACCAGTGAAGTGATGTCCAAATTAGGGTTATGACCAGAGAGCTCACTGAATGGTTAAACGAGGATAAAACAATAGCAGGTACTGGATTACAAATCTGTTGAACTATTTCTCGTTGATCTTCTTTTTATCAATGTAGAGCTGAATTCCTGGTCTAATGCTCAGTTTATGATACAACTGGCCACCTCCTTAGTGAAAAACTTATGTTCATAAAACAACAGCAAAATGAAAAAGTACAAAATTTGGGTGCAAATATATACAACACAAATACAAAATATCATAAATAGAATGTGAGAGTAATAAGCGATAAAATATAGAAAAAGAGTGTGCAAGGACATAAATTATAGATGAGAAATGGACTGTGAATGTGCATTGGCTTAGATGAATACAAAAAAGGCACTGTTTAAACTTAGTAAGAGAAAAATATGTTAAGATGTTAAAAATTTATTAGGTGGCAGGTGCATACCCTGAAGCATGGGTTTAAACAAAATACATCAAACGAATGCAATGAAACAAACTTATAGCACAGGTAGCATCTCAATGAAACTGCACAGGTATGCTAGTTTTAGTGTAAAAGACCAAATATACTTACAATACCTCACAAGCTCACGTTGTTTACCGAATGATACAGTGATACTGTGATACACAAATAGCAGTCAATTTTGGCCATTTTCAGAGTACATTACTGAAAGACTGGTCTGTTAAATTCAGTTTTGACTTTTCCTCAGCTAGAATAATTGAAATTAGCCACATGGGAACATCCCCAGCAAAGATACTGGTGCATTGTTAATCAAGAGATAAAAACATAAAACATTTCCATCTGCAACATTTGCAGAAACAATCCTTCACTCCAACATTATCCATCTGTCCGTCCATCCATCCATCCATATTTCTGTCTGTCTAACTATATGTCACCACCAACAACTTTGATCGTCACTGTAAAATGCCAACAATGTGCAGGAGTGTTAAAAATTCACCACTCATTTCTGAGGAATATAACTTTGTTTCTCCAAAACCAGACAGCTGGCAAAATCTTTCATAACAACTTGGACTTTGCACCTACCAAGAGCAAGAGTAAGATTTTACATTTGACTCCCACCTTCAGTAGAACAAACCCAGCTGGTGCTACCCTGTAAATGCAAGTAATTAAAGTCCAGAGTAAATCATTTTTATCATCAAACAACTTTTGAATTTTGTATGACTGGTGCAGCACAGCACTTCAGTTTGCTTGCAAATTGTTGTATTCCCTTTTAAGTATAGACATTACAAATGTATGCCCTCAAAGCAAAAGAAAAAAAAAAAACTTAATCGGCATAATGACACTATGTCTACGATTTAGGTTGTCACAAATGGCAAAGCAAGCGAGTTTATTTGACCAGGACATTTCAGCAATTAGGCAGTATGAAGCGCTTCACACAACACATCAGAACACAGTAATAAAGGAATAAGATAAACACATCAGGATAAAAACAGATAAGAACAAAGAAATAAAAAAAGGAAAATAAAGATTATAAAGGTAAAAACTAAAGCTAAAATGTAAACGAAATCATTTATGAATAGTTCAAAACAAAATCATGTTGAAAAGGTACAGTGCAGTGTTGTAACTAAAATAGCAACTAAAATATGTTATCAATAAGAGAGTTAACTTTGATACAGAGCAGAACTGGTTTTTGAAACACCCATGAAAACTAAAAAATATATTCTAATCAATCAAATGTTAGTTGTTTTAAATGGCCTCATTTCCATTGATGGAACTAATCACAGTGTCTATTTCTGAAATATTTATGCTCTGCTTGTTCAATTCAGACAATACGCAGAGATTTGCTATCAATCTGTAATGCATTCTTTCCCCGCTGCACATTTATCTTATGAAATAAATAGTGCTGAAGGAATTGTGTTCTTTCTCCATGAAATGGATTATCATAATAGCACATTATGTATCAATTAAAATGTTTGGTTTTGGAGAGATATTGAAGATTTAACTGTTTCAATATGATGATATTTTGCAGATGATGCACATGCAGGTGATGTACTACTTTTGAGACATTTATAACATTTTCCAAATGTAGGAGGCCATACGTTGTTTTACTGTGATGTAGGCAGCTACCTGCTGTTCCCATAAGTTGTGACCACTTGTTTTTTCTGTCATTTGCATGCACAGCCTGTAATTAACACTATAAGGCTGCTACAATTATATTGCATTGTATTGTTGACAAATGTACATTCATACATTCTGTTGAAAAGTACTGGGACATTATGGGTATATGTTTAGAAATACATTGTTACACAACATTGTTTCATAGCAATAGGACTTCCACTGCACTATCTCTGCACCTATTATCATAAAGTATGACCCATTTTAAAAGTGTTTTCTTTCTCATTTGTATTCATGAATGTCTGTTCTTCAGATTTACTGAAAGCCACTTCCAGCAGTGTTTGAGTGGCATAATTTAAATGCTTGTCTATATACCTTTTCCAACCACAGCAGGAGGGGACAATTGTTCTTGTTGAAAGCCTGCCTTAAACTTTAAGCACTATAATCACATTAGCTGCAGAGCTGAGAGACAGCCTCTGTGAGAATAATTTCTAAAGGTCAGGTAGCAATTACTGCCACCAATGATTTTTATCACACCTGTCAAAGACTTGAAAATACAAACTATTTATTGTAGATTTACCTTGTTCAGTTCAGGCAGTAGAAAACACAGAGGTATCAGATTTGAATGTTTCATATTCATCCAAAATAATGAACAACTATTCAGTGTGTTTTAGCCTGAATAAACAAAACTTTTCAAGAAACAACCTTGTTTTCAATGTACAAAAAATAATTTCTTTGCATTTGATAAAGCAATGATAGGGCTTATCATGATATCCGTTTTAATTACTGCTATCTGAAATGAACTTTTAGCAGTTTTGTTCTGAATTTTGTTTTAACTGAGGTTCATACAGACAATTTTTTTAAAAGATTATTTTTTGGGCATGTTGTGCCTTTAATTATAGGAGAGAGAGACAGTGGATAGGCTTGTGAAAGGGGGCAAGAGAGAGTAGGGGAGGACACTCCGCAAACTGGCCATAGGCTGGATTTGAACCCGGGCCGGCAGAAGCATGTATATGGGACATGCCTGGTTGCTTACCACTCCACCAGACCAGCACCCCATACAGACCAATTTAAATATTGCAGTGGTGTAAAACCTTTTAATTTACCCCCTTATCCACCTTTCCAAAGGCTTAGTTATGCTTTCCACATTATGACACAGAAATGTTCACAGTATTTATGCTCCGTGCAGCTCTCTTTTTGCTGCAAACAGATATACCCAAAACAGTAGGGGGCAGTGTCCTAAAAAGTGGCATCTGTAGCATGGTTTACAGGATTCATCAAAGGAGAAAGTTTGTTGTTACCGGTTATGCCATAGAAGAAGAAGAAAATTTGTTGTTATCTGCTGTGATTAAACAAGAAGAAGACAATGAAGAAAGTATGTTGTTACCGGCTGCGCTAAAGAAGAAGAAGAAGAAGAAAGTTTGTTGTCAAAATGGAGAACCACAAAGAGGAGCTGCTGTGTTTACTCATGTCACAGTATTTTTTCATGGAAGAGTCATTCAGATGTTTATTCCTGTCATCAGTAGCTCCTCAAAGTTCGCCATTTCTTCTTCTTATTCTATTGGCTGATGACAAACAACAAATCAGCGCATTTCCAGTCTTCTTGTTGTCTATGACTGTTGAAATACTGGATATGTGTCAGGCGCACAGAAGTCCATGACATGACGTCACGCTCACCATATGGACGCAAGGGAACTTGTGGGCGTGTCAAGCATAAAACAGATTTAAGATGCTCCCACCTAACCCCTTTCCATTGTGGCCCCAGAACACTCTGATTGGTTGACCAATCTACCCTGTGGCAATTGGTCAGGTCAGTGCTGCCTGGCATCATGTTGTCAAAGACTCTGCTTTCATTCTATAGTTTGTGCTCTGAACTGGGGTTACCAGCCCGGCCACGGGGCTTAAACTGCTAAAATAAAAAACAATGTTAGGATGTCACACTGGTAGATCTGTTTAGAGGGGCCAGGGGAATAAGCAATGAGGGGACGAGAAGTAAACGAGTATGAGCCACAGCCCCTCTGCTTACCAAAACACATTCAACCTACCAAACAACTCTAAACATCAGGTCTGTACAGTCCAAATGATCAGTTAGTTAGTACTGTTTCATAACAACAAAGCTTTATATTGTATTATATTAGCTATATCCGGGACTCATACTATGAATTCAGCCCACTCTGCAATCTCAGTTTGACATCATACTCAGTTTTGAGCACAGCCATAGAGTGACACATCAGTTAGGCTACCATTTGCTGCTTCTGATTTCTTGTGCTTAGTTATAAATAAAGCCGGTCACTTCATGTTTTATTCTCAGTTAATGTGCCTTCAAGGTCAGATATAGAATAAATAAGCTCATGTGCAAGAAGCTAAGCACTGGCTGTTAACACATCTGGTTAAGTTGCCTTATCTTAACTTCGGGTTAGCCACGCCACATCTGCAAGAAGCATCTTTAAGAATCTCTTGGTGTCATCACATCGTCTTAATGCTGCAGCTTTGAAGACAGAATTTGTTTCCAGAACATGCACTCTGTATTTGACCGTTCATCCATTCCTTTTTTGACCTGACAGAGTGTGTAAATGGTTTTTAGATAGGGCTTCAGAGCTAAGAGCGCCTTAAGATTGTGAAATAAGAGAGAAAAAGTGGCTCTGTCTCCAAGGTCATGCTCTTTTTTTGAAGGATGTGATGATGCATTCGATATTAAGCTCCCGTCTCAGGGTTTGCAATTTGTTTTGAATGTGGCTGTTTGAGCACACACTGCAGTCATTCACCTTTTGAAGTGTTTTCCCTTTTTTCCCTACTTAGTCGTTGGCATTTAGAGGAAACCATTGTCGCCTGAGATGAACAGGCAGAGCTTTCCAAACACCTCCTTGGTGTTATCATAAAGTAGATATCCAGCCAGAGAGGGAGAGTCTTTAGAAGCCTTGTGATTAAGCAGTCGGCACTGCCCTTCGCTCTGTCACTGCAAAGGGAAATGGTTTCATATACCACTTTGTTCCCCAGGCAGTTGCATTTGTAGAAAGCAGCCCAATATGTGTGTTTCTATCTTCAGTCTGGTTAATAGTTTTAAAAATCCATCGTGCCTCTGCGACTGTTTTTCCTCCCTCTCCCTGCCCACTTCATTGTAACCCTCATTTGCCAACGCCTTTCCCTCGCCCTTGTCTTTTCCCAGCCTCACTTCTTATTGTAAACTGGTGATAAGCACCTTCGCCAGGACATTTATCTCCACGCAGAGCAAAAAAATGACACTTCAAGGTCGGTCCTTACTCACAGACCAGAGTTTACCCTGCATGCATACACAGGAAAAATGAGGGGGAGGGTGGGCGATGATAGAGGCAAGAAATGGAAAAGAGGATAGGATGAAAATAAAATGGAGATAAATAAGAGTTGGTAAAGAGGACATTATAAATTATAAGTAGGGATGCAACAACCTGTCAGTATGGAAGCATAATGTTGTCTTGATAATCTTGTCATTGTATGTGCCAGATACTTGTACTTTATCAAAACCAACTGAGCAACCTAGTCACGATATTTATAATCACGGTATCTTGATACAGCAATTACATCTGCAGTTAAAAAAAAAATCAATATGGTGGTATACTGCTGTGTACTATCTGCCAATATGGGAATCATTACGTCTGCCAAGGAGGTTGTGATTTTGCTGGCATTTGTCTTTCTGTTTGTCTGTTAGCAATATCATTTGAAAAGTTATGAATGGATTTTGATTGCATTTACAGGAAATGTTGGTCATGGTACAAGGAAGAAATTACACAATTTTGGTGGTGATCCGAATCCGGATTGTTTTTTTTCAGGGTTCGCGTTTGCAGTTTAGGGGAGAGGCGAGGCTATGATGTCATCATTCCTGTAGCAATCTGTATTTGCTGTCCGCAAGGATTTTATTCAAAAATATGTGTTTTATGGCACCCAAAATACTGTGGACAGTTTGTCCATATGATAAAAAATACAACTCAAGTTGTCTCCATGTGGATCATATTTTTGTCCATATGATTAAGAAATACAACTGAAGTTGTCTCCATGTGGATGGCCCTTTAGGTGACTTTAAATAAGTTGTCAACATGATGTATTCCATTGCAACATCAAGAGGAATAAAAGATCAATTTTGCTGAAAAATTTTAATACTCTTATTTGATTTGTGCCATAAGTAATTCAGTTGTTTGTTAATTTTTTATAAGGTTATTAAATAAAAATAAATATGTACAGAATAACAGACTGTGGCTCATGCTAAAGGGGCTAATTTGCATGGTTATGGATTAGTGTGCCTTTGCATTTTGGTTTAATCTTTGATGTGCCGGTGGTTAAAAAAGTGTGAAAACTACAGCATTAAAGGCTTGAGCCCTCATAATGTGGTTGACAATGCAGGCTTCAGGCTACAGAATTGGTCCCTGCCTAAGTTGCTCTAAGATGTTAAGCAAAAGACTGTTTTCCAATACAAGTTGACATTTATGATTTTTAATAGGTGTCATATTCTTTGTTTTTCTATATGAGTTAATCTGTGCTTTCCAACCATGGCTGTAAAGCAGAAAAGTGAACTTTAAGTCATGGTTTTTAAATTTAAATACAATATATTTCACCAAAAATTGATGTAGCTTGCGTACTATTTTGTGCTCCAATATGTAAATGAGCTTGTCATACACATAGACCAACATGAACCCCTCTCTGGCTGTGGAAGTGCTACCAGACTTGCATCATTTAGCACGCCATGCCTCTGTGATACATCTGTGGGGCCCTGCAGGTGGTTACAGCAGCTGCACCTGTACTTCCCCTGCCATTATGCCTAATGTTGCCATATCATGCTCATTTTAAAGTGATGAAACCTGGGACTTTGAGTGACCAGTTGGAAAATGATACCTCATGTTTGAGCTACTACAAACTGTTTGTGCATGCAGCAAGGCAGATCTGTCCTCTATATTAACATAAGTATTGCTGGCTCTCTATTTTGAGTTTGAATAACAAGTAGAGTGAATGACTGACAGGCTGTAACTTCAGAGAAAAACATATGCTTTTGTTGCTGCATATCAAGCTGGTGCATGGATTTAAACTTTGCACTCACAAGGGAAGGAGGAAAGGTATATTTAACATGTCTAACATATGAAAATGTTAAAAAGGTTTAGAATGGATGTGTGAACGTGTGTTGACATACATGCTAGACCATGAGTAAGTCAAAACATACATCTGATCCTTTGTATGCATTCTGAACGCACCACAGAATAAGTCACACTCTGTGCTCCTTGGAGCCAAATATATATTTGTCTTTTTGATTTTTCTTGATCTCATGATGCATTGCTGTGCATATATATATATATATATATATATATATATATTCCTTGTGTGACCTAACTGTTGATGTCGTTCTGCCTCTCTGTGTTATGCGACTTGTTTTGCAGTCCAAGAAAGCATGCTAATTTAATCCAATTCCATTTGTAGCTGAAACGTGTGTTTGCTGTGTGCAGTAGATGCCTGATCTCAGCATTAAAGAACAGACCTCTCTATTAAAGCTGCGCAGTGTATCTCTTAGTGAGGATGTTCTGGCAGCCTGGCAGAAGACATTCCAGACATTTGACTCCACTCCTCTTTGCAACAGCACTTTGTTATCTTTGTCACAGGAAAATCAAGTTTTGACCACTTTGCAGGGTTCATGGATTATGTTAATAACACAGATTAGAAACTGTATTTTTACATACAATAGTAGATGGTTATAATGGTGTGAAAATGTCCAAAAAGAAGACTTTTTGGCACACAAGAGGAACAGTGTAATTTATTTCCATCAGGGAAAGAGCCCTTAGAAAGGGATTGAGTGCAGGTAATTGGATGATCTTTCTGTCAGTCATATTTATTACTAAAAATTTTTAGTGTCTGTTCTTCATTTGATAAAGAAATATGGTCAAGATCTGATAAAACTGCCGCTGAAGCTTTTAGCATCTATGCTAATCTTTTTATGTGTAGCCACTTCCTGCTTTAGTCTCCCTGGTATCTCCCACCTCTTCCTGCTTTAAAGGATAAGTTCGGTTTTTTGACACCTTGACCTTATTTTTAGGATTAAGTACGCTCGTAGACTCACCCAGACAGTTTTGGCGGAGCTCGGAGCCGTTTTCGAGCAATTTAGATCCATCCGACGACGTTTTTCTCTCATGCCATAGTAGCAGACAGGGCCAGAAATCGAAGCCCCTAAATTAGACATTATCTGCTGCGAAACTCGCTCCTCCTCTGTTGCCATTGCCGTGCAATGTCCACAACAACACCACCAGTTAGCCCCCATTCGTGGACGTGCAGTGGTTGCTTGTTCTTTGGCCAGCTGTTCCGCTTTTTCCCTCTGCATCCTCCTTTCCAATTGCTCCTTGTTGGTAAATTCTGGCTCAAAACGATAAGGGCATCCATTATACTCAAAGTCGTCTTCAAACACTTCTACATCGGATAAATATTCTGCCATGTTGCACAAAAATAGCCGTGTAGCCGTGTAGCCTAGCAACAACAGCAGCTCTACTCAGCTGCGCTCTTGCGGTGCATGTCTGTGACGTCACCAAAAGTTACCCATCCTTGTAAAGCCCCGGATGACCATAACAACGAAGTTGAGCTGACATGGCGATAACACTGACATGGTGATAACACTGGCCTTTAATGGACTCTGATTGGGCCATGCCGCTTCGGGCCGATCACAGTTATTGTAGATTTGAGCTTGACAAGATGACAAGCCTGACTACAGACATTGAAATAAGCAGGTCCAGCTGCTGCGCAAAGTTACCTGCATATAGTATTGTAATAAATCATGACACAATATGCATTATCTTCCTGCACGTATTGTGTCCAATACACGGCCCAAAATGGTTTTGTTGCTGATTAGGACAATAAAAAATATCTTTATATTTTGTTTTTTTTTCATCTTACACCCTGTTGTTGACCTTGCACAAATTGATATCATAATTAGATCAGTTAAATTTGATATGATTTAGTAACACTGTCCCTATCTGTGAGAATGCATTGGCACTGATACATTTTCTGATATTATTGCAACAAATGAAGAGGTTCCAGACACACGTTTTTGAGCACTTTTTTGTTTTAAATTGTAACTCTTGCCCAGTGACAGCTGGGAAGGCTCCAGCCCCCAGACCCTAAGCATGATTGGCAGGATAGATATCGGTTGAGTGTGGGCTAAATTGGAAAAGGGAGTGAAGCAGCATAAGCACCTTGTTAGTCCCTTTGGAAAAGAAAAAAGGAAACTTAAGATGAAAAAAATTGTTGGTCTTTTGAATACTATAAATCTTAAAAAATAATGGGAAAGATCAATTTACTCAGGAATGCTGCAAATATTGTTTCCCAGTTTAGACCGTGGAAAGGACTTTATCTGCAGTTTTTGGTGCTTAAAAATGGAAACTAGGCTAAATTTGGCATTTACAAATTCTTTGTTGCTGCAGTATTGTAACAGGCATCATTATAATTTGATAAACTTAAAAAGCACATAAAGGTTTATAATTGTGTTATAGTGAAACCTATTTCTTACCCCTTCATAGAAAAAATAGAACAAATAAATAAAAAGCCTGTGTTGTTTATTGTGATTTTTTTTTGTCCATTTTGTTTAACCCTCATCTCTTTCTGTCCTCATTCAGTTTCTGTTCAGTCCATCTTTTAAACACGGATTTTCCTCCTGTTGTTGTTGAATTAAGGTTGAATTAATCACACACTTTTATGGCGCTGAGTTTTCTCAGTTCTGCATTAAGCACAATTCTGCACCATGACTTGGGGATGGGGGTATTTTGTGCTCATGAAATGGATTCATCCTAATTTCACTATCCTCTTATTCTCCCTCTCTCTCCATTTGCTGAGATGATGCTTTTGCTGAGAGAACGTCCTGAGTGATTGGAGGTCATGTAGGCTGAATTTTAATTCCTGTGGATGTAGCAGCTGTGGTAATTTCCCTGAACACATGCAGCAGAAATACAGAGCAGAGTGTCCTCTTCTCTCTTCTTGGGAGATTTGAGTTGCATGTCATTAAAGATGGTGTCTCCCTGCTGCTGGCACCAAGCGACAGCTCTGTGGTGAACTGACATTGGTACTCCTGCGCGAGGACAGTTTGCAAGTAAAGCAACTTAGCTCCACAGCTTCACACAGGGCATGAAAATGAACAGGAATAGGCTCACATGGCAGTGGGGGAATAAAAAGGGGGAAATGGAGAGAAAAACCATACAAACACAGTCAGTTTTACCACGAGAAACTATCCCAGGCTTTAATAATGATATGAACAATATTTCTACAAAGAAATATGACTAAGACACCACATGAAATGTATTATTTACTGTCTAAATTGCACAAACAGGTTGACACTGTGTAGATGAGTGGCTGACACTGACATGTTCCTAGACTTTTTCAAACGTTGCCAACTTAGTTTTGCAAATGATTCAGTGTCAGGAGAAGTAACTGCGACTTTTAGAACTCTTTAAAGAAAGTGAAATGTTGCCTTTCTAACTGTGAAGCTTTTTACAGATTTGTTTTCTTTAATATTATGCTGCCAAACGGTCAGTGTGAAGACATTTTCAGAAGAAAAAACATTTTTTTGTTATCTTTACCTTTTCATCATCTTTTTGTCTTAATTATTTTGATTTTTGTAGTTGTCTCAAATCATGCTTTCATCTAATGTGGCCAAAGCATTTGTAGTATTTAGACATTGCTCTACCTCTTGTGCAGGCAAGCTGACTGCAACATGTGGAAAAGTTGGTTGAGTTTCAAACACCTTATAGACGTTGCCAACATATTTGTTCAGTTTTGTTATTAAAACATCTTAATCAAAAGAGAGATTGGTGGATCAACTCACTGATTTGCAAGTGAACTTCTTTCACTACCTGAAACTTAATTTTTACATCATCCACCTTTTGAAAACCAGGTAAAACTGTTTCCCCCACTTTTTGTTTGGTCATCATCTGTTTATTCTGATTGTATATTTTTCTGATGATTTTCTATGAATAGCCCATATTTTGCCTCAAATGATATTAATGGGCTCTAATTTTGTAGACCAGGCGCAGGCAAGGCGCACCTGCCCTGCGCCGCGCCTGCGCAGCGCCAACAGGGTGCGCAGTCTGGCGCAGCAAGGCGCACCCACGCCTCCATCTCTCCTACCAGCGCACGTAGCAGAGAGGGAGGAGATAAGACTTGAGTGGGTTTAACACAGCCGAGTGTAATCTTCTCCAATCAAATGAACGCCTCTCCTCGCCTTTTAATGCGCCGCGGGCGAGGCGCAGTGACAATTTCACCTTAGTGGTGAAGAAGGCCAGAGCCGCTGTCACTTTTACAGCAACTGGGAGAGCGCAGGGGCCACCAGGCAGCGCATCGGAGCCACGATGCGCGTCACCGTGTGGACCACCTCAAGGGACAGATGTAATCTGTTCCTGTGTCATAATAGGAGTAAGTGATAATTACATTTAAACACAGCAGCAGGCTAATCCATTCATCATGCTTGTGATCCACCTGCATTACTGGTCTGTCATCACCAAATAGCAGAACCTTAGGTGAAAATATATCTCCTCCTCATCCTCCTTGCAATAATGTTCTCCATCTTTACGAAAAAAGATTAAAACAGAGAAATATGGGCAATCGCAGGTAAATCCTTAAGACACCGAGTGACTTACATTTATTCAGCGAGCATCTCTCTCTTTTTTCTTTTCTTTTGAATTTCATGAGACGAGAGAAGCCGGATACTCCGTATCGGATGATGTGGCTGTTTGTGGTTTGCTGAGAGATATGAACTTGTTAGTTATGACAAACGTCTCTGATCTGACATCAGATGTGACGGGACAATTAATATAGATACAAATGTATATGCTGGTTCAGACGGTTACATTAAATAGTGGTTGTTGTGATTGTTTACTGCATTGAAATGTGCCTGACACTCTGGATACCTGCCTGTGAGGTTTGGTGACGTGTGCGCCTGTCAGCCAAATTACCACTGCCCGGGGTGCGCCTCGTCTGTGCCGAGAATAGACCAGGTTGGAGCTGGCGGGCTTTCAGCGCACCTTCCACGTGGTTTTTTGGCACCAAATTGTCACTGCGCCAAGCTGAATCTGTGGACACCTCCCCCTGGTGCGCCGTCACACCCATCTCAGCGCAGCCAGTCTACCAAATTGCCAAATTGGCTGCGCACGGCAGTGCGCCCGACGAAATTACCACTGCGCGGGGTGCGCCACCCTGCACCACCCTGAGTTGCACCAGGAAATTAGAGCCCAATATGTTCATTTTCAATGAGTACCTAAGTATGTTAAAAATTCCTGATGTTCAAAACACTTTATAGTTTCCATTTTAGTAATTACCCCTTGTATTCTTAATTTGAGATGACCTGTTTAAACTCCTGTCACTCTAACGCCCCCTGTTTTGATTGGTTGGTCAGTGTACTCTCTGGTGATTGGTCAATTCAAGGTGGCTGCAACAACTTTCTATTCATTAAACCGTTAATTCCCTGTCTGCCACTCTGAGCAAATAAGCTTAAACTGATGAAACACAAATAACATGACACTGGTCAATTTGATTAACATATAATTATTAAAACCAACTAACTAACAAACAAACCAAAGATTAGAGGTGCTCCAAGAGCACGACCCCCACCAAGGCATTCCTGTCATTGTTCGCCGAGTTGTTATTGAAAATGTGGGAAACTGCCCTGTCGCGCAATGTTAACAAGTCCTTTAGAAAAAATTATGGTTCTGCATATGGATTCAGATCACCAGCAAAATGTAGTCACATCTCCCCTGTGCTATGGTCAACATTACCATAAAATGTTATCATAATCCATTGAGGACTTTTTGAATTATTAGCAAAAATGTGGGAAACTACTTATCTCAAAGTGTTTGGATCCTTTCAAAAAATTTCAGGCTCTGGATCTGAAACACCACCAACATAAATCACCTCTTTTTTATGCAAAAAAAAAAAGACTTTCCTGTAAAATGTTATCAGCATCATTTGAGCACGTTTGAGTTATTGGCAAACATGTTGAGAACTGCCCGATCTTGCGATCTTAATAAATCCTTTTAAAAATTGGTGGATCTACATTGTATATGGATCACCACCAGAATCTATTTACTTCATCCTAGTACCATGACCAACATTTCCTGAAACTGTCATCCAGAATTGTGAGAAACTTTTTCAGTTATCTTAAGGGATGTGAATTGATGAGATTTTATTGATACCAAAGCTATAAGCGATTCTGCTTATTGGTCCCATTCTTTAATGATTAATTTATCGACTCCTGCTGATTTTCTGTGGAGACAAAATCGGGCCTGCACAAGTTTTTGAGTGCCATTCGTGTCAAACACGTCACCCCTGATATTAAATGCTGTGCTAGGCATTTATATGCTTCTAAAAGTTGCTGGTGTTACCACTTACTGAAAATCGCATCCTTCTGTTAAAAAAATAAGACCCAGTTTTTATTACTTCTGCCCCCTGTGTCTGTCACAGATTTTGACTTTTCTGTTGTCATTCTTGCTGACTGCCTCTGATGAAAGTGTGATGTCCTTGTGTTGCAAAGCAAGCTGAACAAGTTGAAAGGATTGATAAGGGAATCGTGAAACAATAAAACGAATGATATTGATTCCTTGAGGGAGCTGTTATCGTGTCTCAACTGGAATGGGTTCTGGATTCCCATCCCAAGTTGTCTTGCTCATGGACAGATGGATAAATGTATACTTGCTGGCAAAAATGTACCATAGAAACTTTAGTCAAATCCAGTATATGCTTGGGGGAAAGGGCCTAGTATTGGACTTATTGTGGGCCTCTAAATTACTCAAAGCGCCTCTGAGTACAAACTGTTGTCTGAATAATAAGAAATGTCTCATAATCAGCAGTATCGAGGCAGAGATTTGTTTGACAGTGTTTTCCCCGGAGATGAACAGATCCTCCTTCACTTTAAAACGATCTGTTCCTTTCTCTCATTTTTTCCACTTCTTAGAACATTACGCTGTTGCTCCCTAATCCCCATTTGTAATTAAATGTGTGTTTCAGAGCTGCGCTGGGTTATGTAAACCCTGACTGTCTTTGTGGCACACCATGCATTATGTGAAGGATGGGAATGTGCTGCATCCATCTTCCTCTCTTCATCTGCCTTTCTGTGTGTCTTCTGTCTCATTGTATTGTTTTTTTTTCTTTTCTTCCTTTCACTCCAACACACATGCTGACTCTACCTCGTCCCTCTGTGTGGTTTTTCTAACTCGCTCTCTCCATCTCACCCACATTCAAGGGAGCGATAGAGAGAGAATACTTAGAGGAAATCAAGCCTTCAGTGCTCGGCCATCTGAGAAATTGACAAGTCTCCAAACCTCTGAAAGCAGGGAGGAGCTTTCCCAGAGAGACTAACTGATTCCTGGGTTTAAAAAAAAAGAGAGCAAGAGAAAGAAATGGAATAATCCTGCACTGAGGTTCTACATTCAAGTCTGTGTGGTCTGTAGAATATCTGTGAGTGCAGGCTGCATAGAATGGCATGAATGTGCATTTTCTCATGGTGTTATTGTGCAGTCAAAACCCCTGGTTCTATAGTCATACAGTATTATGTTCAAGGACTCTACCATGTTCAGTATTGCAGTTTTGTCCCACAGAAAGATGACATTTTTAGAGATGATGCCTGATGTAAGGGGTCATAAACATTATATTATATTGCTATATTATACTTTAAGCTTCATTTATTCTAGTTGCTCTAGTCCAGTTTCTCTTCCAGTCAAATGCAGATGTGTCCTTGGGCAAGACAGTTCCCCCAAGTTCTTGCACTGCTGTGTTAGAGGTGATATGGCTCCTGCATAGGTTCAAGGTCCACAATGCCAAATTTTAACTGGACTAATAAAGAACATAGATAGATAGATAGATAGATAGATAGATAGATAGATAGATAGATAGATAGATAGATAGATAGAAGAAAATCCATCCTGAAAGAAGCAAAAGTGTCTTTTACATAGAGAAATGGTGCTGATTGGGCAGTGCTTCTGCAGACCAAACTCCATCATTTCAGCTTGAAGCTTCTCAAAAAAAAGTTGACAAATGGGCCTATGGGTTTGTCATGGACAAGGAGTGAGGCAGCTGCTTTGCACATAATATCTTTGTTTATTTTGTCTTTTGCGGTGTGCAGTCCAAAGTGCTTCCATGCGGCACTCTTCAAATGTTTTTATTGTTCATTTAAAGTGGTTGTCTCCCCTCGATTATTCTTCTTTATTATTTTGGTCAAGAGAAAAATGGGTGGTCAGGTTTCACTGGTAGTGCCCTCTGTTGGGCAGCTCACTGCTCCAGACGCCCTAATGTGCTGTATTCCCAATTTAATGTTCATTTACAGTTTGAGAATGGATTTTTACCCCCATGTTTGAACAGATATGCCTAAATATTGAGTATAAGGTGACAGACCTACTGAATCTGAACACTGATGCACCTTAAGTACAAATAGAGGAAATAAAAAACTCAGTCAGGCATTGCTGCATAAATGCAATATTAACTTACAGTTTCTTACACCATTTGAGAACCACTGGTGGTTCTCAAATTGCGCATTCGATTCCTTTTGTTGATTTATCAAATTAACACAATGTATTTTGTTATCACAACATTTACACAGTGATTGCACATTCTATGTTCTTCTCATATGTAGGCATGAACTCTAATCCAGCATCAAACATGGTTGTTCTTGCTGTAATGATAATTTATGATTGTATAAGTTCCAATGCCTCATTGAGACTTTCCTCGAGGCACACCACACACCAGTACCGCTGCTGTGGACCTCCTCTGTCCCGTCAGCGATAATCATACTTTGTAGATTCGTTTGCACTGACTGCCTCTCATGAGAGTGTTATTCAATATCTTGCAAGGCACATTGAGCTAAGTGGAAGGCATTGATAAGGGATTTAAGCATAAAGACAAATTATGTTGATGCCTCATTCTAGTTGGAATGGAATATTGACTGGAGCTGAATCTGGATCATCTATAATGTGTAAAGATTGTGTTTATATTTGCCTTACCCATAGGTTGTTATCTCACCTACTGCTCATAAGATGCCTCTCGTCTCTTGTTTTTGCCTTAGTGTCTCTTACTCTTTACTTTTTAATGTTTTCTCATTCTGTTGTTTTCTTTTGTCACACCCATTTGGCATCAACCTCTCTTGTTTCCTTCCATCTCTTTCTTCCTTTTCCACCCTACTTATCCCCACCCTCTTCATCTCCTAACAAGTCAAATGAGAAGCTGGTGTCAACAGCAGCTGGCTCTCTTTGACTCTGCTGCCCCCTAATGGTTAGCTGAATTATGACTGGGCATATATGGAAGCATGTGTGCAGAGAATATACATTTCCTTCTCTGTCTGATTGAGAGTTTCCTCTTCAAAAATGAGAGTCAAGGATGGTGCTGGATTTGTTGAAAGCTTACAGGGTAAAGCTTTTAACTGCTAAACAAACACCAATGCTTCTTTTGCCAATGAATACATATGCTGTGTTTGACTGAGCTTACAGAAGAGGTTGTCCTTGCTCAGGATTTTGGTAACAGTAGCTACTGTACTTTCAATTTGCATATTCAGTGGTAGAGTCACAGCGCAGGAGGTACATCTCAGTGAGCCAGATGTGGAGGAGTTCTACAGCAGTACAAGGCTGTTTCATTTGTTCAACATGTTGCTCGAGTTGCTGGAAATGAGACAGATCAAAGATTCCAGCTACAAGGACTCTGAATAGTAAACCCACAGGAAAACAGCCGGCACTTCCCCCACACTGTCTCTGCAACTCCACATATACTTCACATCTTAGAAGTTGAGAGGAAATGTATGCATACATCAAGTCAGTCCTTACCATCAGTGTGTCTGGGTGTTTCTTTAATCATGAGAACATTTAAAGTTGTCCCTGATTTTTCTCTATTCCCAAGAGCACTTCAACGTAGGTCTAAGGGGTTACTAGGCCAAGGAACAAAATGTTTACTTCATTTCCATTGCCAGCCTCTTACTAATTTAATGGAACAGGGGGAAATTTTAAGCAGTTTAATTACCAATGCAAGACCTACCCACTACCATAGCAAATAAATGATAGATTGTTCCTTGAATTTCTGACCCTCGTGTGATCTTAACCGCTTTGACACATGCCCCATTCCTTTTAAAATTCCACATTTAAAGATGAGCTTCATATATTTAAAAGGGCCACATTATTCACCCAAACTTCAGCACTGTCTGATGCCAACAGGTCATTTGGCATTTCCACCTTGATTCCGTAATGTAGAGCAGGAGGCAGGGGAGCAGCTACCACCTGTGATTGTAAATAAAATTCGATATAGCCCATATTAGAAAATGAAGTTTGTGCTTAACTGTTTTGAACTTCTTAGTCACAGCACTTCGTTTCAATTGAGGAACAGCATGAACAGTAAGCAAATTTACTGTGCAACCAAGTGACAACAAAAACTAAATGCAATCAGTGATCCAATCATTCTTGAAGCACCAACAGTGCTACAAAATTTGTCAGCTTTACACGGTTTGTTCTTGATTTGTGTGTGACTGTGGGAATGTGTCAGTGTTGCCCACTTCTTCTGCAGAGTGTGTAATTCACTTCTTAATTAGGAACAGATCCAGTGGCACCCAGTACCGAACATGCCCTCTGAAATCATATTGATTGCCCCTAAATTCTTTAATGATTTGCTTTTTGCCTTGCTAAGCCACGGTTTATTATTAACTTATTTATTTAAACCTCATTTAACCAGGAAAGCCTCATTGAGATAAAGAATCTCATTTACAAGAGCTTCCTGGCCAAGACAGTAAGCAGAACAAGACACAGAAATAAAACAAACACAGACAAACACATATGCACAACTCAGAGTCACAGAGCAGAAAGTCAAAGGTCAAGCATCTACGAGGTGAAGCATCTTCAGGAAGCCTTTAAAAAGATTAATGTAGACCAACACTTTCAGACCCAATTTTTCCTGCAGCAGATTCCAGTCTGAAGGAGAAGTATATCTAAAACTTCTTTTACCCATCAAGATGAACTTTGTGGACAGATAGTAAGGATAAAACTTGTGATTACAAGACATTATAAACTTTATGAACTTTATCCCAACTTAAAGTTGAGATGTGTCAAAGGTGTATCAATCAACCAAAGGTGGCCGGCCATCCTTATATTATATTGACCCTTGATGAAGAAAGTTTGAACACCCCTCATGTAGATTGTCAACATTTCAGTCTATGAAAAACAGCGTTACTCTCATTAGCATTGTTTTGATTCTGTTACATATACAGCTCAGCAATGCTCATGAAGTCTCTGTCTCTGTGAATTACATTTTGATGAATAGTAAGCTCTTTAACTCATAAAATCTAAATAAATCATTCTAAAGATGTTTTTCAGACCGTAATGGGTAAGACATTTAGCAGCAAAAGTCATTGGGCGAATGCTTACTTTTGTTTTGAAGAGAAGACACAAAAATCAGCAAAGTAAAATTGTAAAATAATTTTTAACTGGCAGTCACATCACACAGTACTATCAGACGATGACAATAGTATTCAGCTGGCTGTTTCCAGAACAGTGGGTGCTTCTGAATAGCTTTCAAAGTAAGACACTGTACTTGCTGCCATGCTTGTTTTGTTGATACGTCGTCTTGCTGAAGCTTCACCTGCACAGGTTGTCAGAAGCTTGAAGAAAAAGCAGTTGGGTGTCTTGAAATAGGGGTAAGAGCTTATTGTCTCACAAACTGGATTATAATGTTAACATGACCATGACCACTTAAAAACCTAATTCACTGATACCCAAGTATATGTTAATCACCGATGGTTAGACAAGAGATTGAAATATAGATGGAGATATTGATTGAAGACGAGTTTTAAAAGGCAAAAAATACAAACAAACAAAAAATTCCCATGAGGCCCTTTTTTAATTACATGAATTCAAAATAGACGTCAGACCAAGGATTAATCAAATGCCATCCAAAAGGCCACATTTACCCAAAAGCAATCCATTTAAGACCAAATGTTTTTTGTTTCCTTTACAACTAAACTGTTCTGTCTTCAGTCCACATTTTAATGAGAACAAATGTATAGACACATCTGCAGAAAAGAAGACAGGGTTGTACATAATATGCCAAGCCACTGATTGACACTGTGATGTCTTAATAATATAAGAAACACTTGTGGAAATAGCCTTTTTTTTAACAAAGAAGTAAGTTGTATAATATCAAAATGGCGAAAATATGAATATTTTGTGTGGCACTCTGGAACCTGATTTCTAACAGTCTATTTTCAGACATGCTAAATGTTGCTGTTGTGTAAACAAATGGTCAAAATGCAACACAAGTTTATTCTGTGCAGAGGACATCCAGCAGTAAGAGGTTAAGTGTAAATACTGCAGGAAGGCTGTTTCAACTACTGTAGGTAACACCACCAATTTGTTCCAGCATATCATAAAATAATCGTTCATTAATCATAATCGAGGTAGGAGCTTCCATTAATCATGATACTGAGATTAAGTAATATCGCCCAGCCCTGTGTCAGTGTCATTATTGATTTTGATTATCAATCCAATTTTTCATTGATCCCCTCCTGATTCTGTTTCTCCTCTGTGTGGAAAAAAGCAGGCCTACATAGTTTTTTATGGTGAACAACATCAACCACAAGGCATTGTTCTATAGAGAAATGGTTCAGCAATGCTTTAAATGCTTTAAATCACACAGATGCAGATGCCAAACACTGCGCAGTCAGTGTTCGTGTCATATTAAGCCAAACTTTTGAATGCTGCTGATTTCTGTCTTCAGTGATTTCTTTTTGACTGCTTTGTTGTTGTTCATGCTGACTGCCTCTGATCACAGCAAGTCTTGCTTGACTTGTAAGAATCCAGAACAAAGTGGAAGGCCTTAAACTGTTGGACAAAAAACTAAATTAAATTGAATCCTTTAGCTTTTTGTGTCTTACCCTCAATTTGACTTGGGTTTCAGTCACAGGTCTATTCCCTGTGTGTGAGAGCGTAAAGCAGGGCACACACTGCACGATATTCAGCCTGAGTTTTGGTTTGGATGATGCTTTCGACCAAAGTCAGCCAAGGCCCTATTATCTGGTGGTCTTAAAGATTATCTTACCTGATTATCCTGTGGTGTGAGGTGTGTTAAGTGTCATTTTATCCTCTCCAAAAGAAATTGGGCTCACCTTGACTTGAGCTTGTTAATATTAAATGTGTCCAATATTTAAGATGAGCAATCCTTTTATGTGTGCAGTGCACCAAGGACTGCTGAGCATGTCTTCTAATCAGGGATCAAGCTGGAGCAGGAGGCTAACATAGCAATGATAACGATATGATAGGAAAAGTGAAGTATAAAGTTAGACGGACATCAGGAAATGAAGCACCAACTTGTTGATAAGTGACAAAAACATTAGCATAAATATAGTAAAAATTATACTATATGAAAAAAATAATAAGAACAGGATATACACAGATATCATAACTGCCAAGGATGTCATAGGAAGCTAACCAGTAGTCCAATTTAGCTGAGCAATTCCTCCTGACATTGCCCGCCACGTTTGTATACCTTTATGTCATGTTTGATCATGTGAAATTACATTCTGCGAGAGTAAAGACTCTGGTTGTCGGTAAATTGATCAGTTGATGTGTAGTTTGCTATCTCTCGTTGTGGCACAACATAAGTTTGTCATGTTTGTCTTCATGTGTTTGGTCTCTCACAGTTTCTTATTCAAAAAAATCTTACTGTGTGTGCCAGGTATAAGGTGTTTTATACGAGATAAATTGATATTACAGTGGTATTCTATCACGTGAAACAAACTTGAAAACATCTACACAAAGGATGAGGCCAAAATCCAATACCATGCACCTTGTTTTTGGATGACTTGCTTTTGTGTAATCTGGACCAAAGAGAAAAATCCTCCTAAATCCTTCTGCAGATGCAAATGATAAGAATTTGGCAAATTGTTGATATAGAAATGGCTGCTTTCCTTCAAGTCAAGGCTTAAAAATTTGTGTTTACAAATTAATGGTCATGATTTCCCCCCCATTATCCCTTTTTCTGCATTAAGTCCTCCTTTTGACTCTACACCACATTCTATAAATGAAACTTGGGATGACCATTGCCCTTTTTTGATCTAAATTCTTAAGAAGTGTTGTGTTATGTTTTTGCAAGAACAGGGAGAGAACACAGTCTTAAAAGGGTGCTTTCATACTTTCACCAAGATGCCTCATTTATTCCTCCTTTTTGACTAATTGAGCCTAATCCCTACTTAAATGCTTTTAGTGTGCTCCTTAGCAACACCTCACTGACCTTTCATTTGGAATTTAAAAGCAAAATTACATTTAAACAAGATATTAACCCTGAGTTTAAATGTTTTATTTTTCACCTTTGCCCATACAGAATGTGTTCACAGTAATGAATAAGGTCAATACGCAGGATTTAAGGCTTTCTAAATTGGTCTGCAAGGGTTTTGTTGTTGCTTGCTCATGTTTTATTTTCCCACTAAGCAGCACTTTTAGCCTCATAAATCAACACAAACTGCAATTAATCAAATCTTTAATATCCTTCAGGTTAAAGCAGCAGCCTGGCTTTGAATAATCCACCTCAGATAGTGAGGGAGACGGCAGCAGAAAAATGTCATTGTGTGAGTTTTTACCAGCTAAGGGGTTGAGCAAACAGCACAGTGGGAATGACTCAGACGCTGCATTGTCCCTGACCCAGAATGCAGCAGGAATAAACAGTACAGTACAATGTCCATAACAAAATCATACTTGAATTTAATGTGCAGAGGCCTGTTTCAGATGCTGATTATATCTGTCACATGTTGATAAAGCTCTGCGGATTTACCTTATCCGTGTGTAAAGCCTATTCAATATGTCTGATGCACAAAACCGCTTACTGTTTCATATTGATGCTACATCACCCTCATGCTTTTTGATATCCTGATAAATTCATCTGGGTCTGCTTGTGTTGAGCACGACAGAATATTTGATAATCCCTGTGAGTGTACTGACCTCCTGAGTTCTTTTGTCTGAAGAGGGAACGTCATTCTTAGAGGGGCTTAGAGGTTTTATTTCCAAAATATGGATTAAGACAAAGCATTGTTTTCATTGCTCCACACATCTGTGTCCATTACAGGAAAATTAAAATGGCAGGAAAGGAAAGATTAACAGCGTATGAAATATAATTACAAATATTTTTGATCAAATAATGAAACAATATCTAATCTTTTTTATCAACTGATGTCTTAAATTAACCCCTTAAAGCCTGTTGTATCATATTTGATACATACCTTTATGATACTTCCATCTAATCAATATGATCAACAGATAACTAAAAAGAATCTGAATACAATCAGATAAATGATAAAAATGTCCTCAAGTGGATTATCAGTTGCCAAAAACACCTAATGTATTAAATGAGATACAAAAAATATAAATGTTATATTTTATGGACATTTTTATTTTTTTGGATTTATACTATTTATGTCACTGTAGGATCTTAAACTGAACTTTTTACTCTGACATCTAAATTTGTAAGTGACACTATTAGAGTCAATCATGTTCCTCCCATTGCTGGACAAATACCAACATATTTTTCTCTTTTTTATGTATATGTACTCGAAACAAATACACTATCTTTATGTTTGTTATCTTTGATACAATGCAGCATAGATTCATGCTTCCATCATGTTCCACCCATTTCAGATGCTTGAATGTTCCAGCATAAATGTAGACTCATCAGACCAGACAGCATTCTTTAAACCCCCTGTTGTCCAATTTTGGTGAGCCTGTGCAGGTTGTAGCCTTAGTTTCTTGTTCAAGCTGATGGGAGTGGCCCCTTGTGTGGTTTGCTGGTTTGGAATGTTCAGAAATTCTTCTTCATCTCTTGGATGTGTCAAGTGGTTACTCGATATTTTGTCGCCTTTCAATGATCTTTATCCACTCTGTCCGATTTCATCTGACTTCTGACATCAACAAGGCCTGATAACAGCTGCTTATTGGGTATTTTCTCTTTTTCTATCCTTTCTCTTTAAACCCAAAGATGGTTGTGCACTATACTCATAGGAGATAGGCAATTTCGGAAACATTTAGACCAGCTTGTCTGGTACTAACAACCCTGCCACATTTAAATTCATAAATCATCTTACTTCCCTATTCTGGTGCTTGGTTTGAACTTAAGTCATCTTGAAAATGTCTCTCTCCAATGATAGGGCCAATGCAGATAATGATGTTTGAAATAATTTTAGCTGATGTCAATGCTTATACTGATGTTTCTCACATTACCTCTTTCAGCCTAAATCTCCCACAGCTGCAATATTTCCTTCCGTCTAATCATGAAAACAGATCAGTTTGTACTAAAAGTGAATTTTACCACCTTAAAAAAAGGAATATTTTTTTATATCAGCTCTTAGGTCTGTCAGATGACAGCATGAAATCAGAATGACACAGTGTATAACTAGACCTCCACCAAGGCAGCTCACATGTTACATCTATAAGTAATAGTTCCATGATAAAGTTACCATCATAATATGATTCCTTTACCCTGAAAACCCACACCTAGCAGTCGGAATCATGTTGATGTCATTATTAGTTAACCAGCTGTTGAGCAAAAACAATCTTTCGCAAATGACGGTTATCTGGATCACCACCAAAATCTAATAATTTTTAAGTTGGGCCATTACCAACTTCTTAAAATTTCAGCGAAATCTGACGTTTTTGTGTAATCTTGCTAACAAACAGTCAAACAAACAGACAAACATACGCCGGCAAAAACGTAACCTCGTTGGCGGAGGTAAATATCTTAACACTGATATCTGTTCACCCAACTCTAATTAGCTGGGGGCCAATAAGAGCCAATATTGGATGTCTATCTGTCTATGTATGTATCTATCTATCTACCTATCTATCTATCTATCCATCTATCTATCTATCTAGCTATGTATTTTTACCACATAAAGGTTTTTGGCCTTTGATCCTTAATTATTTTTTTAAAAGAAACATATCCTGCCAGCAGTTGCCAATAAAAGTAACATTAAAATAACTTAATACACATCAGCAGTAGGTTAAGTAATCCTTGACTCAGTAGTCCTTCAATGGGCCTCTGAACCCCTGAGTGATTTACTAAGGTCATGTTGTGTTTTGGGAGCATACAAATAATGGCTCTAAAACTATCTCTCTAACACTGTTAGTGATGTTGAAAGAGTAAATGATATTAGGAATGATGGGAATTGAAGTCCCCTGGCCTCAGAAAAATTCACCTCTTACTGTAACTACAAATTAAGAACCGCACAATCACAACACCATTAGACTCAAATAAATAAATAAAGAGATGATTTCTAATACTTGCTAATGTACAAAATGTTATATTAGATTATGTCTCCCTGTATTTAAACATATTGCTCTGTACCTTATTTAAGTGGATTTCTATCACATGAGGTTAGAAATATTCGACTCGAGGATGCCTTTAGATGTACAGTGTGGCTTATTGGGATATTTTTGGTCTTTGTAACGTTTTGTTTTTTAGCAGCACTTAATTTGAGTGTATATATGTGTGTGTGTGTGCCTGCGTGTCTCCAGAGTGAATCACGTGGCGAGGATTACTTTGGATAACGTCCACAGCCAAGAGCCTCTTCTGTCGAGTGCAGGCATTTCCTACCGCCTCAGTGTGGATAGTACACTAACTCTTTTCACGCTAACACACACACACACTCAAAAAAAGAGGGAGAGAAGATACACTCAGTGCCTGTGAGATTCTTTATCGATGTCCTTATCCTTGCTGTCAGGCTCAGGATGTGATTTTTGATCTTTAAAGATTGTTGACAGCCAACACTGCTGTTGTGTGTGTGTATGTGAGTGACGACTTGACAGGCATTCACATGAAACACAGCGCTGACAGTCAAGGCCCGTGTTGGTTTGTTTATCAAAACAAAGACTTGTCATTCTGTTCGGGGAAATAAAAGATTAGATAATCCTACACAGTTACAGCCAAGGCGAGTAACTAATGGGAGCACAGCAAGCGATAAAAAACAGAGAAGAAAGAAAACAGATTTTGGGAGTTTGAAAAGGACTGAAGTGTGTGAGTGTGTGTTTGTGTGTGTTCGCGTGCCGAAAAGATGTGACTAGCTGCCCCCTCTAAACCCTGAATATTTGTGAAGACTCTCACTTAATAGCTTCCCTCCTCCTCCATCTTCTGCTTCAATTGGACTGCTAATTATGTAAAGTGTGAGGCTTGCTGGCAAACACACACACACACAAACACACAAACACATGCAGATTGACAAGTAGCAGCTTATATTACCATATGAAATGACATGCTCATTGCTGCTCATATCTCTCTTATGAAATGCCAGAGCAGGATTTACTGTAGGTGCAGAGATATCATGCTGTGTAAAATATAAGTCCAAGTACATACACACACCTGCACCCACACAGTGCTGAAATTACTGCAATCACCTGCAGTTCCTTTTGAAGACTTATTATTAGCTTTTACATCAGGGTTGAATGACTGCAATCAAAGCAGCTGTCTTCACTTTCGTGAGAACCAGATGTTAAATTCTTGAAATGTAGGGATATTTGTCTAAACTTTCCATCATTTCATGACACAAATTAACTTGCATTGTGTAACATTTACAGAAAGGCCCATCAAGACACCCACAAAAACAGTTTAAATAAGAGCATAGCAAAAAGGCAGCTGATGTGCTATTGCGCTCTGTATGTACCTTGCATTGCCTTGCATTAACAACGGTGGTGGGTATTTAGACACCAAGTTAACTGTAGTTCAGTAGATGCAATTAAATATGTCATAACAATGTTGCCATGTTACAACTTCATGCAGCAGATGCTTTTTGTCCAAGGTGATGTACATCTGAGAGCAGTTTTATCGGATCTTAACCACATTTCTTTATTAAGTGAAAAACAAATACCGTAATTTCTCAATTTTAACACGCACTCGATTATAACATGCACCCCATATTGTTACGATTTTTGCCTGAAATTTTTATTTTATTTTTTTATTTAACCTTTATTTAACCAGATAAAAGACCCATTGAGATCAAGATCTCTTTCACAAGGGTGACCTGGTCAAGAGGTCAGCAGCACACGTCATGAAAAAAACATATTAAATGTTGATAATATACAATAAATTAGAATAAACATATTTTGTGAGTGCAAGATTTTGCGATAAAAACATTGTACTCGAATATAACAGGCACCCAAATTTTGCCTATTTCTTACTCTCTCAGACAACCCAAAAATTACCTTATACGAAGTTTTAATCAATGAAATTTCCTGATTTTCACAACAAATACCGCTACACGATTTTTTCTCCCAAACAGACACGGAAACACCTTTTGCTTCACACATGAGCAATTACTCGTGCATGCTCAGTCGTAGTGTACAGACCAATCAGAGAGCAGCTATCCACATGCTACATGTCTTCGACCAATCACAGCGCAGCTATTTTGTGTCCCCTTGCTCACAAGATGGCAGCGCTCTGTGTTTGCCAGTGAGTGGTAGCACTTGAGAATTAAACGATGATTACACAAAGTTAAACTAACTAAGACCTAAAATATTTGACTAAAACAGTTTAACAGTCAGTTTAAAAAGAATTATGCAAGTTTGGCGGGAATGTTGTAATGAGCAAGAGAATATTTTGGCTTTTTGTATCAGATGTGTTGCAATCACGATGTTGGCAAGACAAAATATTTTAAGTATTTTGCTTGGACTCGTGTATAATACACACCTGAAAAATTAGAGGTTATTTAAAGGCAAAAAAGTGTGCGTTAAAATCGAGAAATTACGGTAACAACACAACAAACTTCTCTATTGTAAGGATATTTTCGCTCAACTTCCGACATGTTTTGATTAAGGTTTTTTTTACAAATTGGGTTATGTTCCATCCTTTACACAACTGCAGTGGTGCCTGCCTAGTAAATTATCTGATTGGTCCAATTACCTTCCGGATATGGTTTTTAAAGGGTCTGCCAAATCCCAAACACTTTCTATGGGCTCTTGCCCAGATGGACTAGTGATATATATTGAACAGTCCATCTAGCGTGTCAGGTTAATAGCTGACCAGACAGATTCTGGTAAACTTGGAGGCAAATCAGACCCCATGTTTTCAAACGAACCAGAGGACACCGGAGTTTGTTTAAGTATTCATACCTGCCCAATTTAACAGACTATTCAACGTCAGGAGCCAGCATTTGTTCAGTCAGAACTCAACACTTTAGGTGTAAAAGCGACCTTAGACTAGTCAATAAAAATCCTCATTCAACCAGATTTAAAAATAATTCTAAAGGAATATTACCAGTATAAATCAAAACCAAAAACTAACATCCAAGACCCTGATTTTGATCAAAACATCAGTTGATACAAAGATGGATCAATTCTCTTGTCTGGTGGGAGCAACAAGAAAAACTGTCAAGGCTACCAGAATTAAAACCGTACAAAGGTAATACAGACAGGAATTAGTGTTTGTTTGTCTGCTTGTTTTCCTCCAGCAATCATAAGGTGGCTGATAAAACTAGAGTTATTTTTTACATTTATAGCTAACAGTGTCGGTGTATTTTTGAGCATTTTTGTAATAAATGTTTTTGAAAAAATCTGAATCCAGTAATTACAGTGGCTGAAAAATAAACACATTTTTCCTTTTGATGCCTCTCCATCACTACTTTCCTTTTTAGTCTCTTAATGATTTCTTGGAGAACTATCTAAACTCTGAGGCAGCCAAGTTTAGTTCTTCCTGTCACTCACTTCTGGTCATTTTTCTTCAGAACAGAATTTGTCTCTCTGTTTTCTTTTCTTGAACCATCCCTCAGTGGTTTAAAAAAAGAAAAAAAGCAGGTGAACATCCCCAAATTGAAGTCAGTCTTTTTTCTTGATTTGCTTTCCTGTCACTCAGAACAGAGAGAGATATGCGATGGGACCAAAATACACTGATCTGCAGTCAACCTAAGACTCTCTCCTTTATCTCAGGCAATAAAAAGTCGTTTTTAGAAACCACAGCAGGCCCCGGCTAAGATTGATCGATGGCTGTCACACATGATGGAGACTATTTTGCCCCCAAACAGCGGCTGTAAAACCACAACAGAACCCTAAAATTGGATCTAACAATATGTTTTTGCTTGCTTGAAAAGCCACAGCACTGCATTGACCCTGAAGCAGTCAGCCATATTGACAAACTGGTAAAAGGGTTGTGTATTCAGCCTGTTAGGAGAGGTTGAGGGTGTTTTTTCAAAAAGGCTTTAGAGGGACAAGGGAGATCAGTCTTATAAAGGACTAACACATTGTTTGTGCATGATTTGGACTGCTTGGCCAGAGATGTGTGTTTAATCTTCTCACTAGACAAACTAAAGTAAGCTAGATCCAACTGTGATAGCTGTTGAACATATTTGATAATTTTTAAGTTTATTTGTAATAGTTCATGAACTGTGCCTCAATTTGCTCCTTGAAGGAGAAGGGGAATTAGAAATGACAAACTGACAGTCACTCACTTTCTCACTGATTAACCATGTTGTATGTCATAGTTTGTTAAATGGATGCTGACTCATATATATTCCCATTTGCAGGCTAACATACTTAGCAATTTAATTTACTTTAACTAAATAAACTTCCTTTTTTACAACAATGACATGTTTAATGGACAATTTTGTTGACAATTTTAAGTTGAATATTTTGGCCTGTTACATTTCCATTGCCTTCTTTTACTATCTAGTGATGGTTTTCAAACAACTGTCTCTTACATTTTCCACACTTTCCTTAACTGGTCCCTGACTGGAACATTCTGGGACCTGTCCACCATCATGACTATAAGGGGATTTGCTACAATGACATGGCAAACACAAAGTGCCTGGTTAATGCTTACGCTACTCCAATAGGGGAAAAGGTTGAAGCCCACTGGATGTGTTCTTGTGACGGAAGTGCAAACTCAATTACTTGAATAGGCGTGTTTATGTTTGAATTTAGGCATACCCCCAGAAAGGTTGGGAGGGACCCTCAGTGGCTGTAAGTTGGCTGGAACTTGGTAGGCATTCAGCAGGAAGGGGGGAATTGGCGTGGCTACATCTGGATGCTACAGCTATTTTCTAGCAGTAGCTCAGCAGTACAAGGTGGCACTTAGTTTTAAATGGAATGTACAATATTTTAAGATGAGCTAAAAGTTACAAAAACACTTTGATTTTTAAAAAAATTATTCTTATAGTCCCAAATTTTACTCCTTTTTTTCTCCATCTTTTTCTATAATGTTTTTTCTGTAGCTGCGCAGACATGCTGAGACTTGGTCTATGTCCTGGAGCCAGCCGTGGGCTCAACAAACACATAGCTCACAGAGTGCCTTCAATCTGAGGTGGCGTAACCCCTAATGACTCCATATGGGGTAGAGTGATTTCTAACAGACTGTTTGAGCACACATTTTCTGAAAGGTAGAGCAAGCAGCAGAGAGAGGAGGAATATTTATAATGTTGGAGGGGTTTGTAAATTGATTATGGACTTGGTCATTTGTCCCCTAGTAGGCACCAGATGTTCATCTGTTTGTTTCTCTCTGTTACATTTTTTGGTTACCTACACCTAGGAGGTTGTATTTTTGGTTATGAACAGATTTTGACAAAGATTTCAGGAAATAGTGTTCATGGCCCAAGGGACTTGTGATAAGCATTGAGTGGTGAACTGAACCCAGATGCAGATCCAGGGAATTTTCAAGGATTTGTCAACAATGTGAGATTGGGCCATTTTCCACATTTTCAACAATGACTTGCCTGACAACATTGGAAATGCCTTGCTGGAGGTTTGTGCTCTTGGAGCAATTCTATTTTTTTCTGTCGTGGTGACAGTTCATCAGTGTTGTAGGGACCCTGCTGTATGTAAATAAGAAACTGTTTTTGATGTATGTTGTATTGTGGGTTTTTTCTATGGACGATTTCCAAAAAATTTTCTTTTTAGTGGGAAAACAATATGTTGCCCTGCTTAACGAGTTGTAATACATTGTGATATATTCTTGTCACCCCTGCATTATGGTATGTATCATATCGCCAGATTCTTGTCAATACACAGATGTTCAAAGATGGTGAATTTGTGTACAAGCATATCCACTGTCTGCATTGCCTCAGAATTGTTCCCTCATACTAATCTTTTCTTTATCCTTCATCATTTAAATATTGTTATCAAACAACATTTAGGTGCTATACAGCCTCTATTTGGCAGGTATCATTTTAAGTTTAGTTGCTGGGAAAAATGAAAGAAACATTGAACAGGACATGTTTGATTTTTTTAAATTAATGACTATTTAAATATTCTAAAACCATGTCTCATCCCTAGTTACCAGTATCATGTGCCTCTCAAAATGCTTAAATAACATTTGTTATCATGCTTCTCAGAACTTTTTGTTCTGGCATGGTAAACAATTCCCACATCACTGACATTGACAGTTGAGTGTGACAGCTCTTCCATCAATCAGAAGATTGAGGGTTCGAGTCCAGCTCAGGCTGTCACATTGCTTAGTATCCTTGGGCAGGCAATAAGCCCCAAGTTACTGCCATGGCTGCATCAGTGGCTTATAAATGGGTATGAGCAGGGGTGGGGGTGTAAGTGAATTCTGGTGGACAACTTACTCCGAACCATCAGTGTGTGGAGGTGAGTGTGAATGAGCGTGAACTGGTAGGTGTGACCTGCAGTGAAAGAGCACTTTGACAGCAGCACACTATACTGTCAGTATGTACTGATTCTGCCAAAGTGGAGTATGCAGTATGGAAACATTTGCAAAATTTGCAATATGCCAAAAATACCCTGACATGATTCTACTTCAGAAAAATTTGCAGTTTGCATTGGACCAGACTACCTGGTCTACTATTACCCAAAATGCAAGGCGCCAGCCAGTCTGAGCAATATTAGCATTAGCATTGATTCTGTTACTTTTATATAAAAATAAAGAAAATCAAACTTGATAAACTGACATTTTTTGAGTGGTTACATGAATGTTATCAATCCTTGTGTGTGTCCAGTGGTGAAAATAATTAAAAAGCAATTAAATCACTGTAAAACTTGGTTCCTTTAAGAATGCTAATTTAGCTGTGCTAGCCATTAACTAAGCTACAGTTACCTTTATTTTTATGACCAGAGAAAGAATTAAATTAGCCAAATTATTGGATTGGAGAGGGAAAGCACATAGCTCTGTTTGAGTAACTAAAATGGATGGGATTGTTTATTTGTGTTTAGTTTTGTTTTTGTAGAGTAGAAATTGTTGCTTTTTAGCCAAACTCTACTGTGGCAGTACAGGACTTTATACAAGCTGTCACCCACCAGAAAACAAAAAGATGTTAAGGAAGAATCTGCTTGGCCAGGTGTGGCATACTTAAAAAAAAACTGCTATTTGGTAGTTGTACTTCACAGGACTACCAAGTACAGTATTAATAATATAGTAGTACTACTCAGACCCGACGGCATGGGCGGGCATTGGGGGGCCATGCCCGCCCAGGGAGTCAGCTGTGCCCGCCCTGGACTAACAGCAAAGTTTTTTGTTTATTTAATTTGGGTTTTGTTTTTTCCGTCGGAGTAGCCATCTTCAATCAATCCCATCTATCTTGATGCGTCAATCAATTCCAACCAATCCAGGAGGCAACGTGTTAGCCAATTAGAGGTAGAGGGGGGCGGGTTACTGAGTCATAGCGATAACCGAGGCAGATATTCGTGGTAGGCGGCAAGTCACCAACAATGGATATCCGAAGTTATTTCCCAAAGTCAGGGAAAAGTGACGGTGCGGTCGGGAGAGAGCAGGAAACAGCGCCATACAGCCGTAAACATTCATGCTAGGAGGGATAGCTACAGCAGCTAGGGAGCAGGAGGAGCAGCGCCAAGCAGCGTGAACCTGCTGCCTGGAAGAAACGTGAGTGACGACGTTAATAATAACAGAGGAGAGGACGTTCATGGAAACATTACAGCTGCGAGGAACAGCAACAGGCCATCAGTCACAGTTCTGAGGGAGAAAACACTGTAAAATTAATACAGTTGTACAGTTAAACAGATAACTCTGAGACAGGCAACAAAAAGTACGACGGCGTATTAGGGCCAACCTTACCAAAAAGTAGGATACTCAAGTATACTTGTAAGTATACCTTTTATAAACTAAGTATACTTCCTGTGAACTAATACTTAGGTAAGTATACTTTTCAGATTACTTTGAATGTACTATCAGGAATACACTTAACAAAAGTATTTTTAGTTTATACTGACGAGTACACAGACAAAGTTTAAGTATACTCTAAGTATAATATACATGATTTTTTATTTATTATAATAGCTGGCTTGTTGTATAGCTATTTCGAACATTGGCTGCTTTGAGGTAGTTGCCATAAAACATACACTGTGAGTGAACCTGTAGTGTACTGCTTGTACTTTACTACGTTTACACACACACACACACACACACACACACACACATATATGTATATATGTATATATATATATATATATATATATATATATATATATATATATATATATATATGTATATATATATATATATATATATATATATATATATACATATATAAGAATTCAAATAAGTATGCCCCCCTGAAAAAATGTAATGCCCCCCCTCTAATTTGTTTCTGCAGCCTCGTCTGGTAAGACTGCATAGTAGTAGTATGTATAGGGAGTTGGGAAAGCTGTCTTTGAGTCGTCTGATTGACTAGAAATGTGTCATATAAGTTAAGTCCATTTACCTGCAGAATCATCCACGTTGCTGCTGTTATCCCTCAATGTCCATCTCTGCAACCTGCTGGCTTTAAGAGTCTTTGTGTGTTTTTAATCAGCTCTGCCTCCATCTTTAAGGAGTTTTTAGTTGGTTTTGAGAAAGTGACATTTTTACTGTTGCCTCTTAATGACCCAGAAAAGCAAAAAAAGGCCATCAGCAAGAGGATTGTCCATTTTTATAGTTATTTTTAATGCATGTCAGCGCTGCAACCAGGTCGCGGTCACATGAGGTGACGTATCATGCCCTGCCAAAAAGCTTTTTTTTTTTTCACTTGCTTTGACGTAGACGTATATAAACAAGATATTAAATACATAAGGTGCATTAAAAATTCCACAGTGTGCCAAAATGGACATAAAATAAGAGTTCCTCGCAGGAGCTTTAAACTGCAGCGTGGACATCACAGTTTATTTTATTGGGCACTTTTCACATCCCTCCTTGTCTCCTTGTGTTTTCAAAGTACAGATTGACTCTCGCCACATTTTATTTATTCTCACAACGATAGCCTGGGACCTGACCCGGCTCACAAATCAATAAATGCCTTTGTTGGTTAGAGGATCTGTCTGTGCTGTGGACAGGCTGCTGGGCACGTATGTTTGGCACTGTTTCTTTTTGTTTCTTATTTATTTATGTGTGTGTGCACCAGAGAGAAAGAGACAGAGGGAGCGAGAGAGCCTGTACAATTTAAAATTGAGTAAAACAATGCAGTGCCAAGGTTTCATTACCCTCCAGGCTTCTGTACCCACACAGTCGACAGCTTGTTCAGAGGATGGATTTTACAACAGACCTAAAAGTTACACAGACCAGCGTTGGATTTAACAGCAGTGCACTGCCTGGTGAGATGAACGGCTCACTGATCTCATACTGCTTAAACATAAATATTTTAGCGTATCACATGAATCTTGACATTTAAGCAAAGCAAAATCCAATATTGCCTAAAATGCACTCCTATTTGCATTGGTAAGCAATAAAAAAACTCCAGAAATAACGCTGTCCTCCTCAGAGCTAGTGTAAAAAATTAAAACAAAACTGGAGGTGAGATGAAACATTGCATCATTTACAGGTGCAAACTCTCCCTCGCGTGATGTTTGAAACCATCTCACCTACAGCCTCAGCATTTCCCCAGACGCAGCCAAATGGTTTGTGCATTTCTGAGGCCACAAGGCATTTTTTTTTTCTTTTTAAAAAGCTGAGGTGTCAAAACAGGTATGTCATGGTTGGATGCCCTTTTTTAATCTGTCTCGCTCTGCCCAAGAGGCCTGTAGTCTGCTGACAGTCCCCCTCCCTTTTTGGGGCCACGTGAACCCAGGCTTCTGGCTTGTTTTTGTGCAAAAATGGGATGAAATGAGTTAGAACCAGCAGCCTGAAATAAGCATATAAGATTTAACGTGCTGTGTAGTGTGTAACGGCTGTCAATACAAGCATAACAATAACCAACCCTAAAATGCAATTTCAAGGGAGCATTTCAAACAGAGTTGGGAAAAAAGGAAAGTTAGGGTTGGGGTAGGGTTATGGTGGCATAAGAATACAATATCACCACTGAATGTGTGGACTTATTAGAGGATAATTCAGGTGAACCTCTCTGTCACTTATTAGATGGCAAAGGTTATTTAAAGAAAAAAAAAGCAGTTATATAATATGTATTGTAGCCACACTATGATACGTACCATGGTACTTGACTACCAAGACGTTGACTAATCCTTCCACTTCCTTTCACATCTTAAGACAATTAAACTTTAGTTTTTTAAAGGTCTTAGAAGTAACTAAAAATCCAGAACGTGTGCTGAATCATGCAGTTTGGCCTCTTCTGTGACTTTTTAAACTGCACCTTGTGTGATATTATCAAAGGTGTGTTGTTGAAGACTGTGTGGCGTATTGAATCTGTAAAATCTGGATTGATACTAGTATTATTGAGTAAGTGCCAGCATATTGTTGCATTGATATTTTTGCACAGGCTTACTGTGAATTTACCAATTTGCCCTTCCCACTAAGTTTTGTCTGAGAAATACTGATCAAACTATGAAAAATGTTTAAAAGCTTATGTGTTTTTAATGTGAAGTTGGTTTTTAGAGGCAGTAATTAGGAAGATAATTTGATTATTACTTTCAATTAATTTCTATAGGGAGACTTAGTTTTTTAGCGTTATGCAAAAAACAGTAACTGCCAATACCAGGTAAGCAGCAGCGTGATCCCATTTGTGGTCAATTTAACATAGTAAAAAAATTTTTCCACGTTGATAATCAGTGGCACGTAAATGCCTCCTGAAGTGAACAAGATGCCTCCTCAGTATCATCTCCGGATATAATACTTTCAATTGTTAAACTATTCACGTCTACTTTCTTTGTTTGTTAAATAGTGAATCATGCTTTCTAAACAGATTTCATGAGTGAAACATGCATGGTCTGGCAGTATTTCTGCTTTGCATACAATAGATAATTGGGTTTACTTAGAAAAAAAAAAACTTGCTTTGCTTTTCAAGCTTTATGTTCCTAAATTTCTTGATTTCTTGTTTATCTTAACCAAATTGTTAACGGTGTTTGTTGTGTTACTCATATTGCATGTTTGTATTTTAATGGACTATAGTTTATGAATTTCTAAGTTCATCCTTCATGTGAAGCACATTGGGTTTACTTGCAATGTAGTTCGTCCTACAGCAAAATAGATTTTGCTGCTGCTGCTGCTTTCATCCTTCATTTAATATATATATATATATATATATATATATATATATATATACACACACACACACACACACATACATATATATATATATATATATATATATATATATATATATATATATATATATATATTATTGTTGAAGTGCACCTTAAGAAGTGCTGGGCTGAGCAGTATATCCACTGGGTGTGCATCTATACTTCACAGCTATCAGTGTAAGTTTTTCGACTACAGGATGAAACTATATAAGTTCCTAAAATAACACACTGTGGCTTTGCTGAATGCAAAATCATTGCGGTATAGAAAGACTATTCAGACCAATTGTTGAACAAAAGTCCATCCCTGTCATATTTTGAAATGTTATGTCTAAAGGGTCATCAGAATATTAGAATTTGCTTTCCTAGTTCCTCTGTAAGTAAAACTCTAACAGTGATGGTACCCATATCAGAGCCAGAGCAACAAAAATGAAAGACCAAAATACCCAACATTAGGTTAATTCTTGCTTTTAATTACCAAATTTTTTAAGGCAAATTGAGAGTGGGTCACCTTTTCTGCTCTCTGTCTGTTGGTTAAAGGGCGTACACGTCGTTTTGAGGCTGTAAAGTCTCATAAAATATCAATAATTGCCAGCTTTTGAATTTAAATGGATTACCTTCCTCTCTCATTCTGTTGGCTTTTGCTTTAAGTTAAGCATATGAATGAAGACTGTCAAAGCATTTTTTTTATTATACTATCCATCATTAAAAATGGGAGATGGGGATATTGTTTTTATTTTTAACAATGTTACTGAAAATTATAACAAAAATGTTGAAATTTTGATAATTTAGTATTAGAACAGCATCAGAAAATTACAGAGGGGGGTTTATGCGAATAAAGGAAGCTGTTTGAGTTTTCAGTTCAGTGAAAAGCAGTGTGTAACCCATACACTTACCTGTCACTTTCTGAATGATGAATGCAGCTGCAGCCAGTCATATGGGACATGAATGTGCATGTTTTGCATCAATAAAGTCGAAGTTACATGAAAGCAGGCGTGCTCCAAATTTAAATTACGCTCACCTTTCTTCCCAGAGCATATTGTCTTGTGCATTTGCTTTCAAAGCAGACCCCCTCATTCATCATATTGAGGCATCTGTATCATAAACAATGCTGTCAGGAGGAGATGAAGCATAATATATTTGTCCTGCTATGATGGGGTCTTTTTTGACAAAAATGGAGACAGTCCTTTTTCCCGTAGTGAGTTTCGATGGTAAAACAACATCCCAGTTTGTTAAATTGTACATTTTTGTCTTGTCTTTCTTCCACAGAGGCATCAATCCTCTCCTATGATGGCAGCATGTACATGAAAGTGGTGATTCCAAACGTCATGCACACGGAGGCCGAGGATGTCTCTCTCCGCTTCATGTCCCAGCGAGCGTTTGGCCTGCTAATGGCTGCCACGTCGCGAGAGTCAGCAGATACGCTGAGGCTGGAGCTGGACAGTGGGAGGGTCAAACTGACGGTCAACCTAGGTATTGTATAAACCGTCAATGCAGGGGCCAACTCTCTCGACTTTAAGAGGAGGCCTCTCTGTTTCTGTGTTTTTACTAGAAGGTCCTGACTCAATGTATACTAAGCCAGTTTTGTAGTATGTCTTTGTAGTTGCATGTTCTGTTTTTTGACTTGCCTGAGTTGTACTTTCTCCGCCTTGATGAATAGACGTCGTTGTAGACTTTAATATCCATTTATCTGAAGGCCGGATCAGACTACATGAATTCAAACAGATTTTGACCCAGCTGTTTTGGTGCCGTCTATCATCAAACGTCAGACTCAAATATGAACCTCATGCCCTAACAGTGTGACATAATCAGTGTTGGGTCCAGGACACATCCTCTGTCTAGTTTGACAGTGTTGCTTAACATCAGCGACATGTCTCCTGATGCTGGCTTCTTCAAAATTTAGTTTGCCAGAGGGAAGTTATACAATTCCCCAAATTTTCTTTTTCCCCTCTTGGTACCTTTTGATGACATAAATGGGAACAAGCAGAACTAAAAACATATCTTTTTTTTTTTGCATCACATTCATCATCACACTACTGGCTGAAGACGAAAGCCTGATCCAAGGACAATGTGTCCCAAGAAGAGGGGTGTGACCCCCTGGTTGATGTAGCTAACTTTAAGGGGGAGGCACAGCTTGCCTGGGCTCAGAATGTAACCCTGTTTTAACAAAATGTTACTGGCCTTTTTTCCCATTAGTATCATAATGTGAGGTCACTTTCACTTAACTAGACAATCACATCTGGAAAGGGTCTTCATTTGGTCTTTCAGGGGCCTGGCCATTTCTTTATGTAGCCCTGGCTCTATGGGACATGGTCTAGGTCTGAGTCGGACTATTAATGATTTATGTTAGTATTTTGATATTATGAGTTGATATAAAAAGAGCCAGCAAGTGCTAAGACTAATGGAAAAAATAGAGAGCCACTCTTTAAGAGCCAGTGTACCCATAACTTAGGTGCCACTTCCTTGGTGTTGCTTTCAGTGCGGAAGTGTTATCTAGCCTTCCCTAAATGAATGCAAAGGAAGTCTATCTGTGGAGGTTTTAATTTTTGACTCACCACATTCATACAGTTTGATCCATGTCAGGATCAGCTGACAAACCTTCAGATCCAGTTGTACAGGTTGAGAGGGTGTGAGCTAAACCAGTGACACAGTGTCATGTCGTGAAGCTCAATATCTAAAACTCACACTCTGATTGATCTCAGCAGTCCTGTGTCCTACAGCATATTCCTAGTGTGGCTTGTCCTTCTGTACCTCTATCTGGGTTTCCCTTGACTGACAACACATGAACCTAATCAAGACTGAATTAATCAAACCCATACAACGCCATGTCAGGTCCTGTTGCAAAATGACATAGACTCACATTAATTCCACCGACATTCTCTCCTGAGCACAAGACAGCTAGCATCACACCAGCACCTCTGTTGTAGCCTTCATTGACAGTCGCATCCCCGATGCCTGTGAACTTCTGCACAGTCCAAAAACATCAGTTATCGTCATGGCGCAAGCACATGATCATTGGTCTAGATCGCCGTTGTAGTGTCTACAGTTCGCCGGCCAAGATAGGAGATTTTATAAGTGTTGTCTGATATGAAGCTGTCTTTAATTATTATATCAATCATGTGGTCTGATCCGTCCCCATCCACTGAACAGAGTTCTCAATGCTCTGCAGCACATCTTTTGAACAGCTCATACTAAAAACATGCTCATTATTGTGTACAAATAGATTTTTCAAAGCATAGTAATTTGATTTTTAATAGATGGCACTACATCAGTTCACATAGCAACATATAGATTATAATCTGCCATCTATTCAGAACTCCAGGTAAGCATTTGCACAGTAAGTGCTGCACTGATAGGTTGCATTCTTCTCTTGTGGGTCTGTCTCTGTGATCTTTCTATTATTTATTTTTTTATTTATTTTTCCCCATGATAGCAGGTCCATGTTTCTCTCCGTCCATTAGTAACCCTTTTGGTCTAGCTGGCATCTCCCATGCCTTGTTCAAAGATGGCACTCACCCCTTCAAAGGCCCCGAGCCTGCGGCCCACCTGGCAAACAGCCCGATGCCACAGCACCCAGCGTGCCTGCAGATGGTGGCATGAGTGCTACATTTAAGTAGAGTGCAGGCTTTTATTCAAGTCAGCCTAGAATAGATACATCACACTTAATGTGTTTTATTCTCGGTATGCAAATGATAGACACCTCAATTCCTGGTGCCACAGCTGCTAAAAACATGGAACATCTGTAGTCCTTATTTCATGTTTTTAATGAGCAATATGGCGTTTACCAAATAATTTAGACTATTACCTTGAATTTTGAAACAAAGTTGATTTAATTTACAGGTGTTTTTGTAGTGTGTTATTCAGGACTTTATTCCTCTGTACGGTGTTGGTGCTGCGTGGCTCGAGGCTGTTTGTTCCCACTTTTCTGTTGCGGTTGACGGCACATGACCGGCCTGGTCACATGGATTTATGCACCTGCCAAAAAACAGCTCCAATACCTTGAGATTGTAGCCTCAGATTTCATGACAAAACACATATTTGTGATTGATTTTAAATTTCATAAAGGGTTAGTTGTATGATATTTTGACTCTAGCTGCCAGGATGCAAAATCGATGTGGCCACGGGATCTCTTGCGACCATTTTAAAACTTGAAAGATAAAAAATGAAGCTGAATATCAAAAATGACAGTAAAAAAGGACTAGCATGATATTTCTAGCCTCTTTCTTTTTTACATGAAATGTAGTGAATGCAATGCACACAGCTAAATCTGCGCATCAGCAGAATTGGCAGAGTATAGGATTAAAATACCCAAGCACATAGATGTGGATCAAATTGGATTCCCCATATCAGCAAAGTAAGATTGAAAATCAGTATCCAGCCAGGCTAAAATGGCCGCAGGGGTCATGTGTCCGTCCCCGGAAGGTGGCTTTCTTTGCTCTTGGATGTCTGCAGCTGTAACCTTGAAGGATGCGATTTCATCTGTCACTTATTCTCCCCCTCCCCATCTAGACTGTGTCAGGATAAACTGTAACACCAGTAAGTCAACACTCTTTTTCTGCAGCCTCTTTTTTTCCTTCCTTCAGTCAATGTTTGTTGATAGCCTGTGTGCTAGATTGTAAGGGCAGGAATGTGTGTGAATGCTAGCGACTGATAAGAGGATTTCACAGATAGAGAGGGAGAAAGTAATAGCCAGAGATCAAAGTTATGCTAATCAGACTTAATGTGCTCTATGTATTTTACACAGCCCATATTTTTAATGGAGATTGTACTTTAGTGTTCCCTCTATGCCTATATTCACTGAACATTTACTATTTAAGACTCTACGGGCTGTGCTATTTACACAATTACACTGTTATATACTGTTCTGTGTCTGACCTGCTTTGTTTGCCTGCCTTTCCTCTTAAATAAACACTACAGGTCTGGGATTGTAGTATGGTATAGAGCTAATATTAGCAGACATGCTCTTACTCATGAAAGGGACTCTTACTTTTCATTATTTTAAAAGCCCTGTGGGGAGAAAAATAAGATTAATAGAGGGAAAGAGAGAAAGAGGAATGATCTAAGAGAGAGCTCTTTTATGGATGTAAAAGAGTGTGATGCAAAGGCAGATCAGACTGCTCTTTAAACTGATAAAATATGTTGGGTTGTGTTTGTTTTAAAAGTTACCTGTCTGCTCCATATGTTGGCTATAATAATGGCACATAGCTGACTATACATCTCCCTTTTAATGTGTAAATTATACAGCAATTGACTTTCAGTGCTCTGACGGGCGAGTTATCCAAAATATGGAAATCTGCCCTATCACACAATGTCAAAAAATCACTGAGAAGATTCCTGGGTCCATATCCATATTCAAGTCGCCACCAAAATCTGATCACTTCTTCCATGTATAGTTACCAATATCTCTTGAAAATTTCAGCAAAATCTGATGAGAACTTTTTGAGTTATCCTGCTTGCAAACAAACACATAAATAAACTAACAAACCAAAATAACAACAGTTACCAGCATAACCTCCATGATGGGGGAACATAGTCCATATAATCCTGCATAATAGGGATGTTTCCACATCACAAATTCTGCCTGCTGTAAAAAATCACTTGTTGAATAACAGCAAAAAAAAACTGACACAGCTGTGTCTACCTTCTGCTTAGTGTGAGCTACATACCAACTAACATGTAGAAGTAAAAACAGGAAGTGCTTTGGGTAGTTTCTTGTTTTGTCTTCTGGTTGTGGTGTCACCAATAAAAGATAAGTGGAAATATCACAGTTTATCATCATATGAATTAGTTGCGTAAAAAAATGAACGTATAGATCATTTATTTTATTGCAAAGCTCACGTGTTGCTACAATAAAAAATGTGACCTTAGGATCTCTATCTGACGACTTATTAAAGTGTTATCCACAACAGTGACACTGAGTCATGTACAGCTAGATGCTTTTCTCTTCCTCTTGGATCAGGGCGTCGGTGGCATAGTCCATAATGCAAAACTGGTAAAAGGCTCTATCTAAAGTAGAATTTTGCCGCTGAACAGAAATGTTTACCATGCTGCCATGGTGCTACAGCCAAGACGTAAACTTGAAGACAGTGAACCAATCGATAGAATTTGGTTGGAGCAGTATGATGTGGTATTATTTTGATTTAGAAATTGGACATTACATTGTATTTTTGGGATGTGAGAATATGCTCTCACATTACCACTCAACTGATGCAACGTGTGATTAATAAAGTTCAAAATGATACAGCAGGAGGTGTTGAAGGCTGGTGCTGCTGGAACAGCAAATGTTTGGTATGCCAACTTTTAAAGAATTCCCCCCGGCATGCTTTCTTTTTTTTTTAATGAAGAAACATTTTTAGTATAACACTAAAGATACTCAAAAGATAAAAAAGTCAAGTATTGTACTGCCCTAACACTATTCCAGCATGAGAACTGTACATCACTAAGTCACATTAATTAAAATTACAAAAATAATAAAAACCTACTTATATGAGGAGAAATTCTCTCCGTAAAGCTTCAGTGCCCATAAATATGGTAAAATTAGATCTGGCATCTGTAGTAACAATCATGTATGAGGGCGGATTGATCTTTATTGCATTGTTATAAACTACAGTATAATGATCATGAAATGGAGAAGGCAGAAAATAATTGTTAAAGCCTTAAAGTTGAGCAACTCATTCAACTCATTTAACATTCATACTGATGATAATAGACGGAAAGCTGATATAAAAAGTAGAATCAGTCGGAGTCAGGCGTGTTTAATGTGCACAGAGTATGAATTAAGACATTTTTCTGTTAGTTTCACTGATCTGTAAACATCAAGAATAAACATTACCCTGTGAAATGTCATGTATGGGTAATCATGCCTTTTTCCCCCATGATGGGTTCAGCTGAGGATGAAAACATTCAAGTCATCGAATTAAAAACTGAGGCTGAACTAAAAAATCAATTTACTGACCGAAGAGTGCTGCTTATTTGGTTTTTAAATCCATGGTCGATATCAGTCGGCAGGTTCAAGGCTGTAAAGAGCAGCTCTGATCTGCAGACATTCAGTGGGGCTCTTGTGCCCTCTAGTGGCTGGAAGTAAGAACAGCAACACGTTCAATCTCAACAGCTCGTGACTGGGATTGTGGCCATATTTGTGATCATCTATCAGTTCAGCTTGATGGTTATTGAATTTGATATGCAGTATAACACAGTGATCATCTGTGAAAAAATGATAATATAAAGGAGACATATCTAGATTCTCATTACAGACACAAAGCTGTTGAGTTTACTGTACTACTTTGAGTCCTTCCTTGAGTAACAGCTTTACTTTTGATAAGCTTTGCAGTTGTGATTCATTTTCTTGTTATCACTTTTCTTTTTGATGTCAGATTTTTATTCAAAGGATTGAAATTGTTTTGAACTAAATCCTCCTTGTACCCAGACATCCATTTTGAACGCTGTGAGGCACATAAGTCTCTCAGATTTGTTTCCAAAAGACTTGTGGTCTTTTTGCAAAATTTTCGTTTGGTGAGTTACAGAAGATGTCTGTCCTTGATGAATGGCTGTCAGCTCAACAACTACAGTTTCTGTAGAAGTAGAATAAATTGTTTACAAATAGAAATTTGACTTGTTCACAGGGCAAAAGTTTATACTTACCATAATCAGGAATGTCTTAATTTAATTTAAAGGCTTCTATGGTTGATCGTCTCAAAAATGTAACCACATAATTGCATATTTTTAGTCTGCTTTGTCATTAAAATATTAACTGCACAGCAAACAGGAGGATGACTGAGGCAGGTAACAGTTTACAAAAGATTTTAGGTTAAAGAGTGTGGATAGTCAACTTCTAGGTGCCCAGTAGTTTCAAAGTAATACTTAAGCTGGTTGGGATAAATGGCAGAATTCTTGCTTCAGTGCATGGAAATCCTTTAACTTTGGCTCCAAAAATATTTAAGTGGCTGATTAGAGTTTATCTATTGTAAACAATAATATGTATTGAACATTAATTATCTAATACATGTTCATGTGAATACATCAAAGTTCAGTGTAAATTTGTACTTATGCCATTTATAACTCATAATTTAAGATGTAACATGTTACAACTTTTTAAAATAAATACAAACTGCCACAGCATCATGACGCTGAAACGTCTTGTGGTTGCTGTTGACAACAATGGGTCAGTGCATTTGCGATCTCGTTGTTGTGTCTAAACACATGACGTCAAGCTCACCACACGGACACTCACAAAGTTGTGGAAGCCTCAAGCATAAAACAGGCTTACAGTCAGTGCACTAAAAAATATGCCACGAATGTTACTTATTAAAAACTGAAGGTGCAATGGAGCCGTAAAATGTATTAGGATGGTCTTAAAAAGGTATTGAAATGAAATTTTACTTCAGATTTCTTTAGATAAAGTGGAAATAAAATCATGCTCTTCTTTATGCAGTATGTACCTGCTAAGCATTTATAATACTTAAATAAATAAATCCATCAAAATAAAATACAATTAGATAAAATCAAATGAAGAGAATAAAATTACTGGCCTTGTAATACTGTCAAAATACTCAGAGGAAGGTTAGAATTGCCAAAGTTACCTCACTTTTGATTTGATTAGGTCTCAGTTATTGTTTTAGCCGGTGCTAGTGTTGCAGACATACAGAAGCAACATGAGGTTTCCTGATGGCCACTATCAAGGACATACCATGAAACATAAGTAAAAAGTGTTTACCCTGTGACATTTTTGTTAGTTTATATTCCTAAGACATGACAACGTTGATGAAATTCTCAAACTCGTTTTTTTTCTGGGTCCTGGGAGGTTATGCATTTTTTTTTATTTATTTATTTATTTTTAATCTGTCAATGTTCAGTGCTGAGAGGCTTTTTCCTGCTTTACAATATCAGTTCTTTACATCTTTTTCAAGGGAAAAGTATAGTTTTGTTTTGTGTGTGTGCTCTTCCTTTGCCTTGACTAACTAACCGTCCTCTTCAGGCAAAGGCCCTGAGGTTCTTTATGCTGGACAAAAGCTCAACGACAACGAGTGGCACTCGGTGCGAGTGCTCCGCCGTGGTAAAAACCTCAAAATAATAGTGGACGAAGACACAGCTGAAGGTATCATTCTTTGTAAAACGTTGAGTAGCTCCTCCTTAATACCAGTGACATGCATGGCCATTTAATTTCCTCTTTTTATGTTGGTGGTTTGTTGATTCTTAGGATTATTGTATATTCTAATGCAATTTTGGAATTAAGTCTTTACTTATTGGATTTTACCCATGAAAAATATTTTTTGATGTCTCAGCCATTAACAAAGCTGTCATATACAATGCGCCTATACTTACCTATTTATATATATCTTATGTCTTCATTTTTGTTTATATGCACATTGTTATTTACTTTATTTTGAGCATTTTTTTGGCTCTTGCATCTGCATGACACAAAGTAAAACTCTGCTGATGCTAGGTTGAGATCTGCTTGCAGTATCCTTCCTCCTCCTCCGTCCCTTCATCCCTCGCCTTCTTCTCCTCTCTCTCCCCTCCTCCACCAAAGGTCTGATGGCCGGCGACCACACCCGCCTTGAGTTCAACAATGTGGAGACGGGCATCCTAACAGAGAGACGTTTTGTCTCATCTGCTCCCTCGTCCTTCATTGGACATCTTCAGGTAACACATACAAATAATGTCATGACACAGTTCGATACACTTTTTGTAGATAGAAATGATTTCACACTATTTTTCCTCCAAGACAGCAACTCTGGTACTGATTATAGGTATTGGAGACAACAGAACCCCTCAGAGACAAAAGCAAAGGCCCGGTCTACACTTGCTGAAAAGTTTCTGGTTTTGAGAAACTTTACATTCTCTGCTAACACCATGCTGTACTGTTTTGCCACATTTACAACAAACTTGCATTGCCTACCACTATTTGCTATATCCAAATGTGTCATTATTAATAGTATAATAGGTTCTTAGTTCTACAAAAATACTTTTAAAAACAATATTTCATATCCCGCACAGACCAGAACATGCGTGAAATGTTGATAATACTGATTGCTAAATGTTGGTATAATTTTTGCAATAACTTTATTATATACGTTATTGTGGTACAATAACTGTTCATATATTCATTTATTCACACATTTACCAGACATTTACTGTGGATTTTCTTTTGTTAATCAAGTCATTGCACTTCAATTATTTTTTTATTCACTGCACTGATCAGTTAGTCAGTCTGTCTACTATACAGAAGCTACATCTGTAGTTTTCACAACTATTTCTATTTTGACATATGTGTGCATACTTTCTTTACAATGATCAGACCTCACAGCACCACATATTTTAAATAATTCTGCTTAATTGATTTCTGCAAACAAGGTTTATCATGTTATTTTACAAAAAAGACGATATGCCTATTACATTCAAGTCTTTCTTAAACCAATTCCATGTTTTTCAATCATTTTGTGGATTGCCTACAGTTAGTTATAATTATGTTGGTTTTCCTTGAGTCTTTACACACAATAATGGAAATATGATAATAACAGCTTATTTAAAAACTGCTTCTCATACATCTCCCCACAGAGCCTTAAATTTAACGGCATGCAATACATCGACATGTGCAAGAACGGAGACATCGACTTCTGCGAGCTCAACGCTCGCTTCGGCATGCGGTTCATCATCGCTGACCCAGTCACCTTTAAGACCAAAGGCAGCTACCTGGGCTTAGCCACACTGCAGGCGTATACCACAATGCACCTCTTCTTCCAATTCAAAACAACCTCACCAGACGGATTTATCATCTTCAACAGCGGGGACGGGAACGACTTTATTGCAGTGGAGCTGGTCAAAGGGTGAGAAGGACGTAGTCCAGAGACACGTAGCATGTAAACATTGATGAAGATTTGTTGCTGTTCTTTTGTGGCTGAGAAATACAGACTAAAAATCACATCTCAGAGTTTTTAGTTTAATAGCATGATGTATATCACGTCGCCGATCTATCTATCTATCTATCTATCTATCTATCTATCTATCTATGTATTTTTGACACCTAAAGGCCTGTGTTTTTGGCTTTTGAGCCTTAATTATTTGTATAATTAAGGTACAATATATATGTATATATATATATATATGTATATATATATATATGTATATATACATATATATATATATATATATATGTATGTATATATAGTGAAGAAGTAAAACATTCATAGTCATGTTGGCAATACTTGAAAGAACTGGTGTGAAGCAATGACGTCCTAACCTTGCAGTGCAGTTGGGTCCACCTGATTCATTGTCTACAATCAGGCAAATCCACCTTGCAGATCTCCAATATAATGATTATGAGCAGCCCAGAGCAGGATGGTCCAATCAGAGTCCTTTAGAACAGGAAGAGGAATGAGCTACAAGATGACAGCAGGAAGTGACTGCACTTACAGGGATTAGCATAGATGCTAACAGCTTTAGTAGCAGTTTTATCAGATCTGGATTGCATTTCTTTAGTAAATGAAAAGCAAATACCAATACAGTCCTCTCGGTAGTGAACATACTTTTGCTCCACTTCTGATGTGTGGCTCACGTTCTGTATTGCAGTAGCTTCCACCTACTACATTATCTGATTGGCCCGTAATAAATGCTGATTGACGGAAAGATTGTCTAATCACCTGCTGGATGTGCTTCTGGAAAGGTTCAGCCCTTTCAAACACTTCCTGTGGGCTCTTTCCCAGATGGACTAGTGAGTAAATTGAATGGTCCATCTAGTGTGCCAGGTTAATGTCATCCAATCTATTCTTCAAATTCACCTACCTTTCATAACATGGATTTCAGATGAAATAAATGACCCAATCCCAGATATTTTCGAACTCTTTTTTTTTTTACATGATATTATTAAGGTGTTTGTAAGGTGTTTTTTGCAGGGATCAAAATACTCTTTAATAAAACTGAATAATCAAAAATGAGTTCTGAAGATAACATTTTCTCCAAATTATCTTGTGGTCAATGAACATTTTTTTTTTTTGTTTAAAAAAAAAAAAAAAAATTAAAACCCAATCTGCATCACTGCAACAATATAATTTTTCCTACATCTTTCTTCCACATAAATTAATGTAACTGAAAATCTTGCTTTATTTCCAGGCCCTGTGTTGTTTATCCAAAAGTAATGGCCAAACTTTGATTTAAGGATTCTTGTTTGACCTCGTACAAGCTCATCTATCATGATATGTTGATGAATATAGATGTAATTTAACTCAGGCGTACCAAAATCCTGATGTTTCTACCTAATGTGCTTCACCTTTTCCAGGTTTATCCACTATGTATTCGACCTGGGGAATGGGCCTAGTCTGCTGAAGGGCAACAGTGACAACCCGCTGAACGATAACCAGTGGCACAACGTGGTCATCACGCGAGATGCCTCCAACACGCACACGCTCAAGGTGGACTCAAAGTCGGTCACGCAGAATGTGAACGGAGCCAAAAACCTGGACCTGAAAGGTAGCAAATCAACGCTTTTAACGACATTGAGATTATTATCTTCAAATTGAAGGTCAAAGGTGATCATTTAATCCTCACACACATTTATATCCCTGACAGTGTGCCAGCACATGACCTTGGCTCTTAAGAGACCAAAGCCACAGTCTTGAAAACTTTGACTCAACAAAATGAAAAGTGTCTGACTTAAACTTCAGTTCTACAGAAACTTACTTTCACTTCTGACCTGGAATGACTCCACATGTACAAATTACAAATTTTAGGTAATGTAGAACAAAATAATCAGTTTTTCATTTTCCTGACAGAGGTGGTGCTATAAATCTGAGGTACTAAAATGTTATAATTAAACACTCATCTGCATTTTATTTATTGCTGGACATTAAGTTTCCCTGCTTTACGATCTGACAGCAGCCAATCATCTGCAAGAATGACAGCAGGAAAAAAAAGAAATGACACTGAACCTCTCAGACAAAAAAAGACAGCGAAAAGAAGTGGAGGAAACTTTCTCAACATTAAACTCAGAGATTATAAATTATTTTAATAACCCATAAACTGCAGTAATTCTATTAGCCTTGTTTTACAAGTTTGTGATATGAAATAGTTTTACTTATTTGAAACATTTAAAAATATACATTTATATATATTTATGAAGTATATAATGAAATTTTAACCATAAGGATCCTTGAAAGTTATTATTCATACATCCAGCAATTCAACCTGGACTTAAAAACAGAGACCTTTTCATATTATGAGTATTAAAGAAATTGCAATGAGCAAAAATATGACATTTAAATTATATCACACTTTAAAACAAAAGAGCAAATAAACTTAGGGAATATAAAATTTGTACAATCTACATTAAACTATCCTGAAATTGGGCTATATCGAAATAGATATTTTTTATGAATGCAATTAATTTTTCATCAACCCTTTGTCACCAAGCACCTTAACAGCTATACTGGCACTTGCTAATAAGCTAAAACCATTAACCTTTTATTTCAGAGATAATTTCAAATGTTAAGGATATTTTTTCCTTTTCAACTTATCCTGCCAAATTTCCATCAAATTATTCATTATATCTAATAGTATAAAACATGGCCGAGTCCATCAGTTGATTTGAACTGGCGCTCAGTGTACTCAGACCATGTATGTCAGGCCATGGAGGATGCACTTCAGACTGAGGATGGGGGTGTATTTCTTTGCCACATTTACAGGACCTCACAACGATTAAATTCTTATATATTAACCCGTGTAATCACAAGTGTTAATGGTGATAATGGTGCTTCTATTGTCACAATATTATGGACGGATGTATTCAGCCTTTAAAAATGCGCCCAAAGAGCCCTTCCCCTGAATTGGGGTCAAAAAAGGCAATTGAGCTGTTGCCCAGGGGCCTGTGTCCTGACACTCAGTTTGTGGATAAACAAAAAAGAAACAGGGAAAACATCACAAACTCAAGCCTGTCCCATTCCTGCAACCTTGACTTTTCATATAACTTAACCATGTGATTGAACATGCATTCAGCATGTGTTCTTATCCTGATGACTTTTGAGTGTTATGGCACTGACTGGATTTTGCTGAGGTTTTTTTTGTGTTTTTGCTATTTCTGAGATAGTGGGGGCAATAAATCATGGTGGGTTTGGTGGTTGCTGCATTTTAAAATAGTGCCAAACACAAAGACTTCCTATAGGAAAAATAAAGTGCTCTGAAATATTTCTACATTTAACCCAACAAAGTTTGATGGCTTGTTTTTATGTAAAACTTTTACAATTACTCAAATATCTATACCAGTCAACAGCAGTAACCTTGAGTGAGATACACACAACGCGACAATCAAGCCGACTTTTGGCTGTGCTTCTGATCAAACTCAGCAAAGGCTTGATTATCTGGAGGTCCTAAAGATTATCTCACCTGATTATCCTGTGGTGTGAGGTTTGTTAAGCGTTGTTTTATCCACTCAGAAGAAGGCTTGAAATTGTAAATATTAAACCTGTTCAATGTTTACGACCAGAAGTGCTGCTGTAAGTGGAGTGCACTGAGGTCAGCAAAGCACGTCCGCTTTTTGTCACATGGACCAGAGCAAAGCCAATCAGGGAGCAAGCTGGCAGAAGCTGGAAACAAATGTAACCTTGGCCACGCAAGTGAAGGCAAAGCATAAAGTCAGACGCACATCAAAATGTAGGTCCAACTAATTGATTTATTTAAAAAAATAAGAGTGTCTAAACAGCAAACCTTTAAATTATATATAACAAACTGATAAGGAGAGGAGCTGGATGGAAAATATACCCGCTAAGGATGTTCTGGGAAGCTAACTGCTAGCCACGTTTACCCTCCTGACATTGTCCACCATGTTTGTTTACATTGATGTCAGATTTGATCACGGAAGATCACAAGCTGTGAGGACAGAGGCGCTGCCTTCTTGGTAAATTAATCAGTTGGTTTTTGGTGTCCTATGCCTCTCTATTTGAGGCACACCACACACTACAGGAACAAAACTGATCAATCTGACATTATCTGTCTTCCTGTGTGGCTCTCTCACTGTTTCAAAGTCGTTTAGGATTTTAAAAATCTAGATGTGTGTGTACCAGGCCTTACTGAGCATGTTCTCCTTACAGCACTGGGAGCCCTTTCAGCCACTTCACTGACGATTGTCAAACAACCCAACTTCAAAAATACTGAAATACCCCTTTAAGTCCTCTACCATGAGTATAGCACTTTGCAACATTTAGCAAAAGTTTCGGGCGCAGAGAAAAACCCTGCTTTTGTGCAGGCAGGGAATTCTGAACAGGACTAGACCCATGTGGAACAGCCATCTGCTGAAACTGTGCTGGGTGTGTTAAAGGACAGAGTGAGATGCAGAAAGAGAGGAAAGCAGAGACAAAATGACTTCCTACACTATAGCCCTGTCCTTATCATATTCTTCTCTACATAGCTATAATGATAGTTATTATAGTAGATGTATGTGTAGTTTTAGCAGCAACAGGCATGGATACAGAGATTGTTCTAATACTAACATTAGCAACTATAATGGTTATGAAATGGAGTGGACTGAGATTGCTAATTACAGCGGTTATAGTTAAGCTGCTATTAAATTAAGTTTAATAGTTATAATAATGAGAATAGGTGTTAAATGATGTTCACACCTCATTTCCTTCTCTTCCCCTCTCCCACTCTACCTCTCCCCTTAGGTGACCTCTTCATCGGCGGACTGGGCCCCAACATGTACCAGAACCTTCCTAAGCTGGTTGTCTCTCGGGAGGGCTTCCAGGGCTGCCTGGCCTCGGTCGATCTCAACGGCCGCCTGCCAGACCTCATCAACGACGCCCTTTTCCGCAGTGGGCAGATCGAGCGTGGCTGTGAAGGTACAGATGGGCCGTAGCCCTTAAGAATCATGACCTGCTGCGTGAGATTTATTAGTCTAATTACAAAGCTCTTTAGTAGCCCTTAAAGCCACTCGCTGGCGTTGTTAATCCCACTTATTTCTTTCCTCTCTGCCAGGCATTTGTCACAGCTTAGAAGAATGCTTCAGATTTGTCTTTAGTTTTCTCCTTTAATGGCTTGTTTAACTTTTTATACTGCTTCATTATGACTTGAAGTGACTAGAAGTACTTAATCATGGGTAAGAAAATCCTGTTATGACAAAATATGAAGCAAAGAAGAGCCAAAAAGCCAGTAATTCATTATATTGCACTGTGTTTGAAAGGTAAGATGCTTTTTTTGCCAACTTTCTGTGAAACTCTAACACTCCCCGCCTGCATTATTTTCTCTTTTCCAAACTTGCATCTCAAGGCAGACTAGTAACAGCTATTTCAAAATACAAATAAGATGCTGTTAATGTACTTTTAGAATAACAATTTCTCTTATTGAAATACTTATTGAGTATTCAATAAGGAGTGATGCTTTGCACATTTTTAAGAGAGCATAAAGTCAACACTATCTGAATTTCTGAATAGTTTAAAGCATTATTATTTGTGTCTCAGAGTGAGATTTTATGTTTTTTAAATGCCCATGACGGCTCCTTCTGCAGGTCCTCTTCATTCAACCTCTAGATGGCAGCAAAGCTTGAAATAATCATTAAATTAAAGCGCAACAGAATGTTAAAGAACATTTGACCATCATTTGTTCAAGTAAAAGTCAGAAACTGTCTCAGATCTTGGTATTTATGATGCTAGAGAAGATACTTCTCCAGGCACTAGACCTCAGACAGCCTTAATACTGTTGCTCTCTGCCAAAGTGACAAACTTTTTTACTAAACACTAACAATGCTGCTCCCTCACTAACCTTTACTCTTGTTTTCCGCTCTGCTCTTGTTCTGTTTGTTATTTTCTTTCTGCGCTAACAAAGTTGGTTACACCAAAGCCGACCTGCAAGGTAGAGGGTTAAATCCAGCCTCTCGGAGGCCTTGCTCGCCTGAAAGCCTGCTGTGTGCAATGCATCGTGGGTGTCACCATGGCAATAAATGTCCCCTTGGGTGCAGTGGAGGTGACTTGCTCTCTGAAAAGGACTGTTAGATAGAGGGAAGGAGGGAGAGAGACGACTGGCGGATAAAAACAACTGATTAAGCAGCACAGATGAATAAATAAAAACAAGCTGCTGCCTTAGATATTTACATATGTTGGACTGTAGCACATTAAACTCCATCAAATATATTTTCGAAAATGGTTTAATTGCGTGTTTCTGTTCCCATTCAATGCAAATTTCAAGAACATGGTTTAAAATATAAGATCAGAAAAACATGTCCTTATAAAAAATAGTACATAGCTACAGCTAAACCAAGGACAGGCAACTTTGTTCAGCAAATGGACCATAATAGATTTATTCTTACTTCCAAGGTTCCTTAATTTAAGAGCTGTGAGAAAGATAATTTCCATTGCTACAGATGGAAAAATGTATTGTTAAATGTCTATCATTTAAAGATTTATACTTTTGAGTCAAGCACAGATGGTGATGATTAGTAGTAAATGTTTCTTAAAATTTTACTTCAGACATGTAGTAATGCTTCATAAGAGAGTTTCATGAAGCTGCCTACAGCCATTGTTTGTTCATTATTTCTGGTAAAGAACGGACCATATCAAATTTCTGATAGCCAAACTATTTTTCACTGTCCTGTGTGTTTCAGTGGTACACAAATATACCATATTTCTTCACCTTATCATCATTACATGGGTACATGTAAAATCAAGAGTTTGTCTTTTTCAAGAGGAAAATGGTTGTCTTGTTTGACATCTGATCCTTACATAAAAAATGATCACATTGAAAGCATCAAGTCAAATTTTGTAAAAAAAAAAATACACACATATATATATATATATATATATATATATATATATATATATATAGATATATATATAGATATATATATAAATAAATATTGGTATCCCTATCTAATATTGGTTTCCCTAGCTAACACTAATATTGTTTTGATAATTTTGTGCATCCTCAAGGCTTTTTTTATGTCATCAAAAAAAACTGTTGCTATTAAGTGTCATCAAAATTTTAAATAAATATATTATAAATATTATAAAAAATATAATAAATTAAAGAAATATTTTCTGTTTACTTAATTGTCACAGCACTGTATTGATCTTTTATTGTCAAACATTAGCTTTTTATTGTGCTGCAAAAATTATATGGGAGGTGTTTATTTGTGAAGATTATCTTGAAATGCAGAATGTGTCAGTGTCAAGCTTTTTATCAACATTCATACAACCCGTGAGGAAAATAACAGTACAAGATTATTTTCAGTTGCACTTACAAGAAGCTAAATTATCATTTGGCCTTTAGTAAATCTGTCATCACTGCTGCACTCTTGATTCTTTTATTTTTAATGTTTAATTAATAGCCTTTTGGAAAAATCATTGCCCATTCCTATCCCTCATGGTGGGGCTTGTGTTTTCACATTTCCCTTCATGTTTCTTGATTTTTGACATTGAATCTCAGGCTGCATTGAGAATATAAGGGGGACGCATATGACTCCCCAGCCATCAGTTGCCCACCCCTGGTTTCAACAGTCTGTAGGCAGACTCCGACAGTTCTGTGGGGGTTCTGTGCTCTTGTATGAAAATGCCAACGGTGACACATTACAGGGGGGCGTCGACAAGCAGAAAGAGGCTGTCACTGCATGTCTGAACACCGCCTGTGTGCTGCCGATTTATCAGGCCTCTCTCTTTTTATTTTTTTTCCCACAAGCTATCATGCAACCCAGATGAGTGTTTTTCAGAGAGCGAGCGACCTCCCGCCGACACGCTCAAACACAGCGAAATCCTCTGTTGCACCCACTGACACATGAGCACCGTTGTGTGAATACAAACATGAAGTTTGCTCTCATGCATTGTGAGGATACACGTATGCCTGGTTGACTACCGTTGCTGTACATTACACAGTAAATGCACTTTCAGCCGGCAAACTTGATCTGTCTTCACTTTGTCTTGCATTAGACACCTGCTCTTCAACATATGCATTCGTCTGTCTTTTCCTTTACTGTCTTTTTTCTTTAATTTGATTTATATGGTTGTTTTCAGAAAGGTTTTGTCAAGGTCCCCCCTCCTGCGTCTGTCTAGACTCCGATGGGGAATTGTTTATCTCGTTATCTATGCTGTGCGCTTGTCCTTATCTGCATTCCCTCTTAGTAAACGTATTCAAAGGTAGGAGCCATGTGTGGTGTAGAGGAATAGCAAACACACATCCAGTTTGACTTTGAATACCCTCCTCAACTTTCTGCCTGACTAAAGTGCATACACAAAGGTATGCACGACATGTTCTCCAGCTCTCTTTGTGTGTCACTCTCTCTTCATGAATACTGTCTGTTTAGTGTGTCTAGTGTTCTCTGCACTGAAAGGAGTGTTAGAAAAGTAAATAGGAAGAACCACTTAGAGCCATTTTATGAGGATGTGTATTATTAGGGCTGTTTTTTATCCATGAGTCATCTGTTAAAAGGTTATTTTCTCCTCGTCTCGTCTTGCTTGTTCACAGAGGGAATGCAGCGTTTGAAGTTTTACTCTGATAAAACTTTTTGTAAATCACTTGTTGGAATGAGGATAAATTGCATGCTTGTCCGATTGCACACACTCTCACACAGATGGAAATGAAGGGATGTTGACAGTGCCATCACATCAGTCTGACTGGAGTCCAATTTATCTGCTGTTTCAGACTTAGTTTACAATTTGCAGCAGTATCCAAACTGGGCATTTGGAGACCAAGTGATAATGTTTAGTCTTGAAGAACGTACATAAATGCTTATTGAAGATAATATGCAATCTGATAGCACATATTGCAAATGGAGGACATCTGGGTTAGCTGTTTTTGGACTTATTTTGTAATGCAGAGTTAACATGCACTGGCACACAAAACTACTAACATGACCTCTAGTAGTAATTAAAATGTTTTTTAAATCCCATCAGCTTTCTTTGTGGCAACTTGAATTTTAGCTCTTTTGAAAGATCAAGACCAATTGGCAGGAGAAGGAGCTGGTCTTTCAGCTCCCAAATGACTCTGTATTCAGTAACATTAAGGTTCTTTGCTTGTTTGTGAATGACATATTGCTACTTCACTGTCACTTGTCATCTTGAATTAAGTTGTTTTTTTAAGTTAGCCATCACCCCACAAGGTTCATATGCAAAATAGTGCATCGTCATTTCCTTGTAAAGGGTCTTTATGAATACAGTAAGGGAGAGAAACTGCCAAAGGGGAACACAAGCCTCTTAACTTGTGCCAAATTGGCCCCACTAATTCTAATTGCCCGCAGTTTCATTCAACATGCACTTAGGAAAACTAATTTTCAGTATTTGTCTGAGTTTAACTGAAGTGCAAAGTGCAGGTGAACATGTAAGGCTGAAATTATCATACAATATAAGCACTTTTTGGTAGGACTAAAACATGTATAATGCAGTAGAGGATTGCAGTTCTTGTGCATGTATGGGCATTGATCAGAACAGACTGGGGTAGATGGACTTTGAACCATAAAATAAGCAGCCCTCACTTGGATCCAGCAACATACTTACTCTTACTGCAATAATATGAAGGCTAAATGCAAGTGCATTACCACACATGCTAACCATTGGCTGTATAAAGTATAATTTTTGTCTTTAGCCACAACAATTGGCAAAAAGTTAAGCATTTTTTCACTCTACGGAATACAGTACAATGTTCTATGATGTACAGAGCTGTATATCTGTTCATATTACAACATACATCCAAAAATGATTACTAACTTGTTGACAACCGATCAACAGGGAGATTGTCCCAATAAATAGCTAAAATGGGTACAAATAGCCTACAAATAGCCTACTTTTGTTGCGGGAAGTGACATGTCTCATTTCATAATTGATTTTTAGTGGTGAATACTGGGAGGGAAATAATTTAAATTATCTTAAAGAGTCTATATAATAGATTTACCTGTTCCTTGGTGAGTTCAACATGTCTCTCCCCCATGATAGAGTACTTCTGTACACAAGACAAAACCACAAAAAGTCTGCAGCACCGGGACTTCTCCATCTCTCACTGTTAACAGCCCCAATAGCAGCCTAAGGCTTGTTACCCAGGTTCCACTGACCAGTGTGATGTCCTACCCTTGTTTTGACATTACTTAAGGCCCATTGGTTAAGAGTTGCAAATCCAGTGCCGATCTGTGAATAACTGTAGAGTCATCAACTGCATGGTGTTGAACAGCACTTATCTGACCAATTACCGAAGTATAGACTGGTTTACCGATTAGATTGCATGGGCCTTGTATGAAAGGGGCCTGAAAGGGGCAGGAGATTTAACAAGCATTTCAGATAGACTGAGAATACAAGAAGATCAGGGGTACTCAATATATGAAAATTAGAAGGCTTATGTCCCTCATCACAATAAAAAGTGCTCTAGATTACTACTATTTAGCAAGAAGGGACTGTCCAATACAAAACAAGTGACTAATGAGGCAGGATGGATGTTAATAACTACAGTAAGCCTCAGAGCCAGGTGATAATGTAAGGGTTACTGAATAAGAGAGTGGCAAGTGAGTTTACACTGCAGGTTGCTGCTAAGATAAAGACATAATTTCACTACAAAATGTGGAAGCATATACAAAGTACAGTCACCATGGTATCTGAATGCCCAACATAGATGTCACTGCAAGGTATATATGACCTCAGAAAAGTCATGAATGCAGCCTAAAACAATGATTGTACCCTTTTCAGAAGGTTTTTACAGAAATTAACTTGAAGTGTCAGTGCTCCCACTTCTTTCGAAGCATGCTGTCTTCCTCTTAAAAACCTGGCATCTCTGCTTCCAGCTTTTCACTATGATTGCTGCTTTACCAGCATGAAACAGGATTCCCCCAGAATGTATTTGAAGTGTATTGTACTCCGGGTCAGGCTTCCTGTGGTGGCACTGTTTACTCCGTCTTGTTCTGCTGTATATATATCTCTCTCTAGAGTGCATTTCTTCTGCATGGGTCCTGCATTGGTAAGGCTCAGAAGCAGCTCTTAATTGTTTTTTAACTGCTTTCCTGTGGCATCTTTTTCGTTCCCCCTCCTCTTTATTCATTCCTAGGCCCAAGCACAACCTGCCAGGAAGACTCATGTGCCAACATGGGCGTGTGCATACAGCAGTGGGAGAACTTCACGTGTGACTGCTCAATGACGTCCTACACTGGGACCCACTGCAACGACCGTGAGTACTTCAAAATTCCCTTTACTTGTGTTTCTTGCTCGTGCATAAAAGGGGCACCCTGCGATTTGTTCATGTCCAAGTTGATGTATGAGTCATGGGGACTATCAAACGGCATGTGAAATGGTTGTGTGATATATCCTGTGGCTCTGAGGGGAGCTTTATCAAGTCAGAGCAAATCACCCGAGTGACATCCCTTGAGTAATTTCAGCTGCAATTTTGCTGCAGAGGTTGCGTTATGAGAAATATTGAATCCAGAGCTGTACCTGTGTTAGAATTGTGTAAGCCAAATGGGATGTGACTTAACAATAAGAAGTTTTGATTGTGGTGACTATTTTCTTATTGCTTCTAAGACAGAGAGTCTTGTTCACAACTATGTAATGAAACCAGAATACAACAATGAGCCCAAATTTGAAAGAAAAACAGCAAGTTTACTTTTTTGTTTTCATTTCTAAGTCTTAATCTATCTCCTGATAAAACTGTTTATCCAGATTTTCATCAGCTGTTAAGCTTTTAACAGCTCAGACTGGCTACACACTAGACTATTTCCAATCTTAACCAATTTTAAGAACATTGGAAAACCACATAAAAAGGACAGCTTGAACTGATTATTGGTGTTACAGTTGTTCAAACACACACCAGACTATTTGCTAGACTGTTTGCCAGACTGCATGACCACACACCTGCCGTTTCCTCACAAAAAAATTCACTCAGAGACTCAATAAAAATGATATCTTACAAAAACTTAAGCAATTAAACTAAACCTAAGAAGAAAAACAAACATGAAGATCTAATTGTGTTGTCCTGGTGTATTTTCTGTTTTGTAGAATTAAAGGGAGAAAGCGTAAAGTTGTGTTTGTGTGCTGTTACATTTGAGAGACGTAGAATCACTCAGTATCTGGTAGATGACTCTCCCTGGTCTGCTTGCTGATATTGGCTATTGAAGGTATGCCATTGAGGGCAGCCTAACTTGGACTTCGAGAAGGCTTTGACCCCATTGGATGCAATGTAATATACATATTGACACCTCACACAAGGATTAAATGGACCAATAACAAACTGTGTCATGCCTTGGATAAGGCCCTCTTAAGCCAGGTATACACTGTGCACTTTCAGGCCAGTGGTATGCTGTATTTCAGTTGTTGTTAAATGACATGTCACTCTGTACATCTGAATCTTTTAAGATGCACAACAGATGTGTACAACTCATGCGTTTACACTCTGCAGATGGAGGTTAAAGTCAAGTCTGCTTGGCTACTTCTGATATTTCTTTTGTATCGCTCAAGCACACACAGAGACAAAAACTCTCTAACTATATGGCACACGTCATCATCAGCAAATACTGCCAGTAGATGGATTTAAAATGATAAGAATCATCTGGCAGCTGAAGCTCTACCTTTATTCCTTGCCCTGTCATATGCAGCACTTAACAAACACATTAGATCACCTGCCATTAAAATGTGAAATCATTTTTGAAACAAACACAGTGTACCTGTGCCATAATGGAAGAATGAGCGCTCAGTGAAGAGACCCCTGACCCTGCTAATATCTAGAAACATTTCTGAGGAGTTACTCTTACTGGCCCTCTAACTCCTCATCAACTAATGAACAGCAAGAGACTTTTTAGAAATCTTTCAAAAACTTGTTTAAAACAAAAAAAAATATTGTTATTAGTAATTTCGCTAATATGTATGAGGAATGAGAAATACCAAACTCATGATATCAAATTTAACTTTATATACCCAAATATGAGCTGCCTTGCTGGGCTTGAATGAGAAGTCAGAAATTAATCAAGCTAAAACTATTCTTTCTGTTCTGGAGCAAGTAAATAACTATAATTTGACTTTTTAATCAAGAAATAATGAACTTTACTATTTTTTCATATTTTGGAAAACTGCGAATTTGAATTCATCAATAACAATAATAATGCATTCAAAATATCATTTTGGTGAATTATCTTCTGCATTCTGGTGTATTAACATTTCAGAAACATAAAACAGATTTTGGTTATGTTTAATGCTGTCAGTGTGGCATATACCTTACACTGGGTGGTGGTTTAATAAATTTGTTCAGCACTGTATGTCCTGATACAAAAGGTTGGACATAAAATACAGGCATGCTTTCTGTTACTATGATTTTAAATGCCGACAGCACAAAAAGCAGATAAAGCCTGAAGTTGGTGAATCACCCCTTAGCTCTGCTCCCACTGTGTGAGTGAATGCAGTTGTACAACCAACATATCACACTCTAGAAAGCCACACATTTTGGGGCAGCTCACTGTACCATGATCAGCTATTGCATTCTCCCGGACACTGAATGATAAACAGCTTATGGATGGGCTGAAGTTCACCCCAACTTTAAGACCAGCCCTTCATTCTTCTCAAATCTGATCAGAATTGCCTTGAAGTTGAACATTGTGTGCCCAACTTCTGTGGCATGGGAAAGACAACCAAATTGGGCTTAAAATCTTCTAGTGTGTAGCCAGCCTTGACTAGTCTTGTGATTGCTAAATAAAGGCAGACTGCTTTCCCTTCTTTCTTGTAAATGCTTCTTTTTTATGTCTTATGTTGATAATTATGAACTGCAACAGATACTGAGGGTCAATTGGAGACCCTTTTCCTATGCTAAGAACTTTGCATTCACCTGTGGTCAATGTGGCATCTCAAAGAAATGAGTAAAACACTAAGATTTGACTGGAAAACTTGAGTTGGTCTTCGTCCCCTTGGCTGTTGCTTTGAATGCTTTTCTGACATGATGGCTAATGTTTGGATAAGCCATTTAGAGGGTTGAAAATCAGGTCATCTGAGCTGATGATGCAAAATTTTGGTCAGTTAATTGTATATAAGTGCATTTCTCTTTTTCGGTGGGCTCCTTAAGGGTATGTACATTCAATAAAACAGACATATTACTCTTGCACACTCTGCATGTTATGTGATAATGTGCCGTAATTTCACTCTCATAAGAATTACAAATACACATTTAGTGGATGCATCTTTGGAGCCTTGCCATCCTCTCTAAAACATCGAGTATCATCTCCTTGACTCAAGGACTCCCCGAGCTGTCTCACTCATGTGTTTATTAAGCTGCTTGAAAGCCCGAATGAAATCTTCATGTGATCTTTGAATGAAAGCAATGCAAGGTTTTGTTGATTTTTTTTTGTCTTCCTTTTGGTGCAGTGCAGGCAATTTGTTGGTGCATCAAGGTTTGCTTGATGTCTCCAGTGTTCACGTTCCGGGCTTTAGAGCAAATGCTTTGTGACTGATGGCGTGTAAAATATCCACTTCTGCCTCAATCGCCTTTTCATAAAGGCCCGTCAAATCACTATCATAGAAGTCCAAAGTGTGAGTTTGTGAATGTGTGTGTGGGATCTCTTATCCCCAAGACGACAGGGGACTTCCCCTCAGTAATCACGGTTGGCGGTCTTTCATTTAGCGGTTAATAGTGGGGGCACACTGCTGCTGGGCCAGACTAATGAGGTGGTGGAGGCTGTTAGAAGGGCTGCTCTCTGTGAGCGCCGGCGTCCCCTAATCAGACAGACCTTTGTGATGTGAGACCCAGCCACTGTCTATGACTTTATATCACCAAAACCCTTCCTACTTTCCTTTTTCCTCCCCCAACTACAGATCATCTGATGCAATCCTTTCCATGCAGGGCAAGCTATCGACTCCGGGTTTTGCTTGATGATGAGAGCTGTGTTTTTATGTGTTAATTAGTGATGAGGAGCGCTCATTAATTCACCTTCCCACTCCGGCCTGGGATGACTTACAGGGTGGGTTCATCGATTTCCTCTCGGCTCAGAAATATTTCTTCTTGAAACATAAGTTCTCGGACAGTTACTTATTTTACATCCTGTGACTTTGCAGAGTTGAAGTCTTAGTTTGCCCCCGTGCTGGGTTTTGTGGATTAATGTTCACTAATATCGACTGGACTCTCAGAGCGTATAATAGCTTCCTTAACTGTGCGTCATGGACCCAAATTGGAATTTTGTAGTTGATTTTCTTTTCCTTCGGGTGCTCTTTCAAGCAGTTTCTTTTCATTTCCTTTCCCAGAATTAAAGAAATAAACAAGAAGAAGTTAAAGGGAGAAAAAGTTGAATTTAAGCAAGCAGGAAGTTTGGTTTGGAGACATTGTACTCAAGCTGGAACTCTGAACAGGAACTGAACACACATGGCTACATGGCGCAATATGTCCAAGATAGAGGGTCTGATCTACTTTTGGAGCAAAACTTAGGGCAGTGATCATTAACTGGCAGCTAGAAAGGCTCCCATCTGGCCCCAAATTATTAAATTCTGAAACTATTGGGGCAAAATTTGTTGCATTTATAAGGATATCCTGCTTTTAAATCCTTACAATTATGAACTCAATCCTCAAAACAATTGGTGTTAAAATGTTTTTATGAAGAATGACTTGATGTTAAATCTGTTTGACAGAAATCCACCTGGTAGCCATTTATACATACTTATATTGCCGTAAGGGCTTGGGTACAGTTCATGATGCTGACAGCAGAGGGGAAGAAACTGTTCAACTGGCGGGAGGTTTAGTCCTGACAGACTGCAGCCTCTTGCCAGAGGGTAGGGTCACATAGAGCCCATGTCCAGGGTGAGAGGGATTGGCCACTATTTTACCTGCATGCCTTCGGGTCCTGGAGGTGTACAGGTCATAAATAGATGGAAGGTTGCAGCCAATCACCTTTTCTGTAGAGCAAATGATACACTGAAGCCTGCTCTTGTCCCTGGTGGTGGCTGCATAATACTAGACTGTGCTTGTTTCTATCACAAATGGACTGCCATAACAGAAGATACATGGTCATTTTAGCCAAGTGGAGGCTTTGTGCTATTGACAAAAACATATTTGTTCTGACACTGATATTGATTTCAGTACCAGGCATAATGAGTTTGTAAATGTTTGTGTATCGGATATTGGCAAAAATCAAATATGGTGCATCCCTGGTTAATACCATATTTTTTCTGATGAAATCTCTGCTTTAATCAAGATCAGTAGTATTCAAAAAAGTAGAAAACAAATTACCTTAAGTCATTTTTGGCCTTAACACAAGTCAGTGCTTTCTGAGTTGCACAGAAACATTGGTAACCTTTTAAAAAGTGGGTTAAATTATTAAGGAGTGAGGGAAACCCTTGTTCCTCGCCAGAGTCACCCACTTGTTCAGATATTACCAATGGTTTGTGCAGTTCTTGATTTAATTTGCTTACAGCTCAAAGCATATAAATCAATTAGTGGCCATATTCTAAATGTTTAGGACTATTATTTTTTACTGATCATTATTTTAAATGTGTTATGGACCCCTGGAAGAGTAGCTGTGGTCAAGTGCCAAAGCAAATGGGGATCCCAATACACAATAATATGTCTGTTGCTACTATTTTGATTCAGAGTCATAATAAGTCTTATTAGAAACTGAAAGCTCCTTCATACTGTATTAACTGTACATTATCACAGACAAAACACCTCCATTATTTAGGTGGTAACAAAGTTTGAGAAATCCAATGATATGCAGTCATATTTTCAGCCAAAACAGAAAGAGCGCTGTCTTAATTGCACAAACATGTTGGTAAAATATTGAGGTGTGTAGTTGCAGAGACTTCTGTGCCTTAATGGTCCACTCCTGTGCTGTCAAATGCTGCAAGCATATTTGTGCTATTCATGAGCATTCCTGCAGTTAAATAATCATCGGCAGTGAATGATAATAATTGGTGTTTGAGACTATTGTCTTTGTCGCCAGGTTATCAAAAAGCTTTTTAGTGTCATTAAGGACTATATTTAAATTAAATCTGACGTATGAAGTTAGATAGATCTCAGCCCACAAAGGCTTACATGACAGATTTAATCTAAGCAATCCGTGGTCCCGATACATGAGAATTACATTCTTAGTGAGGGAGCAGGAAAAACATTTCGGCAAAACTTAGCTGTCTTCTTTTCCCGACTTATGAGACATTTATGTGGAAGACTAATAATTTAAAAGCAATTCAGTTGTAACTACTATTCTAAGAAACAAAATTACTTGAAAATTGAACATATAACCACTACTAAAGCTGTAAAAGATAGATACAATGTTCTTTTTTTTCTCAGAAAAAGCTTGAGGTTACTGTCTGAATTATATAAAACTTTGGCAAAGCCTGTTTCAAGCATCTGTGTGCATGAATTTTCCATACCCACAGAGCAAGCACTGTCTAAATTTAACTTTAAAAAATCCTGAGAGTACCGAAACTGCAAAACTCCAGTCATATGTGTTTAAAAAACTAAAAACTGGAAAAGTGAGAGGAACTGGCAAGGCTGCTTCACCACTATACACTGCTGATGTGCAGTTCTACAAGTATTTGGACAGTGCGCAAGACTCTTCCAGCAATTAATGATCCCCAATTTCACCTGTTTTTCCAAAAGTTGACCACAAATTGGTATAATTAGAAGTATTTTAATGGGTTTGTATGCAGTTGTTTATCATTCAGAACTGGAAAATAGATTATCTTGTTGCCAATAAGCATATTGCTGATCATAATTAATTCTTTTTAGCATTTGGCCTTGCATCTTAAACAAAATCAACACAAACAATATCACCTCATCATTTATCTCATATGAAATAAATTGTTATAAAACTTGTTATATACAGCCCTAGCATGATCCGACCATCAGATGTTAACTCTGATGCCAGCCTGTGTCCCTGTGAGCTTTGCATTCCTGTCACACACCATCAGGTGGCAGTAAATCCACAAGCAGCGGCGCACCGCACTGGGAGAAAATGAGATGCAATCCCCCGAGCATGAAATCAGCTTTCCTGTTCTTTTTTTTTTAGCTGCTGCTTTTGCCTCTTGTACTTCTCTATAGTTATGGATCATAGAGAGAAAATTGTGCAGTCCCCTAAATAAAGCAAAATCAAATGTAGTACATACAATCACATTTCCTACAGTTTTATGGCTTGATTGGAGTGGCTTGATAAAAATATGAAAACACAAATGAGTACAGCCTTTTGCCTCATGTTCACATGTGTGTATGTGTGTGTTCTGTGTGGCTGCCTTTTATTCAGTGAGCACAGCACTGAGAGAGAGATTTTAATTAACAATGTGGGAGTGGAGCTTCTCCCTCTGCTTCTCTCTCGCTCTCTCCCTCTCTGATAGCTGCCAGCGAATATCAGTAATTGTCTGCCTCCCTGACTCCGTCTCTACCCATTGTCCAAATGAAGAAACCCGAACAAAGTAAAGTGAACATTTCTGCCAGTTAAGCCTCTTCGCACCCTCGTCTGTGCTGATTGTTAGCGTCGAGCCTGCGTGCCCTTTCTGCACTCCTCCTTTGTAGGACACAGAGCTCTAGGTGGCAGAAAGAGGACGAGGAAGAAAGAAAAATCTCAGGAGAAGAGAGCTATCTCCACTCCTTCCATTTATTCTCATGTTCCATCTTTTGCGAGACTCTTTGCAGGATACAAGACATCCTGAGTACCACTTTGAAAATCTGGAGGTGCATGTCATACCCCCTGATGCTCTGAGGATAACATTTGTAGCATGTTAAAGCTGTCAAACAATGTCTAGACTCTTGTGAAACGTGCCTTTTAAAATAATATCTGTTATCTTAATGTTTGGTGTTATCAAAATACGCAGAAGAGTAAACGCCAGGCCCCTTTAGTTTAAGATGAGTGTGAATGAAGATTTCCTGTGTCCATATCTCGACATTTTAATCCAAAGTTTGAAAAATCTACATATTCTGAGAGAAGTCTGCACAGTGACTTCCCTCTACTGGCTGAAACCATTTTCTGCAATTCAATTTCACTACTGACTAATACCTGGACGCAGGTTACGTGTAGTGCCAATCACTGCCACTCTATGGCTTCACAGTATCCACCCACTTTCCCATTGCTGGTAACTTCATTTAGCATCCAATAACTGAAATCTGCTGATTACAGTGGGCACAGCCAATCAGAGAAATCATTGTGACTCTGCAGGACTGGTAGCACAGATAAGTTGCATGAGATTGCAAATAAATCATGAATTTATGAAACAATATGCATGATATGGGCACTTGTTTCTTCTTTAGGACCATAAACCAATGTTTTACTGATTTAAATCCATCCATCCATTATCTGCTTATCCCTTTTGGGGGGAAGGGAACTGGAGCATATCCCAGCTGCCATTCGGCAAAAGGACACACCCTGAACCAGTAACCAGTCGATCACAGGACCACATAGAGAGACAGACATTCATGCTCACATTTATAACTATGGGCAATTTAGAGTCACCAATTAAGCATGTTTTGATCTGTGGGAGGAAGCTGGAGTGCCTGAAGAGAACCCAGGCATCCATGGGGAGAACATGCAAACTCCACACAGAAAAGCCCTGACCGACAAGGGGTTCGAATCAGCAACCTTCTTGCACCACGGTATTGCCACATTTTAATACTTTATAGTAAAACAAAAATGCTAATAGTTCTTACTTCAACTCAGCAATAGCAGAAAAATGCTGAACTTTGCAGGAAGCAGTGAGTTCCACTAATCAGAGACCTTCTGTAACACTAAAGGATTGTGGGTATTGCAGTTTTGTTTTGTTTGCCTAAGATCCAGAATAAAACATGTTTTTTCTCTCAAACAAGGAGGATTCTCTTACACTCTGATAGCTTGTGTCAAGTTGGTCTCGGACGACTTTGCCATTGTGGCCAATCATGAAAACGCACAAAAACACCACAGATGGTGAGCTGTTCTGTTTTATGCCTCCCCCCCTGAGCTCTGTTCATGATGTTCTAGATGCAGTTTCTGAAATTCCAGGGTGGATTCAGCCCAGCTCCAACTCTAGAAATTAGTTACTCTTAAGTGATCCTTCGTCAAAGCTTGAACCAAACTAGAGAAAGGAAGCAAAGCACACATTGCAAAAAAACCTGAGACAATATTTTTAAAAGCAGTTGGTGAGATTCACAAATTCATAGATGCAATTTAAACAGTGTGTACTTTTTGATAGTTAAAAACTGTTAATTACCCATTATTTGGTGTTTTTGACTGATTGTTTAATGTCATGGTTACCTGATAATATCGTCATTTCATTTGCACTGACTTTACATTGGGATCAGTTAAGCATCCATCCATCCATCCATCCATCCATCCATCTTGCAGGACGCATGCTGTTACCTCCGGATCTTGAGGTACTTTACTTTTCCCAACGGTGCTTTGTACAAAAAACAGTGGCAGCTCTCTGAACATGGGTTGTTGAATTGATGAAAAATTAGAAAAGACAGAAACTAATGATCTTCTGTCATATTTTTAACCAAGCAAGAACTAACAAAATGAATATATCCCAACTGGCACAGACTTGTTGGAAGCTTTTGGAACTCTGATGTGTTTTTTGTATTTGAAAAGGTCGAAGAAACTGTCAGGTTTCACTGGCATTTGCCAACATAGTTGTGCAACTTGGACAGATCACCGACAGGTTTTTCCTAATAACTAACATAATAAAATTACTAAATTACAATTACTAAAACTTGTGGCCATGGCATCAGACGCATATCAGCTTTATTTGATCATGTGCAAAAAGAAAAACTCAGAATGCAAGAACTATTTCAGCTTCTTCCATCTTTTCTCGTTTATCATCTTTTCTGGGCTCTTTGCAGCGTACAGGGCACTTTTAGAGCCACTTGCACATTCTGGAGGTGCAGGTTGTGCCCAGCGCTGTTTCAAAAAAATATATATATATAAGAAATAGGGGCGGAGGGGTGGACTCTTTTTTTAGCATTTTCATCCTGCTTGGTTCTGGCTCACTGCTTTTGTCATGCTCATCTCCATCTCCCTGTCGTCTCATATCCATCCCTCTCTTCTCCTCTTTTCTCACTCCTCTTCTTCTTCTTCTTCTTCTTCTCTCTTGCCCCCTCTCTCTGTTTTCCAAGCAGGAACTCTCCCTGTCAGCTTCTATGAATACCGCTGAGTTTCATTTAGAAAAAAAAAAATAAAATAAAAAATTCAAGGACATGGGTGCTGTGAGCAGAGCAAGATGAGCGGACACTCCTCTTCCACATCCAGAGCAATTACTCAACTTACGTAATAGAATTATCTCAGCAAAGGTCGCTGCATTGTTCCACTGTCAGGAGCACAGTAAACAAACATAAAAAGAAAGAGCGGAGATACAAGAGGTGCAGGAAGCAGATAAGTGTTTGTTAGACTGACGCCAGTATCAGTGATTCTTTAGACAGATCAGGGGAGTGATTTCTCTGTTTGTGCTCTGATTCCACATGTGATGGGTGATGGGGACCAAAAGTCATTCCTTCATGTGTTTGAGCTGATTGTCAATATACAATATACAATAGATCTGTCTGTTTCTTCCTGTTATGAAACAACAAATAGCCTCAGAAACAGCTAAATAAGTCCCAGACATCCATTACTGGGTAATATTTTGTTTGTTAACAAGGATTAAAATTGCAGACATACCGCTGCACACTGTCTTGTTTGGTCAGCCTCTCTGTCTTTCTCTCGAACTGTCTCTAATTTCTAGCTCTGTCAAGCGTTCTGTCCTTAGAAAAAAGGCAAAACAGTTGAAAATGTTGGTAGCATATCTGTAAATGTAGGTTGTCAAAATTGTTTGACAATAACATACACAAAATCCATGAAGAATGTATTCCACCCAGTCAGAACTTGAAGATTAGCATGCTATATGCCCCGCTTTAGCACCTATTCAACAGAGGAATTTGCCAAAGTAAAGACAAGGGATGAAACTAACATACAACCTAAACAAAGCATGTGTGAATGACGTTCCTCTGTTTTCTGTATGCAGATTCAGGCTGCAGGTTACACTGCTGCATCACGGTCAAACCAACATGACAGATGAATTAGGTACTCAGCTGCTGATGTGGATCTTCTGTTCGTGTATCCCTGCTGTTAGAAAAACATCATGCCCAAGCTTGTCAGTGCATGCACAGAATATATGATCTGTTATGACTGTTTATCTTACAGTGTAGATACGTGCTGGTAACCTTGCAGTGCAGCTGGATCTGCCTGATTCAATGGCTGTAATCAGTTGGATCCATCTTGCCAAGCTCCAATCTACAACGACTGTGCTAGACCTGTAGGGGCACGGTCCAATCAGAGTCTTTTAAAGCAGGAAGAGGTAGGAGCTATGAGCATGACGACAGCAGGAAGCGACTGCTAATACTGTGATTTGCAGGGATGCTAACAACTTCAGTAGCAGTTTTATCAGATCTAGACCACATTTCTTTATTGATTGAAAAATTAAAACAACAATGAAAGCATTTCTTGTGTAGGCATATTTTTGCTCCACTTCTGACATATTTTGGAGAGGGCCTGTTCTAAAAAGTGGCTCATGTTTTTTACTTAGCACCTGCCTACTACATTGTCTGATTGGCCCGTAATGAATTAAATTGAAACAGTTGCCTGTCACCAGCCCGAGATGCTTTTGAAAGGCTCTGCCCTCTAAAACACTTTCAGTGGGCTGTTTCCTGGATTGAACAGTGCAGTATTTTCTGTATAGTGAATCAAACAGTCAATCTGGTGTGTCAGGTTAGCATGCTGTGGTCAGGCCACTTAACAGTAGGGGTGTCCTGATAAAAGTTTATCACCTCCGATACGATACCGATATTGCAGCCTTGAGTATTGGCCGATACCGGTATCAATCCGATACAATATCAGCAGGAATCATACATACTTTTATTACTTATTTTATTGTATGGACTGTAAAAAAAGGCTTGATCAAGTGAGATTACTCAAACAGAGAACAGTAGTCAGCAGTAGTAGGTATGAGAAAAACTGATCCATTTGTTATTAACCGATGGGTTGAATAAAATTTTACCTTAAACATAAGAATATGCTACATTTAAATAAAATAAATAAAAAATAATTTGGAAGACCCTGAAAAGTAACCTCAATAAATCCAATAAAAACAAAAAAATTTATTTTTAAATTGCAAAATAACTACTTTGTTTAACTTAAACATAAGCATATTCTACAACTGAATTAAATAAATAAAAAGTAAATTAGGATGGACTGCTTGTATCGGAGAGCTAATATTGGAGATTTTAGATGCAGGCCGATATTATCCGATATTATCCGATATTTGTTTTTTTGCTGATGTTGGACCAATATCTGATTTCAATATCGGATCGGGACACCCCTAGTTAACAGGATACATTTTGTTTCATTTCAGGTTGAAATCATGTCAACTCAACATAATTCTGAACAACATCAGAGAAGGTTGATACTGATGATGATACTGAAGTAACCTTTTATTCCTCTTCACTTTCCTTCACCTACTACATGTGTTGGGCTGTAAGAGAGGGCCAATATAATGTTTGTTAGCAGTTTTTGTTTATTCCATACACTAAATTAGCCAGTATTTAATAAATAGACATTTTTGTCAACTTGACTAAAAATGACTACTAATTACAATAATATAAATTACTTTTGGTATCTTATATATATATATATATATATATATATATATATATATATATATATATATATATATATATATATATATATATAAACATTTCAATTTGATTAAGTTGTGGCCAATAAGCATAATACAGTTGGTGGTTCTTGCTGTAAACAGTCTTAATATTGAGCTTTTTGCCTGGTATCTTACGTTGTCATATGTCTATATAAACAGTTTAGTCTTACCTTTCTGTTCTGACATATCAATTCATCTTCAACACTCCATATATCGAAGAGTCGTCCAAGTGCCAAACTCAAATCACTGCTCAACCCAGTGTCCTCAATTGACATCTCAGGGTGTGCTCAGAGTGCCGTAACCTTATCAGGCTAACTGCTTACATAAACGCCGAACACAGCAACGGCATTGCTTCGTTCACTGTTAAAAAAGAGAGTAATCATGGCATTCGCCTCGTAGTCATTTCTCTCCCTCTCTTTTGAGGGGAAAGAGGAGCGAGGGGAAGATGGAGCGAAAGAGGGAAAAATAACAAGAAACGGACAAAAGAGGCGAAGGATGAGGAACAAGCTGTGTTTCCTCTGGTCCACAATGTTCCAGTGAGTAGAAAAGCCACAATAATAACAGCATTTTCCCTCTATTGACTGATGTGTCTGCTCTACAGTATTAAACTCGCAGGGGGGAGAAAAAGGCAGAGACACAATGGGGCTATTCACTTTGACATGACGTCAATGATGAGTGAAGGTTTTAGGGATAAACAAGCAAATGAGAAAAGAAATACACGCACAATAACATACACAGGCTCCACTGGCTTCTATAGACCACCTCATGAATACTGAAGGAGATTCATTGGAGATGAATAGTTTAACCTGCTGTCTGTCTGAATGGGATTAAGTAGCTGCAGATGGCTGCAATGGCAAGTGGAAGCATTGAGCAGGGATTGGCTGGATGTAGAGCAGTGTTTAGATTTATGGTGGAGTTGTTTGTCCCTTACCTGGGAAGTTGGGGGTTTGAACCTGAACTCATGCAGCCAGATATTAGGTTTCTTTTGAAATACTTAACTCCATAGTTTTCCTGCTGTTGTGTCATTAGTGTGTGAAAGTGCATGACTGGTGTAAGTTAAAACTAGTTGGGACTTAACTGAGCAGCTTCAGCACTCAGTGTGTAAATTGACCAATCATACATTTCCTTAAAGCTGAGGTTTGTAGTCACAGAAAAGTAGCATGAATTTGAATGTAGCATCTCCTCAGGACTCCGGGAGGTGAGCGATTTTTTTTCACATTATAGGAGAGGGATGGACACGTAGACAGGCAATCGATGCATATTTTTATTTTAAAACTGTTACAAAGTGAATGTATTTAGAGGTGCGGTGGCTCCATAAGGCTATTTATTGCAACAAGGACCAAAAATACCTCAATAGTAGAGACAGTAAGAATTTATCATATGAATGGTTTATTTGCGGGCGGCATGGTGGTGCAGCAGGTAGTGCACCTGCCTCACAGCAAGAAGGTTGTCGGTTCGATCCCAGAGTCAGGCAGGACCTTTCGGTGTGGAGTTTGCATGTTCTTCCTGGGCACTCCGGCTTCCAGTTCAGGGTGTGCCCTGCCTCACGCCCAGTGTAAGCTGGGCTAGGCTCCACCCCCCCCCCACCGTGACCCTGAAAGGGATAAGTGGTGCAGATAATGGACGGATGGTTTATGGGCAATTACGAGTTTGTTGAAAGTTGCGTTGATTGTGTTTTTAGCAGACGATTGGCCTCGAGTCGTAGGGACTTGGACTTGAGTGGTCTCGAGTGGCTAATATGACGACTTGCAACTCGACTTGGACTTGGGAGACAATGACTCAAGACTTGACTCCGCTTGAGACAACATGAGTTGGAAAAATTGTAGCATATGTTTTTTTGCATTGTATTTTTTATTTTCTTTTCATGTGGGTATCTTTCTAGTATGACCAGAGCAGTCTGTGTGCACGCCGCGCTCTCTAGCAGGGTCAGATAGGCTCCAATTTTTTTTTTTTTTTTTTTTTCACGCAAGTGAGAAGCACTGGCAGGCTGGCAGCACGCAGGCACGCACTATTATGACATAATCTTGTGACTCGACTTGACTTGACTTGCCCACAACAGAAAAAGCTTGGGACTTTCTCGAGACTTGGACCAAATGACATAACACTTTCTTGGGACTTGGATCCAAGGGACTTGGGCTATTGTCTGGTTTTTAGGTTTTTTTTTTTTGGTTTTTTTTTGTAGACTCTTAAATAGCTGTTTTTGTGTTGCTTTTTATTTATTTTTCCTCACCAGTCTCTTTTTATGCCATCTGCTTCAGTGAAAACAGACATTAAATTGTGTTGTACTGCACTACACAGCAATGACGATAAAGGTCGATCGACACATCTATCTATTAGATATGTAGTGTATGTAGGGTGAGGGTGTCTGATGCTATTTGTTGTCTTTTCCATCCAGTCCTGCAGTTTAATATTCTGCTTAGAGCCTTCAGATTCAGATTCAGTTATTTTCCTTCTCTGTCTAATGATCTTGTTGAGAGATTTAAGGTGTATGTTGCTCACAGCATCAAGCAGAAAACTTTGTCAGACAGGAAAGACATCCAGTGCCAGAAAGAAGGAAAGATGGTGCAGTACTGCTTTCCTTCCTTCTTTTTTCTTTTCTCACAGGCTTAAAGAAAGTTTCAAGTCATAAAAGTACCTTTTGGCTAAAGTGAGCTTATAAGTGGAGCAAAGAAATATGGGAACATTTGCCTATAAATACCACAGGTAGTTCAGAAATGGGCCAAAATAGATCCACAGAGAGTGATTTTCGCTCCGGGCACAACCTTATCCCAAAAGCACACTTTAAAATGCTCTCTTTTCTTTTGTTGTAGTAGTGGAGGTGATTACGTTAGCTTAAAATGACCGAGGAATAACACGATCAGAAAGCTCAGACAGCATTGAGATTCTGCAGTTTTTGCAGAATTGTCAAAAAGAAACAAGTTTTGAATGATGGAGGATTGCAGCTCTGAGGAAACTGATCCTGTTGGCATGAATCTGTGGCTTGGAGGAATCTTTGATTGCTCAACAGAAACCCTGTGGAGCTGCCCCAAACAAACACAAACACATTAGCTCACGCACCAAAAGTTGTCCCTCCAAGATGTATAATCTCTCTTCCTCCTTCCATCACTTTATCACTTCCTCCTTCCTTCCTTCTGATCTTACGATATCTTTATTAGAGCCAGAGCTGCCTGTCTGGCCCGAGGGGGGTCTAACAAGCTGCCCCACTATTGGCTGATCAGGATAATGATGCTTGGCCGGCACTGCATCATGTCACTGTGATAAGACTAGATGTCACTTGTGTCAATCGATGTGTCACCTCAATGCACAGAGCTGCGCTATAATTGGATATATGTGCTGCTTTGGAGGCTGCATGCCCTAAGGCCAGAACAAAGGGAGTGTAACGGGTTAAAAAAAAAAAAAGATAAAGGATCAGAATAGAGGATGTAACTCTTCATGACTGTCAATGGAAAGGATTGTTGATATAATGTTTAATTCGATTTAGGGATATAGTCTATTTATTGCTATATATCCACCTTACAGAGGGATTACATCATGGTCATTGGCCTAAATCTGCAGTATAAAATCTATTACTGTTAAAATTACCATATGCTACATGTCATATGTCAGCTGTCATACTCGTCTTGATAATGTATTAAATCCTTGTAGATCTGATCCTCTTAACTTCCCCCCTTATGTGTGTGTTTATTGTTTTTCCCCTTGTCTTGCCATTTTATAATTACCAGCTGTGGTAGTTTGCTTTTTTAGTGCACTCAACTCTAGTAACCACATAATACACTAGCTTAAGCTTTCACATGTAAATACACAAATATAGCATTTAACTGGTAGGACTGGGTACCATTTTGATTTTGATATTTGATTTTATTAATCTGACTTTGATTGTGCTTACTGATTCCAGTTTTGTCAGTTCATCACTCTGGTTCCACATTTTTGGGGACTAAAACATAGTCCCCAATTCTATTTCCAGAATTGAGACCAGCCAACCACTGTTTTTAGCCATTTATGATATCAATAGTAAGCAATAAGCTGTGACAGAGATTATTATTTAACCCGCTATGCATAAAATAAACATCACACTTTTTAATACATCTGCAAAAGTCATTATAAACCAACACCATGCAATTAAATCTTTACAAAATGTGTCAAAAGTATATGCTTGTATTTTATTTTATCTCTGATGTTAGCAAGTCCAATAGCTGTTTCTGATATAACATGATACAATGTGAAAATATGTAACAAAGCTTCATATATTAGTGTCACTGCGGTTATCCAAAAACAAGTGGTGGGTTTTTCATGCCTACATGCAGCTGACAATGGCAAATGGGTTTGACCTCTGCACCACAAATATTCTTAAGCAGCGTGCCTGTATGTGACACTTGTTTTGAAGGATAGCAGTATAGGGCGCAAATCAGTAGATGTCAGCTACTGGGATATGATAGGTGTTTTAAAAGTGGGAAAATGTGTCAACGATGTATGAGGTGCTTTGGTCTTTGCTCTGTCACGTTTTGTTCTGCTTGAGGCCTAAACCTTTTAATTTTCTTTTGAAATAATACGACTTGCGATTAAAAATTCAAGAACTTTGTGGTGGAGCATCAATTGACAATCAGTGTACTAAATTTTATCCCTAGCTGGAGCAGATAAGTCTTGACTTTTACAACAAACTGATAGATCCTCTTATTTTATTCTTTGTCATGAAGCAATAGATGCCATTTTACTATTTTTCTCAACAGAAACCAGAAGCACCATTGTGAAGAGCTTCATTCTGCGGTTGACTCACACAGCAGAAAATATGATTGTTCCCCTGCTGTGATGAATAAATTCTCTCGCTGCTGTCTGTATATACAACCTCTTCAGACTTTCCACAAACTGCCTCAGTGGGCCAAAGAGAAAGACACCATATAGAAAAGGGAGAGGAGGAGCACGGGAATGATTGAGTTGAACACATTACAGATAGTTATGATGAAGGCCGTCCATCTGTTTTGGTGCCAGTCGGGTAACCTTGAGGCTGTCAGCACGTTCCCAGCACCCACTCCGGCCCTCTCAGGCTGAGAGCTCCAGCTACAGACACATCCATCAACACATGTTCCCAGACACATTTCAGGAGAACCGACAACACATACAAATCACCCAGTCAATAGCTGGAACAACTCATCTGAACTTGAGGGTTTTGAGCACAGGCATGGTGTGAGTTTGTCCTCATGTGCATGATTTCTTTGACTGCAATGAATTCTATATTTGCCTTGGCTTTGAAATAATGTAAATGTCTCAGATGTTATAGATCTGGGATGGGCAACTAGGACACAGGGGCTACATGCAGCCCTCCCACCACCCACTCGCTCAATGCAGCCTGACAGTCATTTTAAATTTTACTTCACATTTCTAACATTGAAGCAATGCAAATATCAAGATCTGCCATGAGGTATTTCAGTGTAATTTGCCTCTTAGACTCCATGTGCAAAGAGAAAATGCATTACACCATGAAAAATGAGATATTTCTACAATAATCTTTCACAGCTGGTGAATGTTTTATTCATTACAAGAAATGTGTTGATATGTTTTGATGTAAAGGTTTTTCTGAACGGTCTTATATTGGCATTTGGGAAACAGTATTAAACATGAATAACCAGTATGATTATAGGTAACTTTCATACGATTGTGTAACATTAAATTCAGCTTAACTGTTTGCTTTTCAGCACACTAATACAAATAGTTCTAAAGCCAGATGACAGCTTTACATTCCTACTTTGACTGGATCACACATATGCCTGCTTCATTGAGTGTATCTTTTATTTTTTATAAATTTTGCCCTTGTCAAGTAAGAATACTATCATTTCCACCCTCAGTAATCAATCTTGCCTATTCCTGATAGATATAGAGGAGGTGCACTGTAGTTGAGGTTCAGTTGTCAGCATGGGGGAACACAACCCTCTCTTCTAAAATCAAATGCTAGGAAATACTCCAATGTCAAATGCCTGAGTTGTTACTCTGAAAAGACAAAGAACAATAAATGAATAAACTCAAAAGCACAGGTTTGGTTTGTGGCCAGTACCTTTTAAAAGACTGGATGTATGATTGTGCTAAATTGCTCTAAATGTCATGTTGTTTTACCTCTGAGTAAGACATAATTTCACATTTGCAGCAGCTTTTAGGAACTGAACTGAATGTTCTTGTAATAATCCAATATTTACCTTACTCCTTAAACAATCAAGCACTGTGGATAAAATGAATATAACATTAAAGTTACCTGTACCATAATATTTATAGAGCAGCACTCAGTTGCAAAGCTGCTCATTTACGTCAGAGAGAGGAAAAAGCCAACATTATACCTTCAGTGACATTACATTTCCCCAACCTGATAGAGAACTTCTATGCCTGAGACAAAAACATCTGCAGCATCAGGACTTCCTTGACGTCCTGTGTTTACAGTGCCAGTAGCTGCCTTACAGGGTGCTGAGTGTAGTGCAGAGTGTAGACCACAGAAGAATGTTAAGTTATTGAAAACAGGGTTTTGAACAGTGCTACACTGACCAATCACCACAAAGCAGATGAGTCAGCATATCAGAGAATACTGGGTCCATGTGAGGAAGGGGGCCTCAGTGTGACAGGAGCTCTAACAGGACCTCTCAGACAAAGTGAGAAGAGAGGTGGATCGGGATACTCAGTATGTGAAAACTGTCATACTCTAGCAGTCATCAGAGCTGAAAATACCCAAACTAAACTAAGTTAAGACAAAAATGACTCTTGAAATGAAACATTTATTACATTAAGAGCAATAGAATACAGATAACAAAACATTTAAAAAATACACCACATGAAATATCACTATCTGTTATATAACTATAGACATCCATATGCCACGATTTTGGATCTAAAACATGCAACTAGTCCTTCCAGGTATGACTTACTGTCAATGCGTTACTCTGCCTCTAAACATTGTTTTTATTTGGATGGCATCAACATTAAATTTTAATTTTACATTTTGTTTGTGTTGCAGAAGACCATAAGGTCTCAGCCTGACCTCCCCGATATAGATCCAAAGAATGGTATAATGGGTGTCTCAGCACTGTAGGCAACACTGCAGGCAGTCATGATTTAAAGTTGGTGACAGAATTACACTTTTCGAAAAGGTACTTCATTCTCTGACTGAGCTCATGTCAAATTTAAAGTTGGCCTTTTTATGTTTGTGATTGCATTTCAGCAAGTGACAGACTCCAGGCCTGTAGCCTGCCAATTGTAATGGAGTCCTATTATTTCCTAAATGTCAACCTTTTCCCAGATTCTCCCCTCATTTTTAAAAAATTATTTTGTCATGCAGGTGCCAGGTAAATTGTGTCAGATGTCACAGGTTCTTAAAATAAGCCATAATGAAAGCAGAATCTCAAAAATGGTGCCTCTTTAATAAGATATGATAAACTGAGCTACACCAGAGTATGACACAATATGATGCCTGGGGCCAACACTTTTCCCAAAAGTAATACTCGAATAAGCTTTAACTGAAGATTCTGGACACAGATCAAGACATTTCTATTACATCAAGTTACTATTTACTTTCCTGAGGCCACACCAATGGGCCACATGTCCTTGCATATGGATCTTGCAATCTTGTCTGTGATGGCCTTTTTCCTCACCTCTGGTAGGGGGCCTGCCAAAAAGGAAGCAGTGGCACAGGGCTGAGCACTTGAAGAGGCGCTGCTGGACAATGAAGGGTGGAATGCAGACAAATGGCCCCCTGATTTGTCGTGGGCTAGATGCTTTGCACATAATCAACACACCACCTTTTTTTTTTTTTTTTTTTTTAATTATATTTCCATCTACAGTGTGTCCCCAAAGTGCTTCCACAAAGTGGCTTTGCATGTCCTTCATTTTCTTGAGATGTGCTTCCTGTTGTTGAGATCAAGAGCACAATTGATAGTTGATTTACGCTTGGGAGAGCCCTCTGTTTGATTGGGCGATTCACTACTCCAGGTGTCCCAATGTGCTGCTGAGTTTATTTTTTTAATTTAAATGTATATTTTTAATTCAAGTATCAATTTTTACCCCCATGCTTGCTCGGATATTTGAATATCAAGTATGAGTTGACACATACAGTATGTCATATCTTCAACACACTTCTCTTCACATAGGAATCATCTTAGACTTTGAGTGCTACATACACTTTTCTGTCAAAGTGGGTCCAATAAGTAAATAAACAACCACAAAAACAAACACTATCCATGCATAAGAAAAAGTGCAAACTTACGACCAAGAAATCTACAACGTAAATATTACCCAAATAAAACTGATCCATATAAATTCAAGTAAGGGAAGAAATAACAATGTGAGCAATTTTAGAGCATTATGATGCTTTTTACTTTAAAAAAATATTCACAGCTTTACTTGAGGCGTGCACTGACAGATTTTTAGAATAGTTTGGCTTGGAAGTGTTTTGCTTTTTACAAGACTAAGATCTCTGTGTGGTTCATTTTCCTAATTGTTGAGTTAATTAGACATTTGGTTCTACTTATTTAAAACAGGATACCTTTTTTTTCTATTTAAGTGACATAAGTTCTGGAGCTCGGACTGTGAGGAGGGATCAAATCACCTTAAAACCCTCAAAGCCCCCTGGCTGGCAGCTTAGGCTTATTTAAACCTAATGATTTACAATCCTGTACATCTAATGTCTCTTTTAACACCCTTGCCTCACGTAATAGCTTTTATGGGTGTCACATGGCACCTTTTCCATGTAATTGCCAGCATGTGGTCTCACAATTACAAGGTGTCAGCTCATCCACAGGGTGGTCTTGTCATTCAGCGACTTTGGTTGCCATAGAGAGGTCAGTCATTGGAAGGCAGTGGGATGAATCAGTGTGACCCCGGAGCAAACAAAAAAAAAAAATAAGATGCAATAGCTCAGTTTGATAGCTAACAGCCATTAATTTTATCCATTAAAGGGCTCTCAGCAGAGTAACCCCACACTGTGTATGAAGGGCACTCGTACGGAGACTGTGCTTATGTGAGGAGCAGCAGAAATGATGGTTTTCTTCAGGTAGAGGCATTTAAAAGCAATTACATCTGACATTCATGTTTCTAAAGAGAACAGGTGGCCTACATTCACTGAGTTTGCCTGTGGCTAAAATTGAACATATCCTGCACACTTGATTACTCAAAGGACCCCTCCTGCTGTTTCATAAGTAACGTAAAATGTGGAGACTGCTAGCCTTGTATGGCAACCTAAAGAGTCATTTTTTTTTTTTTTTTGTGCCTTTGGCACTAGTAAATATGATTGCTAATAGAGGAGCTTTGTCCCAGGGGGAGATATCGGTGGATGATTACCCCTACATAGTAGGGCTGAACGATTTCAGGAAAAGATTTTATTGCCATTTTTCTGGCAGATATTGCAGTTTCAATTCAATTCATGGTTTTCTTCAAATCAAGATTCAGTGCAGTATTCACTATGTTTACAGTATAGACAACAGTGAGGAAATCAATGATCAAAAGCACATAACACATTATTCATCATCTAATACTGATGAAAAATAATCTGTTTTCATTATTTAAGGGATACTCCAACTTCTACTGCTAAACAGAGGCTTTGTGTTGTTGACCTGCTTACCAGCACTTCTGTAAATGCAAATTTATAAAATAGTTGACACAACAGATCCTGGGTCAGTCAGGAGCGCTGCAAAATATTGTAGCTTTGGCGATCACGATTGTGTTGTCTGAAGTTGCGATTTCGATCCAAAAACAATAAATCTTTCAGCCCTACTACATTGTATTACATGGTGCCACGAAAGCCTCGTAATTAACCCCCTTAAAGGTTATAACTACTCAAAAAACTATGTTGGCTTGACAATACAATACATTAAGATTCTTTACAGTGTTTAACCATTCCTTGACAAAGCCCTTGCGTTTGGAACTATCTTGTGATGCAATAAAGACCTACGTGTCCTTCTGCCAGCTGGCTGCAGGCCGGTCAGATGATAGTGACTGGAGCACAAAGCAATATAAATCGCTAAATCTGACTAAATCTGGCTTGTTGTTTTTAATATAGACATCAAGGCCCACCTCTCTACAGCAACAGAGCGTTGTATTTGCAGTGTCAGTTTTACCAATCAGGACTATGACACACAGCAGCAGTTTGAAGGCTTGTGGAAACTAAAGAGCTCTGATGACAGGTCCAGGAGAAGCTGTGTTACTAATTTCCACCCCTGAAACATGAGGCACAGAGGCTCACAGTTCATGCACTTGAGTCAAAATTGCTTATTTTTAGTTCAGTTTTAGCATAATTAGTGTTTGTTGTTTCCTTTGACTACCTGACCAGCTGATGACGGAGGGATACATAACCCCTATGTCTCATCACAAAATACTTCTGAACAAGGGCTTTGTCGAGTTAAATGCTGTAAAGAGTCTTACCGTATTGTATTGTTGAGCCAACATAGTTGTTAGTGGGTTAATAATGAGGCTTTTGGTGGCACCATGCACTGCTATGTACCGGCTACAGTATGATACACTGATGACATCATATTGAATTAATCTTATCATATCCTATTGTATTACAGTGTGACATATTTACCGGATAACATATTGTATCATCATACTGTATTGTGTACCATGTTGTTTTGTATTTTATGTACTCCACCATAACTTATTGCACCGAGTCATATTACATTCTGTCACTGGGTATTGTGCCATATTGTATTGTACTGTAACACATCCTGCCATGTCATTTTGTATGGTATTCTATCACAATGCACCATATCGTATAGTGTTTAATCATGTCGTATATACAGTATCGTATTATTTCCTATTATACCATGTTTACAGTACATACATTATACTCATCATATCATGTTCAACATACTATACAGTATTATAATGAATTATATTGTTTTGTACCATGCTGTACAATATGTTATCATATCTTGTAGTTGACATAATATAAGAAGTGATCCTTTCATAGTCTCAAAGTCTGTTCTTGAACTCCTTGCCAGCACTTATGATACAGACATATAGGTTCATGTGAATACATTCAGAGTATAAATGAGGCAAAGAAAGAGGCCCTCAGTACATGATGCCAACAATAGATATTTGTCCGAAATACTGATTCAAAACCAGATGACTCTGATTTTTCTCTGTAATAGTAAGTGTTTGTCCAAAACCTTGAAAGGCTTTATGTGACTTTAGGACTTCCTTGTGCACCCCAATAAACCCCAGTTGGATACCAAATGTAACTTTATGAATAATTTCCAAACTCCATCTGATCTGTGGCTCAAATTCTGTTAAAAACACATTCAGTTCATCCACATTTCACTCTGGTGTCTTTAGAGATCAAGGTTGTCTGCTGCAGGCTTTAGTAAGAAGTCTGTTTGTTTCCTCTTTGCCCTGCAATCAAAATACAGAAAAGCTGCCAAAAAGAGTTTGAATAATTTGTTGGAAGGTAAACAAATTACTTTTATATGGAGGTGCAGTAATTGTGTAATTTGCTGGTCGTCACTGTACTGATGGTGTTTATCCCATTTAATTTGTATAAACACACACAAACTGAGAACGATTCCCGTGATAATACTGACATCTGACCAAACACTGTATCACTGAAGTGTTTAAAGCTTAGAAACGCCACATGCTCAGTGCCTAATCTTCCCCTCTTGATAATTATCAACCTCTCACTCAGAGTTTTGGCCTTTCTTCTCTCCATCCATCCAACTTTCCACTTTGCTTCACACGTCTTTTTCACTATTCCTCTCTCTCAGCCTCATTGCTAAGTCCTTGCAATTATTGTGTCAGCAGCTTCCTGGTTCATCACTTAGCCCCCCACAGATGGTGCTCACAGACTTTCACGCTACATCGTTATAACTTGCTCATCATGTTTCGAGCCTATTGCCTACAGATTTCCCACCTGCCTCTATAGGAGCCATCGGGGGGCCGACTTTGATCAGCTCTCTGCTGTCTGTGGTGCAAACAGGTGGAAAATATCAAAAACAGACCTGATTACTGGATCTCTTTTGACGGATCATTATGAATAACGTTTATTTGTGTTGTTGCATTTTTCTGACAAGATCAGTGAAGTAATGAAGTTCAGTTCTTGTTTTGGATTACTTCTACAGCATACCATGTTCATGTGCTTCTGTGAAGATACTGAGTTTGACAGACTGTGATAAGCATAAGCCATACCTGTTACTAATGGTATTATTGTGTACTCATGTTCTGTCTGTGGTTTGGCACAAACCTCTTATCTCCAAAATTGCTACTTTTCAGAAAAGGAATAAAATGCCCCACTTCTGAATGGATGAATATTGTTTTGTCTGGTCTTCGTATCATGTTTTTGTACTTTTATTTGATTACATTTTATAAAACCCACTTTCCAAATTGAAGGACTAATAACATTGTTTTATGGAGAAAATGATAATTAAAAATCAAAATGGAAATAGGAGGCTTATGTCTGAGACCACAAACCCCTAACAAAGCATTTTCAGCACTGTAGGGCGAATTATTGTCAAAAATGTAAACTTGCCTATCTAGCAATCCTTAACAAATCCTTGAAAAAGAAAAAAAAATGCTGGATCTGCTTCTGTTGTCTGAGTCGCCACCAAAATCTAATCACTTATCTCTTGTGCCATGACAAACATTACCTGAAATTGTCATTGAAGTTCATTGAGAAGTTATTTAGTTATAAGCAAAAATGTGGAAAACTGCCCTTTCTCGCAATGCTAACAACTTTTTTTTTTTAAATCCCAGATCCACACCCGTATTCAAATCACCAGCAACATAAACCATGTACCATGACTAACATTCACTAAAAATTTCATCAAAATTCATTGATTTGTTTTTCATTTATCCTGTTCACAAGCTAACAAACAAAAGCTAGCAAAAGCAAAACCTCCTTGGCTGAGGTGATTTATTGTTTTTATTGATAAAACCCTGATAGAATGGGATGGCATGCATGTTCTCATTCATGATCTTTTAAAGACTGTGTTCAACAATGTGTCAGTAAGCTCGTTAGCTCTGTTTTGGTTAAAACATAGAAGTGAGGACAGTGAGCATGGCCTATGCTACATATGCAACCCACTGTAAAAGCGAACACATTCTCATTACTTTTCATTTATAAGCACATAATTTGTCTGTATTTTTTTACTTCAAAGCACAGATGCATCTGGCCAGATGAGGCCTTAGCAAGAAGTTTTTATAGGTTGTTGACTTTGTTTTGCTGTACATATTCTGTTGAGGTTTTTGTCAGTCTACCATTTAGACTATTTAATGCCATATCAGCAACAAGATCTTAATATGACCTTGTCCTCAGGCTTAACTTTCCCATGTCCAAATCTACTTTACCTGTAAATAAAGCACTAGTTCTGTATTTGAGGAATATTGAATAGACAGTGTCTACTTTTCATTCTTTTTGAGGAACCCTAACATGAAAAAAAGCTCAGCTCTCTAAAGGTCATCATTTTTATTCATCATGCAGTGGTCTGGATGAATGTGTAATACTGACTCGCTCCAGGGTCGTTGATTAATATCAAATAACAGCACTCTGACATACTGTAGTGAGTTCTTATCAGTATTTCTCTCAGTGCTCTGAGTTCATCATCTTGCTCCTGCTCTCTCTGGAAGGATAAAGAATTAAACAAAGTCATCAACTTTAACATAGACAAAGAGAATTTGGTCCCAAAATTAAGGCTTGGGTATTTTAGTCCTTCTGAGGCGGAGGTTTTGGCACCTAATGATTGTGCCCTCACTTTTTTTTTGTAAATGTTTAAACCTCTTTACAAACAAATATGCAAAACACTGGGCCCTACTGACAGTGAAAGCACATTGTCTAAATCCTTGTGGCAGAAAGTGATTTGGAGTGTGACCTGCCATATTTTGATATTTTAATAAAGCATAATCAGAGTTCAGAGATTCAGTATGTTCCTTTATCATCCGTAGTTGTTTTCTGGGTGTAACATGAATCAGACCAATCAGAGTGCCAGCATTCAATCCCTTAAAATAAGCTTGCCAGCGGGTGCTTTGTTATTTAAACGTGTGTGTGAGTCATATTCCTGTCAAATCATGGAAACACTCCTCTGTAATTGTGCCACATAATGGACAGAATACACATTGAGTCCTGTATCAAATACCTTGGTGCTCCGATTTAAGTTATTTTCACTGAAGCATCCCCACAACATCAGACACAATTAGATATAAGCGCAGAGCTCACATGTAAAACTGCATCCTCATTAGTAATTAAAATCTTTGGAAAACTTACAGGATTGGACAGGTTTAGGGCAAATAAGCGGCGAAGACTGTTTGATAGCTTACAATTAAAGTCCTAGTTTTACAAGTTGGCGAGAAATTAGCTTTGCATTTGCCTTTAGTGCTTAGGAGTGGGAAATGGCTTGATCCCCTGCCCCTGCAACTGACATGTCCTTCCTGATGAATTGTTGTGCCAGCAACAGTCATTACAGAGCTCAGCAGTGACACAAACTTTTATCTCAATTGTTTCCAGTAGTAGCAGCTGATAGTCAGTACTTACAGATGACAACTTAGTTAACCAAGTAGAGAATTGAAGATCACAATTGCTTTCTGGATATTTTTGCTTTTCCATACCATTCTCTGTAAGCTCTAGAGGTAGTTTTGCATGAAAATCCCTGTAGGTTAGCAATTTCTTAATTACTCAGACAAGCCCATCAAGCACCAACAACTATACCATGTTAAGAGTCACTTAAATTACCTTTCCTCCCCATTCTGATGCTTGATTTGAACCTAAGCAGTTCATCTTGACCACGTCTACATGCCTAAATGCTTTGAGTTGATGCCATGTGATTAGCCGATTGGCTATTTGCATTAACAAGCAGTTTAATGGGTGTACCGAGTCGATTGGCTTTGTTTAGTGTGTACCATAATGTCACATCCAGGTTGCTCTTTGAAAGTTTATTCTGAGGGTAGTTGCACCTCAGCAGGAACTCAGGGGTTTTGTTACTCTTACGTAATCAATAGAAGAAAGAAAATAGAGCTAAAATCACCAAATCACATTACAATCTGACTTACTCAGAGATTTTTTGAGTGACTTCTTTGCACCCTCACACAGCTCAGAAAGGTGAATTAAACGGTTTCAGACATTCATTTTATTTAAATTTCTGTCATTGAACCCACTTTATTTCCTGGCTGAGTCCAATTTTCAGAAACAGTCATTGATCTAAAATTTCAAATGCTGCCCGCTTATTAAAGTTTGCTTCAGTAGGAAAAGACCAAAATCAGTGGCAGAAAATTGTTAGCCTGTGTCCACACTATTGAAGGCAATTACCATTCAGAAGCTAAAGAAAACATATTGAACCATTTTGATATCATAGTTACACCGCAGAAACAGCTCTGTTGCAGTGTGGCTTGGTAATTTACAAGCAGCCTCCCATTTGCTTTTTAAAGTCACTTCACCTTTTTTTTTTCCTCCACACACACATATAAAGTAGGACACTGATGCCATTTAGATTAGCATCCCATGTGAGCAATGCTGACATGAATTTGCAGGGTGACAAGGGACCCAATTACAGCAGAGGGCTGGTCGTCCATGGACCCCGCGTTTCAAATTGTCTCCGAAGCCTCAAACAGAGGAAACAGGGAAATGTAATGGTATATGTATGTGTGTGTATTTTATATGCCTCATTGTAAGTGTGTGTGTGTGCCTGTAACTGTGTCACTGTCTGTTCATGTCTGCGGGGCGGAGAGGCTTGTATAAACACTAGGGTCAAATACATCATTGTAAAGGTAATGCAAAGTGACTACTGTCAGTCTTGAGATGGCTGATACAAGTCATAAGCTGGCACGCACACACACACACACACACACACCCACACACACCCACACACACACACACAAGTTTGGTTCAGTGACACACAACCTTGCCCTACTCTGTGGCCACACTGATAAAAAGAAATACAGTTCAAGGGCAATAATCCAAAAACATCACTCTGTTGAGTGAAAAAAAGTTGTATCTTTCTTTACTAATCATTGTTTTATTTATTTATTTAACCTTTATTTAACCAGGTTAGCCCCATTGAGATCAACAGATCTCTTCTCCAAGGGAGACCTGACCAAGAATGGCAGCAATACACAGTTTCAACAGTCACACAGACTCAATACAGTACAAATAAGTGAGGAAGACAAAAAAAGTCATCAGTTAAAACAGTGACTTTCAGAAAGTCTGTATTCCAAAGTTTTCACTGCAGATTTAAAGACATTCAGAGACACCAAGTTTTGCAGCTTAAATTCAGTCTGCAGATTATTCCATGCAGAAGGTGCAGAGAACCTAAAGGCCTTCTTTCCCAATTTGGTTCGGACTCTGGAAGCAACAAACTGTATAAAGCTCATTGATCTCAGTTTATGTAATCCGTCCTTCAAGATTAATAAGGAGGAAAGATAGTCGGGAATTTGGCCAAGAATGGCTTTGTAGATGAACACGTACCAGTGTCCAAGCTGATGTGTACTTAAAGAAGTCCAACTGACTTTAGAGTATAAAGTGCAGTGATGACTCAGAAATCCACAGTTTGTGATACATCTCAGAGCTCCATGATATACACTGTCCAACATTTGCAGACTCTGTGCAGAGGCATTCATGTTTAAAACATCACCATAATGAAGAAGAGGAAAAAACCTAGACTCAACCAGTCTCTTTTTAACATTGAAAGAGAAACAGGACTTGTTTCTGTAGTAAAAACCAAGTAAAACCTTCAGCTTTCTAGCAGTATGCTGAATATGCTCTTTGAAAGACAAGTTTTTATCAAGTAAAAATCCCAGATACTTAAAAGAGGATACAAGCTCAATTTCTTGACCGTCAATATTAACAATTTTCTCAGACTGTGTTCCCTTTGTTGCTCTTGAAGATTAAAACAACATGAGTTTAGTTTTCTCTACATTGAGAACAAGTTGCAGCTGCCTAAGCTAATCTTGGACTAGATCAAAAGCATGCTGAAGATTTACAACAACTAGTACAGGTGTAGGTGCACAGCAATAAATAATAGTATCATCAGCGTAGAAATGAAAATTAACATTTGGAACATTCTGACCCAGGCAGTTGATATAAATAGTAAACAAGAGCGGCCCCAGAACTGAACCTTGAGGTACACCTTTGTGTATTTGTAGTACCTCAGATGTGACACCCTCTGACTGAACAGCCTGGGTTCTGCCAGTAAGGTAGTTTGCAAACCACCTGATTGCACGCTCAGAGAACCCAATAGCTTTTAAGCGTTCTAAAAGGATACTGTGATCCACAGTGTCAAAAACCTGAGAAAAATCAATAAAAAGAGAAAGGCAACACTGTTTGTTGTCTAAGGCCTCTTTAAAAGATATTGAAAATACAACATTTTGTGCGAAAAAAGAGGTGATACCATGACCCCAACTAATATTCATTTATGATTATAATTCTCACCAATACCACTATCCATACTTTTTCAAATGTTTGTGAGAGAAGGATACATTTCTTCTTTCTTTTTTTTTACCGAATTGGTACTGTTTAAGCTTCAGCTTCAGTTAAGAAGGTAAAAACTGTTCTGTACTGCTGAAAAAACAATCACAACCACAGGAAAGTCTCTTAAAACAGAATATATTCAGGTTTCCCACCAAAACTTTTTTCTTGATATTCCATTTCAATATGTTTTGGAGTTTTACTTGTGTTGCCTCATAGTAATTTAAAGGTAGCAACACTAAACACATCCCTTTATGACCTTTTGTCACTTAATTCAGTTATCTAACTATCTTTTATCCTGCTGATTTTTTTTCTTAACTTTTAAACTACATATTTTAAACTACCACAACTACTAGAAATGTTTAAGGCAGGTGCGATGGCTGCTTTTAGCGAAAGACAAGGATGACCCTGCAGCAGCAGCATCTAAAACAATGTATTTGCATGTTACTTACAGCAACAGTACCAGCAGTTGACAGCGTATTTAACTTTTCTTCCTTTTATTGGTTTAATCCAAAGACAGTTCATGAAAAACAAGTTTATGTGAACCTCAGAGAGTTCTGAACCCTGCTTGTGTGTACAACTTGGGCCAAACAACATTAGTAACTGTTGTTTGAAATTGTGGCGTCGGAGTCTTTATCGAATTACACAAGCCATAATTCTTAACAACGTGGGGAGCACACATCTTTATAAATAAAATGAAAAATTGCAAAATGTGCCTTTTTTTGGTTGTGGGATTTGAGGCTAACTTGAATGCATGAGCCTGTTTCAGAGTGTTTTTTAAGAGGCAAACAGTAATTTCAAGTTAGCTATTAAGTACAAGCTTTAATTTTACATCAGTACATTTTCTGGCCCACGGATTCACGATAATTGAACTGTTAAAACCATCACCAAGCTTCAACTATATTCCAATAACTTCAGATTAAATTGCTTTTAACTGTAAGACAAAAGAGATAAGAGAATAATCTTTGTTTGCAATACCTCCACCCCTCGCCCCCTGATGTAATCAGTTTTCACTCTGGCACTAGCCTGGCCCAGCACAGAGTTGGTGCTCACTCTGGCACCAGTTTTAAGAGCCTGGTGCTCAGATGGTGGAAAAACAAAGAACTGGTGCTAGATCAGACACTGGCTCTGAACCAGCACCAGCTCCTGCTCAGTGGAAAAGGGTATTTGTTTGGTCAGGGAGGATAAAGCAATGGAAGAGTCAACTTACTGAAAGCCTGCTGCCAACTAGTGGTTGGAGGCTTAATCACAGCACTTAATTACTGTCATAGATTATTTAGATCCTTAGTCAAAGTGAACTGTGCCACAAATTCTATGCAATATGACACTGACATACAGTAATGTTGTTGTGTATAGGTATATTCTTACATTACTGGCCACAAAGAGCCAGGGGCCGGGTTTCCCAAGCTTAGATAACACTGCAGCGCCAGTGTTCTCCCTCAGCATTATTTAGTGTCTCAAAAACTTTGTACAAAATAAAACAAAAAAGGGCACACAACCTTTCTCTGCCATGAGTTAGTCTCCACTTTTACAAGAAAAAGAGGCAAGTTATTACCTTAAATGCTCTTGTTGTGTCTCAGAGGGATGTAAAGCATTGATAACAGCTGAACCTCATAAAGCAAAAATGTGTACTCCTGCTTAAAATTTAAAAGGTTAATCATTGTAGCTAAAAAGTGCACCCTCTATATAATGAGCAATTTCTAAAGGTCACGATGATGCAGTGCGGAGTGAGCAAGTAATGAATCACATCAGACAACAACTTTACAGCACAGCTCTTTTGTTTATGTCATTTTATTGAACATCTCTCTCGCTGTAAGTCTTTCCTCTGCTTGACAGCTATCCCGACCAAATCAAGCTCAGCGAAGGGGAAGACAGAGACAGATAAAGACTTACCACATCCTGCTGTGACATAATCAATCGTAATCAATCTTACTCAGCTCTAACGGTCCATCGTGCTGCTGATTCAGACTCTTGCGTGTGACGTGCATGGATCTATGCACGAGTCTTTGTGTATGCACATTTGCTTTTTGCCCCTTGTGTTTTTTTTAAATCTTTTTTTGCTCAGGACTCTAGCGGGCGTGCAGCCTCTTTTTTATCCCAGGCTATTTTCAAACCTTGTTCCTTTCAACGTGCACTTCCTGCCCTGGCCCACTTCTTGAAATGTCTCAGCGGCAACGTGAACCCCACACTTGGCAAGTACCGTTTGTTTTCCCTCCTCTCTTTGGCGAATCGAACTCTTCCTCTCGCTGAAACGTCCGCCGCAATAAGACCGTCTCCCATCGGTGGGGTAATGCTTTTGAAAGGCTTTGCATGCCTGTTAGAGGCAGGCTTGGGGAACACACTGGGATGTCATATGTGCCGTCTTGGCATGAGACACAGCAGCTGAGAGTCCCGGAAAGTCATATTCCCTCCGCTTTGCTTTACTGTACTCTCAACCGGGCTGACTCACCTGAACCAAACCGGGTATTAGTCCATCCTAAACATATATTTCACAAAAAAGGCCTGGGTAATCAACTTTTGGCTGCTTTTATTACACTCTGTTAGTGGTCGACAGTGATGGCGGTGCACTCCCTCTTCATTATTCACCATGTTGTGTGTTCTGGATGTGTGTGTCAGGGAGACTGGCCCCGGGCCTCTGCCAGCCCATTACTCCCTCGCTGTTTTGCGTGTGTGTGCGCGAGTGGGCTGTGTGTTCAGGCCTAACTGATTGTTTCTCCGTCATAGGGACCCTCATTACTGCCCCCACACTGTCACAAGCATCTGCTTCCCTCCCTCCCTTGTTTTTCCTCCTCCTGCCATGCGCTGCTGTCGGCTCCAAGCACGCACTGCTCTGTTCTGACATACAGAGAGGGAGTAGATTGGAGAGCATATTAAAACACGAAATTGGAGGGAGACTGCAAATTTGGGAACATGGAGGGTAGCAACTAAGGCCGTCAGCAGTAATGCATCAATTGTGATGAGGTTAATGTCAGAGCAGAACACAAAGAAAACCTTTCATTCTCATATTTTCTTTTTATTTTCTTTTTTTTTAAGCTACCATATTGAAGCAGCAGCTAAATGCTGCTCATATTAGCATTTCCCTTTTTTCTAAGTGATGGAAAGTAAGGACACTACCACTCCTTTGAATGTCACATGTGATTTTATTTAACTCCAATACAAAAAGTTATTTATATATGCTTCTTTTTTCTTGTTTGTTTAACTTCCACTGCTCGTTTGGGCTGTTTCAGTTCCTTATCAACATGCAGCAATTTATTTATTCATTTGCTTTTTTACTTCAGTTAAGCTTGATTAAACTCAACATCATTTTAAAAAATGTTTTGAATTAAAAAAAAAGATCTAAATGCAAAAATACCATTAAAACTTTGGTTACTTGTAATTAAATGTTAGAATTCAACAGTCACGCACAAGTATAAATGACATATTATTAGCTGTTGTGACTACCTACAGTGTTCTTGGAGGTTCTTGACTCCTTTAAAAATAATTGATTTGTTATGTCAAAATGTGGTAACTGCTTGTAACTGTAGCGGCAATTTGTAGCTTTTTTTTTTTTTTTTTTTTTTTTTTTTAAGGTCTAACCAGGTTAGAATGGATGCAAAGTCCACTAGCTTTGCAGTATTTTCCATTGCTTTGTCACTTTTCAACACACTGCTGTTAGGAAACCAATTTTGTTTTTATAAGCATCACATCATTCATTTTGTATTATTTCAATTCACATTTTATAATAGCTGCAGATGTTGGAAAAACTGTTAAAAAAACACCTGGAAAGTGCCTGGAAAGTGCTTAAATTTTGACCTTTAAATAGCAGTACAGGCCCTCAACATACAAGCACACATGTTGTGGCTACTAGATTTTGCAGAGCCTTGGCAGAAAGCCAAGCTCGCTCAAAGTCAGCTGTCTCTGGACAGAGATTGGTCAGCTGCCCTCGTTTGACCCTAGCCGAACAGAGCTTTGACCCCAGGCTTTGCCCCCAGGGACAGCGTGAGAGGCAGGTTTTACAGTGATGTATCGCATGGCCCAGTGTGCAATGGCAAGGGGAGATAGGGAGGTCAAGACTTAAGGAGAGAATAAAAAAGTCTCTGCTTGGGGAAAAACAAAACAAAAAAAAAAAACATAAAGAGAGAAAAGGCATAATGAGCGTGTCAAAATTAGCCTGGCTCACCCAGAGAAAACAGCAGTATGTGTTACTAATGATTTGTTCCAGTAAAGCCCTGCGAGAGGGGAGAAACAGGAAAGGGCACAGGAGACGGCAAATGAAGAAGAGGATGGCAGAGAACACTTTTCTTTTTGCTAAATTGAAAACACAGCTTCTTTTCCCCCCTTCTTTTATTTGCTTTCTTTTTTTGCGAGGATTACAAAAACAGGCAGACGCTTGGGAGGCTCAGTTTTGTTAGCATTTAATGGCTTGGAGGCAGATACATCCAAGATGAGTAATACCCCTGTTAGAGCAAATATTGATCTAGATATTTAGAAAAACGTCAAGTGACACATTACCCCAACTGTCTAACCAAACAGTTTCTCCTTAAAGGTACAATGTGTAGAATATTTACAGTGATAATTTCCAGTTAATTAAAGGAAGGTCTAGTGCTGTCGTATATATTTTTAGTTGAGTACATGACTTCAATACTGCCAGCATCCCATTCAAAGCCTGAGGAATCCTCAATTCTTATAGTTGTCGTGGCAGGTCTCTTGTTACAGCTGCCATAAGTGAACAGTATTCTATAAACACCATATTTTGCCCAACTGACCAAAACCTCATAAATTTGGATTGTTTCAAACCTGTGTCTACACAGTAATGTATAGCCACTTTAGTTGACAGTGGTATTCTATGAACTCTTTTCTCCAGATTTTAATGTGTCTGCAGACACTTATAAATACCTTTACATAAAGCTCAGGTCACTTTTATTAAAGCAGTGAGATGATGAGACAAACTTCCATAAAGGTTTTTGTGTACTAGAATATGGGCAGAAAGCATATAACAGAGGTATCATGTAGAAAAACAATTTTTTGTTCAGTTTTTGAATTGGGTTCTCGAGTGGACTAGTGGCTCAGAAGATCTCACTGTTCTTATAAAGTGTTTCTACAAATAAAAAGATAAAAGAGGCTTGTTTTGTAAGTATTTTGCCAGAGAAAAGAGGAAAGGATGCATGTGGCAAAGAAAAACCAAAACATACCTGAGTAAAACACATCTTAACCACAGACAACACATCTTGAAAATTTAATTGGCGATGAAAAATGCATGTTGTTTTTCACTTTAGGTTGTTATTAGTGAGTGTGACCACAACTTGGAAACTCTGTGCCTTTGCTGAAGATGTAAATTATGTATTTAAAATGTAACTCCATGCTTTTCATTCGGTATGAAGAGCAAGCCTATACATTTTCCTAAGTGTGTGATGGACTTTAGTGAGTTCATCATTTGTTTTGTCAATTAAGTTATGTTTTTTTCATTTATCAGATTGAGAAATATTGGTATCATCAGCAAAGAGGATAAGAGTGTTATAGATTCAGTTCTAATCATTTGCATCAGTAGCAATGATTTCATTGAAACAGCATTTTTATGAAGTGCTTTGACATACAAAGAAAGCAATATTGAACAGAACAAAGACCCTTCACCCAAAAAAATGCAACAACGCTAAGAAACAAACAACTAAATTAGCAACAGAGCACATACAACAAATGCTAACCCACTCAACCATTATAAGAACTCTCATAGTAACATTATGAAAGCCCAGACAATACAGGAACCCAACTAAGTTAACAAAAGAAGGGAAAGGGTCCAAGGATAGATCCCTGGGGTACTACTCCTCTTGTTAACTAATTATGAATGATTTGTGTCATATTTCATGAAAAAAATGCATTAGATTTTTATCCTGGGGTCTGATATGGAATACTAGTGACAGAACAAAGTACCCAAATACAAAATAATGCAAAAACACAAACAAATAAAAAAGTATAGCCCCTTCAACAACAACAACAACAACAACAACAACAACAACAGAAAGCTTTTTGCTTAGAGGCAAACACATTACCCGCTGCGCTACCATGCCCCCTGCATTTAGAAATTGTTTCCTTATAGAAAAAAAGAGTATTTGATTGTTTTTATCATAGTGATGTGAGTTGTAGGGATGGTACCATGAATATCATCTTTTGGTATTGATTGAAAGCCACACGAAGTGGAATTAAGACAATACAAGGTTCGGTGAAAAAAAGTGGTATAATCCTGCACAAAAACACAGCCTCAGAAAATAAGAGTTTACCCCATTTTCAAAGTTCTCACACAAAGAAGAGTGTGAATAATAGATCTAACATGGCAAGATGCTCCGTCTATCACTCAGACAGATCCCACACTGTACATATTTCAAGAGTCTCCAGAAGCTGCTCCATATTAACAGCTGGAGACTGAAGTGATGAAATGTCCTATTTTAAACATCAGCTCTTAAACCTACCACAATATAATTATTTAATGACAGAGGTGGAAAGTCTTCGTGATCATATCTCCAGCTCAGCGTGGCCTCCTCCTTCCTTTGTGGTGGCGTTGCTCTGTTCAACGTGTCCCAAATCTTCAGAGAAACAAACTCAAAGTGATTAGGCATCCCTTGAGACTTTCCTTCTCTTTTTGACTTCCTTTATTTGGAGAGATAAAACCCTCCAGCATTTTTGCGAGCTATTTTAACATTCTAACATTCTAGATCTATCTGCTCCTGCTCACTTCCTGAAATCTGAGAGGAAATAATGAGAAAGGAGGGATTGTGTCTGAAAAATCCTTTTTTAGCTGGTAATCCCAGTTTATCACTACACTGCAGCCAATTATTGCATGCCTCCAAAGCGAGATTTGCAGGTAGAGCTTCTATTTTCCCATAATGTGCAATTTTGTATCCTTACTTATAATCAGATTATTTAAAGACAGTAAATATATGTCTAATCACTCTCTGTGTTATGTTGTGTTAACTTGCGTTGGCTAATATTTCTGTGCTGATGACAGTAGATCAATGCGTCCTCACCTGTATATTATTAGCTCTGTGCTATTAGTAATGTGATGCATGTTGTGGGTAATGCTGTTTGTCAGAGTCCCATTGATTAGTGCGTTTCAGGCTCCGAGGAGGATAGAGGATGATGGGAGCCATTAGCTATGACTACACTCCTTAAATAACAGGACCAGAAAGAAATCATAAAGCAGGACCAGAGGTGGTGTAATAAAGGTAATGGGTTTCAGGTCAGAGAGGGGAGCCAAGTTCAGACAACATGGCTGGTTGTAGCAAAACAGCACCTAAATGGTAGCATTATATATTCAGTGGAGTGTTAGAGACACTAAGCCTTCACTATAAACCATAACACTGACATATTTTATGCTTTGGCGCAGAGGTTTTCAAAGTGTTAGAAGCTGACCCTCCCCTGAAAGAAGGTAATGTCTGCTAAGCCTCCCAAACACCCATAAAAATTAGGGTCTCTAAAGCTTCATAATTTAAATAATAAGTTAAACAATGCAAACATCTACAGCTGTGTGCAAGGCCACCCATTAGAGGAGATAAAGAGTAAAGCTCTCTGGGGCCCAGAGTCATAGAGGGGCCCACAAATAGTGAGCAAAGAATTGGGCCATTCTCAATACAAGCAAAGAAATACTTTAAAATTATTTAATTATTAAATTATTAAATTATTTAAGCAAAAATTGAGACGTTTGTTTTATTTTTGCCTGTTTGAAAAGTGCAACCATCCTCTTTTTAAAATGGTAAGAGCCTTTATTTTTGCAATATCAATAATGTTGCAGACCGAAGAAGTAGTTTCAACAATTTACTCGTGCTCTGTTAAAAAACAGTTCACCAAACTGTGTTTACATAAAGTAAAGATGGACAGAAGGGGGCTCAATATGTCAGAGTCAATAATTAAATAGTTGGTATATTGATAAAGATGCTGACTCATGCTGGCACCATCTTGTGGCCCCCTCTGATAATGGAAACTCACAAACTCCTGGTATACATAACACATTGAAGTAGAATTTAACTTTTGTCATTAATGTGTGCAGACCTGCAAATCCAGGGCCCATTTATGAGGTTTTCAGGGTACCACCCTTGTCTCTTGGCGATCCTGGTAGTATATTCTTGAAAACTTTACTGTTCTTCTGTTGTAATATTATTTATTCAACTCAAATAAAACAAAACAGAGACAGAAAAATAAAGCATATATCTTTTTTATCTAGCTATATTTCTTTATCTGTTTCTATCTCTCTGTCCTTTTCTCTCTCTTTCTCACTGTTTATATTATATAAGACATACACAATGCCAAACAAATTTATTAGACCACTTAAAAATATAATTGTTTTTCATTTGGAAAATAACAAACTGAAATGACTAAATAGTACTTTTTCCTACTTCCCCACCAAAATTTGATATTTTATTTGGCCTCCTTCGTCCTTGACAAAAGCTTCTACTCTTGCTAGCATTGTTTTTATGTTCTTCTCAACAGTCCCTTCTGTTATTAAGTTACAGATAGTTTCTAATTGTTCCAACAGACTTACTTTTGATGAGAAGTAAGTCTGTTGGAAAGATCAATCTTTCAGTCTCTTAATTACAAATTTGCTCAATAGGATTCAAATCCGGACTTTGACTCGGCCAGTGCGTCAGTTCCAGTACTCCAGATGCATTTTTCTTGGTCAAGTAGTCTCTGTACAGCTTTGATGTGTGCTTGGGGTCAGTGTCTTGTTGGTTTATGGTCCCACAACCAATCAGATCAGTCAAGAAGGGATTTCATGATGCACTAAGATGTTATGGTACACATTGTTGTTTGTGTTACCGTCAATTTTCACTGATTTGCCAACGCTGTTTCCACTGATGGAACCCCATACCATGATGGAATCTCCATCATCAGTTCATCTAAATCTAGAATGATTTATGATTAAGAACTTAAAATGATTCAAAGCCTAGTTGTATAAAGTCTACCTCTCCTTTTAACTATGATGCCATCTGCTCCTACGCTGGTTTACATGAAGGTAGTAGAGTTGTGAGATCTGGCTGACAAGCAAGAACTGCAGCCCCATCTAGTGGCGCATGCACTACAGCCTATCCTTAACATCCTTCTAGCTCTGTGGTCCTGAAATGCTAAAAATATTAAAAAATGGTCTAATTGATGAGCCATTCTGGTGCTGTCTTCTTAGGATGATGCATTTATTCATTTAGCTGATATGTTAATGTAACCTGTTATGCCAGACGGACAGTTCCGTATGTCTGAAATATTTCACTAGTCCATCTGGAGCCTTCAAAAACAACTGCAGCTGGTGATTGAACGATTGTTCTGCCAGTCACACTCATAACAGACCAATCAATATCAAGCCACAGTATGACATGGCAGCTAGACCCTGTTGTTAGCTGCTAGCTTAAACTATGGTTTAGTCTTTAAACTATCATCTTACATTAAATTATACCACACAGATGTAACATTTACCACTTAAATGTGACATGAACCTCGTCAACGACAATACCCACCAAGTTCTCCTGGTAAACTTCTGAGGAGAGCATATTTTGCCAGGTATCACTGAGTAACCATGACTACCATAGACTAACCGGCAAAGTCCGCAGAGGATTTCTACATCTCTCCCAGTTTCCCAGCAGTGATCCCCGGTCAGGAGAAGATCAAAAACATGATTTCCCAAAAGAAAAGTTTAATGTGATGTGCTTTGCTCCCTTTTTAAAGAAGAAATTGAGTCAATTTCTTATAAAACCGCAGATATTGCCGCATCAATGGAGACCGCTTCAGGAACTGCCATTGTTTTCAAACATGCAGTCACTTTCACATCTTCAGTTTACGCCTCTCTTCCCTGAATGGGCTGTCCAGCATTTGACCGTGAAGTCGTAGGAGGTTAAAGCTTGGCAAGATGGATCTGACAATGAATCAGACAGATCCATCTGCACTACAAGGTTAATGTTAATGCCCATCCCTACCAAACTTGAGAACTCAGAAGCATACTTCTTCATCCCATTAACTTAAAATAACACTATATTCTACTTTCCAAGCAGTATGAGATTCAGTTAGGCATTGCAATTGCACACCCCTGCAATCATGTTAAAATAACCTCTTTGGCGGTGGTATTTTGGCCTTTCTACCTTGTAAACTAATGGATTCCTCATCTTCTGTCTGCCTGCTCTCTCATTTCATCTGACATTTGCAGCAAGTTGGCATAATTTAGCAGTAAGTGGCTGAGTGAAAATCCACAGATATCTGTCAGATTTTAGGATAGTAAAAAGGCAAAGACTAGAGACATTTTTTGGTTGGCTGGGAATCTGATTCCCACTGAGGCAACCAGTACTAAAATGATATTCCCGTAAGTCACTTAGAGGGAAATCGCCCAGTGAATAGCATAAAAAGTGATGATTTTGTATCTCCGGTGGCAGTGCCTCTAAGCTTCTCTAATCGCAGAAGACATCCGTGGCTGGTGGAGTATTCCAGCGATTCCTTAATCTTCATCTCAATGATCCGTCGCTTTGAGGAGGAAAAAGCCACCTGGATCCTCTAAACACGTGTTTGGACCCTCCTACTGTAGAATCTTCAAGTTTCAGATGACTAAGCTCTTTTTTTGGTGGAACTTTCTCTTCATTAATTTACTTTTTCAATTGTATTCTTGGTTTTCTGTCTATTTTCACTCCACAGGGGGCAGAGTCGAAAAACTGATTTTTATATATCAGTCCTCTCACTGTCAGATTAAGGTGTCACTTGAGTGAAGATAAGCAGAGAATTCTCACTTCATCTGTTAAAGCTATGCAACACATCCACTCACATGCTGAAAATAGTGCATTAGTGGTTTATTGTTTCAGTAATATAGAGGGTAATCTTTCAGAGATTTAAGGTTAGCTGTGAAGATGGAACAAATATAAATATATATATATATATATATATATATATGTGTGTGTGTGTGTGTATATATATATATGTATATATGTATAAATATATGTATATATGTATATATGTATAATATATATATATATATATACACACACACACACACACACACACATATATATATATACATATACATGGATATTTTTATCTGCTTATTGGCTTTTACATTGTATGCGTAACTTGTGTTGCTATACTATTTGTTGAAAGGCTGCTGATAGTCTGTCCTGTGTAGGACCAGGGCTCAAGAACTGGTCCAAGTTGAGAACTGGTCTTTACACTTTCTGCTGCCTTAAAAAACATTGCCAGGCTCAATTAAAAAGTAATAATGGAGGGTTGGGAGACAGAAGCAGCCCATAGTTTGGCTTACTGTTGCATCATTAAATGTCTGTGACTGCGGAGACACCAGTAACAGACTTTTTACAGCTCTCCACAACTTTACTTCTAAATATCTCTCTGATCTTCTCTGTCCATGTACTCCTTCTCGTACCCTTCATAATTCTTCCTCTATGCTCCTCTTGCTACATCCTACCAGCTTAACTTCCATGAAGTCTCTAGCGTTCAGCTGTGTTGCCCCCCATCTTTGGAGCTGTCTTTCACAAGCCATCCAGGACATTAACTCTTCATATTATTTCAAATCCAGACTGAAAACTCACTTCACCTTGCTATAATTCTGTTCTTTTGATTCTCTTAATTCAATCATTGGGATGTGTTTAAAGTGGATATTGTTGCCTTTTATTATACTGCTTTCAAGCTAAAATCAGCGGGTCAACGCATGTTTTTTCAATTAACCTGCGAGTGACTCCTTTACCGCTGTCAGCAGACCCGGGTCTAACTGGCAGCAGACGAGCTGAGTGGCTGTTTTTTTCCTCTGGCGCATCAAGCTGATGTCATCACGTTGATGACATCAGCAGCGCGACAAAACAAGTAAACAATGGAAAGGAGCATGGATGCCGTGGACACGGTTTTCTGTACTTTGTACTTTTGTCCTTCTTTAAAAATGTACAAACTCTGCGCTGATGATACAAAGGCAGATGGAAATTGTTGCTGAGATGGCAAAGAGTCCCATAAGTAACAGAAAGAGGGGACGGGTGCAATGTTGTGCCGTGAGCACCTTAGGCCGACGTCATCCGTAACTTAGCAGCTTGACCCCGGTGTGATGTTCTCACCGAAGCCGACCGGAGACGAGCCGATGAAATCCCGTGTTGCTTGCAGGGTAAGTCGACCCGGGTGGAAATGCTGATTAGACCCTGTCAAACTGCAGACAGGAGCTGATTGTTGGCGGATTTACACAGGTTTTTTGGCCAGCCTGGAAGGGGTATTATTGTGTTGTTTTTGTAGCTGTTGTATTTGTAAGGTGGCATTACGGTCATTTAAATGTATTATTATTATTACTATTATTATTATTATGAACACAGCACTGGATATAAAGAGTGCCATGTGTTTAGGGTTTGCCGGAAACCTGTGTAGGCCTACTTTTATGCTCTGAAAATGAACAGGAGTTGGTAGGGTACTGACCTTTTATTGATAAGCAGAAAGACAAAGAAATTGATGTTTCAAAAAATTGAAATTTCCTGTTTGTATGCATCCTGGACTGCAATGAATGATTAAATGTTGATTCTGCATTCTTGGTATATTACCTTGTGGTTAAATATCAGTTCATTCAAGCCACTGTAAGTACATCTATGTATGACATTTTTTGTGAATTAGTGCTTACATAAGACATCTATGTACGCTTTTCTTAGTGCAATATCTACTCACACATCTGCATGTGCGTCTGTGTGCTATGGGCATTGTGCAATATTATATTCAACATGGCACTTTATTATCTTGGGCAGTAGGGTAATGTGCAATGCAACATGTACTTTATATTCCTGTGCAGTATCGGCAATGTGCAATATAACGAGGACCAGAACTCCCAGGCAGCGAGCACTCTGCACTTGAGCATTTGGCACTCTAGCACAATGGCATTGTTGTTAGCACTCCAGCACTTTATAATTTATTGTGTTTAATTCCCATGGTCCCCCAACTCCTGGCCCTTTTTCTTTTGGACTGTATGACGTTTTAGTCTGTATGACTGTATGTCTTTTAATAAGCTCTGTGTGTTTTTATTCCTATCATGGATGTCTGTTTTGTTGTTTTTATGTGTTGACACCCACCTGCTAATGGGACTGGGGATAGAAATTAGCCACTTGGGTATAATCCCATGAACTTACATGTCAATGTTTATTAATACACACTGCCCCATTTAAAAAAAATCTCAAAATCTCTCTCAAATCTCACGTTAGTCAAACATCATTTAACAAAGATTTTATTGATTCTAATAATATTATTTGTTTGATTTGAAATATATCCATTCATCTTTAAATTTAATGTATTGCTCAGTATCACAAGGTACTGCATAAGTTGTGTAATTGCATCTTGTCCAGAATGTGTTTTTGGTGTCAGACTTACGCAGGAGATAAATAACAATGGTGTTTGCTCTCTTTGTTAAAGCTACATCACAAAGCTGAACCCCGGAGCTTTTCATCATGACTCTGACCTTCTGCTAACCGCCCCACTGTACAATCAGGGACATAATTCGTGGGACGCTCAACAGAGTCAATATGCTCTTTTTCTGCTCCATTTCTGCTCGCCTCCTCTGTGAATCATCAGCGTCGTTATATAAATGACTTTAAAAACACGTTGAGACACCATCAAGAGAAATTACGCACGAGTCCTGAGTCACGCCTCATTAAATGGGCCGACTGATTTTGTTTGGGCTCAGCAGTGTAGCTTTCCTTCGGATGTTCTGTATCCCCGGGACATGTAAGCCCAGCACGAGGCGGCTGTGTGCCTGCCTCTGTGTGTGTGCGAACTCTTCCACGCACTGTTTTCTAGACTGATATGGGTGTGTCTGCACAAATATCCAAGTGGGGTATGTAAATCTCTGTATAAGGATTACATGGTTGAGAAGGGCTGCTGTGAATTTCTGCTAAATTCCAGGTCCCAAAGGTTAAGTCTATGCTATAGCTCCAGGCTCGTTCAATTTATATTAGAGGATTTTCCTGGCCTCTTTAGCCAGAAATAAATATGGATGTGGGGTTTTGTTGAGAGTGAATTTAAAAGAGTGAGAAAGGTTCAACCTTATGGGATGTTATTCAGATAGAAATGAATCCAGTGAGACTGTTCAGGTGTAAGGTTCAAACTGATTGCATTTATTTTTTGTCATGCTGTAAAGCAAGAACGTGTTCTATTTTCTTGCAGTGAAATGGTGATATATTGTGTAAAATGTTGTACTTTTAATAATACCACCAATTAACTGTGTTTCAATTGCTCTTTTTAAACCACAGTCCTGATCCACCTCTATTCTCACGCTAGGAAGCGCCATTGAAGCCCCTGTCACTTAAAGGCCCCCTCTCTCACATGAGCCCAGTCTGCTCTGATTAGTTGCCTGGCCAGCTCTGTGATAACTGATCAGTTCATTGTGATGTGTGCCATGTTTTCAATGGCCCCATACTCTTTCTACAGTCCTTTCTCTGCAATGGGCTTGCCAGTATGAGCAAATGGGCTTAATCTGTGTTACAATGTCACAGTTATTTTACTTGTAATAATTTGTTTAAAGTAAAGTAGCTTTTTAATATTTTTAAAGGACTAATGAGTTAAAAGTAAATAAGAATAAGTTTTGATTAACTTACTTATCATTGAATATCAATACAATCGGGCCCAGAAGAAACCCTTGTGGAACACCACCACATAACAAAGGAGCAGAAGAGGACTTATGATTGTCATCACAAATGTAGACGTGTATGTTTAAATGGTAGAAAGTGAACCATCAGTGCAATCTCCAGGATGCCAACCCAGTTAGGTTAAGGGTCTGTTAAAGATAGTATAATCAGGGGTTTTTTAGGCAGACAAAAAAATCTAGTTAAACTACACTAGAAAAATAATCATTATCTGCATTCATGAAACTCTATGTGAGTTTCCTGTGATTTAAAATCAACAGAAGGCACTGAAACAACAAAACCACCCCCACTTTATCTGACTATTATTGTTTGAACAACAACGATTTTTATTTGTAACTCACTGAGATGAAAATATGATGTAAGAAGAGAGAAAGTTAGTGTGGAGAGCGGAGAGCCATCCAGTGGTTTATTGACTGTGAAGGAGCCAGGGGATAGATAACACTGCAGAAGAGATTGTTCTCTGATAACGACTGATATGTCACATAAAGTGGGCTGTTTGTGTGAACACAGGCAGTTTGTATAATAATAATAGGACAGAGGCAAAGCAGTAATACACTGGAGCAGAATTTATTCTTCACAATGTGTTCAAATCCCCCATGGACATGCAGTCATACTGGTTACATCACATGAGCTAATGTTTGGACTTTACACATTACTAAATGAGTTGTTTACTGAAACGAAGTGGCTGCAATCATCTCTTATTGCAACATTTATTATTTAATGAACACTTTCAATTATGTGAGACCAACAGCTAAAACTATCAAATCAATTCGAGTCTTATTTTCATCTAATTTATATCACAACAAATACTAAATGGATTTCATTTAGAGCTTGTGTAAATGTGATTTTCCATGTGTTTACTTTAATGAGATTTCTATAAGCCTTTGAATTGTGATGAATTACTGGATAATCTGTAAAGTAAGGCAATCCATTTTACTAAAAGCTGTCTCTTTTTGGAACTCTACACTGGAAAGAAGGAGGTAAACGTGATGATTTCTTCTGTGTTCATTCAATTCAAAACATGTTTTTTTTGGGCAGCTGTGTTGTTCTTCCTGTACCGTTCATCTTCACCACATGGAGTTTTCTCTCCTACTAGTACAACAGTTTAGCTTGTATCTATTTTAGTGTTGCCAGTTGTGAAGTGTGGACTCCTGTTTTGCAAAATGTACGGCCCACTCAGGCTGGTCATTTGTTGCTTTTGTCTAACAGTGAACAAGTGAGCGTCAGCAAGAAAATGGTCAATAAATGAAGCTGATTACATTCACTCATTAAGTTTCCCAACTGCTTGCCAGCAACAGGGCGCAACATTTTTGCCTTGACGCCCGTCTCTATTTTTCCCTCTGTCGTGTGCATTATGACAAAGGCAAGGAAAGAAGGATTCTGATAAGGTGTAGAAGGGATTTTCTTGGATTTCTCTGGCTTTTCTCCTTTGGTAGAGCTTGTTAATCTGTTTAATATGGCGGAAATGTCGAAGCATTCATCTATTTTAAATGAGTGAAATGATTTACTTTCACTTTCAGCACCGAGGGAGAAAATTTGCTTTGCTCACAGATAGTATTGATGAGTCTTTGAGGCCATCTCTCCCTCACCAATAAAAAGCACTTCATATCCATATTAAGTTACATTTTTAACAGATGCGGCATGGACAGCAGGGATGCAATGCTGCATGATCCAACGCGACATCCAGTGCTGGTGTTTAGTTAGTATTTTGTGTTAGCTTCTAGTTTTACAATGTGCCACCATCTTTTAATACATGGTTCTGATCTACGGTGGGAGAAAAGCTGTTAGAAAGTGGTGCCACCAGCCTAGTTTATATTGAGTGTATCTCAGCACACTTTAGGCAGCATGATGGCAATTGCAGCACATAATGAACGGTGGCAAGTTCTCCTGTGGATCAGGTTGATGCCACAAAAGGCCACAAAAGAAATAAACAACAAATGTAGAACTAGTGTGCAGTTTTTTAACAAAATATACTTGTCACAACTGTAATGCAGTCGGCAACTGTAAACATGATATGGATTTTTCTCTTGTAAACAAATATATTCATCACATTGCAGGGATTTGTTTCTGCAGCTTCATTTGGTTTAATTATTCTGTAAGAATCCTTTCACACAATTATTCACACTTGCATGGGTTTGCACAGCATTATTTATATCAAAATATAAATTCAAACGAGCTGATTAACATCATTGTTGTTGGGTCCTTTTTTTCCCAAAGCATTATTGGAATTACTGTACATAAATGAGTGGTATTATTATAACAAATGCAAAAAAGAAAAATATCAATAAAAAGGGATACAGTTAAATAAACTATTTGGAAAAAAAAAACTCCAAATACATTATTTAATCAAAAAGAAAATAACCAAAAAATATGTCTCTGTTTTTTCTTTTTTTTATCTTTATGTCTGCGTGTGAGAGTTCGTATGCTGGTCTTCAGTTTAGTATTCACGTTGATAAGTACCATTATGTGTGTTTGTGTCTGATTGTGTTCAGGTTCCTCTGATTGTACTCAGCTCCTCAAAGTCTTTGATAAATTTGGCCACAGTTGTCTTACTGTCTTGAATTTCTACAGTAAATATGGGCATATTTGAGTATCAGTTTGAGTATCAGTTGTATATTTGTGTTTTCAGGCTTAAAGCCTGAAAACACAAATTATAGCCAGAAAATTCTAATTTTTTGGAGCTGAAATGTTTATTTCACGTTCTACCGAAGTCCAAAAGATGTTTTCCATAAAATTTAACATATGTATTTTTTGTATCTCATTTGATACATTAGGTGTTTTAGACAACTGATAATCCACTTGAGGACATTTTTATCATTTCATCAGATTGTATTCAGAATTTTTTTTAGTCATTTGTTGATTTTATTGATTAGATAGAGGTATCATAAAAGTATGTTTCAAATATGATACAACAGGCTTTAAGGGAGTAAGAGTAGTATTCCTCTCTTACAGCCTGATGTTTAGGGGCAGTGCAGCTCTGTCTCTACCTGTTGGATGTCACAGCGAGGGGAGAGTCTGTCCTCCTCTGGGAGCCAGCTCTGTTTGTGACGACTTATCTCTATGGCTAATCTATGATCACTGAATCTGTCATCAGGACTTTTCACAGCGAATGATGCTTTGCAGTGCTTCGTAAATCTGCCTGAATTCTCTGTTTCAGGTCAGACAATATTTTGATTTTCTTTGTTTTTGAGTTGCTTCTTTGATTAGAGGAGTGTTTGGGTCTGGGGTTGAATCCGTAGCTTTTCACAAACAGAGATGACAACTCATGGACGTGTAACGCAGCTTTTTTTCCCCCTTTCTCTCTCTCATCTTTCTTTCCACACCTGAACTCTGGAGTTACTTTGAGATGTCAATAAGGATCCAGTAGATAGAAACTCAATGAAGCCTTTCAAACGGCAGCCTTGCTATTAAATCCAACTACACCATGTTCCCTCCCTATCTTTTCAACCTTCCCACATCTACTGCAGCACATTCCCCCTCTCTGAAATCTGTTGTGATATCAGATAAAAGAAATGATTCTCTCTCCTTTTTTTTCTCTGATGTATCCGCTGCCTCTCTGGAAGCCTCTCATCATCATGTAGTTTCTGGTTCTTGTGAAACCATATCTGCTTCATTTATATGTGAGTGTGTTGTGTGGGTACATGTGCATATGAGTGTGTTTCTCAGCTTTCCAGAAATGCTCAATGCTCATGTAGCCTCCACTGGGGAAGATTGACAGCCCAGATAGATAATCGCACAGGGATGCAAGCCAGAGTGGTGCCATAAGGAGGGAAATGATATGTTTAATACATGGAGATCTGACAGATTCAAAGCAAGGAAACACATTATTTGCCATCTCTATTTCCCTGCATAATGATGCCAACAGGATGCATTATGATCTTGCACTGTATAGCTGCCGTTTGCTTTTTGTGATTTAAATGGATTGTCCTGACATTAGCACCGTGTAACACCCTATTAGTCACAATACATTTGCCCCACAATGCCTCAGTGTACATGCTGATTGTGTGTGCTGCAGTATCCACGAAAATATTTCATGCTGCGTAAAAAAAAAAAAAAAACTTCTTCTAGGAACTGAAATTTTTATCTGCAGTGCAGTGAGAGGCACATCACTTTTCATGGGAATTAATAAAAAATTAATAACTCTTCTCATCGTTTTGTCACATGTGAACAACCTTCTACTAACACTGAAAGTTTAGACTGTGGGGAGGGAATTTCACAGTATGAGTAAATATTTAATTGAAGAAAGTTTTCTTCTGTCTCCTTCCAAAATCAAAATGATTGCATCATCTCTGATCAGAGCAGCGCTTTTGGATTGTGGGGCCTAGGCACATCGTGATCAGATAGGTGACCTCCATCCCTTGGCCTCTTTTTGGCCACTCAGATCTCAAACTTTGAGTTGCTATTTGCCACCTTTGAGATGTTTCGCTGCAGCATTTCATTCTCTAACAGAAGACACTATTGTTTTTGAGATGTAAACATTCAGCAATAATAGGGTAAAGCACTGTGCTACATCCATACAGCCAATATACAGTATGTGATAAGTACAGCTTATATGTATGACTAAAATATCAAATAGTTTTGATATCTGCAAAAACTGCAGTTCCAATTTTCAAGCTTTAATGTGCCGATTACAATATGGTTGTCAATAATGTCATGCACCCCTACAAAAATGTGTTGTTTTGACCTCTATTGTAATGAATCAGTGTTTAACCCTTTGACTTCCAAACTAAGAAATACATTTGCAACAAAATATTAGTTGATAAAATTGTGTTCCCTCCTCTTCACTTAGCAACATTTCAGGTTTTAATTTTCAGATTACCCAATTGGGAAGCAGATATGTTGGTCAACCTGCTGGTTGACTTGCCTGTTAAGGGTTATCCTGGGCATGAATGGATTTCCTTCATTTTTGCAACAAATGTTTGTTTTTTTTTTGTATGAAAACATCCCAGAGAGCAAAAATTGTATATTTAGCACTTGACCCAGTTTTCTGAGGAATTATAGATACATTTTTATTGTCAAATGTATTTCCTTCAACTAAATTATGATTGTTAGAGGATCTGGAAATTTGTTAAAAGATTTTTTCTTACTCTGATGTATGCTCTTACTGTGTGAGATACCTGAGGATCTATGCAGCAACGATTCACATCCGATTTTTATAGTTTTCAAACAATTATATTCATATATTCATCGATTCATATTGGTGTTGCAACTGCTACTTAGATAGGGGAATAAGGAAAAACAGACATAGATGGGCTCTCAGAGTTTTATATACAGCGGTATGGTGGCAAAAAGTCAACCTCATGGCTACAATGCCAGTCAAAGGGTTAAGATTTTATGTTTAGAGTAACATTATTTACCATTATAAACTGCAGTTTATATATATATAAACAGCAGTACAACTTTAAATAGCAATGATGGTGTCCACTTTTTTTTGTCCAGCTTCTGTCCCTCATTTTAGGTTGAACCATCATATCAGCAGTACTGAATAGGGGAGAGTGTCATTGCTCTAGCTGTTGGATGGCTTGGTCAAGCCTTGCTGATTCTTACAGGAGAACTGAAAACATGAGAACAGTAGTGTGTGTGGCTTAGTCTTGTTCTATGCTCTACTATCAATGAGAAGGTCGAGAGATCAAGCCAAGCTCTGGCAGTCAAATGTGGATGTGTTCTTGGGCAAAGCACTTGACCCCAAGTTGGTGTTAATGGCTTATAAATGGGTTTGAAAGGGTGTGAATGTGTTAGCTAAACGATGGACAACTTACATGGAAACTCGTACTATTAGTGAGAGATTGTGAGAGTGAATGGATGTGAATAGGTAGATGTAGCCTGTGGTGCTAAATTGCTTTGAGCAGGCAGAAAGTCTGATGAAGCGTTGTACAAGCTCCAACAAGAAAAATGGACTCCTGCTGTTTTATTTTGAGATATAAGTCCATTTTAGCTAACAATTTTACACTTTCATTTCTATTTTATCAGCACTTTTATCCACAAATATTTCAATTTATCCTCAGGAAATGCCTTGTTTAGTTTAGCTGCTTTTTTCAGCAAAATCAATGTTGCATTTACTCATACAGAAAGGTAATAGCATTGCAATCTAACACAGCAAAACTCTGAACAAAGAGTCTCACTTACAAACCAAACAAAAAAAAAGAAGCATATTCCAGGTTTCTATTCAAAGAAGTAGCCAAGGTGAGTGCCATTTTCTAAGTATGTATTCTCCTCTGTGGAAACATTACACCTGCTATGATCCTCATCCACACCAGCGGCCTCACTGATTGGGCCTGAGCACAGTGTAATGAGACTGTGTGTATCTACGTGGAGCCCACACACTCCGAGGGGTCTGCAATCAGGGGTCCAAACCTGTAATTCAAACTTCTGACTACTTTGGACTTTGGCGCGTGCGGCTGAGTCTTTGTACATGTGTGTGTTTGTGTAAGGGGCACATAAGTGGCGGTTATTACAGGCTGTGTGTCCCCTGCCATTCACTGTCGGACCAGAGGGGGCGGCTGCTGTCTCATTTCGGTCAGCACCCCAATCAGAGCTCTCACTCGGGCTCCAGCGGGGGGGCTCGGCGATGTACGTGCGTGACTTTCTCTTGTTTGTATGTGTTTGTGCGACCTCTACAACCCCTCCCTCGGGTATAGCGCCCAGACCTTTAGGAGCTGCATTGCCAATCTGGACCACTATTCATCATTTCCATATTGTGGCCTTGATGAGAGAGGCTTTAATAATACATGTGCGAGGAGATAAAATCAGGGGAGGGAAAATTAATATTCTCTGGGCTTGTCAGGCTCATTTAAGAGAGCCCTGTGTTTCGTTGTGTGGCCTCTGACACAGATGATTGCGTGGGCAGCTTTGCAGTTTTTCCTCATAATTACTTTTTGCCATGCTGTTCTTGTCCATTGTCAGCCTCAATAAGGTGGAGGTCTACAGAAACGAGAGAATTAGAGAGGCAGAAATGTAGCCTGTGGAGCATTAAAACATAGGAACCAGACACAACCATCCATCCTGAAAACGTTGCTTCTTACAGATACTCACACAGCTACGGGACACACTGATATGTCCACTGGCTTTTACAGATCAACTGAAAAATTTGATAAGTAATTAAACTTCATTTGGCAAATAATTGAGCAAGTAGTCAAGATTTCAACATTGCATCACTCCAAGAAGCACCATTTTAACACACTTATTAGTACAAGGGCTGGATAGTATATCAAGCAAGACATATCTCAGTTAAAAAACATGTAATTACAATAAGAGCCACCAACAGCAACTTGCATCTTCTTGTTACTTAGCTCTAATTTCTATTTAATGCCGGGGTCAGACTAGGTGACCTCGGAGCCATAAATCCGAGCAGTGACTCATCCGACGAGCATGACCGACTACACGACTGAAACCAACTGCTTGTAAACAACTGATGAGAAAGGAGGAGGGGCATCATCGAAGACCATGAACAAAAAACACTGTATTTAGAGTACAGGACTTCTGTTTGTATTTATAGACATTTGTTGTTCGTCACTCACCATGTTGAATCTGATGATTATCTCCAACATTTCTGTTTACAATCTTTGATACATTCTCTACAACACATAATTTTGTCATTATTTAGAGCTTTGCAAACCTTTCATATGTCTTGTAGTTCTCAAGATGTTCTCAAGGCACAAACCTCAGTTTATTTATATCCTTGATAGTTGCACATGCAGACCTCCCAATGTTCTCTTTGGCAGACAGTTGGACTCGAGTCATAGGGACTCAGACTCGAGTCGACTCGAGTCGCTAATTTGACAACCTGCAACTCGACTCGTACTTGGCAGGTAAAATCTCCAGACTCGACTCGACTTGAGACAACATGAGTCGGAAAAATTGTAGCATATGTTTTTTTTCATTGTATGTTTTTTTTTTTTTTTTTGTATCAAACACACCATTTCTTTAATGGAAGGTAGCCTTTCCCATCTACCTCGGTCAAAATGATGAGACATGTAATGTTGTAATGGATAAATGAACAGCTTTGTGATGGTTTAATCCATCCAGACTAGTCTACATGTTCTTTTTTGACATTGACCTTAGGAAGATAAGGTTTCTCTCTTCAAGATATAAACCTGAGTGGTTTTTGGGTGGGCTGGGGAACAATGGTGAGGGACTTGACTTGACATAACCTGTGACTCGGCTTGACCTGACAACCTGTGGCTCACTCGACTTGAAATAACCTTGTGACTTGACTTGACTTGACTTGACTTGCCCACAACAGAAAAAACTTGGGACTGGCTTGAGACTTGGACCAAATGACTTAACACTTTCTTGGGACCCGGATCGGAGGGATTTATCTGCTCATTGGTCAATGTCTCTGACATGGAGGAACAAATCATAGGAGCCAGGACAAAAATCGAACATGCTACACATCCTGATGCAGAGTTGTGAGGCATCCAAGAGTGGTCTGCTGTTGTTGGTCATTATGACACACTACACGAGACAGAATGACTGATGCTCATGACCCATAATTTTCTTGACAACACATTTGCTTATTCCCTGTTTTTGATAGGAAGGAGGTTGTAGTTCAAGGGATGACTCAGTTGAATAGTTGTCCACTCACCTTTGGTATTTTTAAGGTCTTGTATTGTGCTTAAACACTGTCTATTGGATTATGGAAGAGAAATATACCCTGTAGATATTGGAAACAGTCCATCTGTTGTGTCAGGTTATGCTTATTACCATCCAAATGATCCCTTAAATTGATACAGCATAGGAGACAAACTTCAGTTGCAGTAATTTAATTATGATTGATTACTTGAAATACTGCACTAGCTTAACCAATCAGAAACATTCAGAACTGCAGACCCTGCACCCAACGTTGAAGGATCATTGTTTTGTAGGTATTACCACGTGAGGAAGGCACAAATGCATTATTTTGGGAGTGAATTCAGACTCTTGTTCTTCTGATCTAACCACATTGCCAGGTGCTGGTTCCTGGAGGAATGCCTACCGTCAAAAAGCACAATGTGACTTGTTTTTAGTTTCCATTGTATCAAACAGGTACCAAACATTTACCAAAATCATATCAACGTATATAGTTGCGTTATGTGACAACTATTTCCTTGAAGACATATTGAGATGTTTACTGTCTCATAAACTAAAATATATCAAGATCTGATTTTAGGTCCATATGGCTCTGCCCTAATCAGAACTTTAATTGAGCTTTGCTTTCATGGCAAATTTCTGCAAGGAAGACACAGAGAACCATCAATTCTCCCCTGCTACTGGGAGCATTTGCATTCAACCTCATGAATACTGATGCACCATGTTTTCCACAGAGCCAGCGTCATGGCAGCAGACCAATTCTTTAATCCAGATGATTTCAAGGTGATCATACACAGCCGTGCACAAGCAGATACACCCACAAAAATGCATCCTCCATTTATGAATCCATACATCACACTTTAATGCATATCCTTCCGGTGCATACATGTATAAAACACACACGCCTGCTCCCTGGCACTGCTGCTACACATATGCATTTTTCAGGCTTTAGCACGTACACAGACCCGTAATAGAACAGTAATTAACTTACTAACTTGATAAATCTTCTTCTCCTTCTCGCTTATCTATTTAACTTAATCTAAGTCTTCCTCTGCTGCACCCCAACACAAGACTAAAAGCTAAAAAAAACGGTGGTTTCAGAAGCGTATCTGTGCAAGAGGCAGGCACGTTTTAATTGAGTGTGCTGAGCGATGAGGCTGCTTGGAGGTGCTTTAATTTGCAAGGATGGCTAAACAGATGTAGCATCATAAAGTAATGTAATGGATTCACCCACCCCTCCCAACGACCCACTGGCATGAATACACGCAAATAAGCCATGCTGAAGCGATGGAAACTTGGTGAATGAATGTGGAGACAATGTTTTACTCTAAAAATGCTGAAGTAATATCACCTTTTTCTGGATGACACATTTGGCTCAAAACCAAAAGTATATAATGATGTTTCTGGGTTTTCTTTAGTTGGAAGGTAAAATATGCGGATGTAGGTGTTGTTGCATGCTGTATATATGCATGACTGATCTGTGCGTAACATATACGGAGACGTGCTTTGAAGTATGTTTGCATGCATGTTCCCTTGTAAGGGTGTGAACACAGTACAGAGAGGCTTTGAAGCTTTCAGTCTATATATAAAAGTATGTGTCTGTATGAGTGTATGTGTCGGATCAAGGCTTAAAATTATGTTGATTTAATTTGCTCATTGAAACATGTCGCTGGCAACCATCAACTTCTCCATATTGTAAAGCAGAGGTGCATGTTTTTGGTCCTGAACACTTAATATTAAGTCATTTAATGTTTTTATTCACTAAAATTTGCTTATAAAATTCCAACACATTTATTAAATTGCACAAATGTGTTGTATTCTTAATATTGAGACTACATTCATTCCTTCTTTTTTTTTTTTTTTTTTTTTTAGCTTTTTTTTCCATCTAAATTAAACTTAAAACTGCAACATTTCCAGCTTCAGTGCTTTGTATAAAGAAATGCTTTTAAACATGACGTAATTTGGCAACTTGCACTCCACTGTTTAAAAGTATAACTGGTTATTCTTTTCGTCTGTACTTAAAGATATCGTCCATCATTAAAAATGATGCTGATAATGGGATATTAATCCATGTATGTAGATATGATGAGTTCAACATTAGCTTGCTTCTTCCTTTACGATGTTATTGATTATTTGGGTTTGGCTGATGATTTGCAATCAAAACCAATGAATTACAATCAATCTCATTTTCATTGTTGTTGTCATATTTATTTATTTATTTTTTTTTAAGATATGATAATGCCTAATGGATCCCCAGAGTGGGAATTCAAGTGCTACAGCAGCGCCAGGCAAAGAGACATGCAGATAATAAAATACAATTTTGAAGGAAAATAGATATAGCTTAAGATGATTGAAATAGAATAGTGATTTAAAAAAGAAAAGCATATATTCAATGGATTGAAGCACAGAGACAGCGCAATAGGAGATATGCTGTACAAGAGGATTATAAGTAAATTGACATTACAGACATCCTATATGATAAATGCCAGTAATCTGAAATAAAGTCACATATTGTGTAGTAAAAGACAAATGGCATTATATAAAGTTCTATAGTATGGCAGTATGTTTTATTTTATGCCTTTGTCTGCCACAGAGTCTATGAAATGAAGATTTAGGAAGACCGTAAAATCTGAGCACTATTTTGGACAAATCTTTATGTTTTAGAGGGTGTTTTTTGACACTTACTGGTTTAAATGAGTTAAATCATTTTATCAGAGAGCATAGAAAATTTTAACCTGAGTAAACTGAAATATTCCCATTGTTTTGTGCAAATGGACAGTGAGTTGGTTTTTGTTTGCATTTCTTAAGCAGAGAATACCTATTATATGCTGTTTAGGACTTAATTTTTTCTGTTATTACATAAAAATTTCAAATTTTGTTATTTTGACGACAACTTTTAACCCTTTAATGCCTGAAAACACAAATTATAGCCAGAAAATTCTATTTTTTTCTTATTTCACTTTCTACTGAAATCCTGAACAAATCAAAATTTCAATAAAATTTAACATTTATATTTTTTGTATCTCATTTGATACATGAGGTGTTTTTAGCAACTGATAATCCATTTGAGGGTATTTTTATCATTTATCTGATTGTGTTTAGATGTTTTTGTAGTAATTTGTTGATCATATTGATTAGATAGAGGTGTCATAAAAATATGTATCAGATATGATACAAAAGGTGTTAAAGGGTTAATTCCTTCCAGAAAAAAAGGAAGCTATTTATTATGTTTTGCCCTCTGTTGCCCAGACACGATTTCTCTCCATATGGCCCGGCCTTATGTGTGGGTGTTTCTTTGCTTGTGAACGATACACTGGGCCAGATAAATCCAAGGTTAACTGTTGTCAAACCAGCCTTCAGGCCATGGCAGTGTAGTAAAGGCAGAAGCCATGAAGTGCTCCCCCAAGAGATGCTGCAGTGCCCGGCTCCAGCTGTTGAGCAGAGGACGCACACTCACACACGTCCACACCCTACATTCCCAACAACACAGACATATGTCACACTACCCCGTCCGGGCCACATCGGGGGGAAGAAGTGTGCGTCACCAGGACTGTGGCATGCTTTCCCCTGGCCCCAAAACACTCCAACCCCGTCCGAGTGCAAGAGGCCATGTCGCACAGCGGCGATGTTACAGGGATTTCACAGCGTGCAAAAGCAGACACACACATGGGGTGGGGTCGCTCTCTCTGTCTCGCTCTGCTAGCGAGCGGTGGCTGGCAAGGTGAACGCCGCGTGTCTTTGCATCGGCGTGCCAATGACAGATGGAGACCAGGTGCCATTAGGCAGACAAACGATGGCTTCATTAGGACGTGCCACTGGCAAGTGATAAATGCTGCCCTCTCTAAGCCATATTTGGAGCGAGATGAAAACTGTGAAAGAGCTGCTATGTAGGTTTTTCAGAAAGCGGCTTTGTTTCTATTACAAGTCTGTGCTTTTAGGCCACCTTTAGAGAGGGGAAACAGCTTTGGAGGAAATTGTATGAAATGTGCTAAATTCCATCAAACTGCTTTGTGAGATTAAAAGATGTTTCAAGGCAAAGGAGTGGATTTTCATTGCAGTTTCTCTTTTTATGAATTGATTTGATGCAACTACTAATCAAAGGGCTTTATATTTCGTGGGTTTTTTTCTGTTTTTTAATTCATTTGATTTATGTAAATTTAGAACAAATGCATCAGTAAGAAATGTCAGTCCCCCACATTAACGAATCTTGTTTGGAAAGAGAGCCATATGGTGGAGAAATGCAGCATTATAACTGGAGCTGCTTGTCCCTGTGTGACTTCATCATTTGTTGTTTCAAACATAGCGCAGCATCATCATCATCGTCGTCATCATTGTCAGCACTACTCACAGCGTCCACATGAAAGGAGAGGGTAGGACAGCAGACTGAGGGGTGGTGGCGGCGGCGGGGGCAGTCGAGGTAGACAGAGGTGGAGAGCAGGGCAGAGGGAAAGTTAAAGGGGAAAGGAGGAGATGGTGGGGGGGGGGCGCAAGGAGCTTGAGAGAGATCACGAGAGACAGAAGCAGAGGGAACGGTGGAGAGAGAGAGAGAGAGTGGGAGAGGGAACGCTGCCACAGGCCACAAACGGTTCTCCCTCCCCACTCACATCCATGTGTCACCTCACCGTGTTGCAAATTAGGCTACACATGCTCCCTGGAGATGTCAGAACATATATCTTGACGGTCGGCTTGAATTTGCATAGGTGCACTCTGGTCACTTTTTTTGCAAGATTATTCAGTGTCATAGTCTAGGATCTTTGCATAAATAAATGGTGATTTTGTGATAGAAGAAAAAATCAAAATGAGATGAATCAAAATGAGGTTATTTTGTTCTTGATTATGTCAAAATATTTAGATATTTCATTTTAAGTCCCAAGTTATGCTAATTTGGCTCATTTTTTTAACCAAGAAAAGCAATATGCATCTCACTTGTTGCACCGTTGTGTTATTCCCCTCGGAAGTTAAACCCATTAAGGGTTATGAAATTGCTCCATCTTTTGATTCAAGGGAAACTTATTTTAAGGGATCTTTGATTCATCAACTTTGCATCAGCCCTTGATGTCCCCAGCGACTTCTTTTTGAAGTTTCTTGCATACGAATCCACTCAAACAATTTAATTTGGCATGCTTATAAACCCCTCTGTTTCAGCCCTGCGCAGATCAGACTGTTTTAGTATAAATCCTTGTGGGCTGACTCTAACTGCATCCCTTTAAAAAGTTGATTTGGCATTAGCTTTCCTGTGCTTTACTCTTATTACTCTGGCTGTCAGGGATGTGCCAGGTGAAAAGGGCAGTGCAGTTAATTGCAGTTTTTAGCAAATATAGACAGAAAAGTAGTGTAAGGTGTTTTGAAAAAATGCAGCTTTTCGCATTTTGGCCTTCAGTCCACACATAATTGGCACTTTAAGTCACATTTTGAAAAACTGTCACACTCCATTATCACGGTTGTTTATATGCGTTGCAGCAGATGTTGCTAAATTATGGCTGTTTTAGGTCTTGCTAACTTGACCGTTTACATGATCACACATACATTAAGCTTCTCCCTCACTATGACACTGCTCCAAAAAATGTCACAAAGGCTGCCGATGTTGTGGTACTATTTTTAAAATAAGTGTGTTGACTGGTGTCCTTTGCTGCCTGCATTTGTGTTTGCTAAGATAGCAACAGATGTTAAAACTGACAATATCATTCATGAATGCTTTTAAATAACAGAATTTGATGGAGATTATCAGATTTGTTTTTGATTAAAATACAAACAGAAACATTTCATTATGGGTAGTGACACCAGATAACATAACTAGAAGTTAAACCATAACACCAGTCAGACTTTTGGTTGGAATAGATGTGGAAATTAAACAGCTTTTGCATAGAAACTGCAAAAGAAATGCATATCAGTGACATTGTAACTTAGTAAATATCAGTTTTAAAAGTGCATTTATGTAAATTTGCATTCCTGATTATGACCTCAAGGTTATTTTTTAAAACAGAAAAGGGAAACCTCTGGATTTAAAATGTGTACATGGCCTTATGATATAGTCATACATTCCTTCGCAATAAACACACAACAACAGTCTGAAATAATCACTAAAAACAACTTTTTTATGTGGCCGGGAGGTTTTGTGGTAGAACTTTCACACCTTTTGTTTCGTCGGACAATGCAAACGATGGCTTTAAGCTTCCCTCAAATTAATAGGTGTGAGTTAAATGGAGAAAAAGTCACTTTCACATGTTGTGTAGAACAGGGAGAAAAGCATAGGCTTTAGGACTCTAAGTTGTCAACATTGCTACTTTTTCTCATATCGTGCAGGTCGAATGGACGTGAACACTTAGTTCAGGGGGTGTCTCCATCTGAGAGAGGTTTTTTTTTAGCAGTTTGAACACGTTTTCTGAAAGGTGGAGCAGGTAACAGAAGGAAAGGAAGCACTTTTACTTTGTTATTGGGTTCGTAGGCAGCTAATGGAAACATATGTTTGTGCAAAAAGCCCATTCCAGGGAGTTATGTGCATAAAATGTGACCTTCAAGTGTGTTTCAACCCAGTGGTTTAAATTTTGCCCAACTGTAGAGGCTACTTAAGCACCCTCAGCAAACCTATGTCCTGCATCACAAAATGAAGCCTTTAAACACCTCATTCTGTTCTCAAATTCTTTGATATGATACCTTGAAATGTCTGGCATTATCTCAGAAGACAGAAATGTAAACACCTAATCAAGGTTTCTGTTAAACAACGCACCAAACTGTGACTGTCAGATATAAGCAGATGAGGTGTTGAGGAATTACCAGACACCTGCTGCTAGATTATTAAAAACCTTGTTACTGTAATGACCAAGTAATCGGGGATAAAGATGACAGGGCTTTCATGTATCATGTAATTAAACAGATCCTCTTTCTAAGTTGCTTCTTTTCTGTTTCAATTATTGTAAGTGTACTTTTCCTCGACGCTGGCTGGGCTGAAGGCATTTGGTTACTTGGTTGTCTCTTCAGCTGACCGTCAGGCAGTGTGTCCGTCATGTGGGTGCCATATCTTTGCTTGAAGGGACTGACTTTGGAGTTGTGTCCACTCTTAATCAGAGGATTGAATAATCAAAGGCTCTGGGTCCGAAGTCAAAGGTTTAGGTCACTGGGCCTCATGATTATCCCTTGAGAACATGGCATCAAACACAACAACACCTGAAGTGATTTTTTTTCAAAGTTTCAACAAATGTTTTGTGCAATATCTCAAGAACAAGCTGAGGGATTTTCCTCTAACAATATGCCCAACCTGACTTTAGAATGAAATGATAAGATGTTGGAGGTTGTACATCAAGGTCATTGAGGCCTTACATTTTTCCTCTCTTATAGGCATGATATCTCAAGAAGGCTTTTGTGGATTTCCTTTAAAATATACTCATACATCTACTCTGAAACAAGAAAGATTTGGTTAAATTTTGTAGGTCGGTGGTCAAAGTCATTGTGCCTTTTGTTATTACACAGTACATTATTTAGATTATCAAAGAAACTGTAATTCTCCTTCAACTTTTCCTAATTTCTCTATCGAGTCAAGAATAAAACAACAATATGTTGTAGATCAAAGTTCAAAGTCATTTGGCTTTATGCTCGGCCCTTGCTTGTAGACGTGATACCTCAGGAACAATTTGGAGATTTACACAAAATTTGCTTCTACGTCCACTCTGACTCAAGAATAAAGAGTTCTGGAGATAAAAGTTTGAGGTAAAAGGGCCCAATCTTCAACATTAGGTTGAAAAGCAATATCTCAGAAACATTCAGAAGGACGTCCCTCAGATTTTGACAATGTCCACTTTGATCCAAAAATTAAAATGATAGATGTTGGAGGTTTAAGGTCAACTGTCAAGGTCATTGGTCCTGGTATCCATCCCTTGCTGATAGACTTAATTTATCAAGGCTGAGGGATTTTCTCAAAAATTTGCACAAATGCTCACTTTGAAACACGGATTCACTAATTTAATTTTGTAGGGTAAAGGTAATTTAGGCTCATGATTCATAATTTGTTATGTATGCAGTATCTCAAAAACACTGTGATTCTTTTTCTTCAAACTTTGCCTAAAACTCCACTCTGACTGAAGTTTAGGCTGATTACATTTTCGAGGCTGTTTTGCTCCTTCTAAAGGTGGCCAAGACAAAACAAGAACAGCCTCAAATCTACCAAATACCAGGCAACCACTGAAGTTGAACTTAAAGTTTGAACTGATGTTTTGCTTCGTTTAAAATTAAGATATTTACAACAACAACAAAAAGAACTAAAGTACCTCAGGGCACCTAATTTGCACCTAATTTACAATGAATATACAACAAATTTATTTTAAAAGCAAACCCTGATGTGGCCAGTTGGGACACAGCCAGGCCGGGATCACCTCCTGCGTTCGGGCACATTGGAGATCACTTTAAATTGGTCCTTTCCCTCCTCCACGGTCTATCGCAGCTGACAGTGTAAGAACCTCGACCCTGTAGCAGGCAGGACAGATGCATTTCACAAATCATCAGCCTACACCTATTTTCCACTACCAGGTTGTAGTTCGAGTTTGAGTTACTTCTGTTGAGGAATAGCTTGTCGCTCCCTCATCTCACTGGATGTCATAAAAAGAGTAGTCCTTGAAAATGAGTGATTGAAATTAATCTTAAAAACATCAAAATATCTGCAAATAAGAGTAATTTCTTTTCTCTGGATCAAATTACTCAAAGAAGTGCTAAAGGAGAAGTAAGCAGCAATAAGCACTTGATAATCGCCTTGTAAATCATATTTAGAGCCTTTTTTTCCCCGAAAACAACAGCCATTAGTGATAAACATGCTCCTCAATCAGCATCTCCTGCTACTTCAGTTATAAATGATGTTTCAGTCACACATTTCCCTCGGAAATCCCGCCGCAATTTGACTTCATTAAATCCGTAATGTCAGAGGAGGAAAGAGAAGCAGAGAGCCAAGCGTGCCGCGCCGAGTTCACCCCCCTGCTGCTCCACAGAAATGTGCTCTTTGATGTGCTTGAAAGAGGCAGGATTCCACATTTTTCTTCATAAAATCTTTCATTTATCCATCTCGCATTAACAATTTGAAACTTAAGTCGGCTCAAGCTGCACTTGGGGATGACAAACACACGACTCAAGATTTGTAATTGTTTCTCCGTCTCTTTCTCTCCGTCAGACGCCATCTCAGGCCTTCCTGCCTCCTCGCACAGTTTCATCCAGGGGAGGCAGGTGCTCGGGTTATGGTTAGCGTTCTGCATTGTGGGCTCTGATGGGACTAGCGATGCATTATATTGTGAGCCAGATATCACAGTCCCTCGGCTGCAGTCGGTCGGGCAAATGGATGCTGCCTGTGTGCACCCTGCCTGGGGATAAAGAGACAGACAAACCTGTGGAAAAAAGAGAGGAGATCAGCAAAAGCCTGACACTTAACACCTGAAGCCAACTAACGTCCCGCGGATTTGGTGTAAAAACAACACAATAACAATCAACATTATCATCATCATTATCATCAGCACGCCAGATTCTCTAATTGAATAACAAAGGGAAGACATTAGCAGCCAACCATCTGGAAAATCAAACACAAGCACTCCTCCGGATGTAGAAAAGACTTGTTTGCTTACGTCTTTCTGTGGTGTAGCCAGTCATTTAATATGCTGTCTGACTAACGCGGCTTTTTAGAGAGGGGATTGTGGTGTTGATCAATGGCATTTGTTTCTATTTCAAAGAGCCATTACAACACTCTGACACGCTGTTTGGATGGCAGGTCCCTGCTCATTGGCACTAACACTTTAATTAAGAGAGCATGGCAGTGGGGCGCAATATTACCCTTTATTTTTTTATGTTGACGCCTCATGCTTATTTGGGTCACACAGGCACAGACAGACAGTCAGCCAGCTGAGCACGCACATTGTCTCAGTTCTAGGTTGAATTAGGAAAAGTGCTGTGCAAGCCAGGGTCGAGTTGCAGTAGTAAGCAAAATGTTTGTGTTAATGCCGTTGAAGCTCCACAGTTGAACTCTTGGTTTGTATGATTCTGGAGCCTCCTGGGGGTCAAAGTTGTACCTTTTATTTCTTTCCATTTTACACTTAACATGAAGGTCATGAACTCAACAAAAAGCCTACAAACCCCAATAGCAATGAAGTTGGGACGCAGTGTAAAACTTAAATAAGAACAGCATACAATGATTTTCAAACTCTTTTCAATTGAATACACTACAAAGACAAGATATTTTTTATGTTCAAATTTATTGTTTTTTTGCACATACTTACTCATTTTGAATTTGATGCCTGCGACAAGCTGGAACAGGGGCAAGAAAAGACTGGGAAAGTTGTTGAATGATAAAAAAACAAACCCTGCTTCCACAGGTGAACAAAGTAACTGGAAACAGGTGAGTGTCATGATGGGTATAAAAGAGGCATACTGAAAGGCTGAGTCATTCCCAAGCAAGGATGGGGCGAGATTCAGCACTTTACAAACAACTACAGTTTAAGATCAATGTTTCTCAATGTGCAACTGCAAGACATTCAAGGATTTTGTCATCTGCCGTCCATTATGTCCTTAAAAGATTCAGAGAATCTGAAGAAATATCTTTGTAGTAAAATAATGCAGGTTCTAGACTGGCCTGTCTGCAGTCGAGACCTGTCCCCCATTGTAAATGTGTGGTGAAGCACAAAATATAACAGTAGAAACCACAGATTATTGAACTGAAGTCGTGCATCAAGCAAGAACAGGAGAGAATTTCACCTGCAGAGATTCAACAGTTAGAGTCCTCGGTTTCCAAACGCTTGTCAAGTGTTGATTAAAGGAAAGGTGAAGTAACACAGTGATAAACATTCCCCTCTCCCAGCTTTTTTGGAACATATTACAGGCACAGAGTTCAAAATGAGTGAATATTTGTGAAAACCAATTTAGTTTATCAGTTTAAATATTTTTGTAGTTTGTTCAGCTGAATATAATTCGAAAATGAATGATCGTGTTCTGTTATTTGCTGTTCCAGACTTAATTGGAATTTGGCTTTGTAAAAGTCATGAAAAATGAGTGGGTTTTTTTTGCCAAATATGGCTGTTCTGTCTGTGTTTACAACTTTGTCTTACGCCAGCCCTGCTAAAGCTGGTACAGCAAGTGAAAAAAAAAAAACGAGATGAAGATAATTGATATCCTAATGTTCATGTCCCTCTTCCTAGCTGTTTAAAAACATCAGTATAGATTTTGCTTTGTTTGTCAACCGCCTAAAAACCTCTTAATGAAGCATGAAATCTTATTCTTATATTCTACATTCTGAGGATTTTGATTCTGTTTTTTTATTCTATATTTAATGTAAATCCAGTTTGGTTAGGTAAATGTCATAAGGTATAGAAGGGATGAAGCTGAAGGACTTTTGATGATGTACTAAATACTGGTAAATGAATAGCTGATTGTCCATCCATCAGTCCACTTCTATTACTGCTTTAAACCACTGTGGCTGCAGAGTGGAGAAGACCCCAGCTGTCATTGAATGAGGAGGAGGGTACACCCTGGACAGGTCACTCCCAATCATAGTGCTCACGTGGAAATGGCTGGTGATAATTTTAATTTACTGCCACTACAATAGGCAGGAGTGAGCACCTCTGGAATCATGATGTGCCACATCATGTTCAAACTCTGTGTTTAGCTCATTATATTTAGCGTAACTAAATGCATATGATTTTAATATAAATTTCAGGTTGATGAATTCCATCAAAAACTACATGTGTTTGTTCATTTCACAAAAGAACTGGTAATTATATTAACCTAATTTAGAGTATTGCATTTCGGCTATTCTGCAAACACAATTAAGATACTTTTTAAAAAGGAATTAATGATGTTGAAGTACATTTTACAAGCATTTTTATTCACTTGCTTTTAGTTACAAGTTTAATCACATTTTGTATTTATTTACATCTTTCCTTTCATGTTGTGTCTCTTCATTTAGACAAGTACCTTTCCTCAGCAAGGAGGTTTTATTTTTTATCAGTTTGCTGGTTTGCTTGTTGGTTCATTTTTCTTTGAGCAAGATCACTCAAAAAGTCCTCAACAAATTTGAATGACATTTTCAGAGAAATTTAGTCATGGCACAAGGAATCAATGAATGGTTTTTGATTAAGTTTGTCTGCTTCTTTGTCTTGCTGTCTTTCTGACTGCCAGGGAGCGAAACAACAGAACAAGCTCTCTACTGATGGGAATTAAATTTTCAACATGAAAGTTGTTTTGACACAAAGAAGTGGTTACCTTGATGTGGTTATCGAAATCCAGGATCCAGGATTTTTTTTTTAAGGATTTATGACATAGGGCAGCTTTTCCACAAATAATTACAAATTACTTGGCTAACAATGTCAGAAAGCCTTTGTGCTCTCTGAGAACTTCGAGTTGATTTATGAAACTGACTTGCAGGCCTCATATAGAGCAGGATGTGTGCTGGATGTGGTCCTTGCACCACCAGTTGCCCATCCGTGGTATAAGATATGAATCATACATCATCATTTTAGAAACTCGATTTTACACTGTACTTGGTAACAAGCATTAATACAGTCCAGTCTTCTTTATTTGAATTGTCAATAATTTAAGCATGAGCTTTAAAATACACTTGACCTGGACAGTTCTACTGAATATCATTACAGGATCTTTGTTTTCTTTTGTGTGGTGATTAAGAAAAAGGAAAGTATTAAGATGAATGTGGAAGATGTTGAACACAAGGGCAGGCCTTGCTTGACAGAACAGCATTATTTGTTTTATTTTAACTTCAACCACAGCCTAACAAAACATATATTATGCTAAAAGAACATCACCAACTAGAGGATAAATGCCAGTCTTTGACAAATTATGTACAAAAGCTATATATCCAACTATCCCCAGGAGTGGAGTGATATATTATCTAAGAAGTAATAATTTTAGCCTTCTAACCTAGTTGGATTCATAGTGCAGTCCCAGACCTCCACTGTGTCCTAAAGAACTGTGGTCATTAGTGCTGTGTGTTAAAACAAAGATTAAAACTTATTTAAGATGCTGCACCATCCTTCTCACCAGGTGGCCATTCAAATTACACTCAAAGATTCAGCCAGGACAAGTTTGAAAGGAGCAAACATGCCAATCTGTATTTCCCAAATTTACCAGAATTCAGTAAAGAGACACTGGAGCCAGACCTTTCAGCTTTTGTCTTCTCCATCTCCAGTTCTGAGGAGTTCATGACCACAGTGCACACACTACCTTGATCTTCTTTGTGCTTTCTGTGACAATTGCAAGTCTTTCAGCAACCACATCATCGCCATCGAGATTACAAAGCCGAAGGTCGCAGATGCTAGCTTATACAGGTGTGTGTGTGAGCGTGGGTTTCTGTGCATGTGGTCTCCAATGGAAGCACCCATGCAGTGTCTCAGCCAGCCAGGGTGTTGTGGGGTGACGGTGGACCTATTTTCCAGCTGACTGCTCTTGTTAGCTGTCTGCCGGGCACACAAATCGCAGGGATTGATTTTGCTCAGCCACAGTGAGAAAGGAGGGCTGTGATTACAATGCAAGCTGGAGCCAAACTTTAACAACTTTTCAAAGGCTATTCTTCTCCTTCTTTCTCCTGCCATCCTGTCTTTTCTCCCTCTCAGTCCATGGAACAATTTTAATTTCCAGGACAAACAATTATTTTCCTCCTTCAAGGTAAGGGCCTGGCACAGAATTTCTCTGTATGTTAGTTCATTTAATCAGAACAAATTGCAGTTTGGCTTGTTAACATTTTTTTTTCTGTTTAACCTTTAGAGTAATTTTGGTGGGGAATGTTGATTAAAAGAAAATTTAAATTCAAATTGAACAGTTGGTCAGAAGGTCAGTAAACACTCAAAAGTGAGTCAGAATTTTACACATTTTATTTAAAATTGTCTGCAGGTGAGTGGCGTAATTGAGTTTACAGAGTGTGTGTAACATCTTAAGGGCCAGCACCACCAGCCCTCTGTTGAGCGTGTTAACAAACCTCTGCTGGATGAAACTACTTGTTGCTTCTTTGATTTGCCAATTCAACCAGACACAGCCATTGGCATTAGTTCAACATCAGTATTGGCCCTTTTTAGCAATTTTTACAAACATCAGCCTTTGGCAAATCACTGTGGGGTTCACAGATATGAGTTTCAATTGTTTATTTGTTGTGTCATATTAAGTCAATGCTGATATCTGGAATACCGAACTTCTGATTCAGTGCAGATTCTGTGTCCAGGGCTGTTAAAATGAGAAAATGATATCAGTGTGGGAGAATTACATCAAACAGAGTTATTAGAAATAGGGTTGCAAAATTCTAGGAATTTGCAAAGTTGGAAACCTCCCAGGGGAATTTCTGTGATTTATAGGCATAAACAGAAATTTACAGGAATAAACCTGAAATTTACAAACTTGAAGGGTGACCCATGACAGGGATTTTGAATGTAGTTGAGGAAAACATATTTTAGTATAATCGTGACTAAAACAACCTGATTTCATGCAAGACTACTTGAGAAGATCTCTGCTTTACCTTAACCACATGCACATAGCACACTGCACTGGACTATTGAGGCCACACATTTGAGCCTGGGGACTATATAAAGGGAAGCTGAATTTGATTGTTCAATAAATTAATTAAAACTTGATAAATTTCCACTTACAAATAAATCTGTTGAAACATGTAATGTTTTTTAACTGTAATTGACAAAATGAAATGTTTATATTTATGTTTGGATGTGATACAGTTGGCTTAAATTGCCCCAATTTTCAAATAATTCCCATAAATTCCTGTAAAACCCTACAATTCCCATTGTTCCTATGGGAAGTTTTCAGTTTGGAATATTTTCAAAGTTCCCCAGCTTATCTTCACATGGAAAGTTTCCGGAAATGTTCCAGAAATGTGTCACCCCTTTGCACCCCTAAAGGAAAACATCAGCTAAAAGAGCTGCAGAAACTGCATGTTGTGGACTTTACTGAACAAAGAGTAAATCATTGTGCAAGGAGACAGTCGAAACCCTTCCACATCTTTGCAGAATGCTTAATTTGCTGCAGCTTATACATCAGTCCAACATTTATCCTCAATATTACGAGAATAGTTGTTACAATTCACCAGACATTCTAGCTCTTACTCCCTCACGTATAAAGTGTGGTGTATTCCTTATGGGGCCAAAGTTTCAGCATTGCCTCAATTTCCACTTGGTTTGGTTTTCTTTCATACTGCACTTTGTCAGGTGGACCAAAGCCTTGAAGGTGTTGTGTAGTATAGCTAAACACCACTGTTGGGGCTGTAGCTGCAGCCTATGTTCCTGCAGTCTATTATTGCACTGTGACACAGAAATACACAACCGGCTTTGAAATGAACCATGTTAGGCTCAAAGCAGCTCAGTCGTTATTTTAGGCTGCCCAGGTGAAACTGGCATATTGACAGGGCAATGTGCAACCGAACTTTTGTGGTACATCTTGACCTATTAAATGAACTGGAGGCTTGCGGTTAAAGCAGCGCTAATGTTTGCCACACTCATCTTGAGATTGTCAGTGAATGCAATGTTGGTTTGCTTATTGTATTTGGCCAAATTCAAGCCACAATTTGCTGTTTTTTGTTCTGCTTGCCTAGTTTGGTCCTTTAATTCAGATGGCTTTCAAACTCCTTGTGAACTGAGCTCTGGTTTGCTTGAAAGTAAACCGAGACCCCCTGTTACCAGGCTGACCAGGGTTCAATCAGACGAACTTTCCAAAAAATGTGAGCCACGGATCGCATTTGGTCTTGACAAAATGTGTTGGGTGTAGAAGCACAGCTATTGATATGCTGCTGTAAAGGTAAAATGTAGCATCCTGCTATTGTTGTGTGTGTGTGTGCTATTGTCAGATTTATATTCTTTCATAGACACTTCAGCCCAGCCTCCTACAAGACATCCCCGCTTTTACCCTGCTGTTTCCACAAAACTAGATGAAAAGACTTCACCTGAAGGGTCAGGCATTGAGTGCGCCAAGCGTGGAGCCTCCCCAGCTCTCCATCCGAGTGGCACTGTGAGCATGGGTGCTCGCTCTGTGCAGCATTTCTCTCTAATCCTCATGGCAGTTTGGACAACATGATTTCCTCCTTGAAGTTTCTCTGCAAACAAGAGGCTGGATGTGCTCCACTTCTTGATGTTCCTCCTACAGTATGTTCGGTGCTCAGCTTTTTCTAAACCTCTCAGATGGTATATGCATATGATTTCCACATTAAAAGGAGGGGAGCTTGTCCTGATACTTCTGTGTTTTGCTATTTGAGGGGGCAGCGCAGCCTCTCATTCCTGCTTGTATTGACGCTCCGTGAGGCGGTCCCTTCTCACCCTCAAACAGCATGTATCTCCTCGGCCTTCTGCCAGAGTCTGTTATTTAGCCTTCAAAGCGAGCCAGCGTTGGTGTAGAAATAACTATTATCAATATGCCAGGGACATCTGTTTCTACATTTAACTGTTTTCTTCTTTATGTGTGTATGTTCATGTTTTTCTTCCCTTTCACTTGTGTTGCTCCATCGCAGCAGAGCAACAACTCATAATTAATCCAGCACATATAATTGCATTTCAACCCAACTTAGTGCTCTCATGACGGCGTGACTCTCCTGAATCCAGATGTGTCTATTCCATCACTGCCTAATAAGCCTCCGCAAAAGCAACCTGAAGATGAGAGTGGTAAAGAAAACAAAAATGGAGGCTAAGTGGAAGGGGGAGCCCAAATCAATTTGAGCTGCTAAATGGTTGTTTGGAGGAGGAACAAACATGAGAGTTGATTTTTATTCTCAGGCGAGCCCCAACTGAGATGTAGAAATGTTTTGATTTAGATGTTTTTCACTTTGCTTGTAACACGTGTTCGCGCTGAGTGCTTTCAGAACCCTGCTCCTTTTAAACTGTGACCAACATGGCACCCTCCTTTTAACACCTCACACATCCGCGAGGTGAAGAGTGGGCTAAAAGGGCTAAACGGAGCATGAGCGAAGCAGAGGGGCACGGGTGAGAAGATGTAAAGGTTCCAGGTTCACGTGGGGTAGCACTTTATCAGCCAAGTGCAGCCTCCTTTCCGTCACATTGGGCTTGTGTGTTTACAATGTAGAAAGAAAAAAGGCAGAAAAAAGGGCTATCTCGAGGCTGCGGCTGGAGTACGGGAGGGCTACGCCTGCCCGCCCTGCTCACGTGCTCACTCAGCATCAAGTTGAAGAGTTCACCCAGCAGGCTCAGGGTTCTTTTTTCCGCTCATCCAGTAATGTGGAGAGTGAACCCCAGGCAGGCCTACCAAGAGCTCAGAACAAGCCGTGCCCCCTCCCTGTCACCCCTCTACACACACTAGCGCACAGCTGTTATAAAGACATCCTGCACTCTGTTTGCTCCTTTTATGCCGAGCTCGCAAGGTGCAAAAGTTGAGCCATGAAATCTGTGGAGATGAGTGAAGGTTGGATTCTGCAGTGAGGGTTAATTATTTATTCACTTGCAGACCATGAAGGTATAAAAGATTAGTGAAAATGTCTTTACAGGTTTATTTGATAAAGCATTATGTTCTCAAGGTTACAGAGCAAGTCAGGCTCTTATGTATTAAAGGTCCTGTGAGGAATTTGTAGCTGTTATTGAAACAGGCTGAATTTCATAATGTTACCTCTCTGTATTACCAAGTTCACAAATCATCAGAAATACGTTTGGCAATAATTCTGTAACAGGTTTTAAAGCTTAGACTTTGTGTCACAGGGTAGGCATCAGATTGTGAAAAAACAGCACACTGTAATATTTGATATTGATTATAACTGTTTTTTATGGGATTAATAATGTCATGTGACATTGTTATCATCATTATGTATAAAGGTTTCATATTTTGCTTTAAATTTTCATGTTCAAAACTAGGGGTGTCCCGATCCAATATTTATATCAGATATCGGTCAGATATCAGCAAAAAAACAAATATTGGATTATATCAGCCTGCATCTAAAATCTGCGATATAAGCACTCTGATACAAGCAGTCCATTCTCATTTTTTTTTTTTTTTTTTTAATTTAATTGTAGTATATTCTTATGTCTAAGGTTAATTTTTTTTTTACTCATTGGTTAATAACAAATGGGTCAGTTTTTTTCATACCTACTATTGCTGACTACTTCTCTCTGTTTGAGTAATCTCACTTGATCAAGCCTTTTCTTACAGTCCATACTATAAAATAAGTAATAAAAGTATGTATGATTCCTGCTGATATCGGATCGGATCGATATCAGTATCGGCCTATACTCAAGGCTGCAATATCGGTATTGTATCGGAGGTGAAAAAGTTGTATCGGGACACCCCTATTCAAAACACCCTCTGGTTTTAATATACGGACTTACCCTGATAGTGCTTTATTCTCAGTCTGTCTAAAATGCTCTGTGGCAGCTCCTGCTTCTTGGCTCCGTTCCCCACGTGGACCCAGTCTGCTTTAAATGGTTGTGAGATCTATTCTGTCCACGTGCCACATTGTCACAAAGCTTCATTCATTTAAAGGTCTGCACTCTGCAGTGGGCTTGTAACAATGAGCCATTTGGCTTAAACTTCTGATTAAACAATGGTATGATGTCACACTGGTAGTTCTGTTCAGCGAGGCCAGGGGAACAAGACGTTTTGAGCAGCCGCCAGCGCTGCACAGGTCTTGATGCTGCACATTTTTTTGTCTTGTCGATAGAGGTGCCCCTTAAAGCCTGTTGTATCATATTTGATCCATACTTTCATGATACCTCTATCTAATCAATATGATCAACAAATTATTAAGAAAACATCTGAATACAATCAGATAAATGATAAAAATGTCCTCAAATGGATTATCAGTTGCCAAAAACACCTAAAGTATCAAATGAGGTACAAAAAATATAAATGTTAAATTTTATAGAAATTTTTACTTTTTTTGGATTTCAGTAGAAAGTGAAATTAACATTTCAGGTCACACTAAAAGGCATATAAATCTAAAAAATGGAAGCATTAACGCACATATTAATAAAATAAAAGTGGCAAAATCACCATAGAGAAAAGATACTGCTTTGTCAACAGAGGGCAACAAATCAACATAAATTTCTCACAGGAGCTTTAAATCAGTCATAGAAATTAGCTTAGCAGGTTTACAACCCCAAATTAAACGAACTAAGGACGATTTATGAAATATAAACAGAGATACTGAAAACAATTATTTACTTGAACAAAGGCAATGCATCAGCTGTTGAAGGTGTCATTGTTTTGGGGAGGATATATTTCTTAGTCTGAAATTACAGATTTGCACTATTCTTACTTACAAGGATCCTTTACCCAGAGGTCCCACATGACGGTTGGCTCAGCATGGTGTCTTTTAAGAGACACTATTAGAGGTACTTGAGAGATGCTAGACTCAGCTCTTAAGCAGAAATGGTTGTTTGTTCCATGCATTTTTTGTAATGTAAAGTAAAAAAGGTAAGCTAATAAAGGGGGGGGGGGGAGAATTGTACTGTATTACACAGCAAATCTGTATTACATGCTTAACACTTCAGAGGCTTTACATTAATGTCAGTGAGTCACTTTGTTTCAGCACTACTTCTGCACACCACATATGCATTCCTGCACCTGCACAGATCAGCTGTCCAGCTCCAGCCTCAATGGGAGCACTCTGGGAAGTCTCCCCTTAACAGAGCCAAGTTGGCCATAATCTCACACGGCTGCCGGCTAATATACTTACTACTGACAAACACCTCTCACAACCCTGCTACTAATTTACAAAACAATCCATCTGTTATAGGATTTGAATTGTTCAACATTTTAGTGTTTCCTGTCCTATTCTGAACTTATAATATTGCCAATAATTTCAGTGTGTGAGAAGTCGAGACTGCAGGTATATGGACCTTTAGTCAAGTCCTGCCCTTTACAGGAATATGTCCTTTATCAAGCTACACCCACCTAGGTGACTGTTACAAGGGTGGACGACATCTGTTGTTGCTGGCCTCTTTCCCATTTGAAACAACTGAAAATAACTCATAATTTGACAAATTTAAATAATTAGACTTTTTTTTCTCAGGGACAGAATGAAGACAAACCTTTAGCTGAGTGTATAAAGATAAATAAAGTCATAAAAGAAGTATGATCTTGGTATTAGAGTCCTTTCTCTAGGGTTTAGTTTAAAGTCACAAATTAGAGGCAATATTTTAACCAGCATGCATTGAAAAGACTGCTAAAAGAAAAGTTTGTTCTACCAGAAGTAGCCTGGTTGGTACAGAAAAGGGGGCTCAGGGGGCTGATTGTTTAGTCAGTGGACCAGTCTGAGAGCATAAAGATTGTTGAGTGTCAAAAAAAAAAAAAAAAAAAAAAGGAAATTCTGAAGTTTAACTTCAGTGTGTATTATGTCTTGGGGGTATTTTTAATCAAACATTGAGTTTCAGTGTTTTTCAGCTCACTGCTTTTATTTTTATTAGTGATGTAAGTCAATATCTTCAATCAATCATGATTAATGGCTCAATTTTCACAGTACTTAATGATTAATTACATGTCAAAAAGTTCAATTACTTTGTACTTTAAAACCTTATGAGTCTGATGAGTGTCCTGATTTGGGAATCCAGTGATTGCAAAATGACTTAAGAAAACGTAGGACTTCTGGTAGATCAAAAGTCAGTTTCAGCCTATGCATGGAGAAAGGAAAAGAAACAATTAGAGCTAAAGAGAAGGACAATAAAATGAAATGCATAATATCACAAGGTTTTTGTCACTTGACTTGTTAACTGGGCCGTTTAACATTTTTTCTCAGTGAAATGAAACATTCAAAAGAATAGCAGCGCAGCGCAGGGCGGGTAAAACAGTCGAACATGTTTGAAAAATAATATTAATAAATGGTAATGCCAAACAGGAGAGGCAGACAGTGCAGAGGAGGGATGAATGGCAGCACACTCAGCTATAACTAAACCCTGTTTGTGTGTGTGTGCCGATTATAATTGCAGAACAGGCCACGTTCACGGCTCGAACCGTGAACACAAACACACTGTACAGCCTCTCATGAAAGTTCAGCTCTATCAATGTTTCATGTCAAACTTCCTGCTGTTTGTGTGTGCTCCCTGTGCCATTAGTATCTGCCTGAGGACAGGGGGATTTTTTAATATGTGGTTCTCGCTAATGCATCTTCCTCACTCTAATGGTGATTGCACTCCTCAGCATAGTCCTTTCATTCGTAGCAGAGGACCTGGCCTCATCAATGATTGAGCACTCGGTTTGCACAGAGAGACGAGCGGCGAACTGACAGCCCCACGAAGGCTCAGTTTATTCTCAGAAATGTTCTCTCTCCCTCTGTGTTTATGTGTGTGTGTGTGTGTGGGCGTAACACAGGCCATTTTCCAGCTGAAGAGCCACCGGTTTATGTTTTGACCAGAGAGGCTGAGAATGAGAGCTGATGGTTAAAAAAAACGACAAGGGTAAACAGAAATGCTGGAGAAATGGAAGAGAATCCCAAAGGTGTGTGTCTGCCTCCGACAGCCGTGTGTCAACTGTCATTCCATCGCCGTCTTTATGACCTCATCAAGCTGAAACGGGCTGCATCAGTGGGCTCTGGCGGTGAAGCGTTGCTGACTCTCTCGTCTCTGATGGGCTCTGCGTGGCCTTGCCAGGAGGGATGCGTGTGTCGATGGATGCAGATGGCCTTATAATGAGAGACAGGGGAGGATGGATACAGTCGTTGGTCTTGATGGAGCCGCACCTTTATTTACGAGACAACACGCCGTCGTTTCCTAACAAAAGAGGGGCAGGATAACGCCATCACTGTCAGTGTAATACCCTCCCTCGTGCTGTGCGCCATAACTCCTGCTGTCAAATCGCACAAAGATTCACAACGAGGAGACATAAGAGCGTGTGCACAGAGCCTTGAGTGTTTGTGAAGGGTTTCTGTGAGGGTTTATGTGTGCGCACCCACTCAACAGGAGCCACTTTATTGGCCCGCTTGGCCTTTTTTCATTACATGGACGGGAAATCTTTAATTTGAGCCTCGCCTGCCGTCACCAGGCGTCCCCTCCGCCATCACTCTGCCTCACTCACTTTCACCCCCCCCCCCCCCCCAAGTGGAAATCAATAGTCGATTGGCTGCTTGCGGTGGCACATTTAGTTTTAATCTTCAACAATGTGGCTCTAGTCCAGCGTTATGACTCATGGCCAATTGGAAAGAAATCATGAGATGGCAATTCTGGGGAGAGTTATCGAAAAACAGAGTTAATTTTCAAGCTTTTTCGTTTTTTCTCACTTGGCTGAAGTCATTTTGATCTCTTTAATCTTTCACTTTTGAATTAATCCAAGGGAAACATTGATCTGAGCAAGTGGATATACCTTTAGGAGAAGTATGATTTTTGAATCTTTGAAGCTCCTGTGAGGATTTTTTTAACAGGCCTCTTTGTGTGCTACCAGATCATCAGTAGTATCATTTTTCTGAAGAAATATCCAAAACTGATAGTAAAAAGAAAGCTACATGGTCTTTACACACTTCTACTGCATGAGACAAGATCATCAAGACAAAGGGTTCACCATGTTTGCACTTGGGTTTCCATAATAAACACAATCTAAAAGTTTGTCACAGGAGCTTCAAGTAACTATGGAAGTCTGGTATTCATACAACTTCAAATTCATCTGCGTTTGACATTTGTGTTTTCATGTTTCATTGCTTTTACCTGCATGCAAAGCAAATTTCCCTTAGGGGACAGTAAAATGGAGTTGAAGTTGAAGTTGTATGAAACTCAGTTGAAAAACATGAAGCTTTATATTCAATAGAAAAAAAAACAGATCAAATAAGCATGTTTACCACTCTCTTGCTTATCTTGCTCATTGTCTAAAGTGTGGGGTCCCTTTCACATAATAAGTTTGCTTGACTTGGTTTGGTTTTTAGGTGATGTTGAGAGGGTTGTAGACAGGTTGCATACACTTATTTTATACAAAAGCCTGTAAAAAACTATGTTTAGTGTAATATGTGACTTCAAAAAACACTCAGATATAAGGGAAAAAAAGTATCAATTAAAAAAGTATTTAAAATTACCTTGAAAGAATCTCACAGAAGTACTAATCTACTTCCACAATATAATTATGAAAATGATATTTCTATAGGGTCTGCTAAGCAATACAAGCAAGCTTTTGCAGAAGCTTTGATTAGTAATTGATTTCTTCCTATTTCAAGGTGTTTGTAATTGGCTCAGTTTGATGATTGCGAAACATTCAAACCAGTTCTCTCCACAGCTTTGTTTGACTTTTACCAAAACCCTGTTCATTTAATCCTATTTTATTGCTAAATACACCACTGTACAGAAAATCCTGTGTTTACAGGCTCTGACACATCCCTCCCTGGCCTTTGCTCGGCTAGTTATCAGCCTCTCTCATTTTTTATTCTTTCTCTGGCGAGATTAAAAGCCCATGTGAGCCAGTGTGAGCGAGCTGAGAGATGCACAGCGAGAGAGAGAGAGAGAGGAACACAGCGAGCCAGTGAAGCGCAGAGTGAGCGAGTTCAAGGAGGCTGACCTCACTCGATAGCTATTGATTTGCTCGTTTGGGTTCACAGCAAGAGTCTGACACTGGAACTTAACAGCTGAAGGCTCCATCTTGAGGAGCAGATGTGAATAAGATAAACCCTGATGACCTTATATTCCCTATCATGTCAAAAAAAAGTCGTTTTGAGGAATACGAGAATAATCAGTGTTGACGAGCTGCTTCCACCTGATTGTTTCTATTCTTACGTGGGCTTGTTTGTTTATACTGTACATAATTGATGCTCTCTGTGCAGTTTTTCTATCTCTGGATGTGTGTGCGTGCAGTGCATCTGAGCATGAGCTTTCCTTTTTTATTTATGTTTTTCTTTAAATCCATCCGACTTGGAATAAAACGTGTTTCACCCCGCTGACGTTTTTTATTGTAAGCGACTGTGCGACCCTCTCTGTGTTTCTTTTCCTGCTTCCCCTTCTCCCTGTCTTTCTTTTTTCATCTCATTTTCCATCTCTTCTCCTTTGTCGTTTCTTGTGTGCAAACGGGATATTCAACATTTATGGTTTACAGAAGCTGTCATGTATAATTCAGGCGTGATAACTTCTCTGATGAATTGACCCCGAGGCGGACCGAGCCTTTTGATTACACTTCAGTAGCCCGACGCTGCAGCTGCTTGGAGGTACAGCGTGGGCTGTTTAGGGAGCTGTTGGTCTCTGTTTCTGCTGATGTGTGCTATCTGCTTGCTATTTGAGATGGTGCATGTGCATAAGTGTGTTTGCATGAGCGCATTCATGTGTTCACTTACTGTAAGTGGAAGAAGCGGGGAGGCAATACGTCAAGTTTATATATTACAGATATACTTTCAGAGGATATAGAGGTTAAGACAGTGTCATCTATGTTGATATGCTTGTTGCTGATGTTGACTGATGAATAGATACCAGGCTTAATGCCCAGTAAAAAGACAGTTAACAGTAAGATCCACTGACAGTTATACAACAAGAAAATCTCTTAGTAGAGAATCATCATGGATTTTATTTTTTGAGGCAGCTGTTGCATTATTAGTAAAAAAGAAAACAGTACTATGACCTCTCTGATATCATGGGGAAAAAAATTGTCACCCAATTGCCAACTTAATATTATGTATTTTGTTTTTTTAAAGCACAACTACATGCAGATGATCAAATGTATCCAAAAGCACAGAAACTAAAGAATCTTCTTCCATTTTTATACTTTGAATAATTGCATAGAAACAATATTGTTGTTGTTTTTTTCAAGCCACATACTTAAAGGGATAGTTCAGTATTTTTGAAGTGGGGTTGTATGAGCTCCATATGGCCACTAAGTACATTAGATGCAGTAGAACGTTCTCTCCTCTCCCTCAGTAAGCCACAGTCGGTAGAAGTCTGATATGCAGAACCAGCTGCAAACAGGGAAGTATCGTACCAGGAACTAAGGGTATTTTCTCCGCCTACAAGAACTCCCATCAGAAAATAATACCACAGTTTAAGAGAATGCTACATATGCATGTTTTTAAGTGCATTAACTTTTCGGAAATATAAAGTTTATCTGGACCTCAGCGACTCATGTCACGTATTTCTCCGCGCAGCGCTGCTGTGAGCTGCTGAATAACTCCTCCTCTCTCTCAGCTGATGTAAACATAACAAGCTAGTGGCTTCAGATGCTGATTGTAGCCTCGTGTCACTTTTATCAAGTATTGTAAGTCTTTTGTTCTGACTCTTAGTGGTGTGAGGAAGAGACAGCGTAGGGAACTAAAAACGAGTGATTATGACAGCGCCGATAAAGTTCCACTCACCTTGGAGCCAAGAGGATACCTGTATGAACCTTGGATGTCTGTATGATCTGGAGTTCGCCGGAGATGAGCTGCTGCAGATGGAGACCGAACAGGCCTTACCCCGAGTGCTACTGATGCCAACTTCAGGATGTGTCTAAGTCAGAGGATACCGGTGACTCTCACGCTGTCTGTATCGCTCATCAAACAGATATTCCTGCTCTTCTGAATCCCGGAGTATTGTGGACATTCTTCAATTTCCCGTAGATAAAATGAAAAAAAACGTCCCAAACCTGAAGGACCGAATGACAGTTTATCCTCAAAGTAAGTAACAATGATCTGTCAGAGACAAACAAGCAGAGTGGAGGAGGCTGTTTACCGCAACATTACAGGTTACGTGTGTGTGTTTCCTTCTCACACACACACACACAAACACCCATTACTGTTGTGTATTAGCATTGCGCGGCTAGCGGCAGTGCTGCGCGGAGGAATACGTGACATGAGTCAGTTAATTCCAGATAAACTTTATATTTCCGAAAAGTTAATGCACTTAAAAAACATGCATATGTAGCATACTCTTAAACTGTGGTATTATTTTTTGATGGGAGTTCTTGTAGGCGGAGAAAATACCCTGTGTTCTTGGTACGATACTTCTCTGTTTACGGCAAGTTCTGCGTATCAGACTCCTACCGACTGTGGCTTACTGAGGGAGAGGAGAGAACGTTCTACTGCATCTAATGTACTTAGTGGCCATGTGGAGCTCATACAACCCCACTTCAAAAATACTGAACTATCCCTTTAAAGATTTCAAGCCCAACTATCCTCTCTCAATGAGGTCGAACACAGTCCAAGGGCATCTATATCTGCATTTCCACTAAGCAGTCAGGTTCAGTTCTGGAGTGCTAGAGTCCTCCATTGTTGCTCTTGGTTTAGAATTGCGCTTGACTGCAGCACCACTGCACAGTGTAGCACAGCTATGGCATCAGGCATTATGTAGCCAGCACAACCCTCACCGTTCGCCTCACATCCCCGCCCTGAAGTGAAGGTACAGTTGGCAGTGGAAACACAAACAAGCTCAGGGCTTAATGCTCTAAACCATACCAAACTGTGCTGGACCAAACAAGACCAGTTGGTGGAAACAAAGTGTGTCATTATTTCATTGCTACCAATCATGTTGAAACCTGTGTGATCTCAAGTCTTCATAAGAATTATGTTTGAGTTTCACAACTGTTTTTTGCACTGCTTGTGGTTTCCCTCTGTCAAAAGAAAATGAGGGCAATGTGTCACAAATCTGAAAAAGTACCTTTTAAAACTCACAATCATTATAACAGCTTCATTTTTTGTTGTATTTTTTTCAGCCAATATCTTTCCCAAATCCTTTGAATTTTGATTTGTGAAACAGGACTTACATCATGGTGATGGCCAGAGAGAGTCAGGATAATAAAGCTACTACATGCTTGCTGAGAGTCCACACAGTGCAGATATATTATGACTTTATATGGCAGTATGGATTGGTCTAAGTTTCAGCAAACACAAAAACTCATGAAATGCACAATGAATAAAGAGATACATATGATTTATCACCCTTTTGCTCAAAAATATCAGTGTGATTGTCCATTTTGCTTGGCCTAAGGGGATGCACACACTCTGCCTTCCTCAGTGTGTTCTGTATTCATTTGCTTTGACCAGTGAAAGTGGTCTGCAGCAGCCAGTCAAGCATATTATAACCAGCTAGCTCTAATCCAGAAGAAATCAGCGCCAGAGCATAAAAGCTGTACCTCTCATTTTGTCTGAGAGAGGGAACAGAGCGACCAGATTTAAATAGACAAGCAGGGATTGGTGACGATCCAGCTAACTGCTGTTGACAGCACTGTGTTCCCCATAGTTTTGCAGCCCCACTTTGAAGACAGATTATTGTGGATTAATGCAGTCGGCAGAATTTAAAACCAACCATAGTGCCCCTGGAAGGAAGATGAGGAAGTGGAGTCAGTTGGGGTGAAGTGGTTGAATGGAACTTCACTCTAATATGATAAAGACCTCTCCAAAATTAAGTTTTAAAAGCAGAAAGATTACAGTGATGATATAGCAAGTTGCAGTAACTGAATAAGTCTTGTAGACACATACAGTATATCCTACATGTCAGTATTAAATCCACCTGAAGTGGCTTTTTTTAAACTTCGACGAGAATGCGAACCTTGATGGCTTTAAGAATAAGGGATTTCATAAAAGAACTTCCAGAATCCGTGCCACCTTTTGTGTTTTATATCTCTGTGTCTTAAATTTAGACTAAGACTTTGTATGAGTTTCTTTTTACCTTTGGAACAGAATCATCTGCTTCAGACTCGTTTGTAAAAATTAGCAAGGATTTCTACTCACTGTTGATTTCTGAGCTTGCTTTCATCAGTTGTAACATCTGTTGATCCTGAAGCAGATTCATTTACTCTAATTTGCACACCAATTAGAAGCCAAAGCCTGGAGCAGCACGAAGAATCATGTTGTACCACACTGTTACACCACATCCTTACATGCATGACACCAGGAACCATAGCCATTGAAACCCAAAAACATATCCACATAAGTCACAAGTGACAGTGCAGTGCGGCGGGAGGAATAAGGGCTGGTCCTGCATGGGATTTATCTCCTTCAAATCGGTTAAAAAAAAAAAAAAAAAGTGCATAAAACATTTCAGAAATAGTGGTGAAGTGGAAAGTGTTCCAAACAAACTAGACATACGAGTGAGCTGGAACACTCAATGAAAAAATATAACCGCATCCAAAGCATTTTGCTTTCTACTTTGCATTGTTCAAACATGCCCTTGGAGTTTTTTGGCCTACATTACTTTATCTGTTGCTATTATGTTTATCAAGGTATGTGTAGATGACATGGCACAGTCAACCAAGTTGGCATCTGATGTAGGACTGGACAATATGGATGTAAATATGTTGATCAAGTATAGCCTTATAGTTATATGCAGTATATTTTAATATTATTACAATAATCAAATTTCTTTTTTCTGTCTAATGCTTTAATATCAGAACTGTGATCTTTAAGATAAAACCAGTACAATTAAACAATGCTGATGTCTGTTTGATACTATGGCAACAACACAGAGTTCTATAACATCAACAGAGCACCATTTTGTTTTTAGTCATTAGTACTCGCAGACAAAGCGTTTGAACTTGAGCAGAAACATTAGCCAAATTATTGAGGTTAACACTGTTTTGTTTTATCTTCAGAAGCATTTGTACAAAATTATAAAGTTTACATCCTTAAAAGCAGATGTTCTTAAGATGTTGTTCTTAAGATGAGTTGAACCCCCAATAGACACACACAAAAAGTCACATGTTTTTAAAGATAAAATCCAGATTGAATGGGCCTACACAGACACAGCCTTACCAAAGATCCTAGAAGGAAAATATATGACATGTTAACAGTTTTTTTTTTTTAACTTATATCGTTGGAAAGCTAGGTTAGTCACCTTTACAATGAGGTACAACATAAAGAATTGTGTATTCATGGAATGAGCAACAAAGATAAACGTTTGGGTATTGCCCAGAAGAGAAAATTGCACATATGTAGCCCTTTTTAACTAAATCTGAACAAAGCAGTTGTAAAAACGACTTTGGTCAATTTACTATGGACAACTGATATGAACATTTTCAAAGCTGACACAGCTTTGTACCCCTTCAGAATATCAGACCATAGATAACCCGTACCATGTGTTTAGGACTTCAGAAAGTATGAGTATAATTTAAATGAAATAAACATTTAACTGTTTTCATCCATCATCTATACTGCTTAGCTCTTTGGGGGCGCAGGGAGCTGGAGGCTATCCCAGCTTACATTGGGCTGGTGGGGTACTCTGTCAAAGACAACCTCAGGGCCACATATAGAGACAGACAATCATTCACTCTCACACTCATACCTAAGGGCAAAGTAGAGTCACCAGTTGACCTAATGGGAATGTTTTTGGTCTGTGGGAGGAAGCCACTGTGCCCAGAGAGAACCAACACATGCACGGGGAGAACATGCAAACTCCACACAGAAAGGCCCTGACCAACACAGGGTTCCAAACCAGCAACCCTCTTGCTGTGAGGCACATACTGCACCAACCTGCTGCTTCCAAAGTTTCAACTTGGACTGAACATTTAAGCTAAGCAAATACCTGTTAGAGGGTGATGCTGTGAAAAATGATCCACTCAGTGTTAGACCTGGACTCATTTTTATGTTCTTGACCTAAATTATGTGTTTAATTGATGTTATCGTACCCGTTATTTTATTTGAATATAAACAGATATGTTAAAACTGAGGACCTTACCAAGCCTTTGTTGGATGCGTAAGTAAATGATAACAAAGACACATGCCAGTCATCAATGTTAAATATCTTATATTGTCAAACATGACAGTTAATGTTACTCCCTCATAAACCTGAAACAGAATTGAACCACACAGACTCATTTCCATGACTGAAGAGATTATCAAAACTGTGTTCAAATGCCAAAATGAGTGAATCAAACATCATGATTCACATTTTTACCCCTCAGCCAAAGTGAATTTCCAGAAACTTAAATGGATAACAAATATTCATTAAAATTATTATCAAGTGGATGACTAAAGGCATGAGTCAGAAGAGTGTGCGTAATATTTGTAGAGCATATCCTGCTTTCACAATCCTCCACATATTCCCACGGTGCTGCATTTTGAATGTATCTTTATTGGCAGCTGAACGCTGGCATCAGAAATGTGACTCCCAGGGCTTCCCTCCTGCTCTCTCCTCTGTATGTGTGCATTTCTGACACACTTTCTCAACGATAATCACTCAATAACACACAGACACACACACACACACGTTGGATGTCATCTTTTTTACGGTGTGTGCCTGGGCTTTAAATGCCATGTGATTACTCCTAACGGCTCTTATAGTACGGAGCAGATTTAGCAGGAGGCTGTAACCACGAATCAAGTGTGCTGTGTGCTAGTTTGTTACAGCCGCTGCACATGTGCAAACATCTGCATATCATCGCCACGGCTCCATTTATCCTCGCAACATTACATCCATTTACCTCTTGCATGCCATGAGTCTAAATCTGGGCCCGAGTAATTAAATGCCATTCTCTTCCTCCATTAGAGAGATAATTAAGTGGGAAACGGGCACTCGTCTCATTGCTCTTTTATGCGCAAATAAATGGGGGATGGGATGGGTTAAAATAGATGCTACCTTGAATCAGAATCCCTCTCCCATTAGTGGTGCTATCTCTAGTTTTGTCATCTGTCTTCCTCTCTTTTGCATATGTGCTAACAAGCTCATCAGGTATGAATAAAATAGCTGATTCTAGCATCATGTTGAAGAATACCAGGTTTTTATTGCAAATTGCTTCAGCTGTGGCTTTAGGTGTCTGTCGCTGATGAAAGACCATCTGTTCGATGATCTGGGGAGGAAAAAAATAAGATCTTTGTAGTCTTAATTTGACAGAAACCATTCAGAGTTTGCCAGAATTGCTGACATATCCACTTGGGCTGGAACAAGCCATTTAACAGTGGGGTCTGTGCACCTTGGCTGGTTAACAAAATTAAAAAATGAATATAACAAGCTTAAAGCAGAATCAGTAATTATTTTATTCTCATTATGTTGCTCTGATGTAACAATTAACCAGAGAAAAATGGCTTTTGACTGCATAGTGATATAGTCACATGATCAGTATGAAGGGCTGGAGGGTTAAAAAGCTGCAGCACAGGCTTCTTTAAACTTTTTGCATATTCTTATACCATTAAAAATGCCGAAAACAGAGGTGTTAATGTAAAACTGAATGTGTTCAAACTATGACCTGGGGGCCAACTGTGGCTGTGGCCCATCTTTAACGTGCCCTTAGCAACTTCTAAAAGGTAAAGCAAAATAGCTTGCATGGAAAAGTTTGTACTGAAGAGATGAGAAAAGACCAGCAACAAAAAGCTTGAATTGTGCTCTTTGGTCCAGCTTTCTGCTCAGTCCAAGTTCCAATTTAAGAAGCATGTTGTGCTAATCATTTAAAACACTAACATGTTGATTACTTTGGCTCCTTTGCACAGTTTGTTCCTGTTTTGTCTGAAAGTGAAGGTGAGCTGTTAGCATCTTCCCTCTCTGGTGCTTCATTCTTCATTCTCCTCCTGACCAGTAGACTACAGGAGTAGCAACTCCAAATCAACTTAAATGCACTAAATGTGTAATCAACTTGGCCCAGTCATTCTTGTATTTTTTAGAGTATAAAATGTATCAATTTTTATACCCCTTATGTAAACCCATTTACACTACTGCCAGGATTAAAAAAAATAGCCAGATATATGGACAGTTTTATACATTTTCAACATTTTTGGATCAGCACTTCTGCTGCTTGAGAAGTAAGGATTAATATATGCCTGATCATCAAAACATTGATGACTAATAAGCTAACATTAGCACTTTAAAATTACCTAGTAAAAACAAAATCACCATCAGCTATCACCATCTGCTTTTTTTTTTTAAATTCAGCAAAACTGGAATTCTGAAAATTGCTCTTAGCTAAGTGACGTGTAAGCAAACCTTATGTACAGAATTCTACAACAGGTGTAGATTCAAATTAGGGCTATGGGTATTGCATGTCGTCTCTTGCTCTCTGACCCCCTTTGCTGGTATGCCAACTGTCTAGTCTTCTCTCCAACAGGGACAAAAAGCCCAAAAACAGACTGAAAAAGATAATTAATTAAAAAAATCAGGAATATTCTGCCCAAGGAAACGCATTAGAAGCTGGGATTAGTAGAAGCTGGTTCGAGGTTACCCTGCATTGTGCCCTACTCTTATCATGGAGCACCGGACAACATTAATCCACCTTTTGCTCCTGTCAGGGTTTTCTTCCTCTGATTGGGCCTCTGCAGTTGAAAAATTTGTGCTTGCCTCCTTATAAGTTTTGGATCTAATAGATAAACCACTTGAAATTGAAAACCTGAGAGAGGAACCAGGTTAAACACGTTGGTGGCAACCAAGTACATCAACTTTTTTATGGTGTAAAATAGAGTAAAATCCTTTGTGCCCACCAGGGAGGCACTCGATCAGTTTAGGATATCGCATAACAGCTGGTGATTACAGCAAAATGATGACTTAGAATAAAATAAAATAAAAAAAATCTCTCCATATACTTATTTCTGTCTTCTGGGATAGTGATAACAGCTGTTTACGTATTAAATCTAACAGATACCAAGGGACCTTAAGTATAATGTCTCATACCTCCATGCTGCACTTTCACAGTAATGACAGCTAGTGCCTGCCAGAGCTGGGTGGCCAACAGGTAGATTGGATTTGGACAGTGGTTCCACAGCATCTGAAGACTATCTGTAAACTGGCAGACGAATGAGTTTATTTAAAATTGTGTTATTAATGAAAAAGAGAGACATCACTGTTTTAATTTTGAACAGTGTTGTTTTCTGACTCAAAACAAAATAAATGCAGTTTTCCGTTGACTTGGTGCAAATCATGGTTTAAGGTCTTATTGCCTAAAAGAACCCATGTGCCTGTGCAACCAAGGAGACTTTGGTTGAACAAGAGTTTATTGACCAACTAATCAGCCAAACGACTGGAGAGTGTCAGTCCTAGTTTCCTAAGATGGGTGCCAATGCTTCCTTTTCAGAGGGAGCTACAAATCAGTGGAGGATAATGGGAAAAAATGGAGATAAATTCATGGAGACTCTCACAATTGGTGTGAAAATCCAAATAAACCATCTTTTTTTAGCACACAGCTGCTATTCCATTGGGGATTATTGGAGATTAGTAAAGCGGTGAATGTGGAGTCTAAATAGCAAAGGAATCCTGTTAGAAGCATGAAGGTGGTGTTAGATGAGATCTTAGTTTCTAAGATAAATATGCTTTGAATGTTCAACTGAGGAAAAATTAATCATTTCTAAGGCTAGCTTCTGAATTTAGGTTAATGAAAGCAATTCATGAAGAGGGACTCATTTTTCCAAACATTTAAGCCTTATCAGGCATTTCTTTAAGTAAGTTTCTTCACTGATTTTGTCTCACTTAATGCTTTATACATTTTGTCTCAGCAAAAAATGATTTTTGTTTCCCACATGTTCAGCCTTTGATGAGAACAAGCTGGAATAATTTGCCACCACTCAAAACAGTTTACACAAGTTAAAAGTAAAATATGTAGAACTTTGGCACTGAAATGTATCCTTTTGGTATGTGATTACCTTAAATACTTCCATCAATTTTCAAAGCTAGAGAAATCCTTTATAAATATAGTTGTAGCTGTCTTTGTAATTGTAGCTGTGGCCATGACAGAGCCACCACGACAAAACAAGTCATGTTGTTGAAACACTAAACGTTACATCAAAGAATGCTACTCTAAGTACCAGGATCTACCAATGAAACTATCATTCTGTCTCAGAAGTACGGTCATGTTTTGTGTTGCTTACTGGTGATGGACCGTAATTATTCTCTGCCATCTGCAGTTGTTCTGTTACCCAAGCACCCCATGTAAATAAGACTGTTCATAGGTAGATATTGTTAGAGCCCTTTTAGCAAAAGTGAAAACTTAATCTGTGATGTCGTGTTGCAATGTGCGGCGTGACTAATGTTAATGACAGCCGAGCTCATATTGCTAGCTTTTATTTCACCTTTCAGTTTATTACATCTATATTTCTGTGCTAAATGTAGTTTCTTAGGGCTTGGATCAAGTGGCTATATATGTAAAGAATACATATCTACAGCCTTCATACAACTTGATGTGTTTTAATATCAAAATTATGCAAAACTGTGTTGTTTCTACAAGATGCTACTGATGCTATCCTTTTGTTCCATAGGGTTCATTCAGTGCCCTTTGTTACATCTAGGTTTGAGTGCAAATAGGCAGCATAGGAAACATACATAAAGCTGTTCTACAGAAGTCTCTAGTGGTGAGCAGCTGTGTTACACTTTAGACTGAACATTTGACCGGGATTTTGTGCCTGCATTTATAGAAAGTATTAGGATTTAGTTAACATGACTTCTAAATTGGCTGCCAGCTGTCATGTCATTTTAATGTTACTGTTTGGCTGGCTTTCTGCACAGATCATTTAATTATGTGGTCCAACTAAATATTTCCCATTCAAGTCAGGGCATGCTGCTCAGTTCCACTTGCCTCTTCTTCAGCCTTTTTTTCCCAATGAATTGAGGACTCCTTTCCTGAAAGAAACTGAACTTTTTCCTGTATACTGACTTAAAATGAACCCTTGATTCTGTTAAATTGATAAGTTTAACATAAAAAGGGAGAAAAGCTGTAAAAAGTGTCTCTCTAGTTTGTATTGCAAGTGATCTCTCAGTACTATAGTAGGGTGACGCAAAGGTGCTTTAATTCATTTATTTATTTTGTTGTTATTTAATTAAATTGTTTACTCTTTTATTATTTTCTCTCTGGGGGCGTCTTTATTTGATTAACAAGGTCAGCTTATTGAGCTGAATTTGGGAGAAGAGAGAATAAAGAATGTCATGAAAAAAGAAGACAAAGGCCAAATTTTATCCCAGCCTGCCCTCTTCAAGGGTATCAGCCTCTGTTCATGGGACACGTAGACATAACCACCAAACCATCAACGCCCAGAGAGCCATTTTTAACAGCTTTTCTCCATCATTAAGTAAAATATCTCTACATAACAGAGGGATGTAGAATAGGAATTTTCTATTTTGTGATTGCTTGTTAAGTGCAGGTTTTATGAAAAGTTCAAGACAAAAACTAGAGCAGTGGAAGAAGGCTAAATTGACAGCGACTCTTTGCATATCACCTTCTGTTAAGAGCGCTCATTCTATGCATCAAAAGTAAAGTTTTATCTTTTTTGTGTTAACTTTAATGATTTATATCCCGGCAAAACTGTGTAACACTCAAATAATTATTCTGCCTTTGGTGAGAAAATGCCTTGCTATTTTCTCATAACTTACAGTTTACCCAAGGAAATCCTAACATAAACAAATGAAAACCTATTATTTTATTAAAAGATAAAACCTTGAAACTTTTCTCAGAAGCAGTAATGAAAGTGACTCCCTTCCTTGTTCTTTCCTACAGCAATGACATCTACATAAAGGCACGCAGGTCCTTTCTTTCCCGCTTTAAGGTGAAGTGAAGGCAGGGCACAGCACCTAGGCGTGAGACACTGTAACATGAGAGAATATGGGAGCCAGTGTCTTTCTAAAAGCCTAAAGCTGTCGTCAGCATGCACAGCATTCAGAAACATTCAGGCAGATGTTCCTGCTCAGGCTTGATTGCCTTTGCCGTGGCACATCAGGGATTGCACTTAGCTGCTGAGCCAGAGCTGGCAAAAAAAGACATGGAGTCCCGGGTTATTTTAGTCATGCTCAGTTCCTCCATTAGATACAGCTGAAATATTGACGCTGCTTGCTCCTTTTTTACCGCTTTACTCTGTGTATCTCGCACACCTAAGGTCAAGAAGGAGTTGGACTATAGTTCTGTATGAGCCAGTAATGGCTTTTGTCTTTCTCAGCTTAGACTCACAGATTTAGCATCACATCATTGATTCTTTTTTAAGCCCCTTTAAGGCATGTTGTCATGGACATGAAACTGAAATTAAAACTGATGCCTCAGTAGCATTTACAAAAACAAACAAGACTATCTACAACATGATTAAGTATTTCTGGAGCATGATTTTTAGTACCTCTAACTGCTGCCACAGGGCAGGTGTCAGACAAAGTGATTCCCAGCATGCTGCAGAAACACCCTTGTTCACATTACAGAGTCACAGTAAGCAAACATTTGACTATAAAAAGAAGTAGTATTAATTTTTCTGTCACTGTAAACTGCTTTAAGGTCTAGTTTCAGTAAGGTTGTATGAGGCAGTGAGTAGTAAAAGACAGCAAGGCCTCTTTGGGAAGAAATTTGTTCAAGTACAGGAAGGAAAGCTATAGGCAACACAAACCTACATGTGGGTTTATGTAACTATTTGTTTTTGCAAATATAGCGTTCATTCACCCCCATATGGATGGAAACCAACTCATTTGCATAGCTGTATAGCCAGGTTATCTGTTGACACTCCTTTAAGGGGCCAAGCAGGCCATCTCAGGCTAACACTCTTGCTATCAATAACATACAACATACTATCCCACTTCAAGAATACTACACTTCCCATGTATGCAAGAAAAGGGGGAGAATGTTAACAGGCTGAGGGTCCTTACTTCTAAACAGTCACTGAAGACTGAAAGCTTAGTTATCAAGTGCAAACTCTACACATGGGTGATTGAAGAGTGACACAGTACTCAACCTGCATGTTGTGGACTTTACTGAACATCATGTAAATCATATATGAAGACAGTTTTAACCCTTTATATCATGTTTTAGTCTCAATCCGTCATAAATGATTGATAAATGTGAGCTCAATAGCTTATTCATTATTATAAGGTCATACTGGGCATACAAAAAGTCTGAAGTCTGAAGGCTTAATTAAGTGAATATACTCACCTTATTAAAGTTGTCAATATGCTGCAGACATAACATAGTTGAGCATTAATTGTTTCTTCTAATGCCTGTCACTGGATGTGCTTTAATGAAAACTTCAATTAGTCTGTGCATTGGCTGTTTGACATTCAGCCGTGAAGAAAACTAAGCAGACATTGTGTGGATGTTTTGTGTGTGTCTGTGCTAAAATAAATCAAAAAGATGAAACAAAGACAACCTGTCATATTTTATGTAAATAGTAATTCTGTATTCGTCCAAATTTCTCACTTGTTGAGGGAAAATTCTCAGAATTAGTCTTGAATAATTTAAAGTTTTAACACAGACAGAAATTAAATTAGATCTGCAAAAATAAAGACTTATTGTCTGTAGAAGAGTCGGACAGATATGTATGTGTAATGAATAACAGTGTGAACTGTAGAGCTGTTAATTAGAGTGTAAGACGCATAAATATGACACATACAGCATCTATCATGTTTTAGCAGCTGTTTCTCCTCTGAGGTGAAAGTGAGCGGTTTGAACTTTGTCAGAATTATTTCTGTAGCTATGATGATTCTGCCTGAGGTCTTTGTGTGTGTTTGTGTGTGTTTTTGTGTGCGTACATGCTCCTATCTTGTTCATCATGCCTATCAACAAAGGCTGCTGAACATGTCTTCTTATCTGCGTACATCTCACGCCTCGCCGCCTACCTCCCAGGAGAAGCTCACTGCTGCTGCCTTACAGGTGAATATGTTGAAAAAAAAAGGATGTTAATGTTTCAGATGTGAAACATAATAATAAATGTCAACAGTTAACATCACGCTGAGAAAAACTGGTGACGGTGTTGCAGTGGAAATATTTGATAATAAAAATCAAAGCCTTATTCGTGTAAATATTTGTAAATAATCTTCAATTTCTGAGCTGTTTGCATTTACCTTAAGAATGCAGAAAGAATCGGGCCTTCAATATAAACTGTTTCATTCAAAGACATGTGTTATTTTATCTTATTCCCTTATATCCCTGCTTTAAATACAACTTAGATTATACTTCAGCAAAAACAACCTTTTTACATGATCTATTTCTATTGCTTAAACAAAATGCTCCCTGTTTTTTTTGAGAGATGAACCATTTTAGCATATTAACTATAGAACAACAGAGCCAAATGGTTATCTTAGATTTTTTTTCATCACATTTACTTAAGAGGAAGAAAGGCAACTGTATTTACAGAGTACCATTTAATCAAACTGCAACTTAGAGTGCTATATGGAGCTAAAAATATACATATTTTTTGTATTATAAAGAGCTTAAAAAACACAAGATTTAACAGATTTAAGACTTAAAATTAATTATTTGCATGGCCTCTAACATTGACCTAAATTCTTCCTGCATTATACCAAGAATATTCACGTCTCTGTTTTTGTATTACATAATTACTATAAAAAATCTAACAAATCTTAATTTTGTCTGTTTTCATATTCACCTTTAACTAATGGAACCTTAAAGTTAAAGAGAACCAAACATGAAATAATATTTTTTTATCAATAAATTAGTTTGACCCTTGTAAGGGCTGTAATAGTGCAGGGTAATAAACAGGTTTTAATACAGTCACTGATATTTTTTCTGCCACAAATCAGATTTTAACAACAGTGTTTGAACACACAGGGCTCCTGTTTCTAAGCCTCGTCACAGACTTTGACTGGAGTAAATTTACAACATTTGACTTAATCCACAGCACAGGAGCATTTCTAACTTTATTGCAATAGCCAAAATGTTACAAAAAAGCAATCTAAATCATAAAATAAAGCTAATTGAAGCTAAAGAAAATCTTGCATCTCTAAACATCTGCAGGTGGCTATAGCATACAGCTGCATCAACGATAGAAATGTCACTTCTGGCAAGTTTTTTCACGACAAAATTCCTCACTTTTAATTCCAGAAGGATGCTTTTATCGTAAATAACTAAACCAGGAAACAAGTTTTTATTGGCAGCTTTAGCCAGTTAAGCAGAGAAACAAACCACATGTTTACTTGAAAATACATCCCTAACAAATGAACATATCGACTCAGTGAAACATCTTCCGTATACGAACTAAAGTTGAAAGGTTGTGTAAAGCATGAATAAAAACAGATTACAATAATCTGCAAATTCTGTTTTTAACCATTTTCAACTGTATGCTCTGTGGATTGAACACTATAATATAATATTTGAATTTATCCACACAGACATAAGGTTTTTTAGGGGAAGAGGGCAGTTGTAGCACTTGAAAATGGAACAAAATTCAAGTTCTTTTTTAATTTTTTTTAATGTCACAATACAATACAAAACAATCAGTGCAACAAGTAACTACTTACCATTATATGATGCTGAGGTCATATCACCCAGGTTATAGTTAGGAACATTTTTTTAAGCTGTAGTCCATGAATAATTGGCTTTTCTTCAACCAACTGCACCCTTTCTTGGTTAACTGCTGTGCATCTCTGCTCTTTGGATCTGATCGGGTACGCCTGGTACCCAACCAGATGGTTGTCTGTTTTTTTTTTGGTACCTTTCCCAACTTCAGACAATTAAAAAAGCAAACTCTATCAGACCTAATTGAACCACTTTGCTCAGTGGAGATGCACCATTTGGGACTTTTCACCCACCACAAACTAGTCCTCTGCCGTGTTATTCAGTATTATGTAGCTCTCATGTTTGTCTGATCCATGGAACAAACAACTTTGCGAACAGCCTGTTTTCCACATCCATTACAGGATTATAATTGTTCCTGGCGAGCTACATGTCACCTCCACTGTACCCTCTGCTTACAGTCATATCTCTCACCTCCCCTGAAAGTGACCTAAAAAACTGCACATCCACACACGTGGGAGGGAGAGCCCGCTTCCCAGCCATAATTACCCTCCTCCATATTCATGAGAGAGAGCAGCCCATGTGAAATGTCACCATTTTCCCACCATGTTTTGTCCTATCCTCCGCCAACTCTAATTGGAGCGGCGCAGGTAGCCTAAGCGGAAGATGGAAGCCAGCCTGGATTGTGGTCAAAGGGGCCTGTGGTTGAATTTTATCACCCCGGCACAGTATCAGCGTGGAGCCTCGCTGGGGCAAGATAGCCAATATTCAGCTACCCTGGGGTAATTAAAAATGTCCAGAGTCTAATTTAAAGGCAGGTGCTGCAGTGTGATATCATTACTGAAATGCATTATGATTCAAGGTTATTATAGGTTTGCAGAAAACCATAAGACTGAGGAAACCTTTTCAGAAAGCTGTGATACTAAACATTGGTTTCCTCTCCCTGAAAGAAACACTGCAGTCATCCTCTTAGCATTATGTCATCCTCTCCCACCTCTAGGGATGTGACCCAAAATATCTCCTCACATCACGAGTTCCAGGGCGCTGATGATTTTTGCAGTGACAGCAGAGGTGCGAGGGCCACACCTGGCAGAAAGCTTTGCATACCTGCTGAACACTAGCATCTGTTATACCAGCACGATTATGTGTGTTTTGATGCACATTCAGCAGCACGTACGCACACAACCTGCGGCACGGGGAGGCAGCTGAGCATGGCCGTCCCTGTCACTTAAGTGGGTGAAATGAGGCAGGGGGAGCTAACCGAACTACATGTGTGCTTGTTTACCTGTGCGTGAATGTGCGTGTAGGAGCAAGAGGAGCAAACGATTGTCTATTGTTCGATAACTGAGCCGACAGTCAACCTCTGGGTGACACACGTGGGCTGAGCGGCAGGTGCTGCAGCCACTCCGTGCTGGGTTTGTCAGAAAAAGGAAAAAAAATAAGCAAAATTGAGGTTGTGAGGGATAGCAGAGGCGTGGGGGTTGCTTTTGAATAGTCACTCAGCGCTGCACTTGAACACACAATGATGCTGTTTCCAAACTAGATGGGTTTGCATTGTTGTCTGCTCACAAGTGGAGCTGAGCTGGTGGGATCTTGGACAACAGCATGATGGCGTTGAGAGGAGGTGTTGAATTGGATTTCTGATGATCAGAGTTATGTAGCAGCCCGGCTTGATTCTGGTTTTATAATCTTGCTTTTTAAGGGAGACTTCAGTTCAACAATCAACTTTAAGGCTGAATTATTTTCTAGTCATGACACTTAAAGCAGTGCATCAGAGGATGTTTTAGTTTGCTCTCCAGGCAAAGAGACATAGGCCGAGAGGACTTTGGCTTTTAAAGCAAAGTGCAGTAAATGATAAATCACTGAGAGAATAAGGTCACTTATTTGAATTTTATTTTCACAACAGAAGAACACAAACATAATTTTTTACATCAAGGCCAAGTTCACACAGACCGCTCCGGTCGTACTAGAATGATATCCACATGAAAAAAACATACAATGAAGAAAAACATATGCTACAATTTTTTCCGACTCATGTTGTCTCAAGTCGAGTTGAGTCTCAAGTTTTTACCTCCCAAGTCCGAGTTGAGTTGCATGTCGTCAAATTAGTGACTCAAGCCAACTTGTGTCAGAGTTCCTATGCCTCGAGTCCAATTGTCTGGTTTACAACCTCAGACTTGGACTTTCTGGTCTTTATACAGACCCACCAGCAGATAATAGTAACTGCAGGGACGTGAACCCGGAAAAAGGCCAAAGCAGCGCTAAATACAAGGGCACCAGAAAAGTTATTCCACCATTTTACGACCTGTTACTGTGTTAAAGCTGACAAAATACATCTATCTATCCATCCATTTTCTATTCCACCTATCCTTTCGGGGCTGGAGCCTATCTCAGCTGACTTGAGCAAGAGGCGGGGTACACCCTGAACCAGTTGCTAGCTAATCACAGGGCCACATAGAGAGACAGACAACCATTCACACTCACACTCACACCTAAGGACCAGTTAACCTGATGAGCATGTTTTTGGTCAGTGGAAGGAAGTCTTAATACCTGGAGACAACCCGCGCATGCACGTGGGAAACATACAAATTCCACACAGAAAGGCCCTGGCCAACCCAGGGATCGAACCGGCGACCTTCTTTGCTGTGAGGCACGTGCACTACCTGCCGCGCCACCCCTACAAAACACATGTGCAACATATATTGTAAATATGTAATTTCGTCACATTTTTGCAGCCAATCTTCACTGGAGCAAGTGAATTTGCAGTAAAAGTATCAGTGTTTTTTTGCCACATCATTTGAGAACCATAGCTTTAGAGCAGTGATACTCAACCCGCGACTCTCGAGCCGCATGTGGCTCTTCAATGACTAGGTGCGGCTCTTTTAACTCCTACTATACATATATATTCAAACAAAGTGTCTGTCATTTGGATTACCGCTTTTTCCCCGCCATGCAGAAAATGATGCTGCACGAGAATGCTGCCTCGTCATGTCAGTCACAACTCTGTGAGATGCTCTCTGAGCTCCAGCAAAACTGCATGCCAAGATTCTGTGAATTCAAGGATCAGAGCAACGTGTTTTTGCTTGTGAAAAACCGTTTTCTGCTTGAAGTCAATGAAATAAAGCAGATAAGCGACCAGCTCAGACTTGTGCAGCTCCAAACAGAGTTTGTGGAGTTAACTGGCTCGGATGAACTCCAGCGCCAGTTTAGATCAAAAGATGTTCAGGAGTTTTGGAAGTTAACAGAGCATCTACCAGACATTTCCAAACTTCCAAGACGCATCATCTCAACGTTCCCATCCACGTATCAATGTGAAGCTGCATTTTCAGCCCTCTCAAAAATAAAATGCCGCAGCCGAAACAGATTGAGTCTGAGGCCCTGCGCAGCTGTTTCCGTGCACAGCCCAACTTCAAATCCCTCGTGCGTCAGTGGGAATGTCAAAAATCACAGTGAGAGAAATAAGTCAAATTTTCTCTTAACTGAATAGTCTGAAAATGATGCAAAATACAAAGGAAATGTGTGGTTATTTAAAACATTGCAAATAAAAGGGACTAGACACCTGCTGTTTTGGACTGATTGCAGCAAAATTCAGATTTATTTTTATGCTGCTTTGGAATGTGATATAAAAAAAATCTGTTTCTTCTGCTGTTTTGGACTTTAATATCAGCCAAATGCTGTTTCTTCTGCTGTTTTAGACTGTTATTTCAGCAAAATTCAGTTTCTCCTGCTTTTTTACACTGTGATCACAGCAAAATCCAGTGTCTTCTGCTGTTTCGGACTGTGATGTAGGCAAAATTCAGTTTTGGGATGGGATTTCAGCAAAAGAGCTGTTTTTATGCTGTTTTTTTACTGTGATTTCAGGAAAAAGCTGGCTTTATGCTGTGTTGGACTGTGAACACTGTTCTGACTTGGATTTGGAATATTAGTAAAAAGTTGTTTTGTTTTTTTGCTGCACTGGGAAAATAAAAAATTTGTTAAAGATTTTGCTGAAGACAGTTGTTAAAGAACCATACACAAGTGTTTTCCTCCATGATAGCTATAAAATTATCAGTTCACATTTTGTTAGGGTCAGGAAGGGACATTTTCTTATTGTGGCTCTTCTGAAAAATATTTTTGGTCAGTGTGGCTCCTGAGTTGGTTAAGGTTGAGTACCGCTGCTTTAGAGTATAGTCATGGGTACTCCAGCCTCAGCACCTTTACTGATGCCAGTACATGCAGCAGTATAACATCACGTCTTATGACATGTGCTTTGTCGCTTTGCAAGAGCTGTTATTTATTTCTTCATTTACTTTTGAAAGCCCCTAAGTAGTTGAAATGTACTCATTGTTGATGCTTGTAGAGTTTATTTGTCCTTTTTTATATACTGTATTTTAACTGCATACCAAGGCAGAAATTTGTGCAGCTTATATGTGCAAATGTCTGTCATTTATACCACAAAAATACAGATGATGTGGTTGGCACATGTTGCGCTGAAAACACACTTAATAACACAACATGCACAAAACTAAGTAAAAGTAGACAAAATACAGTTACAGGGAGGCAAGACACCATGTTCTGGAAGTAAATAAGATTTGAGCAGTTAAACTCATAATTCTGCTGTAATATCACTTTATTTATTACCATCATTACCAAGCAATGAAGACTTAAATTAACAAACCATGATAAACACATCTTATTCTAATAGTCATATCAGTTCATTTTACCCTCAACTATATTCTCACTTATTATAAAATGTATCTTAAATCTAAAATACTAAGCAAGACACAAATGAGAGCCGTTGTGTTATTTTAACCAAGTTATCAACACTAAACTATATTGTCATTCAGTTTCAGTGTCTTGTCTCACGTCTGCCTCCATGCTGTCTACAATGCATTTAGGAGACCGTGTCCTTTTGTGTGCCTCACTAACTCCAAATGTGCGTACCATCCATGCCCAGCCGTATGAGCCTTCAGATGAGCACCATGACCGTATTACTGTTGTGATGGTTTCACATTCCTACACCATCCCATAAGCAATCATTTCTGTCTCCCACCCACTCAGCCGTCACATGTATCACACACACACGGCATAAAAATCCCCAGGCACTTTCTCTCTCAACTAGGTATGATCCATATTTCATATATTGCCTGTAAATCGCTTGGCCAGAACTGTTTTGACGAAGCCCTGGAAGTGGCAGGGGGCAGATTGGCTGTGTGTCTGCTGCTTACCGTACCTGGAATACAAACAAGGCTTGTGCAGAAAAACTGTAAAATGCTGTACACAGGGTTTTTCAGTGTCAGTTTTCAAGGTTGAAATGCTCTCTATTACCATTTGTTTGCAATCTTGTGTGTGTGTTTATCATCATCCTGGCATGCCAGAGTGTATTCATTGGAACCAATTTGCCAGAGTGCATTAAGACAGGGATTAAAATGTTGAGAAATGGAAAACGGCGTCATCAGGCTTCGTGAAATAGAGCAATCAAACTCCCATTCTGCCGTAAAGTAGAGCCAATTCTGCAAGCCCTGTCCTCCCCTCTGTCTTACATCAAATAACACCGCCTGTGAGCAAGAGGCATTTATAAAATAAAGCTAAAACTCAATCTGTGCTGCGCGTCCTCACCCTGTGCTCAATTTTTAAAATGCAAAGCCGTCGTGTCAAGTCATCTAAGTCGTCGGTGAGGAGTGTTTTAGTTTGATCCCCTCGCTGCAAAGTTTGTCACCACGTCTCCTCTTATGAGGACTCCACTCCGTGCTTGTGCATGTGTGACCAGATCTGTTTATTCCTGCTGATCCTTTGATACTGGATCACCTTGAGCACCGTGGCTCAGGCAAACGCCATGCAGGAGACAAAATAGATGTCAAACTCCAGCAGGCGGATATTGTCAAGGGGGACAAGAGAAAAACGGAGATCAGACGGGTGTGTTTGTGCTTGTAATTGAGCGAGTCTTTTGGAGGGGGATATTCAGGGACTGTAGAGAAGTTTTACCTCAAAAGAGAAAAGTAACAAGATAAATATTTTAAAATGCAACAAAGGATGATTTGGAAAGGACTTTCACTCCATCTCTTATAAGAATTCAGAGGAACAGATCAATAAAACACCACTCTCTTGTCTGTTTGTTCAATATGAAGACAGAGATGGCCTCGTAGCTTAGAAAAGGGATAAAACACACATCAGCTGGACAGTATCTTCAGATAGTGGCCCTGTTGACAGACATTGGCCTATCAGTGAATAGTGTGGCATGGACTTATATAAACTAGGGCTTTTATCTTTTTGTTTCATCAATATAACAAGTTAGTGGACCTGTCAGAGAGGAGTTTTTGTAGCAGCAGTCACCTGTTAAACTGTATAAACTGATTCATTTTCACAATTAAAGACATCATAGTTTGTTTTAATTCAGTTTTACTTGATTTTGGCCACTGCTTATATGTGTTATCACTTGCTAACATTTAAAAAAACTTTTATTTTTGAAATACTAAGTATGATCCACCTCTATGTTCTTTCCTTCTGAGATGCTCAGTTGGAGTTGATGTCACATTAAAATCACCTTACCTACAAGGGCCCACTCTGTTTTGATTGGTCAACCACCCTACTCTGTGGTAATTGGTCAGCTCAACACAGTTCACCAGCTCTTTCTGTGGTTTATGATGTGCACTCGGCTTTCCGTCCCTGAGCCAATAGGCTTTAACTGCTTGTGTAATGAACTCTGATGTCTTGGGTATAGAAGTACTTTGTCTCATAGAAGAGAGCATGAATGAAAAGCAGACTGTATGTGGGTCATATACAATTTGCAAGAAAATAAAGAATCACTTAAGAAGAAGAAAATGGAAAAAATAAAACCCTCATTAATTATCAGATTGATGCAATATTCTTTTTAGAAGTGGGATCAGTGTTGTCAGTCAGTGCAGAGTTATAATTACTTATGCACATTGAGTTTTCAGGAGCTTTAACACAGAAAATGTCCTTACTGGCTTGTTTGCATTTGTCCCTCATAGTAGGACGATTTCCTGCAGTTGTAAGCCAGTCAACATCTGAGAGGCTACAGATACAATTCTAGTTAGTTCTAGTTTGTTTAAAAATTTTTCTTCATTTGGTATTCAATTTTTTCCCCCTTGAACAAACACATACAGTATGTTAGAATCACAAATGGGACACATATTAATCAGATTAAACATAGTGAGGAATTGGGCTGAATGGAAAGTTGAAGGCTGAAGCACAAGCTTACTAAAGCTACCATTTTTACAACAAAAGCTAATGAGGGCAACCGTTAACCTGTCGTAATGATGTGAAATTTCAACAAGTCCTACTGAAAATTTGGCTATTTGCTTTCAACCTCCAACACCACAGACACACACACACAAACACACACTCAGGTGAAAACAACCAATACACTGATAAACCAGAAAAGCTCAGTCGTGCCAGTCAACCAGGCTATTGTTAGCCGTTGTCTTAGCAAAAATCCTCCACTGGCATTGCAAGGGAAGCTGTGAAATGTAGTGACATAGGCTTGAAAAACGTTGACGTCAGTTTGCAAATAAACTACAATTCCCATAATGCCGTAAATGAATGGGATTTGCCATTATAAACTTGTTTTTTAGTAACGTCAATGTGGATCGGATCTGCTCCAAAATGTTTTGGCTTCTTCTTTGGGTCAAACCACACATTTGGTAAAATTTTCATGTAAATCCATCCTGTAGTGTTTGCGTAATCTTGCTAACAGTCAAACAGACAAACAGACAGACCCTGGGGAAAAAAAAACAAAACATAACCTCATGCTTATGAAACAGCTGTGCAATTAGCCCTTCTGTCAAACTCCATCATTCTCCTTTGTCAACCCTAGAACTTCAAGTTGTTCAAACGTAATATGAGTATTTCTACAGCTGGCCCATAAAATAATGGTCAGATTTTGTGCTAAAATCAGAATGCAGCCTACCACCGCTACCTTCTGTTTAGAGGCCTTTTTGTTGTGCTCTACTGACCAGATGCAAACAAATGTACTGAGCAGAGTGTTGCAGCCTGTCGTGTTTTATAAAAAATTAGATCAAAACTACATTTTTTAAAAATACAACTACAAAAATTCTTTAAGAGCAGCGGAGCACACAACAGTTCAGAGTCCAAAAGCCTCTGCCTCCAGTGTTGAGGCAGGACGATCAGTGACTCCAGCAAATGAAACCAGGAGGCTGAGCTGAGACACAACAGACAACATAGAACTTTCACAGATATACCCATCTGGCAGTATTTTGATCCAGAAAGGTGAACTAAAGCTTTATTAAGACTATAAGAATACAGTTTCTTCAAGACCGGTGTAGTCATTCATTATAGATATTAAGTTTCAAAGGGGACTAATGGTTGGTGGAGATGGCACTGCTAATGCTATAGCAAACCAACATTACGTTTCTCACTTTTAGACTAAAACGTCCATCTAAATTTAAATTTCTGCAAAACACACTGGAAAATTGGTCACATAGGCACAGCCCTGCCTTCCTGAACTTATTTCTAGTTTATTGTGCTCAAAGTGAGACTTTTACAAGCTTAAGTTGGCAAATTAGTTGCCTTGAATAGAAGGTAACACATAGACTTTATTGAAAAACCTATTCATGTATCCCATCAATGCTGAAGGCCACATATCAGCCTAACTGAACATTTAAAGCTTAGTATTATTTGCAGCAGAAAAACAGTGGAAAACAGAAAACCACTTCCTTTTTCTGACATTTTCGTGCATTTTGTTTCTGGACATTGAGGGTGAGTTCTTATGAAATTCAAAGCTGCGATTTAGCTGATTTGTTTGTTAGTTCTCCCCTTTCCATTTGCCTGTTCTGAGCCAAAACAACCCGCTGTTGGACTCAGGCTACCACACATATGAGTGATGGAGAAATTAATTAAAATTCTGTTTCAAAAAATAAATTATAAGTACAATGAATGCCCCATGAAAGAATATGTGTACGAGTGTCAAAGGAACTTTTGTTGGGTGTTTTTCTAGTTGATATATATTGTTTTCCCCGCTGTATTTAAAAAGAAAGGCTCAAAATGGTTGTAAAAACAGATGTGCAGAGTATTTTTATCAGTGAGACCTTTTGGTGGGAACCTTAGGTGACATATCACAGCGCCACATGATAATATCGCCTTGTCACTTATCTCTGTGTTGAGCAGAAGCATGACAGGGTGTAGGTGCAGGGTGTGATATCAGCAGATCTGTGTTTGCTTGTGAAATAACTACACAGCTAACAGTGTTTTTTTCTACTCAGAGGATATTTTGACAAGGACATTTTGCCAGCTCTGCATGTTGCACATTCAAAAACAGTCCTGTATGAATTGTTTTGGTAATTGCATGCCGCAAAGGATTAGAGACAGGGAATTTTCCCTTCCTTTTTTTTCTATTTATTGCAAAAAATAAATCAATGAATAAAATAAACAGTGCAAACCCACAGTGAGTAGTTATCTTCTCTTTGGGGTGACTTTGTTTTCACAAGGGTACCCCTAATTTTTTTTTACAATCAGAAATGGAGATTCCCTCCTTCTTAAGGTAATTATTTCCTAATTTTAGTAGCTGAGGCGAGGGCTGGGGAACATATTCAGATATTAAGCTTTATTTGGATTCCCTTTCAAACCAGATAGAGGGTAAAACAACATTTTTTGATATAACTTTGGTAAGACAGCTTACATTTGTATTTCTGTAAAACATTCATCCAATTGCATACCTTAAAAGAGCAGTACGTTGCAGCTTGAGTGGAGTCTCTGATTGCAGATTTACCTAACACAACACAAAATTTTAGGTGTGATGAAATAGTGTCTTAACCTTCTTGTCCAAGCTTACAGTATGAAGCTGGGGTGGTGGACGGTTGAAAGCAAAAGTGCAGCAATGGAAAAGGGCATAGATGGCTGTAAAATTGTATTAAAGTTATCATTCTATTATTGCAACAATCAATTTGCTTACATAAAAAAATCAATTTATTTTGTAGATAGCCATTCATGCTTTTAAATGTCAAAAGAAGTTTTGGCCCTCATCACCCAGCCCTACTCAAAGCCGGGCAAATCAATCAACCCTACTATCTTTAAAGTCATTTCTACAGGCAGTATCTGAGCTTGGCGTACATCTTACACAGTCCCTGTTTATTTGAGCAGATTGTCTGTATAGAAAGTTCCAAAAACTGATAAAACAACAGCAAATGCCAACAAACTTAAGATTAAATTCTCTTCTAGGATTCCTGGAGCCCTTTTTAAAGCCTTCTTGAGCTCAGTAGCTGTGTGCTGCATGGCAGGCAGATGTCACATGCCGCCGATGCTGGAGGCTGCAGCTGTTTCACACAAGGGAGGATTTTTGTGTGAGTGGTGACTTCACTGGTCCCTGTGGGGAAAGCTCACCCGGAGCTGGTATACAGTCAGAGTCTTTTATTGCTTTAGGGCTCTTCAGGAGAGTGGATGCCATCCAACACTTTCACTTTACTTCAGGTTACCCAGTGAAGGAATATATTTCACTAAAAGGTAGACGTACTTGTTATTACTTCTATTTCGTTTCAATTCACCTTTAGATTGGAAGTGCAATGGCCTACATTTTGTCATGGTTTTAACGGTGGTAATGGAGAGTAAGCTTGTAAAGCATAATTCCACTTTTTTTTCCTTCTGTGATAGAGGAAGCCCCTGACAACCACCATCACTATCAGACAGCCTTCAAATGGGTGTACCTGTTGCCAAAGCTAAAAAGAACTGCATGTAATCACTGTTTTTGTCCTCAGAGGAGCATAAGTACAGGTACACATCATTTTGTACTGGCAATGCCAATTTAAAAACAATTACCTTTTTCATTTTCAGCAATCTTTGTTGGTTATACGAGCATAAAAACACCCCTTAACCTCTACTTTTCTTTTTTCATTGCTCTCATAGTGCTCTCAATCCAAATCACTTCAGCTTTAAGATTCTGCTGCAGTGTCACTGACTCTTTTACCTTAATTGCCAATTAAAATTAAGAAGGGTTGAGACATCTGTTACTAACTTTATCAACGAAAATTCAACAGAAAACCTTAAATCATTATGTTTTTAAAAAGCCCAGTAGATGCTTGCTGTAGAACTCTGAATTCCTATCATACTTTATATACACCCATATAAGAAAGACCATTTCTACATTAGAAATGAATATTTTTGCAGCTTTGTATGAATAAAATGAATAAATAAATAATAAAAAAAGAAAAACATCTAAAACATGAAAAGGCCATGTCTTAACTGGCGCACAAAGAAACCAAAACAACCACAATAAATACATTAAAAAATAATAAATGAAATAAAAAATGCAATTCCTTTAGTGTCCACCAGAGGCTGGCTGTAAAACATGAAAGACCCATACAAACCCATATTAATCATCTCATTATGTACCTCATTATACAATAGAGAAAAACACGTTTGCAGGCTTGCTTTGAAAAAGATTTTAATAGGAATAGTTCATGTGTTTTACAGCACACAATGAAGATAATATGGAAGTTCAAAATAATACCTGCACTTCCTGCAGTGTCCATCAGAGGCTGGCTGTAAAATCCCATTGTCCCATACACACCTACAATACAAAACTTATTTTCAATCAGACATGAAGATGTTTGCAGCCTTTTTGAACTCTGTCTTTGCACACTCTATAGGTAGATGAGTTTTTTTATTATTATTATTATTTTGACTTATTTATCATATAGTATGTTGAAACAAAAAAAACAACAACACATGTATTCCCTTTTTAATTGTATGAAGGCTGAAAGTTTGACAACAGTTAAGAGCCTGGTTCAGATGACTAAAATTGTTCGTGACAGAATTTTCAACATGGCCATCTTTGGTTTCATAATTCCACTACAAAGACCAGCGGGTGATGTCACTGAGGCAATGTCCATGTTACGTACAGTTTATGATAACTTTGGTGGAGGGGAGAGTACTCTAACTTGTCATATATGAAGGCTCAAAGTTAAAGGCTTTTATCTATACCAGAGGAGGACTCCCTTATGTTGTTTCATAATTTTCTGTGCCACTAAGCTTTGTAGCCTTTTAGAACAAATTTGATGGTCACTGCTGATGGGAGCAAGAGCCAATCTCTGTAACCTTTGGCACTAGAAAGGGCTGGTGAAAAGTGCTCTAAACCTTAGTTTGTTGGTTCTACAAGAGCGAAAATATGCTATTAATGGGGACAGGCCACTTTTATTATTTTACATTTTGTGCTGGTCAAGTAGCTTTATTCAGAATTGTCCAAAATTAAAGGCAAGATTCTCTATTGAAAGTAAAAACAGCACAACTGACTTGTTATTTTGCTCTGTATTTTGTCATTACCTTCCTTATCTTTAAACACTACAGATGCTCAAAACTGTCTGACTCCCCTCCCAGGCTTCTAAAAATAAAAGTTGTGACTCTATTCAACATGATGAATGTTCCCACACAGGTAATAAAAGCCTAATCCCTGACACAGATCTTTATTTGTGACAAACAAAAGGTGAGGCAGGAATGAGAACATGTAAAATAATTGTCTGCTCTGTAGAAACTAGGTCTTAGGGGGATTGCATTGCTTCTGGTGCTGCACCCATGGGAGCCCGCTGTGATGTGCATCTAATCTTCATTCACACATTATGAGAAAACAAAAATAAATTCGGGCTGTGCAGTCGTTCATTTTTTAATAGAAATCAGCAGCATTTGTGAATAGTCGGTACAACATCTTCACAATAGACAGGCACGTTAAAGCACAGACAGTCAGATGTCATGCCTCTCTCTCTTTATTTTTGCTCTACCTTTCCTTTGCAATTTGCAGGTTTGTATTTTTGGCCAGGCTCAGCTCACCTCAGCTGAGCTCAGCTCACCCTGAGCTGTTGCCCTCCAATTTAGATTCCAGTCTTCATTCATAAGTCATAAAGTGTTGCTGCATTTTTAATCTTTAAAACAAACGGCCACGTTTCAATTGCTGCTTGTCAGTTTTGATTTTAAGATTCATTCATTATTAAGTGTGTTAGGCTGCAGTGCAGTGCAGCGGATGGATTACCGCACTTTAGCCACAGGCAGGGCGTGAGTCTACTGTATGTATGTGTGTGTATGGGACAGGCTGGACGTGTTTTTGTACGCGTGTGTGTGTGTGTGTGTGTGTCCTCATGGATTGCTTTTCAAAGATGGTCGATGTCTTGTGAAAGCAAATGCGTCATGACCCAAAACACAAAGTTCCAAATCAGTCTACATAAAATTTGTATGTGGCAAAGAGTCTTCTAAAGTTGTCTGCTTGATTTATTTGTTACTTGTCACCTCTGGTTAGGGGATTGAACCATCCAAAATAACTCAACCTGAAACCACTGACTCAGCTCAAGTTCTTTAAAGAAGACTTCTCTCACACTTTGACTATCAAAGAATCTTTGAACAAAAAAATTAAGCCAATTTTTACAATTTTTTGAATATATACAGCATATTTTATTTTACACATTTAATTACCTCCGCCAAGGAGGTTATGTTTTTGCCGGCGTTTATCTGTCTGTTTGTTTGTCTGTGTTCAAAATAACTTAAAAAGTTCTGAACGGATTTGGATGAAATTTTCTGGAATTGTCGGAAATGGGATATGGAAGAACTGATTACATTTTGGGACCGATCCGAATCACCTTGGCAGAGGTCTGCGCTCTCTGAGTGCTTTTCTAGTTTAAAAATATATCTATCTATTTTAGAGCCTTATAACAGCTAGAGCACGACAATTAAACATGACCTCAGACTTTATCCCTTTACTTAGGCTACGTTCACACTGCAGCCCTTAATGCTCAATTCCGATTTACTGCTCAAATCCGATTTTTTTGTTTGGCTGTTCAGATTACGCCTTTAAATGTGGCCTGTCTGCAGACTACGATGTGAACAGCTCACGCTTCAGAGGTGACACGCATGCTCAGTTGAATATTAATGACATCAAGCACAGAACGGTGTGATGAGGGGCAAGTTTGTTCTCATAACGCAGAACCTGATGTTACAGCAGCTCACCTTGAGTGAGCTCTTATTAAAGTAATTATGGGTATAATTTATTTCTTATGAACCTAAAGGCGGCCGCTCTTTCCCGTCGACCTCTGCCGATGAGAGATTGTTGCTGGAGAGAAAAACAGCTCAGAGCCATAGCGCGCTGAACAGGTGAACAGAGGCAAAAACTTAGTTTTATCATCTGTTCTGATGTTTCTTGGTTTGTCTGAGGGGAGATCAGACAGGAGTAGACTGTTCACTGACTGACGCTGTCTCATAGAAACACACAGTAGCACGCAAATGCGCACGGATGAGATGGTCAGCAGTGGATCATCAGTGTCTTTCCGTGTCCTGTAAACTGTTATTTTAGCCTGATAAATTCATTAAAACTGTTGGTGCAGAGTTAAACTAAGTTTATCAGATATCATAATACAAACAGTTTAAAGATGTATGATTCATTCACGTTTATTGTTTATTGTGCATGTAATGGAGACACCGGTCGATTGCACCAGCGCTCTCTCACTTTTTCTCGTCACTCCCCCCTTTAGGCATTTTTTAATCATGCTTGTAGAGGGAAAATCAACTAAAACTCTTTATTTTAGGAAAATCTGGTATAAACTTTTTAATTTCCATGTCTATATATTAACCTCTCCTTAAGTTTTGGCCATGAAGTGACTTTGAAAAAATCTGACTCGAGGTAAATTGCCGACCCCTGCTCTAGAATGACGTCAAAGTCGCATTGAATGCGACCTGGCTGTTCAGACCGCGGTCGCATTCAAGAAAATCAGATACGTATCTGATTCAGTACCACATTTGAAAGTGGCCTGAATCTGATTCGAAAATGTCAGATTCAATGTGACTTGTGCTGTTCACACTGTCAAAAACAAATCAGATACAGGTCACATTTGAGCCAAAAAATCGGATTCAGGTCGCTTTTGACTGCAGTGTGAACGTAGCCTTAGACTTCCATTCATTACAGTGTATTTTAACAACAGCATCTCTAGCTAGTTCTCAAATGGATGTTTCAGTATTTCTTTTTGAGTTTGGTTTTATCTGGTACTTGATAATAGTATGTGAGGTGGCTGAAAGAGCTCCCAGAAGTGCTGTTCCTTTAAAAAGAACGAGCTAAGACTACTGGTAAGGGACACGGCTGAAACTAGCCACAAAACTGTGTTGTGTGGAATGTCTGATGGGAGAAAACAACGCAATTTTTTACAATATATCAAAGGACTATGGATTTCTTCTTCTGTATACGGCATCCACAACAATAGGGCCGTGACTGTCACTTGTCAAAATCGCTCATATTTGGTTTAGTATTAGTTTACTGTTGTTGTGTCATCCTGAGTCCATAGAGCGAAACAGCAGATTGGCAAAATCAATGCACACAGGTGGAAGAACACGTAGTCCTTTACTGCATATTAAAAAAGTGCAAACACAGAGACTACCTGGAGGAAATATAAAGCACTCTACTTAATAAATCATACCACTATGGAAAATATCTGTACTCACCCCCAGCAGTGTATCTTACAGGTAGTCTTGTTCTCTCAAAGGTGCAGCATTGCTGGGAGCCCTTTCAGCCATTTCACTGACTATTGTCAAGTACCTCATACAGCTCAACTTCAAAAATATGGCACTATCCCTTTAAAGCCCCATCAGTGAGCTGATATTTAAAACAAGAACTGGAAACTATAAAATAATGCGATATTTAGATTAGCAAAAAAATATCTATCGTAGTCACACAGTAACTGTACTTGTGGCTGATGTAAGGTATATTTTGCCTTTTTATGAATATGAATACAGCTTAATCAAATAAGCCAATGTAATGAAGAGTCCTTGCTTGAGCAAGAATGAAATCAAACTTTTTCATGGGAAATTTTTTGAATATGTTTTTAATGACATCCAACAGTATTTTCACAGTTGGCAGTTATCATAAATACTTTTAAGCGGTTTCAAATTTGTGAAACCTAGTCCGAGAGTTGGAGTGTGACAAACAGAACTGTTTTAAGGTAAAAACAGATGAAGATCATCATCTGGGATACTGGATTTTCCCCTGTGGCAATGATATGCAACACTTTAGCCATCAACATAGCAGAAATCAATATACTAACCAAACATGTCCCTCAATGATGACATCCTCAACTACACTGTGAAGTCAAAGTCCATCTGGGTACGTTGTCCCCTGTCCATGTTTACACTGACAAGGTGGTACTTCTTTGGCCTTGTTTGAGTTTGACTCAATGGGGCAAGCCCATTTTTTTATTTTTTTATTTTTTTGCTTACACGCATATGTATTTAGTCATGAACCTTTCCCTGCTCAACACTTTGACCTGCCACCATGTTAGTAAAAAAAGATTGCCCCACCCATTTAGAATCACAATTCTAGGACCTAATAAGATACTTTGAATAAAATAAAAGTGTGGAGGCAAAAGTCATTGGTAACCAAAGAAATACTATTAACTATGGAACAACATTATACATTTTAAGGTGCATAGCGTGACTTGAAACTGGTTGGTGAAATGGGCTCCAGTCCCAGTGAACCCAAAAATGCTAAGTGGTATAGATAATTGATGGCTGTTTAACAGGGGTGTCCCGATACAGCTTTTTCACCTCCGATACGATACCAATATTGCAGCCTTGAGTATTGGCCGATACCGATATTGATCCGATCTGATATCAGCAGGAATCATACATATTTTATTACTTATTTTGTAATATGGACTGTAAGAAAATGCTTGATCAAGTGAGATTACTCAAACAGAGAACAGTAGTCAGCAATAGTAGGTATGAGAAAAACTGACCCAGTTGTTATTAACCAATGGGTTAATTAAATTTAACCTTAGACATAAGAATATACTACAATTAAATAAAATAAATAAAAAATAAATTATAAGACCCTGAAAAGTAACCTCAATAGATCCAATAAAAAAAAAACATATATTTCTAAATTGCAAAATAACCACTGTGTTTAACTTAAACATAAGCATATTCTACAACTGAATTAAGTAAATCAAAAATAAATTAGAATAGACTGCTTATTTCGGAGATTTTAGATGCAGGCCGATATATGATATTATTATATATTATATATATTTGTTTTTTTGCTGATATCGGACCGATATCTGATATCAATATCTGATCGGGACACCCTTACTGTTTAAAATTCACAGATAGAGTGGTATAATTTCTGTCACAATATGAAATCACAGGAATGGTGATGGTGATTTTTTTTTTTTTTTTTTTTTTCTCACAGTTGATAAAATCTACCTTGTTTCCAGTTTTTTTCAGTGCTGGTCTATTGTTGTCCATCTCACAGAAAATTGCTTGGGGCAGGGAAAACAGAGGCAGGATAGGTGGGAGCTAAGGAAAAGTATTGTGCCCTAAGAGAGTGTGAAAATGTGATATTAACCACTTATATTAACTCGGTCAAAAAGAAACAACTTTGGGGCGCAAGACATATTTGTTTCACGTCAAGCAGAGCGAGGCTACAATTCACTTGTTAGTGTTTTTATCCTTATTATTTCTGATCTTTGCCCACCAAGAGCAGTTACTTTCTGACCCTGTCGTTAAAAAATGATAGACTAATTTCTTTAATTTGTTCCTTGTTCTTGTCTAGAATGGGTTTTGTTGTACATTTTCTCTAAAACACACCTTGCTTGTTTTGACAACACGGTGGGAAATGTGTCAGTGCACTGAGATTGCCTCACTGTGAACCATAATACTGAACTATGAGCTAGACTCATTAAACTCAAAATAGAGTTGAGGAATGGAGTTATAATTACAACAAAAACCTCTTTCACATTGTCAAGCTTTTTTCACATTGTCACTTCATGTTTAATTATAGGCAAAAATGTACGATAGCCTCTTTACTTTATCACTTAGAACACTTTATGATGTGCTGTGTGCTGCATTATCAGACCAAAAAGGTCAACCTCACACTCTCAGTATCTTATATCTAATAAAATACTGTGATAGTGTTTCTAAAGGGGATGCTTCTGAGGGAAAGAGGCTCTTAAACAAGTGAAAGTATGCTCTTTGTGTCATTTACAGCATACCTATTGTGGTCTGTAACAAATATTGTAGCCTGGGGGGGCTCATGGTCGTGCTGTATGACTTTTATTGCTATCCCCAGTGTATGGCTGTGTTGTATATTTTGGATGTAAAATGCTGGGATATAGATGAAACTGCATCTCTGTATAATGGCGGGAATGAGGGAGGCTGTCTAGAAGAAAAGCTTCAAATGCGGTATTGCTGTCAATACTGCCTTCTTACCACCGTTACTTTTATCTTACTAGAAAGTGCATCATGTCTAAGTGCCAGCCCGCGATGATCCAAATACCCAGCGACACTCTTTGTCTTCTGCCAATCCCCCTTTAAGCCGTCACTTCAAACAGGCTGAAGTTGGGAGCTGTTTTCATGAGGGTGAAACATCACTCTCCAGCAGTTATTTTCCGGCTAATGGGGGGAACAAATCTTGAAAACTTCAGACTCACCTTGGAAGCAGCCAAATGGATTTGCCTTCCATTTGACACCTAAAAATCAGGCACAGAGAAAACAGGTCTTTCAAATGACTCCAGTTGAAAGCATTAAATACTGCTTTGTATTTCGACTAGAGACCAACAGGCTATTTCATTGTGTTTCACAAGTGTGTTGAATTTACTGCACACAATGATGCACACTTATAAAATATAATTTCTTTTTTCCAAGTAAAGCAGTTGTAACAGCTGAAATAAAAGGGAAAATATCCAGTGAGTGGCAGTTTTCTGAGCCTAGATGTCTTGCTGATGGTGATTTGGTTATTGTGGTTAAAGATGATTAAAAGGCAACAACCAAGGTATACAGAAGACCATTTTATGTTTTTATGTTCTGGCTACAGTTTAAATGGGATCACCAAAACTGGACGATAGGCGATTGGGAAAAATGCCTGGTCTGATGAGTCAGCTGTAACATTCAGATGGTTAGGTCAGAATTTGATGTAAATATGATAGCATGGATCCATCGTGCCTTGTTTTATTGGTTCAGGCTGGTGTCAGTGGATTAATAGCGTGGGCCATATTTTCTCAACACACTTTAGGCCCCAGAACATCATGTGAATGCCACAGCCTAGCTGAGTATTTTTGCTGACCATGTTCATCCTTTCATGACCATCATACCCATCTTCTGACGGCTCTTTTCAGCAGGATAACACGTCACATCACAAAGTTTCTTGAACATGACAATGAGTTCACTGTGGCTGTCACAGTGGCCAGATCTCTATCCAGAAAAGCACCTTTGGGATGTGGCAAACAATCACCTTGTTGAATGTATATCATGAAGAATGAAGGCAGCTCTTGAAGACAAAAGAGGGTCAAACCTGGTCCTAGCAAGGTGTATCTTATAAAGTTGGTGCTGGGTGTACTGTCTATTCCTCCCTCCTTAAACAGCAGATCTTATTATTAATGACTCAAATTCTCAGTCAACTGAATTTTTGGTGTTGTTTCTTTTTAGTTAATCAAATCTATTTGTTTTTTCAAAGCATCTGTTTGAGAAAAGCTAATTGAGCATAAAATCAGGGATTTGATATGCTTATAATCATAAATTAATTCATCTACAACAAAAAAAAGTAGTTAAAAATGAGTTTGACTTTGAGTTTCCTTCTACAGTCACCACCTGCCTCCATGTTTGTTTAAGTTGCCATTTGCCTTACAGGAGAAGAGTAAATCTTGTTTTGGACTGATGGCTTTAAGTTATGAAACAGGACTTGAGGTTAATAGAGTATGGTAGTCTTTCATCTCCTCTCCTCTGCGTACCCACTCTTGTGTAACATTAAGATGTTTTGTGCTTCATTTGCCTGTGTGCAGGGCAGGAGGAACAGACTTTATTTGTCACAGCAAGACACCGCAGAGAAATCAGAATGTAAAAGACTAATTAGCTGTGATCCTGACGAGGGTTCATTACCAAGTCAGCGTGAGACTCGGCGCTCCCTGGATCCTTATTGGTTGACTAGTTTGGAAACGGGAGAGGCAGTAACGCTGGCAGGGGCTGGGGTTATGGCTCTACGCTGGTGTATCAAGTTTGTATGCTTGTGTGTGCTGTACAGGTGGCTTGTTTGTTTATGCATGAGTGCTGGAAATGCAAATGCTGGATTGAGAAGAAGGAGCTGGGTTGCCGAGTGGCTGTTGTGGCGAGCGTATCCACATGAGTAAGATCCTCCATCTGCAGCATAAACGCCTCTGATTTGCTGTTGAAAGGCCGAGCACCCTGATGGGCCATTTCACTAAAATTGCATATCAACTGCTCACTCCACTTGTACTGAGCTGTAAAGAGAATAAATACTTTCTGGACAGTCTACAGTAGCTGAAGGGAGAATGATGAGGCTGACATATTTCTTTCTTTTATTCTATACTTGGACATGGCACAGTTTGATTTTAAACCCAGAATTGATGGCTTTTTTCAAATACAGCTCTCAGCTAAAAGTATTTTATTCTTACATTTAAAATTTTTGAGCCAGCATCATTGCTCATTTAAAGTTATTTTGGGCTCTACTGGCTGTTTTTCAAGGTTCTGTTGTACTTTTAGCTGATTCTTGGTTATATATTTCACAAAAGAGAAAGAGACAAGATTGTTTCTGACACATGTAGCGCAGCTGATTATCCAGCATTAAGCCTGGAGGTATTTGCGGAAAGAATTGTCATGGCTGCAGTAAGCAAAGATACAAAATATTCAGAAAGCTTGTGCAATTTTGTAAGTGAGAGGAGAGACACTAGATCAATTTGCAAGTAAAACATCAGTTTCATGATTTAATCTTCATCTTTTCTGTCAGTCCTTTAAAGAAGGTTTTTTAGTCTAAAAACATGCAAAAGCTTTTGTTGATTTTAAGTGGAACTGTGAGAGGATGATGAGTATTTCCCTCCCAAGTTGACCAATTCTCTTTAATGATGGATTAAGATGCAAAAGCCTAAAATCCTGAAAGTGCAGAAAAGTATTTTTTTACACTGCTGTTAGACCTGCCAACATGATAGCAGCCCACAAACACTATAAACCACAAACGTTACATACTCTGAGGCTTTTAATGTTGTAATTTCCAACGTGTAATACATTTTTCCAATTGCTGTATTAATTACTAAACATTAATGTACAAAAACTTTCAATAATTTATTTGAAAATTCGCCATTTTTTAATGTATACAGCAACCCATTCTTTAAGCTTGAAAATAAATAATGATGATATTGAAAAACAGTCATACATGCAGTGCATTCAGTAATGATCTTTGGTTGTATATATTCCCATGTCACACCTGGACCTGTCTGGAGGCACACTAGAGTTCCCCAGCATGCCATTTGAGAACCACAGGTTTTTAAGTGGTCTAAAGTCTCCCAAGCAGAACAGAGACACAGGAGCTGCAGCTAGAAATGTGTGTTTGAGTGTGTTTGCGTTTACATGTCCGTCCGTGTTTTAACAGTGGAAGCTAATATGGCACAATATCTAGTTTGAAATCGTTTTGTTTTTATGCATGATGATTTCTGACCCATCACTAATAGAAAACAAAAAGTGAGTAATGTATTCCCTCCTTCCCTCCAAGAGATAGATCTTGCTCTTCATTTTATTAAAAAGTACAACATGCCATTGTCTGACCAATAATATTTTAGTCCAAACATATAATTTTAACTAATTTTACTACCAGGGTGTCAATGCTATCTATGTTTTGCAAACGTGATTTGACCGTGATGTCATGTCTTGGCATCCTCCATCACACATCCAGGACAGACAGACATAAGCAGATAATTTGCATGAAATGTCAGAGGTGATGCATCCTTTCTCAGCCTGTCTGCTTTTGTTATGCTTCTCCTCCAAAAGAAGACCAGACTCTGTCGCATGAGGATGACAGTGAGCTTAGCCTGAGAGGATCATGCAGCTAAAACTACAGCCAGCAGTGCTTAAATGCAGCCGAAGAGAGAAGACTCTGTTAACCGCAGAGCAGCGAGTGGAGGAGAAACTCAGTAAACTTTCATGCTAATTTAATTTTCATGGTGATGATATATTTAGCCAGTACAATGCTCTCTTGGTGATAAACACTATTAAACAAAGAAAAAAAAAAAATGTGGTCTTGTTGAATTGCAATCTGCTTCGCACCACTAGTTCACATTTTTTTTAGACTGTTCTTACAAGCCACCAATTATTTCACATGGAAAAGTACAACAAAGGCACCCTTAAAAAAAATACAGCCATGATAATTAAAAATGCTGGAAAAAAATGCCCATACTTTTTTTTTTTTTTAAACTGAAACAAAACCTACAAGTTTGCTGCTGTATCATATAATGATAAAGGTCCTAATATATTTTTCTAATAATGAATAAAACTTAACAACACCCAGTTTAACAGTGGTTTCCTTTTTCCCTCTGTGCTTATACTGTTGTCATAAGTGGATCAACGGAACGTCAACCCGAATATGATTTGCTGAGGATATGGGTGATCTGAAACAACTGAGGTCCAAACAGGGGAAACAAAACCACCCTTGCATTATGGATTGAATTTGGCCTAATTCAACGATAGTAAGAAAGCTAAACTGTATAAGTAAAAGATAATATCAAGAAGAGGCTGTCTAATTGTTGCATTGCTAGCACAGCCAGCCTCTAAGCCTTTCAGTGGAAAAATGCCAAGATCTCAGTGCCATTCTGTGCAGCCTTTATACAACTTTACCATTATTTTACCACTCAAAACAAACTGCTTCGAGCTAAACAATGTAATTTCTTTATTGTCACCTACAGCCTGAACCAATGGCAGGTGGCTATGTCACACAATACCTGACAGGCTTTAGTCATCTTGACAAAGTGCAATGTCAAAGCTAACCAAGGCAAAAAAAAAAAAAAAAAAAAAATGTGACAATGTTGCATCTTGACCCCCAAAATCAGAGGCAATATGCTTAGTTACTCCTTACATTTTCCCTTTTCCTGACAGAAAAGTCCCTTCATATTTAATAATAAAAAAGCATATACAATTGAACTGGTAGATTGGTGTGAATTTCTACCACATTCATTTTCTTTGTATTTGACATTCATTTGTCTAACCATCCATCCGTTGATCCATTTGTCCATCCATCCAAGTCCCAATAGCATAAAACCTTTTTCGCCTTGAATGTTATGCTTAGATTGTAATACAGTTTTGTATCTGAAACCAGAAAATCAAGAAAGTTCAGTTCTGTTATGAATAAAATCTGTAGATTTCACATCTGTAAAACACCAGAAATGATTTTGTATTGAAAGCCTATGTTGTCCCTGAAAAATTACGAAACACCTGGTCTATGTTTAGTATGTATGTAACTAAACTCTAAGACAGTGTTCCCCAACCATGGCTGGGTTTTACAATATAGCCGTTGACTGGCAGTGGGGCCCAACAACAAACACTGTGCATACTATATCTCGCCATAACCAAGGGTCAGACAAAAGTGACATGCATAAGGACTCGCTGTATTTTCATCAGCTGATTAAGAATGACATTTAGGAACCCAGTTGACTTAAAGTCATCAGTTTGTATGGTAACAAATTAAACTGCTACACCCTCAGAGAATAGATGTAAATGCTGTGGAAGCATTCATATGATACTTGCAGTGCATGTTTTATCAGACTGAGTTGATCTGAAGTTTCTATTGATTATTGATGGGTATTTCATTAGTTCTTCCCTCTGAGTTGAATCCTTCCTATAGATGAAGTTGAGCTCCCTTGTGTGCTTCAAGTGCCCTCCAGTTACATGCATCAACTACGTCCAGGGCACAAGTGGGTGAGTATATGAGCAAAAGGTGTGAGTGAGTTTGTCTCAAGTTTACTTTTTTTATTAATCACAGCAGTAAAAGAGCCAGACAACCTGTGTGTAAAGTCTGTGCGGTCACAGATATGTGTCTTCTTTCAACATTAAACACTCTCCAGTCTCCACAATTCAAAAAATAATAATGAGTTACATCTTTTTTTGCCTCTCTACAGTCTCTGTGGTCTGAGGCCCACTCACAGCACGAGTTTGGGACTCCTGCTCTATAGACATGTGGGTTTGTTGTGCACATTGGCTCTATTTTCTGCAAAAATCATAGTACCAATAAAAGCCGCAGACAGCAGTTGCTTGAAATGATCCAGCATAATGGGTGGACGGTGTCAAAAATAGATTCATGTTTGATTTTTTTTTTTTACGTTATTACATAACACAGAGAAAAACAGACATATTTTAAGACACATCATGTGAATTTGACATTTTTCTACCCTCTACATGATTTTTTCATGATGTGTACAGTGCACAGATATTCTGGAAATTAAATAAATGTTCAGTCAAGACCACAAATGAATGCAGAGTCATGTTTGCATCACATTGAGCTCTGCTATTCATTCGAAGGCAAAAATACACTCTGATCCAGACTGCTGCTTCCCTTTTACGGATCAATGCATGTCAGAATGTCCTCCCTCCTCTGTCGTTCATTTGCCCATGAAACATTATCTCTGCGCTGCGTGCTCGCAACAAGCACAGCAATAATTGTGCCTGCGGTGGTCCTCTGATAAGGACTCCTCTTAAATGGAGAAATAGGATGAGACGTCTTGACAAAAAGCGAGGAAGCAGAGTAAAGCTGGAGCTGTGAAGTGGCAGTGCACGGAGCCTCCACAGAGCCAACAATGAGTCATGTGTTTGGGAAGTTTTTACATCAATGGGGATGCTATCAATGGCTGTGCATGAATTCCTCTTGTCATTTCTGAATATCTCAGTGTTGATCCGGAAGGTCAGCAGCCAAACACTCAACGCTGGTGTCAAATTAAATTATGTTCTGTGGAGTGACATGATTAAACTGCAATTTGACTCTGAGTGTTTATTTCTCCCGAAGGCTCCACAGTCAGACTCTGCCCTCAGAAATATCAGTAAGATTGACAGAGTAGGAACTGAAAACCCCACTGCTTCAGCTGCAAGATAGTTGTCAATATGATAATCATGATGGTGTTGTTGGTATTTAGATCCTAATTGTTATACAGCTATCTATTGATTTGAGACATGGTTTGCTTCATTATCTTTTGTCATTTTTGCAAGTATCCTAACTAAGGCTTGAGCTGGACAAAGTAAACCTGCCCTGACATTTTAAAAAAGGACAAATGAACTCAGGGACAGGATCACCGATCAGGTTTCAGTCAGGATCCCCGATCACCTTGGAGTGAGGTCAACCAATGCCAACTATCAATACTGATCACATTAGGGTTTCCTAGTAGTTATTTTTTACCAAATGGATATTGAATATGTAACCACAGCACAACAAATATTTCAATTCACATCTTATGTAAGCGTCATATAATTATCTTACCAACATGACTTAATGTTGCTTCTGGTTTGTCATTTTTCCTGAAAAGACATAAACGCATCACTGAATAGTTATCTCATCAAGGGACAACAAATAATTTGCTCCATCAGTTCATCATTTCACCAACAGGATAAAAACAATTCCCCTTATACTTATCTTACTGTAGAGTGTAATCGTCATTTTACATGGCAATAATCAAAAGCATTCCCTAATGGTCATTTTACCAGTGTAAGGTAATGGTATCTCTTCAAAGTCACTTTGCCGACAGAAAACTGAGTGCATATTAATAAAGTCATACAGACAGGACTGTAAATGTATTGCCTTATAGTCTTTGTATGAATGGGATATTGAATGCATCACAATTTTATTTTATTTTTTTTTAGGGCCCGAGCCACAGCTGCAAGCTGGGCGGGAGCCCTATTGTGTCCCTTGGAATTATTTTATATTATCATTTATTATTATTATAATTATTATTATTGTTACTATTATTATTATTGTTATTATGCCTTCCAGTTTTTCACAATTTTGACCCTCTGAACGTGCTGAAAAAGTCAGGAAAATTTGCAGGCAGTTATTATTATTATTATTCCTTTTTTTTGGGGGGGTGGGGGGGGTGGGATTATAAACTCATCCCTGCGTAATCATTTCAAGTGTAGGATAATTAAAGCCTTTTTTCGAAGGGACACTGAACACACCATCTTATATTCATTTGTACAACAGGACCCTAATACCCCCATCTAATTGTCGTTTTACTGGCAGGATGTTGACTGCATTGTTTGTCATTTTATAGAAGGAGGGGAAAAGGCATCACATGATATTCATTTTAACAGAGCAGTAGTGCCCTACCTTTCATCCTCAGAGCCTGCCCCACCAATTGTACCAAAGAAGAGTTGATTCCCCTCACAGCCTAAGTAAAAAAATGAGATAGTACTGCACCAAAAAAAACTCTGTCAGGCACAAACCTCCTATCTGGATTTTGTATATTTTTTCCCTTGAATCACTGCTATTAATCACCTCCCATGATGGTGAGTAGTTTTTTTTTTTCTTATCAAATCAAAGCACAAAAATAATTTGTAATCAGAACAGTACAATATTCGTTCATTCAGTGCATTCAGAGCATTTTCTTCATTTCTTGAAAAGTAGCCATTTTGGAGATAGGTTTGTGTCTGACAGTGATAAATTTTGTTTTTTGTGGATAAAATCAAGATAAACGGGCTTACACTTTCATTTTTGTGCAAAGACCCTCAAAAAAGTATTCCTGTATGCCCTTAGTGTATTTTCTTTTTTTCTTTTATTTTCAAATATCACATGAAAACTTAATTTTGACAATCTTGAAGCTGAAGAAGCCCCCCACCCCCATTGCCTGGAGGAGGGTTCCAGGCACTAGGTTGGAAACAACAGTACAAATTTAGTAGTTTTATTAACAGTGTCATAAATGCTTTACCCTAATATTAATTCCAGTTTAAGGGACCTTGAACACATGGCCTAATTGTAATTTACCTGAAGGAAATCAACTACCTTGCATTTCAGTCATTGGTATGGTTTTGTCAGTCAAGACAAGACCATACCACCAACATATTGTATAGCAGTCGTATTAATAACTGGCCCTTTATTGCAATATCCTGTAGTCATACTGATAGGATATTCTGTGTATCACCTTGTGGTTATTGTACCAACAGGGTGCTGAACATCACATTTGAATCGTTTTACTCTCAGGATATTGTACACATTGTCCAGCACCCATTTTCTTAATGGGACTGTAAACGCATAAGCTTGTGGTTACAGCCAGGAATGAAAGCACATTAAAGTGTAATATTATGTTTGGTAAGCTTGCTGCTATACTGCTAACTTCAATTTGGATTTCAATGTTGGATACTTTTTTTTTAGTACATCTTACTGCTACTTAAACCACCTGTCAGCAGAGGTATTGCTGGTTTTGCAGTCCTTTACTATTTTTTTTCTCTTATTTTAATTCATTTTCACCCAAACACCAGGTAAAATGCTTTGTATTATAATTACATTAGAAGATTTAACCTGTTAAAAACTCACTGAATATGTTATCTTGTGCAAAATCCACTGACTTTTCTCTTTAAGTTTAGTAGTTTGGCTCAGTAGTCTATCAGGGGCATCAAAACACGACTGGAGAGGAGGTTGCGTGACGTTGCAGGGAAAGTGACACCATATAACCTCCCCGAGCTGGGCTCATAAACATGACTCCAGGTGCCCCGCTGTTATCCATCCCCTTCAGTTTTTACCCTCACTCTCTCGTTCCTCAACCCTCTCCTCCTCTCCTCTCTGCCTCACATCTCCTCTCCCTGTGACTAAAGGCAGCCCACTCCTCTGCAGTGGCTGCCTGCCTCCCTGATTTGTTCGCTGCTCGGGGAGGATTTGCATAGGCTGGCCCACTTGCCGCTTCTCTCCACCCCCCCTCCACTCCCTCCCATCCTCTCCTCCGTCCCATCATCTTCGCTTAGTTTCACCTGAGCCTCCTCTCTCTCTCCCTCTTTTTCTCTATCTCCTCTGTGCTCTCTCTCTCAATCTCCCAACCCCTCCGTCCCGCTCCCTCCCAGCAGTTTTTCATTTTCCTCCTCTTTCTCACCGGCTTTTCTCTTTCTTTATCTGTCTGCAAATCTCTCTCTTTCTCCCTTGGAGTAACACAAAGACCTATCAGTCTGGGTCTCTCTGGGTTAACAAGCTCAGACCACTTCACTTCTCCAGGGACCTTCATGAGAAAGAAGAAAAAGTCAGACAAATATTGGATCCAAACTCAAAGAAGGAGATAAAGCACAAGTAGAGATCTTCACCAACTGCAAGAAAGAAAGGAGCGCCTTTCTGCTGAGACGATAGAGAGCTGACAGTTTGTCCGTGCTTGAATGTGTGGAGCTGCCTCGCTTCTCCCTCCCTCCGTCTCATCCACCTCCTCCTTCTTGGTCTCATAGCTGAGGCTGTGCATTATCTGAGCGGAGCTGTGCTGAGCAGAACGAAGCGGAGTGACCGGGCAGAAGGGGGGCTGCAGCGCAGGTTGTTCTACCCCCACCACCTCCTGTCACTCACTCAGCGCCTGCAGGTGGAGGAGGGCGCACAGGGACACAATCCAGGTGTCGTCTGCGAAAAAAAAAAAGTGCATACACTCATCCACACACACACACATGCGCACCACTTGGTCATCAAAGGAGCAGCCACAGGGTGATCCTGCCGAGAACAGAAAGTAAAGACATATTGGATTCTGGTTCAAAGAGCCAGCGAGCAAACGAAGACCAGCGGGAGATCTGCAGCTTCTAACGAGAGGAGTCCGAAAGACGTGCCTGAGCCGCGCTTTGTTTTGAGGAAACCGCTGGATCCTACGCTAACAAGGAGCTTTGGTTGATATCTCACTGCTATGGAGTTTGTTTCCTGTTTTCTGGAAGGTCACTTTTTCTGAGATCCTCGCTCATTTGTGTTTTAAGTCACCTGTGGGAAGTAGGGGGGGCGTGAGCCATGCTCCCCAAAGGAAAGCCCCACAAGGGCCAGCTCTTCTGGATGTTGCCTCTGGCTGTGGGATGCATGGTGCTGGCTTCTGCTTTGGGCTCCCACTCTTCTTCGTCATCCTCGGACCTTCATCTTCTATCTCCTACCTCTGGAGTCCCTCAGCCCCCTGCCCTGCCCCGACCCGATCACCCACAGCAGGGGCCCCGGCACCACCAGCCACCTGTGTCCATATACCGCTCCCCGGCCTCGCTACGAGCCGGCCACGGTGAGTCCCTTCGGGGTCCCTCCATTTATCACCATGAACGATCCGGGCAAAAAGAAGCCATCTGTATCAAGCTCTCCATCATCTTTATCTCTCTATAACTGACTCCCTCGCTCCCTCCCTCCTGCTGTCCCTCTGTCTTTGTCTTCCTGTCTCGCCCTCACTCTCACTCTTCCTTCCACCACACAGTAACCACATTTGACAGCAGCTCTGCATCAAGGAGCTGTACATCTTTTATGAGATTATAGGTTTAATTGTCAGTGAAAGGCGGTGACAGGCTAAACACCCACATTGACTCTACCAGCAGAAAGGAGTGAGCCGTGACTCGGGATCCCACCTGGTTTGACGCTCCTGTAATTGATGATTGATAGAGAGTGACGGAGTAGATGTTGCTCTTCTCATCTCTAATGAGTGTGGCACCAAACACCTCTTTAATCCATGAATTTGTCCCCATGCATGTTAGGACTGTTGAATGACGTGCTCTGTGACACCTGGCTTTTTGAAGTCGACTTAAAATGTAACAGCCCTCTTCACATCCATGTAGGATTTCATGCATCTGTTAACGTCCCTGACAGCAGCACGTTTCTCTTTTCACTCTCGGTGAATGGGCAAACACACACCCAGGAGTGGGAATTAACACTGGTGGTCAAATGCCTTTGCAATATTGGCTTTTGTTTTATAGGTGCTTAATGTGATCTATTTGCACCATTATTGCTCCACAGACATCAGGAGAGTGGTCTTTGGGTTCTCCAGCAGCACGTGGTGGACAGATTGAATCAAATTCTGTGTTACCAGGGCATCACTGAGTGCTTCATTTATGAGAATTTATAAGCTGTATTATGAGCTTTCATTGGCTTTCTGTACATGGCAGATCTTAACTGTACCATGTGCAGAACTGTTAAGTTAACAAGTTGGGCTCTGAGTGTAGTTGCTGGCATTTAACAACTAATTGCGATAAGTTCCAGGTCTGAAATGTATGCATTTTTAATTGCATTAATTGGGCACGATTTTGTACTTTGAACAAGCATTTTTCAGCTTGCAAGTGGCAGCAGCTGGATGCTACTTATCGTAATGACTTTGTTAATCCTTTGAATGTCTCAGTACACGTTAAACAACTTTCAGACAGCTTCATGGACAAGCCAAAGTATAATGCACCACATAGTCCCTTTTACAACCTACATCATGACTGATATCATGGAATTAGCCAGGAGCAACACAGAGCAAAACTGGAGGCAATATAAGCAATCTAGCAGGACGCACAAGTCTGATTATGGTTGTGTTGTTGGATGCCAGAATAGAAGAGGTGAAATTAATGGCTCAAAACTGGAGCTTGGCTCAGTTGCTGTAGTTAAAAGTTTTATAAAGTTTTAAGAAGGATCTGTATCATATTTTATCAGTGTGGAAAACAACTTCAGAGCATGCACTGGCTGATGCACCTTGAATAAATAAGGTCTATAATATTAACCATTCCATTCTTTAACCAATTCATTTTGTGCTTTTCACGTTGCTAGTTATTTTTTTCTGTGGTTGAGCCATTGTTGTTACCAACCAGGAGGTCTCTCTGTTCTAACCAGCGAAGGGCGGGTTTTCATCCAAACAGGTTATAAAGTAATCTCAGTCAAAGACAGTCAAAAGTTTAAGTAAAAGCAATACCAGAAAACTGTTATTTAAGAGGAAAAACATCTCTTATTTTCAATTGTAAGTCTTAACAGGGTTACTCATACCGATCAAGCAATTACAGCGAAACTCTTAAAGTCGTCATATTTTGCCTTAACTGGGGTTCATGTTCATGGAGTGCTAGCATTTTGAGGACCTTAGCTCAGCCTATATTCTCACTCTGAGATGCTCTGTTGGAGCTCTTGTCACCCTGAGGCCCCGGTGACCAGTGGACCCAATAATTGACCGGTCCACTCTGTGGTAAATGCTCAGTTCAGCACCATGTTTCAAACTGTTTTATATTCTTTCTTCAGTCTTAGCTCACCACCCTGAGCCAATGGGTTGAACTACTGACACAAAAGTGGTATGACGTCACAGTGATTGGTCTATTTTGGGGAGGAATCAGCTGTTCCTTGCCACTACTGGTGCTGTTCTCAGGAGATGGAGAATTCCCTATGCAGTGGGCTTTTTTGTCTTGGGCATGAAGGTTCTCTATCTATCTAACGAAGAGACAAGTAAAATACTAAAGAGAGTGTAAATCTCCAAAGAGCATATTAAGACTTCTTTAATTTGAGATTATTGAACCTCAGCTAGTAAGTTTGTGCATGCACTCCTGTTTTTTCCTAAGTTAATAAAGGTTAAACACAGTATTTCACGTAAAGGTACAAGACAAAAAAAGGCCCCATGAAAATGAATTTTGTCACTGTGTGTCCCACTACTACAGCCAAAAACAGACCCGGCAAGTTGCTTAAACTGCACCTCCATCAAGGAAACAGCTGTACTTTTGGCCAAAAGGTTACTTTAAATGCTCTGCTAGAAATATGTATATGATCATTTTAAAAATATGTACACATAAGCAAAACAAGACAGCTATTTCCTCTGGTCTAAGATGACAAAATAGCTAAAACGTTTAAGAGAACACATGAGTATTATTGGAGTTTAAGTAAGGACTTAAGGCATGTGATTTAGTCACCGACGTCTTCCCATCTGACGATAAGTTGATAATCTCAAGTGCATTTATTGCTGATCGTTTAATACTTTTAAGGGCCCTTGTCAGTCATGGGTCCTTGCAAATGTCCTGACTTTTCTCCGTTTACCCCTGCACTTTAAAGATGTGTACTACCTCTGAGTCAATGCACTTCCAAATCGAAAACTAGTATGGACTGCTTCACATTGACAATGACTTTTAAAAAAAGTTTTATAATGCAACAAAGTGAGACTCTTAACAAGTGACTTAAACTGATTAATCATAATAGCAATGTAGAAAGTCCATTGCCTGTAATTTGCAAAGATGTATCACAATATTGAGTTTTCTTGCCAGCTTACAACTGATCTATTTTGGATCTTATTTTTCACTTGATTTAATGAAAATGAAATGTGACAGATACATTTGTTGCAGTATATTGAATCAGAAATGGAAAAATAAGGCAAGGGTGACCATGCTTTCTTTGTCTGAAACCAGCCTGATTGAATCTTTGCAGATCCTGTTGTTACATTTCTGAGGCAAAATACCACTGAAGAATATTTTACCATAATGCAAAAGAAGCCTGCAGAATAAAAAAGTAAAATCTCAATAAATTCAAAGCTCTCTTTCCTCTCTTTTTCTGAATTTGCAGCATTCAAGACGATCCGGTCTTTGCCTTTTTGTGTCACAGCGGATCAATCAATCCCTGCGGGGGGATCGAATCTGTTTGAAAAATAAATTTTTGCCAGGTCTATGCTTGACTCCTTTTAACACATCGTGGGTCATTTTTTTTGAGCACGTTGAGGGCTGCTGGAGCAGATGAGCCTGACAGGCTAAGAAGAAGAGAAAGAGAGAGGAAGAAAGAGAGAGAGAGGATCTGCATCTCTAATGTGAAATGTGCAAACCATACAAAGTGCCAGAGTCATGAGTAGAGGCTGGGTGGCAGCCATTTAGAAAAAAAACTGAGCTTATGATCCGTGCTCATGGGTGTCAGGCAGTCATAAGATGATTGATTTATGCAATAAAAAATGTCCTCTTTTTAGCTTAAACTTTAATCACCCACAGGCCTCCAAACAAAATGGACTCTCATTTAGGCAGGAAAGAAAAAACACATTCTTTTGGCCAACTGAGGTTTTGGTGTTTGACCTATATGAAAGACTGGCCCTTCTTAAATGTGATTTACTAATATGTGCTAGATCAGTAGCACTAGCATCTGCACTTTACTAACATTCACATCCTTGGCCTGGCTTTGATCAGCAGCTGAAGTGTGTTTACAGGTCAATGTTGTAAGGGTTGTACATCCAGCGAGAAGCCCATCCTTGACAGTCAAGCCAATCTACGATTCCTCGAACTGTTACCTTCTAATAGAGCCCATGATGCCGATTTGTTTAACTGTTCATGAAAAGACAGTCTTTTTAAAGGTGACCAATACCTCGTTTCCACTGAGCGGTCTGGTTTGGTTCAGTACAGTTTGGTACAATTTCAACTCCCAGCTGTACCTTCACTTGAAGGTGTGCGTGTGTGCTGGAAAGTGGGGGTCGCACCGGCTACGTAAATGCATGATATCACAGCGATGTGATAGTGCAGCGGTCTGCGGTAGAGCATGCTTGTGAACAAAGAGCAACAATGGAGGACTTAAGCGCTCCAGTTCTTCAAGTAGCATTGTTTCATGCAGACGTTCTTTACAGCAACAGCAGTGAACAAATCACCCTCAATCAGTGTTAATTTTGTTTACTAATTATTTTCGTCATAGTTTTCGTCAACAACCTTCATTCCCCTGACAAAAACTAGACTATAACTAAAAAAAACAAGTGCACATGGACAAAAACTAAAACTAGATTAACTGACATTTTCCTCAACAGATAAAACTAGACTAAATGTTTGACAGAGACTTAATCCAATCAGAGCTAATTTGGTCATGTAGGAAGTAGGGACAAAGTAGGAATATATCCAGTCACAGCTACTTTGGTTGTGTGGAAAGGTTGGATGAGTTAAGAGGGACATCCAATCACAACTGCTTTAGCTTCATGGTGGTGGGATAAGTTGGGGAGCGATCCAATCAGAGCTACTCTCTTTATGAATTGATATATTCATGTAGAGCAGGTTCACTGTTTGATGTCAGTTCTGATATTGTAACTGAGATGATCTGCCAGGTAGTCTAAATAAAGGTGACTGCATTTCACTCAAAATTTCAACTTGTTTCTGTTAACTTGTGCATTCAGATTTTACTAGCATTCAATAAAGGGTTATTACATGTTTAATTTTATCCAAGTGTAAAACCTGACTTCAGAAATTCAAGTAAACATAAAAAAAATGCGTTACTCTTTACACTTCATATTTTAGTTGACTTAACTTACCAGAGAATTCATTGACTAAAATGCTGTGAAATTTAATCAACTAAAACTAGACTAAAATTAAAACAATTTAGACGACTTAATTATGACTGAAACTTAAAGATATTTTAGACAAAAGACTATAACTAAAACTAAATTAAAAAGTGCTGTCAAAATTAACAATGCCCTAAATTCACGGCTTATTTTAATATGGCGAGGTAAGTATTGTCTCTACTGTCACAAACACTAATAAATGCACGCCATACCGAGCCAAACTGAATGGGACTGCTTAGTGGAAACGCACCTTAAATTTCCCTTTGAGTCTCCAAATGGCACTCGTGTGAAATGCCTGGACATACCCAAAGAAAACAGTTTGATTTTAATGTGTTATGGTTTTGCTGTCTAACTGGAACCTAAATTGGGTAAGACTTCATGCTGTGGTCCAGTTGAGTCCTCCAGTCAGTACCTTCCAGCTGTGGTCATCTGCAAGCCTATATGTTAAAGAATTATAATTACTATATATGATAATACCATATATTATTATTACTAGAAGTAATTACTAGAAGTACCAACATTGAGTCTTGATTTTTTTTTTTTTTTTTTTTTTTTAAAGATAAATTAATAAATACTTGAATTATAAAAGAGATCTTATTTGTGCTTGCACTCCAAGTGGTTCAAAAACAGCATTAAATTGATTACGTGAAAGGTGTTCTAGACAAATTCAACAAGAATTTTACAAGAACGGTGAGTGGTTAATCCAGATATAGGACCTGATTTCCCCCTCTCAATGATCACAGATGGCATGACCCGTTTTGAGATTTAGCCCGACCAGTTATTTGGCATTTTTACATCAATCTGTACCCAATTGGGATAGTAGAATCTGGAAAAGAGTCTGGAAAGAAAATACTCCACCTCATGTTAAAATATGTGATTTCAGATAAACAAATATTTCCATCTTTTTAACTTTAAGAGTTCATTTCTGTATTGACAGTGCATTAACAGTGAAATATAAATAAATTGATTTTGCAGTATGTTTTGCTGCACAGTCTAACATGAGATCTGACTGACTTAAGCCAAGTGTTACCTTAATAAAGAAACCTTAATATTCTAAGAACACAGGGCTTACAATTTTAAACAGGCAACCATGTAGAAATGAATAATTATGTCACTACTATATGTAATGGTGTGTATTAAGACCAAAAGTAGTTGTTTTAATTTTAAATGGTTCGTTTTACTCAACATTCATCCACATCTTTTAAGGCCAGGCCTCAGAAAGCCTATTTACAGTATATGTTATGTATATACTATATTTCAATTTTAAACTCCATTTTATCAACACTATCAGTGTACAGACCCCCCACAGAATGTCATCTGCCATGCTGGTGTATCTCTCATACACAGAGTCCCAGGTTTCTAACAGTGTATTGGTTTTTTCACGATGATTCGGGCTGACTCCCGTGTACATTTGCATTCAGAATGCGGTGACTCACCATGGAGCAAGATAAAAGTGCAGATAAAATCAGGAGTCTGGAGGGCTAGTTATTGTGTATACCCCTGTGTATGAGCTTATGTGAGTGTGTGCACCTATTTACAATTCAGCAGCCACAGACTGACCCTGGTTTTGGCATGAGTGTAATAAGAGATTCAGAGGAGGCCTTGAAGGAAAAACATAGAGTCAACTGATACATTCTAATGCCCTTACATCAGCACACACTGTTTACAGTAGAGATGCTCAAACTGATCTGCAGCCATAAATTATTGGTTGATTTCTGATAAAAATGCACAATTTGTAGATTAAATTCAGTGTTTCTAATCATCACTCTGACCATCTGTGAAAAATATTGGGGTATCTGGAGCTGAGAGAAGCCTTGTACGTGTGGTGTTGTGTTGTTATACAACAGTTAAACAATAGTGAGATTATCAGTACTGCGACCAAGTCAAACTGAAGTGGACCACCACTGGCTGATAGCTTTGAAATTACCCTGCTTGTGCTGCTGCTGCGGGTCAATCATCATCATCCTCCACCAAAAGTAGTCATTGTAAAATCCCCCAAACGTTGTTGTGAATCCTGCTTATTTAATAGTAGAACTGTCTCACCAAAACCTTGTGTTTCCACCTTTTTTTTCCTCATGAATCAGTTTTATACAGATTCATTACAGCCACGATGATCTGCAGGTCCCAGCATGTTCTAGTCATGGACTGGTTGAGACTCAGTCAAGTAACGAGGGTGAAATTTAAGTGGCTTTACCTGTCTCCAAAACTGATTAAAAGCACCAAAACCAATTGCCAATTTTAACAGTCCATTATTTTGTCGAGGTCAGACGCAAAAGCCCCTATCCCCAAAGCTGCTACAGGAAATGATAAAAGGAGTATGGCTGAAAAAATAAGTGCGACAATGATATAATAAGACTTTTTAGAGTTAGTCTTAATTGTTTTAAAATGTATTTGAATAAACATTCACCAACCTGGAAGATGACCAATAGCCCTGTTTTGTGAACCACTGAGCCATTGCCAGAAATGTTGACTTGAAGTCATCATCACTCATACTTGAACAGTATTGGTGTTTGCACCAAACAATGTGATCAGGTTATCCCTAGTATACAGTGTATGCTGACATGCCTCAACAGACAGATGTATAAACCATGTGTACATATGCACCCACAAAAGTACACACAGCAGGGACTTACAGCCCCTGCGTATGTAAACTCTTAATTAGAGGAATGATCCCGCTGTTAGGGCAAAACAGAGCCAAAGTATTCATTAATATCAGATAAGGGAATGTGATCAAGGCACCACAGGCATGAATACACAACAGGAATTTATATTTTGTGCAATTTTATTATTCATTTATGATCAGACTTTAGAAAACACCCTCTCAGGTTTGTATACCTTGAGCTGTTGTGTTAAATTTGCAGGAATGTCAAGAGGCTTCAGCTGAAGAAAATGTGTGAATTTATATATTTCTTTTTTTGTTGTTGTAGTTGTGATTTCACACTTTGCACACCCCAGCGATTTCACAGTTTTATCATAAGTGTCTGTGTCGCTGCATATGCTCAGGGATGTGTGTTTTTATGCTTGTGTGTTTACAAGTTGAAGTGAATTGACAGAGATGGTATTCAGTGCACTGCGGCGTCCCCTGCAGCAGCTTTAAGTCGAGTTATGACGCTCATAGCTGACCCTCCCTATCAATTATTCAGTATTTAAGATGGACAAAAATATCACTGCTACTGTATTCTTACAGCCAGTAGGAGCGTGCTGGATAATCATTTAAAGCAAGTCCACCCACTGAAGGCTCTGTCTTCAACTGAATGAACACGTAAAAGGATTATTTGGCAAAAGTAGATCTTGCGCATAGTTTTAATGCATATCCCTGGCGTGCAGGGTGTATGTGGATCCAGGATTTACAACAGAGGTAGTAAAAGCATCATCCCCTGGTTGTAAATTGAGCAGGCATTGTTTAAAAGTGAATGAGTCAACTGAATAACAACTATGAGAGTGGTTTGACCTGCATCGAAGCTTTGCCCTTAGCACTTAAGGAGAATAAAAGAGCGAGTGTGTGTGATGTTTGCCCGTGTGTGCATGTGCGGCAAGTCGTTTGATGCGGGATCACCTTGAAGAGAGTGGCTTTGGCAACACCGTCTTCTTATAGAGTGGACCTGTGCTGCAGTGTGAGTTAAGAGAAGGGTAAAATGGAGGGAGAAAAGTGAAGAAAGTGTTGTATATTTCCCTCTGAGGTAAAGCTCCGGCTCTGTGATTTGAATAAAGGCTGCATCAAATCCGTCTTTTCTTTCACAAATTATCAAAGGATTGACATTTTGAGTTTTTCAGTGTGCTGACTTTCTTTCCTCAGGGCCCTTGACACACTGTGAAGGGAAGTGGCAGTATTGGCACTCGGTTAGACTGAAGAATGGCTGCCTCTTCACAGCGGGAAGAATAATTGAAATGAAGGCGACAAAGACAAACTTTAATGCAGGAAAGAATGAAGGGAAGCCTTTTGGATCAAAGTGTATTCAAAGTCTGTGGTGTGGTAAATACTTCTATAAATATATTTTGAGCTCGCTTTAGTTATCTCACAAAGAATGGAAGCATTTCTTTACCATTTGTAATGACATGTGGGGTCATTTGTTAAAGCTTATTCCTCTTTACCATTACCTTTCTTTAGATTATTCAACAGCAGCATTATTACACCAGTGGGTTTGTTGGTGTCTGAAAATCAAGTGCTCTGAACAGGGTCGCCCACAGAAAAGGCCGGGCCCCTGAAAGGCTTGGTACATGGACCCTCCACAGATGAAACTTACTGTGATTTTAGTGGCTCTAGAGTTATGAGCACAGGCTGCAGTTCTTGGAGGGGCTGGCTAGGTTCAGATTTGACCTGAATCCTATACAACATGTCTTTCCATCTCTGTCCACTGTCCTGTCACTCAAATAAAGGTATTAAAACCCCCAAATATAAAAAAGTTAAAGGTAATAAAAAGTCATGCCTGCTGTCTCCTAACAGCTTTGGAGCTGAATGGAGAAAAAAAAAAAAAAAACACTTGTAGCAGGTCTCACCAACAATAAAAAGGAAATAGTAAATAAAATGTAGATTTTTGTTGCTTGCATAACCAATAAAGAGAGTTAAATAAAGAATTGAATAAGAACAAAATATATAAATTGTTGCTTCAATACAGGACAGACCATGCCTTTGCTAATTTTTATGGGCCCCAGGAAGCCTTACTATTGAGATAGGAATTCTTCAGCATAAATACAAATCATATTGATCTCAAATAGAAGTTGGAACAGGTTCTCAACCGGGGCTGGTTCTCAATCCCTATTGCTAATTTTGTCTTGATGAGGATGAAGAAAATAAGCAGGCTGCAAAATATAAACTTTTAGTTTGTCCAAAGTAGATGAGGGAAACACCCGATCAAACTTGGCAGCACTTGAAGAGAGCAAATTTCCATCAAGGTAGCTCACATATTATCTATCTTTGTAGACTGGAGCTCAGCAAGATAGATATGTCGCATGAGTCAGGCAGGTCCGTCTGCACTGCAAGGTTAGTTTGCAGCTGAATTTTAGAAAATTTTGGCTTTAAATGACGATCAAATGTTTTACTTAGACTTCAGCATAGATCTCTGTCATTAGACAGGGATGTAGACTGGCTACCATGTAGGTTCATGGCCCGGTTCTCCCTGCTCTACCATCTAGGTGTAAACAAGCACAGTGAACAATAACATCTTGTAAAGACAGTGCTGTGCTGCAGTATTTGATGATAGAATCTGGAGGCATTTTTTTTTAGGTGGGCTGGTATATTTACAAGCAATGGCAACCACATTTAAAAAAGATATAAAAGGTTAAGCCGCAGGGTGAACTTATGTTGACAGTGGTAGCACTGCTGGCATTAGAAACACAAGCAAACCAAATTATTTGTTTTTCCACCAATAGTTATGACAAAAGTGCTCAGTTTTACATATTTTTGAACATTTCCTATCCTTTGACTAGACTGGTAAAACTGAATGCTATTTTACATTTAACTGATGAGGAAATACATCTGTGTTTTAAGTGACACAAGATTGAAAGAATCACAATTTTGGGCGGATATTTAAATAAGCTACTCATTCGCCCCTCTGGAATAATTACATGCCAATGTCACACGTGTTCTTTAGGATGCTCTTGCATTTATTAAGTGAAACCGACTAGTTAAATCTGAGCTCTACAATGCTAGATTTGCCTTTTTTGAGGAACCGAGGTTGTTTCAGAGTATGTTAGCATGCCAAAATGCCAAATCTTAGGCTCTTGGTTCATGGCCAAGTCAATCTTTACTGAATGCAAATTTGTCGCAGCATTTTGATGCCAAAATTACACACACTGAAATTGGTTTGGAAGCAGAAAAGAGCTGAGAAGCAGCACTTTCACAGTCAACTAAAACATCCAAAGGCTTATTTAGATAAGACATAAAATTGTCAATGGGCTAGTAAAAAGGAAAGTGTCAATTGCTTTTTGACAGTAAATAAAATAGCCTCATAGAGACATTGTCTGGGTTCTATTTCTGCAGCATTGCAGCAGCCAGCATAGGCAGCATTCATACCCTGTTTTCCTTAAGAAGTATGTTAATTTTGATATTGGGCACAGGTTGAAGGAGAGGCACAACCAGGTGGGACATTCATTAAATGGTGCAGTGCTGTTGATATTTTGTCTGAAAAATTGCTGTAAAAATGCTCTCGGCCAGCATCAGTCTGTTGTTACTTTGGTGCTGATCACCAAGAGCAAACCAAACACCAAATATTGAGATTCTGGCCTCACCAAAGAGGTTTATTTATCTCTTTTTGCCACCATCTGCCTTGAGCTGCAAATTTGTTTTGCTCTATTTTCTTTCACTTGGCACTGCCCGAACAATATGACTTTTTTTGGCGAATCCTTTTTCTTTATTTGTTTAACTGTTTATGCCTTGCTGTAATTGGCTTTCAGATTTATAAAGAATGTTGTCCCCAGTGTTGGGACTGGATGAGAGCACACTTTTCCATCACCACACCCTACGATCTGTGTTCCAGCTCAGCAAGCCTCTTTGTTTTTTTTGTTTTTTTTGCACAGCTGCACATACATAAACCATGACAGCAGCTGCACATGTAGACGCCCACACAGAGCATGCAGCAAAGAGCCGCTGCTTTGCATTTGACGTTGCTGCTGCAGGACTAAAACAGAGTCCTTAATCCTTTTATTAAAATATATTTATGGACATATTTAAAATTTTTACCTTCCTGTTATTTAGTGTTTTGACTGAGACAATATATCAGCTGTTAATTCTGCTTCTAATGAAAGGAGGGCATGCAACTGGCAAAAGCAGGGACTATTTTTCATATTGAGGCACTGACAAAAGATGGTTGCAAATGCAAAGCTCCATAATGTTTGTTTCCCTTCTCAGTCGTTGCTACAGATAGCATGGCAACATACTGGAATGCTTTTGGTTGTCATAGCTGAAGGTATGAACAATGTATTTGACCCCACAGTATCCTGTAAAATGTATCAGCCCAGGTGCGGAGGCTGCATAATAGCTTGTCCCACATGTAGTACGTATATGAATTATTCCAACGAACCGGGAGGACTGCACACTTTGTGTTTCTGTCTGCCTTGATGAGAGTGTGTGTGTTCGTGTGTGTGTGGGCATTGTACAGCACAGTGGTAGACTTAAATGATATTCCCCGCTGGGTATTCATGATGGCGGCAGAATTAAATGGGAAAAAAAGCAGAGTGAGTAATAGGTAGCACCATGGAGAAGACAGAATGATTCTTGTATTTTTTTTTTCCTCATCATGTTTTAGAGAGCTGCTCTCTCATTTGTGAACATTTCCTCACTTGTCTGTCTTCTCTTTTCAAGCTCTTCCTCCTTGCTTGACTTCTCGCCCCCTTTTTACTTCCTCCCTGTTTATGCCACGGACAGTAAATCAATATGAAGAGGCGTTTTAGGGGGTTTAATTACTCAGTTATTTCAGGTCTTTGCCCTCTCTGCCCCCTCTTCTGCCCTCACGCTAACGAATTTGTCACGGAGAAATCTGGGCAAATACTGATTGTATAAAACAGAGAATTTTTACTACTGATTGTTTAAATTAATCTGAAATGGGTAAACTTCTGAGCTTTGATAGCCTCATGTCTGCATGCTCAATGAACAGACAATGTTGTCCTTATCCTGTGTGGTCTGGCTTTGAGTCTGGCCATGAGCCTGTGTCGACACTTTTTCATGTCAGTCCACTTTTTTGTTTCGCAGCTAAAGACAGGAAACTTAAATACTATACTTTTTTTTTAAAAATAGACCTAAGAATTTGTTTTCCTATTTGAGCACCTCAGCTGTTTTCAGAGCCAGAAACATTTCTGTTACAGTCCTTGTCTTATCATTGTGGCTGAGATGACAGAGCCCCCATGACAGACACAACATGTTTATTGTTGCTGTTGCAAAAAAAAAAAAAAAAAAAAAAAGACTGGCACTGGAAGCTGCGATACTGTTTGTTTATCTAATTTGTATTTTTTGGCTCAGTGGTGGAGTCTGTGGCCTCCCATTTAAGAGAGCCCACGTTATGTGTTTTTTAGTTTCATGAGCCTTTTACTGTTTAACATGACAACAAGTACACAGCATCAGGACCTCTTCATATCCCCCTTTTTACAAAACTGCTTAAAACTGATTGTTCCCTTGGCCACACTGAGTTGACTTGCAAGTGTTATGTCTTACTATTGTCTTGTCAGTTGTTGACAACCTGGTGCTGTGTAGTGCTGAGTTGATCGACCACAGAGTAGACTGCAGAACCATATCCAGCAGGTTATTGGACAACTGTTCCATCAATCACATTCATTACAGGCTAATCAGATAGTTCAGTAGGCCGGTACTACTGCGCCACAGAACGTGAGCCAACATAACATCCTTACTATAGAGAAAGTTGTCGTGTTTATATTTGTTTTTCATTTAATTAAGAAATGAGGTCAAAATCTGATAGAATTGCTATACTGAAGCTGTTAGCATGTATGCTAATCTCTGTGCTGTCTCTTCTTGCTGTCGCCTCGCTTGTAGCCCCCACCTCTTCCTGCTCTTCCTGCTTTGATTGGGCCGTGCTGCTTTGGGCTGCTCACAGCCTTGCAGATTAAAGCTTGGCCAGATGGATCTGCCTGATTCCAGACACTGAATCAGGCGAGTCCAGCTGCTGTGCAAGGTCGCTCCATGTGGGGAAGGGGTCAGAATGTGGCTGGATCAGGGTTACCTTGTAAATGAAAACTTCAAGGTCTTTTGAACACTAGTGATCATGAACATACCCGAGCTGTCTTGATAACTGAATAAATGAACCAGAGCTAAGGCAAATATGAGCTCTTTATCTTGCTGTGCATTTAAAAGGAACCTTGCATATTAAGTCTTGTTGACTTCATTGTGTTAACGTTGGTATACTTATTACGATTTGAAAATCCAAATAGATTCCATTATTTTCAGAAAATGAAGGAATCTATTGCAGTTCAGCTAGATGCTGCTGTATCAATCATTATAGCTGTTAATGTTAATATTAGAATAATCTCTCTTCCATGGTTGTTATCGATTATACCACCAGAATAACAACCTTTACAACCATATAGACATGAGGACCCTCTTGTAAACAAGATATCACATCCCAAGGAGCTAACATCTAATAAATTTCAATTTTTGATTGATGGACAGACTAAGAAACAACTGGTAACCTTCTTTTTGGTTGTGATAAAACTTGCAGCCTATTTGTGAAAATATTTATAACACTTTCTCAAAACTTAGAGATCTGTTGTTTTTCTTTGAACATACTTTAAAGACAATAGTGTTCATATTGGGGCCAATTTTTCTTAATATGCTTGGCTCCCCACAAGCCTGCCAGTGAGAAAGCAAAGCAGTCAATAGTCTGGTAGAGAAGGTAGATAAGTGGAGAGGAAGCACAGGGAGAGTAAAATAAAACAAAAGTCAGGAAAAGTTTGGGAAGCGTTAATGAGGTGACAATGACATCGCTGCGCCTCCTCTGCTCCTTCTCTCTCTCATTCTGACCTTTATCTCATTTTCTGCCAGCTCAGCTCACAGCCTCACTTCTACCTCTCTCTCCTAACTTTCCTCCTCTTTGTTCATATTTCTCTTCTCTCACAACATAAAGATAAACATCATTTTTCCCCTCCAGAACTCTCTGCTCCTCTATACTTTTTCTCACAAAATCTGCTTGCATGGCAAATTAAGCAGCAAAGTCTGTCCTCGCAAACTCAACCTCCTGCTTCCTTTCTCCCTCTCCCCTCCCCTCGCCTACCCGGTCACTCCAGCCTTGGCTTATTAATGATATTTATGCTCCCCAGCTCTCATAATTATTGCAGTGGCTCCAACAGGAAGGAGTCTAACACATCTCATAATTATCCATCAAATGATTATTCATTTGAACAAACCCCCACTGATTGGAGCTCCATCTTTAATGCAAATGAGCGATCCAATGGGCAGAAATTGAGCCAAGCTTATAGATATTTTATATCTTACTCTGTTTTTTAATTATTCAGGCCTTTTGAAACACTTATTATCTCTTTATTTCTAATTCCTCACTCCCCAGAAGAATGGTTCCCTCCTCCAAGTGTTATCTCAGAGCTCCTTACATTGAGCACCTGTGCTTTTATGTCACGTCTGTCTCCACTGCGACTGTGTCAGAAGCTCCAGAGATCAGACAGAACGGAGATGTCACGCTGTGGCCGTAAATCATGTTAGATGTGACCCGCGGTGACATCATAAGGTTAAGTAATAGGTTACCCAGCAGTCGATGCTACCACTCTGAGCTCATTATGGTGTACATCAAAATAGGCGTCGAGCCGGGAGGACAGCTTCGTCTTATTATTCAGACCTTATCACTGCACATCCTGAGATTCAGTCAGTCACCTATAGATGTGTTTGTTGAACTTATAAAAGACTGATGACACATCAGCTTCCCAACAGTGAAGCCAAAACTCTTAAAGCTTACCCTCTGACTGTTTTCAGACTGGATGATTAACTCTGCTTTTAGATGTTATCATACGGACTATGGGTCAAACAATGGAATCAAAATGCACATCAAATATGTACTTTTTTCCGTCATTAGCTGTTATCATGCTGAATTCATGAGAAACGTACTAAGAAATGAACTTGTCAGAGTACTTTTAGCCAAAAAGTAAAACCCTTTTGCAACTTACATCAGCATTAAAGTTATCAAATAGGCACACAACCAACTGTGCATCTGCTTTTGAATGCATTGCTCTAAAAATTAGCCTGGTTGAAGGGCCAAAATCTGTTTTCCTACAGCCTGTTGGCAAGACAAAAACTAAATGTGATGACCTTTACTGCTCTTAAGTTGGCTCAAAATATGACAAAGATTAGGAGGAGGCTTACATTACTTCATGTAGCAGTTGACAGAACAATATGGACTCTTAAGTTGAATTCCCAAGTTAATCTTGCACCTTTAATTACAAAATGAACAAAGTGGGGATATTTGTGCAAATAAATGCCGTCATCTCTGCCATCTTTCCATCAGGATTAGTTAGTAATTCACATGGTAGTTGAGACCTACAGAGGTGCCACCTCACTTCCTAAACACTGTCAAGGTGCCATTGACCAAGGTACAAAGCCTCCAACAGCTTGGGATGCATTCTTTTGCAGTTAAGGTACCCTTAAGCAAGGCACCAAACCTTCAACCAGTCACTCTGACAACTGTCCATCAGCACATTGTCATGTGTAGCCCATTTGTGTATGTTTAACACCAGAGTGTGAGGATCAATTTCCTTGATATAATAGATAATAATAATATAATAAACATAATGTACTGACACTGACACTGCTGTGTTTACCTTCCACTAGCAAACTGCTACTTGCCAGAATTTAGAAGAAAAAGAGAATTGCTGATGCTTAGGAATTTTCTTTCTCTGTGTTACATTGAAAGAAAAGGGAATACAGATTTTACAGATAACTTTGTGAAAAGTAACGTAATAAAAATTACTAAATAATAGATTAAAGCAATTAAATTACATTATTGCTGGTATTAAGCACAGATACTTGCTGATTTAGAGAAGAAGTTTCTTCTTGTGCAGAATTAATGACCTGTAGGCCAAACTCTGATCTGTTTTCATTGCCAAACATGAAAGACATCTTTCGCATTGTGAGAAAAATACTGCAAAATAACAATATGGAAAAATCTCTGGTATCATCATTGGAATTGGCTAAGTTGTTATTTTAAACATGTGTTGGCATCAGCCTCTTTTTTGTTTTTCATCACTGATAAAAGAAGTATCCCTGTGCTCTAATGCATTGGTTGCCAGCTTTATGTCATGCCCCCTTAAGCTGTCTAAAATTAGCATTATTGTTTGTTTTTATTGATAAGATTGAGCTAGAGTTGTCTATCACATGGCCTTTATCAAAAGACCCTTGAAGAAAGTATTATTTAAGTGAACCACTGAAACGTCTGGTGTCTTCTTCAGAGTGATGCACACCCCCAAGCTGAGAGCCAAGGCTGTAATAGATTACTTTGTAATGTTTACGAACCCCCACATGCACATACATTCGATAAGTCCGTAACAGAACTTTGCTGTGGCTCTTCTGCATGCATTAGATTTGCAGAGTAGACCAGGAAATGCTGGAGAAAGATACTTTAACAAGAACTGTTAAACTTTCACAACTGTGTGTGTCTACATCAAACTGACACAATAATCTGTCCTACTGTAGACTGTGCTGACCTGGGGGTCTTTGTCTTTTATTGGGAAGTTAAGTGTGTGCTTTGGTCAGCAGGAGGGAAAAGGGTGTCGCTTCCTTGGCCTTCACTGGTAGGTGGTAACAGAAAATAATAGGTGAAGTTTGAACTCACATATTGGGACACTAAAGGTTGGGTGTTATTAGAGAGGTGTAATGGTGGCTGAACTTTTGCTGTGCTATTGAAAAGTGTTCATCTGTAAAGGGCCTCAGGTGCTATGCCTGTCTTTCAGCACCCAATCTGATGTTGCTTTGACTCCAAATTTAGTCCACAAGAGGAGAAAGAAATGCGTCATCTATCGTATACTGTCAGGGTTTGGCTCATTTCATGGAAATAACTGGGATATTATTAGGTACTACTGCACTGAGGACAATGACCTTGAGTGAAGCAGCTGAATGATTCATGTGCACCCTCCTTCAGGTTGTGTCTTATTGCAATAATTAGCACCCCTATGATAGATTCTTGATTCTCTTAGAGAGCCTATTTATGCCATTGGCAGCAAGATGGAGCACCTTCACAGACAGTTATTCATAATGCCTGCTATTTTCATGTTCACCTTAGGGTTAATGTGCGCTCTTGATGGTTTATTGCCGAAGTAAAGGTGAATTATTTAAGACGAAACAAAATAAATGACTTCCTGAGTGTATCCTAGTCAATTAACCTTTGTTTGCTCCGCATTTGAAAAGTAAAGCAAAAGATGGAGGTAAATGCGCTTTGCAAGCTCCAACAGTCCCTTCGTGTAAAAGGTGATTTTTGTTATAGCTCAGCGCTGCAGTGCTGGGACCGAGCGTCTAGACAAACGCGTTTTTTTCAGACACATACACATCCAATAGACAATTCATCCCCTGATGAATGTGTTTACAGCCATGCAAATGTAATAAAATGTTTGTAAACCTCTCCATCTTACTCTAGCAGAAACAGGATGGATATCCCCTGCTCCACTGCGTGTCTAACACAGTATTTCTCTTTCATTGTGTCTTATCAGGGCAGAAAGGTGGAGAAAAATATTGCTCTAGGAGGACGAAGCACAGTGACATGAAGAGTGAATAAGCAAAAGATGGATATAGAGGTGTGTGTGGAGGGAGAGAGAGATAACAGAAAGGTGGCAGATAAAGCGCACAAAGATGGAGGGAGTGTACATGTGAGGTGCAGCAAAGAGACAGACACTGAAAGAGAGATTGGGATAGCCTCTCGAATCCACTCCAGTCCAGGCTAAAGTAGCTAATGGGCTTGCCCAGACGCTCTGAGTGGATATTGCATTGGGACTTCCTAAGGTCCCTCAGCAAACAGGCAGCCAGGTTTGCTAAGAGGCTCGCTGGCCAGCCGGAAACATGATATCATCTTGCAAGCACCAATAATATGGACACACAGGCAGACAGAGTGAGTGAGAGACGGAGAGAGAGGAAGACAACAGGCTAACTGAGCCAGAGGGAACCCTGTCTTGACAGAGCTATGAAGGGACACCTGTAGGGTGAATTGATTGGCCCAGCTGATGGGTCAATGAAGCTGTGTGGGCAGACTTGTGAAATGTTAAGTCTCTAAAATATAGGTTTTCAACTAGAGGTTTGGTACCAGAAAATGGCTGCAGTGCTGTTTTTGGTTGCTCACATACAGGGTGGAGTATCACTTGAGTTTGTCCCTGATACTGGTGTCAGTCAGACTTCAAGAATGGTTCTGGTGCCTCAATGATTTGTTGACTTATATGTTTACAATACTTAATGTTCAAGAAACCCTCTTCTTATCAGAATACCTCTGATCCAGCTGTATTCACACTCTGTCTGATACCCTTCGTTAGAGCCCCTGCCCCTTTAAGGTGCCCTTATCTATGTGGGCCCTGTCCTCCCTGTTTGGTTAACCTATCTGCTCTGTGGTAATTTGTCAGTTCAGCGTTGCTCTGCACCATGTTGTCAGCGACTCTGCATTCATGCTATGGTCTTTGCTCTGCACTGGGCTTGCCAGCCCGAGCCGATCGGCTTGAACTGCTAACAAAATACTGGTAGGATGTCACACTGGTTGGTCTATTGGGATTACTAGGAGACATGCCCTTTCTGGCAGCTACTGATGCTGTAAACAGGGGAAGGGGGAGATGTTGCTGACTATGTGTGAGTCCTCTATCATGTGGAGGGGACATGTGAAATACACCAAGGGGAATTAAAAAACAGCAAAAAACATAAAGTTGTCGATTTAAGGTTTTTCTTTAGCCAGAGGGAAGTTTTATTGTGCTTTTCCCTTTAGTATCTGGAGTTTCAATACATTTTTATAAAAAAGAAAAAAGTATTTAGTGGGTGGAAATTCTGTTTACAGTCTTCTATCAAGGAGGTTTAATGGACCCCAACATTTAACTAGCTGTGAGCCAATGCCTTGAAATTACACTTAGAAGGACAGTGTTGTGTTCGAGGTATGACAACAAAACTCTCAAAACTGAGGCACATACAGTTTCCCTTACAATCATTCTTTCCCATGTTCAAGTATGCAGGTCATGCTGCTTTTGCCGGTAAGGGAAACATTAGATTCCCCGTCAAGTTCACTCAATGTAGACACCGAAAATCCTGAAAAATTCCAAAGTTTAAACTTTCCTTCATGACTCTTTATGTTGGTACTTGTGAGTACAGAGGCAGAGTTATTGGCCAACTTACAGAAATTGTTGCCTGCTCTTTCTCAAACCCAACATGTTGGGGATTGAATAGTAAAAAATAAAACAAAGAGGATGAAGAAAAAAGCTCTATACAAGAGCGGGGGCAGACGCTAATGGCTTTTCTTTAATTTCAGACAGAAAACAAGAGCAAACTGCATGAAGCTGCAAACTTTGGACAACTGTTGGTGCCTAAATATGGTCAGCAATTCATGCCTCACACATTGGACTGTGAGACAGTGCAAGTAGTTTATCAGTCAAACACAAACTTCATGTTCTAGTTCAAATTTAGTTTTGCTTTTCTGAACTTCCTGAGGACCAATCTTAATTGGCTGGCTGGTCCTGGATCTTATTTTGGTCACTCCTGATCTCTACTAAAGTGGTGCACAACAGATCGAGAACGACAGATTTCACCTTTAAATGATCCTTCGAACTGCTATAGTCTGCAAATCCCTCTGTGTCTGGTTCAGTACTTCTTAAAGAGTAGACAATCATGTGCATCCTAGCTGCCATCCTCATCACTGGTGTCAGTTTTAAGCTTGATTAGGGAGAATTAAAAGAGCATAGGCGTCTTCAGGGGGCTGTACTAACAACAATCTCCTTGTTCTTGGTCCAGATGGGGACCCTTGTAGCGTGTCACCCCTCTTTAATCCTCGCACCAGCTGATTAAAAACACCCGTTAGTGATGCTAAATTAATTATGTAATCTTGTCAAGTTGTCCTAATTATTCCTGCATAAAAAGTATTTGATGGAAACGTACTGATTAGCATTTTAGTTTGCCAGAATCTTAAGGAAATTAGCTTAAAATGTGTATACTTGTGAAGAAGAGTCTTGCACTGCTTGAGAGGACAACACATGCAGCTTTGCCTTCTACTGCACACTCACCCTTTACTACGCTCTAGAGGTTGTTAGCACCCTCTGAAGAGCAGTATTGTGCCATGGTGGGTCACAAGTTTATGAGCTGGTCAGAGGGCACTTGTGTTTTCTGTCTCACTCCTTGACCTCTTGTTTATTGCGCAGGAAAGTGACTTCTCTATACAACTTTAGGCTGCAAAGCTCTAACTATACTTACAGCTCAGGATCCCAGCCCTCTAATATCACTGTGCAGTTTTATTTTGCTGCAATCCTGAGTGTAAAATAAACCGGAGAAATTAACATGCAGATATGCTCGCGGTAGAAGGAGGCAGGTTTCTCCTCATTGCTGTCTTCGATAACCGCCGGAGACTTTAGAGCAAGCCTTAACCTGTTATTCATCCTGTTTTACGGGGCACTTAGTGGATATGGATAATTCATATGGATCCCAAAAGCTCCCCAGGGTATCGTAGATGTAAACAATATATGTCCCATATTTGCCAGAATGAAGAGAGCAGGGAGGCTCTCCTGCAGCAGGATGAAACTGCAGCCGGGGTCCCGCGTGAGCAAGATTGATCAGATGCTCATTACTCCACATACGCCAGCATCAGTGTATGCGTGGGTGGGAGTGGGTGTTTCCTTGATTTGATTTATCAAGTGCTCAAAAGGAGGCCGAAGGATTAATCACAGAGATGATGCCATGGCAGGCTATTATCTACATAGCTTTATCTGAAGATGCTGACTCCTACTTGACACTGATTGTGTGCGTGCGCTATTCCTGCTTATTACACATGGTTTGAACAAGGGCAACATTATTCGATTTTAAGGTAATCATTTTTTCCAAACAAGATACTGCAAGACAATATTGTCTTTATTAATATAGGATGTAAAACTGATGTTAAAAAAAGATGTCAGCCCAGTAGATGTGCTTCATAGTTTGCAGTAGGTACTAGGCCTGAAGACAACTGACATTGCAGGATGTTTTACTTTGCAGGTCATATTGTGTTTTTTTTTTAACAAACAAGACAGAAAATTATTTCTTGAGATAACTGCAGTTTTTTTTAATGTAGCTTACTATATTTCCCAATCAGTTAATTAGATATGCTGTTGTTTTCCTTGATGTCATTTTAAGATTTCAATACCAAGATCCCCCTAAATGTTCATTATACAGCTGGGTTGCCGCTCTTTGGCAGCCATGTAGACACACACACACATAGAAGGAGGAGGAATAGGGGTAAGAGGAAGAGACAGTGACACGCTTTCTCATAAGTTAAACTTAACAGATAAACTTATTATGGTGTTGCTTTCAGGTAAGGATGTTCAAAGTAATGTTTTGTTGAACTTTTTGTGATTTTAAAATGAAATGAAGGCCTGCTCTATCTAACTGCCTGCGAGTCTCACAGTTGCTGTTGTTCCCACAGCTGAAAAAACACAAACTACAAGAAAGGTTTGAGGTGCTGCTGACATCGGGAAAGTAGACACTCTAAATTCCACCTCATGTGCATCTTCAGTGCGTGTGATGTTGGTGTCTCTGTGATTGAAGCAGTGTAACTGGCAGCCTAAAGCCTCAAACAGGGGGGGCTGCATGAGGTGCACACATCGCAATCACGATAGCTCAACAGTATATTAGTAATGCCTATTAAGAGCAACTAACAGTAATGGGCTTATTGGTAGCACATAAATCTATTTGAAATCTAAATTATCATTCAGGAATATGAAGATTTTATTCTATTTGCTTCATTGAAAGCTAAATTATGTTTAGAGATCAAATTATAATGATTTTTGTTTTACACCATAGCAACAGCTTAAAAAGTCCTTAACACCCAATGTTGGGTAGTTTTGGTCCGTAATTCATAAAACATAAGCATTTCACAATACTTTGTCAGCATTTGGAAAAAGTTGTTGGATGTTACAAAGAATGCAGAAAAATAGGTCTGCCCACTTTACCAATCGATGCCAAAAGATTTGTTGAACTTAGGCAGCACTCCTTCCTCCCTTTTGGTCTACAGTGTGACTGAACATCAACCACCAATCATGAAAATAATTAAGATTCGATCATCTTGAAATAGATTGTTTTTGGAGAATAGTCACTGTTTTGAAAATCTGCCAATGATTTGTCTTCTCTTTTGCCTTGATGCCGTGGTGAGGGAAAACAATGAATTGCCCAGTTTTTCTTGACTGATACCTTTATCTTGTCGCCAAAGTAGCACTTAAGTCTAAATACTGTTTATTTTTTTAGTGACTCATATCAAAGACCATAAACATACTATTATGAGAACCATTTGCTTCTTCTCCACGGAAAGGCATGCTGGTATTTATAGTGTGTGCATTACCATTCAGCTTACAAACTAATGTGATATAATATTTGGTTCCTATTTTCCAGCTCAATGTACATTGCAAAGGAGATCATTGCATCCTGTACAGTCTGTGCTCATCATCTCACCTTATGTTTGTCACTTTTCTGAAGTACTTCTCTCTCTACTTTTCAATTTAAAAGCAGAAGGAGTATTTGGCAGACAGGACTTATCCTTTAATAATATGTATATGTTGTGTATGCTTTGCTTGCCTGCTATGCTTTTAATCCACTTATGAGATGCGTTTTGAAGTGTGTCCCCAAGAAGAGGTCTTTTTTGAGGTCCTTACACGATGCAAACAAACTGGCTGCTGCTGTACCGCTGGCACTCTCTCCGCACCAGGATATGAGTCACTCCCACTGCTTTACACCTCTCCCTCTCCTCCATCACTCAAAGAATCAGTACACTCCACATTCAGTCCTACAAATTTGATGATACTATTACATACACGTCCAAAAAACCCTCACAGTTCCTCCTGTCTCATTCTCCCTCTCTCTTCCTAATTGTGTTTCTCAGGTTGTTCGCCAGCCACCTCATATGATCCTTCCTCCAGCCTGTTTGTCTATCCTGAGCACGATATTCAGCCAGCTGTGTTGCCTCTTATTCTCACTTAATTCTCAAATAAATGCCATCTTTACGTGTTAAAGTCACTGAGACATAGCACTCAATTGCACTTTATTAGCAACTAGAAAATAGAGGAATGTATTCCCTTTGAAAGAGCTTTTAATGTGAAACAGTAAATATAGAGTGTGATTTGAGTCCACTAGAGACCAAAAATATGTCAAAGCCAAAATACTTAGATGTGACTGTGAGGTAAAATAACTTTCTTTTTTAATTATTTCATTTCATTCTTTAAGTAAAGATATTAGGATCGGACTGGAAAATACACAATTAGTGTTCGCTGCTGTACAGAGATGTTCTGCAGAAAAACACTTGTTTTGCTAAATTACTGAATTACTAAATTGTTTGCTTGACATTAGACAGCAATTCATTGACTGTTAACCATAAAAACAAATGCACAAATACAAAGTTGACTGTAATTGTTTCAAGACTTTGTGCATTATGGATAGATCAGGGGATGGATGAATGGATAAATGGAAAGATGGATGATGGGTGGATTGAAGAATAGATGATTGATTGACTCTTTGATGGATATGGATTGTCATACAGATTTAATTAATAAATAGATAAAGATGGCTTGGTAAATTGCAGACTGGATTTTTATTGATTTGTTTGTTGATTGACTTATTTGTTGGTTTGTTAGTTGTTATTAATTGATTGTTTGGTGAACTGGTTGGTTTGTTGGTAATTTGGTTTATTGAGTGAGTGATTGATTGGTTGATTATGATGACTAGAATTATGAGATTGGATCATTAGATGTTTCACTTCACTAATGGATGGATGGATGGGATGGTGTGTGTGTGTGTGTGTGTTTCAATGGATTTCTGGTTGTTTTCATAGATGGATACATTGATTTATGTATTGATGATGTATACATGGATGGATGCATGCATTAATTCACTGATTGATGATCTATGCTTGGATAAATATAAGGGTGGATGCATTGATTGATGATCTAACCATGGATGGATGGATGAGTTAATTGATAGATGGATGGATAAATAGATGAATAAATGATTTAATGTGTTAAAATCAGTGGTTGATAGATTGTAGGTTGATGGATGAATAATTTTGTGGGTAAATGGATGTGTTCATAGATGTATTTAGCATCTTTGATGGATGATAGATGGATGGATGGATGAGTGTACAGATGGACTGATGGATGGTTGCATAAATCAGTGGATGGATGTATACATAAACATCTTGTGTTGGCAAAAATTCAAATTCACAGTGAATTTTTAAATGCATAAATTCATTTCCAGGTACTTGCATAACAAATTAAGATTGCACAGTTGTATCTACTGATAGATAAACTGATGCAGATAATGATGATAGTTTGATACCTAGACAGATGTATTGATACATAAAGGGATTTATAGAAAAATTGATGGATACAGAGAGGTGTGTCTTGAAATAAATATATAATATATAAAATATATATATGTAATGCACACACATTGATTATGGTGATGTTTAGTTGGATAAATGGGTAGTAGTATGTCAAATCACAGAGGTGTGTATTAAATAAATAAATAAATATATATACATATATATATATATAAATATATATGTATATTTATATACAGAAGCATAGATATTCTTACAGATTTATCATAGGGGTCTGATGATGTTCATTCAACCATATTTAATTGGCTGTCTGCTACCTAATATCTAATTTTATTGATATCTAATTGTGCTGCTATCTAACAAACTAATAATCTCTTTCAGGCTAGAAAGTGAAATCCAGATTTCTGTTGCTGCTTTTCAAGGAGAGGAAGCATTCTCCTTTTCATGTTCTCTCTCTCTCCATTGAAGTGGCTCGCATGAAAAGGACCTGGCTTCAGAATCGGCAGTGTGAAGTACAGATTACATCTTTTGAATGCAGCAGAGAGAGAGAGGCTTATCCTGATACAGTATCACTCTCCCAAATCCATAGGCATGAGCGTGTGGCCCTGTATCGCCTGAATAAAACTCAAAAACAGATGCCCACGCATGATTTGTCACCAACGTTAATTCCACAAAAACCAACATCCACATTCATTCAGTTTCATAAATAGCCCCTGTTTGGTTTTATCTCTATCCCTTGTCTATCCATCGTGTTGTGTTTTTTTTTCCTCCTTTATCTGTTGTCTAATTCTCTGGTTTTATCTCTGCTTTCTTTCGATGCAGCCCTCCGTACAATCATTTTCGCTTTCTCTCTTCTCCCCTCGCTCCCTTTACCCTCATGCCAAGTTGCAGGCTTGGTCTACGTTGAGCTGCATTCGTGACAGCGTCTGAGTGAATTAACGCAGTTCTGCCACTGTGTGTAGACATCTATGACACGAAGCAGTGGGAAAAAAAAGAAAAAGGAAATAAAAAAGCAGCCTGCCTGTTCTGTATCTGGCTGAGCTGGAGCAGAGCTTATCCAGCTGTGCTGGAGGAGAGGAAAGAGGGGCGGATATTCACCCCCGCTGCAGTGCCAGAGTGTACATATCAGTGCTGGTACAGGCAACAGAGTTTTCAAATGTCAAATGCCTATTTATATGTGTTTGTTCATATGTTTGAGTTTGGAGCCCTAATAGTGAATTAATTTTTCATCTGAACTTAATGTGTAGATGACTGTTCCTGCCTTTCTTATATCCAGACACCTTCACAAAGAAAAACTCATCATCCTAAATACAAAGAAAGACTGTTAACACACACTGTATTCAGATTGAGATGTATAATGCTATATGAGTGTCAAGCAAAAACATCCAATAAGAAACTCTTTGTTTCTCTTTTTTAATGAATTTAACCACTGCTTAAGCTAACTCCATGGAAATCTCTTGACAAACTACCACTGTTTCCTGACTTGCAGTTGCTTCTTGCTTTCGATACAGCTAAACCACCCATCCAGCTACCATCTCTTAACTCCTTTAAGGTCACCTACTGTATTTTACTCCTTCTAAACATGTATACATTGCATAAAATCCACTCAGATTTTGGATTTTGGCATAAACCCTCCCTCAAGCCCTGCTCAGGCTGTTTGAGTGTACATCCTCATTAGCAGTGTCTGACCCTGTCATTTTTAAGAAGTGGACTTGGGTCTGGCTTTCCAGCACTGTGCTCTAGGGTTTACTGCTGCAACACAGATGTGCTAAAACATTTTCCTTGAACTTTTACCATCTGGTGGATGAACAAACACCTAGCTCAAGGAGTGTCTTCCATATGTTGGAGGTTGCTTTACTTCTTTTGATATTATCAGGGTTGGATTTTTCAGACAGCCCATAGGTATTTCATAAGTATTTGTATTTTTTTAATACACTTATTCATTTACAAACTTGATATATAGCCTAGCCCTTATGTGTGCTCAGTGATGATGTATTTCATAATATCACAAATGCATTATCAAACAAAACTTCCCTCCACATGCTCTCCAGGATCTTTGTGTTTCATATTACAGGTCGTGGTCAGTGAGCCTTAGTGAAAAAACAACATCTTATGTAACCTTTAACAGTAGGACAGGCGAGATTGATGAATGTACATTGGTGATTATTGGAGTTGGCATTGAACACAGAATGCAGAATCAATACTGAAGTGCTGTATTGATCCTTATGGCTGTTGCTGATGAAGTGAGGAGGCTTGTTGTGCCAATCGGGAGATGAGTGCAGAGGATGATTCACTGAGAAGATGGCTTTTATTAAGGAGGTTAAGACAATTGTCCAAAAGGCTTTGTTAAAGTTCAGTGTAATGTGGTTGGGTTATGGTCAAGAGCTCCGCTGCACATTATTGTATTGACCTTTGAGGGGGCTGCACTGTGCTGAAAATTTAATAAGCGAGGATCATTGTGATATGTGTTGTTGAAGCTGCATGATAGTTTTTCCTTTTTATGTAATGCAACCTTTCCATTCAATGTAAAATCAATTTCAAAAGAAATGCTTTATAATTTACATGTTTTACGGGTTGTCATTTATGATGATGATGATGATTACATACAGTTGTGTAACAAAAGCCTATAAAGCTGCTAATGGCCACCTTGTTTGCCAAGAGGAATACAAATATGTCTGCAAGCAATGATTATATGCCTTTTTTTCCTCAGCTGGTCTAAAACCCACATTTATACCTGTACTACAACTTAAAACAACTTGTGTGAGGTTTTAGTCAAATTGATTTCAGGCAAATGAGTTTTTAAAGAATATGCAATAGTTATATTAGTCTTTAAAAAACACATTTGGATGCATGCACAGCTGAACACAAAAGGGGAAGTTAATGCATGAAAGATTGCTTTAATTTGCTTTACATCATTGCAGAACATAAGAACACGAGCTAAGCTTGGTTGCATAAAGATGAGTGGGCAGGCAATCAAAATATTCCAAAGACGTTAACTTCGATAACAGTTATTCAGTTAACTCTTTTAATAACGGATTGATACAATGGTCACTGTGAACCACAGTTAATGCAAAAAGAAGTTAATGTTTGAGAATGACTTATTCTAACCACAAAACTATTAAAATAATCAATGTACAGTTCAACAGATATATATATATATATAAATAATCATTACAACAAAACAAGATGCTATGCAATATAAGAAATAAACAGAGTAGATTGTTATGTTTTGTGTGTTTATAAAGCAGAGTGCGATGAAAACCATCTTTTTGAAAAGAAATTTCATAATTTCAATATTTCTACAAGCCACACAGGAGTTCTACCAGGGCATCTCTGATAGAGTGAACATAGGGGTGGATCGGGGGTACTAAAGCATGAAAACTAGACGATTACAAGCAGATATTTGGCGTGTGCTGCTGACCTCTTGGCCAGGTCGCCCTTGTAAATGAGATCCTGATCTCAGTGGGATATATCTAGTTAAATAAAGGTGAAATAAATAAAAATAAATAAAGTCATCAAAATTGAATATATGAACCCAAGCTAATGCAAAATATTTGCTTACGGATATGATAAACATAGAATTTAAACCAATATAAAGTGTTTTTTTTTTTTCAATGTCATCAACATATTTTTTCTTTTTTTTCAAACCTTGGTTAGCATTGTTCTTATTCCAACATATTTATGTTGGTATTATATGGACCCCCAAGATATTATACGTTCATCAACATGCATTTTTTTTTACATTTTTAGTAAAATATTATATTAGTAAACCTTAAATGACTTGAGCTTATATAGTCTAGTCTCTTTGACCTTTAAAAGCAGCTTCACACCACAGGTCACACACCAGTGGTTGGAATGTCTATGTGATTTGTCCCATCAGTATCAGTAACACATACATGCTCTTTCATGCCCATTTACACACCACTGATGCAGCAGTTGGAGCAACTTGGGGTTAAGTGTCTTGCTCAAGGACACATCGACAAGTGACAGCCAGAGCTGGGCTTGAACCTGCACCCTTAGCAACCACGTGCACTATTAGACTGCTCCGCTGACTCCATTATCCATATTCAGCTATTACTTTTTTTTTTTAAATCAAATACACTCATACAGTTTATATAAGAGCCTTACTACTATACACAGCTGATTAAAGATCATGGCTAATTTTGTCATGTTTTCTTGATGTTGACAGTTTATTAGTGTTCAAAATCCACATGCAGGCCACATTCAGTGATGGGTTGGAACCATGTGGCCTTCAGGCCTCCCTCCCCTGCCTACCCCTGTCCTGGCCTATGTTGTAATGACTTGATGTATATAAAGCATTTAAATACAACTCTAGACAATAACATTACAATATGAATATACAATGTTATGAGTGCAGGTTGAGACAGAGCCATTATACATGTAGTTATATTTGTTAAATCTTCTGACACAATTGAATCAAAATGTGGCTGTTAAAATTTCTCCTCACAAATTTAAATCTCTGGCTTTGGAGACACACATTTGCTTCAGATGATGAAACAACCTTAAAATGTTTGATCTGAATGTAATATTCCAAAATCCACAAGAAAAAAAAAAAAATAGCAAAGAGAGCAGTACACACAAGCTGAATCCAAAACCGCCAAGCTTCCTTGCAGACCAAACTTGGCGAGTCTGGTTAGGTCTGGTTTTGAGGACGCTGCCGACTAGATTGGAGTTGGCAGGTACGGTGCTCTGCAGCCCACTCTCCTGTCTCATGGAATACACCGCTCTCCATCTTAGACTGCCTCCAACTGTGTGTGTCCACGTGTGTACTGTATGTCTCCTAACTTGTGCTTCCTCCTTGTGCTTGTGTGTTTTGCAACTGTGCGGCGGACTCATGGTTTTGCCAGGAGCGATTCTCCTGCCATGAGGACGCTCCACAGCTAGATCCACTTCAAAGCCTCTCTACATACATTTCCACCAGGCTCTTGCAGTATAGATGCACACATGATAAAAGTCTTTCATGTGTGGACGTTTCCACATGCTTTCTTTTCCTGCAATAACACAACCTGCCTTGCACGCAGTACTATTTAGACAGCACTCTCTAGTCACATAACTTCAGTGCTGAGGCAGAGGTCTTGACCCACATCTTTGTTGTGACTGCAATTTGGGAAATGAGTGCAAATAAAGTCATGAGGTTTATTTCAGAGAGAGTGTTTCAAAAGCACAATCCTGTATGCGCTGACAGCAAGGGCACTGAGCAGCAATTCATCAAGAGCCCAAACATCACAAGCAAATATGAATGGAGCAGGAAAAGAGCGAAGGTGCTGCTGATTAAGACTGTCACTCAAACCAAACGAAAAGCTAAAGTTTTATTCACACTGGTCACTTCGCACAAACAGAAAAAAAGCTGTCAATTATGAGGCATCAGCTTAATAGAGCCTGCCTCTTTGATGCTTCATACAGCTGAAAAGCATGGGTGAATATATTAATGAGTATATATGTGTCTTTGTGTGAGAAATTGTTTCAACCCAGCGAAGGAGGATGCATAAAAGCTTCATTATTTGGGACAGTCTAGCCTCTTTGGATTTTGAAAACTGTGAGACAAAAACATACAGATGTCGACAAAAAGAGGCAGAGTTTACACCAATATGTGCAGAAAATTTACATGCATATCATATGTACTGAAAACCCATGCCCTGTTTTTAAAGGTCACATTTTATGCAAATATACTTTTCTACATTTATCATGCAAAAGTATCTAACCATAGCCCGTCTACTGTAGCAAGAAATCCTCCTCTATCTATGTGGTTTGATCCACAACTCAGTGTGTTTGTCAGATTTCCCCCAATGAAGTCAATATACTACCTCCCACTGATTTCCAGCCAGGTGTTTGTTACTCACAGGTGGCTCCAGTTGAAGGAAAATGTCTAAGCAAGTCAGTGCAGCTGCAGTAAACATTGGAGCACAGTGCTGGAGAGCTAAATTCACATCCATCTCTTGAGAGGGGTATTGTAAGATAATCCTTATGAGAATTTACACTGAAACAGCATGTTCTGTGCAGGGCTGAAACATAGGGGTTTACAGGCACACCAGAATTCAATATTTGAGTGGGTTTTTAGGCAAGAAACTTAAAAAAATGTCTATTTTATTTCTGCTTTACTGTCATTTTAGCCCAATTCATTTATTAGTCTATTTATGAATTAATTAATTTATTTATTATTGAGTTGTATATGTCATAAATGTTACCTTAATTTAAAGCCTGTTTGACTTTTTATTGATTTCTTGTCATAATGCTTTTATTGTTTATTGTCTTATTGCATTCACCCTTTTTATTGCCTTTTGCCTGTTCCTTCTTTTTATGTTTTTATCACTCATTGTGGTCTGCATGGTCTAATTTTATGTAACTGGGTTCATGTATTGTCTGGGTCCTGGTCGGGCCACTTGTAATGGTTTGAATGATATGAGGGCACTGCATCGGCGTGCCTGGGCTTGTGCCTTGGGCCTGGGCTGATGCAGGTTAGTGTGGTCTCTGGTGTTTCTAGCACTATGGGTTGGGGGCCCTTTGTGTTTTTCGGGCAATGCTGAGTGCCTGGGCCTGAATTGTGCCCTCTTTTTAATTTTTTTTGCATCTCAGGTTTCCTCACCTTCCTTGAAATGTTTCCTTCCCATGAGCACAGTTGGTCTGAGGGACACCAGAAGTGCTGATGCTCTTTCTTCTTAGGTTTGTCGGGTGCTTTGGTTTATTGTTCCTTTTGTGTAGGTATGTGATGATTCTTTGATTTAAATCATGCTCTTTGTGAGTTACAGTAGCTCCTTTTGTGCTTAATCTCTTGGGATTTGACCTCTGTATGTTCCCGTCTCTCTGTTTACTCATTTATAATGTAACCCTGTGGCTGATTTACAAGTGCAGCCTTAACAGCAGCAGCAGCATCTCAGCATTTGATTGTAAAAGCTGAATAAATAGTAAACTAGAAATGTTAAAGACTTATTAATAAGGTGCATGAGGATGCTATTATAACATGCTATACAGACATCGAGGACAACATGAAGGACTTGATTTGAGGAAATATTAAATACAGGTCTCATGTCCTGGTGTGTTTGACTGTTAAGATTATGCCCTCTGTGTCTGTTAATTTTATTTAAGTTGAATAAAAACAAAGAAATTTTGTCTTTGTAGAGGATCAGATGCAGCTCTTTTTCCTTCCTCTTTAGAAAAGCTCAGATCTGATGGGGGAGGGAGGCTATGATAACAAGCTCTGCGCTGATTGGCTGCCGCGATGATTACTGATGGGATGGTTATAATAATGGTCCTTCTCCATCTCCTGAAAAAAGTCAGTCTAAATCGAACTCCCCTTTTTGAATTTTTTTTTTTTTTGTGCAGTCACCATTTTTCAAATTTGTCATGCCAGTTTAAGCAGCTGAAAACACTACAGGTTCTTTACATTGTCATTTGCATCACCATCAACAATAATGGTCTATAAAAAGTCATCTTTAAAGTAGATCATAGCTCACTTATCTGGTCAGCTTTCATTGAAGATGATTGAAGTAATTGCAGCAGCATCCATTCTTTCCGTCTTCTCTCCAGCCTTGTCATTACTTTTGATAACTACAAACAGCAAAGGGAGAGAGCTTAATTCAAATCAACGAAACACAATGTCAAAAAATGCACCACTTATCCTATCAGGATATCTCCTTCCTTTTGGTTGTCTTGTTGAAACCCTTGTATATTTAAAATGTTTTCCTGAGCTTCAAGCCAAAGAAAAGAGGAATCATATTCAAAGATAGATGCTTGTCCTGCCAAACCTTCCTGACCAAGAAATCTCTAAGCATAAATTCCTCCTCTCTGCAGTCTCCTGAAGCCCACACACACACGTGAACTTGAGCTGCAGAGCGCTCATCGATAACCTTTTCAATTGGCTCTCCCTTCAGCTGATGTTCATTTGAATATGATGCAGGGCGGTGACCATTAAAGGCTCTCTACTTGTCTGGTTAGCGCTCTATGAGCAGGAAGCAAAGAGACGATCACTTTGCCCTTTTATCTTTCTCACGGCTCTCAAATGGAGTGGAGTCATTCAATTTAAAGTCCAAGGTCTGGTGGAAGCCATTGACTTCCATTAACTCCATCCCTGTGAAGTAGTTTGGGAGGTAGAGCATCAAAGAACTTTAATTATCCCACCCTGCAGTGACAGTGACAAAGTTATGGAGCTGCCATGGTGAAAAAATGAGAGATTAACAGCAAAAGAGACAGGGAAAGATGAGGTAAGACGGAGAAAATACAAGCTGTATAGATCCTGTGCCATAATGCTGCTTGATTTGCCCCCTTTATGTTCTCAAAAGACCCTTAAGGTTTTAAATTGCTTCCTTGCTTCCATTATCTGCTATTTGATTGGATTGTGGAGCCCTGCTGAGGTATGCCATCAGGAAGTAATGGGAACATCTAGTTTTATTCTTTTATTGTGATTCTGTCCTCAGCCTGGATAGAAATTCACTCACAAGACCGGAAAATACTCACAGCTTTTAATAGCTTTGAGCAAAGCAAAAAAAAAAAAAAAAAAAAAAAAAAGGGTCGACCTAAATGAAGAGAAATGCAAAACCTTCTTCTCCTCAAAGTCTTTGAGCCACAAGACCTGATTTCAGTATTCACCCCTCATCCTTATGTATGCACTTTAATTGATTTTCAGAACCATGGAAAGTCAAGCAGTAATCTCTGCTCTAGGATTCTGTAGGCCTTGTCTGTGTGAATGTATCTTAAAACACACCTACAAATGATGCAAATGATCCTTTATTAACTTTTAACTACAACTTCAGCCTGATGGTTTTATGCCTTTCTATGGTGTGCAGTCGGAGTACAGTGGGGCTTTAAGAAGATCCAGGGTGGCTTTTGTGGCAGTTTCATTTAAAGGACTCTTACATAGAAGGTGTGAAGGTATGAACATGCAGCTCCTTTATCTTTTATCCGTCAACCAATGATGCCTAACCTCAAGTCAGTTTGTCCCTGAGCCAGAGTGAACATTGGTGCATATAATGAGAACCCTTACACATATTTTGCGATATTATTTTCCTGAGCAGTAGACTAACACAAGGCACCCTGGCCTTGATACCTGTCCTATGATATTGAAAATCTACTCAATCAACTACTTAGAGTGGACATTTATGTTAAGTTTCAAGAAAAAATTAGCATTTTCAAAATGTTTCTAATAGAGCAGCACGGGGCCACAACAGGCAGTGCACATGCCTCGCCTCAAGATGGTTGCTGGTTTGATCCGATCTGTGTCAGTCAGGGCCTTTCTGTGTGGAGTTTCCATATTCTCCCTGTGCATGCATGGGTTCTCTCTGGGCACTCTGATCAATTTTGACTCTAAATTCCCTTCAGGTATGAGCGTGAATTGTTGTCCATTTCTTCATGTGGCCCTGCGATCAGATGGCAACTGGTTCGGGGTGTACCCTGCCTCTCGCCCACTGTCAGCTGGGATAGATTCCAGCCCCCAACGACCCCTAAAGGGATAAGCGGTATAGATAATGGATAGGTGGATTCCCCCAACCTTGGCTGTCCCTTGTGCAGGGGAATAATAATGTTACAAATGCACTCATTTAGATGCTACACTGAACCTGTCGAGCTCTACTGTTCTAGACAGAGCCAGAATCTCACATGAAAAAATGTGTTTTATTTTATGGGTCACATTTTATGAAAAACCTGCCTTTAATTACATTTCTACAAAATATGTGTTCATGGCCAGTCTGCGCCCTCCAACATGAGGAAAAATCCTTACCTGCCCCCTGTTTTGCTTGCTCCACAGTTCAGAAAATGTGTGCTCAAGCAGTCTATTTAAAAATGTTGTGCTTTTAAGGTCATTAGGGGATGTGTCACTTCCCCCTCAGGCAGGTGTTTCATCAGGCCATTGGTAGCTGAATATATTAAAGGAATAAGTGTAGGCATGTCTGTGCTGCTAGAGTAAACATAAGAGCACAGAAATGGGAGGCTTTCTACATTTCTTCAGAAGGCTATGGTCAGACAAAGCTCATGAGGACCAGTCAATGCATCCACAGTAAACATTTGAGCATAGAAAGCTAAAGTTACATTCATTTCTTTAGAGGGGTTTGTTCAGATACAGCTCATGAGGATTTACACCAGAACAGCCTGTTTAGAGCAAAGCTGAAACAAAGAGGTGTATATTTATGAATGAGGGACCCAATGACATCTGAAATACACACATTTGGTCCTGAACCCTCTGAAAACAAAACTATAAATTGGGAAAATACGCTCTGTTATGAGTCTGCTATGTATACTTTAATCCTTACAAGAATAAAAAAAAGAACTTCAAGAACGTAGAATTTTAGAAGGTTGCTGGTCTGCTTTTCTGTAAAATAAAAGAAAAGGGAGAAGCACATTCCTCCTCTCTTCTTTTTTAGTGGGCCAACGGAGAGCGATATCGGGGCAGACATTCAGACAAAGTGTTGGGGTGGGGGACGGTCTGTTGGGAGATGGGCGGTAAAGGTCAGGGACGGGGAGATGGCTCTAGCACAAGGACATAATTGGCTAGGCAGAGAGCCAGTCCAACACACACCGAGTATAGACACTCAAACACACAAAGGTAGAAGATAGTGGGCCTGATGTAGCTGGAGGGGAGAGCAAAGCTTACTGAGGGAATTGGAGACACTGGAAAGAGAGCTGTGTAAAAGTCTTGACAAAGATCGTTCAGTTCTTTATCCGTCACCTTTGTTTTCTTACTTCACCACAGCTCCTGGAGATCCCTGCCTCAAGCTGTTTGCTGTCTCTTTTTCACTCTTATTTTCTCTCACTTGTCACATTCTCTCCTTCTCCTCGCATCAAAATCCTTTCAACTCTTTTCATATCCAAATCAATTTTTGAGATTCTTCTCTCAGTAATATTTCACTGCCGTCATCGAAACTTAATGCGGTTGAGTCCTTCTCTTTTTCTCTTTCCTTTTTCTTCCCTTGAGAGTCCGCAGACTCCAAGACAGATTGTTACAACAGAATACCAATGCCCTTGAATGGTGCAATAACCAGCCAGAAAAATCCCAATGTGTTCACCTTTGGGTAGAATCAGTTTAGGCATTGCATTAACACACTTAACATCTTTGAGCATTTAGATTCCAAGTGGTGATCCTTGATGGTGGGTAAGAATGTTCTTTAATGCTTACCAAGGACCTTTAGATATTTTATTGAGTTGGTTGGATGGTCGTGTAGACTAAATGCATACTGACAAGCACTTAAGAATGCCCTATCAGCTGACATAACCTGTGATAGTCCTCTATAAAGCAAATAGTTTGGCTTATTTACACCTGCCCAGAATCCCTCATGAAATTGAGAATTTTTTCTCTTGCTTAGAAATCTGGACCAATGGGCAGAGTTCAGGGAAAAGAGCCAGTCCGTTAGCTTCCAAGCTGCTGGTACCATTTACCAACAATAAAAAAGTTTTAAAAAAGATAACTGTCTATCAAAGGGCAGTGTTATCTCGAGTTTATTGTCATTTTAATACATCCAGCTCTCCTGGAGGTCTATTTCCGAAATGGCGTATCGCTGTTTTCTTTCTATAGCTGTTTGTGACAAAATGAGAGAGTGAAGTTTAAAAAATGAGCTGCTAGTCTCTCATTATTTGGAACTATTTGTTGATTTGCAGCAGATTTACTGCATAGGGCATAAAACAATAGTTCCCTCAGTTTTTCTATCAGTAAAGTTGGAAAGACATAAATAAAACCCATGGAACACTCTCTTGCCATGCTAAGAAGAGTTTGATTCCATCTTACAAAATTTTGAGTTTAAACCAGGTTCATTTTCAATGTTTCAATAAAGGGCAGTAATTATTCAAAAAGATACACTACCAGGTAAGAAAGCAAGTCTTCTACAGAGCACTCTCTTAAAGAAAACCCAGGAGAAGAGCAAATAGTTGATCAATACCATTCAATGCTCCACTGTTTTTTTTTTAATTACAAAGAGAGTAATGCTAAAACAGATTTGTCCTTACCCTGAATATATTTTTTGTCAACCCTTTACCAGAACATTTCTTCCTCATGAAGGAATACTGCCACAAAACACTCAATGAAGTGACAGCTTATGGTGTTCTAATATTATAAATTATCACTAAAAAAACATTGGCAACCGATTGTTTGCCTTTTGCTCGCCAGTGTTTTTATGAATAATTTTTAGTTCTCTGAATCCCAAACAGCAGATTTATGGATCCAAACACTTTGAAAGTGCAAAAACTGCCCATAACTGTATATTTTAGACATGGTAGTGGTGTAAGGGGAAGGATTACCTACTACTACCCTATACAAATTCTGCTGAAGTGATGCTTTTGGGAAGCCCACGCTGATTTAAAACATATGAATAATGTCCTTAGAGCTAAAGAAGGATTTGGGGCGCCTTAAACTTACAGTTTACATAAGTAATATATTTTTTTAATGACTTTCAAGGACGGTAGACTTGGGTGGTTTTGTGAAGATAACAACTAAAGCCTGTGCTACAGCTCCACACTGGTCAATGCACGGTGAAACTCTATTTTCCCTGCAGCCCCCTGTACTGATCATGTGACTGAAGGTTATTAATTGAAGGTCATCAATACAGATGCATTTTCAAAACTAAGTTTGATCAGTTTGGTATCCAAATGCCTAAAATTAATGTTTTTTCAAAGTTATAAATAACCTCAAAAAGTTCCTGCAAAGAAGGAGAATAATTCATCATTCACTAAATTATTCTTTTTCCTCCATCACACAATTGTCTTATCAAGGACTTGCAGGGGATGTTTGGCGCCCTGCTGTTCCTCCTGGTGCTGCTCAGGTGGCATTGATAGCTTTAGCAGCTCTCATTTGCATCGACAGTGAGCAGTAATAAAAGCTTTATGGGAAGTTTCAACACTGAAGCCGTGACTACCACCACCTCAAGCACACTCATGTCTCAGGTGTGCTGGGAAATATTGGCTTTCATAGCTTTAGGGACACATGCATATCTTTACATTCTTCCTGAGCATGAAGCATAGAAATGCCCCAATAGGAAGACACCCACTTGACTAATGCTACCCTCACATTAATGATAATGTCACATATAATAAGGATCGCCTCAATGCCAAAGCTAAAGAGAGGAAGAGGAAGAGAAATTAGGGTTAAGGGCACTATGTTAGAGGCTTGTCATCAAACAGAATTAAAATCTTGTAATGGAAGTATAAGCACCCTTGGGCAGTGAAAGGAGAAGTGGTGGGGTAGCAGGCAACACAAGGGAAAAAAGTGTGCACAAGATATATTCTATGAGACAGGTCCTGCTTTGGAAAGGGAGGGGATGTTGGCCCAATCAAAGTATCCACAGGCACTGATTCAATGTGACTGCTGTAAGTGGATGTAAGTGAGGAAATAGTCAAGCACTCATTGGCCAGGACTTGTAGAGAGCTCTCTTAGGCTTACACAAGTTGATACACTGTCAGTGCTGGGGCTAAGTACAGGTTCATTTCTACACCCAGGGGTGCAGTTCATCTTTTAGGGGAATGTAGTCTGCCTAATGGACACAGTGCAATGCAGAGACAGTGTAATTCCGTCAATGGAGAATATAACTAAAAATCTTTGTCAGCAGCCTATTTCCATGGCAAGAACAATATTAAAACAGCTTAATGTAGATCTTTGATACAAAAAACAATGTAAATGTCATTATTGAGAAGAGATGAGAGAGAGGTGGACCGAACATTTACATTTTGAGCTAACTAGCACATCATTGTGCTTCAAATATAACCAAAATTCTATACATTTTGGCTGCAATTTGGTCAAAAAAGTCAGTCAGCAGCAACTTTGTATGCTGCTAAATATTATTTTTCATCTATATGAGGCATCACCTCTACCCTGCTGGGTTGTTTGCTTTTTATTAGGGATCACATGTGGTACGTGTTACATTTTTAATCACCTTAAGTGATTTTCTGAATGTAATACTAAAATGTAAGATCAAGAAACTTTTGCACACATATTGTTTTAAATTGCCAATGATATTGGATGTTAGACGATTGGAAAATGTGTTGCCTAGTCTGATGAATCTTAATTTCTGCTGCCACATTAGGATTGGTAGAGTCAGTATTTGGCGTAGACAACATGAAAGCATGCATCTATCCTGCCCTGTTGCAACAGTTAAAGATGGTGGTGGGGGTGTGATGGTGTTGGGGATATTTTCTTGGTACACTTCAGGCCCCTTGCTACCAATGGAGTATTGTCTATACACCACAGCTTACCTGAGTGTTGTTAATGACCGTGTTCACCCCTTTACAACCACAGTGAATCCATCTTCTGCTAGCTACTTCCAGTACAATAACTCTAACCAAAACCCTAAGCAATCTCAAACTAGTTCCTTGAGCATGACAATTAGTTCCATGTATCCTAGCTTTGGTGGGCCGGTGGCGCAGCGTGATAATACGCTTGGTTTTTAATCGCTGCAGGTTCAAGTCCAGCTCTGGCACTCACATGGCTATGTGTCCTTGGGCAAGACATTTGGCCCTAAATTGCGTGCGTCAGTTGCGTGGTAAATAGGTATGAAAGGTATGAGTGTGTTAGTTGATACTGATGGATAACTAACATAAAAACTCCAACCATCAGTGAGTGAATATGCAAGCGAATGGGTGTGAATGGGCAGATGTGACCTGCAGTGTGAAGCTGCTTTGAGTATTCAGACACTAGAAAAGTGCTATATAAGCTCAAGTCCATTTACCTTTTATCTACTGTCACAAGATCTCAGTCAAGTAGAGCACTGTTGGGATATGAAAAAGGGATTTGCTTGATGGATGTGAGGCTGACAATTCTGCAGAAACTGTGGGATGTTATCATGTCGATATGGACGGAGAGCTCTACAGCACCTTGTTAAATGTATGCTACAATGAATTAAGGATGTTTTGAAGGCAAAAGGGAGTCCAACTTAGTACCGGCAAGTGGTTAGTAAGTGTATATTAATGGCTCAGATCACTAAGAAATGTCCAGAAGGGTATTTAATATTAATAATAACCAGCATCCCCATCCCTACAATATAACCCCTACATTTGCTCCACAAATTACCATTTCTTAGGTATGTTAGTACTATTGATTTATTTAAGAAAGTAATGTGAAAGAGTCAATAATACTAGTGAAATACAGCCCGAGAGGAAACATTATGACTAAAAGTAATTACTTGATTGATACATTTGACTGAAGTCCTTTTTTTCTTTATTTCAACTGAGACTAGACTCAATCTATAAAGAACAAAAATGAATAAAATATGATTAGAGCTGATTACCATTTATATCAAAAGGATAAGACTGAAACAGAAATTACAGCCAACATCAGTACTTTGTAAAACAAGTATCTACACCGTCTTCATTCACTTTTTTTGTGTTCAATCGCCCACTCCAAATGTAAATTGGCCCTTTCATTGCCCAGCTGTATCTGAGTGCTACAAATGACTTTATGTTTTAATCAAGATCACATCCTTCTACAGAATAAAACAAGGAAATAGAAAACTTCCCATTCTCCTTTCATGTCTTTCCTCTGTATCATTCTCCATCCGATGCTTCTCCTTCAGATAAAGGCAGAAAGGATAAAGACAAATAGTCAAAGAAACACAGCAGGGTTGTTTTTTCTCACAGGAGCTCTTTTTGCAGCAGCGTAATGTTGTATTGATTTATCGGCAGCTTGAGAATGATCCATTTATCCCTGTCTCAGTGAGAAATATGAGCATTGTTGACGTGCTCTGGCTGAATAATCCTGGTATTAATTGAAGCCACGAAGTGTCAAGATGAGGCGATTCAGCTGTAGTAGAGCTGGCGTCCATATTAAGAAACTTTGCCGGAAGCACAGGCTTAGCACAAAAGCTGTGACTTACCACATGGAAGCAACCCCAGTTTTATCAGTTTGTAACGTTTAAAGCCTTACTTGCCACTTTCAGAGCAGATTTGTTAGAGCTATGCAAATGCTCTGCTTTGACACCTCCCCCATCTTCCTGCCCCCCTTTCCACTTCGGTCTCCTTTCACTTCCTGCTGCATAAGGAAGTGTGAGAGGCAGTAGACAACAACTTTGTGCTGATTCACTTCAGAATTTGATATTCTGTAACCAATGTTAAGTGACAGAAGACATCTCAAAGTTGATTTGGTAGTTATCTGATCGTCTTGAAAGACCAATGAAAATCTTTTTAGCTTTGAATCCTTCAGTTGTACTCTCTGTATGACACTTGTTTTATAGGACTCGAGGATTTCAAACCACTGAGGGCCTTGTCATGTGCAAAATGCAGAGTCTGATTTACATTTTCCACTAAACAAAATTGTGATATTTCCATCCCTCATGTTGTTCCAATATGAACCAAATGAACCTTTGCCATAAACTATTTGGTGGTTAGATGCAACAGTGGCTCATTCTGATCTTCATGATGCCTCTAAGCCAACCTAAAACCTGGCATCATGTTATGCATAAAAGCACATATAAGAGCAAAAACTTTAGTGCTGTCATGCAACAAAAAGTTGGACTAGCTACTTGCTAACTGAGTACCTCAAACTTTCAAACCCATGAATATCAATATGAACTTTCAGCCTCACACGTTAAATAATAAAGATATGGACTCCAGCCGAGGAGACAAGTAAATCAACGTTTACAACCTACCCTTGTGTCGACTACTTGATAAAATGTGTTTTTAATTTTGCCATATTATTACTATGAATATTTGATAGTCAGCCTTTAAAGGGGACATGTTGTGCAGAAATCAATTTTTGAAGGTTTTTGAACACATTTTTGGGTATTTGGCCTTCCTCCCAGCCCACAACATGTGAGACTAGACAACAAAACCTGTATTTAGCAGGCTGCATAGATTAAACTCATGGTATTTGGCGAGCTGTTGAGTCTGTAACAAGCATTTTATTTGCATAAGCCTATGTCAACCTGAGTATCCCCACGCCCCCCCGGCTTGAGAACTTTCTTTGTGAGGTGTGGCCATTGTTGTTTCGTCATTAGCGAGAGATCTGCGTACGCCATGTCTAGACCCAAAATCTATCACTGCTCAGTTGTTGGCTGTAAACAGCCACATATATCTTCACATATAGGCTACCAGCCTCGGAGGACCAAAGGGCCCAGTGGATTCATTTTATTTTTGAAGGGAATGAGCAGCCAGTTGGCTAAAACCTGTATGTGTGTGTCATTCACTTCACGTCCGACTGCTTCTTCAACTTCAGTCAGTTCAACACAGGACTAGTTACTAGACTTTTCCTGAATCCGGGTTCAGTACCAACAATCCGTTGCCAAACGTGATGATGGAAATGTGAGGATTTCAATGCCGTGTAGTATTTATTCTGCTCATTGGGGTAACTTCAAATGTTCGTCAATGTTAACGTTACTTGTTGAAAGTCTAAAGGGTAAAATTCAATGAATGAACATTGCTACATTAGTCAAGAGAAGTTTAACAGTTGGCTGAATAAAATTAGTCCTTTACCCACCCCATTACCCCTCTGTTTCATCTGACGTTAGCCCGCAACCTAGGCTAAGTTGTGGCTGTCCCACTGCAGTTAGTAAGCCGAGGTTAGCATGTTGTGTGCTAGCCTGTGATGTTTGGGGGAACGAGCTTTGCTGTTATCTGGTAACTGGTATGAATTTGCTGTTCCTGTGTTCAGGACTGTAAGTGGCACGTGACTGGAGCAGCAGTGTGCTATGCTTCGCTCAAGATACACTGCAGGTCTATCGTTAAGTCCCCGTATGTACGCTGCTCTGCTCAGGCTCATTAGCATATTAAGGTGACAATCCTCAGAACCAGCCGTTCTGAACAGAGGTCTATGTGAGCGTGGAAACAATGCAGCTGTGCTTTATTTTATAGGCCTTTTGGACCAAAGCATGCTACTAACATTTCATGAAGTCATCAAGGATCCATGTTAAATTGCAGCGAAGGAGCAAAATATTGGACCTTAAAAACAACACACAAGACATCAGCACCATATTGAAGTAGATAAAGTTATATGTAGTGAGATAAAATACATTTTAGAGGTTAAGGGTTTATGTCAACTCCTTTCACCCTGTGGTTAAGGATCAGTTCTATGTAGCATTTCTAAAAGCCTTAAGTGAAACCTAATATGGCGTCTGTTTAATTAAAAACCCTGGTGGTGTTTTGGGGGGGCAGCAGATTAGTGCTTAAAGATCCAATTAATGTGTTTGGTGAGAGAGGAGCTCTGGAGCCTGTTGGGTTTTCCTCTCTGATAAGTGAAATACCTTGCAGCTCACCCTGATAGTCCTGATAGTGTATAATGAGAAATGACCCCTGGTGCAACACCGGGCTGCAGACCGCCATTAACTGTGTCTCCTTGACTTCACTGGCCTCCTTCAATCCTTAAAAGCTAAACAGGATTTCTCTAGCACCAATGATAGTCTGTCTGAGAGGGAAAGAGAAATATTTTGCAGCAGACATCATCTTTAATTTTCATTTTTGCCTGATCATGTTCAGCGCAAAGATGCTGCAAAATATGACGACATGGAGTTGCCTTTGGAGTTTGTTTGTCTAATCTCTCCCATTTGGTTTTGCAAGCTCAGAAAACCATCTTAATCTTCTATTAGATTCTGATCAGGCTTCAACAACCACAGTCTTGATAGGATAAAACAGGGATATTTAGCATTTCACATTTTTTCCTCCCCTCTGAACAGTGATGTTAATGCAAATTACCCCCCTTTAGTAATAGAGCTTTCCGACCATTTTTACATGCAAACGCAGCTGTCCAGAACGAACAGGACGGTTAGTCATGGGAGGTCTGCGTGGAGAACATTTGTGTAAATATTGCAGTGGGTAATGGGATGTGAGGCTTTGTGTGTTTCCATTACTCTGATTTTTTTTTTTTTTTTTTTTTAATTCTGTTTCAGCCAGGCGCCATTAACAGTTTATTTCCCAGTGATAACCCTCTCGCTCCTGCCATTTTTAGTTACATCACAAACACCAGGTATCTCGCCTCAGCTCTCAAGCACTTCACCATGACCATTAGCGAGGCAATCATAATACTGTAATGTAAATATTTGCCTGAGGCTATTTCATAGGACAGCTCAGCTTTATTAAAAGGTATGAGAGCCTCTGTATGATATTTGTACATGCAGTCTGAATATACAAACATGCTCCTGCACCACAGGCTGGCAGTATACTGAGGTTTCAGGATACATCAGTATATTTCTTTAAGACAGAGTAAGACAGTATAGTCTACTTCAGTATATTTTATGCTGATGCTTATTTGCACAAATGGATGCCAGACTTTATGCTACTTGTCCACAAGATGATCTATTTAAATCATCTATGTATTATAGCATTGGAGCATTCCTATTACTAATTAGATAAAATTTGATCTCATGGCAATGTCAGTAAATGCATAAGTTAATGGTTTTTAGTTGTATTCTTAATAAAAGTGGAAACTGTCCAAACTGGATATGTTGGAAACATTTTGGCAGGTGGTTGATATGGCCAAATGCAATGGCACAGAAGTCATCCTGCAACCCTTGGCTATTTCAGTAATACTGATGCTTGTTTAACACCACAGCAACAAAAATAGAGTTCCTAAACACACAATATTGGGTTTTTTCTTGTTCTTTATGACCAGACATTTCAGACACTCACCTTCACACTCTCTAGATTGCTCAAATAGATTGGCAACACTTCGCAGACATGGTGAGAAGTGAGGGATTTTGAAAGTTCTCCCTTATAACCAATTTCCACAAAGTCTACCCACATACTGTAACGTATCTTCTGGACACTCCACAAAAATGGCCTCTATTTGCTACAGTCAGTAGGTTTCCATGGTCTGCTCCATGATCCATCTGCAGAGTGTGTCAGCAGTGCATCTTTGCAGATGGTTCACCAGAAAAAATGTGAGGAGGCTCTTTTCTGTGGGAGCCGCTTCAAAATTGCTTCAGTCTCCGCCAAGTAGATCAACCCAATGCAGGAAAACAAGCATGCAGAGTTTCCAGATCATTCCAAAATACAGCAGAATTAGAAATGGTATAGATGCCTACATTAAACCAACTTCAGGCAGGCAGTATAACCTGTGTAGATGTTGGTCTTTCTTTTTCCCAAAAACTGACTATTACTCATGACGATGTGATTCTCTCTTGATCAGTAGATCCTGTATTTGAAGCTTCCAGGGATGTGATTTTGGCACATATGATGCAGTTCTGTAATAACTCTAAATCTTCTTCCTTATTATCTTTTGCACATTAAATATAGAGCACATAAAACACCGAATTATTAACTAATTATAGATCTCTGTAGTTAATATTTCTTTGAATTATTATTTCAAAGTAAAATATTTTTTCAAATTCTGACCAATTAGATTTAACTATGCAAATCCCAGGATTGAGAAGTCCCGAACATAATCATGGCAAAGTTTATTCTGGTATTGTGACAACCATTCATCATTTTGTATAAGAAAAATATTTGGATATACTGTATATCTTGTAACACCAAGCAGATCAAATGTCAAGGCACTTTTGATCCTCACAGCCAAGCCATAACCTGCATTCATGCACGCAGAGGCACTCGTATAGACAAGCACATGTAGAAACAACTCATTGCCATTCTCAAACTCAATCATTCCAACCTCTTCAATAGTTCTGCTTTGAAACAGTGAATAACTCTGCATGCATAGAAACTCCATCTGCATGAAGGATCTCCATTGTGCTTGCTGGCAGGGTGCTTGCGGTGCTCTTGATGGTGCAAAATAAAAGTTTAGATTGATCAAGGTAAAGCAGAATTTGACAGAGCAAAACGTTCTCCCCCAGACAGCTTTGATGTCTTCAGTTTGTTTCCATGTTTGATGTCAGGGTTTCTCGTCGAGGAGATGTACACATGCTCTGTTATGGCAGAAAGATGCCTTCCAGTCTCATCTCTAATCCCAGTTCTATTTCTTGACGTCGCTTTCATTTAAAATTCCATTATTTTTTACATCCTGTTTTTTAAAGAGAGCGCGCAATCCTGAACTTTAAAAGTAATGAACAGAGCCATAGTACTGTGCATTTCAACATCTCTATGAAACAGTCCATGATCAGAGTCCTTGTGTTCATCTGCTGCTCTCTGTCTAAGTCTGGTCCATCTAACTCCTGCCTGCAAGTAAACTGTGCAAAACTGAAAAAAGTATAGATGACAATCCACTGTCAAGCTGCCCAGCTTCAACATGAAATAATGCCATCACCCTCGGCACAGAATGATACAACCTACAAAGATACCATACAGTGGTCCTGGAATGGTGTGGTTGGGCACACTGGTGTGCCTTGTGGCAAGTAGATATGCCTTTGGACTTCATACAACCATAAGTTAGTGTGACAGATAAACAGCTTCGGTACGGGACGTTCGGTTCGGCACAGGGCTGTGCATGGGTGAGTTTGCGGGCCGGAAGTTGCGTATGGTTGTTTACATTCCGCTGCTAAACACGCAGCTACATGTGCAGCCCGTGTGCATCATGGCTACTGCTAGCGATAAGCCGGAGCTTGAAGACCCTCCCCTGTCGCTAAAGTCTCCTGTTTGGGAACTTCTAGGTTAAATATTGCAACGGAGAAAGACAGGTGGATAAAACGAGGGCGGTGTGCCGACACTGTTCAGCTGATATCCGGTACGTTTCTGGCAACACGTTGAACATGCTAACTCATCTGAAACGGCACCACCCGAGTGTTAACATCACCGCTACAAGAAAAAAAAAACCCACCTTAGTGCAAAAGCAGTTGGCATCAGCATTCAAGCAGCCTCTCCCTGGCAATTCAGATTGGGCAAAAGCTATAACAAAAGCTATTGGAGTTTTTATAGCAGCGGATCTAAGACCATATTCAGTTGTTGAAAATGCCAGTTTCAAACACATGCTAATGGTGATTTAGCCCCGGTATGAAGTACCCACTCGTCCGCACTTCAGCCAGAAAATAATACCATCACTTTATGATCAAGCTAAATCCTCTGTTGTCCAAGACTTGTCCAAAGCATGTGCAGTACCGTAAATGAACCGAACCGGGACCTCAAAACCGTGGTGCTTATCGAACCGTGATTTTTGTGTATCGTTACACCCCTAATATTTATATATATATATATATATATATACATAGTGCTCAGCATAAATGAGTAAACCCTTTCAGATTTGTCAGAAACCTTTAGTTTCCTTTCAAAATCAGCATTTTCTATGGCATACTACAAAATACTCCCTTTAATGTCAGCTATTGATTGTAAACAAGATTTTTTAAATTGCACACAAAAAAGTATTTTTCTCAATTTAAGATCAGGATGCAAAAGTGAGTATAACCAAATTGAAAGTTGTGGGAGCAAAGCTAAATTTTAGTTATCATATTACCCTTATGGTAAAAAGAAAAAGTTACGTCAAACTCAGCTTTGTCAAAACTTTGGAAATTGTTCTTTTGTTCATTTAGATATTGATTAATACTTTACTTTTGATAGGGGGTGTACTCATTTATGCTGGGCACTATAACCTGTTTTTTACCCTGGGTATATCCAGGGACAGCTTAAATGTAATTTTTATAAAACAGGTCTGGCAGTTAAGACACTTAAAGGTAGCGGTTCCATCTTTATCAGGTATGTTCAATCATCTTAGTGAAAATGATGAATACTTTTCGGACATTGATTTTTTATTTTTTTTTTCCATAAAATTTACTGGACTCTATAAACTTCAATAACCAACATGGAACCATAACCCTCACCCCTCATTTCTCAGCCTAACTCATAAACCTTTTGAGTTTGGCTCTCTTGACATCATTCACAGTAATGATCTCTGAGGTCTATTGCTTCTAGTCCTCTTTTGTCTAATCTTTAGGTCAGATTAGATGACTTTCCATAGTGTATCCCATTTCTAAATAGGTATGTGTTAAACATACATTACTTAATACTAAACGCAGTATTTAAGAGTTTGAATATTTTAGGAGCAAGAATAGGAGCATTCTGGACAAGAAATTTAAAGCCTGGTTGAGTCCAGAATATAGATTTTTTAAAAAAAACTTCACACCAGTGTAGAGATCAGCCAAAACTTGAACTGAAATGGCACAGAGGATATCCCAGGGTTTAACATGTACCAGCCACAGCTGGACCCTGGGGTACAAGTTGGACTATAGTCAAAACTATACCTCAGGGCAGGGGGCTGGAAGGGGGGGAAAGTTAGGAACAATTAAAGGGCCCATCGCTCACAGGGGCCCTTGAATAATATCCGATGGTCAATATATTTAGATATCAATTTAAAACTTTTTGCCATGGATGTTTAAAGGGCTCCTTTTCTTTTCTGCTTACCTAAAAGTACAAAATTTTCTTGTTTTAATTACAGACAAGTCATTTTCAGGCATCTTTTGCATCAGTTTACTCCCTTTTTATAACATTCTTGTAAAAAGGAGTCCCTCTTGAGCATTTTTAGAGGATATTAGCTTTATTTATGCTTTTGTTATTTATGCTCTTTGACGTTACATATGTGGGTCTTCAAAAAAAAAAAGGTCATAATACAAGAGAAACATGTAATCTGCAAAGGTTTTGAATAGTTTACAGTGTTAGAAGACCAGACATTTATGAGGACTGACTAACTCATGAATAACATTTTAAATGCTGAAAATGGTCTAAGTTCCAGTAATTTCCTATATAGTATGAGTGTAATCCACCTTCAACCCTATAATTTCAGCTAAGGAGTGTTTTTTCATTGTTTGAAGTCTCTGCCTCAGGGCATTGAATGGACTAATGCTAACTTTATCCTGAGATATGGACTAGACAAGCCAAATCTACCTTGAGGTGTCATTCTACTTCAGAAAAGTGAGTATCCATGTTTTTTAACATTGTTTTTTTTTTTGTTTTTTTTTTTTTCAGAATTTCCTTGTTTAGTCTTTGGTTTGTTTGTTACTTCCTTCTTATGTAAAGCACTCTCGGAAGAATAAGACATTATCTAAATCTCAGCCCTTATCATTAAAGCTATTACCATGCAGCACTATATAATACAAAATGATACAATAAACTTCTACTGCTTCATAGAACTCGCTGGTTGAATTAATTCAAATTACTATGAAGTGGAAGAAGAGAAACACTCAGCTCTGTTTACCCGACCTGTGTTCCTTACCTAACCCGTCTTACTAAATACAGGTTGGCAAAGCAGCACCCTGAGGCGGTTGCCATTCAGGTTGTCATACTTACTCTCTGACTCAGACTTCATATTGAGGATCCACAACCTGCTTGACGGAGCTTGGGGTCAGGTGCGGTGATGCAACTGGGGGCATCTTGGGTTGTGCAAGAGATAAGAAATGCTTTGACAAGAATGGATTTTGAAATGTGAACAAATATGAAGGGGATAAGAACAGATTTGTGCTACACGTGTTGTTTTCTAGGCACAAGATGCTGCGTTTTTCAATACAAACGAGCTTTTCTGGATTTCTGCCATATTTGCTAGTTAAAAGCATCAATTTGCAACCCAAAGGTGAACATTCTTACAATCAGATATAATACACAGCATATACCTTTTGTCCAGAGCACCATACAAGAAACTACTACTGCACTCTTGAGCCTCCTCTTAGGATGCCTCACATCTAAACCACTGCAAGAATCTTATCTGTGCCTCTTCTGTACATGCATAAAATTTCAAAGATAGCTGTTTCTCTCTGTATATCGTCTGTGCTGCTATTTGTGCCTCCCTTGGCACAGTTGAACACATCCCTATCAGTATTCATATCCAACGCTGCAGTAAAATGAAGTCAGATCCAGATAGGCGCTGTGTGACTGAGGCACCTGTTGCCCTATTGGCTCAGCTCGCAGATTGATGTCTTCCCTTTGATGAAACAAGAGCTCATGTCTAGACTCTGCAATGGAGTCTGTCACCTTGCCTTTCTACTGCAACATATTCGAACTGTGTGGGTCACAGAGTTTGTACTTTTTCACTTTTGAACAGAAATGGATCATGTGCCGTTAGGTGGGTTTCCATATGACAGGAGTGGTAATATGTTTTAATGAGCCTGACTCCCAAGGGCACTGGAATAAATTCCCCATGTGGACTGAGAGAAAAAAAATTAGGGTCCTGATTTGTGCCAATTTAATGTCCTAGGGCAAGGGGAGAGAAATCTGTTGAGCTACGATATGCCAAAATATATTTGAATGATGCATTTTTTGGTTCCCGCTTTGTCAAAGGTAGCTCAAGGGTTCCACCATCTGAGCCGTCCTTTGTCTCCCCTGTGCACTCGCTCATTTTCATGCGTGCCGTACGAACCAAGATGTGTGCGAGCCCGGGCTAAGGGGATTGAAGGAAGCTTTGTACAGAATTTTTTTTTGCCTATAGTCCCCCCGTCCGCGCTACCCATGCCACCACGACAATTCCCACATCCATTTGACTCACACAGAGTGACAGATTTCTTTTGCCTTTCATGAGCTGTTGAAAGCCACTGTCGCTCGCTTTAAATTTCTCGTCAGTTCAGCTAAGTACATCTTCAAAGGCGTCAACTGGGCTGCCTGGCTTTGGGTGGGGTCTAGGTATTTAAGTGAAAGATTGATAGAAGAAGAAAAGGAAAACAGAAGGAAAAAGGGAAGGAGAAGGGGATAATGCCCTTGGTAGCTGAGCTTCAAAGTAGACACATCCTCGTTAAAAGAAAATGCAAACCAAAAAAAAAGACTGAGCAGTTTTACACAAACATGTCTATCAGAGTCAAAATCTCCATTCACACATGAACAAAACCCTGAAAATGTCCTGAATTTACTGACGTTTTCTGCATTTCTGAACACAAACAGCTGGGTTTTTAAGCTCAAATTTCCATGCACACCAGCTCAGATTTTCTTCAGAGGTGTATAAGGGACAGGCAAGGGAAAATATTGAGAGGAGGCAGTTTTTTTTTTTTTTTTTTTTTTTTTTTTATCAAGCACTTCCAAATTATGTAAAAATGACAAGAACAAAGTTGAAAAATTTGGAAGAAAGTTGAACATATAAGTCCATATTATCGATATTGTGTGCATTGTGCATTTTTTCTTCAAATTCAAGCTATTTGTTTAATCCTTTTCGTCCTCATTGTTCTTAATATTTAATTAAAGCAACAGTGTCAATATTGCACTTTTACATTTTATTTTCAAATTTCAACTTAAAACCCTCCCTCCTCTAAGTCTTTTTGTAATGCCTGACCCCAAAACTCTTCCATCATTTCCCTCCCTAACACCTCCATTGCCCGACAGACAAATTGCAGGAAAACATCCTGCTGTGAGGCACGAGAGTGTCAAGCAAGTCAGTGAATTATCAGGACAAATTTAGGGATGCGTGTGTGAAAAGTGCTGTAGTCATTTGAAACAATGCAGGCAATGTTTCTGAGTCAAAATTAAAGTGAATGAAATTATTGATGTAACTGTTTTGTCTTTTTTTAAAAAATCAACTTTCCTTTTTCAGTCCGTGGAATTGTGTATTAATAAACTTATTCAAGAATACTTTTCTTTGAGCGTAACAATTTATCTTGTTTTGTGTATATTACCTGACAAAGACAGATCTTGGGAGTGGGTGGGGGGATATTGGTATAGGCATACTGCAAGCAAGTATGTTGTATCTTGTTGTCTTACAGCAATACTTATAAAGATTGATGTAATGTCACTTTCTGGAATAAAACTGAAAATAAAAAACTATTTAACTGAATGTGGATGTACCAAAACAATGTGTCCACTAGAGGCTGTCTGTGAAAGTTTGAGGCTCCTTTAAGTTCCATGTGAAAATGATGACTTCTACAATAGTATTCAGCATGTTGAAAGCCTTTTCAGAGAACAGTTTATAACTTATTAAGCCATGTTTTCATGGGCACACATTTCATGTGACCTGAATGTTTCTTCAACCCATCTGTATTGCTTTTAAGAGAGACTGAGTTAATGCATAATTTGGAGCATTGTAGTACTGTAGCTTTAAAGGTGCTTTAAGACAATGTATGTACCTTTCATTCTATCCATTTTTAATTGACAGTCAAAAATTAACAAATGAAATAGCAACTGGTTATTTTGTTATTAGTTTTTTCATTTTTTGGATTATGGCCTCATATTAGAAATTTGAAACGGAAAAATTGGCTACGGGATCAAATTTGGTTTTGATTTTTAATCAGTTGAATTTACATGATGAGAAGTTGTAATACACTAGGTTGAATGCATCCACCCGAAAAGAAGGAGAAGGGGTGCTGGTGTGGCGGAGTGATAAGTAACCAGGCACGAGCCATATAGATGCTTCTGCTGGCCTGGGTTCAAATCCTGCCTGTGGTCAGTTTGCAGAGTGTCCTCCCCTACTCTCTCTAACCCACTTTCACAAGCCTGTCCACTGTATCTCTCTCCTGTCAATAAAGGCACGAAATGACCTCCTCAAAAAATCTTTAATAAAAAAATAAAAACAATGAGAAGAAGATCTAGAAGTCACTGTATTTTCGTTACGACCACATAATCCAAATGATGAAAATGAGACATTTTGTGTTGTTTTGTTTCAGATTAAAAAAAAATAACAAAACAATGAGTCACTTTTTCATTTTTTAAATTTTGATTGACTATTCAAACTGGAGAGAATGGATGATACAAAGATTTTGTTTCTAAGAAGACAGAAATTTAATTTGTGGAAGAATTTTCAAAAAGCAACTTTTACTGAAATGCTTCCTAGGACAGATTCATACTTCAAATGGCTCAGGCTGTGTTTTGGCAAACCCCCCTTTTGTGTGTGTATGTATGTGTGTGTGTGTTTTGCTTATGTTTTTGTTTGCACAATTTAGGGTCAGTGCTAATTTTATTGTATACATTTGGTCCACAGTTGATAGAGAGGCATCCACTTGACACTGGCATTAACCAAAGTTCTACACGCCTGTAGGGTTTGGTCTTATGTACTTGATCAGTGGTCTTGAGCATTTTACCTCAACTAAAAGTCTTTCCCCTATATTTCTTGAAAGCCAAAGTGGGTCCACATATCAGCTTTATATTTCACATCCTGTCTTATCTGCTCGGATTCAGTTGTGCTGCTGGATAGCATAGCTGGTGGTGCACTCAAGTCCTTGCTTTCTTTTGATCAAGAAGGAGAAGATAGGGGAGAGAAAAGTGACCAGACAATTTATTTGGAATGTCTTTTTTCAGGTGTTGTGTCCCATGTTCCTACAATAGCCAATATGTCACAATTTCAGGCAGTTGCCATATTTTTGCCCATTTTAACAAACTTAGACATACCAAGACATTACATCATGCTTAGAATGCTGATTTTTCAGTATATGCTGTATGTTAATCAATGTTGTTGCCAAAACTATTGCTAATTCAGCCAATAAAAACAGCATAATTGCACTGTGTTTTAAAGCTCACTGCTGATTAATCTGTCCCCTCCTAATATCCTGAGCTCATGCATTTGGGTTCAAGGTAAAATTCAAGTGTCCCTATAAAGTCTGAGAATCTGGCCACTCAAGAAGAGAGTCAAATGAATGAATGGCTACTACCACATAGATGTCAGGGACATAGATACAGCACAAAACCACAATAAAATAAAGATGTAGTGCTGTGAAACACCATGAAACTCAGCAATATGTTTTTGTATTGATATTTTTTTACACCACTAAAGAATGGCGTCACCCTGGCTTTGTTCAGTTCTTCATACGGTGTATGTGTAAGACATGTATATGGTCATGTATCATTTCTGAAACTATGTTTGCTTTTTGTGTCTGACAAAGGAATTGGATTTGTGTTACAAACTCAAGAATGGGTTTCAGGTGCAGCCTGAGGCTTTACATATACAAGGCTGCCAATAACTTACATGAATCCTCAAAACACAGAAATAAAAAAAAAAAAGTTAAGGGAGAGAACTTAATCCCCTCAAATAAGCTAAATTTTATTGTTTATATTCTGTATATTCTGAAGAACTTTCTCTCTCCTCAGGGCATCGTAACCATTTAATCAACTTTAAGCTGCCTCAGCCTACTTTGCCTGCGACAAAGTAGGCTATACCCAAATTCAAATTACAATTTAGCAACCCTTTTATGTGGCATAATGAGTATTTTGAGACATAAAATTGGGCTGACGGACCATTCAGGATTTAGAACACTGGCCTTGGAGTATTTGGGAACACAATAAAATGGAAGCACAGGTTTTCAAGTACTTACACATCCTCGTACACACTTTCTATTGCGAGCACATCCACATGCTGACACACACACACACAGAACGGCTGCAGCAGCAACAACAACGTGGAGAGCTTTTTGGCTCAGCTTTTAATTAGGCCGACACTAAGACACTGTGAGAGGGCCAGTATGTTCCATCCCGCTGCCCTCCGAACTCCCCCGGGCCCTCTCAACCTCACCCCAGGCAAATTCAGCTAAGCCTTGGCCGCTGATCAGCATACACATCCGCATGCAATTCCACACAAGCCCACTACAGACTGCCAAGATCACATGCGCATGCAGATGTGGGCAATCTCCTCTAACACGTGCTCATTTAGTGTCTTTGTGTTGTCCTCGGCGAGACTGGCATTTGCTCTCCGGCCTATCGCCAATCCATAACTAGTGCTTAAGTATTCCATTAATTACAGCTTTCAAGAACTACCCTTCACCCCAGATGTGTTCCCTCCTTCCCCTTTCCATTGATTTCTGCTTCTGTTGTTTGTTTGTAGATAGGCCACATGGCTGTGGCCTTTTAAGCATCTATCTCTGCTCCTCTGTCCCCTCCCTTCCTTCCAAACCCATTCTCCTCCCTTTGATAAAGGATTGGAAACAGATAACGGAGGAGGTGGTGCAGGACCGACCTCTCCACAGCTTTGTGGCCAAATGACCAAAAGGAGATGGATCGTAGCTCCACTGCCAAATTTTCCTCCCATGGCTTCAGTCACTGCTTTGTTTTGTCTCGGTCTCAGTGTCCTTGGAGCAATTGGAAGAACTACCAGCAAGTCTTGGACAAAGTATAGCCGGTCAATGGTGAAGGAAGAGAGCAGTCGGAGGAGAGAAGAATGGAGGGGAGACAGAGTGTGGAGGTGAATTGGAGAGAGGGAGGGCATTAATTATAAGGTTGACACATTCAATAGAGGGCTAAAGTCAAACCACCTGCCGGGGGGAATTGGAAAACTGCAGCTACAGAGAACCCTCCAATAATGTTGCTTGGATTCAGTGAAAAAGACAGTCTCAGTGAGAGGGTGTAGAAGTGTATCTGTGTGTGCTTAGACTAAGGGAAACAGTAATATAAGAAGCTGATTGCACAGAGGAGCTTGAGTAATTTTCAAGCATTGCTCATACTCACTGTTCTCGTAACACACAAGGTTACTTCCCAGACTATATGGATCAACCAAACCCTGCAACCAAACCGATCATTGGATCCTTGACGAGGGATGGGAAAAGAGAACAACTGACCAGTTCGAGGCATCAATTTGGTTTACACTTATGCTCAACAACTCCCTTGTCAATGCCCCTAACTTCATTGTTCATGATTTTTGGAAAGCAATGACGTCAAACTCTTTAAAAGGGCAGTCAGACCATCAGCAATAAAGGAAAAGGAGATTTCATGGCAGACAGGAGATAGAGGTGGTCTACAGTGAGGCTTCACTTTATGTAGTATAATGACACAAACAGGACAAAGTGCAATACCTGTGGCTGTGTGATTCTAAGCATTTGTAAACATTAACAGGAATCAGAAGTGCTATGACTTTGAGTGTGTTGATGCAGTAGAAGACATGTAGACCTTATATTTCTTGCAACCAGAAAACTCATATGACTTAATGAAAGCATTTAAAAAGAAATGGAAAAGTAAGGAAAATTAATACATAAAAATAATTCCTATGCCTCACAGATTTAGGCAAAACTGTCTGATCAGTAAATGAACTGTGGAAGAGGCTTGAATAATTTTTATCAAATTGTGACCTTGGTCTGTATTGTTTGAAACTGGAACTTCTTAAAGCAGCAATCAGTACTAAAGATCTGGCTGAATCATTGGTACTCTGCCGGTCTTAATGTGCAACCAAATTATGTTGCTTGTTTGGCTCAGATTAAATAATTTTAATGTCATTTTGAGCAGTAATCTGTTTTAGGTAAATCCACTAAATAAAGGTTTATGCATACTTTTTAGACTTGTTCTGTCATCAAGTTTCATAAGCTGTGAGTGATTGTCACCTTAAGTATAACCCAAAGTTTCCAAGCTCTTAAAGCAGATCTAAACCTCACTTAAAAGTTTTCACATCAAAGACCTAGACATAAAAACTCCCACCTCTCACAGCATTAAATAACATATCGTTGAGGAAGCAGGCAGGGCCCTTTATAGAAATACTTTCTGATTCACCGTGACAAATGACCATCACCATGGACTGATTGCTTCCATTAAACCCTGGTTAAGTGCAGGCCCTTGCACTTAACTATAGACCCTGTGTACCTCACAGGTTGCTATTCATGTAACACTGAAATGAAAGCTACTTGTCAAGACCAATCACTCCACCAAGGTTGCAACTGATGGCAGCCCGCAACTTAAATTGAAGAGTTGTTTGGAAAGAAAAGCAGGGCCACAGTGGTTGCCAGCTTATAGGTTTCCTCTGAAATGCAGTCCTTGGCTCAGACGGAGGTAGCTAAGTGAACTGTAGGGTAGAAAGTTGATGGATCTATATATATATATATATATATATATATATATACAGTATATTTTTTTCTTTTTCATCCGTCAGACTTCATTTTCATGCCTCCACACACACAACAACCAAGGCCTGAAGCATTATGTTGCCCATTCTTGTGAGAACAGTATTTTTAAGACTTTATTTTAAGGAGTTTTCTTTAAACTTTTGAAAAGGTCCATTCCAACTAGGTGATGTACTGATTGTATTTTGGAGCTTGTAGTATGAGTGTAAAGGTAGTATTTGCTTGTGAATAAGACTTTTATTGAAAAGACTGATGCAAACTGGCTGAATCATCTGTTTACACAGAACAGCACTAAATATCAACAGTGCACTGGGAATGAAACTGTTGTGCCTTAAATCCTTTGTAGGCAAAACCCCAGGAATTAGTATAGGAATTAGTAAAGAACCAGATCAATAGGCAGAATCTGTCATGTTTTTGGCATCAGTAAATCTTCTAATTACAAGTCCAGGTTTATAAGATCACATGATCAATTTTGCTAATGAGAGGGATATTTCCTCAAAACCTTAAAGACCCTGTGTCCTGCAAAATCAATTTTCTTTGCTTTCAGTGTTGTTCAAGGGGCTTGGGGAGCAGAAGAACATGACACTTTTTATTAAGATCTGCAAATGTACCATGTCTGTTTAAAGAGAATACAACTTAAAATGCTCTGTGTTTTACTTCTTGGGGCTGTACAGCCTCCACCTATATGTGGTTTCTCAGATTCTCACGGGCAGATGCCATGACTGCTTTGAAAGTTCACTTTGCGGCCTGTAAGCCCCCCTCCTTCCCCTCCCATCAGACATATTTGCCCGTCGCTAGCTTTGCACGAATATGTGAGCCTCAAACTGGCAGTCAGTTCTTTTAGTTTTATTGTTCTTCTATGGTGAAAGTTTTTTAAAGAGTGCAGAGAGTGTGCGGAGGTACATTACATGAACATATAAGTATATCTCAGAAGTTTTCATGGGATGCCCCTGCTTGTAAGTTAATAATTGAGATGTAAAGATGTTTGATGTAGGTTCAGTTGTGATTATACCAGGCTGGTCAAAGATATAGTTGGTTGAGATGTAGGGTTGCCATGCCAACAGGAGGCACAGCTGTTTAGCTCTGTAGTAGACAATGAAGCAGTGTTTCTGTGCACAATCATCAAAATCAGACAAAAAAGGCACCAAGCAGACATATAAGGTCATCTGGTTTTTTATTCACAGTTTGATTTTGATCTGGAAAAACAAAGATCTGTATTGTCAGCTTGTTTGTTTTCCCCTGTGAGGGAGAGCCATTACTGTGGATCCAATTTTAGGTTCAAGTAGTACTTTTCTATTTGATGTTGTCGATATCAAAGAGAAGATTAGCCCTGCTACAAACAAGACGCTGATTCCTTTTAGCATCCACTCTTTCAGCTTTCTAATCCATTTTCTTCAAAGGCAGGTGGGCATCTGAGACTTAGATATTCAAATACCTTAGTAAACAAAGACTACCTGTAATTGAAATACACAGCCAGCATTTCAGAGTGATGGATGATTTGACAGGGCTGTCATAACACGGTAAGTCTCATGCTCTCCTTCGGCCTGTCACAGTTTGTTTGTGGTTGTCATCTTCCATTTAAAACAGCAATTACTTCACAAGAGGCAAACCTACATGCAGAATGCCGCATCAATTATCACTTCCCACACTGACAGCTAAGTCCGGCCGAGGAGGACAGAGGCTATATGAAGTTTTGTGGCTGACTTTGTCATCAGAGCTTGAAGGAAAATAAAAGACAGCCATCCAACATTGAGTAAACATGAGAGCTGGTTTCTTGGTGTAGCACAAGGCAGCAGCTGGTTTGACAGATAGTCAATCCATCTTGACTTATTAAATTCTGTATACAGCTAGTCTGAGGCAAACAAACCACACACACAAAATCCATTTGCAGCTGTGGTTTGTTGACATTTTGTGAAATAACAGTGCAACTATAGCTGCATCACTTGAAGAGCCTGTTCTTTACACAGCAAACGTGTTTCAATACAGGGCCTTAGATAAACACTCTGTGTAATAAAGATGACTGGATCCTCTGTATTTCCTCTGACTAAAAGTAAAATTAGACTTAAGGTCTCATATGAATAGGGTACTTTGAACAACAAAAATGGTAAACAATCAATTTAAACTGAAAAGGGAGTTTTTTGGCTCCAACCCATTTTGAAATTACACCAGGGTTATCCTTGTTTGCCTGGAAGGAAATCATAAATTAGAAGAATTCACTTCCTATTTGCAGGGATGCATCAAATGTTCCAATTAAATGCGGTCAGGCTTTAGTTTTTGCCAGGCCTGTCGTTTTAAAGGAGTTGACATAAGCATCTCAGAGTTGCAATGAATTGTATTCCTTTTGTGAAACTGTCCCAAAAAACCCTGAAGATGTGATCCTTTACCATGGCAAAGCCCTGTGGTAAAACCTCAAGCTTTTCATAAGTTTTGATCTATAAGTTGTCTACAATGTGGTTTAAAATGCTATTAGTAAAAATGGCACTCTGTTTCAGTCAACCAAAAGCCTTTCTTTGCCATAGTAACCCAAACTAAAGATTTCCCAAGCCAGTAAACCCATAACCTTGTGTTTATAAAATGTATACGACATCATCCCTGGATTAGGGTAAATCTCTCCTGACTGTTTAATTTACCAAATGGATATGACAATTCAGTGGGCATTGTTCATATTTTTTTTAGTACATCTTGGAGACAATTATAAAAGCCTGACATATTCATGGCATGGTTAAAGTGTGCTGGAAACAGAGCAGCCAAGTCTTAGCATAACTGCAAGTTTGACATCATGTCTCTACACGTATCCAATTTGCCCTATCTTAACTTGTCCCCTCTGTTTGTACTGAAAGAAATCAAGTTTGCAAAAAGTTTAGATTGAGTTAATGTGACCAACTGAGGTTTGAGTCATAAAGGCCTTGGGATAAGATCAGCCGCTGAGGTTGCTATTTTGCCGCTTGTGTACGAGGGCCTTTCAGTCAAGGCAGAGGGAAGAGGAGGTGGAGAGACAGACAGAGACAGACTTGGAGCTAGTGAAAGGGAGGAGGAGGAGAGGAGCGGAGAAGGAGTTCTGGGCTCTCTGCGAAGCCTTGGCAACGGCAGACAGGCTGCACCATCCTCTGGGGAAGATTCAATTATAAATGATGCTTCCACTCGGAGCCATCTTGGAATCCCTTATTCTTTGGGAGATCTTCTTCACCTAATCCTCAGCAGGGTTTGGTGTGGCCTGCCTCTGAAGTGATATGCCTCGCGCACATTGTGTGTCATGCATTATGAATGATGGGAAGGAGACACTCATGTCCTAATTTCGTTGAGAGCAGTGTGACATCAACACTTGAGCTGACAGAATGCTAATTTTTTGCCATAGAATGATGCAGGGTTTAATCAGGTTTACAGCTTTAGTGTCCCGACTATTTATTTGCAAATCTTTGTGTTCACGTCAGCTCTAGCTTCTTCACCTTAGCCGCTTGCTTTGTTTGCCAGTCTCTTTTGAAATTTCCCCAGCACCCCTTTGCATCTTTCTTACTGTCATCTCTTTTCTAAATATTCTACTAGTGGCAGCACGCAGCATTAAAGTCAGCAGACAGGTCTTCTTTTGTAGCCTCGAGTGCTGCGTGAATCTCAGCTGCAACCACCCCCACTGCCCCTAAAATCTTCTTCAGACCCCCTTCTCTCTTCCTCCTCCTTTTTCCCCGACCAGAGAGAATCGGAGCTGACATCTCCAGAGAACCGAGAGAGAGAAGAAAAAAAAATCATTTAAAGCCCTTCCTCTTTGTCCGCTCGCCGCTACAACAGAGAAGTGTCAGTAATGCAGCGGGGGGGGGGGGGGGGGGGGGGGGGGGGTAAAGGGGAGGCGAGGGCGGGTGAGACTTCGCTTTCTGAGTTTTTTCGCCGTAATGAGGGGAGAGTTGTTATGGCTCACCTTCTGCTGCTCAAGCCTGCAAGTGTATGTGTGGGTATTTTTCACTTCTGTGTACTCACGTTTGCGCCTTCGCAGTGCAACATGAAGTGAGGATACATGACTGTTTGGTTAATGGGTGTCTGCGAGTCGATCCTCCTGTTCTTCCGCGGCAATCTGAGGACGACTTGACATGCCTGTGAGGAAGCAACCCTTTTTTTTTCTAGACAAACATCTCAGGCTCGCCTCCACTCTCTCTCTCTCTCTCTCTTTCTCTTTCTTTCTCCCTCCATCTGCGTGTCTCTATTCTCCATGTCTCTCTGCCTCCCTCCCTGCAAAGAATCGCTCTTCAACAACTCGCCCTGTGTACTATCTCGCCCTGTCCCCCCGCTCTTGTCTCAGTAACATAATACAGATGGCAAATCAAGCTGTTCGTCATGGAAATATGTCACATATGCCCTCTGCTCATAAAAGGTGATGAAGAACATGAAAACTTTTGGATTGTGCTACAGACTGAAGTCATTTCATCTCTTTTTAAAGCTTTCAGTCAGGCGACCAGTGCAGGGGGCTGGAGGGTTCAAAGAGTGTCAACTAGCACTGACAGCACAGGTTATCCCAACTCCACCTAAGGACACATGTTCACATCCTGTGAAAAACAGCAGGAAAGTAAGCTATAGATGTAAACTGTCAGTCTTAAGCACTTTGGACCCTTGGCTAGCAATTAGGACATATTTTTTATATCACCTAAAACAGCAAAATATTTTGTGTTCATTACATACTGTAATATTGGAGAATTATTCCCCTTACACTTCTGCCAGAATAGAAATTTACAGATAAATAGGCTGTTTAATGTATTTTTGAGTCATTTGAAAATGTTGTTCAACAGCTATGTGAGTAAGGAATGACAGTTTTCATCATTTAATTATATGTAAGTATTAAGCTTACATTAGCTTGTTAATACCATCTATTAATAACATCAGGATCACTATCAGCTGTCACTTTCAGACAGTTTTAGGCTGTTATTTTATTAAAGAAAGTGATATTCTGATCAAGTTGGCACTTCTTCAGGATGAGTAGAGGTCTGTTTGTCACTTATGTCTTTGTAACTCACAGACAGTAGAGATTTCGACATTATTGGTCAACTATTTGCTCCTCTCTTGGTTTCCCCCCTGAGATGGGGCTTTGTCAACTTCTCTGTGATATAAAGCAGACGGAAGCGGTTTTGTCAGCCAGGGGAACATTCAGTAAGTTTATTATGACATGGGAAATCTACTGATTGCTTTAGAGCAAGAAGCCAATGATATGCTTGTTGCTGAAAATGATTATTAATACATGAATAGTTAGCTATTTTTTGGGGGGGGGGGTTTTCTATAGACCTCTCAAAATAGGGGTGGACCTTCATACATCTAAGTTCCTGAGCTTGAGGCAAACACAGAATAGAAGCTGTAATCAATGGTCTATCAGACTAAGCTTTGCTTTTCACTGATTTTGGAATAATACAATAGCTTGAGCTTGTACCCCAAAGATCCCTCTTACCCATTCACACTAAATTCATACAATCATAGTATTAACAAATATATTATTGTTAACATGTGGGAAAATAAGTGACTAAGCCTTTTAGTCTCAGTGAATAATAAAATCAAGTAGTTATTGTGCTCTGCTAAGTGGCCTCTGGAGATTGGAGATCACTAGCTGACTTGGTAACTAATGTAACCACTACACCTCTACTGATGGGTATTTTATTAGATGTGACCTCTGAATTTAATCCTTTCACATCAGGAAATGAAGTGTTCTTGTGTTCCTTGACTGTCTCTCAGTTACACACATGGTACAGGGTCAAAGATACATAATTACAAGTACGTCTAGAGCACTGGTGGAAGAGTGCATGAGCACAAAGTTTAATGGTGAGTTTATCTCAGGTTGTGCTTTTTCATTCATCAGAGAGCCCATCTGAAGTCTGCACAATCAAGCTATTCAGGCAGATATGAGAGAATCCAGTCATCCTTTCAAACTCAAACATGTTTCATTTTCCATCATTAAAAAAAGGGTTAGGATTTTGTTTCTTTATAGCTTGGTGCCAAATTATCTATGGCCTGGTGGTAAGAGAACTTTGCTCTGGAGAAAAAAAAATTCTTGTACCAAAATTCATCATCATCAGAACAGGAAAAGTTCTGGAGAATGCAGTTCTAGTAACAGAACTGATATATTTATTTGTTGCACCAAAGAAGCGCATTAGATTGTTCAGTAGCTTATACTACTGCAGCTTATGCTAAATGAAGGAGTGTGTCCTACTAATTAATATGTCATTTGATAAATGAACTTAAATCATTTGTAACAGATAAGACAATTAATATATTGATCCAGTAATTTGCACATAAATGTTATTTCCATTAAGTTATTTAGGCTGCATTTGTACTTTTACAGGCAATAAATCCATTGTTGTATTCATCGTTAACCTCAAACAGCAAGCATCTTAAGATAAATATTCACAATATTAGAGTGCTTGCTGCTTTTTTCATGTATATCAAACTGAAAATCATTTTTTGCAGGTTAAACAAATAGTCCATGAGTTATAACTTGCTCTCAGTCCAAACGACTAATGACTTAACTGGGGAAATATTTGGTAAATGGATCACAAACAGAGGGAAAAGCTTTTGCAGGCTTACAGCAGCACACAATGTTCTTGTTCTTTCTGTCCACATTTTTTTTGTTTCCTGTCACCTGCACGCTCGCTGCAATGGCACTGGCAGCCAACCGCAACAAAACCGTCAGCGTTAAATCTCACTGCAGCAGAAAGGCCTTAGCTTCTCCTGGCATTGTTGGGTGACTGTAGCACACAAACAACCTCTGTAGTATTTGACTGCTCAATCCCAGCGAGTGGAGCTGCTGCCCAGCGGCTCCAGCTTTATCATCCTGGCCACTGGAGCTGCAGCAGCCTCTGCCTCACTTTGTTGCTTTTGCTAGTGGGTGCTGGCTCATAAAGTTAGAATATGACTCTGACAAAATGTTATACAATATAGAATAATCCATGCAATGCCTCCATATGATCTGAGGAATAACTTTTAAAGCTGTAAGCTATGGTGTTGGGGCTTTGCCCAGTAGTTTTTTGCCAGACTGTGATGCTGACTGGAGTTTTCTTGGAGTTTTTCCTTCATTGGGCAACAATGGGCAGGTGATCATGTCCTTTTACTCATGAAACAAAGGCTGTAATCTGTGATGCTGGAAACCTGTGTTAATATTCAACTTATGGCTCTTTCACTGCATGTCAGTCCCTACTCTCTCTCTCTCTCTGTCTGACTTTTAACTGTCTAGTCTGTGAAATCAACACATAAAAGCCCTTAAATATAAAAACCTCATTATGAAAGCCCATTCTAGCAATCAAATACATATTTTTTTAACCAAATTAACTAATTTTGATGGAAAATATCTTCTCAAAGATAATTGAGGTCAAGGCATGCCACATATTTCTTTCAAACAATGAGTAGAAATACATCCAAACAAAAAGAGTATAACAGTATGAGTTGCCAAGAGCAACTTTAATCAAAAAGATGTTAGTCAAACATAAACAGCCAAATGTTTCCACCTTCAAGTCATTTAACATCCTCTTCAAAACATCCAAGATTTCCTTTTTGAGTCGGAGGTCTTTTTTGTAATTTATTCTAAATTAAAAGAGCAACAAAAGCCTTTTACTAAGTTTATTGTCAAGTTTTGGAACATCCATAAAGAAAACAGTAAATATTGAGAGTCCCCTTTTAAACGTATGTGTATTGTATTGCAGATATATTAAGATATACACCCTAATACTGTTTTCAGTGCTTGTTTGCTTTGAGAGGAGATATGAATGTGTAGAGTACTTTGAATTATCATTACCCAGAGCAGACCAGAAAGTGGCAGCAACTTCTTTTTGGATTAGGAAAAAGGGAACAAAATTGACAGTGGGAAAAATAGTTTTACATCTGTTCTTTTTATCATTTGACGAGGATTCGGTGTTAAAGGAAATGCATGAGTTTAAATAACAAGATTTCAAGATTTAGTTTAAAATGTACTTGGCCCTTATAACCTTACAAGTGGAGATTTAAGGCAGACTTAAATGATTTAGTATTTGACCACAGCATGGGTAGCACATTGTTTGCATTAAAACATTTTTTTTTTTTTTGTCAGAAGAGGGTCCTGAGTTGTACATGACAGTTTCATCAGCATAAGTACTTGAATGTGGGCAAATGGACCATATGTCTGGCAGGAGCATCCAGAGACTACACCACATCCAGAACAGTGCTGCCAGGGTCCTGTTGAGGGTGCATGAGCTCATCCCCCCATCCTGAAATCCCTTCACTGACTCAGGGTTGAGTTCAAGGTCTCCCTCCTCACCCACCAGTGCATTTATGGACATGCCCCCCTTTACCTACAGGAACTCCTCTCCCCCCAGGCCCCCTCACGTACCCTCCGTTCTGCTTCCGCAAACACTCTCCAAGTCCCCCAGAACCAAGGCTGTGGAACGCCCTCCCTGACCTCCTGAGGGCCCCACAGTCCACAGATGCTATTTAAAGAAATCTTAAAAACTTTTTTTTTTTCATAAAAAAGCATTTTGCTAAACTTATTGTATAGGTTCTCCTTCTTTAGAACCTTTTTAGCTTGACTCATTTTATAAATTGTTTAATTGCATTAATCTTAATTGTTTTTGTCTCACCCTGTGGCACTTTGAGATTGTAAAAATGTGAAGTGCAATACAAATAAAATGTATTAATATTATTAAAGGTCACACTTGAACACAGGCAGCCCTCAAGATGTGAGAGCTTCAATGTGCACAGTTTCTACCCTTTATGCCATACCAGCAGTGCCCTGTTAAACAATTTTTATTACAAATTCAACCATGAAAGTCTAAATGTGGTATGAATGGCTGTGAAGTGTGACCTACCATGAAATTGCAAGAAGACTAGCTGTGCTTTAGGGTACAGCTAATAAGGTCCCTAATAAATAAATAAGCAACTAAACTTTGAGTTTACGAAAATGCACTAAAGGCTCATGTCTAATCATCATTTATCATGTCTGTCAAGAGTTACAATATTAAGATCCAGGAAATAGTGATGTGCCTCATTGAAATACAAAGAAATCTGTTACCAGCCTGTTGCATCACAGCCCACACTGAATTTATTCTACCGCTGACAAGACAAATAGTAATCAGTGTAGGCTTTGGTGGGAGCTGAGGTGACTTCCTTGGCTGTATCCCTGCTCAGCCAATTTTTAACCCTTCCCTTTGGCTTTGAAAGAGCTGGTGGTATAAAGCATGAACAGGAGTGGCTCCAGGTATGACCCCTGGGGAACACCTTTTGTAACAGTGAGATTTAGAAGGAGAGTCTTCTACCGGCCCACACTTCATTGTATGTGTAAAGTTGCATTGTAATTAGTTAATTATTTATTCAGTCAGTCAGACTATTGGGACAGTCACAATAAGAGTATAAACAGCAACTTTGCTGGGGGAAAACCCAGTCCAGTGCATATCCCAGGCAAAACCTTGAACAAATGTGTGTTTCAATCTGTGTCAGTATGTTTTTTACCGCCTGCTTTCAGCACATATATCATAATTCTACTCCATCCGCCTGCAGACTTTTTCTACTTTTCCCCATGCACACTCTGTCCATTCTGTCTGCCTTTCCACTCTGTTTTCTGCCTCTTCTATTACCCCTGTTTTTTGGTGCGTGAATCCATATAGTGTGATAATACTACAGCTTATTAAAAGAGGGAAACAGACAGTGTAAATCATTCAGGGCTGGCTGTTTTCTCTACACAGCCAGTTTCCACGTAACACCACCCATCATCAATCATGGTCTGCAATGTGTTCAGTGTCACTGATGAGAGATGGGACACACAGGCATCATGTGTGGCGACGATCCAGACATAAGACACTTGCAGCATGCATTGTGTGTGTATAAATCCAACCACACTCATAAATATCCATAGTGTTTCAGTAATTTGCTGTAAACTTAAGTCTGACAGCTGATTTAGGATGGAATGAGGGAGAGAAAGAGCGTTCAATCATCACCCTTGTCCCTCATTGTATCCCAAAGGGAGGAGGCAACAGTTGGAAATCTGAATTATGAAATGATAAAAGGATGTAAAATGGAGATAAATCCCGGTGATTACACAGCTTGGTATCTCAAAATTCAATTCCCTTGTCAACGATTTTTCATTGTATTTGCGTGAAGGACAGCAAGCCTGATAATTCCCTGTGCATGATGCACAGCGGCGGAAAATGCATTGTGATGATATACTTCTTATGAACGTGATTGAGGAGGCAATTACATTTTTTTGCATCTCACTTTCAGGAATGTTTCTTTACTCTCCACTATCCACTTTCTTTTTTTTTCCCTCTCATTCTCCGATGGCAGAAAATTCGACCACATCAAACCTTGTTTGTCTTCTTTTTCTATCCCCTGGGGTGCCAGCGCTGCAGAAAGCCCAAGAGATAACAAGGGGAAAGACATAAAAGCACATAAACAACAGACGCCAAGGAGAAAGGAGAGGAAGTGTGTGTGTGTGTGTGTGTGTGTGTGGGTGTGTGTGTGTGTGTGTGTGTGTGTGCGTGTGAGGATGTGCGCATAGGCTCAGGCTCATACATGTTTATGCAGATGAGTTTGAGTGCCAGTGTGTGCGTGGGTACACACAGAGTTACAGTTTAAAACATTTACCCACTGCAGCTCTGTTGTCTGGGGCTGTTGGCAGTGGCACCTGTTTCTTTGTGGCCACCCAAACACACACTCACACAAACACACACACACACAAATCAGAAGAGCATTAAAAAAAACACACTCTTGACTGTGGCTGCCCTGCAGGCTGTGCAGATGGACAGACAGTTGCAGGTCTTTGACAGTAGGTCATCTTTCAGCTACAGAGCACTCTTATCACAGCATGATACAAAGTCTGAAAACAACTTATTACTAAGTTACAGCACGTGAGCATCATGGCAGCTTCTGGGTCATTCTTGCTCTTACATTTCGAACACCATTTTATGATTTAGGCATGTTTATGGAAGAAAGTCAATGACTATTGAGTGAGGCAGGGATGACATATTTTTGTAGTCTAACTTGCAAGTTGATTCTCACGACGAAAGGTGTGTTTCATTTGATCTTGGAGGTCGGATCCCACTTGAGTTCTGTAGTTGATTGAAAGCACCATAAAAGCTTATGATGTTTTCCACTGTGTTTTTGGATCTTTGCTGACAAAAAGAAGAAAAAGCGAAATGTGCAAGTAATATTCTTTGTGAAAATCTTCACAAACCAACAAAGTTTTCTTGATTATTAAGCTTAATCCACAAGAGTAAAAAAGCTATTAAGCAGCCTTCATGGCTGTGGCAATATTGTGTGTATTATTGTTCTTTGAAAACGATCAGATAGCAGTTTATTAGCAATTATCCTTTTGAACACACAACAGTGCTTTGAAATAATATATAAAAAAGGGCAATACCAGATGCATTTTTATTTCCAAAATAAATATTAAAATCTCATATGCATGTTGTTTCCTGGCTTAAAAACTAAGCAGCCACCCTTGCAACTGGTTGAGCATTTTGCAGTGTATAACATAAAATATAATGGAGACCTCATACTTGTCTAAAGTGTGCGTCAATCAAAAATGGTAAAACAAGCCACTTTTAAAATCACAGACACTGCTATCTTCAAGACACACAAAGTGTTGTTTTAAAAAGATATGATACTACCGCAGTGAAGAAAAAAACAATCCATGTTCTATTGTTTTTGAAATGAAATTTGGGCGAATCATTTTCCAAGAACAATGACATTTCTCTGTTCCAATGTTTGGCATTTTGTTTGTGCAATTTTCCAAAATGTATTGGCTCGCTTGATTTAGTTGAAACGCAAACATAAAAAAGAGAGAAGAGCTCACAAACCCTCCAGTAAATGTGGGTTTTAACGTTTGTTGAGATGTTGTCACTTAGGTTCTCTTTGACGTTTCCTCAGCTCAGAATTCTCCTGCTGGCCCAGTGTATTAAAACTGGTGACCTTCAGTCGTCTTGTCTCTGTGTGAAAATGCCTTCTCTTATTCTTTTTTTTCCTCCTTCTTTAATGTCATGTGGGGGGAGTCTGAAGGACAGGACATAGTTCTGTTTTGCAGACAGGTGTCCTGACCTTCTGTCTGCACTCCCACGCCTCAGGGGACCTCGGCGAAATAGAGGCCAAGACTTTGACCTAGTCTCTCATCTACGGTTTGTCTCTAAACGGAGGTGCACTGCAGATGCAATGAATCACCCGAAACTCAGAGAAGTGATACATCAGTGCTGTACCTGTGTTTTACATCTCACGAAATATATTTTTGAGAATCATCGTAATAGTTATGTTTAATTAATCATAGTTTAATCCAAGCAAATTTAGGGGCAGCAGTTTTGCTCAGTCCAAAAGGACTTGTGACGGGGACTGGAGGGTTGCTGGTTCAAAGTTGGTTTGATACATGGGAAGGGGCTAGCTGACCTCCTTGGGCATGGTAGTTGCTAACACAGCTGAAGGGGTTGGGGCCACTTGCCTCCAGAGCCTCAGGGCCTAGGGTTTGCATCCCCCAGCCCATAAAGTTCATTACATTGGGAACACCGACAACTTGAAGAGGGGATAACATTGTTGGCAATGCAGGGGTGTTGTCAGGACATGCTCAGCATGTGCTCCCCTAAATTTAGGGGTCCACTAGAGAGAAAAAGGTTTAAACTGTCTTCCCACCATACTCTTTCCATGGTGCTTAGCAAGTCCACAAAGCAGTTTCCATACATGTGTTCATCTCATTGAAGAGTAATTTGATTCTGACTTTGCAGTCCTGTAATGAGGCTACTCTACTATGTGATACTGACTTACTTCAACCCTACTCAGTTATTTTTGTTTTCCATTAGAACTGTACCTGGTACTTAGCACAGTTTTTTTGTATTACCACTAGCAATTTTGCAAGCTAGCCCAGCCAAGACCAAAACACTGTAGAAAAGACACTATTCAGCACGAAATGGTCGAAGTACCATCACAATTAGGCAAGGGTATGTGACAAGGAAATAAAACACCTCCGTATTGCTGCATGACTTTCCAAACTCTCCTTCTCTTTAAATATTATTTTGTTTTGCTGCTTGCTGTCATCTCTTGACCAAAACTCGTCTCCTTACTTTGACAAAGAGCCATAAATGAATCTGTGCCATTGCCTCCTTTGTTGATGTAAGAATGTCACAATACTTTCACTCAGCCATGCCAGAGCAACTCCTCCTTCATTAAAAAAGATACTATCAAAGTGCACTGCAATGGAATACAAAGCAGGTTGTGCCCAAACAATGAAGAGTAGTGCTGAGCATTTATGGAAAAGCACTGTAAGCTTCCATCAAGGAATTAAGCTCCTAGCCTACAGTGGCATTGATAGTTGTGAAGTACAGACCAACAAGGTGAGACAGCTTGACCAGAGCTGCACTGCCTACCTCCGCTGGTTCCTGATTGTTCCTGAGTAGTCTTTTAGATCAAAACAGCACTCAGCAAGGCTTATTTACTTAACACAGAGCTTTAGTTTTCTTTAAAAACAGGAACATCATTTAATGAGGGAGAGAAGCTGTCCAAACAACATCCAGTGGTGACTGAGCTTTTTGTAAAGATGGCAGGTCTGGACTTCATGTTTTACCTGAAGTATATTTATGGTTCTTATATGAGACTCAAACCAGTGCTTTTTTTTTTTTTTTTTTTTTTTTACAACTGGTGAATGCATTTGAACATACAGAAAACTCTCTTACACAAGACATCAGTAACCTCTTATGGTGCACTACAATGTCATCAAACTTATTTACTTGTTACTTTGAGCTAAAGGTAGGAGACAATTGAAACAACCTTGTTGGTTGTGAATTAAATACACCCATTAACAATGTTTTACCTTATCAAGCCACTCAGTGAGTTTTACTCCTTTTAGTGACTGATTACAGATGAGTCAAGGTCATGTAGCCACATGTCTGTGACAAGGTTTGGCATGGGTTAAAGTGCCATTAAAAAGACCCTTGAACTGACATTTGTCACCCAGTTTCAGAAAATAAACTATTCTTGGCCAACAATCCTTCATGAACAACCCTTTACTGTGTAATGGAAGCCCCAGAAAGTCATCAGTCGTACTTAGATGTCATATTATCTTCTTATATTGGTAAATATGTTCTTAGATTAGGAGTTATCAGAATAAACTAGAAAAGCACTCAGAGAGCGCAGACCTCCGCCAAGCAGCTTCGGTCCACTTTGGCGAAAATGGTCCTATCTGGCAATGTTAAAGAATCCTTTAAAAAATTCCTGGATCCAGATGGTGATCCAGATCACCCCCAAAATTTGATCAGTTCTTCCATATCCCATTTCCGACAATTCCTGAAAATTTAATCCAAATCCGTTCAGAACTTTTCAAGTTATTTTGAACACAAACAAACAGACAGACAGATAAACGCCAGCAAAAACATAACCTCCTTGGCGGAGGTAAAAAACTGTTGGTATTCAATTCTTCCCCATTAGCACACTTACAAATCAATAAAGCCCCATATGCTACAATTACATTTCAAATCACCCCCCTCTAATACCCACTGGCCATGGCAAGATTGCATTATTCAAAGATGGAGATGAAAGTCCCCTCTGATCCACCAAAATAACATCTTTTGCAGTAATCTGTTTGTAGATTTGATTCCTTTGATGATATTTTCCCTCCTGGCTGGGCTTCTCCAGGGCCTCATGGCTGTGAAATGCATGTATGTTAGGTGCTTTCAATTCTTCTTGTCATATTGTTTTAACAATTTAAGACACAACAGCAGGAGGTTTTAGGGGCCATCTGTGAAACAATACCAGGAATAAACATAAAAGAAGATTTACTGTCAGTAGTAATTACAAGAAATACACAAAGGGACAGTGGAATATTTGGAAGAACATGAAACTTTGGAGACAAATGACATACATGGTTTCAAAAAAGTGCAGAACAATCCAGACTGCTTTTGACTTGTCTAAATCAGTGGTTTTCATCTAGTAGACACACTGACACATCCTCATTGATAGCCTTTACTTATGGAGCGCTTCCCGGCAAGAAAAGTCTCCTTCTGTTGCACACTTAGAAGAAGTTGACTATCCCAAACGCCACCAGAAATCACATTGACCATAAGCATCAAACAAACTCTTCCTAATCCTACCATAATACCTTGTTGTAACTTGATTCAGATGATAATGTATTACAGGTCAGAACACTGACTGAAAATGACAGCTAATTGAGATCCTAAATTGTTGTTGCCTCTAGCTACAATACCTTCTAATATAAGTTTATCAGCACTCACCTATGCTTGTATGATGAAGCATCTTGTTTTTTTTTTACTTCTCAAACAGCAGCATTATCAACCCAGACACATCTAATACATGGAAGTGTCAGTAGACTTTCATCATGGCAGTGGTGTCAGTGGAAGGATTCTCCTCTAAATATCTGTAATAATCACATAGTACAATGTTAACAAGGACTTTTTTTGTTTTTAAGTGAATCAAGAAAAATACCTTAGTGCTTTTTAAGGGGTCAACATGTCCAAAGCATTTAGTTAAAACTGATATTTCCATATGTCTGCTGTTGTTTTGCTCTATGCAGCGTTCAGTGGTAATTGCTACTTTACATAACTCTTTTTTGCCCTCCAAGGCTACACACTGATGACGGAATGCTTTTAAAATTACTCATTACACTTTAGAGAGTCACTGAATGTTCTTATAATGAAATGGTGTTAAATTGACCTCAGTGCACACAAAAGATCTGGCAGAGGCAGGATTTTGTCTCTCTGACCAACCATCAGAATCAGAGATCCCCCTCTTATAGCAACTGTTGCCAGGTTACTCTAATTGGACGTTTTTTGTCTTGGCAGAGACTATTTTGATTCCTTATGGTGAAATTTTCTTAAGTTTTTTTTCTTAAATAAGAGAGGGAGAGAGGTGGGGAAAAAGAGAGAGTGAGACAGAGATTTAAAGTTGGCTTGTCAAGGATCACTTTGTGTAAATGATGGGGCTTGACAAAGGGTCATTTGGATGTTGGGGTGGTGGATTGTTCAAAGTGAGAGTGCAGTACTGATGCTGGCAGAGGTGGCAATATAAATCTCATAGATAACAAGCCTGCTAATGAAGTAGAATATTTGTCAGATCATTGGATAATTATGCTGTTTAGTTATGGAATTAGTGCATCTCAAGTTGTCTGCCTGAGTTACAGTGTACTCCATTTTTTATTTCAAAAAACTATAGTAAAGACCTGAAAATAGAGAACAAGGTTTTTGTTTTGGTACAAAAGGAAAATCTTCTTTTTGAAGTGCTTACAGTTTCTAATCAGTAGTGTCAGTAGGTACATGTTTATTCATTTCTATTCAGCAAAAAAGGTTTTTCTGCATGCTGCTTTTTGTGTGGTGATCTCTAATAGCAGATTAAGGAAACAAAACCTTGAACATTACATTGTTTATTAATACTTAAGGGCCAGGTTGATGCCTCAGTTTTTATTTAAGTAATTGAGCATATGCATTGCTATAATATGCTAGAAAAGTTAAAGTATGCCATAGCTCACCCTCACTTGTATCTTATTAGTTTCCCTGCTAAAGCTTGGATATTCAGACTCTGGCTGCTGCTCATACCCACACTCAAGCAGCTCGCTCTGCAGTGAAGTTATTCAAATAAAATTCTTGACCTTGGGAGTTTAGCCTAGCCGCCACATTTCTACAATTCCTCTCAGTTGCTAACCATCCATGAAAGTTCTTTTTTTTCCGCCTCTCTGTCGAAATCTTGAGATGAGTATCTGAAATGATGCCACACTTGATAGTTTTCTCACACTGAATGCATGAATTGATATGCAGCGGACTTCCTCTGCATGTGGAAAACAAGCCTGTGCAGTCTGGGCCCGGCGGGTTGTTGGAGAAATGTGCAACATTTGGGCGATCTCTCATTCCTCTCTGTACTTGTGCAGATAATCACCCACTTGTGTGACTGTATGTGAGAAAGGCATCATTTTTGGGCTGTTTGAGCACACTTTTTCTGCTCACGAAGTGCATCTGTGCTTCCTGCCCGCGTGTGCGTCAGATGGCGTGCACGTTGCTGCCTGTGTGTTCTTCAAGCTGAACATTGTCTTCTTGAAACACTAAGCAAATCTTCTCAATGTGATAATTGGCTCCCCGGGGTGCCTGTATCTTTTCTGCTCATCATCATCATACCCTCCAGAAAAAAACTATGAAAAAATGGAGTGTGTGAGAGAGATGAGATAGGCAAAGTTTGCTCGTTTGCCGGGGAAAGTGATCTCAAGTCTGCCCGAACTCTCTTTTGGCAAGCAGAAACTTTGAGGCAATGAGACAGCGGGGCCAGATCTGGTGCAACCTGGCTGCAGGCTCCTGTCTGCTGTCTTTACAGCATCAGGGGCCTTGTTTTCAGCCAGACGAGATGCCATGGAGGATATGAGCTATTTGAGGAAGGTGATACATAATGCAAACATCAGCTACAGTTGCTGCAGTGTCGTCCAGAGTAATTGAAAGATTTTATCATACTCTCATGCTGGCAATTACCAGGGCCTGCAATCCATTCAGCCCGTTTTTCTTACAGAGTTCTTCAAGTAAATGTTAAAGTATTTTCCTTTGGTTTTGGACAACTATGCACTGTGAATTAGGAATGGACTAATAAGAGTTTCAAGGACAAAGTAGGAGCCAATTGTTCGAGCTTACAATTAAAGCCTCATCACAATCACTTAGTTGTGAACAATATTGCTCAAAACACTTTGGGTGATTTACTTAAAACTTGGCACAAATGTTCAGTCTGACAACAATGAACTGACAAGATTTTGGAGAACAAATGTGAGCCTCATGCTGTATGGAAAAAAAGTTTGGCCAAGCTATTTGGGACAATTATTTCTCTCTTTTATTACAGTAATTGGTCTTGTATTTCATATCATTTGAAAGCCTGATTTGTCATCTTTACAACAAGGTACATCTTGTAAGGATGGCGCATTCATGATGAACAATACAGCTAAACGTGTTGGTAGCACACCAAAAAAATTTGCCCAGATCCTTTCTTAACCTACAGTGCAAGGGTGAGGAACCCGTCTTCTTGGGACGCCCACTTCGCTGTCTGTCTTTGACTTCACCAGTCTCATTAAACTTGGTCCTAAATCTGGAAAAGGTTTAGGGCTGACACTAAATAATGATGCCAATCCAGGTGCCATTTTAAGAGGAATGAGACAAACTTTTTGGAGCTTTCATACAGTATTAATGCAACACAGTGATGCACAATACTGTCTGTACAACATCAGTTTCGGCATATGTAAGTGGAACAGCAGTATTGGCAGATATCAAAATTTCTGCTGATATTGACATTTAATGTTTGGGCCATACTTATCAGCCATATGAATGACTTATATTGGTGGTAATACTCACAGAGTATATGAATGTCGCACAATGTTACAATATTATTGTTACATGTTTAAATTTCTAAAACAATTGTCACTTCTTTTAGGGAATGAAATGTTGTTTTCCTTGGATATACAAATACAAAACCCGAATGAATAGATTATTTAAGGGGAGAAAATAATCAAGCAAAAGTACGTTTCCAAATTATTTTTAAGAGTATAGCTGGACCTGAGGGTGAACTTATTTGATTTTTAAGGTCAGTGTTAATTATTTTATGCATCTATTCCACCCCTGTACTCTTAACCAGCAATGTAATTCAAAGCTTCTTGCAAAATATTTACCTTCACTTTTAAAGAAATAAGTGTATCCTCTGGATTTTCACTGTACATCAATCATATACCTTTGTGGAAGTATATAACCGCCTGCCGCTCCTTCTGGTAGTTTCTCTTCAGCATTTAAAACAGAAATCTCAGCAGGAGCCGTCTGTGTTAAACCATCCATGTCGGATTATCGCTTACAAGCAGCAATGGCAGTTGTTTTAGGCAAAGGATGCTTCACTTGTTTAGATTTTTTTTCTTTTTTCATGTCAAATGGAACGACCTTAGCCGGTGGTTTGCATCACTAGCACCTGAAGTGTGTGAAACACATCCTGGTTTGCCCGCAGGCAAACAGAGACACTTATCTGGTGGATGGAGAGTCTCCACTCTCTGTCTCTCACCTTCTTTTTTTCATTCCCTCGCATCCATATGCTCGTACAGTCTCGTGGGGATTGTGGACCATGGAGCAGATTGTTGGCTGCTTTATAGGGGGAAACAGTGAGACAGCTGGGCGCCCATCACAAGGCCAAGCAGATGTTCAGGTGACTCTGCAAGGAAGTGATTTGAAAAGAGAGAAATGGCAAGGAGGGGGTGCAGCAGAGGGAGAGAGATGATGCGGAAGAGAAGATGATGGAGGCTGAAAAAATTAATAAATAAACTGATTCAGAGACTTCATTAGAAATCCCTCATCAGTTTCTAAGGCTGGCCAAATGCCTCCCACTTTCCTCAGGCCACAGGAGTCTGTTTGTTCTTTCGTATTGATCCACCCACTGGTCTATGTGCCGTAGGTCTAATGCCTTTGATCTCTTGATTATCTTTGCCTAAATGTGGACAAGATGGCTAAGCAGCTCAAGGATTCACTGCTTTAATTCTGACGCACCTTAGGGAACATTTGGAAGTTGGGAGTGAATCCAACCCTGCAGCCATGTACTGGAACTTCTTCTCTTCTGATCCACTTGATTTGACAAAAATGATTCCACAGAGAACTATTAGTGATTCAGTGGCTGTGGGCCCAGCATTATCCAATCAGAGCCTTTCATCTAATACAGATCTGCATTGTGGCTGATGTAAGGCTGGGAAATATGAACCAAAAAATCATGTCTTGAATTGTTTTTGGTTTTTTTTGTGCTGGATAACAATACAGATCGCAGTGACCTTTTTGAACCAGAAGATTACCAATGACCTCCTCAGCTCTAGCTTTACCAGCTCTGTGATAAGGTTGGAGCTTTGACATCTGAGATGATGTCCTGCCGCTACAATACTTGTTTTTAACAAAAACTAGCTACTGTCTGACTGAAAAGATAATATATGATGAACTATAATACTAAATTTTGTCCCCATGAGGAAATTTGAATTGACTTCACATGATACACGCATCTTTCTGCCCTGCAGTAGAATCAATAAGTACAACATATTGCCCAACCTTAGGCTTATATAATGACAAAAAAGTTCATCCAAGTCAGCCCTTTTCTCCCTTTATCTACACTGCATTTATCAAATTAAACTCAACGAAGGTTCTTCGATTTTTTCCTCTGCTCTTCTTTCCTTTCTTCATGCCAGCCTTTGTTCTTGTGTTGCAGGTCTCATATATAATACATGAGGACTGGGAGACTTATCCCATTCTGACCATACTGGCTGTTATTCCCAGGAAAGAGGGCTATATTTAAGCAGAGGATAGGTCAGGAATGGCATCATGGGAGCTTCTGACTTCTCCCCAAAAGGTGGTGCTGGCTGAATACCATTAAAACCAAAAATAGAACTCGACACAATTACATTGTGGCAGTGGCGCAGTGGCTGTAAAGGCATTACAGTCGAGTTAGACCTTAATGGAAGTAGTTGTACTCGTTGGTGCAGGCACTTTAGTCTCTAGTGTCTTGTTACTGAATGTTTATACATCACAAAATTTAATTCTGCCCTATCTCTTTTTATCTGCCTCTATTTCTCTTGAAGTCTAAAAGCTGTTGTTTTCTGTTCCTTTTGTTTCTACAGCTGGCACCACATATATCTTTGGGAAAGGAGGGGGTCTGATCACATACACGTGGCCCAACAACGAGAGGCCAAGCACACGAACAGACCGGCTGGCGGTGGGATTCAGCACTACAATCAAAGACGGCATCCTGGTCCGCATCGACAGCGCCCCACGACTGGGTGACTACATCATGCTTCATATTGTAAGTGCACTGCTTTTGAGGCTCCCCTAAAATTTAGATTTCCCAAAGTTAAGGTCTTAAAATATCACATAGGTCTTATTCTTTCATGTGAAGGGTTTGAAACTTAAGATGGCAGTTTGACACACATGTCCAAACACTTCATCAAATCTGCATTGTCTTGTTTGATAGACAGTGGATTCACATGGCAATTCAAAGCATTCACTGCAGCTTAGTGGAGGCACACCACATTTGCATTCACACACTGCCAATGAGAGAGAAGTGGAGAAGAAGAAAGGAGAATGCATGTTCCACAAAATTTGGTTACAAGATAAAAAAATACAGGAAATAGTTGACAGAGGTTCACAACGATAATGTGCCAGCTTGGAAGATATGCAAATAAGTTTTTCAACTTGGAAATTAAAGCTGTTAAGTCCCACTGGAAACTAAATAAATGCTGAGGCTAAGTGGTGCAAAAAATGAATTGCCTTGCATTTTAAGACATATTGGCATTTTTAGGGGCACACCAGCGAGCCTAGGCTGTATACAACTGCCTGTTCTGTGGGATGTACACACAAAGGAGACATTGGGCTGGTTAATGGATTGATGCCACCAGAATAGCAAACAATAATCACTATTCATGCAACCTGTACCAGATGTTTTAATTTGAAATTGACAGGATGCTCTCACAATGAGTCTTAGTGGCTTAGGTTGACCAATCATGCACAATCATTTACATAGTAAGCACTTCGCTGCAAAGTGTGCAGCAGATTGAATGCTGATTATCCATCTAACCATCCGTGAGGGAGCTGGAGCCTATCCCAGCTGACTTTAGGCGACAGCTAAGGTACACCCTGGACCAGGTGCTAGCTGATCTTAGCGCCACAGAGAGACAGACAACCATTCTCACACACACTCATGCTTAAGAGTGATTTAAAGTTACCAGTATACCTAACATGCATTTTTTGGTAACATTGAAATGCAGCTGAAACTACGTGATTCAACAACTGCAATCAGAAAGATCCATCCTGCCAAGCTCCAATCTACAATGATTGTGCTAGGCCCAAAGTGGCACAGCCCAATCTAATTCCATTGGAACAGGCAGTGGTGGGAGCTACGAATGAGACGACAGCAGGAAGTGACTGCTTGCACAGAGATTAGCATTAGTACTAACAGATTCAGTAGCAGTTTGAAAAGATCTGGACTGCATTTCTATTTCTTGGTAGAAAGGATATTTTGCTTCACTTCTGACATGCATTGGCAAGAGTTTGTTCTACGAAGTGGCTTACATTTTGTTCTTTACATTGCGGCAGTAGCATCCACCCACTACATGATCTAATTGGCCAGGTTTTTGAATGTGAGTGACATAATGACCGTCCAATCACCTGCGAGATATGCTTTTGAAAGTTTCGGCCCATTTCCAGACAACCCAGATAGACTAGTGGAAATTTGAAGTTAGATTATTGGAAGGATTTTTAGCTTGTTTTTTTTTTTAAATAAAGATATAAATCAAAGGACGATGTTAGTATACAAGGTCCATCTTATCACAAATATCCCTGCTTGAGACATATATTAGATTCTATCAAGGCTAAACAACTGTTATGATTTAATTGTGAGTAAGACTGTAGGGCCTTGTAATCATAGTTAATTAATCTTAGCTTGTTTACTGATACATTGCCTCATTTCCAGTGCAACAGTTTGAAGACAGTGACCCTTGTTTTTATGAAGCTGCTTTTGGATCTTCTTATGGACGAAGTAGAAAAAAATTAGGAATGCATTAATGAAAACATTAAACAACCATTTTATTTGTCTTAAAGTCTGTAATGTGCTGTTTTCAAGCCCTTTTTTTTTATTCAAAATAAATCTGCATGTGTTTATTGACACAAAGCCTAATATTTCCAGCATGACAACTATAATATGATGACCACAAACAAACCTGCAAATCAACCCTTAAGTTCTTTTCCCCACAGTCTGCAGGCCGAGCTCAAGCTGAATTATACAATCAGTGCAGATCCATAAAGAGAAAAAACTTTCTCCTCAAGTGTAAGTCTCTACTCTCCAGCGTCTTTCAGAATAACCCCTCGTCTCCACCATTCCTACTGACTCCCACTATGAATAATTAATGCTGCTCTCCATACATATGCAGCGTGTTCCCACATGTTGGAGCTACATGATGGGAAACTTGCGGAGGGGGGGGCCCTTGGCTGGAGGACTGAGCATCCCTGCAGCATCCTAATAATCCCACTTTACGACCTTGTGTTTGACTCGTTTACATAAGCATTAAGTATTTACATAACCATCAACGGCAAGCGAGATGAATGCGGAGTGACAAGACAGAAGGATGGAGATATGTGAAGAAGGCGGTGACTGAGGAGGGGGTGTGGGAGCTGCTGATGCTGTGCAAAAAAAAAAAAAGAGGATGTGATGATGAGGAGGAGCTACAGTTGCTTAAGCAGATTGAAAGTCTTTTTCTTCTTAAAGAGCTCCCCTCATCTCCTGAGTGCCAGCCATGTGGTGCAGAGAGGCAGCCATCTGCTCGACCAAGATGAGGGCCAACAAGAAGCTGCCTTTACAGTATAGAGGCAGGATGTGAGAGTGTGTGTGGAGGTGAGAGAAAAAGTGAGAAAGGATGCATAGTGTGAAAATCATAAAGATGTACTGTAGCTCATGAAGAGGTTGTAGGAAACGCCTCCCTGCGTCGCTAACGGACTGAGTAATTGCAGGATCCCCTAAAGGAGGAAAAGGAATGCATTTTTAATTTAGCTTTTTTTTTTTTTTTTTTTAAATCAAAGCACAGCTAGCCGGGTGGAATTCCTGTTATAATTTGACTATGAGACGCCTCGCAGTGGACGTCTCCATTCCCCAGCTCTCCTCATGTTTATGAATCTCTTAATTGAGGAAAGGAAGCAACAGCAGATTCGCCCAGTTCACTGAGAGTAGCGGGGTTCCCCTTAACTTTAGGATCTTATTCTGGAAGCTCTGCAGGGGTGCAAAAACTTAAATCTTTAAAAGTTCAATGTCCTGGTGTGTTACTCCATATCTTGGGTGTCTGCTGAGCAATGATTTCAGATGATTAAAAAGTTGAATAATTAAGTCTCTGTAAGAGGATCAGATGCAGCTCTTTTCCCCTCCCCTTTGGAAATGCTCTGGTCTTAGGGGGGCTACAGGAGGCTATGATAATGAGCTCTGTGTTGATTGGCTGCCCAAACGTTGTCTGATGGGAAGGGGGAGGAGGGGTGACAGCCTTTCAAAACAGTCACGGCGTCTGCCTGTAATGAGCAGGAAACACACATGTAGGTGGAGGCTGTGTAGCTATGACATCATAAGGCAGAGGAAGTAAAAAAGGACAGTTTTAAGGGGCACTTTATTTAAGAGGCCATGAACTGAGAGTTTAGTCAAAGGTGTCATGTTCTTCTGCCCCCCAAGTCCCTTCAAACAACATTAAAAGTAAAGAAAATGGATTTTGCAGGACGTGGGACCTTTAAGCCCCATCATACGCCAAAGTGTTTTTGGAGTCTGTCCAATTTTGCACTTGACCCAATTGTCATTTGTACATCCAGCTTTCATATTTTAAGAACGATTAATGAACATTTGCTACTCTCAGCACCCAGGGGTGTGTGTTTGTTTTAAAATGAGGATTAGTCATGCACAATACTGGTATGTTTCTAAGGATGACCAGATAAACCACTGCTCTAAAAATTACATGTTAAATGACAACATGATATAAAACTTGGTAAAAGCATTACAAAGGCTGTGAAAAAGAGATCATCATTGATTACAGTGTGTCTGTGTGTTTAGCATACAGAGATTTACAAAAAAGCATATTTTTTATTGTTAAAATAATCCTAATAATATTAATGCTAAACTGTGAAACAAAAAATGATATTTTGATGCAAAAGTTCAATCAAAAGGGTGAGAAAGTGTACTGATGAAAAACTCTGTAGTATCTAGAGATTATACATGTTGGTTTGTGGTAAAAAATAAAATGTCCCTATTTTTAGGGCTGAAAATCTGGTTGTCCTAACATTTGTATCTTGAAGATGCAGAAAATTACTTTGTCGTCGGTTGCTTTCACATATAAACCTTGGCAGAGTTGGTTCAGTTTCAGGCGAGGTTGCAAATTGTTAAAATTCTTTGGTTTGGTTTACTTTCACACTGCACCCTGTCAGATGTTGTGTTATGTTGCCACCCACCACTAGTAGGAGCTGTTACTTCAGTCTTTGGTTCCCTCATGTTGGTTGTTGTTGTCTGAGATACATGCAAACAGGTACTGAGGAATAGCTCTGTTTGGCTCAGGGATGGGCAACTTTGGCTACTCACAAGACCCCATTTAAGTTGTCCTTACAGCTGGAAGGCTGCTCCAAAAACTGCAAGATTCTCATCATGTAACAAAAATGCTAACTTAATTTAATAAAAGGAACATTTTTTTCTCTTAAAATTCTCATCTACATTCAATTTTTAAGTTAAAAAGGAAATAGTAAGACTTTTTTGAATGAGCAAGGCAAAGAATTCAGGCCTGTGGAAACTACTTTTTCCTCAATATATTTGACCTGTATGGCCTTCTATTATTTCAAAGCAAGAACATACCAATTATGAAACCAATTTCTTGCAACGAACTGAGTATTTCAATGAGCAAAGAATATTATGGAAATATCTGGATTTGTAATATTTTCATGTGTCTTTTTTTCTTCATGTTTGCATTTTATTTATAGTAAGTTAGTCCTGTATTTAGAGTTGGCATGAGTTGGTGAGGTAAGAGAGGAAGTGCATCTTTGCTACCAGTAAACAGCCAAATTTCCAAAGGTGTGATGTCAGATTGAGAGTTAAGAGCTGGACTGAAACATATGTGAGCAAAATTCAGTGAAAATACTAAAAGCTGTGATGGCAAAGACTTTACTTGAAGCCATTGATGAGTTATGCAGGCAGGCTAATAGAAAACTTGCTCGGCTTTGCATTGATGCAGCACTGTTACAATCTAAAATGTTCTGCATGTTGATGGATTTAAACGTGTCCCCCATACACACTTGCCCATTACCACCAGTTAAAATGGATGGTTGAGGTTTCAATGTAATGCTTCAGATTAACACACCACAGGTGCAGCAGGGGGACACAGCAGTATTGGACAGCAAGGCATTGAACCCCAACCTTGAAAGAAAGCTAATTGTGCCACTGATCCAACACTGCCCCACAGCAAAGGGTGAACAAACAAAAGTGTTTTTATTTAATGTTGAGTGGCTCCTGCACCCTTAAACTATCAGATACTCAGCAAACAGCGGCTTATACAAGTCTCACTCTCTTCAAACATTACACTTCTATTGAACAAATGAAGAAAAATCGACTCTTTGCCACAGGTGAGCTGTAAATAATTTATTAGACCTTGAGTGAATATTTAGAAAGGAGGCTGCTGAAATAACTGTAGCTACATCTTGAGTGAAGAGATGTAGCTTCAGTTATGAGTGATATCTAGTATAATCCTTTACTCCACTTGTTTCCAGTGGTCATGGTGACCTTTTTCCCTCCAAAAATGTGAGTATTGTGTTGTATCTTTTGGAAGGTTTCCATCAAAACTACAATATTTCAAAAACGTTAGGATATTTTTTAAAATGTGAATTATAATGTTGATTTCCAAAACACTGGTGCCCCGTGTTTAATGGAAATGAACACAAAGATATGGCAAGTTCTCATTATTTATTTTCAAAATATGACATTTTTTGACTGTTTTAAGGGTTGTACACTCACTGGCCACTTCATTAGGTACACCGCGCCAGACCCAGGTTGAACCTCCTCTGCCTTCAGAGCTGTCTCAAATATTTTTGGTATAGATTCAATAAGGAGCAGAAACTTTCCTCAGAGATTTTTGTCAATATTGACAAGACAGCATAACACAGTTGCTGCAGATATGTGGGCTACACATCTATGATGCTTATCTCCCATACCACCACATCCCAAAGGTGCTCCACTGGGCTGAGATCTGGCAACTTTGGAGGCAACTGAAGTACAATGACCCTATTGTCATTTTCAAAAACCAGTTTGAGGTGATTGAAGCTTTGTCAGACTTTGGCAGGCCCATGCTAATTGTAGTCTCAGTTTCCTGTTTTACGCACAGGAATGGCACCCAGTGTGGTCCGTTGCTGCTGTAGCCCACCTGCTTCAATATTCACCAAGTTATGCTGCAGAAATGGTCCTCTGTGAACATTTATTGTCACTAGTGGTTATTTAAGTTACTGTTGCCTTCCTGTCACCTCAAACCACTCTGAGAACTGCCCCTCACTGGATATTATCTCCTTTTCAGACCATTCTCTATAAACCAAGAAAATAGTTTTCATGTGAAATTCCCCAATGAGCCCATGTGACATTGACAGTCACGCCACGTCATGTTACTGAAATCAACTTTACATCCCATTCTCATGCTCAGTTTGACCTCAGCAGGTCATTTTGAGCATGGTTACATGCCTTGAAACGTTGAGTTTCTGCCATATGACTGGCTGATAAGCTATTTGCCTCTGTTCAGTTAAATGGATGTTCCTAATAAATTGGCCAGTGGGTGTAGATATAAATAATATGGTCTTACCTTATTCCTCCTCTTAAAGCACAATGATAAATCTTAAGAAACTTTCTGTATTGCCCAGCCCCAGGTTACAGTAGAGTTAAATCTGCAGCTTAAACTGCTTTCCTGTCTCTAAGAGTTTTAATGTACGACATAAATGCTGTTAATTTCTCAGATATTTCATTCAGAGCTGAAATGTCATAAGATAACAACTCCTAATGACAGTCGTCAGGTCATCGCTGTCAGCATTTTGCACTCAGTAATGAATCTAGAGGAAAAGGTTAAAGGCATTAAGCCTGTCTATTCCTGATATATGTCTAACCAAAGGTCTCAGCAGGCCCTGGGACATTATGTTAGCCTTTGCCATTATTAGGTCACCCCTCAGAATCAGCTCACCTAGGACAAGATACATTAGGCATGCCACAGGTCTGTTTGTGACAAGGAAGAGTCAGTGGTGAGAAAAAAAAAACTCCTGTAGTGTCACGCTTATGCACTTTAAGGTTCCTCTTCAGTGAAATCCATGCAGAAAAGCATGAATGTATTCGGGATAGCTTTGGATTTTAGCTAAGTGCCTCACGCTTGCAGATTATTCTGACTGCAAAAAGGCGTACACAAACAAGGGTAGCCCGCACTGCCGAGAGAAACAGACATTTTGAGGCAACACCTAATCACTGACTCCCTCCTCGGTCTCCCTTCTCTAGCTTTCTTCATTATCTCCTTGCCGTGATTAGCTTACGGCTTGTTTGGCAATCATGAATTAAAATGCTGATTGTAGTGTTTACATTTAAACTGCTAAGAACAACTGCATGCTTGGCTGGAAATCCAAGGGGCAATTTGGGGTAATTCGCCGAGGTGAGCACGACATTTCGCAACCTCTGGTGTTTTCATTTGCATGTTCATTTACATTCAGTGCTCTCGTATGGAGTGTTGAGGCAGACGGGGAACTTTTGTTTCTCGGTTCAGATAGTCAGAGATAATCTGAGTCCACAGAGACTCTTTCATTGCAGGTGTCTTTCCGGTGTAACGTGAGTCAAAAGAGTGGCTTATTGCACAGCTGCTGGGATTTGTAGGAGTGTGTTTAGTATGCCAAGGTGTGTTGTGTTTGTGTGTGTGTGAGATTAAATCCATGACAGAAAGACTAATCCACTGGATAGATGTGCCAGTAATGACTCACAAGGTCTCTCACCGGGGAGTGCACGTCTGCAGACCTACAGATTACACAAGACAAACACGTGCAACAACACAAACACATAACATGGAAACCTGCAGAATATCACCTCTACTACATCATTAGACTGAACTACAGTTAGCAGTCTGTATTACTTTATGAGGTGTGCAGTTACTGGACAGTGAGGGGACAGTGTTGGGCCAAGGAGAAGGGTTCGGATGAAATGTGTGGTAACATGATTATTTTGAAATCTAATACAGTCATCCTTGAATCAGAGCAGACATGAAAATCCCTTCCGATACTCTTCAGGTATTACGTACACAAGTGAGGGTGGAACATGTATAGTTGGTACCAATGGATTTGACCTTCAACCTAGGACTTTAAAAATGTGACCAGTTTATTCTTGAGTCAAAATGGACATTTATGCTAACGTTAAAGAGCATCCGTTAGAGCATTCTCAAGACATTACATTCACAAGAAACGGATTAACTTGGGGCCCAGGGGTCTCCAGTTTTGATTCCACATTCGAATAATTTGATTATTTGTTTTCAGAGTGGATATTCAGGTGAAGTTTGTAGAAAAGAGCTCACTGTATTCTTCAGATAAAACATCCAAAGTGCAACATAAGCTAATAAGTTCACAATCACCTTGATCTTTGACATATGAGCTTCAAATCCAATCAGTTCATCTTTGAGGCAGGGTGGACATTTTTTGCTAAGTGTCTCACAGATTATGTTCATAAGCTAGTGTGTATACACAAGGCCAGGTGACCTTGATCTCTGATCCACAACCTCTAGAATTGTTTCACTTTCTTCTTGTATTTGAATTGATATTTTATTGAGTTTAAAGAAAAAAAAAACTCAAAACTTACTTGAGTGAGTGATGTGATCCACAAGCAAGGGCTGAGCAAGAGACAAAATGAGCATAACCTTTGGCCTGTTCTTCTGACTTATGAAGGGAACTTTGATTCATGGGCCTGGAGTCACTGGAGATTTCTTCAGGGTGTAGTCACACACCCTCTTGGTGTGTTGCTGTGTCCTGAGAGGTCACGGGCTGATGCACGTTGGTGTGTTTTTTTTGGTGTTTTTGGCCCTATGGGTTAGGGACCTCTTGTGTTTTTCATGTTGGGCAGCTTGTCCTGGATTGTTGTGCCCCCTTTTGGGTTTTTGGTTGTCCCTACGTTCCATGAAGTTTTTTTATTCCATGTGCACCGAAAGGACCGAGGGACACCAGAAGCGCTGAAGGTCTGTCCTCTCAGGTCCATTTCATGCTCGGGTCTATACTGCCTTTTGTGTTTGTCTGTAGAACTCTTGGATTTAAATTGTGCTTATTTTGTGTGATATTTCCTTTTGTGCTTAAGTTCTTGTGTTTAATCTTCCTGTCTTGGAAACTAAGCACTTTGTGAACCTCAGTTCTTAAAGTGCAATCCAAATAAAGTTACTATTATTATTATTATAATTATTATTATTATTATTATTATTGTTAGTACATCCTTAAGTCAGAGTGGACACTTAAAGGAAAGTAAAAGGCAGCAAGTGTATATAATTAACCAATGTGCATCCTTTTCTTCAAAGCTGGAGTCTGTTCTGTGGGCAAGAATATTTAGAATAGTTGGCATATTTAAAAGACTGAAATAAAAGGACAATGCCGTCCTGTGAAAATTTTGGCCTTGGTTGGCTCATAGGTCATGACAGAGACATTGTACCAGCTTCAGCCACCAGAACGACACGTTTTTCTCTTCATTGCTGCAGCACAGAAGTGTAGGGGAAGGTGAATTTCTGGCTCATCATAGCTTCAGTGAGCCCAGATGAACTTACTTCTGCTGAGACGTCGCAGGTGACAAGTCGGAGTCGGGCGAGGCTGGAATAGAGAACGCTCCGTCAGGTTTCATGTCTGGCAGCTCTTTTGGTTTCCAATTAAGGGTGAAAATCACAACAAGACAGCTGGAGATAAGGAATGCGTGAGCACTGCAACACAGTCTCCGTTACAGGTAGCTTCAAAATATGCCACTCCTCATACTTAGCTGTCACAATGAAAACTCCAGCGGGGAATTTATGTATGAATGAAGCATTTAAACTTTGGTTTGATCTTTAAACTTTTGTTGTTGAACTGTCTACTTAAAATGAGAGGTATCATACCCTTTTTCCACCTTTTGATCCAGTCTCCTGTGGTCTCCATAAAACGTCTGTGCAGTGCTTTGGCCAAAGTAAATGGTAAATGTACTTAAGATTATATAGCGCTTTCTTTAAACCACTTAAAGCAGCTTTACACCGTGGGTCTCATCTACCACACCCATTCACTCTCACATTCACTCACTGATGTTTCTATGGATGTAGCCTGTCAGTATTATCTAACACATTTACTCCATTTCACACCCATTTACACTCCACTGACACAGCGGTGGGAGCAACTTGAGATTAAGTGTCTTGCCCAAGGACACATCACCATGTGACAGCCAGAGCCAGGCTTGAACCTACAACCTTTTAAATACTGACTATCAGACTGCTCCACCAATACCCAATCAATCATAGTATCAATTAACAGAGTAGGTTTCATGTTTTTTCATAAGCCAGCACATAAACACCTTTCACTTATTGATCTATTTTGGTGTGTATTATTATTATTCTCTATTACTGTCTAAATAAAATGTGCTCCCTCTCGCCCCACACTCTCCTGAGGTGATTGTGCCAGTGTGAGCAGAGCTGTGAGTGGAGATCTGTGGGTAGAGATACCAGATGAGGGGCAGGTATCATTATATCAATTGTGGCATAACAGTTTGCCCAGATCCTAGACAGACCATCAGATTTCATACTTTCAAGCTTGGGCTGACCAAATACAAAAGGACTGGGTTGGCTTTTTTCACATTTTCCTGGTTAGTAGATATAACCTTGCAGTGCAGCTGGATCCGCCTGAGTAACCAGGTAGATTCATCTTGCAAAGCTCCAATCTACAAAGACTGTGCTGAGCCCAAAGTAACACGGCTCAATCAGAGTCCTTTAAAGCAGGAAGAGGTGGGAGTCTGTATTCTCTCTTAAGGGCCAAATGAGTACAAAATTAATATAAGTCAGTATTACATGTTTGTTGTCTCCCTGTATGGGGGTTGATTTTTTTAAAATCATGCCCATTTTTATTTTATGGAGAATTTCTGGTTTTACAAATGAGGGACAAGATTAACATGGCTACACATCTGTGCTATTTACTGTTGGTCAGACGGCCTTTAACCCCACTTCAGCAGTGCTCTATTGCTGTGAGTAGGTAGACTAAGTTTGGTTGAGGTGGCATCTGCATGACAGTAGCATCAATTATGATGCATCAATGTTCCTAAGGATCCTTTAATAATCAGAGGTAGTTGGACCTGATTTTTTTTTAGTTTTCTATTTTTTAATCATTTTGGATTCTTGTGACTTTGGTGAATGGAGTCTTTTCTAATAGAACATACACAGAACAACACAACACATGTAAAACACCCGAAATACAACTTGTCTCCTGAGATTATATTAGATCTAACCTGCTAAAAGTCATCCCCCATAACCAATCATTCCCATGTTTTGTCATGAAGCAAGGACACGTGGAGTTCTATTATTTAAGTGATTTCTTCCCTCCTGCTAATTCACAGTGAGAAGAGACAGATAATTGAAAAGTCAAGTGCACACACTCTAACCCAACTTCTGTGGAACGAGATGAAAGACGGGGAAAGGTGAACGCTGCATCGACCATACCGTATCAATTTTCATCATCCCCGCATATGCTACATGCATACATACAGTGGTGCATGTGTGTTTTAATGAATTAATGCTGCAGAAATGATGCATAATTCATCCAGCTCTTCAACCGCTGCTGTCTTCCCACATCCATCTTCTGTCTCTTTGTGTTTATGTCTAACACTGTCTGCTTCCACAGCGCCCACATCCTCTCCCTTCCTCTCTCTCCCCCTTTGACAGACCTAATATAGGATGTTTGATGTGTACCTGTGCGCATCAGCACGTATAAGGCCAGCGATGTATTGCCTCTATCAAGTTACCCTACCTCGGCAGGGAAAGACAGATATTATCGAGGCTGTGGCTCATGGCCTCTGATAGCATTACAGCTTCTTATTTGAGTTTGTATTTCCTTACCACCCACATCTGTTTCCCCCCTCGGAAATAAAGAGCATTGGAAATATATCTCACAGTTATTTTCACTGCTAGTTATATGCAGTACATGCAGTAACATTTGATAAAGGAGTACTTTGAAAAAGGAAATGAAAGATTATTTTTCTGATTCAACAGGCTGCGCTCATTCAGCTTGCACTTCTTCAGGTTTTTTCATCAGCAGGATCTATAACCAGGATCTTTGGACTGTTTGAGCTGCTCTTTATGTATTGAAAAATGAAACAAGAGTTTAAATTTAGTCATTGGGTAATTTATTAACCCCCAAAAATATCCCATTCTAGAGGTGTCAGGAACTTTAGGTGGAGGATTTGAAATGCTGGACATCTCTGGTAGATCCAGTACTCGCAGCGCTTCATTTTCATGTATGCATTAACAACATTTCTGTTGACAGTGGAGCCCACTTTCATCGAAACAGCATCCCACAAGATTTTTCAAATAGCCCATTGGCTGTTGTGAATTTAATGCACTTTTCATTCTTCATTTTTGATCATTTTGGCTACGTGTATGACATGAATTTTGCCAAGATTTTGTATTTTTATTTGATCTTGTTTTCAAGCTCAGGTCCTAAAAAAACTGTCTACAAATAAGTGTTATGCTCAAACTGTAAAGTGCAAGAAATTTCCACTGAGACCCATAGAATCTGCAGTTTTTGACGTGACTTCCATTAAGGCATATAAATGCATTATATTATATCTGGGCATGAATCTGGGCTTTAGGCTTGGAATTGATCATTTTTACTACTCTCCACAAGAGGACATCATTTTAACCATATGAAAATAAGTGTGAGAATTTGACACTGCCCAAAAAAAAGTAACAATGAATAAAAATCAATACAAATCCTAATCATTGGCATAACCTAGACTGTAATAATTCAATTTGGCATGTAGTATACTGAAAATATATTATTTTTCAATTCTAAAAACATGATGGCATCATGATAAAAACTGGTCATTTACAAGGTTAAATTCATCAAAAATTTTTTAATGTTTGATATGTATAATTAGGATAGATGTTGAATTAAAATAAAGCCTAAAAATTGTTAAATAATATCAGTGTATAGTATTTTTTATGACTACCCTATATTAATGTCCTTTTTTCACTTAACGGTATGATGGTGTGTGTTTAGCACTGCATAAAAATAATAATGCATAATAATGAGTGTTGCTGCCAAAACTGTAATAATTCAAAAGAAAGAATCTACTTTGCATGTAATATACTGGAAGACACTTAAATGTTTCTTCTTTTTTCTTATACGAAAAAATGGTGGCATCATGACAAAAAAGGGGTATTTAAAGGTTTAAAATCTTTAAAATAAAATTTTAGTAATTGATATCAATAATTAGGTGAGATGTTGTGCACAGTTTTTGTTCTTAAGTGTCTGTGTGTGACTAAAATTAGCTCTGGCCTTATGGGTTTTAATTTGATGATGTTCTTTTTTAACAAAATGAGGGAGAAAAGCTGTTAAAGAGTCACCACAAGCCAATAAGCTACTGGAGTGGTATCCCACCTACACACCTGTTTGGTGTTTGTGAATGGTCCATCGGTTTTAAAGGCATAGGCTTAGCTCTAGGTAGATAACTCTCCAGACATGTTGGCTAGTGCCTGCTCCCAAGTTGCTTTGACTTGTTTCTGATGAAACATGTCGATCTGAATATCTGGTTTAAGCAGAAGTGCCAAATTTCAGTTTTGAGTTGGTTCTATGGCTCTTTTTATTCTGGCATTCAACACATCAAGACAAATTCCTTATGCCCCCTGTGTTGCCTGCTAGCCTTTGATTCTTTGCCTCCAGTTTTGCGTTGTTTTGCCTCAAGTGAAAACAGTGGCTTCATCTGTAATGAAGGTCATGAAAGGATTAATAATGGGCCATCAAGAGATGTCTCTGGATCTTTAATTCCCTGGTTGTTTTGGCCAAAAATCACATTAATTTTGCTCAGAAATTAATTGAATACTAATGCAACAGGATATTTTTTTTAACCAAAGCAAAGATTTCCTCTCAGAATGCCAGTGTGTTACACCACATTATCATCTCTTTTCTGTCCCAGAGGCTGACGCAGTTGACACAGTGACTCTTCACAGCAGGGTGAGCTTAAACAGCACACCAGCTACCAGATGGTGCATGCACATGTGTGTGCCTCACATGTGACAGAAGGGCCTGTGAAACACTATATGATCATTAAGATTCACTGCTGCTTGATTTTACGTGGAATTTATGATTTGATCTGTGAGTTGTTGAAAGTTCAGACAGGTCCCATTTTAAAACAAGAATTAGATTGACAGTTAAGCTGCTGATGAAGGCATGTGCAGAAGTGTTTTAAGATTTAATTATAGTCGTTCCAGGCCGTTACATTGAAGGTGGCTGTGACATCATTCACAGCTTCAGTGAGGGGTAGTATACTTTTCTATTTGCACTACAGAGGCAAACAAGATAATCAGAAACAAGATTAACTTAATCTATGAAGAAATTTTTCATGTCTGTTAGCATGGTGACAGGGTCTGTGTCAGCTAAGGTAATATACAGCATGCTGACAAACAACATCTGTTTCAATGTTTTGACTGCAGGGAGTCACAGTGAGTGATATTTCAGCTTATCCTGTTGTGAAGATACATTAAAAAAAAAAAACTGTCTGGCTTTCGTCTGACTGTCAAAAAGTTGAGACATAATTTTGTTCCACAGTGTTTGCTGATACAGACAGTTAAATGGAGTGCTCTTGCAGCTGCCGTATAGTTTTTGTTGCTTTGAATAAGTCAAGGCAAATGATTTCTGAGTTTCTATTACAACACTTTTAATTAATGAAATTCTTGTTTTGACACTGAAGGTATTTCGTGTAACATTTACTTATTAGTGTATTGAAAATTGATTGTATTTAAGTAATTATGGTGCTGGGTAATGATTCACTCAGGGGAGAAAGAGGTTTGGGTTTGTTGTTTTCAGCTCTGTGAAAACGCTTATAGAGCAGTGCTTTAGAGGCTCAACAAGTTTTATCCTTTATTTCTCTGCGTGACCTTCTAACCTGGTAGCTCTTTCACCTCTAGCAAATTGCCCCACCCACCCTTTTAGGCTCTCTGTTGAGGCCTAATGCTTTGGCTTTGCTGCAGATGTGTATTTTGATGTAAACCAACAGACTTTCCAGACTGAATGCATTTTTTTTTGGTCTAAACTAAGCATTAACCCACCAAGTGTTGAAGCTACATATTATAATTTAAGCTTCATAAAATGACTCACAGATAAAACTGACATTTAAAGCAGAGTTGTTCCGATTCCGATACCAGGATCGGAAATTGCTCTGATACTGCCGAAAATGCTGGCATCGGTATCGGCGAGTACTGGAGTCGAGGCACCATCCGATACCACGGAGCTCGAAATGTCCGTGGTAAAGCTGACTGCATGCATGTCTTCTGCTACCGATGTTAGCCATAAGGGCGTATTGGCCATACGGTTGTAACGCTGCCTTGTTGGAGCTCTCAGCATGTTTGCAATCTGTGATTGGGGGTAAGCGGTGATTTGGTTCATAATCTGTTGCATAGCGTTGCATTGTACTTTGTGTTGTATTATATGCTTCCTCATTTTCCACAACTAAGGTGAACGGTGGAGAGCTGCTTTGCGCATGCTCCCTTTATTGCTAAGCATTCTGGGTAATGTAGTCAATGTAATTATTCTGAGCTGGCTTTAATACAATTATAAATGATGGTACAGGCTTCTGTTTTTTTAAATAAATGGCTTGAATTTGCTGTATTTATACATGCTCGACAAAGGGTTTAACCTGAGCCAGGCCTTACCACAATGATAATAATATCACAGTCATGCAGGCGTAGTATGATGTTTTTTTATAACATACTGGCGTCGGATCGGTACTCGGTATCAGTACTCGGTATCTGCCGATACCCACAGCACAAGTATCGGTATCGAGAGGGAAAAAATGGTATCGGAACATCTCTAATTTAAAGCCTTGTTAGAATGGCCCTCTACAAAACAGAAGATAATTTTGGTTGGTTATGTAAGCTTGTTAGCTGTTAGCATGTAACCTTACAAACATTTCTCCACTAGTTATTAACTACCTAATTCAATGTTTACATTTAGCCTTGCCTCATGAATAATTAGTAATAATCGAAGTCACTCACTCCACTTATAAACAGTTAACAAATCACAGAATATTGACACCAGTATAGTCACGTTTGTGCAACATCTAGTTATACTAATGCACCTTGTGATTTAACACAAATCCTTGGCTTCCTATTGAATGTTGCTGGCTTTAACACTCACTGTAAGTCAGTAAATGCACATCACTGAGGGGAAGGCAGCAACACTGTGTGCCTGTTATTTGTAACACTGCAGCTGAAATCAAAGACCTTGGTGGGCAACAATGCTTACCAAACCAAATCCCATTATAATGCTGCCTTAAGACGGAAGGAAACCAAACTTTAACTTTTTTGATAAGTTCAGGCTTTACAGTTGTGAACCTGTTGTAGGGATTTCTTTTAGCAGATTGAAGTATGAAGGGAGGAAAACTGAACTTATGTATCTATTTCTCAGCTTTATACAGAAATGAAGGGACCTTGATGTACAATGCAAAGGTACAAACAGCTCAGCAGGCTCTGCGTTCAGCAGCTACTTGAACTCAGTTCATGGTAAACATTATAGCAAACCTGCAACATTTAAAGACACAGAATGTACAATCAAACAACCAGAATGCAGTTTGTGTCTGGCTTGGCCTTACAACTTGCACGAAGAATGAACAGCTTTACAAACTTCCCACAGTACAACGTTGTTTTTATAACAGATAAATATTACTTTTGCTTTGCTGTTTTATGACCACACACTAGTTCTTACTTTGGTCTTTCCAAGCTGCTTAAATAAGGTTAAAACAAGTTTTACCTACTCCACAAGCCAAGTAATAATCATGTTATAAAGGTATGCTTGAGCTACCTAAGACACGCTAGAAATGAGCCACATGGTGGAGTTAAAAGCTTTCAGATATGTGTCCAGTGTGGTGAGCCGAAAGGCAAAAAATGTATGTGAGCAGAGCTGATTGGGCCATGGCTGTATTGGCTGAGCCCACTTGTAGATTTGAGTTTGGCAAGACGGATCTGCCTAATTACAGACAATGAATCATGGGGATCTAGCTGTACTGCAAGGTTAAACTCTAACAGCAATGATCAACCAATTACTCCTCTCTGGATTTTCTCTCCTAGATGGGGCTCTGTTGAAGTCTAATCCAGATTTTTTTCCCTCTGCAATTAGTGTACTTGACTTAAAATAAGAACATTTCAATAGAAAAATAGAAATTAAAACATGTAAGAGGTAAATTCCATGTTTGCCAGGGGAGTGTTCAATCAGTGCAACAAGCCATGTGAAAGCTATCAGCTGAACCTAGGCCTTCCACTGTGTGGGTGACAGCCTCTGAATGTAGGGCTAAACCACCAGGCTACAGGAGCTTCAAGCTACCTTTTTAATTGCACCCTTGCACAGGTCTGATTGTCATAGTTTGATTGGATCGCAACAAGAGCTCCTTTTCTGTTTTAGTCATAACAATTATTCAAAGACTGTCAGGGAAAGAGAGTTTAATATAGACTAAAGAAAAGGCAGGAATAAAGCAACCATAAAAACGTCATTTTTCTTGCACAAAGTTGTTGCAGTTACATAAAAAAGCCTTTCTCTGCTCTATTTGCACTGATGTTTGTGAGTTGACACAGAATAATCATGAGTGGAGGTTGAGAGTTCGGTGCCTGCAGTCATTCATAATTAACAGCTTTGACAGGCGTCTTCGCTTTACATCAGAACACAGAAAAAAGAAGTGCACACACTTAAATGAACATTACACAGAAATCCTTTTTGCGTCTTGTAATTTCTCAAACACGCTTGAGCACACACAAAAACATATGTAACACAAGCTTGGATACTTTTTATTCCTGACTTTCTTATCACCCACTCACGCACAAGCTTCCTCTATCACGTATTGTCTCACACTTAGCCGTGACCATGTACATATCCAAACACACCCACACACACACACACACACACACACACACGAACACCTCCACAGGCTCCTTCAACAAATACTCGCACCGTTGGGGCTGACACTCCAAACATGATACGAGAGCTCTTCAGGGACATCGCTGCCTGTCAGTCATCCATGACAACCAAAAGGCACTTCGGGGGGAACAGTTTACGTAGCAGACTCTGACACACAAACACACACACAACTCCCCCCTGTACTACTTTACAAGACTGAGCGTTGGACAAACCTTGCCATATTATTACAATGTACCCACTCTGTCTGAGGCCCAAGTCCCGGCCTTAGCGATGTATATTTCATGGACGGGGATGAAAAATTCAATGAGAGCCAGCAGACTAGAGCGGCTCCCCCTCCTCACTTTGCTCTCTGACAGCCGACCCTCGGGGGGATTCTCGTGTTTTCACAGCTCCATGGTAGGACATGAATCCCATTCTCACAGTGATGAAGAGACAGGAGGAGGAGATGAAAGAGACAAGAGTGTGGAGCGCCCTGTACGTCCAAAAGTAGCACACATGCAAAGACGCGGAGAACGGAGAAAAAAAGTAAAGGAGGTGTGAGGGAGGGAGAGGAAGAAAGAAGTGGGTATTTTATCATTCAGAGCAGGAACAGAAGCAAACTTGGCTCCGATAGGTCTCAGCTCATTGGCTGTGAATTCAGAACTGCATGTTGCCTCACCAAATCTCCACCCTTCTCCCACCTAAAATGTCGATACCTTCTTTAGGCGTTTCATTTTTCACCACTTTTCCTTTGTTTTTCTGCAGAATTGCCACAGCAGGATTATTTTCACACGTAATGTAAGATTGTTAGCTTGTAGTTGGTCAATCAGTCTGAATTCAGCTGCAGAGTGAAAAAATCTCTGCTGAAGCTCCCAGTCAAGGCCATGATTGAGCTTGGTAATGCCTACTGTGGCCTCTTTGTTCGTTTGATCAAAACTCTATTATTTTTCTATCCACCTTCTTGATTTGTCACACAAACTTGTTGATTATTTGTTATTATAGCTCTGTATTCAACACAAATAGCATTACCTTTACTTAATTTTTGACGACGAAGGTGCCCTCTCAAACTTATCACCAACAGCAGACCGGTTGTGTGGCCTTTAAAAAATTAAATGTAAACATACTCAGTATCTTTAGCATCAGTAATTTCTCTGTAACTGCATACAAGGGCTTTTAGTTTGATGCAAACCTCATCCTCTATGTGAGCACATGAATAAATAATGTACTTAGAGGTTTCAGGAGGCAAAAGTGTGTGCAACCATAGTGCTAGCATTCAGTCACATAATCACCATAGAGTGCTGGAGAGTAAACAGTGTCAATCTGAACTGAACGCATTATCGAGCTACATTTTCATCTCTATGATCAATACAGGCTTATAATTAAAACGCATGTAAAACAGAGATCTTAATTTTAACTATCAACTTTAGGCATTTAGGATAATCATGCTAACAATGCACTGCAGCTGGGTTCGCCTGATTCAATGTCTGTAATCAGACAGAAATGTCTTTACAAGCTCCAATCTAAAAAGAAAGACCTTGTCAGGACAAGATGAAGTCTGTTTGGTGCCAACGTCTTAGTGAGATACAGACACAATGGAGCGTCTGACAGCAATGATCCACTATTTGCTTTTCGATGGGTTTTTTTTTTCTCTGAGATGGGACTCTGTAAAGCTATAATTAAGGCTTTTCCTTCCCTTGATTTGGGCATCCAGTTGATAATAACTGTCTTTCGTTTAAAAGATAAAATGAACATGTTGATTTTTTCAGATAACCTTTGGTCCTTTTCTCCTTGACAATGACTTTATTTTTCAACATTTTTAAACTCTCGGATTGGTTTTCTCAAATTTTGAAGACGCTGAGAAAATATTATACAAAGGGAGACAGCCTGATTCATACTGCTGTTTTAAGGCATAATATTACCCCCCCCCCCCATGACGTTTCACCTCCACTGTGAACGTCCTACAGACGGAATATGGGGAAAGAGTTGACCCCCTCTTTGCTCCGTTTCCACAGAGGCGTGATTTTGGACACATGGAGGCACGTGGACTCAACAGAAGCGCTGTGAGTGTGTGTGGGGGCACTTACTGTGTCACAAAAGCGTACTGCAGCATGAATCTGCACAGATGTTATGGCATCACGAGGTGTAAATATAACAGAGCCTCATTTGGTGCTGTGAACTGGGCTAATGGCTTCCTCTTATTGAACAGCCTCCTACAACTGCAGCCTCTTCTCCAGGCTAGCTGTCATGCATTTGCCTCTTTAATTAGTAAACATGCTTAATTTCAGTGCATTAGATCAGTGACTTTAATCTCCATTATTGAATTTCACTTGATTATCCTTTACATCTGTATGAAGCATTTTCACATCACTTCATTTCTGATGCAAGTTATGTAACATTTGGTTTAAAGATTGGATTGAACATGTCAGTGTGGTGACTTTGCTGCTCGAATATTGTCCTAGCAGCACATGCCTTAGTATTTAAGTGTCTGCATTTTTTTTAAACAGGGACAGATGTTTTCAGAGATAAAAGCAGCTCACCTCAGTTAGCAGAGCATCATTTCATAATTTCCTCTATTTACCCAGCTCTCTGCCGCATGCTTGTGTGTGTGTGCTGTGAGAGATGTGCGGGACAGCTTGTGATGAGCACCTAATGAAAGATCAGAGGGATTTGGAATCGATTGAGGATGCGTCGCGCAGACAAGGCAAGGTGCCATCTCAGCTCCGAAAGACACTCCTAAATCCTCCCCACAAGGCTCGGCGTCGGCCCGTTACAGCCACTCTGCGCTCATCTGCTGTCTCTCACCTGAGCTGCCACGGGACAAAAAGACACACGGGGGGAAGACAGAGATGGAGTAGGGGAAGAGGGATAAAAGAAGGAGATTCACGTTTGGGCAAATTGACTCCCCTTTTGGATTATCGACAGGGTAGAGGGGGGATGTTGAATTGCGAGCCTGCTCAAGTGATAAACGTCAACATTAGAAAATAAATCTAGCAGAAAGACGACAAAAAAAAGAGAAAATCTGACGGTGTAGGAGATTGGCTCCTGCACAAACACACACATATGTACACACTGCAAATGTATTCACGGAGGATTAAGCAAGAAGTCCCCACTCTCCTCTGGCTCCTTTGCTGATAAAGAAAGAAGGGGATCAAATTTGAGTGTGAGGGGAGAAAATGTGAGTACCTGCGCATTTGTTTGAGTGTGTATTTATTTAATCCTCCCATTATTGACTTGCACCGTGACAGCGCTCTATTGACAGTGAGACAAAAAGGACTATATCACTTTTATTTAAGCCAGGGTCATCAGAAAACCAATCTATAGGGAGAAGAGATATTTCCCCCTGGATGTCTCTTATATAGAATTATTCTGAGCTCTGAATCACTGGAGGTTATGGAGTGTATCTCTGCGTTTTATTGATCTCTGGGCGTCCTGGGCAGGCAGCGGGGCAAACGGCCAAGGACATGACAGCCGAGTCCCCCATCTCAACATCTCTTGTTCTTCTCCTCTGTTGCCCTCAGCCATTTCCCCCATCTCTCTCTCTCTCTTTCTCTCTCTCTCTCTCTCTGTCTCTTCTGCAGAAAAAAGTCTATTTTTAGTTTGATCTCTAGTTCTGCTAAGCACTCTTGTGCCCCAGAACACACGCACACACTTATACACACAGATGCAGCATATTTCCTGTCAGGTCAAAGCAGGCTCAGAGGCCATGGCCCCTGATAGGCTCCTTTCTGATTGGGCGCCTAAGTCGACCAATATAGATTTGACCAAGTATTTTTGGAGTCATTCATGGTTTTTGTTGATGGAGTCATTGATTTTTGGTTTGAAGAAAATGGAGGAAGGGTTGTATATCAATGACAAAGACCAGGGATGGGCAACTTTTGTTGACAAAATGGCCACATTATTTTGTCAGTTCAGCCGGAGGGCCTTATCGCTGCAATGAAATTATATCAACCTCAATGAATATAAACTCAAAGGCAAGAGATACCTAATTTAATGACCTAAACACAGAATTAAAGCCAGTGATTAAATCTATGTTTTCGTATGTTGGTTACAGAAAATTTGTTAGTGTTTGAAGTGCATCATGAGACATGAGAATGTCTCATTTCAGCATGGATATAAGCTGTCTGTAAATCATGGGATTATTTTAAAGGTTGAGAAGGGGTTGTAAATCTTGAAAATACATTTTAATACACTTGTAATGATAATATTACTGCAGAGAGAAAAACCAAAATTAGATAAACTGAATAGATTAAAAATATATATACTTTTCCCCTGTACATTTTCTTATACAGTAAGGCTTGTTTCACTCTGGAAGTGTTTTACTCACATGATTGTGTGCATTTTCATTTTGTCTAACATATTATCAAATCAGAGCTTTCAGACTGCAAGCACGAGCCATGCATCTCAGGAACTTCCCACTCTGAAAATCTCGAAAAGAAGAGGCTTGCCCTTTTTTTTCTGCGAACCACATGCATATCTCTGCAAAAAAAGACAGAAAATGATCAACATAGAGTCATATCAACCTTAATCTAGCTTGTATGAATGTCCATTGTGGTAGAACGTGTCACATAAAAGACAGAAACTGTCAGGTTACACTTACTGTCTGTTCCTCGCTGAGTTCAAGCTCAGTTTTTCTCCTCTGTAAAGATACTTCCCTCAGTCATCAAGCAGAATGCTCTCTTTCTGCAAGTTTCCCAGATCAGTTGTGCAATGAATCAGGTTCACTGTAGGGAGATTTGGGGGCCATCCACACATATTCAGGCATATCTGCACTTTTTTTTTTTTTTTTTTTTTTTATCGTATATGTGCTTTGTCCACAGGGATACGCCATTTTTGCTGCCTGAAGAAGCACATTTTTGAAAACAGGTCCCAGAGTGGATAAATCTAAAAACGCCGGCCTTGCATTTCAATGTGGACAACAAATACAGATATTTTTCAGAGCTACTGATCTTGTTCTGGCTTTTACAGCAAAATCTTCTGCTACCCTGCAACTACCATGAGTAACAAGTGGACATGGAGAACAGCATACGCCAGTGTTTAACATCGGACACGTTTTATGTGCATGCTCCATGTGTTCTTCCCTGGTTTTGGTGTCTGTCTGCAGCAGTGTTACAGCGGCACTTACAGACCTGGCATTATTACTACAGCGTTTTCAGTGTTTTCATGTGGACTGATGCATTTCTTGATACGATGTCGTCTTTACAAAAATGTTTTCATGTCTGTGTGGACATGGTCTTACTGTGATTCATCCTAAACTTTCAATGGAAGCTCAGTATTGGGGGTGGTACAGTATATATGGAGAGAGAGCTGTACCAGCATGGAGATGCTTTCTGGAGTGGAGTTTGCATGTTCTCCTCGTGTTCATGTGGGTTCTCTCCGGCCTCGCCATTTTCCTCCCATAGACCAAAAACATGCTTGTCAAGTTAATTAGTAACTCCAAATTGCCCTTAGGTATGAGTCAGGGCGTGGATGGTTGTCTGTCTGTCTATATGGCCCTGTGGTCAGCTGGTGACCAGTTTAGGGTGTACCCTGCCTCTTGCTAAATGCCAGCCGGGGTAGGCTCCAACCCTCCACAGCACCGAAAGGGTATGGATAATGGATGGATGGATGGATGGATAGATGGATTGGGATGTTGTCATGACGTCATTTGACAAACAGTGGATAATGGAGCATGCTGCAAGGTGCCTCAACCTTTGCTGCATTTCCTTTTTCATCATTCTGAGTCTATTGATCTCATTTGTACGCATTAAAAATAGTTTGATCAGACTTGTTCCATCAGAGAGCAAGAGTCAACTTTTCTTGTACGGTAAGTATGATGCGTGACATAAAACACAGTGCACACTTGAGGAGAGAGGTGAGGGTCAGGGCTCATCAAGTAAATGTTGTCATTGAATGTGTGTGTGTAAAAAGTGCAGTGTAATCTGTCCTGTGGCCTATCTAAATCTTCACCCATGACAGTGTGAGTCAGCACAAAGCTGACAGATGTAAAGACCACGGACATGGGACAAAACACAGCTCTCATGACCCGCCAGAACTCGTCCTCTAAATTCCTTAACATTCCCTTGATTAAGTTGGTTTAAGGGATGAAGGCACATGGAGGAGGCGCATGGTTAATTCATTCTTCCCACATTAGCTTTAATTTATTCACGTCCTGCTCCAACATGCAAGGCTGACCAAAGAAAAGAAAGAAACGACTTTGTTCTTTTGTGCTTTAACCAGCTCGTGCACGTGTTTTTCCACTCTTTAAAAATACAAAATTCATCAGATTTTCTCTCCCTCACATCATTCTTTGATAGTGACCATTCTTGACATATTCCATGATGCAATCCCGCAGAATTTGGAAAAAGCTGAAGCGAGTTTTCTTCGGTCTCGAGTCACCCTAACCTGCTCATGTGTTGGCTGTATTCCATCCGACGTCCAACTGGGCAGCAATTAATGTCATCTGGAGTGAAAGAGGACCCCGTGACTCATTACATATGCCCTTTTTATTTCTCAGAGAGGCCTCTGAGGGACTGTCTCCTCTTCCGTACCAGCGCTGCCACTCGGGATGGCACAAGTTGGATAACACTCAAATTATAAAAAACGCTATGAATAATGTCTTCTGCAGAGCTGGCAGGGTGGAGATCTAAATGCCTTTTTAGTATTTGAGCTTCTTGTGCCTGAAGACTGTACACTAACTACGTATATATATACTTTAGGGCTTTGTTAGTTTGCATAGGGCCACGGGACATGTGGAGATATAAAGACATATCAGTGTAATTTCAAATAATATAGAGGCTAAATATTGTTTATATAGATATAGCTTATGTTGAAGTGTATTTAAAACAAATAGAAATAGCTGCGAGGTCTAAGGTTTTATACAGTATTAAGATTGTTTAGAGTATGCACCACTTTTCAGTAGTATGTTTACATTCTTTATTTGCAATGTGTAATTATTGACACATTGATTTTACTTATTTTGAAACATTAATATAACAAGTAAAAATATAACCATACTGATGCCTATTTAAAGCTACAGCAGTGAACATAGAATGCCAAAACACTTGACAATAGCTGATCTTAAAGAGGTCTTATTTTGCTTTTTCAAATTCCCTTTAGTGTGTTTACATGTCTCCCCAGGCCCTCCCGAATAGCCTTACCACTGTGACTTGAAGAATCCAAGTCGATGCCAAATACAGGGTCTTTAATGTTTGACAAAGGCAGTGAAACTCCTCCATGAAGTCTAGCTTGCATAAATATTTTGGCAGCTTTTGAAAACTCGAAAGAACTAATGTGAAGAGAAGATTTCAGTACTTTTTTGGTTTTGTTAGATGTTAAAAATAAAACTGTTGTCAATTAATTTTTAGGATAAATAAAGTATGCTGCATCTTTTTGTAACATTATGGCTCAACATTAATATTTTCCACACGAATGCCTCTGCAGTTTTTATTAGTATAAATAAAGTTGGGAAAGTAGTAGTTAAAATAAATTATTCAAAGTAGAACCTTGTGGAGCAGTCAGATCTAACAGATTCCATGTCTGTCATCAGGCAGCCATCTTACAAAGCTAAAAACTAAAGTACTTGAGCTCAGTCTGGGAAGGCACTGACTAATCAGCATCCCTTGAGGAGAAAGAGCCAGAAGACATATAGGCATGACATCATTAGGAGCAACTGTGTGTTGTTTGCTGTGCAGTGTCCTTGAGTGCCATGAAAGGTGCTTACAAATAAAAACAACATACAAAATAAAAACTGCAAGCCTATAAATTATAGCAGCTAATGAAGAAATTAGTTGCTATAACTGCAGTTTATCAGAACTTGATACACATTTTCTCTTTAAAAGAAGAGCAAAGAATGACACTGGGAGTGTTTAGCCAACAGGCCAACTTGCTCATGTGTACTTCACTCTTTGGCAGCGACACCTGCCTACTACATCAGCTGATCCGCCTGCCATGCTTGTGACTGACAGAATGATTGTCCAATCACAGGATGTTTTTTCCCTTGACAGGTTCTGCCTTCCCCAGACACTTTTTATGGGCTTTTGCCCAGTTTGACGAATGAAATATATCCCATGGATATGAGAAACTGTTTACCTAATGTGTCCAGTTATAAAGCAGATGTTAAAGCAATAAAATTTCACATATTTGTATTTTGCTCCTTCTCCTTCTCATTGTTGAACTCTTTATTTGTTCCACGCTAAGTAAATAGATGCCTTGAATGACACTGATACTTGTGTGATACCCAGGCAGCAAAAATAAAGCTTCATGGCACATGGTATGAGGACATTATTTGGGGCGTTAGTGGCTTTGTTTGATGATATGTGCTTGATAATATGTGCTTTGTCTATCAATTAGAGGTCAAGGATTCAAGCCCAGCTCTGGCTGTCACATGTTGATGTGTCCTTGACCAAGATGGCCCAAGTTGCTCCCTCTGCTGCTCCAAAACTGAGTAGTCAGAGAGACTAGAGAGTGCTATATAAACTCAAGTTCATTCCTATTTACATTTAGATATCAAATGTTGCAGACTAAGTCCTGCACACTGAATTGCACAAACAATTTGACAAAATTAGGAAAAGTGGTGAAAAAACACTGTTAACCCCTTATAGTGTGTTGTATCATATTTGATGCATAATTTTATGATACCTCTAACTAATCAATATGTTCAACAAAGTACTAAAAGGAATATCTGAATACAATCAGATAAATGATAAAAATGTCCTCAAGTGGATTATCAGTTGCCAAAAACTCCTTATGTGTCAAATGAGATACAAAAAATGTATAAGTTAAATTTTATGGAAATTTTGATTTTTTTTTATTTTAGTACAAAGTGAAATAAACATTTCAGCTCCAAAAAATTAGAATTTTCTCGCTAAAATTTGTGTTTTCAGTATATCATGTATTTGTTTAGTTTGAACAGTGTTCCCTCTCATATGGTCAAAAATGTAATTAGATGATCAAGTTTCTGTTCTTTTTGAAACAATCAGTCATCAGAATAATGGTAAGTTGAAGTCCCTTTTGTTTTTAATTTGTGACGGTCTTAAAAATATGTTATGAAATTTTCCACAAGAAGTCATGACGTTGGAATTTGTCTGAATTTTTTAGTAATTGAATATTAAAAATGACTTAATATTGGGTAATTTTGACTTCTGTTTTTGTTGCTGTGGTATCACACAGCTGCAGTTATGTTTTTACACTTCCTAAAATGTAAAATATGATTCTGTATAAAAGATATATATCCTGCATTGCCATTCAGATAAAACAAAAATGCGATACGACTTTCCTCAATGCATTTTTTGATACCAGCAACTTTAAGAAGGTTTTCAGTACATATTTAAATTGATGTTTGTTTCTGTATTTGTTTATGAGGAGTATATTTTCATGGCAGTGGAATCTTTCTGACAGTAAGCTCCAAAAAGTCAAGTTTCATTTCATAAACATTCTGCAGAAATCTGCCCTGAAACCTACCAGTAACCGAGGAGGAAAAAACTATTGACTCTGACAGTGACAGCCATGTATTTTTGACATTTTACAAAGCATTATCTGACATTATTTCACTGACTCGGCTGTCAACCACAGCGGTGAGGAGGGCTTTTGAAATGCGCCGTGCATTTTGATGCCTTAACCCGTGTCAACAGGCTCGCTGAGCGGACAAGGAGGCCCATCTGTGCCTCGCTTGACTGCTCAGGGTGGGCCTCCCCTCATCCACTACCGTAACCTGTTCGCAGTCCTGGCTCAGTGGAGCGCGCACTGGCAAATAAAGGATAGAGGGAGTGAAGGGGAGGGAGAGTAAGATAGAGGACAGGGACGGTGACGGGGAGAGAGACGGGGAATGTTGATGGGTGAGGGAGAGAGGAGGCAGACAGGGGCTGCAGATACGTTCAGAGGGAGGGAAAGCAGAGATAGATGGAGGTAGAGAGAGTCAGTGCAGTGTGTCTAATCTCCCTTCAGGGGCGGTGCGACGAGGACGCCTTCTATGACAGATAAACTCAGCCAGCAGCCAGATGACACACGCCCACCAGTTCAGGAAAGTTGAACTCTGATACTGTATTTATGTAATAGCATAAAGATACCTGCACTGGATCTGAGTGGTGACATTTCAAAGAGCTTCATGACTATTCCTCATGACATTTTGGTCACAAATATCAGACTTTACACTTAAGAAGTATGTATTTAAAATATTATTCATGCCATTTTAAACTGTGGTTATTATTTTTAACATTTGAAAGATGTATATTTGGGTATTCAGTGGTATTCAGAGGAGCAGGACAGAGGAAAAAGTAGAAAATTGGAATAATGGAATCAAGAATATCTCCGGAAAAGGGGCACAGCTGGGATTAGGGGATTTGCCACCAGTTTTCAGGTCCGTAGTCTCTGCCAAGAGAGTAAAACCTTACCACTAGGACATCAGTGATCAATAAATGTAGATAATTATACAAAATCATAGTAATTTGAAGTTGACATGCCTTTAACAGCTCCAGAATTAAAGTGATTTTCACATGAAAGTATTTCATTTCATCAGAATTTAATCAATTTTTTTCCATTGTATGAACTCTGTTTATAGGCTCTTTGACTGCTATTTAAGGTAGAAATGATGCATTTCATCATTCACGGGTGAGTACTTGCCTCATTTAGGAAATATAGAGCTTACAACTTGATGCAACCCAAAAACAAACACAAGACGGACTATCAACAAGGGTCTCTTTGAATAGTTTATTGAATTACTGCTTTATTCTTTGAATAACTTACAAAGTCTATCATCAATTCCACTTATCCTCGGGGTTGAGGGGACAAGAGCCATTAGCAGCTTCACTGGGGGTAAAGTATAAATCATCAGGACAGGTCCATGAGTCAGAAGAAAGTGAATTATCTATTGACAACCTGCACATCCTAGAAATCGTGTTCTAGCGTTAATCTCTCTAACATAGGTGTGCCACATCGTCCATCTGTAAGAAAATTCTCCTCTTGGGAGAATAAAGCATCAGCATGAGGTGGCTGTGGTTGATTGGCAGGCCTTGCTAAACAGTGATGGCATGGTCCAAGGTTGTTCCTCACAAACTTAGTTTGGGGATGAAGTTGCAACATTTTTGAATTTTCACTTGTTTTCTTTAAAAGGCACTTTGTCCAAAGCCTGAATATTTTTTTGGAACACAGCCACCCACCACTAGTTGGGGTTGTAGCTGTGGCCATTGTTCTTGCCATCCAGTCTGTTGATGCACCATGACCAGGAAATACACAGCCGACATTGTAATCACATCAGTGAGCTCAAGGTAGCTCAGCAGTATTTTGAGTGATAAATAGAGATTACAATACAATTGTGCTTAGGCTGCTTGGGTGAAAATGGCGTATTAACCTGGAGCGATTTGTAATCATATAGCACATGAATGTATAGAGAACAGAAGGCTGGCAGTGCTAGTGTTAGCTACTCCCTGCTTGATATTGTCCGTCAACACTACGTTAGCTTGTTATTGCATTTGGCCAAGTTCATGCCACTATGACCTGCTTTTCGTTTTGCTTACCTTGTTTGGTTCAGGTGGCTTTTAAACACCGAACAGACCTCTGGTCTGCTTGGTAGCAGCACAAGACTCCAGTTTTATGGCAGACCACAGTTCAGCTCTTTGGCACAAGGGTTCTCTTGGACTTTCACATCAACCCAGATCAACCAAGCCATCCAAAAAAGCAAGCCAACATTTGACCAAACCTGTTAGGTGTGAAAGTGACCTTAAGAGAAGACACCTAACCCCAATAGACATTTGACATTATTGGTCAAATGTGGAGTTAAGTGCTTTACAGGCCCAAGTCTATATGCCAGTTAACACCATGGACGGTAGCAATGGGCGCAAATGAAAAAGAGGCTCAAGTAAGAAATTTAAAGCTTAAATCTGTTCTCTTTTTCTCACATTTTTAGATGCTTGACCTCCCCGTGCAGCTGTGCTTCAACACACTTACAGCACTATCGTTACTTTTATGAGATTAAAAGTTGTGGGCACTGAGTCCAACCACTTGACCCGACATGACCTGCCAAAAAGAGAAGAGGCAGAACCTAGTTTTCATTCAGCTTTGGTGTAAGAAGCAGAAAATGGTGTTGAGTGGGTGGCTTTGTTAGCGGTGCAGGTTGAGCCAGGAGGTGAAAAGAAAAGTGTGAGCTGAGAAACTGTTAACTCCACTGTTGCGCTCACAGATGGAGGGTGAACCAGCAGGAGGTGTTGTTTTTCATTCATTTTCTTTTTTCAATCGCTCCTCCTCCTCTTTCTCTCACTCCGAGAAAAGATTGTTAAGGTCTTAGAGGAGAGCGCAGGACGAGCCATCTGAACTTTTCCTCACCCCCTTTTGGTTATTTGGCTTTTGTCTCAGATTATGCACGACGGAGTCCATGCATGAACAATCTCTGTATCTCCCCCTAATTCCTTTGGAGTGCAGCTCGCTTGCTCGACATTAGTGAGGGGGAAAATTGCCTCTGAAAGCCTCTGCGGTTATGTGTTCGTGTCAGGATGCACTGCTTTTTGTCTCTTTTTTTCCACAGCTTTGTCTTAAAAATAAAGCAAACTCTGGTTAAAGCTGTGAAGGCACGCATGAAGGGAAAAGCCTGAAGAAGAAGTGACTTCATATTGAAAAAGGAAAACTATTTCAGAATAGAGAGGATCTCTTCTTTTAGTTACTCTTTTGTCACATCCAAAGTGAGTTCTCAGCATGCTTGTGCTTGTCGATGCTTTTCTGGGTTTTGAGAAGTCAAGGTGATTTGATTATTAGGCAACGGTAGTCCTCACTCTGTATTTTTACATCATACAGAAAGGCTCATAATGTTGGCACAAGTGGTTGGCACAGTTTAATAATTTGTTTGAAATTTGTAGCTTTTTTCTAATAACAAGGTCATACTTTTCTCAACTTTTTTTTCTTTTTTCAAAAATGCTACCTCACTATTATGTTGGCAACCTTTTTCTTTATTTTGAATAGGGAAAAGTGCTCTCTCCTTTATTAGTTAAAAAAATACTGCATTCAAATTCATGCACTCTGTCTAAATTGCACAAGTAGGTTCAGAACGTTTGGACAACGGTTTCAAATTTATTCATACATTTTAGATCTGTGTCAAGGATTCTGTTTTTAAAGTTGTGTGTTCTCTGTCCTCATGTTTTTATTATTATTTTTCAATCTTCTTTTATTTTGGCTATTTTTTTTATCCTTTTATGTGTTTTATATGTCTTTTGTAGTTGTCTTTTAATGTGTTGATTTATCCTTGCTTTATTTTTATTTAATTCATTTTTTTCTGATTATAGACACTGTACACCACTTTGGTGAACACCATAGTTTTTAACATTGTGCCAGATAAAAAAATGTGGATGGACTGAATTTGACATATTTATCCTGCAAACTTGCCAAAATGCTCAAAAATCTGGCAGTATGTGAAATAGTATGGTGGCCATTCGACCTTCTCTTCCAGTGTTAACTTTTTTGTGCAATTTTAACATGTTTAAGAACATCAGATTGAAAGAAACAATTGTTTTATTAAGAACTACTAAATTGCAGGCAAATCCTTGCTCCAGGCCAATTGATACAATGCTCTTTTGATAGCCATTGTAGTCTAAAGTTCTGCACAAGGTCCAAAAGCACAAAAAGATTTTCTGTCTTTTTGGTCTTTTATGCTCCTTGGTCTGTATTATGTGTCTCTCTAATATGGCAGAGGCTTTCTATGAGCAGCATCAGGACTTTCCCCCTACTCTTAAACAGTACCAGTAGCTGCCTGCAATGGCAGATCTGACCTCCAAACAGACCTTCCACTGTTATGTCTGTAGTTCAAGCTCATGGGTTTAGGGTGGTAATCTAAGTGTAGAGCATACTGTAGGTGTAGCTGATGAAAATGGCGTTAAACTATAGACTGTAGGTTGGTGCAAGAATCAGTCCAAAAACGCAGCAGTTGGTTAGCCTTTAGCACTTTCTGGTTCCCAAGACCAAAAGTAGATGGGATCATTGAACACCTTTTTCAGATAAAATGCTGAAATAAGGTTGGTATTGAACCATCGCACTCAATATTTTAATGTGTAAACCAAAATAATTTAATGCATCAGACATTGACTGCTTTTTAAATTTAAATTAGAAAATTGCTAACAAACTGAAAATAATGACTACAAAAATGTCAGGGACCCTACTGTAAATATTTGTTATTGCTTTTAAATAAGCAATAACACGTAATTGGTCGTAGGAAAAAGGCTGGGGCTACATAATCTTGTGAAGAAAACGTAATCACATGGAGACACCACACCTTTGCAGAATTAGGTGCGTCTTAAATGTGTTAAATTCAACCACAAACCCAGAGAGATGTGGGGGAACTTCCAGTGGCTGGCAACTGGCTGGTAACAGGCTGGAAATAGGCAGGCAGCTGGCTGGGAGGGGAAAATCGAAGCAGCTGGATCTGTTCACAGCTGTCTGTCTTTCAAGTTAGATTAGATATATGACACAAGGTAGTTATCTTTCTGCAAATAAAATCCTTCAAAAGCCTTAAAATGTTGATATCAAGCAAATTTTCCAAGAAGCATCCTCAAAAATACGAGGAGGACCTCGTATTGGTCTCTGCCTGAGGCCTCCAAATGACAAATAATTCCTTTGTCGAGCTGCAGATTCGGAGTATTTATTGTTGCGTGTTTGTTTGTGTGATGCAGCAATGAGTCTTCTGTCCTCTGTTTTTGGAGCAGCGACATCAGTCAAGACCTTCAGAGACCCACTGACATTTAAAAACAACCTCCCTCTGTCTCACTAGATAGAAAATATATTTGTCACTTTCTCTGTCTCTCTATTCCCTGCCCTCTGTGAACTTCTATGTAGACATCTCCGAGGAGAAAAAGATAAAGATATATATGAGCAAACACACCTATCTATATCTGTCTCTGTGACACTTCCAGTCTTTTTCTGCGTGGGAAAATGCATGCCAGCGCTCACCGAATCTGGCACCGCATCAGTCACGTTTGCACACACGCTGCTGTTGCATTTATCAGCAAAGCATCGCACTCATCCCACCTCGCGCAATTAGACGCCTTGAAAGCCTGATAAAAGTGCCCAGATAAACGCATCAGCCTCTTTGATCGTGCACTTTGACATGCCTACAACACACATCAGCATGCATGCACCGGCTCCTTGCATGCATGAAAAGCATCAGCGTCGTCGATCATCCAGGGCTCCTGATTAACGTTAATGGCTTTTCTCTGAATTTCATTGGCATCTCGTTGCATTCCAATCACCTAGATTTCATGGCTCCTCTCTGCAGGCAGCCCTGTTAATTGTGCGAGAGGAGAGCCGCAATGAGTGCTATCTGCTGAGCCTTTGATATGCACTTATCTTTTAGCAGTTTCACATTATGGGAAAGAAAATTGCCTTTAAAAATGACGGGTGCTTTATTACTTTTGGGCCAATTAATTTAATGAAAAATAATGCCTTTTTTTTTGGAATAGTGAGGAAGAAATAATTATGTAGAATAATTGACAAGGAGGGACAAGCACGCAGGGAGGGGGTGGGTAGAGATGCATACAAATTTTCTCTCACTTTGTGGCTCATACATAACACTTTTGTCTCTTTTCCCAGACAGGCCTCATTGTTTTAATGTATCCGGAGATGTAGTGGAGACTCAGTTAGTAGACAGCTTGCCCTGAAAGTGTCCAAAGCTCTCAAAGAAGTAGGACACTTGCCACAATGTTCCTTGAAGTGGGAGAGACAGACCGACCTAGATTTCCTCCTGTTTATTCAGCCATTTTAGGTACTGGCTATTCATGTCTCCATTTCAGTGCTCTCCTTTGTCCTTCTTTTTACTTTCTACAAAGGATGTATGATGTTGAATTATGACCAGTATCTTATGTGATAATATTTTTATACTTAATGAAGTAAATACTGAAACAGAAATTATTATTGTCGAAATTGTTGATTTTTGAGCTTTTTGAGTTTGTTAACAGTGCAAAGGTTTTTACTTGTCTAGGCAGCTGGAGGCCAAATAATCCCTCAGAAGTGTTTGTTAGCATTGGTTGGCAAGTTGATTTGACCTTGTTTTGCTTTTACTTTTGTGATGTTGACATTGGCAGGGCGAACTTTACTTTCAAAACAGTGATATCTGAGTGTATAGTCATGCTAAAACCTGCGACAAAGCTGATTGGAGCCAGCCCCAGGAAGCAAATGAGCACTAATACTAATCTGAACCGACTTCGTGCATCCTTATCATTGAATAACATCCGGGACCCTTGTACAGATGGAGCCACTTTGATTTTCCCCAGTTTCCTTGGCAGAGTCTTTGCTGGTCCATGACAGCAAAGTGCTCGGACATGCCCACCCTAATGGTTGTAATTAGATCCCATGCAGTTACGTGATAAACATGTTACCCTTACTACTTGTAATTTGTAGGATATACAAATGAAGATTTTGCTTAGCATGGGAAATGCCATCATCTACAGAAATTTATTTAAAAGAAAAAAAAAAAAAAAAACTTAAAATATTCCTAGCGTAAAGTCCCAGTGGCTGGAAGTTGGCTGGTAACTGGATGGAACTTAGCTGGCATTTGGCTGGGAGGGGAAAATTAAAGCGACTGCATCTGTATGAGGCCTTTCAGTGGCCTTGCAATATGTGTGGACAGCTTATTCTGCGGTCTGTTTACATCCGTGAACACATGCAGAGCCCCCTCTGCCCTCATTGGTCATTGTCTTGAAGTCGTGAGGCTTCATAGATGGTATTTTGGTCACTATGACGCGACAAAGCAGCTGTTTTTCATAGCCGTTGACTGTCAGGCTGTAATCATGAATCAATCGTGTAGTTTGGCCTCAGCTTTCGAGGTTTTTTGTGTTCATGTAACTTTTGAGTAGTTTTTCAAACCATCTTTCACTATTAGGTATGTTTTCTTGGCTTGGTTAAATTTTCCTGAGTACTGAGTACAAAAAGTATTGAAAAGCTATAACAGTCAATGTTTTCCATCAACTGGTGTTGTCATGATACCAGAAATCTAAAGAGGATATTGATTAGAGTGTAGCGAAAACAGGAAAAAATATTGTTGCATTTCTTTTTCTATCTGTTATATACATACATATTGCTATATTTTTAGGGAACAAAGGGATCTTTGATAACTTTTTTGATGGACCCACTTGTTGTTCCATAACGCACTGAAGTCATCTACCAGAAAGAGCAGTAAAAGCACGTAAATTTTACAAATAAAAAAAAAGAAATGTGGTATTCAGTACCATCAAGGCCAGTGTTATTTACCAATTCTGACGATGTACCCACCCCAAGAGATTTCTCCATTAAAATGGAGAAAATGCTCAGCATCAAATTGAATATGTCCCAATGTCTCTTTGTTTGTGTATTCATCATAGGCACATATAATTGATGACTGATTATCAATATTAAGCTAAAGAAAGAAACAAAAATCTAGAAGCCGTATTATTATATCTCTGATATCATCACCATCATGTTTCAGGCCGATGACAAATTGCATGGAAAGACACAAGAAAAGGAATTCTGCCAAGTGCTACAAAATAAACAAGCTGCAGACCTTTAACTTCACTCCTTAGAAAACATATTTATACAAGAGTTACAAAGAGTGGCTGTAGGTCTATTGTTTCTGCTTTAGTCTTTACAAACACAAACATAAATCCCCCCTGTAGAGTAAAACATAATGGTATATCCTTGTTTGCATGGCAAATATATTGACTTTAAAAATATGTGTCTTTTTGAGCCATTATCTGCTGAGAATGGTATGTTACTTACATTATTGTGCATCTCTTCTCTTCTCAAGATGGCTTCTCCAGTTTGTTTGTTGGCTCTACCTTGCTGCCTTTCTTTCTCCCTCGTGCCCTCCATCCATATCACCAGCAGCATCAACACATACATGAAAGTAGCTCTAAACGGTGGTGACACATTTAGACAGCTGCTGAGATAACCCATGCTGCTTAGCAGTGGGGGGTCTGATAGCTTTTCTTATCTTGAAAAACCTGGTGTTACCCGCTCTTATATTTTCCTCCTTATTTTTTTTGCAGGAAACAATCATCTTATCTCATTTTAAAGCATAAATCCATCCCCTGCTGATCACTGTAATACAGTTTTGCTTTATAATGTACGGTAAATCTTGAAAATCAGCTAAACAATTCTTCAAAAATATCTTTAATCTGTCACCACAGCTCATCATCTGTTTATGCATTCTGGGCAGTTTGGTGTCGTTCTGGTTGATTTAACGCAGCTCTAATGCGCCGGATGTGGTCATGAATTGGAAATGAAGGAATGCAAAGCGAGACTTGGACTGTTGACCAGTATCAAGCTGACATGACAGCCACACACACGGAGATGGCATATGTTGCCCAGTGTGGCATCTGAAACAGCGCCGCAGGAGGCTTTTGACTCTGCTGCTGCATTATGTCTGCGCAGGTATGCTTCTATACATCAGATTATAACTGCCTGAGGTCACAGCTCAGTGTGCAGCTGCAGGAAAAGATACATGCAGGGATTTAAAGCTGGCGCTGGAGGAATCATTCACATGTGTTATCTCAGGAAAATCAACAACATTAACTGCACATGAAGTAGATGTAAGAAAATGAAGAAACAGGTTTTGCTCTTTTTTCTAAAAGAACCATTTTTACATTGATAATGCCTTCATGCTTTGAAGCGCCATTACTGATATGAACTGAACATATTGCAATGATTATTAAAGTACTATGAATAAAATTAAAAAGGCAATAAGAAAATCCTTACATAAAACCAAGAGAAGAACAGCACTGATTATTGACACAAAATATTATTCATATCAATTACAGTAACTCTAGACATTAGCATTATATTTCTGACTAGTCTTAAAGGGATAGTTTGGGACTTTGAAAGCAGAGTTTTATAGGGTACATGTCAATAGCAACCCCTTAAAGCCTGTTGTATCATAGGTGCTACATACTTTTATGATAACCTCTTATCAATATGATCAACAAAGTACTAAAAAGAAACATCTGGATGCAATCAGATAAATGATAAAGAAAATGTCCTCAAGTAGATTATCAGTTGTCAAAAACACCTAATGCATCAAATGAGATACAAAAATCTGTATGTTAAATTTTATTGAAATTTAAATTTTTTTTTTGGATTTCAGTAGAAAGTGAAATAAAAATTTCAGCTCAAGAAAACAGAATTTCCTGGCTATAGTTTGTGTTTTCGGGCTTTAAAGGATTAAGCAAAATGATGGAGATCAGCTCTGCTTCTGTACCAAAAAGCCAACATAATTAGGACTACAAATTGCTACATATAGGACCGACATCTGTGCACATTTATAAAGATATAAGGTGAAAACAAACCACAACAACAGTGTATAGTGATTGGATGCTTTATTGAACCCTTTTCAAGAACTCACTTTTTCACTAGCAAGCGTCTTTCTTTCGGCGCTACAAACTGCACAGCCTTTGGGCCAGAAGCATAATACTAATCAACACAGTCTAGCTTTCATTTTGCTGAGTAAACTAGTGTCACTGCATTCAAAACAAAGATTAGTTAAATTCACAAACATATTGAGGTGATCAGTCTCACCCAACACAGTAGTGTTGGCAAAGTTATTATTCTTAAAGATGTTATTCTTTTCTAACATACAGTGTGATACCATCAACTAATCATATAATTAAAAATGTGGCATTTTCTATATGCAGTAAAAAAAATAGTAAAATCTGAATCCATACTTTAAAGACAAGCTGTAATTCAGCTCATCTGTTTTTCTTTCTGGTTAGTTTGTAAAACTTTGATTTGGGTTTATGCACGTTCAAACCTTCATTACAGTAGGAAGGCTCTGCATGACGAGTGCTGCAGACTGCAGATTCACATTTAACTTCTGCTATTGAAACATCCTGAGATGTTTTTTAATAAGTCATATTCTTATACTGAGTTAGACCACATGAGCTCAATGTTTACACAACTGTATCAACAGGAAACATGAGTTTCTCTGGTACTCCAGTTCCCATCACAGTTTTCCCTATTCTTGTTCTGTGACCTGTTGACTGTCCAGCTACATAACTTTTCCTGTGTGTACTCAGTGCATACAAGCATCCACAAGTGCCCAAAGGAAACAGTTGTCATATTTGTCATATTTTGTAATCACCCATTTGGGTGGTGTTTATTTCCTCTAATGAAGCCTGCAGACTACAGCCAGTTAACACGCTGCTGGTGGAGGGTAATTAAGGCTCTGCGGTGTGCCCTAAGTAGCACCAAAGCAAAGCAACTTGCTATTTAGAAAATAAATTGTTGTGAATATTTTGAATACCAGGCGGCACAGTGACACAGCAGGTAATGTATGTGCCTCACAGCAAGAAGGTTGCTGGTTTGAACCCTGTGTCGGCCAGGGCCTTTCTGTAGGGAGTTTGCATTTGCTCCCCGTGCATGGGTTTGTCTGGGTACTCCAGCTTCCTCCCACTGACCAGAAACATGCTCATTGAGTTAACTGGTGACTCCAAATGGCCTTCAGGTATTATTGTGAGCATGAACGGTCATCTGTCTGTCTATGTGGCCCTGCAATTGGCTGACAACCAATTTAGGGTGTACCCCGCCTCTCGCCCAATGTCAGCAGGGATAGGCACTAGCCCCCTCAAGACCCTAAAAGGGATAAGCAATATAGATATTGGTGGATACTGAATACCCCTACTGTCTTTTTGTAGCATGTTTCCCCCTAATATTCATGTAACTGTGTGCAGTTGTTAGCCCTCTCTGCAACAGTTAATAGCCTCAGCTTCTAGCTCTTTTTTTACAGAAACAATGTCAAACATGCTTAAAATTAATGACTTTAGATCAGAGAGACTGTAGTTCAGTTGGGATCAGCAAAATAGTCTTAGTTACAGCACTTACTTGGACAAATCATTGGCTGTGACAAGGCTGTCATTACATCTGCTCTGCAAGCTTTGAGAGGGGGAAATTGATCCATAGATCTGGCAAAAAATCATTTAATGTGTGGCTTTGTGTGCACATTATTAGGGGAAAGTGGTTCATGTCATTACATAGAATGCATATGGACTACTGTTGTCTGCTACACAATATATATTCTTAAATGTTTATCCTTTTTTATTGAAATAATTGATGACTGGAAGTCTTAAGCAGATACTATATAGATATTATAACAGGTCTTAGGAGGTACAGACAACAGACAGAGAACCTTAAACATGACAAGCTTTTAAGTGCAGGCTGTTTTTTCACAAATAAAAATGTAACACAGAACCATATTTTTTGTTTGACCGAATTCAGAGTAGAGGCACTGAAGGAAAGTATAGCTCAAACTTATCAGTACTCAAGGGAATATAGTTTAGTGTCACAGATGGCAGTGATGTAAACACGAGATGTCTGCATTATTCTCCCCGTAGAGGCATTGTTTTGTACAAATTTCTCCAGCCCCGCCAATATATCTCCCATTATAACTGTGTTTATAGCAACTTTATCTCCTCACACAATCATAATCTCTCCAAGTTGAAGCAATTACACTGTGAATGGTGCGAATTCAAACAGCAGCAATCTGTATCTGTGGTGCTTAGCGGGAGGGAGCGAGCCACGAATTGATATTATCTCTGAGAGACTTTGAGGATTTGAAACTAAATGAATCTCAAATCAAAATAAAATGAATCTCCTCTTCAGTGGACTATCAAAGACTGAAGCAATGGAAAGAAGAAGAGGGAGAACGGTAAAAAAAAAAAAAAAGAGAGAGGAGTGGATGGGAGCAGGACGCTTAATGCACTCTATTCTCAGTTAATCATTTTTCTGCAGCTCACCTCATAGCCTCTCTCTGCTTGTGTCGTTTTTCTCCCTAACCCGTCCACTTTCATCCTCTGAGTCTATTCTCTTTCTTTCATTCCCCCGCCTCCACCTTCATCTCTGACACCTCAGCAGGCGAGGGCGAGGGCACCGTCTTGATCCCTGGCAGGGTACCCTTGGCAGCAGACCACCCACCCCTCTGCTGCCATCATGTTTTTGGGTGATCCTAGTAGCTCTGGCGCTTCTCGTTGGCACCCCCTCCGCCCTCCTGTTGGTAGAGAACAGAGGGGGTGTCTTTTTTCCTGCTCCACCATGTCTTTGTGATTTGTCAACAAGCAGCTAACCTGCCTTTTAACTTCTCTTACCCTCTGCTATATGACCTGACTTCGCTTGTGAGAGTTCACAACGGTGTCTACAGGAGATAGCAGCCATTAGCTTTGGCGTTTTAACACCTGGTCCAGGGTGTGGGCGTTAGCACTTTCAGTTTTAATGCACCAGGCAGCAACAACACTGGGCAAACAAGGGGGACTTGAAAATTAAAGCATTAGTGTATGTGTATATTCACGTGCACATTAATGTGTTTACATCATCTGCCCGTCTGTTTGTACCTGGGAGTGCGTGCCCAGAATAATATGTGTGCATAAACAGATGGATGAAGAGCTGCATCTCTCTTTCTCCATCCCTCTGTCTGTCTCCTACTCTCCTGCTCAATTATCAGTGGTCTGAGCTTTACTCTTTCTCAAACAGTTTTTATGGCGGCCACACAAATGACAAGAGAGCTTGCCTGTCTGTTCCATTTTATTAGAGTCTCTACATGGCACAGCTCCCTATTTTTAGCTTTTTATTACTTCAATAGCAGCCGTCAGTTTGATTAATTTAAATAATGTAAATAGTATTATGTTAAGGATAGCTCAGATAGGTGATTTTAGGCCACATTTGTCACCCCAGTTTGTCCCTTTTAGAGACTAGTTGCACTGGGGGTGACCATGTGCTACACTTGTTGAAGTAAAATCTGAGATGTCTGTGTAGGTTCTTATTCATCCAGGTCATGGTAAGTTAAATCAAAGTGGCAACTGGATTGGTTTATATCAGACATGACAAACTGAAGGCCAAGTCTGGCCTGGGATAAAATTAAATCCAACCTCGAAGATAATTTCATATGTCTATTATTAATGGCCAACCGTTAAATAGCCCCTCTTGCATATAGTTACAAGTCCCACAATACGTTGCAACAGCTGCCACAAAAGTCAAGACAACAACCCCTCCTCCCATTGCTTGGTATGAAACTGATCAGTGTTCAGCAGGCTAATGCACTGGCCACTGCTTTTACAGTGACTTCTAAGCTTGCCAAAACTAAATATGTGGTTCAAATTCATATTTCTGAATAAGAAATAAACTGTTTTAGACTGCTCAATAAACATTGTTCCTGTTTGGCTCACATCTTAGACCGTGTTTAAAATTTGGCCCCTTCTATAATTTCGTTTGACACTCCTGGTTTAGATTGTTGAAGACGTGTCACCACTTCTTTAAAATACTTCTTCAGTTAGACCTCAAGAACTGGACTTGTTTAGGTTTTTAACATTTGCAGCTCCAGGCCATTTTTCTGCTACTTTCAGTCTGCCTGGACTTTATTGTAATCAAGGATGTAAACCTCAACCCTTCCTAGCAGAAACAAGTTATAGACATCATTTTTCAGTACAACCTGGGCTATCAGAGTATCTAGATTAGTGCAATATGAGTTGTATGACAATAGAGACAAAAAAAAAAAAAAAAAATTGAATCTCACAGAGCTTTATAGAAATCACTCAAAGATCATTGATGGACAAGCCTGGATATGGCTCTGTCGAGCATTGACTAAAGGAACAAAATTTGATTATGCAAAGAAAATTACTGCAAAAAATATCAACACCTATTCCATCTACTTTTGGAATCTCTTTTGGCTTAAGTATTAACATTTTGGCTCAAATTGTTGACCTTTGTCTGCACCTAATTGGACATCATTGTCAAGAAAACCAGAAAATAAGACACGGGGAACATTTGATTTGTCAGTGGACTGACAGGAAGTTGCCATCTTCTGTAAAGATCAGAGTGGAGGTATTCAGATATCACCGCTTGATTTTTCTTACAATAACATGGGATTAAAAAAAAATTGCAGATTTATGAATGAAAAATTTCTGAAAAAAAACCCTGCATTTTCTGTTTGGATTAAAAAAAAAGTGAAAGGGATAGAGAGCTTCCAAACAAAGATGTCCTCATGTGGATATAGGTAACCAAAGTGAGGATCCCATGTTTACTTAAAGTCTTTTTGAGTTCCAACAAGAGAAGCCTGTTGATCATTGATCAGCCAAATCAACATATTAGAAACATCAATCAGCCAAATCACATTAAATTAGCTTTCTCCTTGTATGTCATTTTTAAAATAAGGTCTTAATAAAATAGCTTTATGAAAAAGGCCATAAAAATCAATATAGACACAGACTGTAGGGTGACTGCTGTGTGTTTTATTCCCTGCCTTGATTCTGTCTCCCTGTGTGGTTTTGCTTTGCATACCATCCCAGACATGCTAAGGAGAGCGTGCAGAATACAGAGGGCAGCTCTGCAAACAAGCAGGAATCTTTTGTGCAGATTCAAATAATGTCAGCGCGTGACTCTTTACCGTGCAGCTGCAGTGATGCATGCTGCTGTGACTGAAGGTACCCTCACAGGGAAACGCGAGGAAAGGTCAAAGATAAAAGCTGTTACGTTGTACACAGATACTGTATGCTTGAACTTTTGCCATTTATTGTTATTAAATCTGTAACTCTCTGGACATTTTAGATATTTGCACTTCAAATATATCTTTATTTATCACAAGAACTGCCATCATTGTAATATTTAACACAGTAATCACACATGACATATTTTCCTCATATTGTGCCGGCCTACTTGGTGTATTTCCCAGTCCTAGTTGAAAGTTCTTCATTCCAGGAAAATGAGCAGAGCAGAGGTTGTAGGATGAATTTCGTCCCCGCCTGATTTATTGTGCACTGGTTTCACTCTGGAGCTACCAAATAGAAAGTGCTCGAATTCAGCGGCACATTAAATTAAATATCTGCCGAACAGATTCTAATTTGATCACCAAGCTGTTTCAATTTCATTAGCCTGGTCCCTAATGGACTTTCACAGCATATTATTCCATCTAGCACAAATCCCATTCATTGGCTCTTTTTTTTTTTTCTAAATGAGCCCCCCGGCGCTGGAGAACCATGTGGCCCGAGCGTGGTGCTGCGTGAGGTCACACAAAACCTTCTTTTTCTCCTCATGGACACCGATGCAGAGCTAAATGCAATCTAGCTAAAGATTTATGCCCAGCACCTTCTTAACAGCTGTTGCAGAACGTCGGTCCAAGCCGTGTATTAGTACAATCACGGCACTGTGGAGGGTGTGTGTGTGTGTGTGTGATTACACGATAGTGCCGGCTGCTGCTCCCTGCATTGTAAATGGTGCAAATGAAGTACTGTAGCAGCAGGTCAGACAGATGAAAATTCATGGCTGTTTTAAGTTTCACCACGCTTCTGTGGTTTAGCAAGCTTGTAATTACGCAGTGTGCATTATAATTAGTTCAACCGTGTGATATTCTGACCGTAAACACAGAGAGAGCATCACTCAGCATCTTTCAAAGGATACACTCTCCAGGACTAGAGTTTTGTCTTTCTTATTTATTTTGCATTGATGCATTTTTTATTTTGTGAAAACGTTTGAAACACAACACAGTGAAGTACAAGTGCACAACCATACATAGCAAATAGAGGAGTCAGGAGGAAGTGGGATTGTGTGATGGTGTGACACATGACTATCGCCATGAGAAGAACAGGATAGTTCTGGTACAGGAGAGACTCCGTGTGTCCATATTGGTATCAACCGAATCCAGGTTGAACATTGCTTATCAGATTTTAGCGGAAATACAACATTACTTAGACCTACTTTTGAATGTTATCTATACAAAAATGTGTCTATGGCCTGTCTACACACCGGCCCTCTAAACTCCATCCTGGGTAAAATCTCTCCTCTGCCCCTTTTGCATGGAGCCTTGAAAAAAAATATATCCCCTCATGATGTCAGTAGGGGATATACCAAGACACTACATGAACCAAGTCACTGTTCAGCCCACAGCTCTCTCCAATGGCAGGAACATCTCTAGGCATATTTGGGCAGCCATAGTAAACATAAGAGGACAGCACTGGAAAGCTGAGGCGACTTCTTCTTCCTTAAAAGGGCATGTCAAAGACACAGCACATGAGGAGTCACACAGAAACAGCCTGTTCTTAGGAGGAATGATGGAGAGAGGATTACAGGCAAGACAAAATCCATTATCTGAGCCGATTTTCAGGCAAGAGAAAGAAGTTCTAGGGTCATTTGGGACCAGTTTAAACTTGTTAAAGGGAATAATTGATGGGCTTTGAGGACTGTCAGCTCTGTACATAGAGGGCACAATATAACAACTGAGCAACTTACAAAGCAGCATGATTTGCCAGTTTCCATGTCTGTAACAAATGGATCCATCTTAGAATGCTTCAAGCTGATAGATCCGCTCCTGGTCAGAAAATTACTAGGCGCAGGACACATCCCATATATGCTTCTGCTGGTCCAGGTTTGATTCATGCCTGAGGCCCATTTGCAGATTGTCTTCCCTTGCTCTCTTATCCATCCAAAGTTAATCCACTTTCTCTCTCCACTTTTGATAAAGACATGGAAACACCAGAAAACATACTTAAAAAAAGGAAAGAAAAGAAAATTACTGAGCCTATCAGCATCCTTTTGAGGAGAAATAGGCAGCAACTGTAGGCATGGTATAGCTCTGATTGGCCAATAATGAACTGGAACGCTGGTTCCATACCCTCTAATTTTAAGCAAAGCTCTGTCTGCCCCTCCCAGTCACTTTGTATGGGAAATTGCTCAGATGGACACAAAATATATCACATGGATCTGTGAAACAGTCCATCTTTTTTGTCAGGTCACCCACAGAGCTCTTTGAAATAAACTTTTACACTGCAACACTAAGATAATGCTTCACAGACTACAGTTTGAGAGGCAGTTGCACACTTTGTATATATTATTTGTGTTGTATTTTCTACTTTTATATTACTTTATAAAATTGTTTCATATTAAAGCTACCTGTTACCAGTTTTATAGTCTCTTGCAATTTCTGTTTTTCTTTGCTAATTGTTTTGCACCAGAGAACCTGGTTAAAGTTTGTGTATGTGTATACTTTGTGATAAAACATGATTATGATCCTGACAAGTAGTATCATGGCATCTTAGAAAAAACTTTATTAAATCCTATAAATGGGTTTTTGGAAAAATGCAGTAAATGTTGGTGTTAGGTTCCCAAAAATTTGAGCACAGATTTATTGTTTTGTAGAGAGTGCAGCATCTAAAGGTTCTTTCAGGGACACTGCGAGTTTGCTGAGACAACGCAGCCAAAGCACGTTCAGTAAAGTATAGTAGTGATGATTAGGATCAGTGCAGTGTCAGTACTCGCAGTTCCAAAAGGCTGAAAGTGATAGTGTAGAGCTGAAGAGGACTCTGCTGTAACATTGATAAATGTTTTCACCAAGCCATCGGCCATTAGTGTCAGGGCAAGTTACAGCCACAAGAGCGGACAAACAGGAAACAGAGAAAGAGGGGGTGTAAATAATTGATAAGGCTGACCCTGTGCGATTCATATTCTGCGGCAGAGGATCAAAGAGCGAGCCTCAGAGTTTGACATTGAGCCTGAGCACAGGAGTCAAAGCCATTACCTTTTTTTCTGCAACACTGCTGCTGCGTGTGTTTGGATTAAAAATGCACTGACTCCAGTTCCTCTTCCTCAGTTATGCTAACACTAGCTGGCACTCCTGGGCATTAACCAACAGGCTAATGGACTCACTGGTATTATCCTCGCAATTACCTACAGTTGAAGCAGCTTAAGCACAAGTAAAGTAAGGTGGCAGCCATTTTGTGCCTGTCCATTCGATGAAGCTGTTCCCGACTCTCTCAGGTGTGAAATATAGCCCGTGTTAGACCTCTGAGTTCTTTTAGGTTTGATCAATATTTCAGAGGCACCAGGCCCCCACGCCGTGTATCCTCCCACACCCCCGCTCATAACAGCTCTGCAGCCGATTATGAATGTCTGAATGAACCGTCGAGCCGTTTAAAGATTAATAAAATTTCACAGTTTTCAGGGGAATGTTTATTTGAATAGTGCATTAAGACTGTCCCTGCTCTAAACTTGGAACTCTGCATCCCGCCGTGTGGTTGTCTCATACCAGAAAGTAAAACCATGTCTGTGGTGTTTTATTTAGTCCCCCTGTGGAGTATACGTTTCCAAAATTAGTGCCCCCTTTTTGGTCCTTGTCTGTCCACTTCAATAAATATGCATCAGTGCTATGTTGAGCTACATGTCCATCCAGTAATGCTTTATACGTGACTGTCAAATATGCAGTCATATTTCTTTTTCTGGACTTGATGTCCTCTCCGTAAAGGATCAGGATGAAGCTCTACTAAACTCTCTCTAGCTGTGCCATGCCACAATGCTTGGATCCCAAGGAGTCTTTTCAAGAAAAGCTGTGCTCAGTAATGTGTATGCATATATTAGTTAGCCAATGCTATACTTTATGAATGAATTTCATGTGTTTAAGGAGAAAAAGGGGTTTAAATTGATGTGACCTTGCCCATCATAGCAAGCCACTTGCAAAGCAATCTGGCCCTCTGACAATAAGGATAATCCATAGAGCAAACATAATGATAAAACTGAATTGTTGTCAAACTGTATTTGTTGTTCTAAGCCATAACACAACATGTTGGAGATCTAAAATGCAAAATTCTCGAAAGTATCTATTATATAATTACACATTTAAGGGGGAAACAGTCCACCAGTCAAGACAAAAGGAGCAGATTAAAAAAAGTGTTTTGGGAGAGACTGGTGAAGTCTTTGCTCAGCCCACTGCCCGCTACAGTGGACAGAACATGTATTTGTATTGGTATGCATTTACAGCCACAGTAAACATTAGAGCAAGCTGAAGCCACACCCACTTCTTTACAAGGGCATGGTTAAAGTCAACTCATTAGGTTTCAAAGCTACAAACTCTAAAAGAGCTCGCTGAAACAGAGGGGGTTTTCTATAGGCATGCCGAAATCAAATGTCTGAGATGATTTGTAGACAAGAAACTTCCAAAGTTTGTTCTGGAGACATCTTGGACTATTGTAAACTTGTTTTTAAATATGAGAGCTTTAAGTTGTGTTTTTAACTGCTGGGAGTCTACTTGCCTGAAAAAGGCTTCATTTTTCATTTCACACAAGATAAAGAAAAAAAATATATGTAAAATTTCCCCTGGTTTTGCCGTAATTGAGTAAGCAAAAGACTCTGTCCATATTGCTTAGGTTTACAATATTTAGATATCTTTCAATGCAAATTACATCTGTAAGTTTAAGTTTAATTGCCAAAGTCTTGAACAAAAAGAAAACAAGATACTTTTTAACTTTTCTTTATTTTCTTTTCCTTTCTTTTTAAATCAATGGCCTTGTCGCTCTCTATTATCCACAGGATTTTCTGTGCCAGGTTGCCAAAGAAAATGCTCTCCATCTAAGTAATGGCCCCATAAAACCTTCTGACACTGTGTTCATGTTGATTATCCAGAATAACTAGGAGAATGCTTTTAGCAGTCACAGCTCTACTCGTTTGTAGCTATTTCCTGTTATGTTTCCAACACCAAATAAAACACAAACATGCGTAAGTATACACTCAGACAGACATATCAAGATGTAAACTAATTAACAAAGAAAGCTCATTCAGTCATCTAAAGCCTCTTGTCCTATTCAAAATATTGATTGCTTTTGTAAGTGAGTGGCATACTCTAAATATCTTATTTCAAAGTTATCAGTTTGTAACAGCATTATTGATATTATTCAGACAGTTTGAGGAGTTAGTTGTTGGGATCACTTTCTTTGGCAAACCGATATAATTTATCTTCTAAGTTTTAAGAACAAAAAGCAATTTTTGGATTTATTCAAAATGTTTTTTTTTCAGGTTTGACAACTTAGTTATTATTTTATAACTATTTAAGGAAGAAATTTCACACAAACTTAAAGGGACAATTTCACACAAACTTAAAGGGACAGTTCAGTGCTTTTGAAGAGATGAGCTTGCCTCAATTGTAAGAACACAGGCATCAGTCAAGACCGTCAACATGAAGACAGCTTTGGAAGTTGAGTTATATGTTGCTGTGGTAGGAGCTGAGAGCGCTGCGCGACTTTCTAGTTCAAGATGAGAGCAAAAATAAAACAGTGTTGAGTCTTGAGTATTTCAGAAACTGCTGATTTACTGAAACTTTTACACAAAACCATCCTCAGTTTACAGAGAATGGTGTGGAAAAGAGAAAATAATCAGATCCCAACCCAATAGAGCACTTTTGAGATTTGGTGGAGCAGTAGATTGAAATCACAGATGTGCAGCTAACAAATCTCTGAGGCTCGTTACCAACACCTTGTTGATTCTATGTCATGAAGAATCGGGACAGTTCTACAGGCAAAAAGGAGGTTCAACTCTGTGCTAGCAAGTGTACCTAAACAAATGGTGACTGTATAAACAGTTGGGAACTTCTGCTGAGATCAATTTGCATGGATTAGTCAGCCATGTAACTCCACCTTACCTTGTGTTGACTTAATAAAAGTCTGATCCAGTAACATTTGCTGTGCCTGTAGTTTTAATTCATTCTGTATGTTCTTCTTATCACTTGGTCTTCAGCTTCTCTCATAGTGTAGCATAATTTCAAGACGGCTCCAAAAATGCCAGGGTTTGCATCAGTAAAGAGTCCGTCATTCTTTTTGTGTACTCTGTATGTGAAGAAATGACTCACAAAGCTCACACAAAGCTCTACTCAGCAGACTTTCACATCCGACCCCTCTGCAAAATTTGTGACTGGACAGCCTGACGCACACAGGAATAGACAGCTACAAATCACAGCTCGGCCTATGAGTTATCTCTGTCAATTACTGACAATAAATGACTTTGGCAGTGTGAAGGCCAGGTACATCAATCCGCTGCGTCTCAGGTCCTAGCTTCTCCACTCTATTGATTCTGCTCGCACTGCTTCCATGATCCCGTTTTGATGGCCTCTGACCACAAAAGCTAACTTGAGCGCTGATGTCAGATAAAAGAGTGGATATGTAACCCAAACTCCCGCCATGGGACATGTTCACATATTTGATATCAGATCTTCCTCCATCCCATATGAGACTTTATATAGATCCAAGGGAATTTTACCAATGCAACTACTCTGTACTCATACTGAATTCTAACTGGAGATTTCTTGTATGTGTATTTGCATATGGGAAATCTCCCACTATAATAACTTCTCTTGATAAGCTTTGTATTAAGCATAAAACAAAACAGAGATGAGGTCATATATCATTATGCAGGCTTGTTTTAAACAAATATTTATTCCTAGATGCCAAAATCTCCTGTTTGAGTCAGAAACTAAGTGATGCTTTGAACAGATTTCCCTGCCAATTTAACTCACCAAATCATTGCTTCATAACTCCTCACTGTGATGCATATCACATAAATGAGAGTAATGAAATATGAACTTTAATTGCCTCCTAAGAAGACGGTCAAGTGAAGTCAGACTTACAAAAATACATTAGAGAATGAAATATGATAAGTGTTATATTTAAAGCCAAATTTAGTCATGTATAGTCATCAATTCTGCACTTTTCTTTTCATAAATGGCTATTTTTTTTAGCCAAATAGATAGTGCTATGCATAGTCATAATACTCTTTTGCAACACTGATGTATAATTTTATTTCTATTTTGGGCAATAGGATGGACGTGGGCTTCCCACAAGCACCAGCTACCAGCCAAACAGCTGACTACTCACTCAGTTACATGTTTTACCTCAGCAAAGGAGGATATGATTTCACAGGTGTCTGTCTGTTTGTCTGTCAGCAAGATAACTCAAACAGTTATCAACAGATTATTAATGACATTTGAAGGAAATTTTGATCATGGCGCAGGAAAGAATTTTTTGCGTTTTGGAAGTGATTTGAATTTGGATCCAAATTCCGGATTTTTTAATGGATTTGTTAATATATTGAGTAGTTGGCCACATTTTACAATAACTCAGTAAATCCTGAAACAATTTTGATTAAATTTCCAGGGTATTTTATTAATAGCACAAGGAAAGCATCATAATTTTTTAGTGGTGATTTGAATCTGAATGTTGATCCAGTATTTTTTTTTTGAGGATTTGTTAACAGTACTATAGGACAGTTTCCATATTATGAACAATACCTCCCCTGACATTGTGAGTAGTTAGTAAAATTATTTCAGTGCTAATTTCAAATGCATCTAAGCAAATAAATCATAATTTTATGATTTTTTTAAAGTAGTGCATTTCCATTCTTAGTCTGTTTTACTCAGAATATGTTGTCCATTTGGAGTAATACGTTCCACGTTACTTTATTCTTGAATAATTATTACAGTACCAACTTTAAAAGCATTTTATGTTTTGTTCACTGGCTTCTTTGTTTCATGTTTGTATACAAGTTTAAAAAAAGGGAAATGGATCAACAGTAGCTGTTCGAATATGTTCTAAGCTTAAGAAAATAAAACTAAAAATTAGAATGAAACTTACTTATCAGTGACTTAAAACATAACTAACAGTAAGCAGTAACTTTTTTGTTTTGTTATCCCCAAGTTGATGCTTTGCTAACATTTTACAAACATTTTGCAAACATTTTGACCAAAGATAACAGCCACATTCACGCTGCCATTGCAAGGCATAATATTTACACCCCCGTGACACTTTGCCTTACTGAACATCATAGAGATAGAATGGGGAGACGAGTTGACACCCCATTTGTTCTGTTTTCAGATGTAGAAATGTTGTTGAGAGGGGTCACATGGACTCTGCAAGAGACAGGAGCACTGCCAGTGTGCATCTCTGCCTTTGTGTGTATGGGGAGCACTCAGTTCTCCTGCCTTCTCGTGTGCAGTTAAAGCTGTATCGCACCATGAAATAACACAAATATCACATCCTCACAGAATTAAAGTGAATGTCTTGAGTTGTAGTGATGAAGAAACTTTGCCAAGGTGCTTTTGCATGAATGCACTGTGAAAAAGACAAATTAAAGGGCAATTTAGAATTACCATTTTGCCTTACAAGAAAGTTTTTGGTCTGTGGGAGGAAACAAGAGTACCAGCAGAAAATCCATGCATGCATCGGGGGAACATGAACACCCTCCACCAAAAGACACTGTCCAATCAGGGAGTTGATCCCACAACCTTCTTGCTCTTAGGCAACAGCACTGTATAGCCCTGTATTATAGTACTGTGCTAAATCATATCAGAACTTATTACATTAAATCCTGTGGTATCATGCTGTTTTTTACCATATCATGTGTCCCACTGAACTGCATTGCATTGCATCTTGTGACACTGAATTGTATTTTGTTATAAGTCACTCTGTGATTACAGTTTATACCATCTACTTAAAAACATCTGCAGTATGACCTCATCGATGAATAGATTCCCTCTTGTCAGTCTTTATTTCTTTGTCATGTGTCCACCTCTCATGAAGAACTAAATATGCCAACTCAATCCATCTCACCTGCTTAAAACATCTGTCAGATGCATGAGGGACCCATGGAGTGGAGTGGCCATTCACCCTGCTCAGGATGGGGTCTGTTGCCAGCCACCTACCCCCCCTGTACAGCATCTGTCTGCTAAGAGCTGTCTGTGATGGTTGTCTGCAGGATCGCCCACCTCTGCTTTGAGTGATTCTCTTTCTTTCACTCTGCCTGCGGTGCTGCTTGTGTTGGAGGCATTGATCGGCCCTGAATTGGATTGCGGTGGTCCTGATTACTGATGTCAGAGTGTGTGCCGGGTCACGTGGGATCGCTGGAGCTCCTCGTGCCAAAACTGGGACCGACGTGCGTTCATGGAGAGAGGGGAGGAGGAGAAGGAGGAGCAGAGTTGTTCAGCGGAATTACGTTTATCAGTCTTGGTTGAGCAAACGCAATATGCCGACAACACTGAACACTTTTGTGACACACATCAGACGTAATCTTACTTTGATTGTATTCATTTGGCACTGGAGAGTGGGATTGTGTGGAGAGCAGCGATTCAGTCACACTTTGAAGAGCCAGATGTTAAAAACCAGGAAATTTAAAGACCCAGACAGTTTGAAAAGCATTCAAATATTTTGTATTTGAATTAATCCAGATATTTTAATGAAATAGAAGCACCAATTAAGGTTTTAAATTAGGAATAAATCAAGTTTAGTTAGGCACATCAAAGAACATTAACCGTGCTTCAGCATCAGAGCATTTCATTCATGAGCAGGAGTGGAAGTCGACTACTGTAACAACATTTTGTTTTCATTTGGAGTAATTAAAAAGCCTTTTTTTCATGAAATTGTGTTTTTCATGTTTTGCATTGTTTTTAATAAAAGAACCTTCATTATTACTTGAGTACTAAAAAAAATAAATGAAATGCTTCACGGTCAAGCCGCTCCATACGCTTTTGCTGTCATACCAAACTTTGTCTCTCATAAGGTACCAAGTGTAGTAGACCTGATGCAAAATTATGACTCATAGCATGTACAAAATACATTTTCAGAGTTAGGTAATATCTAATCAGGCATTTCAGTGCAACAAGCCACTCTATTCTAGACTGTGAAATGGTCCAGCAGGTTGATTGGAGAGCCACAGCCTAGTCCAGAATTTCTGTGTATCAGACAATTACATAGAATAGCTGGCTCTGTCATAAAACTCACATTCATCCTTTACATGTTGACTTTCAGCTTCTTCCTGTTTGGACACATATATAAGGATTTTCATCCTGTAAAACAAAAAGACACAAACTGCTGCTTCTCTTTCCCTACCTCATAGTTTTCTTGGAGGCAAAAGGAAGACAGAAATGGATTCAAGGATTCAAAGGAGTTTTATTTGTCATTCCAGTCTGCACTTACATGAGAAAAAAAATGAAACTAGCTACTGAGGACCCGGTATTAGCCATAAAGAAATATAAGGAAATAAATAGGCAGTAGAAATACAGAATGAAATGGGGAAAAAAAACAGAAGAAGTATAAATACAGAATAAGAATAAGTGAATCTACAGAATAAATGTGTGCTGTTCCTGCTTGAGGCCTTAATAATCGGCATGTGGAAGGGCAGGGAGGATCCCCATCAGAGCCATACAGCTAATACAAACTGCTAATAAATCTTATCATAAATAATTGCATGTATGCTCAGTTGAAATATCTGCAAATTGAGCTTAATTAAGTAACTGCCCTATCATCTTTTATATTGACAAAGTGGTGCTGACTTAAAATACTGTAGCATTGCAAGCAAGAGCTGAAATTTGCAACAGCAGTCTTGCAGCCACAGGCATCTACTGTAGTGTGTTTAAACTATTAAACTTTTTTGCCATCTATTTTCCCATTGCAGTGTGAACAGGTTAAGCATGGTCCATATGTCTTGGTTTTGTGTACAACTACCCTCCCAAACCTGGTAATCTATTGACATTAAAGATGTGCAGCTCTTAAGAAAACAGGATGGCACTTGCAAACTACTTTGGCACACTTTCTATAAGTCTTTCATTGTTTATTATTTTTTACAAATTGGGTTTGTTAATGCTAGAGGCCTCTCTGGTGATTGCCAGGGACTGCCACTTGGATAGTGTAGGTATTGAATGTTAACATGTTAGTCTACAAAAAGCTTCAGTACATCACAGCAGTAAACAAGCCCTTCCCATACTATATTGTCATATTTGGAGTGTTTGCAATGACAGTGATTGGATATTTTGATGTTGCACTTTATATTTTTGCCTGTGGAGGTACTCAAACAAAGAGTCTGGAGCACAAGGTTACACTCTTTGACTTTGTGTGTGTGTTTCAGTGCCTGTTGTGTGTGCGTACAAGGGTGGAAGTGATTCTCCGCGCATCATTTGTTTACGCCTGGAATTGTGGCCATCATCTTTTCCACTAAAAGAACAATAGCCATTTTTTCCCCTTTGCTCAGGAGACAATGAAGTGCCTCCCCGCCTCGCGAGCGACAGGCCAATAAAAAACGTAATTGGAACTGTCAATCACACGTTGCTGCAGCGTGGGGGGTGGGGGGGGTGGGGGGTTGCTTTGCTCTGGCAGGTGGGTGGGTGGCGGAGCCGGACAACAGAAGAAGTGGAAAGATAGAGAGAAGGAAAGGGAAGAGAAAGGGAGAGCTTTGGCATTACGAGGAAGCAGCATACACACACGCTGTTTCCTCTCCACGCACTGCCCGGAGGCACTCAGCAACCGTTACAGGGGTGTACAATTGTTGTGTTTTGTTGTTTGTTTGTACCAGGGCCAGGGGGGGTGACGATCTGTCTTTGTTTGTAGGTATTAGTGGGTCGCTGATGTGGCTTTGATGCGACTACACAGGAGAGCTGGGGCCGCTGCAGCCTCTGAAGGTCACAGTGGATGCACTATAGCGCTGATGTGTGTGTCTTTGCTTTCTTTAGGCCATCAGACAATATGTGTGTGTGTTTGTATTTCCTTTTTTATACCAGGGAAAGGTCCTGTCATTAGTCAGAAGAGGCAGGATGCTTTAGCAGTATTGTTCACGGTACAACACACACACTAAACATCATCTTGTCACATTAAATCATTCGCATATTCATGTGCGTGCTTACTTTAGCCCGTCTAGGTGCTCGGATTGTGTGCATTTGCGTCCTAGCCCGTACGCCTCTATTGTATGCATTTGTCCACTGCTCCAAGTTTTAATGACGACTAGTTAAATTAAGAACCCATTTTCAGCCTCTCTGGCAGAGACGTTAAGTGCGCATTCAGATATTCTGCTTGTCTGGCTCCCACTCTGAGCCCTACCTCGGCTTTTAGGAGATGGCTTTCTCATGTCTTTCGGTGACATCCTTTTTCCATTATTAGCCGAACAGGAGATCGTTACTGAGAGAGCCATTCAGATGTTCCTTGAATTGTGGTTTCAAGCACACTGTAATTCTGTGCTGCATCTGTTTTTTTTCTGAAATGACAAAGGATGTTTTGACTGAGTGTTTGAGTCTGGCTTTAAGTACATTGCACTTTCTTGTTCTGACGTGGCAAACCTGAGGTAAGAAGGGTCTCCATGTGCACTTAAGACAATGATAGACTTACTGAAAAGTTACAATGACAAAAAAAAACTTTCTTTAGGAAGGACTGCATGAAATCAAGACAAAAATAGACCTCTCGACCCCCTCACTTGCAAAAGTACAAACACAAGCACAGGAACCTTATTTAAAGAAATGAAGAAAGAGCAGTCTGCTTTCTCTAAATAAGGTTTTTAGGTGCTCTACTTAAAGAGCAGACATAAGAGAGCAAATTTTGTCTCTAAAACATATTGCTTTCAAAAATGAAGTAGGACATAATAATAACATTTTGTGCCTGATCTTATTAGGATGGATTGCAGCTTCCATTAAAGTCAAAGATTATAAATAATTTGCTTCCGCTATCTGCTCCCTCTCATTGATTTTTACGTGTCTCTTTCATTTCCACATGGTAGACAACGCACAAGACAACGTCAGCAGGACTTCTCCCTCTCCTCTTGTGGCAACACTGAAAGCTGCCTGAAACAGCTGATTCTCTTGGTCCCCCAAACAGGCCTACCATTATGACATCAAACCACTGATATGTCAGTAGTTCCAGGCCATTTGCTGAGGGTAACGAGCTTGTTGCAGAGCAGAGACTGGAGGAAGAATGCAGAGCTGTTGAAAAGGCCACTCAACTGACCAATTATCAAAGAGTAGACCAGTCAACAGATCAGAGCAGACTGCGGTCCCATGAGGAAGGGGGCCTTAAGTTACAGGAGCTCCAACAAGGCATAGGAGAGAAAAGAGCTGGATCAGGATCATTCAGTGTCTGGATTTTTTTTTTCATAAGCAATTGTTCTTGTGATGTAGCAGTCGCTGAATTAAAACATTTGAGCCAAAGTTCAGGAAAATATGACCACTTTAGGATACAATTTCATGAAGATTATTGAGCAAAGTCCATTAAGGCTAAAATATGCTGATAAAGTCATCTGCCTCCTTCACAGTGCTCTTGTTTTGCATTTAGATTTGAGGAAAAGCAGTTTTGCACTCGTTCTGCACCATAGTCAGCTCTAATGCTGACAGAGTAGTATTTTGGCCATGTACAGATGGTAAACAAAGGGGTGGGAGTGTTTGGGTTGAGTTTTTTGTTTGTTTGTTTGTTTGTTTGTTTGTTTCCGATTTAAAATATATTATCAGTCTAAACATTTCAAACAAATCCTACGCCTTGAATCAACAATTTAAGGCAATTCCAGGAAGAAAGTGAGGTAACTCCCATTCTCATTGTGGGTATAAGCTTCAAACTATATCCACACATGAAACATGTGTTGATGCACAGGGGTCAGCATTTACCTTCTTTCAAAATATGCTTGCTATGTTGAACTGGTTTGGACAAGGTGGCCAAGAACAAAGTAGTTAAACTAAAATTTGAGCATCAGTGTGTCTGTGTCACTCTGTAATACTGATGACTGACACAGAGCATTAAATGTTGAAGAGAAGAGCCTACTGAGAGTAAGAAGCAGATGATTATAATGCAATAAATGCAAAATAAGAAGAGAGAGGATACAACAGAGAAGATAAAATCTTTCAGCTGATTGATTAGTCATTGCTTTGGCCACCAGATGAGAAATGAATAAGGAAATACATCACTGATATATAAAGAAGAAATCAGGCTACATGCTGTATGCCTCCTCTTTGATTGTTTTCATACTGTTTGCACAATTACATTAAGGTTACAGAATATCTGTTATATCTGTAATAAGGCTGCAGAGAAGCAGATAACATGAAATAAACTAGTCGTTGAAAGGTGGAGTTGACGCATTAACTTTCTGTTGTTGAGCCAATTTGTTTCACAAGTCATTAAAACATTAAATAAGTTTTTTTCTTTTTGCAAACGTGCCCTACTTTTTTTCTCTCTGTAGGTCTTAAAGATCCCCTATAATGCAACTTTCACTTTTTATTGTTTTTCTAAGACAAAAATATGCATTCATGGCTTGTCTACAACCCAAATGATGTCATTTGGGAGTATGCCGCCTCCCATAGATGGAAGCTAATACCTGAGCCAGGTGTTTTATCTGCCCACAGCCAGCTTTACTGGACAGGACATGTCAAGGCATGTTTTGTGCAGGCACAGTAAACATTAGAGTACAGAACTGTAAAGACAAAACCACAATCATTTTACGATATGGGCACGATCAGGTCCAGCAAATGAGGATTTACTCTATGACAGCCTGTTTTGAGCAGCGGTGAAATAGAAGGGTTTATAGACATGACGAAAACCAATTCATCTGCCTTGTGTCCATGTACTTTGCATTGCCAACGTAATGAGCCAAAAAAGAAGATTCATGGGAGGCATCACTGTGGTTAACAGCACATTAAGTTTAGTTTTGTCTAAATGTAAAAGCAAAGTATATGGATCCTTCTCTGCCTTCTCTGCCGTTGGACCTGTCTACTAGCTTAAAAACAGCATTCTAAGCATCAATATTGATTTAAGAACCTTCAACTGTTTTAAAAATAATGATTTTGCGCCAGTATCTGAAACAAATAACCCTAACAGTTGATGTCATTTGATACAGGAAACCAGAGTGCATTTTTAATTGGGTGAATTAGCATCACTGATTGGAAATTAATATATTGTTTAAAATACGGCAGTGCAACATAGTGTTTAGCAAAGCCCAAAACTTAAAGTCTCAGATCCATCAGGTCAAATGTCAAGCTTTATCACTACACTTCAATTTTCTATAGCACTCTGTTGGTGTGCAGAATAAATTGAATATAATATAATGCACTGACACACATCAGGGACTATGTAAAGAATGGGTTGGCCTTATTAAATGCTCCTCTATGGTATTAAGAGGCCATAACATTAAAAAGAGCTCTGAAGGTTTAAATGTTGCGTCATTACAGATCCAATCCGCTCCTGCACACCAGCCACGCTGTTAAATCCTTCTTGACATTATCAAGCGCTACATTGTAGCAGTTAGCCGGGGCCACTGTCTCAGATGATCAGTTAACAATATGTGTCTGCCCCCATGTGCATGCCTTCTTAATTTTGGTTTTGTTATGAGAAACAGTCCCTCCGCTCATGGCTTCTAAAGTAGGTAATTACACCGAGAGATTCCCTGCGGGGGATTAAAACAAATGACACAGAAAACACAGCCCATCCTCATCCCCTCTCACTCAAAGCCTTGCCTGCGCTCTCAAACCCCTTTTTCCTGCTTGTAACGCCTACATGCCCATGAATATGCAAACAGTCACAATAAAACACACTGGCAGCTCATGAAAATTAGTGGGGTCAAGGGGAGAGATGAGTCAGGGAATAATGGGGCGGGATCACGATTTATGGGCCACAGTAAAACCAGTCTAGCATTTAGAGCTAAACAAAACATATGGTTTTCATCCAGAGTGTAAGGACCCCTGCAGGATAGAAAAAAAACATCTGTCCTGCCAGTTTTTGCAGTGACAGGCTGCAGGGAGCATTACTCATCATTACAATCTCTGCTGGCAGCCTATTTTCATCACATTACAGTGGTATAATGAAGCGTGGCGAGCTAGCGTCCTCAGGTTCTCGGAGCACCACCATTAGCACCAACCGCGGGCATTCATCCAAGAAGCGTTATTGAACTTTCTACAGTTAGTTTATTTACAATTAATTAATCAGTGCACAGCAGAGGGCAGAACCTCAGCAAAGTAGCACATCAACATTTTTGATTTGTCTTGGTTTGACACCATTTGCTCCCCTTTAAAGTCTAATTTACAAAGCGTATTGCTTTAATGATATTCAGGAGCAAGCGTTCCCAAGTAGTTGTCCAGCTCGCATGCTGACAAAGCACTTTTTTGTCCGCTTATAAATTATGGGATAAGAATGTACGGGAAACTTCTTCAGGTTTTCTTGGTGCAAGACTTGAAAAAATGTAGTAAGTGTTTGACCGTTTAAAACAAACAAGCAAGATAAACTGAGAAAAGCAAAAAGAAACTCCCATCCTCATCATCTTTACTGGTTCAGACCATCTCCATATACATGGATGAAGTGACAAGCTGCAGACAATAGTGCAAATTTTGTAACTTTTTGAATTAGTCTCTAAAAACGCACTTCAGTTTTAGTCACATTTCAGTATATTTTGCCTTTCTAAGTTTTAGATTGGCTCAAATAAGACCACTGATGTGCCAGACCCCCACTTGTCACACCAACAAGGCCTCCCATAAAGGGGTTTCTGTGGTCCCAAATCACGGAAGGACCCTAAAGACTGGCAAATACACAGTGCATTATGTATCTGTGGATAATATATATTTCAATCCCACATACACATTACTTTCTTAAGCAACAAAACTACATTTTACTTATTTTTAGCTGTTTCAAATGGTAAACTGTTCCTCTTTGAATTGTATTATTTTTGTTGTTGTTGTTGTTAGGGGTGGGACTTGAATTCAGGATAGGCTCTGACAGCAGATGTTGGGCTCAAATACTGTTGCTATTAATTCCGGTTGTTATAATTTATAAACTTTTTGATGTGTTTTCATGGATTTTATATGCCTGTATCTGAGTAATACGATAGTGGATGGAGCTAGATATTGGGGAAAATGGGCAATAATATGGCACAGGAGGCAAATTCCAGATTTGAACCCTGCCAGACCCTTTAAGACCTACATCCTTGATTCATGGAGAGTGCAAATTGCCTGGCCATCGCTATCCCCAACACATTAATATTATTAAATGATATCTGAGAATGGCCCATTAACCTGGTCTCTCAGGGGCCCAGTTGTTTCTGTAGGAGCCCACACGGAGATATGTACTGATTATTTTTTTAACACAAGAGATTAGGGCTGAACAATATATCATTATCGTATCGATATCGACATATGAACATTCAAGATATTGATATCGAAAAGCAACGATATAAACAATATAGATTTCCCCCGCGCTAAAACTGCACTTTCCACATTCTTTTGTATTATGATGTTTTTATTTTTCTGAAAAATGCTTGGTTTTCACCGAACCCATAGTCGTATCGTATCGATATCAAGATATCTGGCATGAATATCGAGATATGAAATTTTGTCAATATCATTCAGCCCCACTAGAGATATTAAAGCAGTCATTTTAATAACTGTACTAATTAGTGAGCAGTGTAGGGTTAACAAAAAATCTAGGAGAGTGTGACAGAAAACAGTTTGCTGCTATTGTGTTATATAACAGAAGGGTTACATTTTTTTTGTTTTTGTTTTTTTGTTTTGTTTTTTTGAGGGAGTACATCTTCTGAAAATATATTTATAGAGCTGTAGCCACATAGCTCACAAACCCACTTTGAAGAACTTTAGGCCTGATACCACCGCTTTAATACTTTGAGTTTTATTTTTTTTACTGTTTTTACAGAACTTGCCACATAATTCATAGTTGGTGGTTCGTCAGATCGCTCTGCCGTGTCCTAGGGCAAGATACTTAACTTCCAAGTTGTTCCCAATGCTGCATCAGTGGTGTGTAAATGGGTTTGCAATGGCGTAAATGTGTTAGCTTATACTGATGGACTACATACATGGAAACTTTGAAACATCAGTGAGTAAATGTGAGAGTGAATGGGTATGAATTTGTACATGTGTCCTAGGGTTTAAAGCGCGAAAGAAGCTCAAGTCTACTTACCAGTCCATTTGTTGCTGTAAAATCTTTCATTTGGCAAATCCTGTATCCAAAGATTTGGATTCATTTAATGGTGGAACTAAAACACTCACTGTTGTCTTCCCTGTGTTGTTCCAGGAACAAGGAAAAGTAGGAGTGACGTTTAACATCGGGACAGTGGACATCAGCGTCAAGGAGACGACAACGGCGGTAAATGATGGCAAATACCATTTGGTCAGATTCACAAGGAATGGGGGCAATGCCACTTTGCAGGTGGACAACTGGCCCGTGAATGAACACTTTCCAACAGGTACCGCATCTTTTTTATTCCTTTATCCGGTTAATGTCTGCAAGGATTAAATTATAGTCTTAAGACAACTGGACACCACCTGAAGAAGGGGCTTCAAAATTATACAAAAACACTTTGGTGTATTTTTTTTATAACTTCTTGGGCTATAGATGTCAAAGAAGGGTCCTAAATGGGAAGTACAGTGAACACTTGAGTATTGGACTGTTTTAGTTTCACTCAATAGAAATGTCCCTCAACACCGTAAATATTCTTAAGGCACATTTATTGTTTGTCTGATGTATATATGGACACAGACAGTCTTTTGGCTGTCTTCTCCCTTCATTTCTTCAGTACTGCGTCATGTTTCTGGAAGCTTAATGACACGGATGAAAGGTTACAATACCATCAGGAATGATGGAGGCAGTTTTGAGTAGTGCAGCCAACAGTTCTAGCCAGAGCAGCAATAACATAAGCTTTTAAATACTGTGTGGATTATATAAATCAAACACATACTGTCACTGTCAGGTACAAACCTCTTAAATCCAAAATTAATACTTTTCAGGAAATGTCAAAAAATGCTATACTACTGAATGAATGAATATTGTATAAAATATAGTTAAAATGTATAAAATCCATTCATCAACATGGAAGAAGACCAATAGCACTGATTTATGAGAAAAAAAAAAATCATTAAAAAAATGGAGATGGAAGATTTGTGCCCAGCAGCAATGAAGAAGTTATTTGCAGGATCAGAACCGAGTTCATGTGCTTCAGATACATGAACACTCGATCAATTCACTCAGCCTACTTTGAACAGGCTGAATGGATTGATCGATTGTTCTTTATTTATCTGTAATGCACACACAAAGTGCCCAACCCTCATGGGGTTATAAAACACCAAAAATAAAGCTGCAGTGGTGCGACAGTTCATAATGGACTAAAATAAAGTTTCATTTTCTCTTTACCATCCAGTTTGAAATATTGTGTCTGCCTTTTCTCCCGGGCTTTGCAGATAAAATCTGCCGCAAAAAAGTTCCTTCCCTAAAGCACAACTCAAGCTTTTCATATTCACCCAACCAGAAGAAACTGGCATCAACAGAAGACATTTTACTGAAAAGAACGACCTTTATATCACCACAGACAGGACAGTAAAAAAGAAAATGAATTTCATTCTCAATTTCACCTAACTCACACAGCAAACTGACTCTATCATCCTCTGGAGTAGCATTAAACCCGTCGCTCTCTAAGGCTAACGGCTCCAGAGTTTAAATGTGCTCAGAGGCATCCTTGTTTTTAGTTAAATTGTACTGAACATTTGATTCTGTACCATCACTTTTCTTTATTAGACAGCAGGTTCATAATTTTGTCTTACATATCAGTGGACCACTGTTCTTTGTATTTAATGAAAAAATCTCCCGAATACCACATGGTAAACTATTTTGAAAAATATAGAACATATCACTCAAATAAAATACTGATTTCTGCTCATTTGCCCAGGGATGGCCATAGAGAGTATCTAAAAGATAAATCTTCTGATCTGGTTCCATTTTACAAAACCTCCCCACTTCCCCCAAGATTGGATACACATTTTAATTCAGGTGCTCTTTGCTCTTGCAACTGGCTTCAGTGGAAGGACCGTGTCCAGGCATGTCTATGCAATCACAGAAAACATTAGAGCACAGCATGCTAGGTAATCACTGATCATACAATAAGACATTTTTCTTCACAGCCTTGCAGAAAAAAACAGTCTAAAAAATCTTTATCTAAGACACAGTGTCTCCTTGAAATCAACAACTCTTTTTTAGTGCATTCAAATTTAGGACATTGTCCTGTCTCCTGAGATGTTAGGTGATCATGTCTCAGCATTAGTAACAAAATAAACACATGCAAATGTCAGTATGAGATTATGACCAAGCAAGGTTGTTTCATCAGTAATGCATCTTTTGAGTGATCTTACAATAAAACTGCTGCCTCACATGTAATTTCCTTGGCAACCACTTGAACTCTAAAAGCCAAGTCCACTTCTTGAGAAGGAACTTACACTAAGGGTCTTTTCACATCTACCACGTTTGGCCTGGACCAAACAATCTCCAGTTCATTTTTGTGGAAAGTTCGGACTAAAGGCAAGCAAACCAAAAGGGAGAGAATTGTGGCTTGGAATTGGTCAAATATCACAACTGAAAAACTAATACAGAGAGCAGCTGACGTTAGCATTGCAAGCATCACCAGTTAACATGTACAAATCCACATGCAGTATGTTGACAAATCGCTCCAAGCAATATGCAAGTGCCATCCAACGCTGCTTAAATGCAGATATTAAATTTAGTTTATGGCAAAGAATACTTCCAAACTGCTTTGTGCTAAACGATGTTATTACTCAATGCCAGTTGCATATTTCCTGCTCATAATGCATTGATGGGCCGGATGGCTGGACCAAACACTGCAACTACAGCCTCAACTAGTGGCAGGAGGCTAGATTACGCAACATTTTCACAGGCTTTGTTCCAAAATAATGCTGCAACTTTACCCCCAAACCAAGTCTGATGAACTTCAGGTATGAAAGTGACCTAAACATCTTGTTCTGGGCAGGGCTAAAACAGAAGGGTTTGTAGGCATCCCAAAATCAGGTATGTGAGGAATTTTAAACAAGATACTTTTAAAAATAGGTGCTGTAGACATCTGGGACTGCTCTGACCTTAGACTTTACAGGAAACGTCAAATATCTACAAGTTTTTTTCCAAAATTTCCTCACTTGCTTCATCTCCAACTCACTTCTATCAACTTAATGCCTCTGATCCTTCACCATTTTGTTGACACTGGCAGCCAAAAAGAAATCTGATTTCAGTGGGGCTAAAAATGTCTAATCTTGTTTGATCTGCAGAATGTGAGAAAATTTAGCTGCTTTGGCAGAAACTGACAGTTAATCAATGTTCATTTTTTGTAGGCTATAAAGTTTAATGTGCAGAGTGCACAAATCACATTAATAAATCACACCAGCTGAAGAAATGATCAAAACTTGCAGACATCATGAAGTCATGACTTTAAAACTTAGACTGCTTGTTGTGGAAGGAGGAATTTACAAGTGTGGCCCAAAAAATAAATAAACTCACCCTCTTCTGCATTTTTCAGTCACTCATGGTGTAAATTGGCAGTTTTTTGAGCTCCATATGCAAGATTTTGCATGCTGCCTCAATGTTAGAAGAGTAGTTTGGCCCATTTTGTTGTGTTTTCTTGGAAATGCTTTGCTCCTGTTGCAGATGTTTTCTTCATAAACTCTACTTTCTAACCCCTCACTATAAACTCCACGGGAGATTAGCGCTGCCACCCTGAATCTTTTGTCTAGCGCAAGGCATTTACCGCGCAACATCTGGCCAGCTGATTTCAGGAAAGGTACCGAGAGGCTTTTGGTCATTGGGCGGGCAAGGAGAGGATGAGGCAGAGAGCAAGTGGTGGCTTGCTGGCCAGATAAAGCTGCAGCGTGCCAGTATCTCTCATTCCCAGGTCAGCAGAAGCGGCGCAGCAGCAGAATACAAATAGGGTCATCAAACAGAGCTCGCTCCATTTGGAGGCTCAGGCGCTCCCCTCATTTGGCAGCGAGATGTGCTGCTCTTCCTGCGAGGTAAGAGAGCGATAGAGAAGGTGAGGAGGGAAGAGGAAGGAAGGGAAAAATCATCTCCTGCTTCTACATAACAGTCAATTAAATTATGGTGGCTCTCCTGCTCTTTGATATCTGTGTCTTTACAGCAGAGAGCTTAGGAGAGGACACCTTTGTTTCTTTGCTCCTTATTACGCTCTTCTTTTTCACTAAGTGAGAGACCAGACGCATAGGGAAGCAACATGGCTGGAAGAAGCTGTTTAGGAAAGGAAAGGAAGGGTTGGAATAAAATGACATGATTTGACCAAGACTCTCTGATCTCTGAGGCAGAGTTGGATAGTACATTCACTTTCTCACACCGTGAATGGAAACTTTGAAAATCATTATTGTAGATCTACATTTGGACGATCAGCTTTCTCCATTGAAGGCTGTAAACTCACGTCACCAACAGAAATAAAACTACAAATATGAAATCAGAAAAGCTCAAGGGGCTAAAAACAAAAACGAGCTGCAATTATTTTAAGATTTTTGTGTTTTTCTGCATGCTACTTTATAATGCTTATTGAAATATATATATTATCATTTTTCATACATTCACAGTGTCAAAAGGGACATGAGTTGGATATTAGCAATAGGTATTTATTCTGTACGCAGCATATCATCTTTGTCTTTTACTGAAACTTCCTGAAACTGCATTGTCCCTGTTAGATAACATGAATTCTATTCAATTTAATACACATATTAGTCAATGTATATTGATTGATGTCTCTGTTCCAAAAATGCAATAACAGAAGCAGGTAAAAGAAAAGGAAGCGTGAACAACAACAAAAAGACAATAAAATCCATCTAGAAACATCTCAGCAACTCAACTCAAGTCAATGTGCAAAATGGAATGGAAAGGAAGTACAAACTTAGTTATTTCTACACCCAGATTTTCAATTGATTTTTATCATTAGCTAACTGACTGAGATTACCTCAATTTACCCATTATTTGGGGTGCTAGTTTGGCTGAGTGGTAAGCAACCAGGGTTCCTGGGTGCCTTAAAATGGAGGTTACACTTAAAGGGATATGCTAACTTTGTTTTTTAATTTATATTCATGCCTTACCTCACTCCTGGGTCCGTGACAGGCAGATAGACACCATTCTTTTGACTGTGCATGCAATAACAAAAAAGAGATGCGCAAAGCTCACCCACAGCTAGTTAGCTTAGCTCAAACACTGGGAGTCAATGGGTAGCTTTAGCCTGCCTCTGCCTACAGCCATCAGATAAACTCTTCAGCAACTCTAAACAGTCCTGTGTGCTTGCTGTGACCCGTTTTATTTCTGTTTTGTCTTTTTTTACTGAGTTTCATGACATTATCTTTTTTTAGACTAAGATTAGCACTATGTAATTTTCGAAAGAAATATATGCAAAACTAAACCACAGGGCGCATGCGCAAACCACTCTGGAAGTGCTTGTTGACCTTCTTACAAGCAGGTTATTGATATATTTTGAACAGGAATGTGGAATTCCAAAGAGATTCATCTTTTTATACCCAAATCTGAGCCGCTCACTGGAAATCTAAATCTTCTGAATCTAAAAATCCATGCATAACAATAATAATTGTAGTTTAGTATAATAGAGTAATGATATTGGTTATTACCAATGCTATTCATTTAGGCCAGTTGTGGCAATAACCTTACATTGAGTGGTGGTCTATTAAATTTGTTATGCACATGTCATAAATAATCGTATAATCTATACATTTTGATATAATAATAGATAATTATAACAAAAAAATAGCCAACTGTAGATCTCTTTGACTTTTGTGGAATCAAACATGTTGAAGAATTGTTTGTTTTTTTCAGACTTGTAACAATCATTAAAAAGGCCTGTTTCCCCATCATTTCCACATGCTTCTTAAAAAGTTTCTTGTGTATTTGTGCTCAGAAGTCAGTGCTCTCTCTTTCTGTTTTAGTGGTAAATGTGACTAAAGACTACTAAGTGTCTATATTTTAAAAAGCCTCTCAAAAAGAAAAAGAATGTCTTCCAATCAATCAAATTATAATTGTATAGATTCCCACAGACATCTGAAGGGGCCTTGTCTTTGCATTTACCAGGGGTCTCCATATTACTAGAGCTGCCCCCGTACAAAACACTGTGACAAAAACTATAACCTCAATCATAGTTGTCTGATTATGTCGATTTCTTTAATCTGCTCATGTGAGCTGAAATGTAAACATGAGGGAGACGTCATTCTGGTGCGTGCCGACTGCTGTTTGTGGAGTTTCTCAGTGTTCTCCAGTAGAGATGCAGCTGCAGCGAAGTTATGAAACCCGTCTAACTTTATCTATTCAAAGAAAAAGCGAAAGACAGCCGACGGCAAGAGAAAGCCAGAGACAGAAGAGATTAGCATCACCTGCGCTGGCATTGAACCAAACCAAAACAACGTTGCCAGGTCACGCCAGGAGACTCTGCTGCCCCTGTCCCTCGGTGAAGGCATGCGACTCGGAGCACGCTGTAGGGCTGCTGAGACATCGGGCTGAGAAGTGAAAGGGATCAACTCCTATTTGTGTGCGCCTTTCCAATGAGTAGCATCAGCATTTTTTTCATTTTTTTTTTTCAGCATTTTGGAAGGAGACTTTTTGTGATGTCTGCTGTGTTTTTGGATCTGCCTCTGTTTACATTAATGTCATATCGGGTAGTGCAACATGTTTAGACTTCAGTGTTGCATATTTGTTCTACATTTGTTTTTTCCAATTGTATGAGCTGCAACAATTTCGCCTCAGAGTAGGGTTGGGTAATATGGGCCAAAAATGATCATGGTACTTTGACCTCAATGACAATCCTTAATGCAGATCCCGTTATTACTTAGTGGTCACAATACCAGTATTAAAATATTTTATCTGATTTTTAAAAATAACACAACATTTTGTTTGCAGATTTCAGACAAATGCCAACACTTTCTAAATTGTACAAAACTGGCAGCATTTCAGTACTTTGTGTCTGTCATAATTAACACATTTAACTTTAAATACCATACCCCCTTTTCCAAATGTTCCCAGCCTTTTTGAGCAATTTAGACAATGTGCAAGAATTAACCTGCAATTTATGACAGAAAGAGAGCACAGTGTTGAAACTTCACAAACGTACTGGCAATGTGGCATGTCATTGGCTTAGTTCTGTTAATTGCCCAACCACCAGTTAAGAGGTAGTGTGTCTCCAGGAAACACAATGCAAGGTAACTGGCATAAAAGAGCACTGATGTGAAAGCTACTTGCATTGTGCAGGAGTTAGTCCAAAAGGACAGGAGTAAATTAGCATTTCAGCACTTCCTGTATTCTCGTACCAAAATATGTCACTCTCTCTAAGGGTCAAAAGAAAAGTCTATTAACATCACCGATAAATTTTGTAAACAGTAAGACTTGATTAAAAATATATATACAGTTAATTATGGATTTTTCACTGCGGATCCACAAGTGGAACATTTCTGCAATTCAACACTCTACTTTAAGGCTGAATCAAAAGCTTTTTGGTGATGACATACTCGCCTAAAGCCATTTTTCAAATTGACAAACGTATGATCCATGTTATGAGTGTTACCACTTGGAGTTGAAAACACTACCATGGACTTGGGAGGGTTAGTGCCTGAAATAAGGTATGTTCTGAACAGAATAAAAGTTTCTTTTTGCATCATACAGTGCATATGAAATTTTTTTTTAACCATCAGTGAGTGAGTGAGTAGTTCTGCCCCCCTACGTAGAAGTTTTTAGAGTTTTCAGAAAGACTAGAAAAGGGTAATGCTAATGTCTATTTAGGACACACCATTTAAAGAAAACTGGATACCTGTTCGAGACACCTTTCAGTTCTGGTGAATGCATTATTTCTCTGCTCTGAGGTATTCAGAAACTTTGCACAAATGTCCACACAGACTCAAGGGTGAACTAAGGAGAGTTTCTGGCTCATAGCCCAAGGTCAAAGTCATGTTGTCACATGATTATCTTTTGCTTTTTAAGTCAGTAACTCACAACACTTTAAGGGATTTTTTTTTTCCAAATTTTGCTCAAATATCCACTCTTACTCAAGGGTAAACACACTTGAATTTGGACATCATAGGTCAAGGGTCGTTTGTCCTAATGATCATCAGTTGCTTGTGAATGTAATATATCAAAAGCCAGGGATATCTGTATATGACTGCCCCAAAGTCTTGTATAGTCTAATTAGATAATAAAGGTTTATTTCAAAGATTATTTGCCTTCATGATCATCCCTTGCTTGCAATGTGATTTCAGGATCCCTTTGAGGAATTATGCACAAATTAGTGGGTTTTTTTTTTGTTTTTTTTTAAACAACTTGTAGCTGAAGTGCTTGCCTCTGTTTGCTGATGGGAAAACCACCTCTGAGTTTGTCTTTGCAGTCAACCATTTTATCTCTTCAGTGAATAAGAATTTCAGCAGTTCAGCTCCGTCTAGCACCAAAAGAACTTCTTCCTTAATGGTTGTTTTTCCAACCTCTCACCAATACGTCAGTCAATATCTATGATCCAGAGAGCATCCATTTAAAAATCGCTGCTAAATACTTGTCTGTAATGCATCTCAATACACAACCGAGAGAAATCAAGCCTTTTCAGCATTTGATTCCTTCCAAGTCATCCTTTGGAGGTTTTCTCTGACTACCGTTGTCTAAGAAAGGAATTGAGGCTGTTGGGGATCGAATGCGCAATAATTTCTTTTTCTCTTCTGCACAGGTAATTTGCAGAGCACTCACTGATAGTAATTCAACGATGATTGATTTTTTTTTCTTTACCCACCCTCCCTTGTAAAGGCGTTGTCATCTCATGAGTAATTACATGTTGGGGTGCAGACACATCGACTGCTTTCTCACACTCTCCCCATGCTTAACTCGAAAGGCGGCAGCCACCACATGACTCTCAGGGCGCTCGATAAACAGTTACCGGATCTGGGCATGCCCTCTCTCTTTCTCTCTCTCGCTGAGGCGTAGGTGAAGACAAAGGCATCAGAGGATTGCTTGTCAGTTAAAGCTGCCCTGCAAAATAGCCGGGCTGGTAAATTGGATGCCTTAACAGCAGTGTTTGAGAGGTTGTCTCAGCAAAGCAAAGATGACTTAGGATCTGGTTTAAACAGGAGCTGAAGGTTTTTACTGCCTGAGTAGCATTTGAATATTAAAGAGGTGGTGTTCAACATGAGCGTCTCTTTCTACCTGCTCTTAAGCCCACCACATGTTGACCACTTACTTTTGCATATCACTGTTAACTGTTTGTTCCATTCTGTGAGTTATTGTTGGATTTATAGCAGTGGTGGGTCAGGAAAACTGGATGGATAAGCCTGGTCCAGGGGGTAGGGGTGACGAGTGAGACAACAGCAGGAAGTGACTGCTGATTCCAGATTAGCATAAATGCTAATGGCTTCAGTAGCAGTTTTATCAGGTGTGGACCACATTTCTTTATTAGATGAAAGACAAATAACATTTCAAACTTCTCTAAGTTAAGGATATTTTCACACCACTTCCAACATGTTTGCAGAGAGTTGGTTTCACAAAGTGTCTCATGTTCTGTCCTTTACACCGCAGAAATAGCACCCGCCTACTAAGTCATCTGATTGACCTGTAATAAATGTGATTAATGACCAACCAATCACCTTTGTATAGTGACTTTCCCAAATGGACTGGTGAAATGTGTTGAACGGCCCATCTGGTGTGTCAGGTTTTGGTCAGGTTCTCCTGGAGGAATCGCAACTATGGTTTACAAAGTCTGTATTTTGTCCCTCTTTTGACTGTATGATTTTCCAGTGGATATAGATATGAATGTGAAAATTACTGTGACAAAATGAATAGAAGGGTAATAGTTCCACAAAAGTTGTTAGGCTGGCCAAGACAATTAGAAAACAAAAGTCACTTTGAATTATTAAATCTTAGTTTGTGTTGCACAAATATTTTCTTTATTGAGATGCCAAAAGCCTGGTAAAGGCAAAAATGCCCTCAAGTTAAATAAGAAAGGGTATCATTTATGAATTCATGTAAAGGTTCATTATTAACTGATTCAACTGCTTTTTTAAAGCACTTTTAAGAAAAGACAAGAAGTGATGGGGCAATCACGCTGGGATGCATCCCTAGAAAGTAGTTTCTAGTAAACCATTATTTGTTTATTTATCAGCCCTCCACGATGTGACACGCTTTTCCAACATTTTTTAAATCAGTTCAGCTATTGGATCAGCGCCGCACTGGTCGATGATCAGAGACGGAGAAGTGACTATCAAACTCACACCTTATTTGCGCCGCGTCAGAAGTCGCTGTAAAGTTATTGAAATAGTTATTGATTATTAATGCTGGGATCATGTAAGGTAATTTTTTTTGCGATATGATGACATTTTGTAGTTTTAAATAAAGAAATGTATCTCTAATACTGGATTTAAAATAATAAAAGTTAAATTCAAACAAAAATAGCGAAAGCCACACAGACCAAATCATCCTTCCTTCAAATACATGACCAGTATCAATGAGGAGTTATATTTGGGTACGAGAGGCTCTTTAATCTCTGAAACCTATCCGCTGTATTTGTTGAGTGCAGTCTTCATCTTTCCACTTGGATGATTAGCAATCTTCCTGAGACACAGTAGAGAACCTTTCAGACACTGTACTCTATATGTTGAACAATGTTGGACTAAAGAAAATGCATCAGCCACTCTTCAGTGAAGTGCTCTTGTTTCTTGGTGAGAAAAGGAGAAGGGAAATCTGTTCAGTTTTCTTGTTAAATAGTTTTAGATGTGAGTCATTTGATATGACAGAAATACAATGATCTACTCACTGTCGGCTTTACAATGAAAATCCTTGAAAGAAAAGAAATGAAAGTAAAATACGACACTGCTTTTGAAGGAAATAACATATTTTTGCAGTAATACTGCATTAATCGTGGTGAGATTAAAGCCCAACATTAACACATTTCATTTGCTTATTGCGATGCTCACACGCTATTTATGTTATTTACATGCACAGTCGTTAAGCAGCCATAATCTGGCAACAACTGGACACTACTCACTTCAGTATCTCCTGTCTTTCACACTAAGGCTGCTTTTGCACAACATGGTCTGATTTGGTTCAGCACAGTTTGGTACAGTATAGAACAGTAAACCCTGATCGTGTTTGCACTTCCACTATAGCTTCACTCGTGCACATTGGTGGGAGCTGGGAAGAGAGGATCGCGCTAGCTACGTATTTGTGTGACATCACAACAGAGCAACACAGCAAAGAGCAAAAATGGAGGACTTCCAGCACTTCCCAACAGCAGTGAAAAACTGGTTCTAAATCCCTGGCTTATTTGAACATGATTTTTGTTTTAGCTGCTGTTGCATGGGAAATGACGATTGATGTGACCAATCAACAAACCAGTATGTATGCTCAACCCCCCTTTAGACAGATGCCAAAACGTGGGACATCACAGGTCAGATACACAGCATAATTGAACACAAGGACACCACTGCGCCTTTGAATATCTGATTTTATATATATGAGTTTTTTAACTTGATATAAAACATTTCTTGTGTCACAGATCACATGAGCATTTCATTCTTGATTCATTTGATTGATGATGATATGATGATTTAATTTTCAAACCTTGGAAATTTCTCTTTTTTGTGGTTAAGGTAATGTTTCCAACTAGAAGTGACTGTTTGCAGTAAATCAGGTTTTTATCTATAAGATATATAATAATGCTAACTAAATATGTTTCCATTGCTTTGGGTAGTACAAACCACAAAGTAAAAGCATAATGACTCTGATTGGGTGGGTCACCTGTCCAGGCCCACCCATGGTTCCTCTCTTGCTTCTTTTTCATTTTAGAGTAAGTCATGAAAAGAGACAGCGTTGAAGCAGTAAGAGGGTGCAGCCGAAACTTGACACACTCAAACTTGGTCTCAAAGCCATAGTGTTGACATGCACATTAGCCATCACACATCCAGTGCTTTAAAACCATCATCTGTTTACACAACATTTACACACCAAAGGTTGAGTTTTGTTTTGCTCAGTGTTCATTTGTGTTGATTAATCACAATCAAACTCATTCCTGGACACCATAGAAGCAGAAGCTTGATGTACTTTGGGGTCATGCGGTTTTAGGAGTTGGGACTGAACCCTTAAACTTCCTACTACTGCACGCCCTTCAACCCCTGTTACTAGTTTTTTAGTTTGTAGTTGTTTTTAATCAGTCTAGAGTGTTTTATCTCCATTTCACTCCAATTTTTAATCAAAACTGAGCGGATATTTGAAACACAAATATTATTATTAAACTTTTTTTTTTTTTCCGAATCTACACACAATTCACCCCGAGTGATAATCACAAACAGCTTTACCAGATAATAATCACTTATTGTTTCACTGATAAATATGGTGAAATAAGAGGGAATTTAGAGCTTCAGAGTCCAATCCCGCTATGAAACAATAAACCACACTGATCCTATACTGCAGTATTTCTCCTGCTTCTTACACGTGTTGTGTGTGTGTTTGTGTGTGGGCACCCAGCGTGTGTTTTGATTGCTTTTCTCTCCCGTTTCTCTAATTATCCCCTCCCTCTAACAGTGCCCTCTCAGATCTCCAATCTTTTTTAGTCCTCAAATTCTCCCTTTATCTGCATTTCTTATCCTTTTTCCTTTCGTTCCTCATCAGAGCTGAGCATCTCCCCCCTACCATCGTGTGTACTTTTGTGACAAGCCACATTACTGCAGGGGCTCGTCTTTGTTTAGCAAGAGGGGCTCCAATATCCTTATATAACACTCCGAATCCCTGCACTCTTTGATTTTGGATTACACGATCTTTTCGCGCCGGCTTGCATCTTTGAATCAGAGAATTAAGAGGCCGAGCCAGGCAGGAAATTGTGCAGCACACTTTGGCCGGAGCTGGCCGGGGCTCAGGCATTGTCTCAGATGAATGACCATTGGCCTAACTACTCTGTCTGGGCCTCGGGGAAACTGTGCCTGTGTGTGCGTTCCATCATTTGCAGAGGAAACAAGGGGGTCGGTCATGAAAAGGACAACCTTGTGGTCTTTTTCAGATGTGCCCAAATGTACAAAAGACCTTTATTTATGCAGCAGTGCTCACAATGTTCTAGTCCTAGCACCTTAAGTAGACACAATGAGAAGAACCATTTCAAAATATCTGCCAATCTTTATCTTGAAATTCAGACAAAACAATTCCTTGGGAGCAAGATAAATCCCCTTGCAGGTCCCCGGGGCCAAACACGATTAGCCCAATCAGGGAAACAATCTCTGTCGCTCTCAGAACCTTCAGACAAAACTGAGTGCAGAAGCTGCTGATGTAATTCATCACTTTAACATCATAAATTTCAGAGTGACCTAATAAATGATGAATTTACTCCCTCTTTGTCTAACACAGGACAGAGATGGGAGATGAAGGGAGCTGGGAAACAAAAACTGAACAAAAACTGAAAACAGGTGTATCAAAACACACAGATAGAGCGATGCAGTCCAAAAACACAGAAGTTAGTTACCTGGTTAAGCATTTCCTGGTTCCCAAGCCCAAACTAAATGGGATGTAGAGCACACATTTTGGATATATGCCTGAAATAAGGTTCATGATGAACACAAGCGAATATGATTTCAGTGTGTAATGGGAGATAAAACAATGCATCTGATGTTACCTGCTTTTGAATCGTAAACTGTTGTTGTGTGTTTAAAACAATGGTAACTGATAATAAGGACTACAAAAATGGCCGGGGACGAGACTGCAAGCGTTTCTGATTGTTTTTGAATAAACAACAATTTATACACTATTGCCAAAACCAAGCGCACCAACTTGATCAGGCCCTTCAGCAAATATGTTATTCTTAAACAAGAGGTTACAATAAGATGTAACACACTGGAAATATTTGTGTTGCTGTTTAGTCGAACCCCCATTTTTTGGTTTATTAATAGCTTACTAATAGCTTTTCAATCTCACTTTCAGCCCAGGGAACCAGCACAATGCGAGCCTCTGCACTGGCCTACAGAAATAAGTCATCCCTGGACCACTCTGTTGTAAAGTGTCTTGACATAGCGTTTGTGTTGATCTGGTGCTATACTGTATTGATTGATTGATTGATGATTGAAAAGGATGCTTCCTGATGAACTGCTAGCAGGAGCTAAAAACTGGGGAGGACCCTAATGCAATTGTTTCTGGCCTTGTTTTCAATAAATAATAATACAGCGGCCATAGCCACAGCCATGGGCAATAACTTAATCAGGTAATTTAATGAAGAGGAAATTTTCAAACAAAAGATTTTAGTGTGATGTTCTACAATGAAGTTGCTGCTTATTAGCCAATGTTGTAGTTAGGTTTGTGTAAAGGTTTGTGGAGATATTGTAATGATGAACCAAACCTTTAAGTTTCAGGATGTTTTGTTCATCGCAGACCTTATTATCAGCAATTATCCAACAATGAGTGTTAGTGCAATTTCATGTCTGTCATTCCTGCACCACTCTATTATGAGTGTCCATCACAGTAAGCAGCTTAAAGCATAAATAAGATTCAGAAACAGAATGGCAGCTTCCAGTGGCATTTCCCACTTCCTGTAGCAGTCTTTGAAGCCATTTCGACTCGGTCATTGTGACTGCCAAAATTACATAGACTGTAAGAGCTGTAAAAAATTAAGGACTTCTGTGGCTTCAAAACTTTTGGAACTCTTTCAAGTAGTTTAAGATTTCAGCTGAAATATATAACGCATCGGATGAAACATTTCAGAGCGAAAATTCAACATATTGTACCTCTAATGGATTGGATGACAGGAATACGGTGGAAAGCTAACATATAGAGCAATAGATTTCTTTAGAAGAAGAGAAAAAGAATGAAGAGTAAAAAGTAGATAAATGATAGCAGGATTGTGTCTGTAGCTAAAGAGATCTGATTCAGCCACGAAGAGCAAAGAGAGCAGATTGCATTGGCGAGAGAAGGAGAATAGCAGGGGGCAGATGAGGGAGTGGAGGGGAAAGAGAGAATAGAAAGAGACTTGGTCAGAAGAATGAATTTAGCAGGTGAGACAGAGATGAAAGCAAGGTGTAGATTGGAAAGGAGGTGGGTGGTGTGGGATATTCACAACCAACGGCTGCAGGACCCTTTGCCTCAGACTGGAGCTGTGGACTGGGGATTTTTTTGGGACAGTCCAGTAGTATATCAAATGTACTCATCATCCCCAAATGGAGAGAAAGCCAGCAGCCTGTCACGATAGCCATTTTCACAGTTTTGATGGGCTCTCAGCATCGGGCCCTGTGATGGAACCCCAGCGAGATTAGTCTGACAAGCAAGCTGAATAGAACGAGGCGAGCGACCAGCAGATGACTGTCGGCGTGCCAGTGTTTGTGTTGACTGAAAAGCTGCCACCGCAGGGGAAACATTTAGACATTGTTTTTGCTGGGAGGGAAAAAATGGTGACGGCATTTTCATTGGAGCTAAAAGAGACACCAAAACACCAACTGTGTAGCTACACTGAAACAGGGGCATACTGTAGATTTATTGATCTTTTACGACAGTTAAAAGGCCATAATGAGGTCCTTCACGTGTGCAGACACGGCAGGAAATTTTGATATATGCATGGTATCCTGGTCTTAAATACATTGTCTAGTTGTCCAGTTAAGTATGTGCTCATGTTGCTAAACCAATTCCTTACAAACTGCATTAACCCTCTATGGGAGTGATCACTTAAGTGGCCACAGCAGGCCCTTTACAGAGTGTTATCAGTTTCAGAAAAATGTGTGGGGAAAAATGTTTTTTTGTTAAACCCCTATACTACAACCACAGGCGAAATATTTCGACTGACCCTTTGTTGGCTCTCTGATTAGTTAACCGACCAGCCAATCAGAATCAGAGAACCCCTCTCCAAAGCAGCCATTGCTGGGCAACTCCAGTCAGAAAATTATGATGTTAGCAGAGTCTGTTCTGGAAGTATTTTGTGGAAATAACAAAAGCACTTTTTTATGTGAACAGCTGATGTCAGATGACAACAGGTCATGCATCAGTCATAATCTAATCTGTCCCAAAAGATTCTTAGGGTTTTCAAATTTTCTCTGTACACCATTGTAGTTTAGTCTATTGTTTCACTTCGGCCAAATTTTAAAAGGAATCAAAGAAATCAAACATTAATAAAAGACAATCAAAAGTAAGAACTTGTAAATTGCTTTTATGAATTATAAGCAGTCAAACACTGTGCAAATACCAAGAGGGAATGGACACAATGAGTTTACATAGGAGAAAGGGCAGCAATGTTTACATTTCCTGTATCCTATTCTACACTTGAAACGTTCCAGTGACCCTCTTGAGAGGCATACCTCCCGAGTTCTGAACGTTTCTATTTACAATTATAAAACGAACCAGACTTTACCATGGAGAGTACAGGGATCAGCAGTCGTGTCCCTAGTATGAGACCACCCACATGAAAAGCACATTCCTCAGTGCACTGCCTCCCATTGCCCAGTTTCCTGACCAAGTGATCTCTGTTCAGATACTTCTCGAAAGATGATGTGCTTTGATGAGTAATTAAAGCCTGTCAAAATTTCCTGTCTTTGGTTTGGAAAGTGTGTTTAAGTCTCTTTAAGTTGCTCTCTGCATTTGTTCCGGACATGCAGCATCCTTTGTTGTGCTGCATCTCTCTTCCTACATGGTGGCGATCCATAAGAAAGTATAGTTCATTAAAAATACATCTATAAAATATGTCTGAACTCTTTGCAAACATGAAATAAGCTAAAGGAAGCATGGCTCTATCAGTGTGAACAACAAACGCAGGAGTCTGAATTCCGTCATTTTGTAGATCGTCAATTTTTAGGCATATATTAGTTAAGATGTGCTTATTGTCTGGATAATTAATGTTTAGAATTTCACATAAAATTCAGATAATGCCAGTTACAGCAATCCAGGCATTCTTATTCTACTTCTAAAACTTTGAAATATGTGTTTTTTCAACACTTAACATTTGTATTTTGGAAGTGTATTTTCTTCCGTAGTGTTTTCTTATAGAAATAAAACAACTTTAATAGATTGATACTCTTTCGAGACCTTTGAGACAAGTCTCTGTTACAAGAGAGTTTGTATTGTTTCCACTATAATCACAATGAGAGAATAGAAATCAGGTTTTCAGGGCCTGAGACTCATAACAAACAACAACAGAGAACAAGTCAGCGCAGTCTGAGCTGAAAGCATTCAAAAACTTGTATTGTTATTTTTGTAAAACCATAGATCTAAATTGAACACTGTGTAACTCTTAAACCATGAAACAGATTTGTAATCACAGAAAATGGGCTCTGTGTCTGTGAGGAAACATCAAACAAATAATGGGTTTTTCTTTCTGTGGTACCCAAGCGTCTTTGAGGAGATATTCACTCTGCTTTGAAAAACTCAGTCTGAAATGCTCAGTGGTTTTATAACAAACAATGGTGCTTTTATTGGCAAGGTCATCCATTCAGCAGTAACCTTTAAAATCAGAATATCAAATTGACAAACTGGAGAGATTTTTCTCATTAGTCGAACAATTAGCTTGTGGTGTATTCATTACAAGGAGCCTTGTCACATCATTAATCACCTGGAACAATGTAAGAGCTACACCTGAGATCATGCTATTAGCAATGCACTGTGAACGTCTGCACCTTTCTCTCAGAGTCAGGTGCAGTTTCACTCCTGCTGGGTGAAATTACAGGTCAGAACACTGTCATGCAGTGAGAAGAGTCAAACCATTGTGTAAGTTTTAATCAAAACTTGACTTATAAAATGTATGTTCTTATTTGTCCAAGTGAATAACTTCATTAAATTGTTCAAAGTTGGACAAACACACAAGAGTGAGGTTGAGAAGGCCTGTATGATTATTGAGTCAAATACGCCTCAAATGTGAAAGGTACCTGTGAATCTTTTTTTTTTAATAGGTAACACTGCTGAAATCATCTTTTGAACATTTTGAAAGTGACAGCTTTGAAGCAGGAAACAAGGGCTTGACAAGAACTTAGAGTTTGGTTTACAACAATAGAACAAAACAAAACATGCAAAAACTAAAAGTACATGGATTCAGTACAAGATGTGCAGAAATAAATCCCTCCTACAAAAACACACATTAATACTGATATGGAATATTTTTTGTTATTATTGTTATACCCCTTTTTCTTTCTTTTTTGAACTCGTTTTAATGTCATCATGTGCCGTGTTTGTGTACCAGAAGTTTTGTTTTTTGTTTTTTTTCCCTTTGGAAAATGAAATGATACCAAAAAGCATTGCTCTTACGACAAACAACAGTCTAAAATAAAAACTACTTGATCTGCATTGGCCGTCTTTGGCTTGTCCTGGTAATATGCTCTACCAATGACTGGAAGGCTGCAGATTCTAGCCCAGATCCAGCTGTCTTATGCTGATGTGTACTTGGGCAAGATACTTAACCCTACGTTGCTCCCACAGATGCGTCAGTGGCATGAATATTGGTATGACAGGTTGTGGATGTGTTAGCAATTGCTGACTAACATAGATGCTTCAACCACTGCAAACTGCTTTGAGTAGTCAGACTAGCAAAGCGCTTTATAAGCACAAGTCCATTTGCCATTTAGTCCATTTCCCATGATCACAGAATGGTACAGAAATGGGTCAAAAGAGGTCTTCCAAGTCAATGGGATTTCAGAATAAGTTTTGGATAAATACCTAAAATGAAGTCTGTGATGAACACATGTATAAGAGATTTGAATATTTCATTTCCAACATCAGGGATCTGATGTCAGCCTACTTATGAATTTAAAAGTGTTATTGTATTTTTAAGAGGATGGTTGCTAATGACCAGCTAACAAGGGCTTAAAAAACAGATGGGGACTCGATGCAATAACATCTGAATATTATTTTTAGTAACGATGAAACACACATTTTAGCTACAACTATGGGCACAACTTGATAAAGTCACTAGATCAGGAGGAAATTTTAAAAAGAGGTTATGAAGTAATCTGTTACATTGGCAAGGGTCTTGCGTCTAAGTCAAATGGCCATTTTGTAGTTATAAACTATCATGGTTATACCTTTGGGACACACTAGGCATATTTAAGATTAGTAAATCATGTAAGTAATGTTCATTCATGGGGATTATTATAAAGAACACGACATCTAAGTTTTACAAATTAAAGGATAAGTTCGGTTTTTTGACACCTGGACCTTATTTTTAGGATTAAATACGCTCGTAGACTCACCCAGACAATTTTGGCGGAGCTCGGAGCCGTTTTCGAGCAATTTAGATCTATCCGACGGCGTTTTTCTCTCATGCCGTAGTAGCAGACGGGGCCAGATATCGTATTTTGGGGGGCATCAATACGTGTTTCCTCTGGTCTCAAGTCCCACTCTGAGCAGCAAAGGCACTCCTCCTCTGTTGTGTTTGCCATGCAATGTCCACAACAACACCAGTTAGCCCCCATTCGTGGACGAACAGTGGTTGCTTGTTCTCTGGCCAGCTGTTCGGCTCTTTCCCTCTGCATCCTCCTTTCAAATAGCTCCTTGTCGGTATATTCTGGCTCAAAACGATCCATCCATTATACTCAAAGTCATCGTCAGACACTTCTACATTGGATAAATATTCCGCCATGTTGCACAAAAATAGCCGAGTAGCCGTGTAGCCTAGCAACAACAGCGGCTCTACTCATGTTCTTGTCTATGACGTCACCAAAAGTTACCCATCCTTGTAAAGCCCCGGATGACCGTAACAACAAAATTGAGCTGACATGGTGATAACACTGGCCATTCATTTATAAAATGTAGCTGAAATGAGTGAGTTTCTCAGCAGATAATGTCTAATTTAGGGGCTTCAATTTCTGGCCCCGTCTGCTACTATGGCATGAGGAAAAACGCCATCGGATGGATCTAAATTGCTTGAAAACAGCTCTGAGCTCCGCTAAAATTGTTTGGGTGAGTCTACGAGTGTATTTAATCCTAAAAATAAGGTCCAGGTGTCAAAAAACCGAACTTATCCTTTAATGTTCGCCACAGACCTTATTATCAGAAATGATCATGACCACATTGAAGCATTTCTGAGGCTTGAGGTAGACGGAACTGACAATGCTTACTTCCAGGTTTGGCCTAGAAAAATATCCTTTCACACTCTTTTTCAATAAAGGAAAGAAAATAAGTTGAACAAATACACATACAAACACACACACATGTATGAATTTATAACTGGACTAGAGACATGAATCAGCAGCAGATAGGGGAAGCCCTGGACGCCTAAAGCAGCGGTCCCCATCACTTGTAACTTAGTACAGTTTGTTGCAAGACATTATAGTCATGGAGGGGATCATAACGCAGGATAAGAAGATAGTCTTGAGGACTCACTTTTCATCAGTTGCTCCATCAACATTTAGGAATGCAGTTGACTGAAAGTCACCAGTTGGCACGGTGGCTATTTAAACCTCTACACCCTAATCAAGTCTCCCACTTCTGCAGGCACCTTTACACCAGTGGGAATACCTGTAAAGATGGTTCTGCAGCCATGGTGTAACATAAACTTCATTTCCTTTATAAACTTAGCATGACTTAACGTGCATGTGTACCTACTGAGTGACTTTTTGGCTTGTGCTCAGCCTTCCTCGTCTGTTCCTCCAGCCCATATCCTCCACCTGCTCCCCCCTTCACTAAACTCTTTCCCGTCAGGCTTCTCATACAAGCCAATGCCTCCCTCTGTGGCCCGTGTCCAGAGGAGAGTGTATTTGGCTGCCATCTGAAAACCTGCAGTGGATCAAAAGGAACAGGGGAGGGAGTCCTGCTAGTCACTGATTAACCTGCTGGCACGCTGCATACGTGCTCCTTTAGCTCCTTGGGCTCCCTTGCAGCCATATCCACACTGCATCCCAGCTGGCTGTAAACTGAGCTCTGGGCTGCTTTTTCTGCAAATGCTGAAGCTTGGAAAGAAACGCTAGAAAAATAAGACCAAGTAAACTGAAACAAGCTTCAAGTTTACCCAGCTACTTTAGATCATAAGTGCCTTAATGACTGCTTACTGTAACTGTGGTGTTTGCTCATTATGCTCAATTATAATCAGCAGGTGAGAACAGGGCAGTCCCAAATCTGGTGGGCAGCATGCAGAGTTGAGATGAAGGGAAAGACAAACAGTATGTAACGGCACTTCAGTGCACTGTGAGGAGTTTTTAGCTGGTTAGGAACAAATAGTGAGGCCTCTTTGTGACATCTGACCATCAGGAAAATGTCTGACTGTTAAAATGCAAATTTGTTTCAGTCTTACCACTGCGATATGCTGACCAGACAACCTGTTGTTAACATTTTCTCAGCAGAACACCATGAAAAATATTAACTATTTCCAGACACATGACTAACATGACGTTACTGAGCTCTGTGGATGGCAGAAGTACCGCTGTTGTCAATGAACTAAAAAGCAGTTAGCTGATAATTACAGCGGGGATGCATTTCTCAACCACTTTAGTAACAGAAAGAATCATTAATATGGAACAAAGATGGAGACTTGTATGAACACAGAGTACAGACAGCAAAAACGCCTGCTGCGGAGACTTAGTGAGTTTAAATGATAAAGAAAAGAAATTAAAAAAAGCCTCAATAGGAACTGGAGGACATGAGAACATTGAGGCTACCTGTTGATGCAGGTGTATCCAATTTCGGGATTATGTTGTCAAATTTGGTGAAATAGCAGTTTGATGTGTAAAAAACCCTTCAGGATATTTCATGATCAGAGGATACCAGTGGCTTATGTGTCTAAACCTGCAGTCTGTGGCACTCGTCATGTAGATCATTCCTGCTTCACTGAACATTTATACTTGAACGACCAAAACAAAGTTTTTAAGCTCTAAAGACAAATCAGAATGGCAAAATGAAAGTTCATCCTTAAAGTAAGTACTCAGCTCACACTGAATGTTTATTGGATAAAGACACAGCCGACATTTTTAAGATAATTTTACTTGATGAATGCTAGCGTTAGCATTAGCCCACAAATTGCTCCTGTTGCAAATGACAGTTTAAGCTTCATGAATTAACTCACAGATGTATAAAACTGACATTTAAAGCCTTGTTAGAGTCGTCCCACTACACAACACTATATAATTATGGCTGAACATGTAAGAAGGAAATGTACATTAATTTAGCTTAAATATTCATTCAGTTGCATGTTGGCTGGTATCGTTTTTGCCATCCAGCCGAAATGGACTTGAGTGCAGCATCACATGCAAATGGTCAATACTGGACTATTAAGATGGACAGGTTATTTATTTTTTTGTTATTTAATACATGTACCAGGATCAGCAAAGACATTGAACGCACCACTTTGTCCATTTTGTGGCTCCAAGACACACTAAGTTGAATTTCCTCATGGTATCACTATGTGATGTTTTTTCAGGTATCCTTGTTTTACTTGTAAATTTTAATAGAACCATTTAAGCTATGTACCTTACAATAATCACAAATATATACTAAACACTTGCATTTTCAGAAAAGATCCAATACTTGAGCTTTGATCTGTTATTTAAATCAGTATACATGATACATATTTAAGAAGTAAAGATATTTTTTAAAGAAAAAAACACATGCTTTTCAGTAAATTAATTGAGCATTATAAATAGCCCAAACATTAGATTTTTTTCTGGACATGGTTTAGATAATCTTGCAGTGCAAATGGATCTGCCTGGTTCAGTGTCTGTCAAGCTCCAATCTACAATTGATTGTGAGCGACCCAACCAGCGTCTTTTGGAGCAGGAAGTGGTGGGAAACATGAGCCAGATCACAGCAGGGAGAGACTGCTTAAATGGAAATTAGCATAACAACAGCTTTAGTAGCAGTTTTATCAGATCTGGACCACATTTCTTTATGAAATGACAAACAAATAACAACACTACAAACTTCTTTTTGCTCCACTTCTTACATATTTTTTATACCAAGTGGCTCTTGCTCTCTTTTACACCATAACAGTACTCTACATTATCTGATTTGGCCGTCATGAATGTGATTGATGGAATGATCATCCAGTCACCTGCCGAATATGCTTTTGAAAGGCTCTGCCCATCTCCAAACGCTTTCAATGGGTTCTTTCCCAGATGGACTAGTGAAATATATTGAACCAATCCATCGGGTGTTTCAGGTTGTGCTTTAGGAGCAAGGCTAAACAGTGCTTATTATGCAATTTTTAAAAAATACATGAAAAATATAACCCCAAAATCAAGCAATTTAGAAGATTTTTCAACACGTTAAGGAAAACCCTCCTTTGCATCGGCAGAAACTTCAAACAGAACCAGACTCATTTTGCAAAGCCATCTGCCTCAATGGGCCAAAAAAAAGGGTGAGAGCCATGTCATCCATTGTGTAGGTGCGGTGAAAAAAGATGTCACTCTTTCAATCTTTGGTCTCCTCTCTTTTTATGATATGGTTGAGAGCCCGCTGAATGTTTATTTTTTACAAACTGTTTTTGTAAAAATCCTCTAAAGACCTTGTATTCACCTTTGTATATCAGTATATGGACTTCTCCTTTTCTTGAGCAGTAAAATGTTGAATTATTTCTTCGCCTTCTTTTACCTCGGTTGTTTTTCACACACTTTACTTATTTTAGAGAACAGGCTGCTTGCACCTTCCCCACCTTTGGCAGAAAATTATGAACGTGGAAAGAACAAAAACTCAGAAGCTCTGAGAAATGTATGGGCTCAAGGATAAGCATGACATCATAGTTAGAAACCCTCATTCCCCGTTATCATGGCGGATACGCTCAAGTGTGTTTGCTTTGTGTGTGTGATGTTGTCAGTAGATGAATTACATGAGGAAATTCTTGCTGCGAGGCCACACATTTATCCAAAGGGGACTTTTTCTCAACTGTTTATGCCCTGCCCTTTCACTTACAGAAGATGAGTGCTTTTTTTAATCCCACATGGATTTGGAGTGGCATCATGTTGTCATTCATATTTCCTCACGGGCCTCACAGTCTTCTGTCATACCTCTAAAGTATTTGAACATCTCAATTCTGCCTTGACAGACTCACTGTGCTTTTCAGAGGGAATGCTCCTGTGATTGTCACAAACACACACACACACACACACGCACACCCTAATACCCACAAACCATATCACGCTTGAAATAATACTGAGTACACACTCACTGTAAATGGCGTTTTATTATCTGTAATTCCCCTATATCTGGAACTTGTTAGCCTCAGTCTCAGTAGAGGAGAATGTGGCAGGGGGGGCTGTAGGGCCCACCTTTTTACCCAAAAGGCCTCCCACCATGTCAGTAATGATCTCATTTGTATGCATTGTCCTTCTCAAATCTGTTCCACTGTGGCACTTTGCTCCCAGTAGGTCTGCAGTGCTTCAAATTACCGTTTCTTCTCCATCTTAACCCACATCTCCCGGAAAACCTGCTGCATATCATGCACCTTACTTCTAAACAGGCTACAAAGGGGGTCTTGACGCAGACCTGTGAATGAATACATTGAGTCTTTCCTCAGTCCTTGAATGAGCAAACTGAATACTCCCTTTAAATGTACAAACTGATTCATGTCTTAAGTGAATCTTGTCTTATCTAGACCAAACTTTCTTTGAGTCCTTGAAGTAAACAATCTGAATCTTCCTCTTTCCCCTCAAAATAAACAAACCTATTATTTTCCTGATCTGATCTTTTCATAATCTGACACACCAGATGGATGTTTTTGCATATCTGTGGGATTTATTTCACAACCATCTGGGCAACATCCTGTAGACAGTTTGTGAGAGGCACAATCTTTCTAAAGAATTCAGAAGACGACTGAATAAAATGTGGTCTGGAATTGTATAGAGATTAGCCTAGATGCTACCTGCTTTAGAAGCAGTTTTATCAGAAGTGAGCAACAGTTCTTCATTCAGTGATGAACAAAGCAGAACACTTAAAACTTTTCTTGAAGGAAAATATCTTTTTGCTTTTCTTCTATCAGGTTTTGGCAAGAGTTTCCTGTGCAAATTGGATCGCTTTTTGTACTTATCTCTACAGCAGTAGTGTCCACCAACTGGCCTGTAATGACTGTGATTGACATGATAACATAATAACTGTCCAATTACATTCAGGATATATATTGAAAAGGTTCTGCCCTTCTCAAACATCGTTTCTGTGCTGTTGCCCAGATGGACAAGTGAAATATGTCCTCAACCACTGTTTATTTTAGACTATTAATCTATAATCTATTAGATTATCCTTTGCCATTGGTTTGAACACAGTGAGTTTTTCCTAAATGTTGCAGTTTCATTCAGCAGAGACTTTTTTCAAAGTGACTTACATTTGAGGTAGGTTTGATAGCACAAAAGACCTTGCCCATGGGATGACACACCAGACAAGGTTTTGATTCCCTGACCTCCTGCTTATTCAATAAGTGGTGTAACCAACTGAGCTATCCATCTATAACGTGATATATAAAGGGAATGTAAATAAGGGTCTTTGATTTTAACATGTTTAATACTGTTGATTCAAGTCGGCCCCAGGCCTCTTGAAACTGTCAGTCACTCTTAACACATCTCACACCACAGGATTATTTGGTACTATAGCCTCTAGGACCCCCACATTATTGGACCTTTGCCGACTTTGCTAAGAAGGGGGAATCAGGCCAAAAATCTGGACATTTAGCTTTGAATGTTCGCTGCTTAAAATAAACCATAAAGAATAAATGTCTTACTTAAGAACAGATTCACCCTTGGAAGAATTATGCCAGCAGAACGGAGATATTGCTTAGTGCATCTAAGTTACACAAGTACCATGATGTTTTTCAGCCTTTCTTTTGGGGTGAGGGGTGAGTTTGGGAGGGAGCACCAGGCTGCCACTGCAGATGGAAAACTGCAGAAACACTGCTTCCTTAGTCTTTGATAAAACAAATTGATTTTCCTCTCAGCCCCTGAAAATTTACTAAATAGTTATTTTTTCCTCAGGCTTTGAAACACAAAAGCAGGTGGTGTCCAGTTGGGGATTAATGTGCATGTGCTACTTTTCAGAAACAGCTATTATGCATGACTACTCTTTCATTAAAGATTACTAGTTTTGTCTGTATTATTAAATCAGTTTGATGTGTTTTATGACTTTTCTGTGGACTATGAAGTATTTCTTGTGTTTAAACCCTCTCTTGCAGGTTATTATGCTGCCTATCTTTTCTACAACTGCTACTGATATGTGTTGTTCATTTATTTATGACTATTGATTAGATATAGCTGTGGAGTATGCTGTATAAAATACTTATAAAAAGAACTAAAATGCTTGCAAAAATCTTCATAAATCTTTTATAAATATTTCTAAACCAAGATAAACTCTTCATAAACCACTGTATAAATGTGTGATGTCTGTTGCTGTTGCCGCCTGTTTCAAGTTGTTTGTTAAACTCTCAAATTTTAAAGGCAACAGCGACATTGAGCGCTATCAAATGGCAAATAAGAAAATCCCGTTCAAATATACCCGGCCAGTAGAAGATTGGCTTCAGGAGAAAGGTAAATCTTTATCCAACTTTAAGAATGTTTTCTCCTTTTTTTATTTTCTGTCATCTCATCGGCTTGTTCCCTTTCAACCTGAGAATGAAAAACCACCCCTTAAACCCTTTATAAATCAAGTTAAAGCAACTGTTTGATACTTTCCTTTAATATTCTTTTTTTGTTACGTTTTGTCATTGTCATCTTTCTTAAATTTTGTTTATTCATGTTGTCCAGTTAAAGGGACTGGGAAAAGATTTTACAAACAGTGCAACAATTAGATTTCAAGTATCAAATACTCCTAATCTTTTTTTCGCAAAATTGACTGGGAGAAGGGATTATCTATGCTGCAACACACAGCCAAATGTTTCGAGAGGAGAATTATCTCCCTTGGCTCAAATCCTCAGCAATGTTTGAGAACAAACTAATCAGTAGGCATATCCCCCTGAAAACTTTCCAAACAGCAGGTGCCTTTTCCCTGCTGTAAATTATCTGATTGTAGTTATGCACATTACACATGATCAAATCCTCACTTGTTTGGTGATGGAGAGCTAATTGGGGCCTTTTTGACAGTGAAGCATCAGCGAGCCTGCCAAGGTGCAAAACTCCCTTGAAGAGTTCTCATTCGCTGTGATGATCAAACAAACAAAAAAAAAAAAGAGTCTCCTCCCGTCTCATTTATGAACCTCTCTCACTCAACATAAAATCATTATAAACCTTATTTAAAGTTAATTCTCACATAAACACCATAACCTGCTCATAAAGTCCCTTTAACAACCGCTAAAGCACAGCCAGGTCTGAAAACTATCATTACTGCTGCATGCATGGCTCCACACGTGCTATTTCATTTATGCTTCTGTGATATGAACGTCCTGTCCCTGTCATTCCACGCCTGATGTATTATGTATCCTAATTGTCTCAGTGCTGCAAACATGAGCCTGCAATGCTATGCATCTGTAAATTATACCAGTGAAATTTTAATTATGATTCTTGTATCGTGAAACTTTGGTGCATTTTCATTTCATTATTAATGCATGAGCTGTGTGTTTTGACAACGATATTTAGACCCCTCATAATGAAATTCACAGTGACATGTAGTGAGTGTGTGTGGCTCATCCTTTATCATAATATGCCAAAGCTTGTATACATATTTATTAATCATATTATGCTCAAATGCCATTGTTTTGTTGAGGGAATATTAAGGGTGCCAGTGAAACATGTTTGTTTTTCCAAATGGAGATTATTTTTTCCACCTGCATGTTTTTGCACCCTTCTGATAATGCTTGTGTAGCTGTTTCCAGCATTAGCTGTCTCTTCCAGGGAGTGTTTTACTCATATATTAAAGAGGAAATGCTTTTTTCCTGTAGATAATGCTGTATATAGCTACAGCCTTTTTAAAAAGGTGGTTATTTTCAAGCTGATCCTCTCTAAAACTTTATGGAAACAGTTTTTTTCTTTTTTTCTAGGAGGGTGGGGGGGACATGCATTCACCTTTAGGTAGCTTCTTGTTAGCATGCTACCAAACAAGCTATTCTCCATTAATTACTTTTGTAAATTGTGGCTGATATCTACATAATTCATAATTATGCCCTTGTTGCTGAGATTGTGTTTAGCAATCCTATGTGAGGTTTTGTCAAAGTCTTATTCACCAGTAGTTTCACACAAGCGGTCTCACAAATCTCAAGATCTCAATCCTGAAACAGTTCTATAGCAGACCATTAAGACCAGGGTGTCCAAACCATGGCCTGGGAGCCACCTGCAGTCCACAGCTATATTTAAGTTGGCCCACCTTTATATTCTAAAAATAAGTTGAAATATTTTCACATTAGAATATGAAGCTTGTTTTAACTGATGAAAAATTTAACCCCTTAAAGACTGTTGAATCATATTTGATACATACTTTTTTATGATACCTCTATCTTATCAATATGATCAACAAATTACTTTTAAAAAAAACATCTGAATACAATCAGATAAATGATAAAATGTCCTAAAGTGGATTATCAGTTGCCAAAAACACCTAATGTATCAAATGAGATACAAAAAATGTATGTGTTAAATGTTATGGAAATTCTAATTTTTGGGGATTTCAGTAGAAAGTGAAATAAACATTTCTGCTCAAAAAATACATTTTTTTCAGGCTTTAAAGGGTTAAATAAATTACAGTACTTAGTTTAAGCAAAAACTGTGCTCAGCTGCTGACAGAAGAACACTCACAAAAGTTTGTCAGTTCAATGCAGTGGCTCTTGTCTTGTGCCTGACTATGGAGATGAACTGTCAGTAACAAATCCTTGACACTGGATACTTATTAAACCATTATTTGGAAGTCTTGATGTAGGCTGATGCAGGCCACTCACTGTCTAAGCATTTTTTTACCTAAATTGGATTCATTTTTCTAACTTTAAAATACTAAAGAAAATCAACATTGCCTGGTCATTTTTCTATTTTTTGTATGTGTATAAAAAAGTTTGGACACCTCTAATTTGGACAGTATATGTTTCCAATTATGATGACTTACATTGTTCTACTGTGGCAATAGAGCAATTACATTTAGACTTCATTTTTTTAACGTTTAAACTACACTCAGCGGCCACTTTATTAGGTATACCTTGCTTACCTTCAGAACTGCCTTAATTCTTAATGGCATAGATTCAACAAGGTGCTGCAAACATTTCTGCAGATTAGTCAGCTGCACATCAGTGATGCCAACCCTGTGTTCTACCACATACCAAAGGTGCTCTATTGGATTGAGATCTAGTGACTATTGAGGCCACTGTAGTACAGTGAACTCAATGTCATGTTAAAAAGATCAGTTTGAGAAACATGGTGCATTTTTCTGCTGGAAGTAACCATTAGAAGTTGGCATACTGTGGTCATAAAGGGATGGGCATGGTCTGCAGAAATACTCATGAAGGCTGTGGCATTTAAAAAATTGCTCAGTCGGTATACTGAGGGGTACAAAGTGTGCCAGGAAATATCCCCCACACCATTACACCACAGCCAGCAGCCTGAAACTGATACAAGGCAGGATGGATCCATGCTTTCATGTTGTTTGCACCAAATTCTGACCCTACCATCTTAATGTGGAAGCAGAATCAAGACTAATCAAATCGGGGAACATTTTTTCAACCTTCTTTTGTCCAATTATGATGATGCCATTCAAATGGTGGCCTAAATTTCCTTTTCTTATCTGACAGGAGTGGCACTAGCTGTGGGCTCCTGCTGCTGTGGCCCATCTGCTTCAAGACTTGACATGTTGTGTATTCAGACATGGTCATCTGCATATCTTGGTTATAAGGAGTGGTTATTTGAGTTCCTGTTGCCTCACGATGATCTCCAACCACTCTGGCAAATCCCATTTGACCTCTGGCATCAACAAGATATTTTGGCCCTGAGAACTGCAGCTCACCTTCTCTTTTGTTGGGCCAATATCTGTTAATCCTAGAGATGGTTGGGAGTGAAAATTCCACAAGATGAGACTTTCTGAAATATCCGAACAAGCCTATTTGGTTCCAATAACCATGCCAAGTTCAATATTACTTAAATACAAAGTGCAATTATGTAGAAAGAGGCATCAATAACCACAAAATAATAACAAATTTGTGGTAGGTACACCACATTTAGCATGCTAATAAGCAGCTAGTTAATGTTGGATGTATGGGTCCTAAACCAGTGTTTAAAAGATTCAAGGGTGTAAATGCACGAGGCACCAACATTATACTTTACCATTCCATCTTCATTCATACACATTTAATGAAGTACTAAACTATTACTGTTAAAAAGGGCGCATTTAGGCATTTTTAAAGCTTCCTGCTCCTGCATCTGCCCATAAATTGCAAAAGTAGTTCAGCTTTAAGGCACTGCATGGCAAATTTAAAGCTTTGGATAGCATTTAAAGGGGTTTCCATATTGAAGATCTTACAGTTACCCTCATCCTTCCTGCGCCAGGCCGGCAGCTGACCATCTTCAACACCCAGGCAACCATCTCCATCGGCGGAAATGACCGGAAGCGACCCTACCAGGGTCAGCTCTCCGGCCTCTACTACAACGGCCTCAAGGTCCTCAACATGGCCGCCGAAGGACACGTCAACATTAAGATCAATGGCAGTGTGCGGCTGGTTGGTGACGTGCCAGCCAGCAGGGGGGCAGCACGCACCACCACATCGGTGCCGCCAGAGATGTCCACTACTTTCATCGAGACCACCACTACGTTGTCCACCACGACCACCCGCAAACAGCGTTCACCACCAACAATTCAGGTAAGACGGATAGCTCATTAAAGGGATTGCATGTGGTGGGAGAACGTGTGGTGAAAGGAGGGTGAATGTGGATGACTGTATGTATACACAGTTGTTGGCTAATGCTAACATAGTGTCTGTTGCCCATTCACCGCTTGTTTTAAGCATCTTTGCAAGGTTGGCTTGGAAATTTTACAGTGAAAGACATCAACATCTTTAACTTTTTGAAGGCTGAATTGAACGTTTTTACACTTCCTTGCATTGATTTAGATTAAAAGAAAGCTCCATATGATGTTACAGCAATGGCAGTAACCCCTGGATACTGGGATCGTACTAACGTCTGACATTAAAGAAAGTGAGACTCACATCTTTATAGAGGCTTTCTGCTCTGCACCTTTGATGAATGTGCTGTACCAACATGATTTTCCATCTTTGTATAAAGAAGGCAAATATTGAGGTGCTTAAAGAACTGTCCATATCTTGTCCAAGCAAAGAGGAAAAAATATCTACAGTACCTTCCTGTATAACATATAGTCAGCTTAGCATAGCTGAGTACTAAGTTTACCCCTCTCACATTGCATATATGTAATAGTGCCACAACATAGTCCCTCCAGCATTACACCTCAAGATTTTCTCATTAATTCGCTTAGGAAGTAATAATTTTGTCAATTTGCAGTGAGTTACAGTCATAACCATTCTTAAATGTTCTCCCCTGCTGGGTCTGCGTGCTCCCCTCTCACGATTATTACACTTCTGATACCATCTCTGAAGATGGGTCATTAGACACATTATATTATATACCACTAGATTAATTAATGTGAAAGTTACTGATAGTGAAATGAGTTTGCTCCATACAGGTACTATTTCCAGTGGCTCTAAAGCCAAACTATTCATTATTAATTAGGACAACAAAAATCTTCTGAGTCACTACAAATTTCACAATTAGGTTGTTTCCCTGAGGGGACAATACAGTTAAAGCTGAAGTTGAAAAGTTGAAGTTGAAGTGTGTTGGATATGGCTAGGTCTTATGTGTGAGTACAACCAAAATACCAGTATGAAGTGATTAGCGCCATGTTTAAGTGCCAGAGCAGCCACCATCATGATCACACACTGCATGTGAATTACCACTATTGAAACTCATTTTTATCCAATCTGTAGAGAATGCCATTTTCCTTGAGTAAGACTGATAGCATATGGGGTGCTATTTTGATGTAAAGCAAGTTGTCTAAAGAATGTGGTGGACAGCGGTTTGGGGCGTTTGAGGTTTATAGTGCAGTCAGTTTCTGCGTCCTCAAGTTAGAAACACGCCACCTCACCACACTATGTTTAGAGACAAGCGCACCCCTAGGTGCAAATGGGAGCGCTTGATCATTTGCTATTATAACAATTTGAGTACTGGGCACATAAATGACACCTGAGTCAGGCAGAAATTAGGGAAGACACTGTTGCTTCAAGCCAAAACACTTTGCTAGAGCAAACAATAGGGCCCATGGACTTTGTCCTCTTATGAAACATTTACTGTGTCCCTACGGATCCTTAATGTCTCAAAGTGTTTTATGTCAGATCAGAAAAATAAGGGAAAGGTAAAAAAAAAAAAAAAAATCAATGTCAAACTGAGGTCTCAGTTTTGAATCAGAAAATTACAGACCCTAGGCAGTGCAAAATTGGCACCCTTTACGGATCTTCAAGAAATCTTTAAAATGCTTAAATTTGATTCTAAAAAGCGAGCAGAAAACCAGATATATAATTATTTCACTCTTTGGTAGCCCATGGTGAAGGTCTACAGTGGATGGTTACAATATTATGGCTAATAATAAAATCCACTATGAGAAAAATTAATGAGATTTTTACCACCTGAATCACACCGAGCTCTATTTGTCACTCACCCGATCAAGCCCAACAGAGATCTTTCTCCAATATGTCTCAGATCGAAGCTGTCACCACCGTGTTAAGAAAGTAATCATGCCTTTGACACCCAGAGGACAAATTCAGGCATCGACTGTTCATATTAAAGCACTAACTCTCCCTGAGGAGGGAGACAGGCATGGTTTGGGGAGAGGTTTGTTGGTGGACAACATGCAGACAGACAGGGACCACCGTTATCTGCCTCTTCACCTCAACAACAGATTGCCTGCCGTGTTTGTGATGATGGCCCTCCATGTCAGTGCTGACACTTGTATTTCTCTATCTGTGTGAGTGTAGGGGGGAGACCAGAGTCAGAGCTCCACTAAATACCCTGTGATTTGGACAGAAGTGACAAAAATGTCAAGCTTTATATGTGAGCTTTTGAAGGTCTGGAGCTGAGGCGAAGTAGTCCATATCTATTGTGTCAGTAATCTGCGGTGATGATGACTGAGCTGAGATATATTACACCACCATCTCCGGCACCGTATCAAGGTCACATTTGATAAGAAAAACATGGCATCGCAGGGAAAATGGCATTTTGTGTCGGGGGCTATTAATACCAAAGGAAGTCAATATAGTTCTGCATGCTTTGAGAGAGCTTTTATATGAAATGCTCTCCACTTCAAGGTGAAAAGAAGAAGCCATACTTTTTTCATCAATACATAGGATGCTTCTTTTACATCCATCATTGCAATGAAAGCCTCAAAACATGTACAAATGTGCAGCTTTTAACAGCCTCCCAAAAACATAATAGATTTCAAGAAATAGTAATATAACATATGACGTAACTACATATGCAAAGAATTTTTATGGGAAGTTTTGTCAGTTAAAAAGTGAACATTTTTTAGCTTTTGGGAAATGTAATAACCTTCTCAAAGTGTACCTGTTGTGTTTTTAAACAGGAGTGCAGTTAAATAATTTACATACATATTTAATTTGTATTTTGCACACTTGCTTGTGTATTGTAGTAACTGGCACATTTCTTGATTTAAAAAAAACAAGTTAACAAACCTACAAAAATGCATGTGAACTTACAGGAGCATGAGTAATTTAGTAAGTTTAGTAAATTTATATCGAGCTTTTCACAGACGTTATTCACAAAGAGCTTTACTAAGTGTAAAAAAGTCTAATAATAGGGACATAATACTATTACAATAGTGATAACACCCACAAAATTCCATATACACAAAATATACATGAACAAGTTAAATACTAAACTGTGTACCTTTTTTGTTAAAATGTAGATGTACCTTGTTGAAGACACAATATGTAGATTTTTTGGAGAACTGGAAAAGTAAGAATGTTAATATTTACAATACTAATATGTCTTTGTTAGAGTATCCACAGTCCCTTAATTTTTTTTGAAAGTTTCCAAAGCTAGAAGTATCATTCATTTTTACAGCTGTAAGTGGTATGGCAGCCAGTTACTGAATGACTATGTCAGACACACCATATTAATCGTTACTATGAGAATACTATATGTCGTGTTAGAGAATGTTACCAGAAGCAGCCATTTTGTTTCTATGTCTCATCATTTTTTTCTGCTTATCTGTAATGATCCATCACTATGCTTTGCCACTAACTATGCAGTCTGTTAGTGTAGCCCATCTCCGCAAACTAAGTCCTATAAGCTGCATCTCCACCAATCAGTCTGTTACAGTGTGGCTCTGTACGCTGTTTTGTCAAACAGGGAGAAAAGGTACCCAAAAGCTGACCCGTGCCATCCCACTTTTGGCATCACTCTGAAGGATTGCCAAAAAAACATCACTAAAGGGAAGAACTAAAAGTGCTGCAGTCTGTTGATTGGTCACAAAAATAGTCAATTCTCATGCAGCCTCAGCTAAAAAAGTGTTTTGTTCACAGCTGATGCTGCAAAGAAAATCCACACAAAACAATACTCCACAGAGCACTAGAGTGCTGGAAGTCCTCCATTATTGCTCTTGTTCACAATCCCACTCTACTTCAGACCACTTCACTGTTTCAAGTTGCTGTGATGTAACACATTTACATTCACAACCTTCTCCTCTTTCTCACATCTCTGCCTTCAAGTTAAGTTACAGCTGGTGGTAGAAACTCAAAAAAGATCAATGTTCGCCACCCCAAAACCAAACGGTACTGAGCCAAACAGAATAAGGCTACAGAGACATGCTGCCTGCTCTGCCTGCCTCCGCTGTTTTTTATGGATGAATCCTTTATAGTAAGGGTAAAACTATAGAAGTGGACTCAAAGAGGAGGGGGAAAGAGCTGCATCTGATCCTCTACAGAGATAAATTGTTTCATTTTGTTATTCAACTTAAATTAAATCCTTGATCAATAGACACCAAAGGCATGATGTAAATGGTCAAACACACTAGGACATGAGATCTTTCTTAAAGTAAAAATAAAAACATTCACCCCCATACAATGAGAGGTATTAACCTGATAAATATTGCCAAAGCTGTTAGTCAAACTGGGCTGTCAATTTGTCGGTTTTAGCTGTGAAAATCATCTTTTCCCAATAAATTTCTCTGTAAATACCATTTTTTTCTGCAGCTAGCCTCACACAGACACTTGTGGAACATACGTACATCCCTAAACCACGTATCCATCTCACAGAATGCATGGCATGTCATTGAAACACACATGAAATATTTTAAATGGGTGTGCAAAGTAATGTGCAAATATTTGTGCAAAGTTTTTATAACCTTGAAGGTGAAACCCTATAAAAACCTCGCAAATTAAATAATTCTAAAGTTATGTGATTGTATTTGTGTGGAGTAGGAAACTTCAATAATGTGTGTTGAAAAAAAAGTGTGTAGCATTATTGCATTAAGAGCTGCAAACTTGTGTTACTTTGTGTGTATTGTTTTAACATTTGTTTCATGTTATGTTGGTTGGCTGTTATATGGATCACTATATAACTGAATAACAAAACCATACCCTTTTTTTGCTCTCAACTGATTCTTCACTTTCCCTCTGTGAGCGCACTTCTCTCATTCTTCACCCACAGCCTCCCATGGCAGTGTCTGCTTTGATTCATACCACCACGTCACTGAATTTCATTTACCAGGGCCTTTAATTTTGCCGTTCCCTCATCGGCTGTCAAAACTCATGGCATGAGAGGTAGAGAGAGAGAACCTGTACCTGTTTGGCAGATTTCTCCACCCCTCAGGGTAGTATAGGGGAATCGAGGGAGTTGAGCTATCATTAGTGATGTACTGCCGTGCTGAAAAAGAGCTATAGGTGTATGACATGGTGCTGGACTCTACACTGCAGCTGTTTGAAGAAGATGTGTGAACACAAGAAGGAATTGAATTGTGTGTTTGGTATATTCTTGCATGTCTATTTTTTGGTTCACTTCACCCACTCTAGCTTTTTCCTCTTCAGAGGTAAGAAGTGACGAATCCCCTGACATCCCAGGATCAACAGAATGAGAGACAGGGCTGGGAAGTGGAGAGAGCCAATCTCACGCTTAATTAATGATAGCTCCGCTGGGACAGACCAGACAGACACGTTTCATTTTCTGTATAGTCTCTTCCCCATCTCAGTCTTGGAGTTTGTCTGACTTTCTGTTGGTCAGCAGATCTACTTTTAAGGATGAGGAATAGTTCACAGACAACAAAAGATTACAGTTTTATAGTAATTGTTTATCAGATGACTTAGGTTGACAAAACACTAACCCTAATGTCGAACTTTTGTGATGAAAAATTTATATTCACAACATGAAATAAAATTAAGGGGCTGACTTTCTAAATTCAAGCAGTGATCTCTGTTCTTGGATTTTTGGGCATGTATGTTAGTTGTGCCAAAGCCACTCCCACATATAAGGGAAATGCAAAAATGTCAAAACTGCAGACTGTAGACTGCAGAAGAACTGAAGCTGCACAAGCCCTCAGCTCAGTATTGCAAAGACAACAGGTTCGTGCATGCTAAAATCGTTCACTGCACTAGGCCACCCTGTCTGTTGATCCAAAGGGCATTTATTCTGATGCAATGGGGCAGAAGAGGGCAAGACAGAGGATGCTTCACGTACACATATTGACTTGCACCCACACACTTCTTGCTGTGAAGTGTTTTAACCCTACCTGTAAGACCCCATCAGTCCAATACAAACTGGCTGGCAGATGGCACCTTGGGCTCAGGGATGGGGTTGGGGCCTACTCTGGGGCTTGACAGGTGGCTTGTACTGACCAGGGTGCTCACTGGCTGCCCCACCCTGATTCACCCAGGTTGCTTCCTTGGGGCCTTCGTAGCAGCTCAGTGGTACCTCACTTGGGGCACCAGAAATGAACAGAAGACCTCCTCAGTGGTTGTGAATCCCTGAGCCATAGACATGGGCTTTTCAAGGTTCAAGGATGAGAACTGTGGTTTTAAGGGCACTTGAAGAGAAAAATGGGAGTAGGTCGGGACTTGAGTCATTTTATGACTGGAAAATGGTGATGGTTCTCAGAAAGAGGAGATGGCCAGTGGGGAACCCTATGTCCAAGGCATGGTCCTTGGATGAACATGGGTGTGCCAAGGGTACTGGGCAATCCATGAGAGGGCTTTGGGGGGTCCCTTGTCAATTAAGTCATATACGAGGTTGGCAGTCTTGATGAGGGAAGGTGGCAAATTGTCCAAAGGCAGCGCAAAGGGGGAACACTTTGCATAGAGAATCATATTTTGTACAAAATACTTGTTTGTTTGTACCCCCCTGCTTCTCAATGTTACCCAGCCGCTATATTGTCTTTCATAAAACTGTCCATGAGACAAAAAAGGTTTGGGATAGCTGCTGAGTAAAGCTTAACCCTGGTCAAGGGCCCTTGACTTTTTACATCATCATCATAAAAAGTAATTAATTCGTTATTGACTTTGCAAGACACGTAAATGAGGTCTATAAGATATACTGTATATGTAACAGTCAATACATATTAACAGGCATAATGAAGTAAATATTGTCCTCATGCAATCCTGTTTGTTTAAAGCTGTTTTAACATCACACAGAGCCTGACATGCTTTTAGCAAACAACTTGTTCCCTCATCAAGTATAAATAGTTTGACATCAGCTCTGCTGGCTGCCTCAGCTCCTGCGTTCATAAGTGGTTTGTGTAAAACTTAAATGGCTCGATGATCATTTAGGGAGTTACACAACATTTAATTAAAATTCCAATAGCAGCTCACAGCATTAAAGGTGAACATCATTAATGTTACATTTACAGACTATCTGGGAGAAAAATGTAAAAAGTTCCACGAGGGTTTGACATTCTGAATATTTCTTTAAAACATGTCACTTGAAGACACATTGGCCAAAAACTGCAAATCTGGAGTCATTCTGGGTGAAAACATGTGGCTTATCAGACCTTGGTAGACCTTGATAGAGCAATTTATAATAAATAAGTTATGTTTGTGAGGTAACTGTGGAATAAAACCCAAATTTAGCTCCCTGTCATTTTTTGATATTATGCATAAAAACAGCTAGATAAACACATCACAAAACAGCAGAGAAGATCACTGAGTGAGTGTGCAGCTGGGAATGTTTTTCTAGCAATACGTCTCTGTGTGAGCCTAGTAATGTGTATGAATGGGTCTGCTAATAGTAATGGACATGTCACATTCAGCAGTCTCTGCCACTGGTGTGTGAATGTGGTGAGAGTAGGCATGTGTGAAAACAGCTTTAAGTAGTCTGTCAAGTATACTTGCCATTTACCATGTACCATCCCATATTTTAAAGAACCACTGGGTACTTGTGCCATAATAATGGAATTAACTCAGTGAAGAGACCCCTTACCTCACTTAAATCCCAGTACACTTCTGAAGAGTTGCATGATCTACCACTTAGCCCTTTGTTGCCATAGCAATGCTATCTTCATCTGACCCAGACTGTACATACAAGCCTCAGGTAGTGACAATGTTGATGCTACCAACCCAACCACAAGGCTTCTGACAGGTCCTTCGATTCAACCAGTAGACTAATGAGCAGCAGCAAGAGCCAGGACATCACTGGGATCATAAGGTGGGGACCTAAGGACCAAGTTTCATATAAGGATGCAGTTTTGTAGCATCATGAACATGGTCCCATAAGGGGCTCACTGTCGATATGATGAGGCCAGGCACCATAACATTATGGACATCAGTTTAACTACAGGGTCAGCACTGTGGTTAAGCCCCTGGACTTAAGTTGTTCTAATTTTCAAGCAAATATATGTACTTTTCCATCCCAAAATGGGAGTTTAAAACTCTTTCCTGATTTAAGTTGATCTAAAAGTAGGCATATTTAAATTTGGCACATTTGGTAGACCGGCTGCGCCGAGATGGGTGTGACGGCGCACCAGGGGGAGGTGTCGAAAGATTCAGCTTGGCACAGTGACAATTTCGTGCCAAAAAAACGTATATAATAATATATAATAGTAATATATAATTTTTAACAGTAAGGATACTGATGACACCTTGAATCAAAAATGCAGTAGTAAAACTATGATAGAAAATACAGAGTAATGCTATAAATTAAAACAGAGTGATGCTACTGTAAAGACGTTTACAGTAACTTACTAGCCTCTTGTTGCCAGTAAGTTGCTGTAAAATTTAGAACAACCTCTTTACAGTGTGCTTTATGTCAAAAGCTCACACTCAGCTACTGTTCTGTCTGTTCTGTCCTAAGGCAAGGAATGGAAAAAGACAGAGTGACTGTGCAAAACGCTAGACTAGATTGATTATTGGACAGGCTTCAACACATTGGCAAGAGCTTCAAGAAACATACTGTATTTAGGTATTTTATAGATGAAATTATTATTAGGTCTTTGTACTTTTTCTGTAAATCCAGAAAGGGGTTCTTGATGCTCCTGAGTAATAATTCCAACAACCATGGCTTCATTTTAAAAGATCAGGTACAGCTTGAGAAGTGACTGCTTCGTATCTCCAGCTCTGCAGATTCCTGGTTGAACTGAACACTGGATTTCATGCTTGCTGGTTTGATGTGAAGACTTGTTTTGGGGGGCGCTCATTTTGCGAGGCTCTCTGTCATCAGAGATCAACGTCCCTCGTTCTCAATTAGCTGGCGCTGCTGGCCTGAGATGTTTGGGAACAATTAGGAAAGGAAGGCTGCAATCTAGAGTACTGTGGGGAGAGAATACGCTCAGGGAGAGGTACTGAAAGTGATTTGCATGGTTGCCGTGTTAAAGAAATTGCTCGCGTCCATCATCTTCAACCGGCCCGATGCTCAGGAGACGGGAAAATGAGAGGTAAATTGTTTGCACTTTAATTGGTCTCTTTTTTCAGCTGAGAGGTGGGAAACAGGGCTGTATAGTGTTCGCTCAGATATGCACTGCATGATGATGATATTGTTTGGTGAAATTGACACAAATTCTCCAGTGCAACAGCAGCAGAGGATAAAGTAGAAAAGCTAACTAAAGTATAAATGATTCTGGCCAAATATCATCAAATACAAGTTATAGTTGCCCAGTCAAATTTTACTTGAGTAAGAGCACTGGAGTTCCTGTTTTTACTTTGAAGAGTACTTGACTACTTAAATTCTTTTTAAAACACATCTTAATAAATTCTTGTATTTTCGGCACAGTGCCATTAATGGATAAAACGATTTTATCATCACTGTTTAAAAAAAACAATTTAAATAAAAGATCAGCTTGGACTAATGACCAATGAGTGAACAACACACCCATCAGCACTTTATACACAGCAGGGGAATGGGGAAGGGTCCTGATTGTTTTGAACTGTTCGTGGAGAATCGCCGCTCTCGGTATAGCAGGGTGGAAGCCTAATGCTGTCCTAAGGTGAACGGTATTAGTGGGGCATGTACGGGGATCAATAGGGCTGACCGTGGCTCAATCCAGAAAGCTTTCTGAGGACGATTGACAAGGACGTATCCAATTGTGCCCCGACTGTGTCCCGTTCAAGGTGACGCAAGCGACGGGGCTCAATCGGAGCTTACATGACACAAACTGGGCTCGAACGGGCTGACGTCATGTCAGCGGGATGGACATTCATGGAATCCTTGTCATATCGTTGTATTGACCTAATTGAAGTGGGATGAACGCCTCCGAAGCGCTGTAAAAGCGCTGTAAAAGCGCTGTAGAAGCGTAACTGACAATGTATTTACGAGGTGTGTCCGGGGTGTTCCCGTATCATGCCGACCAAACGAGCCTTGCCAATCGTGTACAGTCATGCACAATCACCATGAGAAACAGGAATGTATGACTGGGGCATTAGCACTCGGTCTGAAAATTTATTTAGTTGCAGTGTCAGCAGGCTTTCAGCAACTGCATTGCTAAACATCATTGTCAGCAGCTAATAATATAGTGAGTCCTTGTGAATGTCTCATTTTTTGGGTTTAAAAACAAGCCCATGGCTCCAAAGTACAAACTATAACTTGTCACTGGAGTGAAAGTCAGATATTCCCCTCCCCATAAATATATTACTCTAGACTAAAGCACAGATACTCAATAAATAAACTTAGTGCACAGCGTAATTCTGTATTTTCAGATTAATTCTGGCTGTTTTGATAGATATGATAAAGTAGTTGCAAGAAAGTTAAAAGAGAGGGCAACCTGCAGCAAGAGGGTCATGAACCAAAATCAATTCGCACAGCTGCAAGATATGATTTTGCACGCTAAGCTCCCGCAATGCACGCTTTCTCGCCCTTCATTTTCTCCACGCTGTTTTTCCTCGACTCGCTCCTTTTTACGGCGTCTATCTTAAGCACATCAAGGATGTTGCTTAACGCCTGGGGATATATGATAATCACTGATTTATTCTCTCTTCAAGAGGTGGTGAGGAAGGTGCTGTGCAGCCTGCTGCGCATCTCCACGTGGTCGTCTGCCAGATGATGTTTGATGATTGTGTTCTTGTGCTCGTGTGTGTAGATACAGATGTGTCAGTGACTGTAGGCAGCTCAGCTCCCTTTCCTCACCTGCTGTCAGTCGTCTTTTCTTTTCACTTAGTTAGTCTCTGTGATCACCTTCCCTGCAGCAGCTGCCGAGACCTGCCAGTAATTGTGTAAAGGTCAAACTGGTATGCAGGACTTCCTTCGTTTGCTACTTTTTATTTGTTCCTCACTCCATTACGTCCCTCTTTTTTTGTGTCAATATCCAGCTTTTATTCTCTTCAAGACACCCTTCTTCCTAGTGAATTCTGGGAGATGAATGCTGGTGGTCCACTATTTGCTCTGTAGGTCCAATTAGAAGACAGCGACTGATGAGGATCCTGCTGCTGTGTGTGGCTCATTAAAGAAGAACACACTCACACTGGTGCAGTCTGAACAGGGATCTCTTAATCATTGTCTCACAAGTCTGCATACATGCAGCGCTAAATTAGGCTGGTGTTACATATATTTGGGCACACACCCATACAAACCTCTCATCGGCTTACACTGTCAACGAAGAGAGAAACAATATCAGAGGATTTTCAGTGACTAGACCCCCCCACACACGCACTCACACAATCAACATGACAAACTTGTGTCAGGGCTGTCAGGGAGTGTCTTTCTTTGTCGATTATAGAGGTGAATTTCAAGGAATTTATCCTTCAAAGTTGCTGCCAGTTACAAAACGAAAATCGAAAGATTCTAATGGATGAATATTGAGCGTGCGTCTAATTCTTTAAATGAGTAAATGTGGATTAGTGGTAGTGTAGGTTGTGTTTTAACCACAAGGCTGGGGTTTGATTTCCAGCTTCAGCAGTCACATGCCAGTGTGTCCCCAGATAAGACACTCAACCTCAAATTGCTTCCACTGCTGCTTTGAGGCTTCATTACACAGTCTGCACAGACTGTCACATTGACACAAACCGCCATGGACTCATGACGTGGAAGCAGTTTGTGTTTGTATCCTCTGTGCTGCTCTCTCCTTGCTGCAGACGGATATTGTCCCAAACAGAGTTAGTTAAAGAGATTACTTGTTGTCAGTATGGACAACCATGAGGTGAAGTTGTGTTTAATCACTGAGAAAAAAGGGAGAGGAGATGGTCCAAACGGCCACTAAATCAAGAGAGGCTGAGTCAAGGAGGTAGGATAATAAACCTGTAGCAATGCCAGAGATAGATTAAGTATAGGTTCTCAAAGCCATCTTGTTGTCTCCCGTCTTACTATTCAAAGTGCTTTTACTTCACTGGTCATTTACACCCACAGTCATGATCAGAAAGGTGTCCATAAGTACATTTACATTTGTCCCTACCCATTTGTGTGCCACTGATGCAGCACTGGAAGCAAGTTGCAGTAAAGTGTTCTGCCCAAGAAAATGAGCCATCAGTGCCTGTCAGTGTAGTTGTGTGAGTGTATAAGTGTAACCTTGCAGTATTAAAAGCTTTTTGAAGTTGTCAGACAACTAAGAAAGCTCTGACCTAGCTCAAGTCAGTTTGTCTTTTTCATTTCTTAGCTCTATGCTACACATAACAGAAATCATAACTGACAGATTGACTAAAGATACAACCTTAAATCCCTAACAAAGCCAAGTGAAATAAACTCCTCAAAAATAATTTGGAAACATTATTTCGATTGATTATACTGATTGGTGTTGAATTTCATATTGTTGGATTAGTCCCATCTACAGGGAGGTACAACTTGTAATAATCATGCAACTAGGAATTGGCAACACAACTAAACATGTGGAAAGCACCCAACAAAAAAAGTGCTAGAATCCACGGCAACTGGAAGCTGGTGTTTCTGTGTGCAGAGTGACAGCATTATGTAGTGTCAGCTCTGGTATCATTTCCAAACTTAGGACCAAGTTCTGTGAGACTAGTAAAGTCCAGACAAACCTCAGAGAGGGCAACCCAGGAAGACAACATCCCAGGAAGACGAGTTCCTTCACTAAGAAACCGTAGCCTTTTTCTCAGGTAAAGAGGGAATTTTGGCACTTTTTTTTGCTCATTCAACGGATGTATTCTTAAAGGGGATCCATAATCAACCTAAATAACTTTCCCAAGCTTTTTGGAGGGGTATATAAAAGTTAAAACTGAGATGAAATGTGATTTCTTTAATCAACTGATTGTTCATATATCAGTAAAAGAAAACCACCACTCATAACCACTCTCATCAGACCAAGTCAGTGCTGTTGTGATGGTCTGTACAGTTTTTTCAAAGCTTCATTATGTGGATAAGAATGGAGAACATATTTCCATTAGACTTCTCGGTGTGTGATTGTGTTGGTAGATGTTTGCAATTCCATGTCTGCAGGTCATGTGTTTGTGTGTGTGTGTGTGTATGTTCAGGGCAGTTTGTCTCTCAGTGTGTGAGAACCAGCGGCAGGCTCCAGGGGTTTTGAACCATGGGGGGGCTTGAAATGGATGTCCCCCATGCCTCACAACACAGTTTATATAGATCCTCCGGGAAAGCTAGAGTGTGTGTTTGTGTGTGTGTGTTTGTGCAGACCCGCTGTCTTGTCAGCCTCCACTGTCACGGCGGGGCACCCACACACCAAGGGGCAAGCAAACAACACACATCATTTACACTAACGGGGAGGGACACACACACACACACACACACACACACACTGAGCTGCAGTTTGCTCCTGCGCAGGATGGCAGGACATCAGCACACACTCACAGGCTGAGCATCCCGTTGTGAGCCACCAGAGACGACTGACTGGTTATAAAGTGATACACAAGTCAGACTAATAACTCAAACTTACAACTAAAAGAACAAAGTCGAACATAACCAGCTCAAAGGCAGTGGTAGCACTTTTGAAGGACCTGTTCTAGCTGTGCAAATGAAATCAAATACAGCCTTTTTTCCCTTTTCATGCTCAAATGAACAGTTGTATATTTTAAAAAGAAACATCCCAGATGGTTTTCAAAGTGTTACATGACAAATCCAGATTCTTTTGCTTCCCGTACAGATGTCATCTATCCCCGAGCACATGCCAGTAGACTTGCATGGATTATCAAAGTGGAACAGTCGGTATTAAATCCTGTGCCAAGCCATTTTCAAACATTGCGAGGTTGCTGTGAGATCCCACACTCTTGCTGGTGTTTAATTAGCTTTTTTTTCCAGCACAACGGTTCTGGGAGCAAAACTATTATAAAAGTTAAACTTCCACTGCCAGCATTTTTTCCTCAGCACTTCTGCAAGTTACTTTATAGCAGACTTGGAAGGTTAGTGCCTTTTCAGTGGAAAAGAAACAGGTGAATAAATGCATCTAAAATAACTTTTGTAAAGTGCAGCATGATTCCTTCACCAAAATCCTCATATATTTCCTTTTTTGAGGTGCTGCTTTTGGTTGTTTCCTGTTTACATACTGACCCCAACATAGGTTGAATGCATTTTAGAAACCATATACATAAGGATTCATAGTCTTAATAATGGCTGAATAAATATTTAAAGAGCCTTTTTTGTTGTTTGTTTGTTTGTTTTTTTGCCTTATTTAGGATTCATATTCATTTTTGATCACTGCTACAATCACTAACTGGTTTGTATAAACTGAGTCCTCCTGATCCAGCTGTATTCCTGCAGATCCTGTAATCTCAAGACTCCCTTCCTGACATGGGCCCAATCCTCTCTGATTGGTTGTTTGATCTGCTATATGGTCATTGGTCGGTTCAGAGCTGCTTAGTACCATGTTGTCAACAACTCTGCATTCATTTACTAATCTTGGTAATCTTGGTAATCTCTGCCAAAACACTGGGCTTGCCAGCCTGAGTCAACGGCTGTAAACTGCCAACAAAACAGTTCTGATACCTTTCATATTAAACACTCTGAAAGGCATATAAAACTAGGAGAAGCACAATATGGGCTCTAAAAAATCTCTCTATCCTTTAGTCAGACAGAAGTTAGAATTTAGCAATTATCAGTAACCTCTTGCTGAGATTCCAACAACTGTTTGTGCTTAATTTTGAATTTAGATTTTAGTATCCACTGTCTTTGACGTCATCTTATAGTCAGTAATAATCTATAAATATTAAAAGTAGTAAAAAATATCCACAATTACTCAACAAACAACCTTGTAAATAACATTACAGCATGATGGGTTGCTTTCATATGACATCACATCACAGTAGAGAATCCAAGATGGGGTTCAGGAGGTGGTTTTTTGCTGTTGAGCGTAGATGATTTTAAGTCGCACTTTAAAGCAGGGTTGCCCAAAGAAATGGATGGGCCCCTGGTGAGGTAATAGTATGGCTTTACACATGGACAATATCCACCTGATGGAGAAGTTCTACCCTGCTGTGTCACATTTGCCCGGTTCTTCTATTTTTTTGTCTCACAAGGATGCCAAAGTGCCAGTAAGCATCTTTGTCAATACACTTCTCTTTTATTGTCTCTGACATACACCCATCTATGCTTTAATTTTTAGATGCTCACATGATTTGGAATAGTGGAAAACGGACTTGCCTGTGGGATTAATATTGTGTCTAATTCTGCACTTCTAAGCCCACTAGCAACATTGATATAACAATATTGAAGGATAGCACCATTTTGAAAGAGGGGATTTATGTTTTAAAACAGGAATCAATTCAAAAATATTCTGAAAGCCTTACCCTTTCTCCCTTTTCATGGAGCCTTTCTTTAAAGTCCCAATGGCAGTGACTCATAAAGTGGAAGGTGACCAAAAAATTGTACAAGAGAAACTGCAACAGGCGTGGATGAAAACCTCCATCAACAGCAAAGAGTGGGGTCAGTAACCACTTCTGTCTGCAGTGACCACTTTATTTGGCTGATTGATTTCGTGTAGATGTAGCTAGTATCAAAACAAAGTCATTCTTTACTGCCAATATTTATGGTAACTTGCACTATTACTTTTCAGAGTAGGGTTGTTTTGCTGCTAATGTGATGCAGATGGATAATTTAGAGTTGAAATAACAATAAAAAAGCCACAATACTCAAAATATATTAACTCGAAGACAACAACTGTCACTAATGTTGCTATGGATCCAGGATCAAACCACAAACAAGAAAGTTGTCATCCTCAAGACTCTTATAGTCTGTCATTTGACTTGCGAGGTCTGCAGGACTGAGTTATCTGTGATATTTATCACAAAAATAAATGTTGGAACAGTCCCAAATCCCTATTTGGTATGTTTGACTTGCTGCACCCAGTCTGACTTTGCTGCGTCAACAGTATCACATAACAGAAAGCAGCTTATAGAAACATTCAAGTTTCGCATTTTAAGCTTGATGCCACAGAAAAAGAACAATATGATCTGTTTATTTCATTTAAGTATGATTTTAGACCAGCAGCAGCTGTCACCGCCCACAGCAACATGATGTCCTCTCCTTATTAAGTGTCTAGACTTGGTGAGTCTGAAGCAAACACAGCAGATTCTGGAATTTCATGGTCATTAGTTTGCAAAAGTAAAGAAGACATATATTTCGGGGGAGCAGATAAATGTTATGTTATTTTTTGTTGTCTCGTTGCTTTGAGCTGCCTACATTCTTTGCAAGCCTAAAATGTTACACAGAAAATGGAATGAATATAACACATTTCCCTGTTTTCCTTATATCAATAATAGCATGTAAAAAAATATATATTGTTGAGTCTTTTTGGGGGCCTGGTTGACCCCCTTTTGCCTTCAGAACTGCTTTGGTTCTCCAGAAAGGTGCTGAAAACATTCCTCAGAGATTTTGGTCCATATTTAATTGACGGCATCACAGTTGCTGCAGAGTTTTCAGCTGCAGATCCATGATGTAAATCTCCTGTTTCATCACATCCCAAAGGTGTTCTCTCGAGTTGAGATCTGGTGGCAGTGGAGGCAAGTAGAGAACAGTGAACATCTAAATTTTGCAGCACAAACAAAAACTTACCAGACTAGGCAGCATTTTTGCAATATACTCTTGTCCAATTTTTGTGAATGTGAGCAAATTGTAGCCTCAGTTTCCACTTCCTAGTTGGCAGGAGAGGCACCCAGAGTGGCCCTCTGCTGATGTAGCCTATCTGCTTCAAGTTTCCGTATATTTTGTGGTTAAAATGGTCTTTTGGGTTTGCTGGCATGACAGGTAGCAACCAAGTACATCCCTTATGTGTTTAAGCTGGCCTGGGTCTGATTCCTGCCTTGGATCCATTTGCTGAGTGTCCTCCCCTGCTCTTTCTCACCCACCTTCACAAGCCTGTCTACTGTCTCTCTCCACTATCAAATAAAGCTCTGATATGCCCTCAAATATCCACTTGTCTCAAGTGGTTAGTTGAGTCCCTTAATGCGTATCTATTATTTTTGAACCACTCTGGCCATACTCATCTGATCTCTGGCATTAACAAGACATTTTTACCCAGAGAACTACCACAAACTGGATATGTTCTCTTTTTTGACCATTATTTGTAAAACTTAGAGAAGATTGTATTTAAAGCAGTTTGTGAAATACTCAGACCAGCCCATCTGGTACCAATAACCATTTGCACTTCAATCAAATGAGCTTCTTCCACATCCTGATGCTCAGTTTGAGCTCCACAGGGTTGCCTTGACTATGTCAAATGCCTAAATGCATACAATTCTGCCATTTGGTCACTATTCAAGTTTTGAGCGGTTGAACTGGTGTAAATAATAAAGTGACCAGTGAGTTAGACAGTGGCCTGTAGATTTACAATGTACACCTTAATTACTGAAAGAGTTTTAGGGTACTCAGGGGTATACCTGATCCTCACCTATGACTATATTTTTAGGTCCCTTAGAGCACAAAGCCCTTGGCCTAATCATAAAACTGCCTATGTACCAAACTTGCATGCATCTGGTTGATTTGTGTTCTACATATGATTATAAATAATAACTTTTGGTGTGTTTGGGGCTTGATGTACATCAGCCCTCACAGACCTGCTGAATTATTCCGCAGCAGCAGTGATGAATCTCTGCACACGGCTGCACTGTGGATATATATCCTCCCTCCCAATGCCCTGCTTTTGAATTTATGCCTGTTTATAAGAGAGAAAAAGAGAGAGGCCGTGTTCTTTAGAGAATATTCACTGATCTATATATTCATAACTGTCTCTGTGTGCACAGAAGGCACCATGCGTCTGCTGGAGTCAATAGGATTTAATTAAATATGTATCACACAGACACAGGCTTTGATGTTCCCCAGCTATAATGCGTTCTGTTTCATTGCTCGGCTGAGCTGTTAGCAAGGCCCAGTAATGTTTCTCATCTGTGTCCATGGAGAGACGCTACAAACTACAATGAAACCTGTTGCTCTTAACTGCAAAGACTAGAGAATAATTGAAAGAATATATGTGACTGTGCGCATGGTTACTCATCCTTGCACGTGCGTTAGCATGTTGTGCTGTTGTAGGAGGGCCCCGGTGCACAGAATACTGGAATAATTTCTCCACTGTTTAGTGATTAGGATTCAACTTTCATCTTCTAAAAAGAGACTAAATTGAATGCTTAATTTGGTTTGCGCTCATTAGGAACTAAAGCCTAATGGGACCCCTGGCTAATTCGGGAGATGTGAGTCTGCGAGCCACAGCCATTACACAATGCTTACATTGATTTGGTATTAAAGCATTGAAGTCATAATAGCCTTTGACTTCCAGGAGTGCAGCAATATTGAAATGGATTGAAGAGGGAGATCAAAATGTGGTCCACAAGGAGACGAGTGTAAGGTCCAATTTCATCTGCCTGTTTGAGACTTCACACGTTCTCAATAGAAAGCCAATAAGCCTTTCAAAATGGACAGATCGTCTTACCCATTGATTGCATTGTTGTAATTAGTGAGGTCATCTGGGTTTATTTTTAAAGCTTTATGCTCAAAAAGATGTTTCTAACTACAATACCAACCCATGCCCTCCTGAATTGAGCAAATAAACAAAGATTTAATTAGCGCAGTACATATTCATAGCATAACACCTCCAGAATATTAATGTTCTAGATGTGTTAAGCCCTTGGATTCAATGTTTTTGATCACTATTTTCAAAAAAAGTTCATTAAAGGAAGCCAAGCAGAAAAATCCAGGATCCAATTCTTTGTGCAAATGATCAAATCACTTTATCATCTTTGTTTGTGTTCATGACTTTATAACCCAGAACTCAAAGGCCCGTCAAGCATTGATCACATCGATTCAGAGTGTTTAAAAAGATGTAGGAAAAGATCTGTGGAGTTCACAGCCACAGAGCAGCAGATGTTATACACAAGGATGTATCTGAAGGATAAAACATAAGAGGAAAAAGGACTGAATCATAGATGTAGGAAGAATTATACTGCATATACCGCAGCAGCTAAAGGGCTGCTGCACTGAATCTGACAGCAGTTTAGGTGTGTTTTTGTGTACCTATGGCTGCTCCATCATTGAAACATTTACAGTGCAGCATAAATGAGTACACCCCCTATTAAAAGTAATGCATTAATCAATATCTAAATGAACAAAAGAACAATTTTCCAAAGTTATGACAAAGCTGAGTTTAACATAACATTTTTTTACCATAAGATTAAAATAAGGGTATTATTATAACTAAAATTTAGCTTTGCTCACACTCCTTTGATTGGGGTGTACTCATTTTTGCATCCTGATCTTACATTGAGGAAAATACTTTTTTGTGTGCAACTTATAAAATCTTGTTTGCAATCAATGGCATTTGGGGAAGTATTTTGTGCCATAGAAAATGTTGATTTTGAAAGAAAACTAAAGGCCTTCTGACAAATCTGAAGGGGTGTACCCATTAATGCTGAGCACTGTATATTGAGATCACAACTATTAAAAGCTTTTTGATTTCAAAACATATATGCTAACATTTTAAGTGAGTAATTAATCCATATTGACTTGAGAGGCAGCCACAACTTTGTAACAAATGGTGTTTATAATTGTGAACTGCAAAAAAATGTTCAATTTATGTGAAATTATAAATTAGATGCAGTGATCAGAAAGTGAGATACTCTTCATCATATTTAACATATAAAATCTATCAGATACAGATAGTTTGGAAAAATAGGCCTCTCTTTGGTTCCCTATGGACTCCATATTTGGGGTTATAGGTATACAATCCAAATCAGAGTAGCATCATAACTAGGATGCTGATGCCAATGAAAAAGCATTTTGAGTCATCGTTTGTTATCGGTAGGCAAATTAACATGCTGTGTAACCACTAATATAAAAGTCCTGAAAGAACGGTAAATACCAGCTTGTGGGGTTTTTTTTTTGTTTGGTTGGTTTTTTTTTTTGCAATTAAGAGAGTAACAGAACGTACAAATTGTAGCTGTCAGGCACAAACCTCTTCTCTCCATTTTTTTTTTTATGATTTTCATCTTTTTTAACGAATCTGTGCAATTGGCCACCTTCCATGTTAAGGAGTGAGTTTTAAAGTAACCGTGTGCTCTACTCTATAAACAATACCCTAGTTGTCAGAGCTGGCTCAAAAAATATATAAAATCCAAACAACAAAAGCACTCACAATGAAGTCTTTGACTTTTATTAAAGTTTATGCAGCAGCAACAAAACAGGCATGTTTCAGCCTGAGGATTTCATCAGCGTTTGTAACACTTGTGTGTATGACAATCAAGGAGTGAGTTTTATAAACTTTTGACCGCATTAAAATACATATAAATTATTCGTTATCAGTACAATACAATATTCAAACATATAAACAACTACATCGAGAGTGCAGGGGAAAGAGGGCTTGATCACCAGGTTTAACAGTGAATTAATCTCTGGTTTTACTCTTTCATTTATCACAGTGGTGACAGAGACACAGAGCCTGTATGTAAATCTTCACAGTCAAGCTGCACACGGATATGCGAGGATCGGGTCATCCTTTCAAACTAAAACACATTTCAATCCCAGTTATTCAAAAAGGTGGAATTAAATTAATATTTTTTGTTTCAAAGTGTCCTGTGCCAAATGATCTACAGCCTGGTACCAGTCTGTAGCAGTGGTTGCAGGTTTCTCCCTGGTTTAAAGATTAGGAGCCAATTGAATATAAATCTTTAGCAATTTAAGATTATTAGGAGGAACCTTGTCAAGAAATCAATCTTTGATCCACTGTTTTGAATTTCATTGTTCATAGAAAAAGCTTGACTTACTCCATAACATAGGTCATACAACACTGGTTTGTCGGTGTCGGACAGAGTTACCTTGACTTTGTTTTGAGGACCAGTCTCTTCCAGTGTCCTGTGATCTGTGGTAAAATGGAGCTCCTTCCATTCCTGTCCTGACTCCCCCTCTCCCTCCTATTTTCCCCCACCCCTCCACTCACTCTCATCTTCTCTCTGCCTCTCCTTTGGTCACGGCTTTCAGCGCAGCTCACCACCACATCCACACGAATTCTGCACTTCCTCTTTGAAGGGAGAAGAACCCACAAACGGTAACACAAACCGTAACTCTGAGCTGTAATCGCTGCTCCAATTTCACTTGAGGACGACGCCGACTCAGAGAGGAGAAATTTACTTCCATTTCTCCTTACCTCACATACCTCTCTAACCTGTCTGTCATGGTGTCCTCAGCCCCTGCATGCACCTTCAGTCTATATGTCTGAAAATACTATTAGTTGATGAGTGTATTGTACATAAATATGCAACATATTTTAATTTTTAAGGATCTGTTTTTAATTTTTAAGAATTAGTTTATCAGAAGTAGTCAATATTTAGTAAAGGCACTTGTCCTAATATGGTTGAAAGAGTCCAGGGGTTTGCCTCCAATACAACCACAGGGACAGAGGTCACTGTTTTGCAAAAATAGGTTGTCAACATTAAGAAAAAAGCAAAATAAACCTCATATCCCTGGCAGTTTCACCCACTTTTCCCAGGGGATGCAGGGGTCCAGAAATAGGGGGAAAGTTAGTAAGATTCTAAGGGAACATGGCCGACAAGAGGCCCCATGGCAAAATATACTATTATCAGTATTTTAAAAACATAAATGGATGTACTTTTTCCATGTCTTGCAACAAAACACTGTTTTTCTTGTTTTTAGCTGCAATAAAGTAATACCCAGGCATCTTTTACATTGATTAACTCCCATAAAATATCATTTAAGAAAAAGAGGCCCTTTTTAGCATTTATTTGAGGATATTTGTTTTGTGTAAGCTTTCGTTGTTCCAGATAACATGCTAAAATATTTTGGTATTTATAAAAAATGGTTTATAGGGCAAGATAAATGTATATCTTTCACAGGGCTAAATGATAAATAATTAAACAGAAAGTTCTGTGTAGTACACAGCTTAATTTACCATTTATTCTACAGTTTCTTCCGAAGTGTTTTCTCTGATGTTTGGAGCTTATCTATGTCTTCAAACAGAAAAAACGTTGCTCTTTTATTTATAACTGGTGCGTTGGAAAATATATTTTGTCATATTTATTTATCGATTTGCTTACACATGCTTGGTTTGTGAAACTGTGCAAAGCTGGTTTGGGATAGGGCCCAATCTGATATCTTTTTATTGGGCCTAAAATTTCTGGCAGCACCCCTGGATGGACCCATACAGTGTCTGCAAGATCTGAACAAACCTTTAATGAGCTTTTTTTCTCTAACAAAGGATGCAGAACACTCCTCAGATTCATAGGCTTGTCATTTTGCTTTAAGTAGTTTGATGTTTTTTTTAATCACTTCGGATTAATCTCATTTTATTTTTTCCAATTCAAAGTGTTCACTCACCTGTGGCAAGACAATACCTTCTATACTATATAAATTGCACAAGTATGTTTGCACCTACTAAACGTTGTGAGCCTGTTTGTCCAATTTCATTACTTATAAAAGCAATTAAAGTCTGAAATAACTAGTTTCACTCCAAAAACTTTAAAAAACTAATAATCTCCCTACATTCACAATAAATTGGCAGAGTTTTAACCAGTGTGTTTGGTGACACTCATTACTTTTTCAGTTTCATCCACTTTTTTATGTAATTTTATTTTTTGCCATTTAAGCAGTCCTCTCTCTCTCTTAGGTAAAAATACGACTGTAGATCATTGAGTTGTTGAATGCTGTCCGAAAGGCTTCATGTTCAGACACTGTGACATCTTTTTTTTTAAACAGGGAGGGGCCCCGTTTAAGTCCTTGCCTGGGTCCGCCTAATATCCAACACCAGCCTTGCCTGTTTGTGTACAGTCCGTGTTTGTGTGTGAGTGTGTTTGTCACCAGGCTTCCCTGATGACCTTGTACACTGCGGCAGGGGGGTGATTAAGGATCAGGGCCAAAGACCATTTCCTTTTCCATGGGAAGATGAATGACCCTGTTTGAAAGTGGCTGCCTATGGCCTCGGGGCAATTAGAGTTTGCTGTGAGCCAGCAACCCTCGCTGCTCAGTGTACAAAGGCAGGTCCTTGAGAAAAAGAGAAATACTCGGCACATAACCCATTCTGCTGAAACTTACACAGCACGCTGATGGTGAACAAATTAAATGCATTTTCTTTTTTTCACCTTCCCAGCTGTTTTGCCTGCTGTTCTGCTCGCCAACCGTATTCCATTTCTGTATAAAAAAACCTGGAAAGAAGAAAAAGTGCTGACTACAGGAGGCGAATAAGAAAGGCCCACCGAGGGTGCTCATTTTGAAATATCAATATTTGATCTGGGAAATCATTCAGAGAGTGGCTTAGGCCACACAAGTTGATTCTGGAGCTCATTTCACTGTAATGTATCTGCCTGGTTGAAGGAAAAGGTTGACAGAAGGACCTCCAGCTAATTTTATTTTTTTCCATAATGTTTGCTTCCATCTTCCAGCAATACAGTTTACCATCATCACCATATTTACCTTTGTGTGTATGGCACTTTTAAAACAAGGGTTTACAAGGTGCTCTGGCAAATATGAATTGCGATACTCAAGAACATGATCAGCAATAATAATAAACTTGATTTTAAGCAACAGAACTAATTCAAATATACCCAAACAACATAAAACACCGAAACATGCAAGATCTCATGCACATCATAAAACATTCATCACTAGAATGTAGCATCTAAATTGAGACAAAGTGGACGAAACATGTAAGATGATAGACACAAAAACAATACAAACAATACATCGAGGTAAAAAAAACAACATAAAACAGGGGTATGGCCTATGAAATTAAATAGAGGTGATGAAAAGCACAAGAGGGAGACACAAGCCATCAAAGAGCAGGGATGGGAAACCAGAACTGACTGAAACCCAACATTTTTGCAGGCTGCCATTCATTACACATTTCTGCCTTTCTGATTTAATGTTGCCAAATTATTTGTGCAATTTAGACAATCCTCTCTCTTGGATACAAAATATTTCAGGGGAATTCTGTCACACCACCAAAGTTGCACTAGTAGGTTGGCAATATTCGGAAAAGGAGGAAGAGATCTTCCCACCCTCAAAATATTGCCAGTATATACATGCTATTTCATTCCTTAATAATGCAAAGGAGGTTTGAAAAATTTCATTTTATTACCAAAGAAATATAAAAAAGTCCAGACAAAGCTCTGGCACTGCTTTAATTAACAAGATATTTCCAACATATTTGTGAAAAGAAAAAAAAAAGGAAAACAAAAAGAAAAACTTGCTTCTTTCTGTCCCTTCTCAAACTGGTTGTTGTGCATGTGTATGTACGCACATGTTTAATTTGTTTGATGGACACGTACAGTTTGGTGTACATATTATCATTTTGCCTTGATTTGGCTGTTGTTGTTTGTTTGTTTTTTAAAGTTTGGGATAAAAAATAATTTAAAAAAATAAAAAATAAAGTATTACAAAGATAAAAACAGTAAAGAGGGTAGAAGCTAATAAATAAGATACAAAAATGACAGCAATGAAAAAAAACAAAACGAAATAAATAGATAAAATATAAATTAAAACATAAATGTCATGGGAAAAAAAGAAAAGTTAATAAATATGAAATGCAATCAAAAATGCCAAAAAGCAGTGATAGCAACAGAGGATATCAGGAAATCAGACAATGTGAAGTATATAAGATTACAAACCATGCTCAAATGTTTTATTAAAATCACGATTCTTTGTTCTTTTAGGTATACCTCTGTGCTTTTCATTTCCTACCTCCTCTTTTTCCAGATAAAGTATCTTATCTGTCTCAGAGCGTGGAGCATGAGTGAAAAGAGTTGTGGCAGCCTATTGATAGGGATATGGCCCAGCGCCATTGATTCCCCTTGTAATACAAGCTTCTCCCTTGTCAGCCTGTCAAAGCCCAGATCGGACATGATAACGCGCGCATCAGACAGCCGTCAATAGAAAGGCGAAGCTTCCGCCGCGGAGATGACTATCTTATTTTGGTGCGAGGGGGCTGGTGGAGTGGAGGAATGGGAATAAGCAAGATAGCGAGAAAGAGGAGATGAGTAGTAGGAGTCAGAGTGACCTCTGAAGTCTGTTGCTTTTTGAGACTGAGAAATATTCTGCGGTGTATATCCCAGGCTTAACATGTGTGAAAAACATATATAAACGTTCAAGGTGGCGGAGGAGGACCTAAGGTAAGAAGAAGCAGCTTTGAATTAGGCGTCTTTGATTCGCCCTTGCCTCACCGTCGTCACTTTGATCTCTGAACATTCAGCCATATTGGATATCCATGGCAGCTGACTGCCAGGACAGGGTGCTCGTGGAAAATTGATTTGTTTTGGGTTTATTCCCTTCAGTGCAAAAAACATCAGCTTTGCCACTGGGCTTTCTGGCAGTGTAAATAAAGCAGATTGGGTTCGAGAGCGAGGTTATAATGTGGATCTATAATGATATGTCTCACTTATTCTCCAAAGGCTTTGTTTTCAGTGTTTTCTTCACCCTCTGGGTACAAAAACACGTGAAGGTCATTTGTTATGATAAGACCGTGTTGCGTTCAGGAGCGACCCCCAGCCCCCCATCACCCTCCCCGATGATATGACTCAGTGTGTTGTACTTAAACATGTGAGCTTATTTTCTCCAAGATACAGCATTGTTGGCGCTCATATTTCATGTCATGTTTGTAACCCTGGGGCCACGGCTGCTTTTTAGCCTTTACACCGCTTCCACTGACCCAGGGGAAAACTACAGACAGTGGTCGAGTACATTATGTCTTTCTTTTTCCCCCTGCCGAGCACAGGCGGCTGCTTTGATGTGCCCCATCAAATCACCATCATGCTCGGCAGAATATTCAACTGTGTCCACAGCCGCAGCTGCAGCAGCTGCTCCTGTTACCATCCATGTGTTTGATGGGTTTTATTCTGAGTTGAAATGGTCTGTGTGTGATTAGTATGACTGTCAGAGGATGACTGTCAGGATACATTTAAGTCAGGGAAAATATGACAGCAAGATGGTTATAAGTTGATCAAATTATGTAAGAATCATGGGAGTTATGCAAACTTTATTCAATGTATCATAATGTGAAGTTTTTTAAGGTTTTATAGTGGAAGGCTGGCTTTAAAGCCTCTTTTGGACAGGACTGGACAGTGGATTTCACTGAAAATGCGAGAAAGACATTGGGGAATGACATGCTGCAAAAATAACCATGGGCCTGATTCAAACCTGAGGCCATCCATCCCATCACGTCGGCCTCTTCGTATGGATAGAACTTTTAAGCCTCATTCAGACCAAATATTTGCGATGCAACTAGACAGTGTTAGAATGCTCTGGTTGTGTGAATTGAGCCGTCACAGCTTGAATCAGGCCATCTGAGTTACCTGTAATTCAGTTTGACAAGTCGTCAGCATCTGGTTTTGGAACATCAGGGATGTCATTAGTTTTAACAACCCAAAGAAAGCATGAATAATGAAGTACACCATACGTAGGCTACAATATGTCTTTATCAACGGTTATGGCTCACCTGTTGACTGGAAGTGCAGCATTATCATCAGCTGTTTTCTTTGGTTTGATACAGTCGTGTTGGTTGTGTTTGCCCCTAGAGCAATACAAACCACTCCAAGAATAGCTGAAATAAACTGCCAAGATGTGTGATATCTCCAGCTTTGAACTCGCAGCATGAGTGGCATAAGTTGGAGTAAGCCCTTGGGGTATCCCATTAAAACACATGTGGACAGCACCAAAGTCTTGATCTACTTGCTTTTATGCTTTTTCGCTTTTGTGGCAGGAATAGAATTGGAGGTTTTTCAAGTAACTCACAATTACAGCTCTCAGTCATGTCAAATACAAAGCAGCAACAGGATGTGCCTGTAGCGCGGAACTGGAAAGTGAGGGGTTGTTTCTTTTTGTGAGGACAACAGACTGTGGCTGGTCAGTGATGCTAGTGAAGGGATGCATGGGCTCTGATGTGTACCAAAGTGGTGCCTAAACACAGCGGTGTGGTAGTGGAAAAGTAAGTTGTTGTTGAGAAACTTAGTGTTAGCAAAATTTCAGCAAGTACAGCATTAATTAATCTCAGGATGAAGTTGATTCCCTGAAAACAGTTGGTGTCACAAACAAGTGGAAAAATGATTGTTTAAAGGGTCAAATCAATAGGTGGCACTGAATGACCTTTAACTCTGAACTTTTCACTCTGAACCTTAAAGGGGACATATTATGCAAAATCCACTTTTTAAGGCTTTTGAACACATTTTTGGGTATTTTGTCCTCCTCCCAGCCCACAAAATGTGATAGGTTAGCATGTTGTGCTTTAGCCTGTGATGTTTGGGGGAAACAAGATCGCTGTTATCTGTTAAACAGCATGAAAGTGTGGTTCGTGTGTGTTCAGGAAGAGAAGTTTAACAGTTGGCTGAATATAATCAGTCCTTTACCCATCTCATTACTCCTCCATGGTGCTAACGTTAGCTTGGAAGGTAGGCTAAGTTGCGGTTGTCACACTGTGGGGAGCATGTTGTGTGTTAGCCTGTGATGTTTGGGGGAACGAGCTTCGCTGTTCTCGGTTAAACAGGATTAATTAACGGTTCGTTTGCTGTCAGCGACACATGGCTGGAGCGCTCTGCTTCGCTCAAGTTACGCTGCTCTATTGTGAATTGCCGTATGTACGCTGCTCTGCTTTAGCTCATTAGCATATGAAGGCGACTGCCCTCAAAACCAGCTGTTCTGAACAGAAGGGTTATGTGAGCGTGGAAAGAATGCAGCTGTGCTTTATTCATAGGCTTTTTGGACCAAAGCATGTTACTGACGTTTCTGTTAAACTGCAGAAAAGGAGCAAAATATGGGACCTTTAAAGTGACACTTGAGTCAATCATTTCACCCATCCCTCATTATTGGACTAGTACCAACAAATGCAACATGCACACACCATTAAACACATGAAGTACATTATTTTTATACATGTGCATCAATAAAATATGGTATCTTTATTTCAGCTAATTTTCCTATTATGTACAGTGAATACTAACAACCATGTTTACACTTTGCAGTGTTAATACAAAGTTAACACTTGTAGTTAAAAATTTACTCTCAGAGGGTGCATTCCTGACTACACAAAAGTGTTGATTAAAAGTCACACTGTTGAGTGTTAAAAAGTTTTAAAATTTAACTCCAAAAAGAGTCAACATTTACACTTGATTTCCTATTCCCACCTTCTATTGGAAGGTCAGGGGTTCAAGCCCAGCTCTGGCTGTCATGTGTCGATGTGTTCTTGGGCAAGGTACTTAACCCCCAAGTTTCTCCCACTACAGCATCTGTGGAGTGTAAATGGGAATGAAAGGGCGGGGATGTGTTGCATAATGCCAACAGACAACTTACACACAAACTTGTGAGTGAATGTTAAAGTGAGAGGTGTGAATGGGTAGATGTGACCTGTGGTGTGAAAGAGCTGTGAGTAGTCGGAAAGACTGGAGAAGAGCTACACAGCTCAATTTCATTTACAATTTACCAAGTGTATTTTATGAAATATTCTCTTTTTTAATGTAGATTATATTCTTCTTTTGCTCTTCCTCTGAGTGAATATGCTTTTTATGTACTTATAGCACAGTTCTGAGTTTAGTCACATTTATTATTAGTCTTTGGTGTTAAGAGATGGTGTGAATGCACTCTCACTCCTGCAGGCACATTATTAGGCATGCCTCAGTAGTTAAGCACAAAAATAAATTACCATAATCTAGAATAATAAACTCTGAGACGCATACAAAAGTATGGCACCTTTTTTTCTCAGCCCTGTGACTCATGTGCGAGACACGTTGGCTTTGCTTTGCTAGGAAAACCTTTAGAGTGTGAAAAGTGTGGCCCCGCTATATTGAATAGTGGATTTTATTTGGCTGTGGAAGAAATCTGTCAGACACCGGTTGCATTTATCTGCTCGATGTAGCAGAACGTGGCAGCCTGCAGTGGTACTGCTGCTGCTGCTAATACAGCTGGAAGGGAGCAAGGTCTGGAGTTTTTATTTGTCACTTGCTTTTTATGAGATGTATCCTGCTCTCCTGACGCAAAAATATCAGATCTTATATGATTACATCAATGTTTACTAGGAGTTTAAGGGTAATCACTTGTTTGTTTGTTTTTTACTTTTTACACTTTTTTATAGCTGCAAGTGCAATGCAAGTGGTGAGTTTTTAACTGTTTTTAAAAAAACAGACTGAAATTAAGACTGATGCTATTGTTAAGACTTATGCAAAAGTCAAACTTCATGAGTTTTTTCATCTCTTACTATTTACACTGTGTTAGATTGAGCTCTTAAAGAACCAAAGGTCACAGACTATACAGCTGTACCCAACTACAGATCCAGCAGCTTCAATTTTTCCCTCCCTGCCAGCAGTCTGCCAACTTCCAGCCAGTATTCAGCCAATTACCAGACAATTTCCAAGCCAACTTCCAAGTGCCTAGGTTCCTCTGCAAACATGCTAAGACATGCATTTGCTGGATGTCTCTGTGAGATGGTTTTTCCCCATAGCTTCAGCCTTTTCCTTACCAGAGTAACTGCCAAATCAACAGAGAGGAATCTTGACAGCACAAATTACAATTGAAACTTTTAGGGTGGGCATGCCTCATGAAGGACCTGCCATGGACCAGCTGATGATCCTATCAGGGAAAGTGAGGAAGTTTTGTGTGGCTGCATCTGTACACAATATGACCGACATGTTGACAGTAAGAACAGCATACAAAATACTGTGTTTATGGTATTGGCGCAGTAGGTTAGTGCTCATGCCCTACAGCATGAGGGTTGCTGGTCAGACTCCTCATGTCAGTCAGGGCTTTTCTGTGCCAAGTTCGCATGTTCTACCCGTGCATGTGTGGGTTTTCTCCAGGTACTCCAGTTTCCTCCCACAGACCATTCTCATTAGATCAGTTGGTGACACTAAACAGCCCCAAGCTGTGACCAAGTGTGTCAGTGGTTTTCTGTCTCTCTATGTCACCCCTATGATTGGATGGTAAGCAGTTCAGGGTGTACTCCTCCTCTTGTTTGATGTCAGCTGGCATAGCCTCTAGCCCCCTGCTACCCCGGAGGGATAAGCAGTTTAGGTAATGGATGGATGTTTGTCTTTATAGACATTGTCATGAATTATATGTCATGCTTGCAGTCTCTGACAAGGTGCTAAGGTGCTTTGGTGTTTCTCTTAACATTTTGACAATGTACATGAATCTGTACAAAATAACAACTTGAAAATGGAATGGAATTGATAAAATTCTGTTGATACAAATAACATAATCAAATTGTTGATACAATTTTTTAACAATTCCCTTATTGATTCCTGTGGATTTTCTGTGGGAAAAAAATGTCCTTTACAGGTTTCAGGGGGGACAGTGGCTACGTTTACATGCAGTCATTAAACCTTTCATAACCGGAATATTAGCTATAACCCGGTTGCGTGCAGCCATGTAAACACCAAAAAACCTTTTGAAAAACCGGAATATGCTCATATTACGGTTTTTAAAAACCTGAATGTCACCCCTGGGTTACTCCTTTTCTAACCCAAATATTTGGTCATGTATATGCCGATCGGGATATCCACATCGAAAGGAACATTAAGTTGTGTACTGCGCATGTCCTTTTCGCAAGGAATCTTGGACTTTTGAGTACAGGAAGTACTTGTTGAAACATGGCACAGCTCCGGCTCAATTCCCTAATTCTTCACATTCTCATCTTCCATTAATAAAGAAACTGACAAAGAATAGTGTCAAGTACTGGTGGTGGGTCAGTAACAGCACCAAAGTGCAAACGAAGCCGACTGTTAGCTGCTCCGGGCCGTTCATTATCCGCCATGCTGCTGCTGTTGTACTTGTTGCTATTGGATACAGGAAGAAGAAGCGGAAATGACGTGCATTGCGTGATGACGTTGTCTGTGCGTTGCTGTTTTGTTCGGGATACTATGCATAGAGAAATAACCCTGTTTGCTCACGCACGTAAACTGGGTTATTCCGAATGTTTCAGAAACCAGAATGTTGATCTTAACCCGAATATTGACTGCATATAAACATAGCCAGTGTCAGAAACATGGCAGTCCTGATGTTTATTGCCATTTTGCATAGTACTGCAAGTTTCTGGTGTTTCCACTCTTACTTGAAGCCACACAGATACTGGATTCTGTGCTGTAAATGTCATACTGTCTGAAATTTAGCCACTTTTTAGACCATTATTGTCGTCTGTCTGCCATGATCACTTCTTTGTTTTGGTTTTTGCTGACTGCCTATGATGAGAGTTGGGCATCCCTTATTTGCAAGGCATGCGGGATGAAGGGAAAGGGACTGATAAGGGAGATTGTGAAGCATAGAGAAAAATGATTGTGAACAATTTAGCTATGTGTTATTGATTCTTATCTGGAATTGGCTTTTCCTATCCCTTCTTAAGAATGTTACATTCAATAGAAATGAATTCTTTTGATAAGTTCTTGCACTTCTTAAGTACTATTTTGTATCTAAGTTTTTCCAAAGGCAGATAGAAAATCACCCTTAAAACTGTTGCATAAGTTGCTTTTTTCATGTTTTAACTTAAAGAGAATTAATCCTCAAGCAAGTAATGATGCAAATGCCAAGGTATTTACTAGCATGTTATTCTGCAACTGGGGGGCACAGTGGAAGTCAGGGTATATTATCTGTTTGGAGGAATGCAACTAAAAACTCAAAGACATGCCCCAATAGCTGCTTAAGAAGGGGTAGAAGACTTACTGAAGTTTGTTTGGGGGCATCTCCGACAGCTGGAATTATGTGGTAGAAACGGTTCTAGCTAGTGTGAGGGTTTGTGTCCAAAATCCAACTTACACATATGAAAACCAACATTTGCAAGAAAGAAGCCCATGTTTAGTCCTCAACGGCCTCAAAAATCGACAGTCTTTTCAGCAGGAGCTTTAACAGAGCAAAACCAGCATCACTCTTTCCTGGAAAACTGGCTTCTAAAAAGTTCAGCTTAATCCCAATCTAATGTTTCAGAGTCCCTGTTTTGTTTTATTCTTTGGATAAATTCCACCGGTATACCCGTCTTTGGATCGAAATTTCCTTTGTGTCTCCCTCTCTGGCTCTGTTACAGCAAAAGGATGGAGACACAAAGAAGTAATTTTCTAACACAGTGTCTATACAGCTCCTGAAGGAATTGCACCACATTAAGTAGAACAGCAGCAGCAGCTTGAGTCCTCCATCAGTGTCTGAACGAGCTGCATTCAGGAGAGGTATAGAAAGGTGACTCACCTTTTGTGAGTGCACAAATATGCTGAGGGCTGTAGGGTCAGAGAGGACGTGATGAAAACTTTAAGAGAATATCAAGAATTATCTTAATACTTAAGGGGATGAGTGTTGTGACAGGCGAGTTTGCAAAGATTGGATCTTATTCTCTCAAATCAAACATCTGTCAGTTCAAAAACACATCAATTTTTAGGCCAAATTTATGGCCCAGGCTTACATTCTACACAACTGTATCACACTGCAAATAGCTTTTTATATGTCAATGTCAGTGTCAATGTCAGCTTATTTATATAGCACATTTGAACAGACAGTGGCCTACCAAAGTGCTTTACAGTAGAATAGGCAGAAACAACAAAAACAATATGGACAATATCACTTGGACATTTCCTGCTTCTGTGAGGTAAACAACTGCTGGGAGTGAATGTACAGAGGTTAAGAGGGAGGGCTAGGGTGGTTTTGTGCTAGACTGATAGGTAAAAGTCTTATTTTCAGCTGCTTATCAATAAGATTTGAAGTCACAGTGACCTTGAGCTCTTGGCTTATATTGAGTTTATACTTTTGTCAGAGAGGACATTTGTGCAACTTATGAGGAAACTTCCCCAAATCATTCATGATGAATCAATAAGCCTGAGCAAAGGCTGAGTTATGACCTTTAAAGCCCCATTCACACATCAGCATATAGTAGGCAAGGGAATTTATTTATAGAGCACCATTCATATACAGCAATTCATGGTGCTTTACAGAGTTAAGAACAGAGACAATAATGACATCAATAACAGTGAAGAATTACAATTAGCAAAATAAGGACATTAAAATATAATTCCAAGCTAAATGAAATGAGAAATAGAACATATAAAATGAATATATATTCAATAATAAGAACAGAAGAGAAAAGTAAGAAGAGGATGAACTAACAAGGCTGTGGTAAATAAAAAGGTTTTAAGTTTTGTTTTAAAAGAGTTTATAGATGAAGAGACTCTCTGATTGTCTGATAGTTTGTTCCACAGGAGAGGAGTGTAAAAATGAAAAACTGCCTCACCCTGACTAGTCCTGGCCCTGGGAACAGTGGGTGAACCTGTCCCAGAGGACCTGAAGAGTCTGGATGCCGTATAGGGGTCTAAGAGATCCGAAAGGTATTCAGGCCAAAGACTGTTAAGTGCTTTCTAAACCAGAAGAAGGATTTTAAAATCTATCCTCTGACTCAAAGGAAGCCAGTGTAGAGATCTTAGGACTGGTGTGATGTGGTCTACTTTCCTTTGGTGTTGGTGAGGACTATGTTAGCTGACATTGACCATAAATACTGAGTTCAAAATCAAGGGCAATACATTACACTTCATTGACCTGACTCTTGACCTATGACCTTCAACATCTTATTTATTCGGCCTTGAGTCAGAGCAGACATGTGGCAAGTTGAAAAGTAATACATTACAGCATTCTTGGGATATTGCAGTCCCAAGCAATGGTTGAAAATATGAAAAAAAAAATAAAAAAAATCAGTGGGTTGCCAAAAAGGAGAACGATTCCAAAGAAACAACTGAGTTTTGAGAGAGTCAAAAATATCATAAATGTCCTGAGTGCTCCAGTTGTTCCCTTTCCCTTTTGGGAATCAAATGAAGTGATTCCAGAACGCTTTGGTCCTGTTCTGAGAGCATGGAACTCCATCTGTGGTGTAGCCAAACACAAGAAACTACCTCCTTGGGTTAAAATAAGACCCAATGACCTTGATGAAAGACCTCAAAATCCTAGCCCCCCCCATTCCTCAGTTTGGGTGAAATTTGTGTAAAGTTTCAAGGAAATCCCGCAAAGCAGTCTTTAAGTATTACATTCATAAGCAAAGGATGAGATAAAATGAATGTCAAAATCTAAAGTCTCCAGTAAAGACATTTTTGCAGAGTTTTAGGAAAGTGTTCTTGAGACCTTTGATGTACAAGCAAAAGGTGGTGTATTAGACCCAGTGGCCTGACCTTTGACCCTTAACCTTCAAAATGCAACCAATCAGTCCTTGTGTCAGAATGGGCATTTCTGCTAAGTTTTAAGAAAATCCTTTGAAATGTTAGAATATAGCATTTAAAGAATGGCCCGGACTGATTGATGGATGGATGAGCTAGCTCTAAACCCACTGCTGGAATGGGGCATTAAAAAAAAAAAGCCCTACTGGACATCCAGAGAGTTTCCCTAGTGTCAAAAAGTTTTTAATAAAAGCCATATTGGTTTCCAGGTGGCGGGTTCATTGTTAATCAATTGCTAAGCCTCTTTGCTCACTCTGAGGTCAGGCCTGACCGGTGATGTAGCATGCTCTCATTCAGCTGCTGAGGTAATTGCAGCTCAGCCTGTTAGTGGTGTCTCTGCATTGCTGCTGGCTGATTCACAGCGGTCAGTCCAGACTTCCTGATTTAACACCACAGAAGCTTTGTGGAGACATCTTTGCACACTCTCCATTTTGTCTGCGTCAGTGCGAAACTAGATGCTGCCTATTTTGAGACTTGTCTCTCAAGGAGGCTGTCTATCTTAATCGATCCTCCGTGTGATCCTTTGAGTTGATGTGCTGAGGTGGTCAGAGATAAATGCTGCTTTAATGAAGTCCGCCTATTGATCTGACGGTGCCATTTGTTTGTGCTGGTAAGAATTTGAGCAACTCTTAAAGCTGGGGTGTAATCAGGGTAATCAGGCATGATGCACATAGCGTGAGAATTTTGTGATCTGAAATGGTCTTGGATGAAAGTGGTTCTCATTTTATGGGAAGCAGCACTAAAGCCAGAACAGAGGCTGTGGGTGTGCAAAAGAAAAAAATGGGTGTTCCACGTTGCACTATGATATCAGAGTAGGCCTGATTAACTTGCACTTAATTATATATTTTACAGCATAAATAACCTTCTAATGTACTACAACATAGACGTCAAACAGAATAACACTTATCAGACTATATTTATTTGTTTTACAGCTTAAAGTGGTAGAAGAAGAAGATAGTTGTAAACTAATATTTTGTGATGCTTTGTGGTGCTTTAATGCAATCTTGTGGGTTTTTTTTTTTTTTTTTTAAGAAATGTGGGACATCTGTTTCGTATGTAGTGCAGCCTCTGGCCACTAGTGGGCATCAAACATTCAGCCATTTGACTCTCTCTCTCTCTTTTATTGCTAAATTTCGGTCACCAGGACACACCAACGTTTATAAATGTTGAAAGAACCATGCTTCATAAAAATAGCACTGATTTGAAACATTTTTATATGCCTCCAATATTGTGGGTTCTCAAGGCTATTACAAAAAACATATATTAATTTTAAAAAAGTGAATCATCACCATGTTTGTAGTATAGATGCCTGAATTTGTTTCTGTATGGATGACCCCTCACCTGCTGCACCACCATGCATCCTCAGGGTGAGGCCCCACCACACTTCTGCAGGCCACACCACATTGCATCGTTCAGGTCGCTGGCATATTTGAAAGTGTTGGAAGTGCATTGCAGCATCTTTATATTGTAAAGAGCTTGGGCAACAGAATACACTGACAATAGCCCATCATGAGAAAGAAGAACAAAACATTAATAAGATGTAGCAACAAAATGGCAGCTTCTAGTTGCAGTTCTTGTTTCCTGGTGGATCAGTTGTTGAGGTAAAAAGTTTTTCTCAGTCACATCAACATGTTTTGTCTTGTCATGGTGACTCAGTCACTGTGGTCCCAATAACAGGACACATCTAGCTACAGTTATAAAATTTAAGGATTTATTTTTGATAACTTAAGGGAATATCTGCTGTAAGTGCTTAACTGAAATGTAAACTTACACGGCATTAGTCATTTTTAAAGCTACCTCTGACATTCAGTTTAATCTTCTTAAAATCTTCATATTGTATACTTAAAGCTTAAAACACACACAGTAATCAGTCAGTAAATCCATCATGAAAATGATGATTTGTTGAGAATAATTTCATAATTCATGTTGCTGCCAAAATCTATCCCACTCTATGTTATGGAGATTTAGACTGAGAATTGGATTTCCCCGGCTGTGAAATCAGTTTTGTAGTCCTGCTGGCCAAAAACATCATTCTGCCATACCACGCTGTATGGTCCCATCCCAGCACACACATGCAGCCTATGCCTTTTCCGCTCCATGCGCTCTCTTTGCATTAACACCATCTAGCCCGCTGTATGTTATCATCAACGTCTCCGGTCGACTGAGAGAAGACTGTAAGCTCTGCCTGTCACTCCATCGGTTCTGCATTAGCCCGAAAGCAGAAAAAATGGCACCCATAAGCCTTTCGTGAGCAGCACTTCAGCTTCGACCGTTGTGACTGTCTGAGATACATCATGTGTTTATGAAACGGAATCAGGCAGCACATCTAGTGGATCTTCAAAATGTCAAACATCACACTTCAAGAGCCTTCTTCAATTTCTGCGAGTAGAATCAAAGTCGCTCAGATGAGAGGGCTTCTTACTCAGAGTTACAGATGATTTTCAATCAAGTGCAGAGTGAATACATTGACTGTGAGTGAGTCCTTCTACCATTTAAATGTAACCTTTAGGATAGGCAAGGTGAGGCAGCTGGTCCCTCTCTTTCATAAGGAGAGGCTCAAAGATGAAGTGCTTCATTTTTTTCTTTTTTTTTTTTTGACAAAGTTCTGCAGGGCTGTGCAGGGGCTTCGGCCTCGGGAAGCCTAATAGTCAAAGAGGATACAAACATTTTAATGAGGCTTACCTTGAGGTTAAAAGCCACACTGGATTAACTTTATTTTATTAAGTAAAATACTGCAAACCATCTTTTGATAGTGAAAGAAACTCCTGTCCTTGGGGACTGTCATTTAAGGTATTTTATATCTTTTATTTAAACATTATGCACATTTTAACAGCACAATTGACTTTACATTAAATGGTGTGCAGATGCTTTGTGAGTGTGCACATTTCAGTCCCTTTGAGATTCAATAGGCTGTTTAAGTGACAGTTTGTCCTTAATTAAACGTTGCAATACACAGCGTGATGTTTGTAGCTTTTCCTTGAAAATATAACTTTAAGCAACTGGAACACAAGGCTCTAAATAAAAAGCCATCCATGGATGAAAGATGCGTCTTCTCAAGCTTTTCTGATTATTATTTGTGGCAGGAAGCCAAATAATATAAAATATGCTAAAATCAAACTATCTATGCACCAATAAATTGCTTTAAGACACAATATCAATCTGGTGCAACGCTAAAACCAATCCAATACTAATGGTAAATCAATAATCTGTTCATTACTCTCAGTGTGAGACTGTGAATGTTTATTTATGGAAGTACTGGGTTTCCCTAGTTTTTTAAATCAACTCTGTTTTGTTCTTTTATTTTTCATTTTTTAATACATAGAAACGCACATTAAATAAAGCACAGGAATAAAAAAATAATAAAAAGAAAACAGAAAATAAGAAAGCAAGGTCAAAAATGGGCCTTTGTTATAACAGTGACATCAACAGACTTCACTTTCCTGTCATCTGCGGTGGTCTCATCAAACCCCTCTCCAAGCTTGAAGGTGAGCTCTGTCTCCACTCTGACTACACTCTTTGTCTCCACTTTCATTACAACATCTTGCACTGAATTGATGGTGGTGAGCTTGGTCATGTTTTCAACTTGGCAGGTAGCAAAGCCGACACCCAGCTCCTTCATGTAGTTGTCAAACTTAATGCTGTCCCTCATGTTCCATGTGCCAAAGAAAGCACACGGGGGGATACAGGTGGGTTTAACCAAAATCAGGTCATTGACCACATTATTTACTTTGACCAAGGATTACCGAATCTTTTAAAAAGGGAGACGTTTCCCATTTTTTCCAAGAAAGTCATACATTTTTCCATCTGCAGTCGTAAGCTGCATTCACGCCGAACGCAACTTAGGCAACCGAGATCGCATTGCCCACCCAAGTCACATCGGCTGTCCATAGCTCATTTTGTAGCTGTCACTCAATGATGTCACGCCCGCTCAAGATTCACCGCGATCATATCATATATCATAATAGGATGTTTTTGTTGACATTATTCCAACTGTATCCTTTTCACTCACCTACCAACCACAAAACACTGCAGCTGATGGCCCTGATGCAGCATCGTCTGCAAGTTTTCTGCGGTCCCATCTAGGCAGAGCTGATGTTCTCACTAAATAATGTTAGTGACACAGACATTGATTGTCACTCTGATCTGGAATAAAAACAGTCTGTCATGGTGTCCTCACTCACCCACACAACGCTGATTGGCTGTCGCAGCTTGATGTCACCTGAAAAGTTCAAATTGTTCAACTTTGGCGACTGAGCGCCACGACCTGATCGCACGTCTAAAGCGGCCCCACGGTTCCCATCTGCCTCAACAGGGGTGCCACGATATGTCTCCCAAGTCACCCAGATAGCATCCGTCGCATCCTGTGAAATCTGGTCATACCTGGTCGCGGCTGATCGCAACTGTACATTGACTTTGCATGGAGAGTGGTCGCTGAGGTCGCCCAAGTCTCTTGTGAACTTACCTTTAGCCTAAAGTCACGTTCCCCAAACATTTGGCACTTCTTACTAGATCTGCCCTCTGGTGAATAGTGGGTGGTTCGTTGCAGAGCGAACGCCTGGTTATGACCTTTTTGCTGCCTAAAGATTTTTAAGAGGCATCTATCACTTTTAGGTGTTTTTCAGGTGCCTATTTGTATCCGCAAATAAGCAAAATATAGAACATGGCTCAAATTGCACAGAAGTGCATAGTGTTCCACACGCGATGCACAAACTGCAGCAAATCACTACCATTCCCAACAATCAGTTAGTGTCTACATCCTTCCCCTAAATCCGTCTGCGGCCTGTACCAGCAGCAGACCTTCGTGCTGGTTTACAGGAAATACAAGTCAAGTCTTTTTTCAGGCCCACACTCATTTCTGCCAAGTCAATCAACCTGAAACAGAAAAACAAGAGTTTCTGGAATTTCAAAGTTCAGTACATATAGGGTGATTACTTTCATTGCAGACAGCAAATTATTGTCACACAGGCAGTATAACCTGCTGTTGACCTGTTGCTCCACCTGTTATCCCCATCATACCTATGATCTCACATTTACCTTGTGAACTTGTGGTTCTCCTGGGATTTTGTGATCTTGTTTTTAACGCTAATCAGGGCTGCACTCTGCTGAGTAGCACTTCAGACACGCTTCCAGTGGGCGAGGATATGTGCCGTCAGACAGAGCAAAGCTGTGATGTGGACAGGACGCTACAAATATGTGAAAATTCAGGGTTAGTCTAAATTGCAGTGCTTTGTTTCCATCTCAGCATTTTTGCTGTTCACCATCCTCTTTTTCTTACATTTCCTGTCAATCTCCAGATTCCCTGTCAAATAGAGCAAAAAGAAAAAAAAAACCTCCTGAAACAAACCTAAATAAATTGCTGCAGACTCTGTTTGTCTACAGCTGCCAGAGTCACTTATGCAAGAGCGAGCAGGCCACAGATGCTACCCCTCCTCCCATCTAGCACTGTAGGTACTGCACCCCAGCTGGTATTTCAGTAAGGATCATATTAATCCGAGAAAAACTCTCAATTGCATCAAAGGTTAGAGTCCCAGAGTGTAGGGTGAGGGAAAATGTAAATTCTAGGTTGACAAAATTGAACAGACACTTGAAAGCATTCATCAAGTGAAACACATTTTAGGGGATTATTTAATTGCTGGAAACCCCCATACAAGTGACAGTTATGGCAAGACATACATAATGAAAGAACTAAAACATCCATTTTGATTTCATTGACCTTACAAGTCATTTTCAACAGACAAATGTAGCTCTCTACATTTCAATTTCCTCCTTATCTCAATAAAAGCGCTGCTGTGAACCATTAGTGGTTTAAAATAATATCAAGGGATTAATATAATCTCTCTGTTTAATTATTAACCACTGATCACATGAGGAACATTTACCCTAACAACTCACTGCTCGTATGATTGGTTTCAACATAGCAGTTTGTGGAATATCTCCTAATCTGCAAAGGCACACATTTAATCCACTTTTAAATAATTAACATGAACTTACATCCATTTTACTAATCATTTCATGGAAACATCTGGAAGGGCTCATTTACGAAGGGCTTTGGGGCGACTTCAGACAGAAAAAAAGGTCAGAAAAAAATGCTCTCATCATTTTTTCATTGAATAGAAAATTGCAACGCTCATTTTTAGCTTGCAATTTCAAAGCGCCCATTAACTGGTTCAACAAAATGTTAGGTTGTATCGCTTATTTGTTAATTTCTTCAAGAATATGTGTTTGAAAATGTATAAAGACTAATGGCCTGAGATTATGGCTGTTTTCTAAGAGTTTTCCCCCACAGCAGAGGGAATATATGTATGAATGTAAGATGAATGAGGAACTTATTTCTACAGACTGATCTGACATGAGCTGATTCCCCTCTACAAGTTAGTAATGACTCATTACAGTATTTCATGGTTTATTGAACAGTTATTTTCTTTATGCATAAGGAATGAATGAAATTACAGATTTATTACAGAGCTCTCTAGAAGGCAGAACAAGATGACATCTGATATCTCAGTTTGCACTGTCAGAGCTGCTGCAACAGCAACGCAAATCAAAATGCATATATATATTTTTTTCTTTTTTTGAGAAAAAGATGACCACACTCATGCACACTTTTTCACTACAAATAAACCCTTTACTTTAAACCGCACCTCTCCCTTCAACTATATCTTTAAAAAAGCGAGTGACAAACTGTGTCAGAATTTTTGAGTCATTCATCAGTTGCCTCATGTTTTATGATCTAAGTTGTTGCCTGCTTGTTTTTTGCCAACTGATAGGTTTTTTTCATCAATTTATTCACTTATCCAGAGCAACTACCCATTTTTTCATGTGTACAGCAAAACCATAACTGTTTTTATATGATAGTTTGTGTTATCCTAGTGAAGAAAGCCAGCTATGATATGTCTGTAAATGCATTGAATAGTTTGACATTCATTCATCCGTTATCATCCATGTTGGGTCTCCATATCTAAAGAACTTGTCGTTTCATGCTTGCAAATGATGGTGCTCATTCAACATAATGAAATGCACCCCAATTAGAGACTTAAAAAGCATATCATATAAGCTGTAGATGCATTTGCTTTGTTAGTAGAATAATCTGCAGAGCTCCAAAATATTCTCATTAAAAAATTGCAGGCTTTAGAAATTCCAATAGAAGATCATCTTTTCAGCTAAATTTGGTTCACATAGACTGGAATTTAAGACTCTGCTAAGCTGCTGCATCCCAGGCCGGGGGAATATTTGCTCAGTGCTGAGCTGCTGTTGGTTTGGGCTGCAGAGAAATGCAGCATGAACAGACAAGAGAGAGGCAGTGTTTCGAGCTGATGCCGGGTTATGGTGTGATGGTCTGGGGCTGAAATTGCTGGAACACACTTTGAAGTGTCTCGCCTTTTTTCATCTTGCTCGCTGTTTCCCTGCCTCCCACATCTGCCACCATCATAATAACAAGCAATAACCCTCTTTCAGCCAACCAGGACTTTTACGCCCGTAATGTGGCTTCAATAAATAGTCATGTTTACCAAGGGGCCATATTTTACAGCAATTTAGTCTAGAGCCTCCTCTTGTGTGCTTGCCTCCTCGTGCCGAAGTACAGTGCATAATGTGTTGCATTATGCATGGCGACACAAACACACATTAACACATTATCAAATGTACTGACATGGAAAATAGCACAGACTCTCCAGCATAATCAAACCTCACATTAAGTTTTGAAAAATGGAGCTGTTTCACTGCAAGGTTTGGTATAAATACATTTTGATCATCAGCTTACATGAGTATCCACATGGCGGAGGTAGACAGCTTTCTCCAGGCCCTGTTGAAAGCAGCAGCACCAGCATGGGTGTGCGTTTCATTAGTCTGTCAAACTCAATGATATTTAGAGCCCCACACCCTCGGCCAGGACTGGAAAACTCAATCAGCACTCTGATTTCATAACCCTGCTCTGTGGCAGGTTTTATTTTATCGCCCCGCTGATTCATTCTAATAAACGCCGGCTGCCCAGCGCACCACCGCTGAAATACAACCCCCACTTCCCTTCTCCTGTCCTCCATGGGTCGACCCGAAAAAAAAAAGACAGGGGTTGAAAACGGGGGGGAGGGGGATAAATCAGAATTGTGGGAACTGGAAGGTGCAGATAATCCATCGCCGTTTTCGTGGTGAAGTGCGGAAGCCGACCGCCCCATCTCCGTTGCTCTGCACCCTTTAGCACAAATCAGAAGCCGGGACAGTGTTGATCTGCGCGGGCTCGGTGGTGCCATTGATTGTGGACGACAGAGAGGAGAGGGGCGATAAATAATGGGAGGCAGGGTGCGGAGGGTGAAGGAAAACAATTATCTGCGGAGGTGGAAAGCACATAAAGTGAAGAATGATAAACACTGTGAAATATGATTGACTCCAAGTGATATATGGAAGCCGAAGGACAGGCAGAGTGGTCTGTGCGCGCTGAGATATCCTTGAATGGAATGAGCTGTGGGGCAGTTTAGCTGAGGACTCACTCTGCTGCAAGGCTCAAATTGTGGAATGTGGATTTTTCTTCCTGAGAATTAGGATATATTGATAAAAGGAAGTGTACTCTTATTGATATGGCACTTTCCAAAACACAGTTACAAAGTGCTGTGCACCACAAAATAACATAATGCACCCATTCAAGTAAAATAGCATTGAAAAACATGGCAAAATATTGAGCATAGCAAAAGAATAAGACAAACTAAACTCAGCTGCTGAGATTCTTTGGTTAGATTGAAGGCTTATATTTGGGCAACAAAACAGCAGACCTTCAGACTTTCAGGCAGTGGGCTGAAGAAATTTTTACTCAGTGTAACTTCATTTTCACTGTTACCTCAATAGTTTTTCTTAGTGTAACTCAAAACTGCAGCACGTTAGCTGCCTTCTTCCTGCTTGTCTTCACGTCTCACTACCAACCATGTAAAATCTTGCTGAAATAATATAGACTGGCATTGGTGTGAAATAGCTTAGGAAGAGACATGGAAGAGGTAAATGGGGTGCGTGGTGTATTTAAATGTGTATTTTTGTGTATGCTTTGTGACTGTGACTGATCAAGCAACTGCTTTAGAATTTTTGTAAAGCTAACACATGGATATCTAAAAAACTAGGATCAATCTCAATCTTTGTTTGCATAGTGCCAGTTCATAACAAAAGTTATCTCAAGGCAAGGAAATTGTCATAATAATTTAACAATCAAACACACTACCTTCTGACTCACCTAACCTCTGGTGCCTCACTTCATCTTCTTTCTGTGTGTTTCTCTTTCCCCACAGACGACGGATGACATTGTTTCATCGGCCGAGTGCTCCAGTGACGACGAGGACCTGGAAGAGTGCGACTCCGGACACGCAGGTGGGATGGGTGTGTCAAGTTGTGCTTGCTCTGAACCTGGTCTATTTCTCCTTCTCTTTTCTTTGATTTGCTACCGAGGAGCCTCTCCTCTTAGCATCATGTCCCATGGGAGCTTCAAGTGTAACTTCAAAAAAAGTCCTCTGAACAAAACCTACTGTGAGAGACATAGTGTCAGGTTTTGCAGCGTATTTATGAACTCTAAAGCAGTTGTTGGAGATTGATGAAAGCAGTAAGAGTTACTATTTTAACATCCATAGCAGGGATGCACGATATCGGAATTTTGCTTATACTTACGCTGATATTCTAAAATTCCCAATAGAGGACACCAATTAAAAAACAAGTCTGACCTGTATTAGAGCTGATCTATTGCTCTCATTCTGGCAGTCTGTTCTAGACACAAAACATCACAAGTAGCATGTGATCCTACAATAATTTATAGTCTATCTTTCATTTTTTTTTTTTTTTTTACAGAAATCCCGGAAAATAAATTTTTGAAGAACATGTGTCTAATATGCAAAATGTCTTTGAACAATACGTCTAAACCCGAGCTTAGTTTGCCTTTTTTAGAGCTTAAAACTGCAACGTAACAATTTGCCGACTGACAGTGAGCACTGTAGAGCACAAAACAAAACTGTACCCTTTTTCTTAGAGTTGTATTTCTACATTCTCATTCGTTCCCTTTTGTTTATTACTGTAAATCTAATTAAACTGAGACGCATCTTCCTTTATTGTCATTATGCTGTTGCTGCTTCACACCGTCAGTCATCATGCTCCACTGGCCAAAGCAGCTTCGGTAAAATCCCCCAAACTTTGTTGTAAGTTCAGAAAATAAACAAACTTAAACAAAAGGAATACCTTAAACGGGATTGTTGGGCAAGTAACTCAGGGACTGTAACAACGTACTTTTTACTTTTCTTTAAAGTTATAGGTTGTTGCTTTGGACCAAAAATAATTGATCATCTTATTGGTTACTTATTCATTTTCCTTTTCACACAAATTAGACAGCAGACAACAATGTTTTTTGCTTAACTGGCTAATCTAAAAAGTAAGAAGTCAACTTTATCTTCATAGCATCTATTTTGAGAGCAGACTTTACAAAATGCTTAACAATAAGGAACGTAACATAATGATAGAACATGAAACAGTCACATAACAATAAATAAGAGGCAGGCAGACTACAGAAAAGCACAAACAAAAAGGTGGGTTTTTAAATTGTAGTTTTGGAAATGCCCAAAGTTTAATCAGTTCTCTGGTTTGGGAGACAAAGTTTGAATAGTAAACTCTAAAGTGCAGTTTCCTTGTAACACCCCTTCCCTTCTCCATAGATCAAAAAGTAAGCCAGGTACCACGCATTACTGTTTTAGAAATTAAAATCCGTTATGCAACAAGTTACTAAAAATTAATATAATAACATTCGTACTTTAGGTAACTAATGACTGCCCAACACTGTTCAACAGTTAAACACGCTTGATCTTCCTTTGTGAGAGTAACAACCTCCTTACAGATCATGAGTTTGTAGTGCACTTAGCAAAAATGTCCCCCATTTATAGAGCTTATCCCTTCAAATAAGAACTAATGCTTCCAATTATCTGACCGGTTTGGCAGGTTACTCTCTAAAATAGTCCGACAAAGTGATCAGAATAATACAAAAAAAACCCTTCAAATTTAAAGACCTAAACTAACTGTAGTTGGAGTCATTAGTTTTCTTACATGTGTTCAAATAGGTTTAAAAAATATAGAGCTTCAGTGTTTTCATGTTATAGAAAAAGTGGTCGAGCCGTAAAGTTAGGAATTAAATAAATGCAAAACACTTAATAATGTGAAAAAGCTGCCATTTAATAAGAATACTTAGATAATTCAGTTTAAAAGAAAAGTGTGAACGTGGGCCTTATCATTATAAGGGAAAGTCATGGTACATTTGTACATTTTTTCATCCTGTATATTCATAAATTAGCTGAAAATATTGTCAGATACCAATAATCAACCTTTTTAGCTGCCACTACAGATATTATAGATAATATTGTGCATCCCTTATCCACAGCATGCCTTCTGCAGGAAGATTAACTGTATAGAAATTAAAGATTATATTTCATTGTTAGCTGCTGTAGTCCAAGCTTCCTTCTGTCATTTTGAAAACAAGTTACACTTAGCAATGGGGCCACCGGCTGCAGACATGACGAAGCGTTGATACTAATTTTGTTCTCTCAGCATTCAGTCGAGAGCAAAACTTTACTCCACAAAGTACGAAATTAGTATCAAGCCCCATGTCGCCCGCACTGATGCTTCAAAATGTATCTGTCCTGTACATGGTTGATTTCCTCTTGCTGTGCGTGTGTGTGCGTCTCTCTTGACAGAGGATACATTTTGAGATTCTTTCGAGAACAAAGATGCTTTCAGCATAGATACTGTGATATGTAGCAGACTAACTGCAACAGAGCCTCTTCCTCCCCCTTCTTCTTCTTCTTCTCTTGTTTGTACCTCTGTTTCCTTCGTCGGAGGCTTGCCTTACCTGAAACATTCTAATAGAGAACAGATATCCTCGAATTTCTGTGCGCATCGTCTCTCTTCCGCCCTCCCTTTTACACGCACACACACAGAAACATACACAGACACTCAAATCACTTTGTGATCAAATCAAAGTGATGAGACACTGAAGGAGTTTCAAAATAAAACTAGAGCTGGAAATAAAGCCGGAGATTGTAAAAGGAGTGGTTATTTTTGAGGCAACTTGGGTTTGATCCTCTGAACATGCAGCTGTCAATCATGCCTGTGCCCGCAAGCATTTGGCATAAATCTGAGTAGGAGTGGAGTGAACCAGGAGAGTGTGAGCAGCGCTGAAACTGGCTCAGTATGTGAGAAGCATCTCCCCTAAGGCACTCTGGAAATCATTAACAGCTCAGGCTATTTTAATAGCTTTACTGTCCTTCATAGCTGACTAATTGATGCCGCCTTAATCTGGCTAAATATGGCTCAGCTTAGTGCAAAGCATATGTCCACTTTTCAGTTTTTATAATAGGCCTAAATTGAAACAATGCATTACCCTTTTGTTATCACTCCTCATAGAGAGAAACAGATAATCAAGCATTCTCCCTCGGAAATGAGGTCTTTCTCCGTCTTTAGGTAGATATTCTGCTTTTAATTTTGCCTTCCAATCTGTGGAAGGAAGTCATTTCCTTTGAAGCCTTATCACGCTGTATTAGCGTTTGTTTTGTTGGAATTATGGCCACATTTAGGTCCCAAAGCTTATGGCTTTTTGATGTGAATAGAAAGCCATTTTCTCGGTACCTCTGCATAGCATTTTGGTTCTTTATCTGTACGAGCGTGAGACACTTTCTTAAGTCTGGGATAATTGGAAGTGAACAGGCAAATTTTCACACCTCATTTCTTTTATTTTATTTCTCTTCCTAATAAAACCTCAAACCCAAGTGTCCTCAAAAGTGAAAGTGAAGAGTTTCTGTAACTTAAGGGAATATGGTACCCTCCCCTCATATAGTGGCAACATATATGTAGTCATACACACTCATACATACCGTACATTTCACCATGTTGACACAGAAATTCATATCCTCATTCCTGCCCCCCGCTTCCAGTCGTATGAAGTTGCATGACATGGTGTTTTTTTCTGTTGCATTTTGTGGGTTTTATTTTCTCCTGTGATGCACATATGAACATCTCTCCTCTGTATCGATTTGGACCTAGCTGCTGGGTTGCTTAAGATTTGAGCTTTTTTTTTTTGTTTCTTTCCTTTGGGGGTGCAAGGGGTGGGTTGAGCAGGGGTTTGATTTTTTTTGTTTCTTGGTTTGCTGTGGTTGAAGGTTTTTCCTTTTTTGTTTTGGTTTGATTTATTTCCGTTTGGTGTCCCTCTCCATCATCCGTCGTCCATCCTCCAAGCAAGGATAAGAGCCACTCCTCCCGTTTTTGCCTCATCTTGTGCCGCATGAACTTTTGGTGGTTGGAAAATTCTCAAAGTTCTCCTCCTCCTCCTCATCAAGTTTGTGTTTTTTTTTTATTATGTTTTGGTGCCACATGGCTTCTATAATGAAACACCCTCCCCCACCCTCCCATTATTCGATACAACATAGGGAAATGAACGGCAACAAAATCTTTTCTTGCCATCATCCTTTTTTTGGCCTCGTGCAGGCAACCCCATTCTGTCTCAAGAAAGTTGTGTGTGAAAGAATGACTCCCCCCGTCTCCCCTCTCCAAGCCCTGAACCCAACCCCGACCCCTCCCCGATCCATTTCCCCCTAAACTCACCCACCCTCTTTCTTTTAGCCTTTCTGCATATACATGTCTGTTTGAATGCAGATGGCATAAAAAGACTTTTATTGCCACAAAGTATATCTGTTTTTCTATTCTATCTGTTGCTCCAAGTAGAAGGCATTTGTGGCATGCACAGTGTACTGGACTGTACCGCAGCTCGATAAACTAACCAAAAACCCTCTACCCCCAACTTTTCCCCTCCTCCTGCTTCTGCATGCATATGATTGGCATCCATTTTGTGTGCTGCTTCTTCTCCACCCATAAGTCTCAGGCTAACCCCCAGCTGGCTTCTACTACATGTCAGTGAGTGTGTGTGTGTGCGCATTAAGTGTGTGTGTTCGGGGCTACAGCGGTGGTCCTGTGCCGCCGCTGTCCCCCGCCGCAGCAGAGGCGTCCTGTGTTTGTGCTTGTGCCTGCCGTCTGTGTCAATGTCTGTTCGCTGTATGTGCTCGTCTCGTGATCATGTTGTCTATGTGTGTTTAATAAAACTGTTAAACCTTACCTTCTCCCTCCTACTATCTTATATGAGTTCCACAAGAGAGCACAAAAGCAGCGCCCATTCAGAGTCCATTTAGAAAAAGTTAAACCAAGGATAATATGGTAAATGAAAACTATCAAATTAATGAAAACTGATGTTAAACTGAAACTAAAATGAAACTGAGGCAATAACTGCCTGAAACTTCTCTTGTTTTTTTGTTTTTTGTTTTTTTTTAAACCTTCGTAAAGAAGAGTAAGATGTTCAGGCACAGCTTCACCAACTTTCAATGCATGGATGATATGAGAGTCTGGAAAATTGAGTTCAGTTCTTTTGATAGCGCATTTTGGCCTGAAACGCATAATAAAGTGGTATCCTAATAACCTTAGTAAACAAGATAAATTCATAGACAAAGTGTACGTCACGTTCATTTTCAGCCAAGTATCATTTTAGAGTTGCAAAGGTATATTCTGTACCCCAACAGAAATGTCCCAGAAGAGTAGGGCATTACAGTTTGGTTATTATTATCACTTATTGTTATGTACCTTTCCTAACCTCTGACACTGGAAATGCAACCTGTGCTGAAACACACTAAACTGGACAGATGGTGGGATTTGACCCTAACGCTGTGTCCTAACTGAATGTGATGGACGCACAAGTATCATCAACAAATCAGGGTGATTACACTGAACCATGTGTGAGTGTCCTGACTGCCCGCAAGCAACGCAACACCCGTCTGCCTGTCTCTATTTCCCTCTCTGTCTCTAGCCTTGATGTGAACAAGAAACAAGGAAAGAGGGAGATTAACAAGGTGCTGGAGGGGCTTCTCCAGCTTTTCTTTGACTCTTCTAACTCAGCACTGCTTGTTAACTTGTTTTACAAAGTTTAAAAAGTGGAGCATTCATCCATATCTGTTAGAGTGGTGTTATGCTTTCACTTTGATCGCCAATGGAGTAACTTTGTAAGGCTCACAGAGAGCTGTGTATGGACGAGCCTATGAGTCAGCCACCCTCTCTCTACCTGTACATTAAAAGCAGTTGATGTAGTGTTTACTAGGGAAAACACAGGGCTTAATAAATTATTTAATGGATACAGAGTGGACAGTAGGCATTTAACGCTGCCCGATAAGGTGCGACATCTGACATCAGCTCTGGCTTAGCTCAATATTGGAGGCACCTACTTTTTTACATGTCAAACACCAAGCATATATGCCTGACTCTGAAGGCTGGAGCTAAATACAGTCCCTTTAATATGTTAGTTTATTTGTCCCCATAGGGAAATTAGATTGCGGCAGGAATCACAGACATCTGGCAACAAAATACAATGTCAACACTGATACAGCATTGGAAATAGATGGGGGGCTGGCAATGAAAATATAAGCCAGGTAAGGGTTTGATGTTTCAAACCAAACTGCACTGTGTCGCTTTCTGGTTGTTGCTGCAACAATATGGCGCCAAAAAAGTTGGGCTGCTCAGTTTTTATGGTGCCATTCCCAATTTTTGACATTGAAAAATGAGATAATTGTCACCATACCAGAACACACCAACCAAACAAGACCAATGGTGTGTTTCCACCAAGTGGTGTGGTTCAGTATGCAATTGTTTGCAATTTCTAATATTAAATTTAGAAAAGACTGCATAATAGCCAACCCATACCATTGTACCATTTTGAACGGCATACCAAGCGTACTTATCATACCTTTTAAAGGTGGAGCAAGACACACTGTGGTCTAGTAGGCAGTGGAAATGCAGGAAGATTAAGGTTACCATACTCAGTTGAAGTTGTACCATTCTGACCTGTATGACACTGACTAATAAAACAAACTTGAATGCTTTACAATGACTCACCCTAATTGAGCTTTTCCATTTAAGAGATCTGCTCAACTTGGCTCAACTGGATCAGCATCATTTTCATTACAGAATAGACATCAGTGCCCCTGTAAGGTGGGCAGATTTGTCATAGCGTGGCTGCATGTAGCTGCCGTGGCATCCTCACAACGAAGAAACAGGCAAATGATGCAAAAGTTGGTTCTTCAATTTAGATAGATACATCACTGAGAATGCCCCCTTTCGTTGGAATTCCCTTCTGGGAAGTCAGATGATCTTCAGGTAACTTTACCAGCTTGTAACTGAAACGTGTGTAAGTGGGATGTGAAATAGTCACTTCCTCTGTCCAATTTGAGAAGAAAATGGATTGCTCCAATAGACCTGCTGCAAAGAGATTAATTCAGTTTCAAAGATGATTGCAAGCAGCTAAACAACATAATATTTCAAGCAGATGAAAGTTTGGGAAGTTAAACATCATCCCAGAGTCGAAACCAGAGGCATTTCATTTCCTTGTCAGATAACCCTGACCATTAAGAGACCAGCAGTGTCTCTGAGTCACATTTAGGGTGAATCCCAATTGTACCCCTTACCCCTCGTCTTACCCCTTACCCCTTGGTTTTGCGCGTTCACGTCTAGTGAAGGGGTGTCCCAATTCTCCGTAGGGCTAAGGGGAAGGGCTAAGAGCAAGGGCTACACAGCCCTTGAAACGAAGACAGACCGAGACCTCACTTGAAACGAAGGGTTATGAGAATTTCCCATAATACACTGCGCCCGCCGACACGAGGCAGAGCGGAGACTGAAGGAAGCGCTTAATTATAAGTAATTATTAATTCATCAAGTAAATATTAATCATGTTTTGAACTGTTGGTTGTATTTTAAAATTTCTCGTTATAACGAGCTAGCCTTCACAGCTGTAGCTACAGCTATTGTCGCATCTGCCTACGTCACAGCTAGCGAGTGGCTCTGGGTGATGACGTAGCGGGAATCGAGTGGTGTCTCATTTCTCAGCAGTGTGTTTTCATCCCTTCCCCTTGGCCCTCAAAACAGAGGGCTAAGGGGAAGGGGTAAGACGAAGGGGAAGGGCTAAGGGTTAGAGTTGGGATTCACCCTTAGTCTTTGCTCAGCCTGCTTTGTGCTAGAAGTGCCAGATATGTGGCATGATGCTCTATGAAACCACTAAGTGAAACAGCCCCATGACCGTTCCTCTGTGGCCAGATATTTGATACCCCAACATAAAGTTGGCTAGAAAGAAACAGAACTCAGATCAGTCATTTTGAAACTCCTCTTAACTTTTGGCTGTGGAAATGCAAATAAGTCTGTGCCATTCTAAAACAAACTGGACCAGACTGGACAATTTGGTGGAAATGAAGCATATTTAGTTCAGCACCAATCATTTCTATCGGGTCTAAATGGGTCTGGTTGGATGGGGAAGCACAACCAAGATTGGACCTATCTCTACTGGACTATACTGATTCAAAAAGGACCACTTGTTGGAAACACATTGAATTATTATCATAAAGCATTGGGAAAGGCACAAGAAAATGTAATCTGTATTTTCCCTTTATTGGCACTCTCATGCGAGGGTATCAAGTTGAAGTAGACACACTTCAATCTGTGAAGTATGAGTATGGCTGGCTGAGGAAACAAAGATAAAAGTTTAATGTACTAAACTGTATAACGTACTCTGACTTAACTGTACAGAACCAAACCAGATCACTGTATTGAAATGGCACCAATGGCCCATTCTTACTGTTTGTCTCCAAGACACATCAGCCTTTATTTTGGATTAGCTTGCTGATTCTTGAAGTTAAGAGGTCTGTTCCATCTACCCACTGTAATTTGAAGGCCATTATTAATTAGATATTTTGAATCTTTCCATCAACCATTTTAGTACTGTGGTCAAAAATAACTGTTGTATAACTAATGACATGAAAAGTAAAAAAAAGTAAAAAAAACAAAACAAAACATTAAATTAAACAAGACTTAACTGACAAATGAGCCCCAAACTAATTAAAACAACAACAGCAGAAAAAAGGCAAAAGAAGAAAAAGAAAACAAATTTAAAGTGAAAAATAATTAAATATCCCAAACTACTTCAACCTTGAGCCAAACCATTGATTTTTACTTTATGCAGGAGTTCACTACCAGGTCACAATCTTATTCAGAAAATGACTGATGAAGATTTATCAATGTCCTGTTTACAGAACAGCAAATAAGACAATTTCTGATTTAATTTCACAGTGATTAACTAATTAAAAGTGATGTAGCTTGTCATTACCGTGTAATCAGAGCAATTCTTCGATTAATATGTAATTATGTTTTGGTAATTGATGCAAATGATTTTGATAAACCAAGTGCTGATCAGAATATTTGGCTGGAACGTGCAGGTCTTTGAAGTTGTATAAAATCTAATAAGACAAAATATGAGTCAGACCAATGAAAATTGTTCAGTTTATTTTCTGGAGCAAACACAAGATAATTTCATCTTTAACTAAAGGATTTCAGCTAAATCATGAAAGTCCTTCCTGTTGTGCCCCCTAGTTCAAACCTATGGCCCACTGGATTGCAGGGAACAGAAACGGCTAACAGATGAAAGGCTAAATATACGGGCAGATGTCATTTAGAATATGCTCACAGGATCAGAAGTGTCTCTTACATCCTCCTGGACAGCACTTGCCCTCTAAACCTGGCTTTTGGAGCCGACCTTTTTTGTTTGCTGCAGGTCCTGGCACGGCTGCACACAGTTTTACATTACTGGCCCAACAATTAGCAGTATGCAGAATTCACCACTAGGGGGCTCTGTATCAAAAAGTTAACAAAAGATGATGAGTAGAAACTGACAAGCTGTCAGCTCCACCCACATCCTTTTTTTTTTTAAAATCTATTCTACAAGCACTGCTCACATAAGGTGTGTTTACCTAATCGCACACTGATAATTTCCACATAAGAAAAGCTGTTGTTCATGCTTTGTACTATTTGCATTCTGGGGTCATTAGCAGTGGAAACCAGAGAGCCTATGTTATTTTACTTTATTTTATTTTATTTTTTTGTAATATCTTTTCACTTTTATTATGTAAAGTGTATCCATAATACAAGACAGATGGGTTTATTATGTAGTAAATGCACCTTATAGAGTGACAGAGGTTCTTTACTTGATTTTTGATATGGTCTGATTTTATATTCTGTTATGGGGTTCAAGGAAATAGCACTAAGTGTTAAGGTGGGATGTTTGGTAACAAAACATACATCCCAAGAACGATCATAGTCCAATCTGTACTTAACTGAAATGCACAAAACAGGAAATTCTATCCATTGTTCTTGTAAGTTTAATGTACAACCAGTGTGCTAACATTACAAAAACATGGCTGCCCTTGTGTTTTAAATTTAGCATAGAATTGAATTTGTATATTTGTTGCTTTTATAAGTGGTGACTTCTTAGGTTTAAAATAAAATGTAGTTGCCACTTTGTAAATTTAGTCCCCAATCATCACACCCTAGCAGAGCTGGATCCCAGAAAGCTTTTCCTAGTTTACTGCTCTAATTGGTTACCCTAACTTCTGGTAAGTAATAAGCCTTTCCATTACCAAAAATGAGGCTACGATAGAACAATATTCATACAATACATAAAGTGTTTACTTAATTAAAAAAAAAAAAAACATCTGAAGCTACATTAGGCAACAATAATGCTTTCAATACAAGATATAGTAAACCATAGGCCCACTTTTATACATCTGAATGCCAACAAATCCTTTCATTATAACAGGCAAAATATTAAAAATTAGTATTTTAAAACATCATAAAGAACAGATAAGAAGTAAGACATTAAAATGCAAAATATCTGAAATACAGGCTTATCCATTATTGATTTCACCGCACAGGACAACAACCTTACTCAGGCTACATTTATATAAATGTATATAATATTTTTAAGTAAGAACTTAAAAATCCTTGAAGACCAAACACTAAATAAATAGACCAATTAAGTATAGACCAAGTAGGCATTATCTAAACATTAGATAATGCCTACTTAAAATTATTTTGAAGGCCATCAAAACCTCTACAACCTGTAGTAGCCAATTACTTGAGCACAAGACTTACAACAAATACATCCAGTGCTTCAAACATGTATAGGTGCAGGGCTTGGCAAAAAAAAAGAACAAAAACAGCTAAAAAGAGAAAGAGATTTACCCTCAAACTCACCTAATGCAACATAGAGATTATTGAACCAGAACAAATTCACCCAAGGTCTTCGGGTGAAAGTTTTTGAAAACTGTAATTGAAAATGTTTTTAAAACTTTCACTCGAAAAGGACATTTGATTGAAACATTGTGATTCAGTAAACTGTTTTGTGGCATTAAGTGAGCTTGAGGGACATGACTCTTTATTTTTCTGAACATTGACATTACCAAGAAATGCAATGATAGATTTGCTCTTATATGTCTACAAATAAAAAGCCCTCATTCATTATGACATAGAAAGTCGATGGAAATGGCCTTCCAAATAACCCATATGGATGTTATCTCCTCAGCAACTAACTGCCTCCCACACACTATTGTCAAACCCAGTCAGCAGTTCATGCTGTGAACTGTGTACTGCGTCTACATTAGTATGTTGGATGATTTCCACTAGGTTGTTATTTGATGGGCCTGAATTGGCTGATTTCCCATCTGACAAAAGTGAACAATCACCCAGCTAACAATAAACGCTATGATAATTGATCAGCAGATTTAGGTCTGCTGTGTTCAAACTGTTTTCTGAGTAACAGCTTGCTAATTTTCGGCATTGAAATATCAGATGTTAGCTAAGTAGGCGTTACCTAAGATGTTGGAAAGACACATGTAATGATAGCTGTGCAGCTGTTACAGCAGCATAATCGTACTTTTATTCTTCAACTGCTGACAGTGATGCAAGAATGCTTTTAGTGTCCACAGTTCTCTGATCTATTGTTTGCATGGATGGAAACAGTCTGACAGGGGGACTGATCAAAATACAATAGCATTAGACTTTAACTGGTATGCAGGGGTTGCTAATAGTCCTATGTAAATCACTGAATTGTTGAGCTACATCACCCCATCACCAAGCTTTGTCGGGAATCCCAATGTCTTTCAGTTTTGTTTTGCAGTTTAGACCTAAAATTTAACATTTAAGTCCAACAACAGCACTCTTCTCTCTTGCACCAACTACCTACCAGACAAATAGTTTGTCAGTATTAGCGTGGACTATGGCTGTATTTGAAACTGCACACTACACTAGCAGTACATACTGATTTATTTTACCAAACTGTAGTCTGCAGTATGGAGTATGTGAACATTAGCAAATAAGCAGTACACCAAAAATGCCAGGATGTCATACTACTTTGGGGAATGTTAGCATCTTAAAGCTTGCTGAATGTCATTAAATGGCAAGAGAAGAAGAACACATTCATGTCAGATTAGTTGTGTTCGTTTCGAAGCTAAAAAACCCACAGATTTTTTTTCAAGATCTATAAGTGATCAAATAAATTGTTATCATTACCTTGTACTGTTATGTGAAATGGTTTGTTTATTAAGTTAAAATGAATCCAGAGCTATGCTAAATCTGTTTGCCTGTTAATGACAATAATCATGTTATGACATCAAACCCTGGTTGACTGTACTCCAGTTTCCTGCTTGAAAACTCTGAGTTTCCAGGTTTCAAATTCTAGCTTTAGGTGGCAAAGTATATGAATATGTTTTTCAAATTTTCTGACCACTGAGAACCAAATAAATATGCATTACCATTACAATCACACATTTAGTTGTACATTCCTGTCCATCTGCCAAAAATATTGAATTTCTTAAGAGTAATGTCCTTGAAATGCAAATCCTTTAGCCATGTATTTCCCATGAGTTAGTGGAGACATGAAATGTTGCATAAAGTGGGAGAGCTGCCTATAGTTTTATGAATTCAACACACACAAAGTCAACTGCTAATGCAAATGTTTTCTGTGCTTGCTGGATGTCTAACAAGGAAACAATTTGCCTCTAATCAGCTGAACAGATTTTGATGTTAAGTTCATAGTTTGCTGCACTGCTATACAATGACCAAATAATCAGTGGAAAGGGAAGCCAACCATCACTGCAGTTCTGTACTTTTCTGCACTGTAAGAAAGTTAAACTTTCCCTCCTATTGCTTCAGGGTAAAAACAAGTATGTCTTGTCAACCTGTTTAAATAAATGACCTACCCTGTCATTTTTTTCTGAAGATCTGCCTCCCACAAATCTCTGAAAATGGTTGCCCTCTATGTGCCAGTCAAGTAGATTGTAAAAAAGATTGTGTATTTAATAAATGGGCCATAAATGGTCCTGCATGCACCATTACCCTTTCAGCCTTTGATGAAGTGAAGCACGGAGCAAACAGATGTAACATTTATCGACGTCTCTTCATCTCATTGGCCTTGCGGGGTAATGTGGACACTCTGGATGTGATGTGTGATTTCTTTATTGCTGTGTATGAAGAGCCCTAATACATGTGGGGTGCAGAGTAAAGTATGATAGGGATGGATCACTGCGTTTTCTTGTGGCATCCGCTCTGGCTTCCGTCAGGCCCCATCGGACCCGCTGTCATCTCAACACAGGCCTCAGATCAGTTTAAAGGTTATTCAGCTGACACATGTCCGCTGAGTGCAGAGGTGCTGCCTAATGGCTGTACGGCAAATCGACTGGCTGACAGGGGCGAGTCGCCACGCCTGCTGGAGATGCCAATTTAATACGCCAGACTGAGCCTAGCCTCATGATGACGGATTAAGAGCTATCTACCATGCAGTGTGACTTCGGGACGTCCCAGGGCACAGAGCTCCATCAGCCAGAGGACGATCCTGTGGCCTCACAGGGCAGACCTCTCAGCTTTTATTGATTAGATGCATAAGTTAAATTATTGGACCCAACAGTCTTCCATAAGTGGGTCAAAAATGACCTATATTAGGATCAATGATATTGGAAATAATATTTATTTGTATTAAATTTATTAAAGTTTTATTTTTGATCTACACCAAAGATTTCGTATTCGAACAAAATTTTATTTTTCCACTTCCTTACTCACTGTTTCCATGTTTTACTCTTTTTCAACAAATTTATGCTTGAGTTAAATATCCACAGAATATATTTTTTAACGTTTCTTATTCAAAAATCCATTATTGTGTTGGATTTTGGCACAGCATTAAACTTACTGTTTCATCCCAGCTTAGAACAGACTGGTTTGGCATCTGTACATTTAAATCCTCAAAAACTGCATTTGTTCATGCCCATCTTGGATGTGGCTTTGGCTTTCCAGTGCTGTGCTCAAGTGTTTACTGCGACAACACAGACAGACCACGATATCTCCCCTCCACAGGTCAGCTGTCTCTGGTGAGGACAAATATAATTCAGCTGTTGGAAGGCAAAGTTAGGGGGCTGCTCAAAACATCTGGCTTCTGTCTGGGGGACACGACATCACAAGAAGTGGAATTACAAATGGGCTTTTTTTAGCACATGATTTCTTAAAGGTGCAGCAACCTGGATCATAAAAACATTGTCGGCCATTTGTGGCAACAAAACTCATCAAATCAGTTCACATGTCAGACAACTTTTGGGTGTTTAAACTGTTGATAGACCAACTTTCCCTGTTAATTTACATCCATCTTAAAATTAATTTTAGATCAAAAATGGTTTCAGTCTTGCCCTGTCAGAAGCCCAGAAGTGGCATCATGCAAAAATCCCTTTCTGGCCCATGTCATTCATATTCGTCAACATAAGTCACCACTACAGGCAGAGTGGGAGTAAACAATATTATTTTGTTGTGTGGTTTGGTGCCATAATAAAAAGAGTAATAGTAATTGCTCAAAGCTAAAATATAGCTTAACATATTCAGGGTGACCCATATTATCTTCTGCTTTTGTCAGAAACAAGTCAACAGTCATTTGCAGCCAGCACCGGCTAATTTTTCCAGAGGACTGTTTTACACCCAGTTAAATTCAGCCTTCTGGAAAACATTACACTTTCTACAAACTTAAAAACTATTACTAGCTCTGCCTGTGAACCAAGATTGTCAAACCTCTGTGTATTTTTCAAGAACATGTTTTAGCAATTGTACAATATAAATATTCTTCAAAGCAGTGGATCAAACACTGCCAACTGAGCTGATAAATCAAATCATTTTTGCCTAAAGAGGTGGATTAAGTAGCTTTGAAGAATAAAAAGAAAATCAAAAAGCAACAACACTGCTGCAAATTTGGTCAGTGAGAAATGTGCTGGTTGAAAAAAAATGTTAACTTGTGTTAAATACCTGAAGAATGATCAACTTCTTATCAGTGTGAAATCGGAGGCAATCAGTTTTGTCAACAGACTTGGCAGAAAGCAAGTGACCTCACATACCAACGTAAAATTCATACAACTTCTTTTATCAAAAGCCAACAAAAGCAATAATTGACTAGAAAGCACTGGCTAATGTAATTAGAAGTTTGTTTAGCATCCAGTTAAGCATATTCAACTAAGATACATTTCACAGTTTTCAACCCCCAAAATTTATATTAATGGTCCTAGCTAACACAGAAACTGTTACTTTTTAAGTCTTTGTTAGCTAGTTTACTACTGTAGTTTGCTGATGGCTGACATTGTATGGGTTTGTACAAATACTTAAGTAAACCCTGATTACACCTTGTAAAATTTGTACCTCGAAAAACTTCCCTCTGGTTAGCACTATGGAGAAGTTGATGGTTCCAGTTGCAAGGTTACATGTTTAACAAGAGTTTTTTTTTTTAATGAGTTATTAACCAATTGGACACACTGACCTATCAGATAAGTTATATATCTGCAGAGCATCATCTTGGAGTGAAAATCCATGGAGTTGCAAATAGTGGATTTATGCTGTCAGATGCTCAACTCTTGCTAAAAGCTTCAAAGACTGTTGTGCTAAAAATGACTTCCCCTAATCCTGACATAAGTTTTTGTGCTAACTTGAACAGAGTTTATTTCTGTGAATATATCCCTCCAAACATGCAGGCTAAAAGGGACAGCTGATAGTGACCCTGATACTTCTAATAAAAAAAAATAAGAAACTAATGTTTACTCACCAATGTTTTAATAACTAAGGATTTTTATTCCTCACTTCCCAAACTAGAGAAATCCAACACATGAAAAGGAAAATATATATAACTGGCCATATTCTTATTGTGGTGGAGGTGTAAGGAGAAGGATTCTCCAATGTTACAGTATATGAACATACCTGGAGTTATCTGAATAACATTCTGGATGCTGTACAAGGGTCCAAATGGCCAAAATTTAAAGATTGCATTAATGTATTTGTAGTTTTTTTGGTTGTTTTATTGAGATATAAACATGTGTTGTTTGGAAGAGAGGATTTGATTTAATTTCATTGATCCCAAATTTTAAAAACAAGGTCAAAACAATATACTTTACATATGTACACCAAACAATTGTACATATCCATCAAATAAATTAAAATTCATGTATGTCCAAACGCATCTATATCAACAAACTAGTTGGAGAGCTCATCTAGTCCTGCCCCTTGATATGATGATAATCAAAAAGGCTTTGCCGCAGCACCACTTAGTAATCAAAGCTAGCCAAAACCCTTTTTGTACTCCAGCCCTCCGTTCCAGTCCTGCTAGAGAAAAAAGTACAATTTCTCAGAACTGATTAAAGAAAAAAATAAATGCGGTTACACCTGTAACATATTTTAAGAATCATCTAGCTTGAGAAATGTACCTATAATTAAAAAGACTTCCATTATCAGATTATTTTTGACCTACTTATGCATCTCAGGGTGAAAGGAATATCTTTAATATTTAAGGTGGAAAAAAATGTCCATCACAGAGAAATTAGACCTCTCAGGTAGGGGTCTGCACAGAAAAGATAAGATAATTTAAAAGCAGGAAAAGTGCTTAGCGCATTTCCAGAAAGTTCAGCTTTTCAACATGGCACCAGTATAATCCCTGCCATGTCTCTCAAACTAAGACTCTGTGTTCTGCTGGCTCTCCCTACCTGTAGTGGGTCAATTTGAATGAATCTGCAACAGCAGGTCTCTGTGAACAATGCAAGAAGCAACAATGGGATTTCAGACCCCCAAACCACTGACTCACCCACAATTCGCAGCGTCGAAATCCCATTGACTCAGTTCATCCTTCGTTGGTGCTAGTGCGCCGGCTTTCCACTTTTATGGCGTGGCGTTGTCAAATCCCCGACACACCGTTGGGTTTCATCTCCATTCGGAAGCCTCAGCAAACGTTGCATGGACACGGGGATGAGGAGAGGGAAAGGAGATGGGGGAGGGGAGAGGAGAGAAGAGAAAGTGCTGCTATGAGATTTCTGCATGTGTCGCCTCCAAGCTGCTGAGGTAGTAAGTCAATCAGCCGTTCAGAAGGACCCACGTTTACTTAATTCCTTTTCAAAAGTACACCAGACAGTCTTTTTCTTTGAATGATGAAAAGTCGATCCCCGAAAGATTTGGATATCTTTAACTCCCATTATGTGATTTGAAGAGATAGGATTGTTTTTCACTCTGGTGCAAAGCTATCCAGAAGGCACAGACTCAAAGACATCCGTGTTAATCTGAGTCCTGACAGAAAACAGAGTATCTGGCTATAGGTCTGGCAGAAAGGAGAATTATTTGCCAGTAGGGCTTAGAATAAAATCCCCTATCCATCTTTAAGAGTGCAGAAAACAAACGCAGTATGGCTAAGCAAACCCATTAGACAGCACCATGTTTGTGTTGCCTCAGAAATGCAGCGAGATGTGTGACGCTTGTGTGAGAGCTTACACAGGATTAAAGTGTTTACCAAAACATCAAGGTCCTCTGCACTGACTTTTCTGGAGAACCCTCTGCTGCACAGACTTCCCCTCCCATCTGAGTGTTTTGTTGATTTAGCGCTAAGCTAACAGTTGCAGAGAGCTGTTAGCCAAGAACAGAGTGTGAAAGGATGCAAACAAGGCCAAGACAACAAGGGCAGGGACGGGTAAATAAACGTTCTGATGAAATCACTTACTCTGCCCTGGTGGCTGGGTTTGTTTAATGAATGAGGCAAGGACTTTGTGTTTGCTATTAGAATAATAAGCACGCTATGCTACATGAGCAGTAGATTATCATACAACAGCAGTAACTATACAGATATTATTTTTACGCACTGCTGTCAGAGACATTGGAAGACACATAATAAATGATAAGTCTCACTTACGTAACTGGCTTGGAGGCCTAGATGGCTAAACTAGTAATAAAGTTACAGATGACTCTGAGCACAGTGGAGCTACAGCACTAGCTTTCCAATACTTTTCTTCATGAAAGAGCACATACATTCAATAATAGCAAAAAGATTTCAGAGGTAACTACAGTTTACTACTATCAAATGGCAGGATTAGAATGTCTCTACTGTCTATTGTTACTTACCTGTGGCCATGGAGCATCTGACAGCATTAAACAAATAACCACAACAGCTGGTGCATGAAAAAGTTTATGTAAGACCTGGGGACTGCTGCCATATTTCCTCAAAAATGCTTACATCTGCTCCAACAGACTTTTTGTCAGACTCCGCTCTTTGCACACTGTTACACGGTTAGACAAGGTCTCTTGTTTACAGACTCGTTCACATCTGAACAACTGAAGACGCCTTTCTGTTTGACTATCTTATATATTTAAAGATCTGTTCCTTTAAAAAAAAATGTTCTTAACATTTTTAAAAAAAAATGAGAAAATACACACAGCAGGGTGGATAATTAGGATAGTTTAAAAACTCATTCAGTAGGCAAAATTCTGCTGGTTTCATAAGCTAGTGATATTGTTGGTTGTTGTCAACAATGCGTGTTTTGCCAAAAAATTAACATAATGTGTTATAGAATATATTCTTTGTTAATGGACCAGCATTAAAATAAAGTTGTAAGTTGAGTTTATGCTAGTTTGCTTATATTACAAATAGCTAACCTAAATGCATCATGCTAGCATTACTAACAATGTATAGTTAGTTAGTGTGATATATACTAACATTATAGCTACTTCTCATTACCAGAGATGTTTTCTGTCACCTTTAAGAGCATTAAAGCATTCCTCGTGATCAACAGTGGGTTGATTCGTAATTGCGGTCGTCCACATTATTAAAGTCCAAATAAAATGTTTATATATTTGACCTTCAGTTTCTAACACCAGATGAAAACTACTCCTTTAGTTTGATCTGTGTATCTGAGTTACTTTTGCAGACATCCCAAACACATTTTAGTGGTAGTTGGTGCCTGATTTTCAAAGGTAACAATATATCACAGATGAACAATCTAAGGTTAATAGCTTGTGGCTAACACATGATGGAAAATAGCAGGTAAACCAAATTATGGATGTTGTTTCAATTTGGCAAGCAATGTTATTTCATTTAACTATCAACACCACATGTACTTGAATTTTCTGGTACTTTCTGAGGCTCAATAGAAATACACGCTAAACTGATTGAATTACACAGTGTGACTTGGTCTTTATATCTCATTTCATGGGAAATATCTCTGCTTTCGTGAGGCACTCTTATTAAGAAGGAGAAATGTACATTTCCAACTAAAAAAAGGACTTAATGGGAAGTTTAAAATGCTCCCAAGATGAAAATATGTAGCTAGGAATTAACTTTCAACTTGTATAATGCTTTGAAACTGAGTTGATGTTGCACAATTTATATTTTACTCTCTGAGTATATTGTATTTTTATTTATTTAATCAAGATTTATTGATATTTATATGACAAACAAATCAGTTCAGTCAGTAACTTCAGGTTTTTATTGTTCAGCATACTAGGTTGGCACTCTGGTGTTATTTAATCACCTGCTGTTTCAAGTCATGACCATGTTGAAGTGACCAAATGATGGTCACAATTCTACTGAAATATACACAAGACTTGCCTGTGCAAAAGTTTGTCTGACTGGAAGTTGCCCTGTAATAGCTGCTGGACCAATCAAAGAGCCAGCAAAGTTTTAAATGTACTTAATTAATAAGATTTTACCCTGGAAGACAAAAAACAAACCTTATCCTTTAAAAGAAAATTACCCCCTTATATTTCATTAACTCTTTAAATTAACAAATAATCTCGCCGTCCTGTCTTGTGCACTCTTGTGGAACTCCCCCCGGTGTTTCTCTGTCAAACAAAGGCTGTTGGTTATGCACATAACACAATGCATCTGAACATTTAATATGAAAGAGGTAGCTCATTAATTATCCCCCTACTTCCCCTCTTGATTAATTAGCGAATGCTGTGAGCCTAAACGCCACTTAATGTTGGTTATACATCACCCATAATGCACCTGTTCTCCCCTTTGATGAATGGTTTCTTTGCCTTAAGAGAGAAATATCCCACAGCCCTTTGGTGGCAGTGACTTTTAACTGACCCCCTCCTTTTAAGCCCCTCCCCTTTTTCCTGTCCCATGGCTTGCTGTATCTGTTACTGTATATTACTCTCCCTAAATGCAACTTACTTAAGCATGCATTAACCCAACGTTACTATACATATAAAGTGGGACTAAAATCCAAAATAAAACCATGTCTTATGATTGACCTCTCTCTCTCTTTCTCTGACGTACATCCAGATTGCACGCCCTGTCCTGTGTTTTAAATACTAACAAGAGAAATGTATTGAAGTAACTAATAATAAAGTTCTTATTATTAGTTAAAACAAAGGTGGTGACACTTTGCCTATAAACTGTCCCCCTCCTCTCTTTGTCTGCCTCAGTGTGTGCTTTCTGGTTGTCCATCTTTTATAGTGTGACCAATTTATTACTGCCTTTCTTCTTGCTTGTTTTGTCTTTTTTGTACATATATGCTCAAACATATATGTTTATCTGTTTTTTTTTTTCTGAAAATGTTTAAATTTTAACATATTTGATAAGAATATTCAAATGTTTAAGGCTTTTTTTTACCCTAATTAGATGAAACTTCCTCTTTTCTCTATGACTTTTGATCAGTTCACAAACATGAAGTGTGTTTATTGGGCTTAAAAATCAAAATACTTCATTTATCATAGAGAAAAAAGCGAAGCCTCCTCCAAAGTATCTGTAAAAAATGTTCCAAACTGTTTCAATGCTAATCTATAATATTTTCCTGTCATAGCTTTTTTTCTCATTCTGAATGAAATTTGGATTAAAAAGACGATTAATTTTTTCTGCATGGCAAAGAAGTTGCAGCTTAGGGTTTGTAAAACTGTCAGTGTTGAGAGTGCTGTTCTCTTTTGTAGATGGGCATGTATATGCTCATTGTTTGTATATCCCCATCCCTTCCTTACAGCCAAAAGCTCTAATGCCGCCCGACCGCTTCGTGCCGCCTTTACATGGACATGGCAACTGATGTACACGTTCACCCCCATCTATGTCATTTCCTTCCTAGTATGTTCATAGGTCCCACCCTCCCCCGTCTCACACCCCTTCCTCCTAAACCCTTTAAAATTTAAGAAATGTACAGTCATCCATTTGTTCATCACTGATGAAGCTTAAAAAAAGATGAAGAGTCATCTAATCGGGCTGTAGATATTTATGGAGAGACTTACCTATCCAAGCAAGACTATAAATATACAGTTTTTTTGTACAAAATTATGTCAAAACACCATAAAAAGATATCCTGAACAGAATGGTGAAGATTATTTTTCATGTCATGATGTGTGGATGTATGTGTTGTTGCCTCCCTGTACCATCCTGTCTAAAATAATAATAATTATATACTACTTTAATCAGAAATTGCTTAAAAAAGAATCTAACCTAACTTGTCCAAAGGCATTCTTACACAACTTTCTTTTGTAAATTTTTTTTTCTTCCTGCCAAAATCATGCGGGCAATTTGTTGATGTAAGTTGACGAAACTGATGGTATGCTTTCTTCCTTTGAAAACTTTCTTTGATTTTCGTAGGCTTTTATGATTTTTTCCGAGCTGACTTTGTATTCTTTTATTTTGTTTCTACTTACCTATTTACTAATCCCTTTCTGGATAGCTCTATATGTGTCTTTACTTTGTGAATGTTTTCTTTATTTAACATGTTTGCTCTAACTCTTGGACTCTTTTTGCGATGCCTTAATTATGATTTTTTTTTTTTTTTCCGTTTCTTATTATTTACCTTTATTTCTGTTGTCTTCTTTTCTTTTACTGTTCCAAAAGGTTTGCATCTCTTTATAGTGCCCTGTTTGTGAGCCTTTGCAATGTACAAACAAGCCACTTTGGCAAGAGGAAAAGCAGCTTCAATGGACATCTGAATGTTTCAAACTCTTTATAGAAGGTCAAAACAGGTTTAACTATTAAAGCATGAGCTATCAAGAGGTAGAAATAAATCAGTTCTACTTCATACATGTGGAAGTAGAGTTAAAACGCCTGGGGGCTTAGCACTCATGCTAATGTTAGAGTATAAATGAAGAACAAAAGCTGTTACAAGCAATACTCTTCCATAAGAATGACGAATCAGCAAACATTCAGGTATCATTGAACTGCCCGGTGACTTTGTGCCATTGTGGTGACTGTAGGGGTCAAAAGGCAAGAGGCTAGGGCCAGTAGGGGAGCCTAATAATGCTGATACAAGGAGCTTGCTCCATTTTCATACATGAGTTGAGAGTAGAAGTGTTGGGAAAAATCAATAACATTAAAATCAAAAATACTGATTTTTATGACAATTGGTTGGTAGAACCAAATCATCAATATTTTGATGCAAGGAGTTTCCTCCATTTGTTCACATGGCTTGTATGTCGAGGTGTTGGAAAAATCCATAATAGTCAATTGAGAGCACCAAATAATCCATGTTTTTATACATACTCTCTTTTGTACCAAGCGAATTTTATCAGCAGCAAGTATGAGAGCATTTTTTCATCACTTTACTTGGTACAACTGTGCAGCAGGGGGTATGTTGATCCAGACTTAATATTCTGCTGCCAGCTCTCAGTCTAATAGTTTATGACTGTGTCCGACACACTGCCTGCACTGTCAATGTTACGTCTAATAAATAACAGTGCAAAAATTTAGAAATGATCTAAAACCTTACCTCATATCACACATCACCACACTCACACACCATCACAGACTTTGTCTGCCTGGCCCCTCTTTGGCAGATGAAAGTACTTTTGAGCCCCCCATAGTGTATATCATTGATAAAATACACATAAACACAGACAACATACACGAATATATATACTGTCAATCATGCCCTTTGCTTAAAAACTTAATCTAGTTTTAGAAATTATCTCCATCAGAAAATGTTACCTACATAGAACTGAAAATCACATAAATTTGCCATGCTCCAATGGCAGTGAAAAATGGTGTGCATTAGTCTTATTTAGCCCTGCCGCCCAATTCTTTTAGCAATTCTCGTTCTAGGCATGCCTCGCAGTCCAAGACATCACACTCTCATCAGAGGCAGTCAGCAGAAACAACAACAAGTAGTTGTCAATTGTGGCTTAATTTTCAACATAAAGATGTTCACTGCACAACTTTCAGTAAGTGACAAGACCTGCAACTTGCAGAAAAATGTATATATGCAGCACAGCACTGAATATCAGGAGTGCCATGTGTTTGACATTATTGTCACTGAAAACCTGCGAAGGCCAACTTTTGCCCAGCAGGAATGGATAAGGAATCGAATCTATAGGCAGGATTGTTAGTGGCATGGATGTCAATAAAATCCTGTCAATTCTCATCCCTAGTGAAGCTCACATTGATTTTCTCACTTAAAAGTCTCTGATAAATATCTGGTCAGTCGACTTCAGTCAAAAAAGTATTCATGTAAGTACTTCAACATAAATTAATGTATTGATTTTGACTGTATGATGTAATTATACTGCACTTTATACTGTGCATTATTGCAGCCAGCTGATAAACACTACAAATATAAAATCTTTATCATTTTGCACGTCTTAATGTCACATAATAATTTAAAGCCTGTTAGTACCTGTTTAACTGATGTATATCTCGAAACTAGCTCCCCATTGTGACATACAGGGGATGTGATATAAATCAGGGATTTGTTTGAAGTCAAATTAGTTGTTATTCCACATTGTTATATCTAAAATCAAAATCAGATCCTATAGTGAAATTCTAAATACCTCCTAACAACCTGACACACACATCAGTGTTTTCAAGAGGCCTCAGGTCATGGTCTTTCAGTAATTTGTGGTCTTGATGGTTCAAAAGTGCTCTTCTGACTCATTTTATGACACACTTCACAAACACTTTCTTATTTCAGCTTCGGTTAGCTTGTGTTCAAGCCCACTGGCTTACACCAGAACTACTAACAAATACTAATACCCTCTGCTTCTTGTTATCCACAGAGCACATCTTTTGCTGCTGATTTTTTAACAGAACTTTAAAGGTTTAGGAGTAAAATATAAATGAAATAAACTCCTGAAAAGCCTGAACAAGTCTCTTATTTAGAGAAATGAGCTGTTATATCAGGTAGAACTGAATGTAGGGCTTAAATTTGTGTGACATTAGGCATAATTTATACCTTATTATAACAAATGTCCGTGACAGATTATAGTATGCATACAGCATATAGAGCAGACCTCTAGTGCAGTCACAGTGGACTCAAGGGTAAGCATATTGTTATCTTATAGTAGCAGTATGTGTATAGAGTCAGTTTAAAGTGGCTCACCCTGTGCATCCCTCAAAGCCTTTTGATGCAATGTAACCTTCTTTCTGGCTGTTGTTTTCTTTCAGTTTGGGTCTTGTTTGGTTCTGACTTTCATTGTTTTTGCACTGGTACAGTATTTCTGTTCTTTCTTTCTTTATTTCATTTCAGTTTGTTTTTCCTTTGTTGGGCTTTGCTTTATCCGTTCTTTGGTTTTCGGTTCTTTTGGTGTTTGGCTGCTTCTTGCTTTCCTGTTCAGTGATGTTCTGCCCACTGACTGCAGTTTTTTTTCTCTCTCTTTCACTTTCAGGAGGGGAGCTAGTCATCCCCGTGCTAGTCGAGGACCCCATAGACATCCCTTCTGTATCCACCCGTTCTCCCTTCATCCCCCTCCCCCCAACCCTCCGCCCCGTCCTCACCATTATTGAGACCACCAAAGAGTCCTTGGCCATGGCCACTGAGGCGGGGGTACCTTGCTTGTCGGACCGAGGCAGCGATGATTGTGATGATGGTGATGGTGGTGATGATGGTGATGATGATGATGATGATGGCATGGTGATTTCGGGGTTTGGCTCTGGCGAAGCTTTCGACTCTAGCCTGCCCCCGACTGACGATGAAGATTTTTACACCACCTTCTCCCTGGTAACAGATAAGATCTTGACCACATCGGCCTATGAAGGCGGCTACAAAGCCCTCGCGCCCAAGTGGGAGGCCAAGGACTTGAGGCCTAGCAAAGCCTCCGAGGCAGGTAGGACTACACCCACCTCGCCTCTGCCCGACCCCCGGGGCACGCCGCCGGCGGCAGTCCCCTCGGACACGCCACCCAAGCTGCCCGCCGGGAAAATGAACAACCGCGAGGTAAAACCCCCGCAGCCGGATATAGTCCTGCTGCCCCTGCCCACTTCCTTCGACCTGGACGGCACCAAGCCGCGGGGTCCCTTCATCACCTCGCCCATGCTGCGCACGGTGCCCGCTGCCCTGCCCACCGTGCCCGGCGTGGTTCGGCGGGTTCCCCCCGGGGCCTCGGAGGTGATACGGGAATCCAGCAGTACCACGGGCATGGTGGTGGGCATCGTGTCAGCCGCCGCCCTCTGCATCCTCATTCTTCTCTACGCCATGTACAAATACAGGAACAGGGACGAGGGTTCCTACCAAGTGGACGAGACACGCAACTACATCAGCAACTCGGCGCAAACCAATGGCGCTGTGGTGAAGGATAAAGCACCAAGCGGTAGCGCCAAAGGCAGTGCTAGTAGCAAGAGACCGAAAGACAAGGACAAGGAATATTATGTATAGAAAGAAATCAAATCATTTCCCAACTTAGAAAAACAAACTGTTTGGAACAAAGTTATAAACATTTTGACAGTACCATATTGGCAACTGTGATTTAAAAAGGATCAAATCTGCTGAGAACTCTTCTGAGTCCTGAAACATTTAAAAGAACTTAAGCTAAAAGGCAGCACACTTACTATTGTAAGCATTAATGAGAGACAATGCAGCCGGACTTCAGCGGGACTCGCTGTGGATCTTTTTCTGGAGTCCCTGCTGGAGACTTTTTTGGCAGTGTGAATAACATCACTGGAAACATCCACACGACCCCCCCATAGTGACTGTTGAAGAGGTGTGTGACCCTTGGAGCTCTGACAACCTTGTCCATTGTAACCCTGTAAAATACGCTCACTGTCATTTCGGCCATTCTGAGCATGCATGTGAGGTGTATGTGACGTGGTGCTGGCATCTGTGTAAGTGAGGGACCTCAAAGAAACTATGATTGTCGGGGAAAGTTGGAAGTCAAAAACATGAGTTTCACATTTCAAACGGTTTCATTCAATGTAGCTGTCATGGACGCGATGTGAGCTAAAGTATACGTGTACTTTTAGCCGTCTTTCTATCTGTTTTTTTGTTTGTTTTTTATTTATTCATTTAGTGGGTAATTTATTTATTAATTGAATTTAGGTACTTTTATTTTGAAGGATGATGTCCAGTCAGAGTTAACCAGGCAGTGCTCAGCAAGATGGGATAAAGAAGTGTATCTTTATATTTCTCTTTCCTTATGATAAATTGGACAACTTTGCACAGCACCAAAACATCTTTTTAACCATGAAAAGGCAAATCCTCCAGGCAAAAATGCACAAAACATTGACATTTCTCAGAGTTTTGAATCTCTAATAGCATTTTCTTTCCTTTTATTTCATTTCTGCTGCTTGTTTGCTTTTTGTTACATTTCCTAAGATGCTGTTGCAAAAAGTGCGTGATTATCATGACTCATGTGTTCAAACTGTAAAACAATCCAGGCTGAAGATTCACTCACATGTGATAAAGTGTGATACTCTGACTGTGTCAAATATGTTTACACATTTTGTTACATTAGCCGTTGTGCTTTGCAGGTCAACATTGTACAGAAAACTCCACTTTCTGTTGATTTTGTTAAACCCTCCTCTTGTATAGAGACATCATTTGATTTCCCTGCTGTAGCAACATGACATAAAGAATCATTGTTACTGTTTGATGCCTGGTGATAAAAAAAAAATGACAAGGATGCTTCATTTAGGCAGAGAGCAAATGTTGTTAGATTAGACGTTTAGTCTCTCTGGATGGTGTTTCTCTTCAGTCGCATGAATATTTGACCACAGGAAGCTGTCAGTCAAATAGAAAACACCTGGACTCCTCCTTATTCTTAAATTATTTCATCATGTAATTTATTTTTTTATTGGAAATTTAAAAAAACAGAACAATAGAATAAATACAGATAATGTTGGATTTGGAGATCTGTTGCTAGCACCTTTCTGACATCAAGGTTTCTTACTTTTTCTTTCTTTTTTAATCGGATGTCTATGTTCTCAGCTTCTATTTTTCTTTTTCTTTTTTTTTGTTATTGCGTAGCTAATTTCATGTCTCATTTTTATGACACTCTTTCGGGGATATGTTTTTTTTATGTCCTTATTTATTGCTGAAGTTATCTGTTCTCATTCATTTTCATGACGAATCAGTCAGTGTGTACGTTCACTTTGATTTTTTGTGTTGGTACTTGGCTTTTTTCAAACCAGTTAATTATTATTGTCTTCTGCTCCTTTGACTCCAAACAGTTCCCAGAAATAAAAAAAAAATGTTGTTCCCAAACTTTGTTGGATATTCGACTATGAGGGTTGGTTGTGTCTGGGCTTGTTTACATTTTGTGTTAGAAATCTGTTTTGGGTGTTCTGATATGAAGTGAATTGCACATTCGTCTGTTTGTCCACACTGTTCATTAAATACACACGTTTAGATCACACTTGCCCACCTCTGCAAATAACAGCCCATACATTATATCCATGGTTCACCTAGATTTATATGTGCTTTGCCTGGGCGCTATGTACAGTGAAGCTAGCGGCAAAGTGGCCACAAGCAAAGAGCAGACCAGCAGCTCCTATTTAACAGCATTTCACCCTCATTTTATTATCAAACCCCACCAGAAAAAAATCTACAACCGTGCAAAGACTTAATGTGAAAAACTAGTAAAAACTCAACTTTGGATGAGCACGGAAAAAGTCTTAAGTAAATATAGTGCTCAGAAAGCAGATTATTATTATTATTTGGGGTTTTTTAGGAAACCTTACAAAAGTTCTTCTTAACTCAGACAAGACAGAGGTCATTGTGCTGGGCCCCTAACATCTTAGAGAAACCTTTTCTAATGATTCAACTGCCCTAGATGGCATTAGCCTGGCTCCAAGCCCAACTGTTAGAAGTCTTGGGGTACTATTTGATCAGGATTTGTCCTTCGACTGCCACGTAAAACAGATTTCAAGAACAGCCTTTTTTATCTTCGTAACATCGCTAAAATCAGGCCTATCCTGTCTCAGAGTTATGCTGAAAAGCTAGTCAATGCTTTTGTTACCTCTAGATTGGACTATAATTCTCTTTTATCAGGCTGTCCCAGCAACTCATGTCAGACGCTTCAGCTGTTTGAAAATGCTGCAGCACATGTACTGACTACAACTAGGAGGAGAACTCACATTACTCCTGTATTAGCTTCTCCACATTATCTTCCCACAAAATATAGAACAAAATTCAAGATTCTTCTTCTCACTTATAAAGCTCTCAGTGGACAGGCACCAATTTATCTTTAAGAGCTTGTAGTGCCATGAAACCCCTCTAGAACATTACGCTCCCAAAATTCTGGCCTGCTTGTGGTACCATCAGTCTCTAAAAGTAGTATGGGAGGTAGAGCCTTTAGTTATCAGGCTCCTCTTCTCTGGAGCCATTTACCGACCACGGTTCAGGAGGCAAACACCCTCGCTAGCTTTAAGGTTAGACTTAAAACATTCCTCTTTGATAGAGCTTTCAGTTAGGGCTGGCTCAGGCCTAGACCACCTCATAGTTAAGCTGCAATAGACTTAACTGCTGGGGGATTTGGCACACTGAGTTCCTCCCTCTCTATCTCTCTAACACTCTCTCTCCATCCTCTCTCTATATATCTCTTTGCCCCTTTTTGTTTGCTCTTGTACTCGTCTCTGGATCTTGTCTCGTAGACAGCCTTGGATCGTTGGTGTGGACGGCCTGCTGCTGTGGACCTACAAAGCTTCAATTACTACAATTACAAATACTTTGCCTTTTTCTTTTGCCCCGTTCCATTATCATTACAGTTCAATTAACTTTAGAGAAATCAACAAAATTAAATTCATGGTAGTTCCTGCAAACAGCACACATATGAAAAAGGACTTCTACATACTGCTGAGTTAACTATAACAGAAACATAAAAAGGTTATTGCTGTTAATTTAGAGCATCTGTGGCATAACCCTTACATTGGGTGGTGATCTAATAAATTTATTAAGCATTACGTATATATCTATGTATACATACATATATGCATGCTCTACATATTTGAAGAGAATCGAAATACAATCAGTTTCAACAAATCTATTCAACATTTCACAAATGGTCAATGTTTTCTTTTTTTTACTTTTACTCCCAATAATGAGATGATGGAGTGTTATATTTCCATTTCAAAATACTGCATTGTTGATATTTTTCAGATATTTTACATAAAACTGTTACTCACCATAGAATGTGGAAAAAATGTGTCTTGTGAGTTGTACGCATGGGAGAGTGGATGGACAGAGGGCATCACTTTTGCCAGAGGTGGCCCTGATTAAGAACCACCATTTGTGAGAATGCCAATTGTGAATGTTCCTCTGTAGCCAAACAAGGTAAGTGTCTCTTCTATGTGATGATTTAAAGGTGAAAGAGGATGAAAGCAAAGGACAGGTGGAGACAGATACCACTGACGCTGGAGACTATTCACCTAAACCACACTTTCTATCACTCCAGTGATTTCCTTTATATACCAAAAAGTGCTGTCATTTCCATTCAGATGAAGTCCCCGGCAGTGCAGCTCAACACTATCATTTACCTATAGATGATTATGCAAATTCACACACTGTTCATCCATGCAGCGAGAGAAAAAGGAAGCGGATGGAGAAAACTGTTATTAGAGGGTCCAGAGTCGTCACAACAGCACAGAAACGGCTTCGAGTTTCTCTAAAGTCAGGCCTTTGTACGAACAACTGCCAAATGAGATTCCCCTCCACCATATGGCCGGGTTATGAGCCACTCAATGGCAGCAGCACCTGCTCTCCCAGCCCCCTTTTTACACCGTCCATATTTCGCGCAAATGGGCCTTCACAGAGCCGGTCATTAACTTGCAATAGCCCATTGATGTAGGATATCAGAGCGGCGTGTGTGAGTATATCCAGCCCACACAATGACTACATATTAACTCATTCATCCTGCTACGGGCAACAGAAACAAGGAGGCCAGCAGGGATTTCTGCCAATGAGGGAATATGTTTTTTTGCAATGAGAGACAGGGTCACATTTTAATATTTCTTTTTTTTTGTCTTTAGTAACAAGAGTGGAAATATGCTCAGTATGAGTCAATGCAATACGAAGTTAATATGTGAGGAAATATCATGAATACAGAGATATAACAACAAATTAGAGCTTGTTCTGGGTCAGATTAGACATTATGGAAAAACATGAAGACTGGAATTGAAAAACACATCATGATCCATACAATATAAAAACTATTAACCACTTGTATGTTTTTGAGTTTTAAAAGACTGTGTTTGATTGTTCTGTTTAACTTATTTCAGTGCCAATTCTATGTTTCAGCACCAGTGTAAATGTTCCGGTGCCAGTGCTTCCTCTTTCAGTTCAAATTTGATTTTCAATGCCATCACTCACTGTCAATGTTTTGGCCCCATACGCCCCAGCCTCTTCTGTTTGAAAGAAAAAAAAAAGTACTTGTGCCACAATGAAAGAATGAACTAACCTTGCAGTGCAGCAGGATCCACTTGATTCATTTTCTGTAATCAGACAGATCCATCTTGCAAAGCTCCAAGTCAAAGCGACTGAGCTCGGTCTGCAGACACACTGTCCAATCAGAGGCCGTTAAAGCAGGAAGTGGTGGAAGCTACGAACATGGCAGCAGCATGAAAACACAGCTGGTACAGAGTTTAGCATAGGTGCTGACAGCCTCAGTAGCAGTTTGGTCAGATCTGGTCCACATTTCTGTATTAATTGAAAAACAATTAATACTGAAAGTATTAATCAATGGTAAAAACATTTCACTCCACTTCAGACATGTTTTTGGCAAGAGCTTTATCTTTTAAGTGGATCACATTTTGCACTTTACACCGTGCCTACTACATCATTTATTGTTCCCATTATGAATGTGACTGATGGAACAATTGCAATTCTGTATTGTATAAATTGAATGGTCTTATCTGGCATGTCAGGTTAAGGATGAGCACTCAGAGGGTACTAGTTTGGTGGAGTGGTGATAGCAAGGCACCTCTTATATACGCGTCAGGTTTGATTCATGTCCAAGGTCCATTTGCTGAGTGTCCTTTCCTGCTGTCTCTCAACCCCCTTTCACCAGCCTATCCACTGTATCTCTCCACTATCTTATAAAAGGCTGTGAACCACCCCAAAAATATATATTATACAAGAAAAAAAAAGTGTAGAGACACCTACACCACACCACACTCATATCTCATTACACCATGTAAGAGTTACAAAATCTATCACATGGCCCTTCATTGCACAGCATTGCCACCTTCAATTGATCCAGGCTCCATACATACAAGCTACAGGTAGAGACAACACTGATGCCATCTATCCTAGCGCACTCATGAGCACCAAGAACCAGAACATCACTGGGGTCATCAGGTGGGGATTTCTTGTCTCAGGTTTGTCCACTCAGCTCCTTCGACACCTCTAAGAGGCTGGCCAGTGAACTGTGGCGTCCCAAACGCCACTCCCTCCATGCTTATTCTCACCTCCCACTGTGCTGATTCAAACTCCTGCTGTATCTTACCTACCCTACCAAAGAGTCCAAACAGCACTATCACAATCAGACCCTGGCTCCGTGCATGCAAGCTCCAGATAGTGACATGTTGGTACTCTCTTTCCTCGTCCATAATCACCCCCACTCAACAGCAGTTACTGCTGGCAAACATTAACCATAAAATACAGTTATGTACAAAATATGTAAATAAATAAAAGATTATCAAAAACATTATTCCTCATTGTCCAGATCCACTGACTGCTTTAAAATGCTTCAGCTGACATTTCCTTTACTGTCTTTTGCAGACCCTGTCCCCTGTACACCCTACTCTTTTAATAATGAGACTTCTAATTTTACTATGAACCCTCTATACCCAATCTCTAAAGGGCAAACTCTAACTTTCCACCCTCGCTGCTCAGGCTCTGCCCCCTAAAAACAGGACAAAATTCTGCATCATCTGAACTTCTCTTTTGTTTCTCTTTACAGTGTTAGTTCCCAAAAAAACAAAAATAGACTTACCAGCATAATTACCCACCATTGTTTTGTTGTGGACAAGCGCATTGCCCTAACAATAAATGTAGAGTTGTAGACAGCATGACGCTGAGCAGTACTGAGTTGACCAACTTGAAAGCACCTGGAGAACGCAAACCTTCGCCAAGGTAGCTCACATATTGCTGTTACATCTATAAGCAATAGTTCCATGATAAAGTTACCATCATAATATGATTCCTTGACCCCGAAAACCCAAACCTAGAACTTGGAATCATGTTGATATCATTATTAGTTAGACAGTTATTGAGCAAAAATGATCATTCACTAATGGCGGTTATCTGGATCACCACCAAAATGTAATCATTTCTAAGTTGGACCATTCCCAACATCTCCTGAAAATTTCAGCAAAATCTGCCCAGTAGTTTTTGTGTAATCTTGCTAACAAACAAACAGACAAACAAACATATGCCAGCAAAAACATACTGTAACCTCCTTGGCGAAGGTAATTAGCACGGAGACCTGTAAACTAATGGAGGAGAAGCAGGACCTCTAGCAGAGCGTCTCAGACAGACTGAGTATACAACACTATCAGGGGTACGCAGTATAGAGAACTAGTTTTTGACAAGTGATTAGAACGCCAGTCATTTTACAACAAAATAAGCACTTTTAAATTGTCATGCCCTCGCATTCAACTACATTTTCTAGAATGTATTCATGATGCAACTGGACTCCGACATCCATCATTTGTTGTCATTTTCTTTTTTTTGTCGCTCATGGGCTTTTGTGAAAATTTTGTTTAGTATGCACCAAGTCTTGAGATAAGTTCAGCCTCCAGCTGCTATCACCCCTTTACCTTTTTCCTTTTTTTCCTCTCTTCTGTCAGAGCTGATTTGCTTGTAATGAGGAGCATCTGTCTCACACAATTAATCTCATTTTCATCTCTGAACTGGAATATAAATTTTAGTCTAATTGTTAGAGTCTACGCTAAGACAGGGAGCTGATATGATGGCAACAAACTGACTTCTGTTCACACAATTCAGAGATGTGACTGAGAAACAACTACATTATTTAACTGAAAACATGTTTATGACATCTTGGTAAAAAGAAGGGAAAAAAGTAATTAACTTTTCAACAATGCAAAGGCCAGAGATTAAAATAAAAGGCAAATTCAGCAAGAGGCACAACACTGACATCAAAGAACAGAGAACAAACACCAGGGATGGTAATTACAGGATAAATCTGCACAGGAAGTAACAGAAAACACAGAAGAAACCCAACAGTTCAGCCAAATTAAACTCAAACAGCCCATAATTATATACAGTTTAATGGTAATTAATTATGCCTCAGAGCCGGTGTGGTTTAGGGTAGACCTGTACGTCTGGTCAAAGGCTGTGAACTCAGAAAGTCTATTAGAGATTCAGTAAAGTCAGACCACATGTCCACATATATCAAGGATAAAGAGATAAAATTTTGCTGGTCAAAGGTCAAAGGACACCAAAAGTAGGTCTTGTTTTCACCATTTGATTGTGAATGCCATATTATAATAACAGTGGAAGGGATTTTAAAGCAGCAATGTCCATTTTGACTAAAAGATGGCTCCATTGTTTTTCAGTAGGGGTTCTAGGCAAGGTGGACCAAGATCAAACGTGACGTGAAGACACTGCTAACCTATGAATGTTCTGACAAGAGTCGAGGGATTGGACATGGATTGCAGTAATGATCAGTTTTTGACTCTCTGATGGTGTGCGACTTCCCAAACTTTCCTCCTCTTTAAACAATACGTTGTTTTGCTGCACACAATCGTCATTGGAGCACAATAAATCTCCTCTCCATTAAACAAAGAGGCCGGAAGCTCCATCAGCTCTGTTTCCTCCATCGTTGTTGTGCAGATGCTGCTGTAGTGTCAGGCAGCCACATTATATGATCCCGCCTACCTATAAAAATCCTCATGTTGTGTTCATTTCATGAAAACCATTTTGTGTTTCTGGTCAGAAATGACCGTTCCACTAAGACTCACCATAAAAAAACTGTATTCATACCCATTATCACAACTTGTTGTCTTAGATTGTTAAATTAACTTAAGTTCTAGTAAATATGACAAGTTTTGAGCTTCTACATGATTTTAGTGACCTGTTTTCCTTATTGATCTGATCTTACACACTTGAAAGCAAGCTCTAAAAAAACACAAAAATTTGGATTATTTTGAGTATATGAAATAATCAGATGACACATGGTATACTGTTTATTACAGAATACTTTGGGTCAAAGTTATCAAGGACATTTGCTTTGAAACCATTTATGTTTTTTTTTATACAATCACAAAAAGTAACACCTGTTGTGTTCCCGGTCAAAAGTGACCATAACTATTTTAATTGTGTACAAAGGAAACTGTCCCGAAACTGCACTTGACTTTGTCACAATATTCCACAATCAATGTCTTCATACATTAATATACAACTAATAAGGACAATTACATAACAAAAACAAGAAAGCCCTCTGAGAGTGCAAACCAAGGTAGCTCACATATTGGTGTTACATCTATAAGCAATAGTTCCATGATAAAAATAGCACCATGTTATGATTCATGACCCTGAAAATCCACACCTAGCACTGAGAATCATGTTGATATCATTATTAGTTAGACAGTTATTGAGCAAAAATGATTGTCCGCTAATGGCGGTTATCTGGATCACCACCAAAATCTAATGATTTGTAAGTTGGGTCATTACCAACATCTCCTGAAAATTTCAGCAAACCCCATCCAGTATTTTTTTGCGTAATCTTGCAAACAAACAAACAAACTTACTAACTAACAAAGATATGCCGGTGAAAACATAACCTCTTTGGTGGAGGTAAAAATCAGGCTTCAAAATGTGGTGGAGTGTTGACTCACGTTTCAGTAGTGTTTTTTCTCATGCACATGTTGGACAATATGTGCAGGTTTTTGTGTGTGTGCATTTCATTTATTGCATGTTATTCTTGTTTTGACATCTCTTGGTGAACACAGACTGAACCTCTTCCTCTTATCACTTCTCTTGCTTGTAGAAAGTAATGTTGCTACGAGCAAGAGAGACCCTCCACCCACCTGAACCCAAACTTTGCTGATCACTGCCAGTTTATCTCGTTGACGATGGCCCGGTCTTGTTTCCCAGTTCTCAAAGCCAATCACCAATGACAACATGTGAAATTTTTGGAGGGACATGGTGGCCCAAAAGATTGTCTGACCAGACTCTGCATCCCATAAACTGCTGGTAGATTCGTTTCTGGATCTGTACACACCAGCCAAAATCAAAAGACCCATGTATGCACTGATGACTTTCTGGGTTAGCAACTTCCAATTGTCTTTGTAAATTTGTTTCCCCTCCAAGTTGGTCATGTTTACCACAGTGGTTATAATGGCCTCTTCCTCCTCAAATCCATCCTCACTGTCATTTTCCTGGCCCCTCCCTCCTCACTGGTGTGGTGACCATCAAGTATGTAATCAAGAACCTCACTTACGGTATATCGACCTGCCATGGTGCTATCAAATGAACTGTGAGCAAAGCCTCAAAAAGTATTGTATACCTAACTTACAGGAAAAGTTCAGTGTTATGAAACAATGTTGCAATTTTCTGTGAGGGTGTGTGTGTGTGTGGGTGTGTGCACACTTATGTGTGCATATGTGCTTGAGTGCTTGCATGTGTGTGTCCATCTGACTAATGAGGATGTACCTGAGCTCAGTTTTTACATTGACTGTTGTCTCCGTCATTCATTTCTAATGGCCGGTCATTTTTGACAAAAGTTGAATAAAACTCACAACACTGTATTAAAATCAATAAAAATTATTTTGTGTGTTCAAATCCTCTTTTTGGACTAAGTCATTGGATCTCAGGTCAATCTGAACAACTGAGCCACAATTTTCAGAGATAAAACCTTAAAATCGGTCAAATTTGACAGGAGCAAAACGTAAGGGTTAAGAAGTACTATACATCAGATGAAAACAGATCGGGGTAGAAACTTAACCAGGTGGAATGGAGTTGGGCTTGGCAGATACCATGAGTGGAAAAGCAAAAATGTGTCTAAGATGCTCTGTTAGCGCTTCTGCCTTTTTCAGGCTCCCTTCCACATGTGGGCCCAGTTTGCTATGCCATAATCGGTCAGTTCACGGCTGCTTGGTGCCATGTTGCCGGCATCTCTGCATTCAATTCTGCTGTTTACGCACTGCAGTGGACTAGCTATGGTACAGATATGGGCCAAACAATCGAAGAATTTCACATTGGTAGGTCTTTGGGGCTGGGATGCTGCTGGTGCTATAAATCTGAGAAGTACTGATGCCACAGACTTTGTCTTATTCACAGAAGTGCACTATCATATCTGGAAGACATATCAAAAAGACTAAAAGGCGTGTAAAACTGAAAAAGAGGCATAATATAGACTCTCAAAGGAATATTACTTAAACTTTGTACCAATGTCTGTTTTGTTGAAGTAATTAACTGAGGTTTAAGGTTATCAGGCATTATTTTCAACACCTGCCTATTAATGCATTTAAAAAAGCTTTTTAGGATGTCCTAAAATTTTGCACAAATGGCAACTTTGACTCAAGGACAAACTTGTAATATTAGACGGACAAATGTCCTTTGGCCTCACAAACATGTCTCGCTTTTGAACTTAATATGTCAAGAATTCTTTTAGAGAATTCTGTCAGATTTTGCACATATATTCACTCTGACTTATCGCTGAACTGATTAACTTTGAGTGATAGCCACGTAACCTTAGACTCCAGCCCCTGAATAAGACATAAAGGGAGAAAATCAGTCTATATTTGTGGCCTGAAACAATGAGGCATTGCCATTTTCTCAAGCATTCGTCACTTTCAGATTTACAGCAGTGGGGTGCCAGCGGGGCAAACATACTCACTTTATATTCACAACCCATTTGTTCACACACTTGTTCACTGACTAAGTTTATTGATTGGATTTTATGTGTAGCAACTACTTTTCCTTTTAGTCAAATGAGTAGAAGTAGATGACATCAATCCGGCTGATGTCGGCTGGATAATTCATACCCTAATTGACAGAAAAAAACAATTTACATTTGCTAATGGCTTTTCCAAATGGATTTCTGTGTGCATTAGCTCTGCCTGTGCCCTGTATAGGGTCTGTGGAGCGCCAACAGGGGAGCAGCTCGGCATCCCCTCCATGCTTTTACAAGGCTGACTGTTGACCTGTCATGAATTTTTACTTCAACTAATGAACTGGTTAATTTCACTCAAACGCTTTATGTGGTGTGTTTTTTCCTTTCTAATAAACAGCATCTCTGTTGGTGTGATACATCTGCTCAGGCCGTGATTACAAATGAGATCTGATTTTGCTGCTGCCACCTGTGCTGAGAATATTGAACATTTGGGTCTCATTTAACATCCTCTCCTCTCACACAGTGGCCTAACAGAATGCAACGAAAGTGAGTGTGAGCGACAAAACCAGACCGATAACATGGAATCATGTGCCAGTACCCTATCTTCCTGCGGGCAAAATGGCGCAATTCGGTGCCACCGTCATCCTTTGCTTTTGAATGCTATGTTGTGAATGCAATATCTTAAGAATACTTTATGGAATTTTCCTCCAACTTTACACAAATGTCTACTCTTTCCCATAAATAAAGTGATTATAAGTTGGAGGTCAGGGGTCAAATGTTCAAAGTCAATTTTCCTCTCCCAGCCAGCTGCCTGCCAACTTCCAGCCACTGGATGTTCCACTGAAATACACCCATGAATGCATTTGCAGGTTGTGTCCATGAGCTGGCGTTTCCAGTTCTTGGACACAAGGGGATTTTCTTTGGTTTTCTTTGACTTAACTTACACAGCAGAAATGGTTTATGTGAAACAAAGCAGAGATAGCAGAGCATTCATCTATTTCAGTGAATCAAATTATTTACTTTCACTTTCGACACAGAGGGAGAGACTTTGTTTGGCTCACAGAGAGCTGTGTGTTGATGAGCCTTAAAGACCACAATAGGAAAGCACATACTTGCAGTTACAATCCTTCGTGGTGCAAAAAAAAAAAAAACATATTTAATGTGATATTACAGTTGACAATTGATTACATGCTTTTTACATTTTTAACACTTTGTTAGCTTAGTGTGACATTAAATCTTTGTTAATGAAACTGGTGTTTTACTGTTTCTAATTCACCTCTAATAACTAAAAGGCACTTTAAGTCTGTTTCTCCATATGTAAAAGCACTTGACATACTGTTGACAAGGATAAACCAGAGCATTTCTAACGGTTACAGTGTGGACGGCAGGCTTGCGACATTGTGCGATGCAGCGTGACATCTGACACTGGTTCAGTTAAACACAGTGTTAAAGGGAAAGCTGCTTTTAAAGACATTTTACATTTGTATATGAACCTTAGTGTTTCTAAATGTATTCTGTGCAAAGAAAAACACCATATTTCTTCATTTTGATAGAATTCAATCAACAGATTCACATGTGAGCAAGTGGTGCAATGCACTCTGGGTATTGTGATGTCAAATGATTTTATGTTTGTTTTACTACTTTTCCTTTAATGCCAAGCTAAGACTGCATGATTTATGTATGATTATTGCCAGGATGTTGTAAGGTTCTGGGAAGTGTTTGCCACAAAAGTTGGTAATTTAATCTCTGTCATGTAGGGGTCATGGGGAACCACAGCAAAAGACCTGTCTTGGATGCCTCACGATGACCGCGTGGAGAGTTTAACGTGTTTGAATTAGTCCTCCCTCCTATGATTGCTTCCACCATGTCAGAGATGTTGACCAATGAGTGCCATAATTGCGGATGAAAACCAATCAAAGTTGTGCCTTTAGCTGGAACTGCAAGATGTGTGAATCAAAGTTTGCCAAGCTTTGAAAACAACACCTTTATTTTTATGACATGTTCTTGAGGGATTAGAACAAAAGACTGAGAAAAGACAAATGCTGGAGACAGAAAGCAAAGGCACCATAGCCACACTTCGGTAAGTAACTGCTAGCAATTAGGATCAAGCTAATATATCATTCATCATACCACTTGGAAAGACAAACAGAGGTGTAGTGTGTTTGTTTGCTCTCTACTGTATCACCCGTCTTTTTCCCAACAAAATCATACGTCTGTCTAGTCAAGTCAAAGCGCAATTTTATGTTTCCATGGTTGTTTAATATTGTGTTGTAATCATGGTATAACTCTAAGCTTAACCATTTGGTTTACTATATTAAATCTTATTTATCAGTGTGTTTTGATATATTTTATTGCCGCTATGTTTCAGGAGTGAGAGATATTAAAGTCTCCCTCTACCCAGCAAAAATGAAACATAAAAATCATGCTTTCATAAAAAGTTTGGTCCAGCAAAACTTTTGGATCTGAGGCGACATATTCTATCCACATTTCAAATTCATTCAGAAACCTTATTCAACAGAGTTCTGCAACTTCAGGCAATAAATGTACATATATCTTTTTGAAGGTATTTTGTAGGCTTTTTTGCCTTTATTGAGGGAGGAGAGGCAGTGAATAGAATAGCAAAGCAGGTGAGAGAGCAGGGGGAGACAAGCAGAAAAATAGGTCACAGGTGGGAATCCAACATCAGTCGGCCTCATGAGAAGAGGGCCCCTGAATACGGTTAGTACAAGGATGTAACCCACTCAGCTACAAGCACCCCTAAGAGCAAGTACTGAAAGGGTTTTAAAGTAAACAATATGCTCAACCAAACGTTTTTGTAGACCAGCTGATGGCTTCATACAACAGACACAAATATCCAAATAATAAAGCTCTAAAACAGAGATGCTCTTTTGCTATTCTGATAGCAAATGATAGATGATGATAGATGCTATTCCAGCATCAAACTGCTAAGAAAAAATTACAAGAAAGATGCATCCAAAGTAAAGAGATTAATATATGTCATAGTGGTAAATGCTGTGATAAGGTCCCTAGCAAAAGAAAATGGTAAAATCATGTATAAAGTCCACAAAAGTGGTGCTGATTTATTAAAAAAAACACTGCACTTGGGCTTTTTAGGCTGAAGTGTTCCTATGTTATTATCACAAAGTGTTATCATAACCTCTCTGCGCAATGATTTGTTCAAGGTCGTTAGTCGAGAGTGTTAAAATAAAGAAGAAAGAAAAAAGCTGTAGACATCTGAACCTCATGGGAAGAAAAAAATGAGAGCAATAAGATATTTTATAACTATGTTCTTTGTGTGGGACCTAATAGGTCAGAGGCAAAAGTATAACACTTCTTAAGATTTAATGTGGGAGGATGAACAATGCGCCCAGAGAGCATTGTACAACAATAGCATCATGCGCTTGCTTTGAAATTTCAAGGTCAAAAATGACTTTTTTTGGTGATTGTGATGAAACATTGTTGGTTTATATTTACAGGGGACGGGGATGATAGACTTTAGCATGGTGTGCCTCACAGCAAGAAGATTGCCGGTTCAACTCTTTGTGTGGCCCAGGGTCCTTCTGTGTGGAAGTTGCATCATCTCCCAGTGCCTTCGTGGGCTCTTCCTGGGCACTCCAGTTTCCTCCCACAGACAAACACATGCTTGTGAGGTTAACTGATGAATCTACATTGCCTGCAGAGCGTGAATGTAGAGTCTGTTTCTCTATAAGTGGCTCTGTGATTGGCTGGTGACCAGTTTAAGGTGTACCCCGTCCAGTGACAGCTGGGATATGCTTCATCCCCCCAAACCCCATAAGGAATAAGTGGTGAAGATGATGGATGGATGGCTCTACACTGACTTATATGAAAAAGAGCGAGCGAGAGAGAAAGTGCCTGGGTCTTGTAAAAGAAGGGATCATGATCAGACCCAAATGCCATCTGACTTCTACTCCTGGGTGAAAAGTAACTGATTGCATTTACTCAGGTTAGCTGTAGCTGTTTTGTTACTTGTACTTTTTAGAGTTGTTTTCTTAAACCAGTTCTTGTACTTTAAATTGACTATGTCTTTCGGGATCTATCTAAAAAAAGAAAAAAAAAAGAAAAGAAAAACTGGAAAGCTGAACCACTCAACATTTTCAAGTTTAGCACCACAATAATCAATAATGGAATGATACCTGAAACTGAACCAATACCATTTGATAATTCATAATGAAAGATTTAGAGAAGGGAGGTCCCATAAGATGGTCACATTTTGGAGTTTAAAAACAATACTGAGTGAATTGATAGACTTGTTAATCTACATTAATATGTGGCATTCTTTTTTATTGGGTCAAATACACTGTGATTATGCAAATCTATGACCACAAAGTTTACAAGATACATTTTCTTAAATGACTTCAACATTGCTGCTCTCTATACTATATTGTTTGTGTCTGACATTCATATAAACCATGCCAGTTTAGTGGAAAATTGGTTGGTTCATCACATGCTTGTTCTAGCCCTTTTTTCCAGGACATAAATAAGTGCACTAAAAAAACTCAGTACTTTCGGTACATTTAAGTTCTTATTACTTTTACTTGAGTAGATTAGTAGAGGGCTACTTAACTTTGAGTAAAATTATATTAAGATCACTTTACTTTTACTTGAATACAACATTCCCTGCTTTTACCCATCCAAAATAGAGTCCCTGTCCTTCTTTGTGCCATTCCTCCTGTTGCTAGACAATGTATTGTAATGCGATGTGCTGCAGGTGCTATCGTTAAACAAGCAGGGGCAGATACAGATTTATTTGGCAGGGATGACCAACTTCCATCTTGTAAACTATATGTACTCCTCAAAGAATGTTTGTAACTGGTATTTTGGCTGATTATTCCTCCTCTTTTGGTGTTGTAATTTAAAATGTTGGAAATCATCATTAGTCACCTTTACAGAGAGGTACAACTTCTAACATGCATGTGTGGAATTAACAACACAACTAAATGTGTGGGGAGCATCCCAGAAAAAGTGCCAAAATCTCATCTTCTCCTGGAAGAAAGCCTACAGTTTCTCAGTGAAACAAGGGTGAGGATCCAGTCTTCTTGATGTGCTGTCTTCCTGTGACGCCCACTTCACCGTCTGTCTTTGACTTCACCAGTCTCACAGAGCTTGGTCCTATGTTTGGAAATGGTTGCAGGGCTGACAACAAATAATGCAGCTTCCAAAAGACAAGGACTTTGGCATATTTTTGGGGTCCCTACTCACATGTTAAACTGTGTTGCTCAATCCACAAATGCACAATCCCTTACATGTTGTACCTTGTTGTAGAGGTGACTAATCAGTCTTTTCAATGATATAAAATAAATTACAACTGGTACTATTAAAGAGAAGAAATAGTTGACTGAAATAATGTTTTTTGAGGAGTAATTGTATATTTTTGTTTAGTCAAATGAGTGACTTTAGAGAAAGAATAAACCCTTCAAAGGACTACAGTCCCTGAGCCCCCCTTGACATCTCATCAAAAAATCACCTATTTTATAGCAGATGAGTAAAAAAATAGGTGATTTTACCTTTTTTGCATACATGGTTAGAGTGCTATTTACTGATTTTAGTGAATGTTCTTAGCCTTAACTAAATTACACATTACCAGTTCACCAGTTTTGTTTAAGGACAAGTAAAATAAGTCAACTTTCTAGTTCATGATAAGCATTAATGAGGGGGAGCAGATCTCAGCTCATGACAGAATTTTAAGATTGTACACACATGGACAAATGCATTACATCAACCAGCTGGGTACTACAGATGGAAATTAGCGCGTGGCTAAAATCTGTCACATTTACACATCAGTGTTTATTAATGTGCACTGTCCTCTATTTAAATAAAAAAATAAAATAAATAAGAATCCTCTCAACTGTACATGAGTGTTTTTGAGAACAAAAGTCTTTCTATAGTGGAGCAATAGGGCTGCATGAGCTGGGAGCTGGAGTGTTTCACAGCTCCACTGTATAGGTTGTAGATGTGCTGCTTCTTTTCATTCAGGGAAGATACTGTATCCTCTGTGGACTGAAGCAAAGCAGCTGTGAAGATGATGGTGATCAGTCCTGACAGGTAAAATATGAGACTGCTGACCTTAACTCCAGCTTTATGAAGGACACACTCATGCTCAAACACCTCAAAAAGAAATGTGTGTCCCTTTGTGTGGTGTGTTTACAATGGACACACATTAAAGTTCACCCACACTGAGAGAAAACAGAAGCTAAGTGGTTGCACATGAGGGGGTTAAACATTCATATTCATCCATTACGGTGGGTGCGCACACTGATACATTAGCACAATAGTCAGGTGCGTATATATGCACTTAATTCACTTTTGTGTCTCGCTGCAGGGAGCACACCTCCTCTTATTCTTCCACTCCATCACTCAGCAGCTTTCACTTAGCTCCTCACTCCTAATTAACTGCCAAGATATGAATGCACTAATCTGGGCTCTAAATCTTCAGTTCCTCTGACAAAAGCTTTTACAGGCTGTCACGGCTGCATGATAAACAGCTCGGCCGCATCCTCGCCCAGAGGACACAGTGCCATCTAGGGACCACAGCTGGCAGCTCAGGGTCTGCACACTGCAGGGTCTGTAATGAAATTCATACACATTACATCAGCGTTTCATGACTGGTCTGACCGCGAGACCTGCTGAAACTTCCTCGAAGAAAGATTGAAAATCAAACATCTGGAAGTTTTAATCCCCTTTGATTAATTTAAAGGGAAATTGTTGTTTGTAAAAAGGGAAGAGATGAACTAAAGATGAGGGTTGGTATGGATACATTTATCAAATATAATTAGTTCATTTGTACATCCATTTTGGAGAACTTATTCATTAAGCCAGTGGTTCAGTGACACTATTTTAATGAAGTATTACCAAAGACATTTAAAAAATAAATGAGTGAGAATGATATCATTCAACAAATGGTAAATACTCAGCTCATCATGATGAACACTGTGGTTTGTAGGAACAAGCGGCTAAAATGTAGCTTTCCATTCAGCGTCTTTCTGAAAAACAACTGAATATAATTCTGTCAAGCTCATTCATTAAATGAATCCCCATGATTCATATTTTAGTGAAAAAATGAAAATAATGGTCTTAGATTCTGACAAAAGCTATATATGTGCCCTTTTTCTTAGATCATGTTTTAATGTCACCTTCATTTTGAAGCATTTTGGCTTCCTAAGAGTGAAAGTGTAACCAATAAAGCCACTCATTAAGGTTGCTGGTTTGACTCTTCCCTCTGATGGGCCTTTCTATGTTCAGGTTTGCATGTGCTCCCTGTGCATGTGTGAGTTTTCTGTGGATGAAATGAATTCCTCTTACAGACCAAAAACACGCTAATTCGCTTAAGTGGTGAGTTTAAAACTGTGTTCACACCAAACATGAAAAAATGTTTGTCACATCTTTGCAAGGTGAATTTTCATGTTCATATTCCAATTGTTCACATTTACTGAGGCAAATTTCTGCCCTTTAGGCTTCAGGCAAATTTGTCACTTAAGTCAGATATTTTTCAACTTGGACAAAGGTGAAAAGCTCACGTTGCTCATGTGACAATTTTGTCGTATTCTGTGAGAATGTCATTCCGTTCACTTTAAAGGTATTTTTATTGCTCCAGGAACTGAAATTCACGTTTGGTGTGAACACAGCTTAAGAGCAACCCCCCCTTGTCATTCACTGCCGTGATTAAGCATGACTCCCCCCCTAAAGTCTGGATCAATTGCCTCATATGAGTGCTCCGTGTTGCACTTACTCTATGTACAGTTCACTTCTCTGGCCCCGGCAAGCTTGGAGGTTTGGGCTTCAGCAGAGCTTGTTTTCTAATGCATGAGCACAGCTAGACTGCTCCTCACAGTGACAGCCCATCACCAGTTGACCTCAGATCATTTGTTTCAGCAGATGTTTGTATTTTTAGTCCTGTGTGACTGGACCATGTCTGACACAAATAGTGAAAAAAAATCCAGGGCAAAAAACGTATTTCCTTGACTCATACAGAGGTCCTCAGATAAAATGAATCCAGTCCGAAGAAGCTAAATTATTCAAGATGGTGTTTTTTTTGTCCCTCTTTGATGATCTGTTTGCCTTTTTGCTTGAGAAAGATGTGGGCGTGTTTGATTTTGTGATGAAAATTATCTATTTTCATCTATAAACAGGCAATTGAAGTGTGTTTTTTTCCATCTTAAACAAATGTCACACAAATTACATTCTGGTTCCTCGTTTTTTACACGTATCGTTCTTCACTCCACCTCCTGCTGCTGCAGTTTACTTGAATCGGATTATCTGTTAATACTCTTTAGCTCTGTAGTCTTATTTTACAAAAATATTATAACTCTGGTTTTGAGATGTGTGTCAATAAAAATTCAGTTATCACACCAGTAGATCCGCGTGTGGATGAGGATTATTGTTGATTCGTAGAAACACAGTAGAAAAGGTAAAGCTCTATCTGTGTCTCTCTGATTTGCCTGTTGTGAGTGCACATCATGTAGTGTTGTAGATGATAGAAAGATTAATCTTTTACAAGCAAATAAGGCAATATCAACCATTTATAATCAACATCATCAGGTATTCAATTTGTGAAAACTGATTCAGAGGCTGCACATTAGTTTTCACTTTAAATGGCAACCGTGCTTCTGCATCAATTTTCTGCACGTTTTTGAAGGAAAGCCTCCACAGACACCAATATCGACTCAAATTCTTAGCATTTCTGGTGGATCCTGTGGGTGTTTTTTAATTTCCTGACATTAGAGGAATATTACAATAACTTTGAATGGATTATCACTGAAGTGGAACAGAATTCAAGCAGGTAGCTTAAGTTTCCCCGGAGGAGAGCGAGCTGTAAAAATCCAGGAGTGTGAGTGAGAGACGAGAGCCTGAGCTGCACATCAAAACAAGCCCCACTGTTGCTCTGCAGTCAGGAGCATCAACAGGCATGAGGAGTGTGTGTCAGTGAGTGATGCACAAAACTCTGTGTGTGTGTGCTTGATATGTATGTGTGTGTGATGAATCAAGTATCAAGGGAGACAGGCCTCCTATCCGAGCCTGACAGTGTGATTGAATCCAGTGAGAATTCCAATGAAGCGATGAGAATCTCAGAGTGGATATTTGAGCAAAACCTGAAGAAAATACATCAAGGGATTAACATGGGGTACAGTGACCTTAACCCTTTAACCCCTGATCTCTTTAGTCTAATTTTATCTTTTACAGATTCAGAGTGGACAATGGACCTTTTGTCAGCTCTCTTATCACCAATCAGAGAGCTCATACTCATGTCAATCATTCCTAAGGTACTCTGGTTAGACAAACTCTAGTCTTGGCCAAGACTTTTCACTGTGTTGCAGTGAAACTGTGACTTTGATTTTGTTTCTTCTACTGGTAAAAATGTGTGCATGGAGTGTTTTTGGGAGTGAACTGAGATATTTGCATCATAATCCAAGAGATTTTTATTGTCCTGTTTCCAGTTCTGTGGGTTAATTCTGAAAAATGTCTCCTTTGGATTCAACTCTGTTAACAACAACACTGATGACCTTCTACAAGTATTTGGGCATTTGGACTGACGACAAGCTGTCATTTAATGTAAGTGTTAGCAAACTTGTCAGCAAACACAAGGTGAAAATTGGCTTTTATTTCAGGAATAAGTCCTGCTTTAAGTCTGTTGCTAAAAAAACAAACAAAAAAAAAACCTTGTAGAAGCTACTTTGCTGTCTGTGATCAATTATGGTGACATTTTGTTCATGCATGCATCCTCATCAGTTCAGCCCACAGACAACAGCACTGGTACATTTTTATCTAAATAAGCAGTATTTGGTAAGTTATCTCTGCAGCCTCTTTGGTTTCAGCTCTACTTGTTACCTGCTGCGCTCCAGTTTGTTGCTCTTTACAGTTCCCTTAGCTCTTAAAGATCTTGGGAAGACTGCCTTTTCTCACAGAAACCTCGGGCATGGAACAACCTCCAAAAACGGCTAAAGATAGATTTATGGTTTTCACAGAGGAAATTTAAAATGGCCATAAAGAGCGTGGTGACAGAGAAGTGTAGCTATTTTTCTTGAAAGGTCACTCTACATTTGAAAGCCTGTTTAATAATGTGAGTTGTTGTGCTGTTTAATTTTCTGTTGATGTTTTTTTTTTTATTTTGTAACATTGTATTTGCTGCTACCTTGGGCAGGTCTTCTCTTGTAAAATAGACTTTAAATCTCAATGGGACTTCCTGGTGAAATAAAGTTAAAATCAAATTAATAAAAACAGGAAGCCCAATGACCATGACACGTAACCTATGACATTATAATTCTTATTTGATTATCTTTGAGTCAGAGAAGACAACTGTGCAAAGTACTCTTGAAACATGATAGTTGCAGACAAGGAATGAACACAAGACCCAATGACTTTGACCTTTGACCTATAAGCACCACAACCATATCATTAGAAAGTCAAAATGGACATTAGTCCCAGGTTTAAAAAAAATCTTAATCTGGTTTTGAGATTTTATGTTAATATGCAAAACATGCATGAGGCATAAAATCTAAAACTGTTAGCTTCAACATCAATGAAACTCAACTTTGACCTTTGAAACCTCCCTCATAGCATCTCTGATTTATCACATTGTCTAGCAAGGGATGAACATGGGGCACAATGACCTTGGCCGTCAACATGTAACCTTAAGAACCTAACCAGCTTATGTTTAAGTCAGAATGGAAAATTCAGTACAACATTATTATTGTTGTAAGCAAAAGATGAACATGAGACTCCATGGCCTTAAACCTTTTAATTCAAAGTCTGACTTCAGTCTTTAACAGGGTAGACGTTTGCCCAAAGCTTCAAGAAAATCCTTCTCAGAGTTCTTGAGATATTGGATTTACAAGCAAAGAATAAACATGTGATCTCATGACCTTGACATTTAACACATAGGTTAATTATAAAATCTAATCCTTGAGTCATAGTGGGCTTTCATGCAAAGTGAAAGGAAAATCCCTTAAAAATTCAAGCTGTTGTGTTTATGAGCAAGGCATGAAAATAACACAGCATGACCTTGACTTGTTTTCTTCTATACCCAAATACGTTTCTTTAGTTACAGTGGACTTGTCTGTCAAAAATAAAGATAATATTTTGAAGCTTGAAAAAAGTGATCAATAATTTTCAGAAGCCCAAAAAAGAAAAATATCCTTAGATTTGATTTATTACCTTTCACCATGGCAACAGCTTCATTTTGGTTGCTTTCTGAAACCTCGTATTACATTTATATCTGTCTCCATGTGTATGTGTCATTCAGTGGTGCACAAAACCATGTGTGTTTGTGTGAGGAGTGTGTGTGTGATGAATCAACTACCGAGGGAGACAGGCCTTCTATTCGAGCCTGACTGTGATTGAATCCAGCGAGAATCCCAATGAAGCAATGAGCATCTCAGCGGCAGCTCGGCTCCCAGAGGCCCCCACGCAGCCCGTAGGCTGACCCCAGCCCCTCAGCGAGTCAAACCAGATGGAGAGTAAAGAGTGAATTGGGATCGGGGAGGCAAAAAAGAGGACGAGTGAACTTCAAACCATTTGAGCTGCTGTGAAGGTGACTGCGGCAAAAGCAGCTGTAAAGTCTGATGTGATCAGAAGTGAAGGTGGCAGGTAATTGTTGAGGGTGACATGCTGCTCCCATCTGATGTTGCAGGGTTTGAATTCATAAAAAGTACACCTGGGACTGGAGTTTAGTTATATTAAATGATACAAATCAAAAACAGATCATTCCAGTGATAACTGTGACACTTTTTTATCAAGACTGAAAGAATAAAAAAACATTTTGTTCTTTTAAAATGTGAATAGAATTTGGTTTCGCTTTTAGAGGTGACTCAAAATTCATTATTGAATTCCACATGAGGGCTTTTGCCTCCAGCAAGCCACTCATTGCAAATAACAATCTGTTTTTAATTGAGTTGCTTTGTTAAATAAAACATTTAGATTGCCATCTGGTTCATTTGGAAGAGACAAAGCTTGAAACTGGCTGGATCAACAGGAGTCTGTTCATACCTGTAAGTGTGAGGCTTTTTGTTCCTTGTTTAAAAATCATTACATATAATTTATCAGGTTGCACCATCTAAATTTAAAAACTTCCTCCAAGTAAATACCTGATCCAAGCAAGAATTAATTATTGACATCAGCAGTTTGAGACAAACTTCCAAGATGTTGGGTTTTAGAGGCCAAGTCTTTGAAATCCAACTGCCAATGATTTGTAAGCACTGGCTGGATAGTTTTTTGCACAAAGCAATGAATAATTTTATACTTGGAGGAATGTGTGTTGCAGCAGTTTAGCTCAGTCTTTAAGGGTTTGGGCTGGGGACCAGTGGGTGATCGGTTTAAGTCCCGATCGAAACATACTTGGAAGTTAGAACTAGGTAGATGCAAGCTGACCTTGAGCACTGCTGCCAGTTACAGCAGTTAGTAACACATCTGGAAGGGGTTGGTGTCCCCTGCCTCACAGGCCTGAGGGCGTAGGGTTTGCAGCCATGCGCCCTTATACTTCACTGTATGTAAACCTCTGTGACTGAAGGAGGATTGATGTTCCTGGTGGCACAGACATGTTGTCAGGAAGGATGAACAGTGTAGTGCTGACCCGGCATGTGCCCCCGACCTTGACCTTACCAGGTAACTGCTTTTCAGACATTAGTGGTGATTTGTTTGTACAACACATCAAGGAAGTGACAAGAAAGTCAGAAGTGTGATCTGTGGAGCTGGTAGACTTAAAAAAATGTTACTAGTAAAACCTCAAAGCTACTAGTAGTATAAGTAACACAAAATGTATACTAGTATACCATTTTGCTTAACTAGTAAGGTCTACTCGCGCACTAGTGTGCCAAAAACCTTTACTACTACAAAAAAACATTTGTTTACTAATCTACTAGTAAACTCAAAATATTTCACCAGTAGTACTAGTAAACTGTTTTTAGTCTACTAGTAGTACTTGTAAAGCCAAAAGATTCACTAGTACTACTAGTAGCCCTAATGAAAATGAAGTAGGAGGGATTGTAACCAAATCCAGCACCCTGATTAGTTATAATGCTCTTGAAAGCCAAAGGGAAGCCTGAATTTGCCTTTCCTGTCCCCTAATTAGCATATAAGGCTAACATAGTAGTGCTAGTGAACATTCTTAAGTCTATTAGTAATACTAGTCATGATTATTTGTCAAGGTCATACTAGTTAATATCAGGAATTGTAATCATAATGGAAAGGGGCTACAGGAAAGGCCAAATATTTGTGATCTTTTTTTTCAACTGAAGTTTTGTAGGTCCACAGCAGTAGGCCATCCACACCAACGATCCAAGGCTGACCACAAGAGAAGAAAAGGGGAACAAGAGCAAACAAAAAAGGGCAAAGACATATATAGAGAGAGGACAGAGAGAGTGTGTTAGAGAAATCAAGAGGGAGAACCTCAGTGTGCCAAATCCCCAGGCAGTCTAAGCCTACTGCAGCTAAAGCTGGTCCAGGTCTGAACCAGCCCTGAAGTAAAGGTACTGCAAGCAGTTTTTCTCATTCAGTAAGTTTTAGAGGTGATCCAGTGTTGAAATGATTATATGTTATGTTAGAAGGAAGGAGAGCAGTAAGCTGAGGTTATTGTTATACTGAATAAAAGTTTAATTCAGGTTATAGAGGAAACTGTCTGTCACCTTCCCCCACAGACACAACAATATTTCTCTGTATTATTATCTAACACACTTTTATGTCTACCCATTACAGCAACCATATTTCTCTCCCAGCTGTTCAAAGCTGTCTAAGCCAAACAGGATTTATTTGTACTTGTTCCAGTTGGTCACTGATAATACAATGGAGGAAAAAGCACACCGAGAGCAGGTTTTCATGTGTTTTTGTAAAATTCACTCAAACCTGTTCAGAATCAGGGAAGTATTAAATAAAAGTATGAAAAGCTTTTTGTAAATGTGCATGAGAGGAGAAGACCATTGGAGTGCATTCACAACTGAGCCGTTTGGTTTGTTTGAAACAAACGTAAGTGTGCGTTGTCAAATATTATGTTTGGGAGGGGGTGGTGCGAATGCACAAACAAGTGTGGACCTCTGTTGATTCACAACAGTGGCGGCTCGAGCAGTTTTCTCCAAGGGGGGCTGTAACTTTCAAAGACCTTTTTAAGACCATTTTGAATTAAATTTAGGATCTACACGAAGTCAGAAAAAGAAGTCCATGGAAAATTGCAGTCACAGATTGATTTAAAACTAATCAAATTTATTGCCGCATAACAGCCCATAAACAATCAAGAACAAATGTATTATATACAAAGGAGTCAGTGAGTGTGTGTCTGGGTTATTATACTTTTTAAAATTTAATTGGTTTTTATTTTAATTTAGTTTTTCAGTTTTTTTTTGGTTTTGATATAGTTTTAGTTAGTTTAACAAGTAATTAAATAAATAAGGAGGCAACAAAGGAAGCTGTAAATTTACATACATAATTTAAGACCTGACAAAAATATTATTTAAGCCCACTTTAGAAAATATGGACAGATTTAAGACTTTTTAAAGCCTAAAATTGAGATTATCAGATTTATCAACCTGCAAAATCTATTTCATGGTGTAAGATAGTGTCACAAACTTAAAAAATGAATGTAACAATTTAATTCAATATGGAGATGGCCATGAGCCAGCTTTCCAATATATATGACTTAATAATAATATATAAAAGCAATATATTGTATGAATATATGTGTTCATTTAAAAGCAACAATGCAAATTAACATAACACCTCCATAAAAGCAGACTATTATATTATATAGAGCCTATTCTGAGGTGTGTTTCTCACTTTCTCACAATAAAGCACAATTAAAAGCATTGGGCCTGATCTACTAAAGGTTTGCGTGTGTAAAGTACTCCCTCTCTGTTTTGCACTCTTAATACATCGTGGAGGAGGTCATTTAACCTGTTTAAGAAAGCCAGAAGTGAAAAACCAAGTGTATGGTCGCCCACTGTCTTTGGACTGCTGATTAGTTATGATGTTCGGCTGATCAGGTCCGAGCTCTTTCACCTGCAGCTTCTCCTGTTATGTTCTCCTCAGCCAGCTACATCAGACGCATTGTAGCTCTTCGTCTATTTGTGACCAATCTGGTTATGAACGTGCTGAAGTTATACAAATTAGGAACACTTTGGTGCTGATCCTAGCGCCCCTTAAGGTTTTTTTTTTATTTGGCTAGGATAAGCTAACTTTTTAATGCAAAACTGTGATCTGAGCATGTGTGAGAGCACAGAAAGCTTGGGCACTGTCCCGTGGCGCCCCTCACTGTGATCTGAGCATGCGTTAGACAACAGACGTCCGCAGAGGCTGGGAGGATAGATCGCTAGCAGACTGAGATACACATTTAATGGAATTATAAATATAGAAGCATGATTTCCTTATTTTGATGATAATTTGCATGTAGACAGTAGAGATCTCTTTTGTCTCACGCAGCCTCACACAGCTCAGGCAGGGGCTCCACCACCGCCATGTGGTTTTATCCTTACACAATGTCATTATTTTACACACACACTCATATATGTATATAGGTGTGTGTGTGTGTGTGTTTGTGTACATACTGTACATACATAATTGTTTTGAATTAAATTGATTGTTTTTCATGGTATTATGGTTATTGTGTCCTATAGACAGGCTCTATACACTTTTTTCAGTGTGTAATGAACCATAAAAGTAACATTATTATCTCAAATAACTGTAACTACTTGTCTATGGAACAGTTCAACAGAAGCATTAATATGGAAGGGAAGCTGTCAATTATTCACTTCAATAGCAGAAGCTTGTATGCATATTTCAGTCACATAAAACTATATCTACAACAATTCTCACAACCTTTTAGTATGGACCAAACCTACGGCTGATTTGTGGGCGCCGCCATTACAAGCAGCCGCCATTACTGCGGTGGAACAGCGTGTCTACTCCCACCTGCTGTCTGAGCAGGTGTCTGACTTTAGATATATTTCACAGATTAAGGATTTTACTCACGTCAATTATCTATTTAAAAAATAACGTAAAAAATGTGAAATTAGGTTAAGGCTTCGCGCTAGACTCTCGTAGCTGACCAACCTTCAGAATTTAGTCAAAAACAACTATCGAGCATAAGCAGCGTCCAACAGCAACACAACATACAGAAACACAAACACTGATCCAGTATCAAGTCTCACAAGAGCAAGGCTGGAGCCACATATTTCAGTCGAAAATTCACCAGAGTTCAAGACGATAACAAACCGAACCCAACCTCAGCCCGAGCTGACCATCCTGTTTCTACAGCCGTCTCTGAACACAGATAACACACGACCAGAACTCCAAAGTGACTGGAAAAACTCATTGTTCCATCTATTTGCTTGCAAGTTGGATAGAATAGATCATTTAGTATGACGATCTGTTTTGACAATCTTGCTTTCACACATTAAGCAACCAGTAGCTTCAGTAAACTCCCACTTAGCCCACAGCTTATTAGCTCTGATTAGCAGCTCACAGCCACATATCCTTAAAAACACCAACACAAAACTCTGCATCTTTAATGAACTATGTTGCTCACCCATTGACGATTCTGATCTTCATAACCTGATGAATTCAGCTGCAACCGCTGTTCACCTTAAATTTTAACATCCAGCCATGAAAAATGGGTCCTCTGGTTCAGTAATAGTTCAGTGTTGTCCTCCGTTTGTTGGTAGTTAAGTGCTGTCCTTTTGTTGTTTATCCCTCCATCAGATTTACGTCTTCACTGCTGTGAGCCTGGATAGTCTTGAGCATGCTAACCACCAGCTCCAACTCAGTGTCCATCTCATGAATATTCAATTAGCCATGTGCTGCTTACATATTTCAATAACTTTGACATTGAACAGGAAGGAGTATTGCTACCTGATAGTTACAAAAGGAGAGTTGATAGGATGTTTTTTTACAGTGATAAAACAAAAAAACTTTGATTTTTGTTGACTCTCCTGATCACTGTCATTCAGACGTATGCTAGTCACAGGACTTTTACCACCGCAGTCATGGCGGCTCGTCAACTTCTGGTATTTCTCAGGATTGGTCTATAATCGCAATTTCTGAAACCTGGTTAAATACAGATAAGGGAATTAACTTCGAGATAGAGGATTATGAACTTAGATATACCAACAGAAAAACAAAGGTGGTGGGGGAGTGGCCTTATATGTAAACAAATACCTGAAATTCGGGGTGCTTGATAGTATGTCAACAATTATTGAAAATGTGCTAGAAAGTGTTACAGTCGAAATTTGTAAAGAAAAAAAAAAAATGTAATTGTTAGTTGTATATAAAGAGCCCCTGACTCAAGTATTGAAATTTTTAACGACTGGATAGAAGAAATGTATTCAAGAAGTAATCATAAAGCTGTTTTCATCACTGGAGATTTGAACATTGACCTATTAAACCCTGGTAAACATAAACTGACGGATGAATTTATCAACACTATGTACAGTATAAGCTTCTATCCAAAAATAACAAGACCCACTAGAATCACATCACATTCTGCCACTCTTATTGACAATATATTCACCAACGATTTAAATAACACTACAGTGAGCGGGCTACTTAAATGATATCAGTGACCACCTACCAGTCTTTACAGTCTATGATGGCAATTTCAAAATTGATAAAACACAAAACAGAAAAGGGTACATAAGACTAAGGAATGAAGAATGCATAGAGGCTCTTAAGAATGACTTACTGACACAGGAATGGGACAATGTATACATGCTCTTCATATTATGGATACACATATATGTATCCATGCATATATGTGTATCCATAATATGAAGAGCTTTGTGCTCTATTGTAAAGTGTCTTGAGATAACACTTGTTATGAATTGGCGCTATACAAATAAAGATTGATTGATTGAAAATGACATCAATAGTGCATACAAGAAATTTCTAAAAATATTTATACAATATTACGATAAAAACTGTCCCATGATACCTTGCAGTAGAAAATATCAAAAAATAGAGTGTCCATGGATTACGAAAGGTCTATTAAATGCATGTAAAAAGAAAAATTCATTATATAAAGTTTTCATAAGGAAGAAAACGAAAGAGGCTGAGGTCAAATACAAATTACATAAAAATTAATTAACCAAAATTTTAAGAAAGAGTAAGAAAGAATATTATAAGAAAATGTTAGATGATAATAGAAATGATATAAAAGGAATTTGGAGCATTTTAAATACAGTCATCAAAAATGGGTTGGGAAGGACAAGTTATCCCACCTACTTTATGGACAATGATAAAGAGGAATATGACATGAATATTGCAGCAAATAACATGAATAATTTCTTTGTAAATGTTGGACCGGACCTTGCAAGGGAAATTCCTGATCAGGGGGGTCTGGAAGACGTGGGAAGGTTTATTAAAAGAAATCAACACTCAATGTTCCTCACCGCAGTAGATGAAAGGGAAATTATTGAAATAACTACAAAATGTAAAAATAAAAAGTCTACCGATTGTGGTGACATTGATATGATCATACTAAAAAAGGTAATCACATACATTGCTAAACCACTAGCATACATTAGTAATCTATCATTTCAAAATGGTACATTTCCACATAAAATGAAAATAGCAAAAGTTGTTCCTCTGTACAAAGCGGGAAACAAACATTTATTCACAAACTACAGACCAGTCTCAGTTCTTCCACCGTTTTCTAAGATTCTGGAAAAACTTTTTAATAGCAGGTTAGAAAAATTCATAGATAAACATCATCTACTCAGTGACTGTCAGCATGGATTTAGGCAAAAAATGTCTTTATCACTTGCAATATTAGATTCAATTGAGCATGTCACACATGTTGCAGAACAAAAAACAGATACAGTAGGAGTATTTATTGATTTAAAGAAAGCATTTGACACTATAGATCACAAGATATTAATTAAAAAACTTGAAATATATGGTATCAGGGGCGTGGTTCTTGACTGGGTTAGCAGCTATTTGAATAATAGAAAACAATATGTCCAGCTAGGAGACAGCTGCTCGTGATGTTTGGACATTGTTTGTGGTGTCCCCCAGGGGTCAGTGTTGGGCCCCAAACTGTTTATTTTATACATCAATGATCTATGCAATGTTTCAGACGTGTTAAAACCAGTTTTGTTTGCTGATGATACAAATATATTCTGTTCAGGTAATAGTTTGAACGAGGTACTTACATTAATTAACTCAGAAATGAGTAACTTAAAATCATGGTCTAACACAAATAAGCCATCATTAAATCTCAGCAAAACAAAAATAATGTTGTTCAGGATATCGCAGACAAAGTACACAAACAAAATTTCTGATTGATGGGGTGGACACTGAAAGGGTAACAGAAACCAAATTCCTTGGGGTAATAATAGATGAAAATCTTAACTGGAAACCGCACATAAAACATTTACAGTCCAAAGTCTCAAAAATGATTGCCATATTAAGTAAAGCAAAACAGGTTCTGAACAATAAATCACTTCACATTCTGTTCAGTTCTCTAGTTTCACCATATTTAACCTACTGTGCTGAGGTTTGGGGTAACACCTGCAAGAGCTCGCTACAGTCCCTGTTCATTCTCCAAAAAAGAGCAGTTAGGGTCATAAACAGAGCAGCTTATAGAGATCACACACATGCATTGTTTTTGTAGTCAAAACTGTTAAAATTCACCGATCAAATAGAATATCAAACAGCACAAATTATGTTTAAAGCAAAAAAAAAAATCAACTACCTGGAAATATTCAGGGCATGTTCAAGCAGAGAGAGGGGAATTCTCACTTAAGGGGATTGTTTTATTTTAGGTCTGTAAAAGTGAGAACTACCAGGAAAAGCTTTTGTGTGTCGGTGTACGGTGTAAAACTTTGGAATGGTCTGAATGATGAATTAAAATAATGTCCAAACATCAAGCAGTTTAAGAAAAAGTATAAAATCATGATTTGGAAAAGGTACAGGGATGAGACGGTATGAAGATCACTACATGTGGATTTAGTTTCTGTTGTTCCTTTTGTATTTATTTATTTTTTCCTTGATTATGATTTTTGTTATTATAGTATTACTATTTGGTTTATTTTGTTATGTGTGATTATTTTTATCAGTATTATCATTATTATTTGGAAGTGGGTTAATTACTGACTGCTTGTGTAAGGTGAAGGGGTGGGACCAGATAAGTTTCGACTTCCTCCTACTCCTTTTTGAACATGCAAATGACAAATTTTGTTGTTTTGCACTTTGGTTGCTGTTTTTATATTGTCATGTTTAATGTTTTGATTATGTTCAAATAAATAAATTATAAAAAAAAATTATTAGGTTTTAAATTTCTAAAAAATATTTAAATAAAAATGATTATCAAATATAATGCTTCCTATCTATGGTCAGGCTTAAAGGGACCATGTGTAGCGTTTTAAGTAATTTATGAACCAAAAACAATGGATATATTCATAAATATGTCCTTGTGTCAAACTGCCTCTGCCAAGAATCTGACTTGTCCTCCTGAGCGAAGAATTTTTTATCTGTATTTTCATAGAACGGGTAAGTCCTATAGAGACCTCCATGTCCTTCCAGTCTATAAAAACTATGTACAGCCTTAAAGGAAACAAAGCACTACATAGTACTACTGGCTAAGGCTAAACGCGTTTTCTCTCAGAGCCAGAGTGACTGAAACAGAGCAGGAGCAGAATGAGACCGATTGTCATGGCCCCAGCAAATTTGAAAGCCTAACACTAAAGATTCAATGAAGTTTGTAGTTTGTCTTGAAATAACATACCTCTTCACCAGAAAGAAAATTCAAAGTATTGGATGACATGTTGACATAGCTTCTAGGCACATAGAGTTCGGCGGTTGCACTGCACATTTGAAAAAGCGAGGCACTGGAGAGCACTATTCATTTGAATGCAAAATACAGTTTCACTACTAGATGGGGGAACAAAGTACACAGTGTGGCTTTAAATTCAAGGGTATTTTTATGTTAACACATTTTCCCTAACCTGCACTCTGTTTTAACTTAATCATAAATAAAACTAGACAGCACTCGGAGAGTGCAGACCTCCGCCAAGCGCCACAGTTCCCCCTATTTGTCATTTGCACCACAAATATTAGTCCCACATTTATTTTGACTACACTTTTAGATTCCTTGACCATGAAAACATAACATTGGCAACTGAATTCATCATGATATCAACATTAGTTCAGTAGTTATTCACGAAAATCTAATTTTCCTTAATGGCGGTTTTCTTCTGGATCTAGCTCCCTAGCTTTTGAAGATACAGCAAATCTGTTGGCACCTTCCAAATTCCACAATGCCTTGGCTATATAATGGTGTTTGTTGTGTGTTTATAGCTTCATTTGTTCTCTTCCTATGATTAAAATTCCAAAGGTCCCCTATTTTTTCATATTCTGGATCATAGTATCTGGAATTATTCCTTTATCCGGATCAGTCTTTGATATACTGTAGAGCATGTTAGAAACTTGTCCTGTATTTTTTCCCAAGTGCCCTGACCATTATTTGTGGAGTTATACAAATGTCGAAAATGGCCCTATCTCCCAATGTTAAAGAATCCTTTAAAAAATTCCTGGATCCAGACAGAGATCTGGATCGCTTTCAAAATCTAATCATTTGTTCCTTATCCCAATCCAGACATTCCCTGAAAATTTCATCAATATCCGTCTATAACTTTTTGAGTAATGTTGCTAACTAACAGACAGACAGACAGACAGACAAACAAACCCTCCCAAAAACATAACCTCCTCGGCAGAGGTAATCAAACAGGAGACAATACTGACCATGACAAAAAATATGTTTTTTGAAGTTTAAAAGTTAAAAATTAACAATTTTAAGTTTGACAGTGAATCAGAGAAACAAATCAAAAATATAACTTTGCCTTGGTTAATTCTATAATGCTGTTTTAATTAATTGTAACATTATTATTTCATTTTCAATGTATCCGTCTATTCCAATAATTTCCTGGTTAATGACACACCTTCTGCATCTTCTTTATTGAGATTGTTTTCAATCTGAATGTCTGTTCTTGCTGATCTATCCCTTCACAACACTTCCTGATGGCAGACTGAGAGTGTTGATCACTCAACTAACATAAGGCCCGTTTTACTTGCATGATGTGTTTTACTTGCGTGATGGCAGCAGTGCATGCCTGTTTCTATGTCGAGCATGTTATGAAGTCAGAGCTTTCAAACTGGAAGCGCGAGCTGTGTGTCTCAGGCATGTCTCCTTTGCCAAAAATCTTGAGAATAGGAGGCTCACCTATTTTTACCTAGACCCAACTGGTATGTACGTATGTCCACAGAGGTAGAATATGTCACAGAAAAGTTAGAAATTACTCTTCCTATCTGTGCCTCTCAGAGTTAAAGCTTCGGTTTGCCTCCACTGAGGAGAAACTTACGATGGAGGATTAGAGCAACCTAAAAAAAAAAATACAGTTACGAGAATAAAGTCATAAAGTTACGCGAATAACCTCATCAAGTCACGAGAATAAAGTTGAAAAGTTACGAGAGTAAAACTAATAAATTTATTTAAGTTAAGCTAGCAGACAAACTTTATTCTGAAAGGTTGTACCAGAAGAGCAGCAATCCACCTACGCAAGGAGGATGAAATGAGAGCGTCTTCTTGATAAAGGTATGCTTATATTGATCTAAAGTTTTGACAAATAGCTTTCTTAATGTCTTTATTCTCGTTACTTTATGACTTTATTTTCGTTACTTTATGATTTATAAAGTCATGGGAATAAAGTCATGGGGAATAAAGTCATGGGGAATAAAGTCATGAGATTATTGTCGTAACTTTTTAACTTTATTCTTGTAACTTTTCCACATTATTCTCATAACTTTTTGACTTTATTCTTGTAACTTTAGTACTTTTTTTTTTTTTTTTTTTTTTTAACATGGCCCTAATCCTCTGTCGTAGAAACTCCCCTTGTTTATCAGAGTTCTTTCATTCTGCAGGTTTCTCAGGTCAGTTATGCCATTAATCAGGTTCCTTGTGGGGAGATTTATTGTGTTTCTTCCTAAGCTTTGTTAGAGCCTCATTGTTAGGGTGATATACATGGAAAGATAGAGCTGTGACAGCAGGGTTACTGTCTGAGGCCACAGGACATTTATACACCTGGTGTGAAAGTTGTTGGTCCTTCGCTGAAACAGACACATGGAAGTGACAGTTGCACAAAAAAGTTAAATTACCATAAAAATACAGTTCAAACCTTTTGTCAATCTGAGAGACTGCAAAAAACTGACATTGGCGTATACACCAGTAACACCACTCAGGATTTTATAGCAGTCCCTGATCACACAGAGTCTGCCCAACTTCATTTAAAAGTGGGGTGTAAGATTTTGCATTTTCTCTCTTTGCAGGCTGATCAAGCATTCATGAGATGCAGTGAATGAAAAGTGATAAAGTGACAACACTGAATCTGCCACAGCTAGAGCCATGTCAGTGGAGCTGGGTCACCTCTGGGTTATAACATTACCAGTCTGTTTGTTGTGACTCTGCTGGTCCACTCCATGAGATACAGCACAGGCCCTTACAGCCCTGACACTCCAGTGTGGCATAAAGAACAAGGAGTGCCCGCTTGCTGTGCCAGGAGAGGTCTTTCTGGCATGATGATTGGCCGGCTGGTGCCTCACACCTGCTCGCCATCAAACATGGAAATCTCTACTCATCCTTGACTCTTGCATATTCTATGAGCAAACAGTCCGGCACTTCTTTTCATCTTGAGCTGGGTTATAAATACCTTGTGGAGCAACAACAGCACAAAAAGCATGATTTTTTTCCCCTCCTAAACATGTGAGAAAATGAAGCTGATACGGAGCCTCAGCTGCAATAACCCATTCGCTCATTGAGCGACGGCGGCTGGATACATTCTTACCCTCCGGGCCTAAGTGAAAAAGCAGAGCATGGCTGCCTGATTGAATGGGTTTGTAATGCAAGCCAAATAGGTTTGTTCTAATGGGAATCAGCCTCTGTGGCTGCGGCAGAGGCTTACGCCAGCACTATCACAGCAGTGAGCAGCGGTGGCGAACACCCCGCAACTGTTTGATTGGCTGTGAACGGCAGAGGCAACACTAAGGGGTTGCTGTGTTTACTAATGGTCGTTTTAGTGGGCTAATATTCAATGAGCCTGAACTTTAGCAATCACCGTGTCTGTCAGGAAGACTCTATATGTTCTACATGTGGTGGTTGGAGTTAAACTGACTTAGGTGGTTTTACAACTTCATAAGGTCTGAAGTTACTCCTCTGTGACAGTGTTTAAATTAGACCTCCTGCCTTTATGCCCTTGAGCAAAAACAACAAGTGAATAGCTGGATACAATGTTTTATAGCTGACCCAAAAATCTGAAATTCCTATGGAGGTAGGAATAGATAAATAATAGTTATTCATATTAAGTCTAAAGTAGAGGGAAAAACAATACATATAAAGATATGACACTTTAAAGTTATAGTTGCACATATTTTATCAGGCAAATCACTATTTTGAAAAGTTATTTCAGAACATCCTCCTGGGCATAAACCGTCGTCTTTACACGTTGGCGAACTTTGTTACAGAAAATTTAGTTAAAAAAACAACTTATAAGCTCTCATAAAAAGAGTGTACCAAAATATACTGAAAGCAGAGGTCCCAAACAAACAACAATAATTAACTTGATTTCCCTTTTTTGAATAACTGAGACCCAGCAGTGTTTTAATCTGAAAAAATGGCAACACCCTTGCATATCAGCATGTGTAGTTTGACTGCATAGACTCTACACTCAAACTCTCTGCAACGCCAGCAAAGTTAACGTTACTTTATTGTATTTACTCGCGATGTTAATGAGTCTCGAGGGCATAGGGTGCAAACCCTTCACCCTCAGGCTCTGGAGGCAAGGGACGCCATCCCCCTCAGCTGTGTTACCAACTGCTGTAATCAGCGACAGTGAAAGTGGTCAGCTTGCTACCAAACTTCTAAGCATGGTTCAAATGGGACCTGAACCACTCACCCTGTGGTCCCCATCCCAAGCCCTAATGGAGTGAGCTACACTGGCACGCTATCACCGTAGTACTGCCTCCAAAATCAGGCAGCACGGTGGCACAGCTGGTAGTGCATGTGCCTCACAGCGAGAAGGTTGCTGGTTTGATCCCCGTGTTAGTCAGGGCCTTTCTGTGTGGAGTTTGCTAATTCTTCCAGTGCATGCGTGGGTTCTCTCTAGGCACTCCAGCTTTCTCCCACAGACCAAACACAGGCTCATTAGGTCAATTGGTGACTCCAAATTGCCCTAAAAAATTGGGTGTGAGCATGAATGATTGTCTCTCTTTGTGGCCCTGTGATTGGCTCCAGCCCCTGTGACCCCAAAAGGGTTAAGCGGTTTAGATAATGGATGGATGGATGCCTCCACACCCTGAGGCAAATGGAATGCTCAATGTCTTGAAACAGATGAATAGCTTTAAATAACTTTGAGTAACTACAGTTAATTTATATGCAGCGACTACTGTGTATGGAAATAATGCCAAGAAATATTATTACTGCAGAGATGATAACTACAGCTGGCAGACTTTATCTACAGCCAGAGAAAAGTAACAACAGTTACAGGAGGCAGCTCTGATCACCAATAAAATTAGATAATTCAACAGAGCTTATTTGGCTGAATCTATCCGCAGACAGAAAGCATAGGTGTGAGCAAGAAAGTCATCATACTTTTCTGAGGAGTAAAATACATCATGTAGAGCACATTTCATGATAAGACTTACGCCATCAAGTAGCCTTAAAATGTAAAAAGATAATATTCCTAAAGAAAAATAATTCACGCACAACATTTTGTAATCCAGTTCTCTGGCTTTTTATGAGCTCTGCCAGCTGTTCGACACAAATCCTGCTTAAAGTGTTTGCAGGTGTCTTTTGTACAGCAGCTTGTAACTTCTGAACAGAATTAAAAAGGTAATTGACAGATTAATCGTCTTTTAGCTGAATAAATATCAAAGCTTATAAGAGTTTGGAATTTTTTTTAATCATTTCTGTCATGATGTAGGGTTCAGCCTATGAACTTACAGGCATGATATCTCATTGGAAAACCACCTTAAAAAAGAAGTATTGTAAAGTCTTGTTTGAGGAACAGGCCTGTTTGACTTCATCTCAAAGAAAGAAATGTTTCACTCGTTGTCCAGGAGATTATAGGTCCAGTCTGGAAAAAATAGACTATGTTATATGAGACAGCATCCTGAGGAAAGTAAAGCTCAGCCAAGCTTAGAGGAAAATGAGCTGTGAAGCTGTGCTAAGCCTTCACTCAATCCCTGTTTCACCTCTTAAGTTCTGAGCACATTCAGAAAGCCAAAGTGCAGAGAAAATATTGAGTAGGAACACTACATGTCAGGAAATACTGACACTGCAATTATGTGGTGAGTCCTCAAAAACAAAGTTGTTTTAGTTGGTGTCTCTGAGGAGAACATTTATTTGAAATTATATGGAAACACTAAGTTTGTGATACAACTCAAAAGAACCCACATTTGCCTTACATCAGGTAACTGTGCTCATTTTTGATTACTAGAATATGTTCAAAATTGATAATGTTCAAAAAACCTCCTATTTTTTATGTACTGAGTGCCCCTGATCCAGCTGTATCTTCTCTGTCTGAGACACTTTGCTGGGCTTCCTGTTACTATAAAGAGATAGTTCAGAATTTCAGAACTGGGGTCTTACGGGGTACTTGGCATTAGCCTGAACACTAGCCACAATGACAGAGATAAGGTCTGAATCTGTCCAGAAAAAATCTTCATGGAAGGCTAGGGCAATACATTGCTGCAAATTGTGCCACTGACTGTATAATTTCAAGAATTTTGAGTGAAAAAAGCCACAAAACAGCATTGGGTGATTACATGCTATAAACAGAGCATTTACAATGACTGACTTTTCCACTACCAAGCTGCTTTGTTTTGGCACTACTCTAGTACACGTCACAGCCCACGCATCCTTCCTCTGGCAGTGCTGACAGTTTGCTACACAAGAGGAAACAATTGCCTTCAAAGTGGACAAATGGGAGATTTTTGCCTCAAAAATGACTTTTGATTACTTTGGAAACTTGTAAATACTTGTATGTGCTGGAGTACAGACATGAAAAAAAAAGTGCTCACTCACTAATGTTAAAAGTCTGGGCAGTATAAATTTGTTTGATTAAGATTGGTCAAAATGAGACATGACAGCAGCACAATGTCCTTACGTATATTTTTAGAGAGAACTCCATCTAAGGTGTTGCATGGCATTCAGGAACCAATTATAAAATAATAAATGACAGTGTAGACAAGTAAAGGATATCATCTCCTAGTCTCTTATGCTAAGATCAGGCTATGTAATTTATACATGACCCCACAGTCATAAGGTTTAGGACCCGTCAGGACCCACTAAAATCAATTGTTTCATCTTGTGCAGTGTGCCTTAGTGATCAACCACAAAATACCAGTCTTGGCCACCTCATGGCTCCACCACAGAAAGTCTAGCAGGTTTGATTTCTGTCCCACCCCCGCGATATCTTCCCTCACGTCAGAGACATTGACATATGAGAGCACTGTAGCGCTGCATGAGTGGCAATCACAGATGTAAACAGACCAAAGTTGGTGCCTTGAGATATACAAGACAAAGACAAAGTTGGGTACAGCTTTCAAAACAGCATCCCTGTCTTTATCATGTGTTGTAGAGGAGCTACCACCAGACTGTAAAAAGAGAAATGTTGGAAAGAAACAGCAGAGGAATGTCAGCACTTTAGTGAGTGACTGCTTGCATTTGTCATCGAAGGAACATATCACTTATCATGAGGTTTGTAAAGAAAACAAAAGTATAGTATTTTAAATAAAGTGTGTCTGTTTGCTGCCTTCAGTGTCATCCCTTCCCTTTCCACCATCATCACATTGGTAGTTAAATGCAGCTGGTTCTACGGTGGCCCTGAAGTGCAAACCACAACAGCAAAAAACTAAACACAACGGCAAAAACACTATGGCAAATAACTAAACACTATGGCGAATAACTAAACACTATGGCGAATAACTAAACACAAGAGCAAAGAATTAAACACTACAGCAAACGACTAAACACAAGAGCAAAGAAGTAAACACAATGACATTAAGCTACCAGAAGAGGTAGGTACTTGTGGGCCACATAAGTCATTGCTGATTGGACAAGTGTGTGAAGAGAGAGAGGAGGAGGACTTCACTGGACGAAGGCGCCGTTCAACCTTTTACCAGGAAGTGATTCTGCCCTTAGCGTCTTCGGCTCGGGATAGAAACATCACGAACATGACACCCAAAACTCTAAGACGGATGAGAAGTTCTGCTCTCCTGTGACCTGTGAAAATTGTCCATAGTGGTGCAGGAATGAGTCCAAAAATGTGGAAATTAGTTTGCATTTAGCACTTCCTGGCTCCCAACTCCTTAGGGTAAATGGGATTTACAATACCGGTTTTGGATAAGTGCCTGAAACACTGTTTGTGGTGAACACACATGAGATTATAATATCTAATGATAGACAATAAAATGCATCTTATGTTGTCCGCTTTGAGTTTTAAAGCCTTGCTTTCTATTTAAAATGATGGTTGCTAGCTAACTGCTAACAAGGACTACAAAAATGGCTGGGGACAAGACAGCAAGCGTTTCTAATTGTTTTTTGATAATCAGTTATCCATACACTACTGCCACAACCATGAAGACCAACTTAAACAGGTCATTCAATGAGATGTTATGCATTGGAAATATTGTTGTCCCTTCTAAGTTGAACCACCATGTTGTAGTACTGTAGCAGCTTGATAATAGCTTTTCACTCTTGCTGATTACGTTCAAGCTTAAAAAGTCATGAAAAGTACGTTTGTTTGTTAAGATTATTATTATTATTGTTGTATTAAGATTATCACAAAGAGCAGCACTGTATGCTTCATCATTTTTTCTTCTCCAGAGTTTATGAAAAACTCATAGGCTATCAGTGGGCTTGCAGTTGAGGGAACTGGTGTGATGCTAACTTCTGTGTTGGCCTACAGAAATATGTCTTCCCTGCGTTACTCCATTCTCACTTTGGCATAAGGGTGGGCCATCTGCCTAAGTGGGTAAACCCGTGCCCTCAAGGCCCACCCATAATGCTGTAGCTGGTTCAGACTAAATACAGATGTAATCCCAGACACTCTCACAGACACGACTCTCTGATGGTCTCTGTTTTTCTTAATCTACTCTCATGTAAAGAGTCTGTTTATTACAATGCCTTTAAACACATTCAGACTCAGAGATCAGTGCTGCTGCTCCAAACTGACTCACTCTCATTTCCATCCACTGTTGTCATTAGTCCAGCTTTACTCCACTTTGTCAGACTGAGAGATGTTAATGAATAAATACATAACTTTCTTCTGCTTCATGTGGTTTTATTCAGATGCAAATGTGTCTTAAAACAGAGTTTATAATCTACATTTGCACATGCATGAGGAAAGTAACACATATCAGTCTGTCAGAATAAATTGCATGGTGTCATTCAGTTATTTAAAATGTAGCAGCAGCAGCATTTAGATGTTCTCTAACAGACTCACAGAGGGCTTCTGTCTGTCTGTATGTATGCAAAAAGGAGGAGAAGAAAACTGAGATGTTTCCTGAGAAGTGAGATTGTAAGGAAAGCATATTTCTCTGTCGCACAAAAACCTCTTTGCTCAAAAAATGCAGCAGAATTTGCTATTAAAACTCTATTTACATAATGAACAACTGATTTTAAAGCTGACTCACTGATGCAGAGGGAAACAAATCACAATGATGCTACTATATAAATCAACAAAAGTCCTCCCAGGTTCATAATCATTATAGTTGTTAGTGTAAATATTAGCATGATCTCCCACTCCATGGTTGTATTGATTATACTTCCATTGCACCATATAGTCATGAGGACCCTCTTGGAAATGAGATGCCACATCTCAAGGGGCTTTATCATAAATTCTCATTTTGATGGTGTTGCATTATTCAATATCAGTCATCCCTACCTATTAATAATTATAGAAGTTAATGTAAATATTAGATTAATTACTCTTTTTATGATTGTTATTGATTATACTTCTATAAAATCACCACTGCAATCATACAGACATGAGGATCCTCTTGAATACAAGAGCTGCATCTCAAGAGGCTTATACATTTACATTCAGCAGAGACAAATATGATGAACACAAGTCTATGATTGGCCCATGGATCTGTCACTGGTTTCAGTTCTTACTTTAGTCCACTTTTCTCTGCCCACCTCCCTTCCTTCACCCACACACCCAACACAGCTTTGGTAGATGGCTGTTCAACATGAGACTAGATCTACTCAAGATTTCCTACTGCTAAACAGAGGTTTTTTTCTTGCCTTTGTTATGTATGTGTATGTGTATATAAATATATATATATATATATATATATATATATATATATATATATATATATATATATATATATATATATATATATATATATATATATATATATATATATATATATATATATATATATATATCTATATATATATATATATATATATATATATATATATATATATATATATATATAGGGGTGTGTGTGTGTGTGTATGTATCTATGCAAAATTGTAACCAAATATATTGAAGAGTGTGTCTTCAGCCTGCTCTATTGTTGAGTGCCTTGAGATAACAGTTGTTATAATTGGCGCTATACAAATAAAGAGGACTGACAATGATTTATGGAAAAAATGAAAGTCTTAAAAATAGGAGACAGGAGCTTTTTGCGTGACAGGGACAATGGCTATTTTTTTCAAGAACACCAATTTCATAGTAAGAATGAATGCAGTATTCTGCATACTGTATTTGGAAGTAGTAGTATTTTGTAGCTTTTTGCTAAATGGCTATTACGTTGAGGCCACAACCTACAGGGCTGTAAATGGAGGCCCACATGGAGGTACAAAAAGCTGTAGTACTGCGAGTGTCCACTTGGGGCTGGCTGCAGAAAGATGACACCTTAATGATTGAATGCAGGGAATATGTTTTACAATCTTAATGTACAGTACATCTTTACAGCCTGGTTCAAAAATGGCTTAAGTCTAAACATAAAACATATATAAGAGCTTTCATCACAATGGGGAGGTGAATTTTGGTATATAGCCCATGTTTTTTCCATTATTGAGGATTTATCGAGGATTTCCAGTGTTGGCAACAGTCTTGCCTCAACAGCGCCTCTCTGTCTGTGAGAACATGGAGCCAAAGTTCAGTTGAGTTAGCAAATGCAGTATGGCAGCATCTATTGGAGGGCATCAACAGCATTCAAAAGGCTCCTATGACATGGCTTACATCTAAGGAGTCAACTTCTGGGGCTTAAAAATGAAGTGGACGTCGAAGTGCCAAAACCTGTAGTACCCTGCGTGTCCACTTGAGGCTGGCTGCAGAAACCTGTCACTCAAATGATTGTGTGCGAGGAGAAGAGGTTTTTGTACAGCCTAAATGCACATATTTGCAGCTTGGTTTAAAAATGGCTTTGATCTAAATATATAATGTGTGCTCACTATACAGGAGGTATATTTTTTATATTGCATTGGTTTTCATTCCATTGAGGATATCCAGTTCTGGAAATGCAGTTGCTATCGGTCAGACAACCTTAAGTCCCTCCCCAACATGGTCTCTCTGTCTGTGAGTAGTTTGAGTCAAGGTTAGGTTGAGATGACGTGTAGTACGGCAGCTTCATTACAGAACAACACATCAATAATGCTCCAGAGGCTCCTTCGATAATCAAATGACTGACATCATGTGGCTTTGTCCAATATTTAGAGACTATAGTAATTTTACTGTATGCTAAATCTGGCCTAGTGATTTTTGATTTCTCTTGGGTGGGAACTATCAGATAAGTTTTATTACTGCCACTAACTGTGCTGAAGTGTGGAACACAGTAATGCTTCCTACAGCACAAAAATTATGTTAAACACGGAAACAATCCAGTTTTTTTTAAATATGTGAACAAGGCTGAGAACTGTCCTTCCCTGATTCAACAGATAATAATACTAATAATACTAATAATAATAATAATAATAACGTATCATTATTCAGAATAATTTAAGAACTGCAAAAACCAATGTTAATCATGTTTAGTGTGTTCCTCTCTGTAGGATACCTGCAATTCAATCAGGAGAGGCCAAACTTTAGTGAAATATTATTATTATACAACTTGGTAAGACTGAAAATGTGCAAAGTCTCTGTGGTTGGTATCTTTTCGACACTTAGACTCCATTGTGATGTCTTAGTGTACTTCAACGGTACTGAGGGCAAATTCGAAAAAGGATGCCCTCCTTGGAGTCTAGACACGTGGTGGTGAAGAATACAGGATAAGATGAGTAGTAGACTTTAGCCTGATGTGATGGACTGAGGTGCTGCTGAGGTGAGGGGCCGAGTTCTGAGGACTTGGACCTGGATGCTGATGAGATGATTGGAGGTGTTCGGGGTGGAGGAGATCACACAGCACGAGACCACTGCACTCACCGAGATTCAAAATATGACAGCAGCAGGATGATTGACGGACAGGTGGTGGTAGAATCTGATTGGCTCAGTGCTTAAGTGAGTGTACGCCCCTAATCAGCCGATGATTGAATCACCGGTGCAGGTAGGCAGGGTGAGGAATTAATTAGTCAGTTAATGAATATACTATAGGTCTTCCTGTTTGAATTTTGCTGTAGTTTCATTAATAGTAACTCAGTTACATTACATTTATTTATCACTTGTGTTTATGTGAATAAAAAAAAGCTGAACTTACATATTTACAAACATACATTTATATTTATTTTTATATATTCCATCTTAGCAGCAGGCTTGGCAGTGTATTCAATGGTCAATAGCTACGAGGCAAGTTTGAGAACATTAACTAGAAAGCACTCAGAGAGCACAAACCTCCGCCAAGGTAGCTCACATATTGCTGTTACATCTATAAGTAACGGTTCCATGATAAAGTTACCAACGTAATATGATTCATGACCCTGAAAACCCACACCTAGCACTCGGAATCATGTTGATATTATTAGTTTGCTAGTTATTGAGCAAAAAAGATTGTTAGCTAATGATGGTTATCTGGATCACCACCAAAACCTAATCATTTTCAAGTTGGGCCATTACAACATCTCCTGAAAATTTCAGTAGTTTTTGCGTAATCTTGCTAACAAACAAAGAAATGATCAAACAGACAAATATAAGCTAGCCAAAAACATAACCTCCTTGGAGGAGGTAACTAAGCTTATTGTGCAACTGATGTAATTATTTTCATATTACTAAGAAAACAAACACATTTCACTCCAATTCAACATAGTGGGTTCTGTACAAAATCTAAATATTCATCTCTTGAAATTACATTGAAACATACAATCTTCTTAATTTTGTCGAACAGTCAATAGACTGAGCCAACATTAATGCGTTGTGATGATACTGGACCTTAATGCCTCACAAAACACAGCATGTACATATGTTGTGTTGCTCCTTTAGCTCATCCTGCTGGTTACAGCCCAGGTTTTAACTCTGATTTCAACACTGAATAAATACTTTTAACAGAAACGACTGAAAACAAAGTTTGTGGGAATTTTACAAAAGTTTCTTTAGGGGACAGAGCAGGTGGGTGGGTGGCTTGTAGATATCCTGAAGGCAAAGATATTATGATTGAGGCATGACAGCAGAGCTTCATGCTCAGCTGCATTGGTTTTATTATTGTTTTTAGTCTGACACGTATGAGAATTGTGGCCTCTTTGGTAATTTGATCTTAAAGGTTTACATGATTAGGATCCAGATGAATTTTGCTTTTGGGTGATTATGGCATGTTTCATACTGCTGTTCATTCTTTAGTCAATTTGGTGAGATGTTGGAATGGAAAGAGGTTCAGGAGAACAAAATTACCACCTCCTTTTAGTATTTAGAGACGTTGGAAATGTTTCTAAGAGAAAACAGAAAATTCTCAAGTGTACAAATGAATGTAGTTGCACATTAAAGGATTTTAACGGTTCCACTGAGGCTCAAATCTAATTTACTCACCGACTGGTGGTAAATGTTATTAAACTGAAAAACAGCCTTTTGCATTTTTGACTTTTTTTCAGATATTAATAAGTGGATATAATTGCCTCAGTCTGACTTGTTATTCGACAACTTTGTCTCTTCTTTGCACTGAAATCGAAGAGCATCTCTCAGGTTTAAACTGAACACCACCTTACAGTACAGCACATCCTCACAGCCTCCAAAGTCTCGCACTGTAAATCTCCAGGAAGATTATGCCCAACTTTTAGAAGTGTTTACACAGCAGGTACGGTGTTTACACCTTTGAAGCTGTGCGATAAATTAAAAAGAGGAAGTTTTCTCTCCTGTGGCTTTAGGTTGTTCTCCCTGATGCAGGATTTCAGTGAGAAGTAAAAGATTTACCGGTGGGAGTAGCTGGAGTCTCTTGGCTGCTGCTGTAAAAACCAACACTTCAGTCTGAAATGAGGGAGACATCAAGAGTGCTCATAAACCCAGACATTTAGATTGCATGGGGATTTATTCATAGTGCATATACTTCCTTTGCATTTCATAAAATATAGACTTCCATTTGTGGTTATTTCTTTTTACAAATATGTACTGCATAAAACAAAAGTAGAAAGTCATGTAGAAAATCAGTCAATACATTTGAAGAGGTTGTAAAACATGAAAAACAATTTGTCACATTTAAATGATGAAATTGCATTTTGTTCAAAGGCACCAGTGTGCTGTTAAGTGTGGAGTTGTTCTTAGCACAAACACATTATCATGAAAACAAAAAACAGACTGGATATACAGTAAACAATATTTAAACAATGGCAAGAAATGTAACAGACTATCTTGGTTTAAGCCCTTTAAGAGCCATCAAATACATTCAACTAATGTTCTCATAAATAACATTAAAACAGTTTTTATATCCTCCATCGCAGTGTCAGCACATGTTGCTCAATGTTAAGAGTAAAATCTTTCTTTGACCTCCTGATTGAGGTAGCTGAGGAGGATTTGTGTGGAGTGCAAGGCCTTTGAGTTCAGCCAAGTTGTTTTTTCTTCTGGAAGCAGGCAGGCAGGTAGAGTCATCTGTGAGCACCGTGTGTTTGTGTTTGTAGAGATCCAGATAAAAGGTTCACTTGAGGTTGAGTTAATCTTTGAGGGTTTTGGCCCCTGTGACTGCAGAATCGTCCAGGTCTGAACTGAAGAGGCATTTGGGAGGAGCTGTGTCAGAGGGAGAGTGGGGAAAGAGAAAAACAGTCATTATTCCCTGTTTGTCTGTTACACAGTCACATCCTGAAATGAGGAGCACTTATTCCCTGGTTACATGCCCAGACTGGACTGAGAAAATTGTGATGTTGGTGAAGGCAGAGAGCAGGAAATTGGAGAGACCAAAGGAGAAATGGACACATTGGCTCACCAGTGAGGTGGCAGGACAGATCCAAATTGCAATGAAGTTGGGATGTGTAAAATGTTAATTAAAACAGAATACAATAATTTGCTAATAATTTTCAAATAAAATTGAATTGAATAAACAACAAAGATGAGGTATATAAGTTCAAACTGACATTTTTTTTTGGCAAATATTCACTAATTTTGAATTTGATGCCTGCAACATGTTCCACAAAAGCCGGGACAAGGGCAACAAAAGGCTGGGAAAGTTGAAGATGCTGAAAAAACACCTGTTTGAAACTTTACAAAGATGAACAGGTTAACTAAAACAGTTGAGTGTCCTGATTGGGCTAAAAAGAAGCATCCCAAAAGGCTCAGTTGTTCACAAGCAAGGGCGGGGCGAGGTTCACGTTTCTCAACATGCAATTGTGAGAAATTTAGAGATTTCATCATCTACAGTTTATAATATCTCCCCAAGATTGAGAGAATCTGGAGAAATCCTTGAACTTAAGTGGCAAGGCTGAAAACAGTCACTGAATGCCCATGACTTTGAATTACAAGTACATGTTTAAACTCTGCCATGCAAAGTAAACGCCATAAATCAACAACACCCAGAAACACCGCTGCCTTCTGTGAGCCAGAGCTCATCTGAGATGGAAAGAGTGCTGTGGTCTGAATCAAATTGTGAATTGTTTTTGGAAATTGTGGATGTCATGTCCTCCGGGCTAAAGAGGAAAAGGACCATCCAGGCTGTTGGTAGTGCAAAGTTCAAAAGCCAGTATCTGTGACGGTATGGGGGTGTATTTGTGCCCATGGTACGGGTGACTTGCAAATATGTGAAGGCAGCATTAATGCTGAGAGAAGCAAGATAGCAACATATACTCCAATTCAAGCAATGTCATTTTCTGGGACGTCCCTGATTATTTCAGCAAGACAATGACAGGACACATTCAGCACATGTTACCACAGCATGACGTCACAGTAAAAGAGTGCAGGTAATAGACTGGCCTGTCTGCAGTCCAGACCTGTCACCTGTTTTGATGGCAGACTTTGGCCTCATAGTACTGATTGTACATTCTTTAAATACCGCAGTCCACCGGAGCGTCGAGGCCAACCATGTCCATTCCTTTATGACCACAGTGTGCCATCATCAAAATTCATCTTAATCTGGTTTCTTGGACATGACAATAAGTTCACTGTGCTCCAGTGGCCTTCACAGTCAACAGATCTCAATCTAATAGAGCATCTTTGGGATGTTGTGGAACAAGAGATTTGAATCATGATGTGTAGCCGACAAATCTTCAGCAACTGTGTGATGCTAACATGCCAAGATGGACCAAAATGTTTCCAGCACCTTGTTTAATCTACGCCATGAAGAATTACAGCAGTTTTCAAGGCAAAAGGGGGTCTAAACCAGTACAAGCAAAGTGTGCCTATAAAGTGGCTGGTGAATGTAGAATGTTATTTCTGATCCACTATATGTTTTACCTGCTCATAAAAAAGCATTAAATTAGTTTCTCTCTCCTGAGCACCCCTGTTTTTCACTGTGAAGTGTCTTTTCCTTGTGAGAACTATTTCTCACCTTAAAATCTGCTAAGTTTAAAAACAAGTTCAAGCATTAACAAGGACAAAACAGAGGGGTTAATGTCTTAGAAAAACGTCCAAACTATTTCTCTAATTGTTAATCTTACAGATTTAAAAAGGTTCAGATCAGATGACCAATTATTTGAAATTTATTTGGCATACTGCTGATGTAATGACACCCTTTAAGTGTATTTCATTACATATTGTATCTTTAAATTAGCAACTGTTTTAGCCAACACTTTACTACATATTGACACTGGTGTTAAATAGCCATCGATATCTTTTGGCTGTAATAATTCTTGGAGGTACAACAGACACAGAGCCTCAGAAAGTATTTCTCCCCTCACACTGAGCCAAATATCAGTAATCAGCTTAGGAAAGTGCTACAAGTGATTCTGGCTGTGAACCACTGGCAGTGATACAGACGACGCACTTCCAGAGCACTGATGGAAACTTTCAGCTCCGGGAGCCATGTTGAAATACTGCAAGAAGAAACGACTGTGCTGTAAAGCTGCCATATTCTAAACCATTGTGTGGTATTATGTATATTATCACTTCAGCTCTGTGAGCTGTACAGTGGAATTTAGCCATGCTGAATCAGTCAAATAATTCATTATATTGAGCAGATATTTTTATTCTCTGAGCATCAACTGGTGAAATCAGCTAACATCAGACGTTGAAGAAGAGGGAAATGGAAAGAATGGCACTCTGTAATGGCAATAAAGAAGTTGAAAGCGATCAAATGAACTAAAAGTACAGAGTTGACAGATCTAAAAACAAACAGCCCTCTGCACTGGTCATGTGACTGAAAGCCATTAATTGGCCAAGTGAAACGAAATGGGTGACATTAGATGTGTATGAATAAAGAAATTACATTGAGATGTGGTGTTTTTTGGGGGGAAAAAAAAAGGGGGGGGGGGGGGGGGGGTGGTCACTCATTTTCAGTGGAAGCATCAGCCCTCGTTGCGTGAGGACAGAGTTGGCTGAAGGCTAGGATCTGCAAGAACACAGCAGTGATCCTGCAGACACTGTTTGGTTCACCATCTCCTCTTGAAGCCTGCTTACTGTAATTCTCCATTATAAAACGCATTTTCTGGCTCTTAAAAAAGGTCTAATTTTCGGGTGAGTATTATACATGAGTACAAGCAAAATACTTACCATATTTCGTCTTGCCAACATCGCGACTGCAACACATCTGATACAAAAAGCCGAAATATTCTCTTTCTCATTACTGCCAAACTTGCGTAATTCTTATTAAACTGACTGTTACACTGTTCTAATCCAATATTTTGGGTCTTATTTAGTTTACCTTTGTGTAATGATCGTGTAATTCTCAAGTGTTACGGTACCACTCACATCCAAACACAGAGCGCTGCCATCTTGTGAGCAAGGGGACCAAAATAGCTGCGCTGTGATTTGTGGAAGACATCGGCATGTTGATAGCTGCTCTCTGATTGGTCGGTACACTACGACTGAGCATGCTCGGACAGAAATCGATATATTGCGCATGCGTGGAGCAAAAGGTGTTTCCACATCCGTTTGAGAGGAAAAAATCGTGTATGGTATTTGTTGTGAAAATACAGAAATTTCATTGATTAAAACTTTGAATAAAGGTAATTTCTGAGATATCTGAGAGAATAAGGTTTGGGCAAAAGTTGGGTGCGTGTTACATTGGAGTAGTTTTTTCCATGTAAAAATGGTGAAAATATGGGGTGCGTGTTATAATCGTGGGCATGTTATAATCGAGAAATTACGATAATTCACCTTGAGCAAAAAAAAGAAAAGCAAATACCTGACATGCCCAGGTAAACATTAAGACCACTTGCAATCCTTAAAATCTTTCCTACCAAAAAACTACTCTGCTTTAACCAATCCCCTTTGCTTTTAGCCTACGAAGAAGTCAACAGAGCCTAACCCAACTTGCACCTTTGGGACGTGGTAAAAAGGAGATTCAAGTCATAGATGTGCAGCTTTCAATTCTACAGTGACTGGTTTCTCTTCCTGCCTTTCTAGCAAAAAAAAAAAAAAAACACCCAAAAAACTAACAAACCAGTCGTTACTGGAGTCTCCCATTTTCTCCTGAAAAACAATCGGTTCAGGGCACTGATAGCTTGGCAGTTTGTCAGTGTGCACCATTTATGAATCAGCCTGTGCCCTTTGCCACGTGTCTTCCTTCACTTTCACACTCTGTCTACTGTCTCTCCACTGCCCAATAAAGGCATGACTCAGCAGGCTCCACACGCGGCTTTGACCTGGAAAATTAACAACATTCACTCTGATATTAAACCACAAGCAGGCTACCACATTTGCGATGCACAAGTGCATTAGCAGAGGTAGCATTTTGTCTCCTTGCACCCAAAACAACAGGCCAAAAGACAAATTTTTGTCTTGTTTTCTTTTTACACAAAAGTAAGGCATAGCTTGTATGACATGTGCACTACTGTATATTTGACCACATTCAAAACATGCAACTACTTTGCTGCTTCCTAACTTGTTGATGACCGGTCAACAAGAAGACGGTACTGTAACCCAAAATGGGTGCATATCCTCTCTTGAAGGAAGATGTATGTTCGTAATTTAAATGGCCTTATTAAGCTACTATCATATGGTGACTCAACTGTGCAATTAAACCTACTGACTACTTCTGGCTATGATAATAATAATAACAATACATTTTATTTAAAAGCGCCTTTCACGACACCCAAGGACGCTGTACAAGATTAAAACAATAACAACAAAATCAACAATATAAAAATCATAAAATCCACAATAATAATAAAAACCAACAGTAGCAAAGCACAATAGGTAGTGAGAGGAAATGGGAAGAGGAGGTATGTTACTGTCAAGTGGGGTAAGCAGACCTGAACAGGTGGGTTTTAAGTCTGGATTTAAAAAGAGACAGGGAGTCCAGGTTTCGGAGGTCTGGTGGGAGAGAGTTCCAGAGCTGGGGAGCAGAGCTACTGAAGGCCCTGCTCCCCATGGTGCTGAGGCGGGCAGTAGGCACAGTGAGGTGGATGGAGGAGGAGGATCTGAGGGAGCGGACTGGAGTGGCGATGTGGAGGAGGTCAGACGGATAAGGCGGGGCGAGGTCGTGGATGGCTTTGAAGGTGTACAGAAGGATTTTGAACTCTATTCTATGCTTGACCGGGAGCCAGTGGAGGTGCTGAAGAATGGGGGTGATATGATGGTGTGAGGGGGTCTTAGTAATGATACGGGCAGCTGAATTCTGAACTGCTTAGTCCTGTTTTTACTACTGCTTAGTCTGTCAGCTGTCTTTGACATACTAAACCATAAAATCACCCCCACTCCTCAAGCTTGGCATCTCAGGATCCGACCACGATGACAACACGCAGCTCTTCCTGTCATTCCAACCAGATGACACTTTGGTGTTGTAAAGGACTTCATTGTCAAAGATGAAAAGGATGAATCTGAGGGAGTGCTGATGTTGATTACAGTGTTCATAATGATGATAAAGCTGTCATTATTCTTGTCGATGATGATAAATAAAAAATAAAATAAAATAAAAATAAAAATAAAAATAAACACGTCTTCTATGTGTTTAGCCTTGAAGATTTTTGTTGGAGCATACTGATAATATTTCCTCTTTTCTGAATAAGGATTCAGAAAAGCACTGATGCACAAGGGTTTGGACGACAGTGTTAGTAAAATTAAATCATAGAATTGTACAAAATCTCCACTGAAGAAGAAACATTATCAAACTAACAGAACATAGTCATTCTTGTACCAACAGATGAATGGATGTACATTTTTCCCCTCATAGCCACTGGTCAAACTCAAAATGTACCATACCAGTATTCATATTTAAATTTATCTAGCAAAGCAGAGAACCAATCAAATACATGGCAGGCTTTGTAGTTTCAGTGTAGAAATACTCACACAGAGTGTCAGATCTCAGGGAGCTGCTAAGGAATGTGCTGTTGTCTTTGATGGAGGAAGAAAAAGCAGCCAGTCTCAGGCTCCTGGAGGTGACGTCTAGCTTCTCTTCCTGACAGACAGAAGGACACAGTGACTGATGGGACTGAGAGCCTACAGCTATGTTCGCATCGATGTGCCACTTTCATGCATGTTGAAAAGGAGTTGTTAATCTTAGAGATTTAGAAATTGTGGTTTGAGGCAGATTCAGGTGAGAAGTTGATAGTGAAATATCCTACCTGTTGGGATCAATTAAAACAGTGCTCATGTTTATGCTTCCTTGTATTTTTCTTTCATGCAAAAATAAGGAAATATGGGAAAAAATGCTAAAAGCAATTGAGGTTTTACACTGCGTGGCCAAAAAAAAAGTTGCCACCAGAAAAAAAAGGTCACACATACATTTCGATAAGCTTCTGCAATGCCACAAGATTTATTTCTATTCAGTGTTGCATTAATTTTTCACCAAGATCTTGTATCGATGATGGGAGAGTCTGACCACTGCTCAAAGCCTTCTCCAGCACATCCCAAAGATTCTCAATGGGGTTAAGGTCTGGACTCTGTGGTGGCCAATCCATGTGTGGAAAAGATGTCTCATGCTCCCTGAACCACTCTTTCACAATTTGAGCCCAATGAATCCTGGCATTGTCATCTTGGAATATGCCAGTGCCATTAGGGAAGAAAAAATCAATTAGACTGAATAACCGGGTCATTCAGTATATTCGGGTAGTCAGCTGACCTCATTCTTTGGGCGCATAATGTTGCTGAACCTAGACCTGACCAACTGCAGCAACCCCAGATCATAGCACTGCCCCCACAGGATTGGACAGTAGGCACTAGGCATGATGGGTGCATCACTTCACCTGCCTCTCTTCTTACCCTGATGGGCCCATCACTCTGGAACAGGGTAAATCTGGACTCATCAGATCCCATGACCTTCTTCCAGTCCTCCAGAGTCCAATCTTTATGCTCCCTAGCAAATTGAAGCCTTTTTTTCCAGTTAGTCTTACTGATTAGTAGTTTTCTTCAGGCTACACAGCTGTTCAGTCCCAGTCCCTTGAGTTCCCTTTGCATTGTCCATGTGGAAATGTTCTTACTTTCACTGTTAAACATACCCCTGAGTTCTACTGTTGTTTTTATTCGATTTGATTTGGCCAAACGTTTAAGTGACTACTGATCAGGATTTTTTGCCGACCACATTTCTTCCTTGAAGGCGATGGTTCACCACTATCTTTCCAGTTTTTAATAAAGCGTCGGACAATTTTTAACCCAATTTTAGCAGTTTCTGCAATCTCCTTAGATGTTTTCTCTGCTTGATGCATGCCAATGATTTGACCCTTCATAAACAGACTAAAATCTTTTCCATGATCACAGGATGTGTCTTTCGACATGGTTGTTTAAGAAATGAGAAACTACTCATTGCATCAGCTGAGGTTAAATAACTTTTTGCCAGCTGAAAGATAATTGCTCATACAGTAATAATCCAATCCATGTGGCGACTTCTTTTTTTGGCCAGGCAGTCTATCTTCAACTGTCAACTAAAAATGTTTTTTTCCCACTGAAGGTGAGTCCTATTCACACACTGACAGTTGTGAAGCTGCAATGTATGTGTCCATCAGTATGAGTCAGTTGATGTCTAGTGTCTTGCCTAATGACACATGGACATGGGACTGCAGAAGCTCAGATCAAAATCTCAACATATGCTGTGGACACACTACACAGCTGTCACAGTCTTTACAGGTGTTAAAATGACTAGGAGCTCACACTAACAGACTGGTTTCAGCAGAATTTTGTATGACTGGGGATCACACACTTAACTGCGCCTGATGAGAGATCACAAACATGATTTGGCGAACCAGCTAAAGCCAACAGAATGCAGCAAACTCTTGCAAGAGCAACAGTTTGTTTTGATATTCCAGCCACTCCCTGTAATCTTCTGAAGCTATTTCCTGTGTCCTACCCTCTCTTTTTTGTTGGTTATTAGCAACACGAGTTTGCAATTGGGTCGGTAACCAGTTCCCACTACCGGACTGCTTCCACAGATTTCTGTGCCAACTAGCCATGCTGACTGTCCCCACCTAGTGCAGACTTTGCCCAACTTGGAATTGTGGGTAAAATCTAGCAAAAGAACTTGTAGTGTGTCCTCAGCTTTACCAAGAGAAGGAGAACCAACTCTATGGCTGATCCACTAAAGCCCAAGAACCTGATAAACATTAAATTATCCTCTTGCTTATTTCCACCCCACGGACAAGCAAGTTCTATATAAACACAAGATAATTGTGTCCCAATGACAGGAAGAGAAGTAAGATATGCCCTACAGAAAAGTTTCCAAAGAGGAAACTGGATGCAACACGCTGGCTAAAAACCTGGTTGATTGCACTGAATATCTGCAAGCAGTGCCGCATGAAGCTGTGCCATGTTTTTGTCTCCACTCTGTATTTTCCTCTCTTTTGACATGTCGACACAGAAGAGAAGCAAAGACAGAGAGAATTTGACATAGCACAGGAGGGATTTTCTTGGTTTTCTCTGGCTTTTTCACTCAGCAGAACTTGTTTATATGTTATATAAAGAGAAGTAAACAGTGAAAATGGTCGAAAAAAAACAGTGGATCTCTATCTGACTGGTAAATGACTTGTATAGCAGTCCATTTACAGGAATGGGGGGATGAATTCACAGGGGTTGAGTTTGGATGTCAGAGCAGACAGCATCAAAAGAATAATGGTGGTCCATCGAAGGTAAGCAGCACAAAATATCAATAAGATACAGAGAAAGAAGTGGCAGGTCTTGCTTGCCTGTGTAGCCGTCTTTCACATATTATCATACATTCTCATGGCAACAATAAACAAATGTGGCCATGACAAAAACAGTTAAAAATAAAAAACTAAAACTGATCTGTCTTTGAAAAAATCAGTAGATATTTGAGGTAATGTAAAAGCCAAACTAAAACCACAGGAAGTAAAATAAGTACATTTTATAACGGATAAAAAAAAAATCATTTTAAATTTCCTGAAAAGTTTACGCATTACATCTTTAATGGGCACTACGTCATTGCTGACTAAAGCCTGACACTCTCCTTTTCACCTTCAATCTTTGTGTTAGTCTTTAAAGTTATTTATGATCTGTTATCACAGGACAAACAATGTCTGGGCACAGCTTTGACAACTGTTGTTCTGAAAATGGAGCCGCTATTCAGTGCAAAAGCTGCTTGTTGCTGTTTTGTGTTTGCTAACTCTGATCAAGATGGAAGTCCTTTAAAGACATCAGATCCAGTCTTTCTCTTAAAGAACCCCGGGTGGGCAGCAGCTATTAAACTAATGCAATCACCACTTATCGCTCAATGTGGGAGTCATTTGGCAAACCAAAGGGGTAATCTGGCAGATTAAAACCATTTAAAAAGTGACTGTATTGCTGTTTAGGGGAGTCTGAAAACTGCAGATGGCAATCAGCTGTCAACAATGATGTCTGGATGGCTCCCTCGGCTGCTCTACGGCACAGAAGGAGACTGTAGCAATTAGCTGTGAGTGGTAAAAATCAGGTTTTGTTTGAGTGTCACTGCTTGCACTTAATCCACTCTGTCCATCCATGATGCATTACCATTATGTGAAATTATTCATTTATTCATACAAGTTGCAAATTAGGAGCAGTGCACACATTGGCAGCAGTGTAGGCGAGCTAGACTCATAAATGGCTCTCAAAGTCAGGCTATCCTGATCCAAACGGCAGCTGTTTGAACAAAGCAGAGCAATTAGTGACTGAAATAGAAAAGATGTGGGTTGGTGTTTGGGAGTGCAGGCTCTTGTTCGCCATTATAAAGCTCATTCCTCTAGAATTGCATCTGTCTGTTTTTGTGTGTCGTACTCTGTACTCCTGGATTCTTCTTTTGGACTCATCCAGCTGGTGTTGCAGGTTCCAGACGATCTCTTTGTATTTGGTGTGCTGCTGCTCAACAATCTCTCTCTGTCGCTGAGACTCCTGAAGGCACACAATAAAAGCTACTGTCAAAACATGATGAAATACTCTATCGCTTTTCCCACCGTCTTAATGACTTAAGTCTTAAATATCAGTTATATAAATATTGATCATTTTGTCAGCTATGATGGTGCATGGCTGGAGCAATGACGAGTTAGACCACAGGTAGACTGAATATCAATATGTTGCTGATGCAAAAAAGTACATTTCCAGCTGGATTGAAAACTAAGATTTGTGTACCAAGTTGAAAGTTCAGATGGTTCAGATGGCTGCTTTCTTAGGCACAGAAAATCTTATACTTAATATTAGTGGTGTGTATTGGCAGAATCTGACAATAAGATGGGTGATGTAATACAAGGTTGGCAACACAAGATATCCTGTTATATTCTAATACTGCAAGTAAGGATACTATATATCATGATATACTTTATATCACAACTTTTGTTAATTAGGTAGTTTGTTTTGTGCAACAAATACCAAACAAGTGACAAGAATGTCTATAAACCATTGACTTATACAATCTTGATATTGCACTACAAATCAACTGCTAAGTTACTGCGCTGCAAAATATTGTGACATATTATTATATAGATACGGTAGCAGAGTCTAAAATTCAGCGTGGCATAAAATGTTAAATTCCAGCACGTCTGCCATCATGATGCAGGAGAATCTTTGATTTTCTGCAGCTCAATTCAGTAAACCAGCGAAGATTTCTGTTTTCTCTATCCCCTTTCTGGAGTGCCCAGATAAAACCAATGCAGGCACAAACATGCAAACTCCATTCACAAAGACTCTAGTCAAAAGAGAGTCAAACCAGCGATCTTCTTGCTGTGCAGCACGTGCACAAACCAGCTGCGCCACCATGCCACCCCCTGTTGAATATTCTCGAGGGAACTGACGTCTGCTTGGCTGGTATGCCATTACAACATAAGGTGGTGAAAGTGGTTCAGAAACTATGAAGTGCCCATTACTGTGTCATGACATCACTTCTTAATAACCAAACCATGACACGATTTGTCAATTTAAACTTTATTTTAGCACATATATAGTTTATCTAACAGCTCTTTGGTGGTCTTCTTCGTGGTTTTGGGTCTTCAGGATCCACTGCTAGAACTTTAAAGGTTTATTTAAAGGACCCTATTAAGTTACAAAGTTCTGTTGACCTAAACTGACCCTTTGTTGGCCCTCTAATTTATCTACTGACTGAGGCTACCTCTAAAGGCAATAGTTGCCAAAGACAAACTTCCACTTAAGCTAAGTCTTTCCAGTGTGTTGCAGTGAAATTATGACATTTTTGTTACTCCACCATTGTAATGTAAGCTTAGGGTGTCTTATGAGTAGCAGCCCAATAAGGCAGGTCTTGACAAAGGGTCAATAACTCACCTCTAAATCTTTGAAATTATCCATCAGACATGGTTTCTCTGGAATTGACTCCAGGTGATCCAGGGCAACACTCGTGTTCTGTAAACCACAAACACAGACAGGATCATTAATTTTACATCATTTACAGAATCATTATTTTCTCATTACTTCCTGTCACTCATTTCAGCCACTTATCATCAGCTAAAGCTTTAACTCCAAACTGGCACAGACGTGACAAACTGCAGAGATTTAACTAGGAAATCATTACCATAAACTGTGTGAGGCTGATAGAAAATTCATCCAGAATAATCTGAGAGTGGTTCTTTCAATTCAAAGTAAAAGTAAAGTGCCAAAGAAGGACTGGCAGGACACAGAGACTCACATACAGCATGTGGTTTTACCTCAGTGGTTTTCCTTTTAAGTCTCATCAGCAAGTCAAGTTAAAATCCCCTAAATCATAACTGATTGTTCCATATTTCATAAAAAGAAGTGACTATGATGAAAGAATCACAAAGAAAATAATGAATTATCCAAAAATAAACACCAGGCTGAATCTCTTCTCCCTTAATTATGTCACCCTTTCCCTCTTGTGTCTCTTTGTTTTTGAAGACTTCTTTCTTAACACCCAGGAAGAGATGAAAGGAAGAGAAGAGAGTTAGGAAGAGCTAAAGACATGAACATTTAGTGAAATGAGACAACTTCCTCAGTTGAGGGTCGGCTTAAGAGATGATTAGTGCTGACGGCTCACAGCTGGATCAGCTGTCTGCGGGCTTTTAGCTGCTCTGAGGCAGACACTGACGCCTTTATATCTGCGGTATAATGGAGGATGTAAAACTCAAAAAAACAAAAGGGGCAAAGTTGATACTGTAAGTTCTGTTATGTTTTATTAATGTCTTTCAAAATGACAGTACAGACTGAAACTTTGAAGGTGCACATTAGATGCACAATCTTGGTTTTGGATGGTAAACACAATGTTGGACAAACTTATTGAGAAAACATTTGTGTGATATATGCAAACTTTAGCTGAATGTTAATTTGATATAATATTTCTCTTTATGTTCAGATTATTTAACTATTTTGAAGTTTTAACGAGTGGGAAGCTGTCCCATGAGAGGAAAAGACATGTAAATGTGGATAAACATGAACATGAGTAGGGTTGGGAATTGATACCATTTTATTGATACCAATGCCATTACCAAATCTGTTTATCAGTTCAATCCTTTATTAATTCCCTTGTAAATTCCTGGGATTTTCTTTATGTAAAAAAGGAGACCTACCCAAGATTTCAGAGGCAACACAGGTTACCCCCAATATTCAGAGCATTGCTGCATATATAAATGTATGGCAAGTTGCTGTTGTTCCCTTTACTGACATCACACTGACACAGATACTGGACATTATATAGTTATTGTCTTATGTAGCCACAACTATGACCACATCTGTTTCCTCTCTGCAATGATCACACCTTTGACTTCACTGTTTTTGAATTGAAATGCATTCAGAACAAAGTAGAAGGAACTGATAAGAGAATTGTTAAAGGGGATATATTATGCAAAAGACACTTTTTTAAGGCTTTTGAACACATTTTTGGGTATTTTGCTTTCCTCCCAGCCCTCAAAATGTGATAGTAGACAAGAGAACCTGTATTTAGCAGGCTGCATGAATGTAAAGTCATTGTATTTGGCGAGCTGTTGAGTCTGTGGATATACTGTTACACAACAGTATATTTTCAGTTGCATCGCCTAACCTGATTCATCTACCCGAGTACAACAGGCTGGAGCACCAGAGCGCTCCGCTTCACTCGAGTTACGCTGCAGGTCTATCGTGAATTGCCCTTATGTACCCTGTCTGCTCTGGCTCTGGTTAATTAGCATATTAAGCCGACCACCCTCAAAACCAGCCGTTCTGAACAGAGGGGCTATGTGAGAGTGGAAAGAATGCAGCTGTGCTTTATTCACAGGCTTTTTGAACCAAAGCATGTTACCAACATTTCATGAAGACATCAAGGATCCATGTTAAACTGCAGAAAAGGAACAAAACATGGGACCTTCATGCAAAATACAGATCAACATAGATTCCTTTGACTATTTGTTATCAGTTCTCAACAGGAATTTTCTATTCCCATCCCTGCACATTAGTACTGACAGAGAACACTGTAATGCATATTGTACAAGCATCAAGTTGCTGCCACACAAGGTTGTACAATGCTTAGTTTTTACTATCATAAAACTCATAACTCCAACACACTGTCCAAAAAAACAAAAAAACAAAAAAACAAAACATTGGCAACATGTCAGTACAGTGTGGCTTTCAAAATTTTCTACACCACAAGATCCCATGAATTTCCAAATTAATGATAAAGTCTTCAGTATTTTTATGATTGGTTTGAAAAAATATTACAGACACTAAATGATCTTGATCATATTTACAACGCTAAGAGAGAGGACACTTTCTTAACTGCACAAAGTCAGCTTAATAGCACTGAATTACTGTATGTGTTAGTGTTATATGTTCTTGCCCATGAGTGATGGGTGAAGCGGTGCAAAGATACACATCTCTATTTTCCTCTATGTTGCTTGAAATTACATCAATGAGGAACAAGGAAGGAGGGAAACTGACTCTTGTCTCACTCAGCAGAGCTTGTTGAGGTATTTTACAAAGTAGATATAACAGAGCATTTATCTATAACTGTAAAATATACCTTTTACTTTTATTTTCAACACCAAGGGGTAACATTTATTTGGCTAATAGGGAGACTTTTCTAGACAAGCCTTTAAGTCAACATCTAATCGACTGAAAGCACTACACATCTTTTTCTCCCATTATATGACAAAACTGCTTGGCATACTATAAACAAGGGAAACTACAGGGCATAGAATCAAATATTCAGCGGATGCAGTGTGTACTACAGGTGTACAACACTACAGGTGTGTAACACTGCAGTTGTGACACAAGATCTGATGCTCTTGTTAAGTTGGGACTTGGAGTAAGCATCAGGTTTAGCATGTTTTTCTAATAAGTTTATTGAAGTCTGCTCTCAATGCGCAAAAAACAATATTGTTTTACTCTATATTTCACTTAAAAACAAACAAAAAATGATATGTATTGCCCAGTCTTACTACAACTTGCTTCACTACATAATAAAATGTGCTCCTATGTTGTTCGTATTGTGTATAAGGGTGCTCATTTCTGCCTCTCACAGATTCAGTATTGGTGCTTTTTCATTTGTGGTATCTACTAAACTCGGCTCTACTCTGCACAGTATGGATACTACCTGCTCCACTGTTCATTACAGTATCAGTACCCCCTCAAGGTGGGCAGGACTGCCGTAGCATGGCTGAAACTACTGTGGCATCCTCACAAAAACAAAGGAGGAAATAGAGGTGACTGAGTTTCCGGCCTCTTTGTTGCTTTTAGTAACAGTGAGGAGATTAATTTTGTTCCATAGATGGTCAAAAGCAGCAAAGCATCATGCTATTGAAGCAGAGCAGAGTTTGATTAGTCATACAGCAACCCAGAGCCGACAACAGTGGGTGTTTTCATTTCTATATTAATACCCAAACCGGTGATAATCTTATCATTCAGAGGTCAGCGGTGTCTCCTTGTCATCACGTTTAGTCTTGGCTAAGTTTGCTTAAACCCCACTGGAGGTGACAGGAAAAACTGTGCCAGCTACAAGGTACAATCCCTGATGAAAAACCAAAACATAGAGTAAAGTAAAACCAAGACAAGCAGATACATTGTAGTGGAAAAGCCCCGTAAGTGTGGGTAATTCTACCAGGAAACTCAGTAATGTACCAACAAAGGAGTAGTGAGGACTGTAAGACAGCAAGCATGAATTTAAAAAATCTAGCTTTTAAATCATTGATCATTTTACTTTGAAAATGTAAAAGTTGATCACTCTTCAAAAACACTTCTTCATGAACACTAAACGTATAAAAGTAGTGTTTTCTTCTAAAGGAAAGCTCTGCAGGGGGGCTTCCAGACAGCTCGCTGCATGTCACTCTACTGTCTCCTAACAGCGCTGAAGCTTCACAGGAAGTTAAGTTGATGAATTGCAGACTAATTACTGAAGCTATGGATTAACAGTGAAAAGATAACAGTGCTGCAGGGATGATGAGAATGTTGTATGAGCATTTTGACATTTCATTTAACTGTTTTGAAGGTATGCTCATTAGAGCTGTCATCCTCATCAGCAGGAGAAAGATACACTGAGCCTACAGGAGAAAGGGTGTTAGGTACAGGAATAATTTATAATCATTGTGGCATGTTTGTCTTTGTTGGTCTGAAACTGCATGATAGACAGACATAATATGGAAGGAGAAAATCAGAATCCATCATGGGAATTGAAGTTTGAATGCGTAAAATCTGCAGTAATTAACTTTATTCCCAAGAAACTAGACTTTGAAATAGTGTTTATTTTTATATACCACTTCAGTCTACATATGAGCTCATCATCTGCTTCTTATTTGTCTCTTTCCTCAAATAGCATGGCACTGTATAAATGTGTGAAGTCTCAAACGTATATTAGTACGTTTCAAAGGAGATAAGAGGCAAGCAAATGTTGTTTATTTTGATATTTTTTTCTTAAAGTCCTGTGCTCAAAAAATTGATCAGGCTAAATATTTTTTGTTCTCCTTGCTGATACGTCTGTCGACAGCTCTGAAATATACCATGGGTAATGCTATCATAACCTAAATCAACATATTTCGCTAGTCCATCTGGTAAAAAGCCCATAGAAATTGTTTGAGAATAGCTAGAACCTTTCGGTGTTAAACAGGTGGCCCTTATTTAAGGATCAAGGCAACTGACGCTGCATATGCTGGCTGTGCAGTTGTCTGGTATTTGCCTGATAACAACAAGTTAATTCTACTCACCGTCTCTTCAGCAGATCCTCAGGGACTCAACAACATCGAGTGATTCAAAAACCTGTTTAGATTCCCAGAATATAGTCCAGGTAGTTCAAGCAGGACGATTTATCCTTTTTAAAGCTAATCTCAATTTTTTCGTATCACTCACAGATTCTCTGCAGACACCTTTACGGTGTTAAGTTGTCATAGGTTACCATGTTATCTGGTGTTTTCTGTAGTCTGCTGTAAAAAGCGGCAAGCAATAAAGGGATACGCCAACTTTTTTTTTTCTTTTGGTTTGGTGTCTTGCCTCACTCCTGAGTCCATGACAAGCAGATGGACACCATTCTTTCGACTGTGAGTGCAGTAACAAGAAAGACACAGGCAGAGCTCGCCCACCGCTAACCGCTAAACACTGGGAGTCAATGGGTAGTGCTAGCCTGCCTCTGCCTTCTGCACCCATATCCAGAGGCGTGTCACATTGTATATCAATAAATATGTTCATCTGTGAAATCGGTCATAAAACATTTGACCTCCACTATTTAACAACTCGTCATATAGATAGCTTTGACTACAAGCTTCTTCCACCTAAATAGAGAGCGTGACTCGTAGTCATAGCAACGCTGGCTGAGACGTTAGAGCCAGCCCAGGCTTTTTGTGTGATTTGGCAGCTTCATAATACTGCTGTGATTTTTTTTCAACTTAATCAGCGTAAAGCAACCAGTACCACCTATGATTAAGTGACTAATTTAGTATCACTCAATCCTATTCATCTCTCCACTGTATGTTTAAACAGATTTCTCATTCATGGTATTTAAGCTTCAAAAGAACCGGTTGTTATGAGGCGTCCCACTGATTGCCCCACAGAATGGCATGCAAACACAGAAGTAAAAGTGGCTTTTGAGCACCACAACTCAGGATGGGAGGGGGCAAGTCGATGCAGTCGGCAGCTTTGCTGAAAACAAAAAATATTTACTTGAAAGTGGTCAACTGTTTCCACGTCTTTATCACAGCAGATAATTGAAGGTTGATGTGGCCAAGCATAAAGCATAATTGTGATGGATGCGCAGCGGACGTTAGACAGCTTCATTTATTCAACGCATTTCAAGAGAGTTAAAGGGGGCTCGGGTCAATATAACCTTTCAGTAGTGCTCAGTAATTTACGCCTGACACCTCAGAGCTGAGTGTTAACTGTTTAGACGGAGAGGTCAATATTGTATTGTCAGTGCAGCTCGGCTATTAACCCCACCAGTAAGATGTATAATGATTTACAGAGCTGTGAGCCATGACTGAAGTAATCATTTCTAACCCTGTGTTAGTCTCTATGGGTTGCTAAACAAACATAGCCTGAGGTGAACCTGCCTACACGTCTGCATCAAATCATGCTGAGCGTCAACATGGTTTCTAATTATTTAACAACTGCAGGGCACCTCAGAACTCCAGGCTTTCTACACCACTCTCTCTGTATTTATACGTCTGTTCATTAGTTTAGTTAGAAAAATCAAAACTTACCATCTCCAGATTCATAAAACGATCCTGTGAAGACACAAACAGAGAAACACTATTTTATTGCCTTGGTTCCAAACTCGTCAGAAACTAAATATGTTACAAACTAAAATCATGAAGACAAACTGAAAAGATATCTGATAAGAAGGTATTTGATGGGGCCTACTTGTTGGAGTTGTATCAATAAAACAGTTAAATTTTAAGATAATTTTTACATAAAGTCCCCTGTTTTGTTTGTGTGGGCCTGCCCTGCTCAGATAAAAGAAAGTAAGACACATCAGGTAGTACACAGCTAGGACTGGGTGATAAAGGCCTGAAAATAAAATCCTAGACTTTTTCCACAAAACTCAATTTATGACTTTAATCAATTTTTTCGTTCTAAAAGAAGACAACCTCGAAGGGACAGAGAAATTTGCGAATCAAGTTAATGTTATTGAAATACTGCATATTCCAAAACAAACTGAGTTTCCCTCTAATAGTAATTGAAGCACATGCTGTATTTTGTGTTTAATCTCATTTAAAAACAAATACAAGCCCTAAAATTTGCTTGGCTAAACCTGACAGGGGCTACCACTGAAATTATGAAAACAGTTTAAACATTCTGTATTTATATTTTCAAACACTGCCTAAACTTACAAGTAGAGTCAGAGTAAGCCAAGGAAAAAAAAAACATTTTTAAATCTTCTGCAAAAAAACAATTAGAACTAAGAAATTTTATCAATATTTTCCAGCCCTAGAAACATTAGCATAACCCCAGAAATGAAGCAACTTGCCACATTTATGAAAATAGGCAACGACAAGGGTAAAAAAGTTAAACATTTGATATCATTGGTTGAAGGCAGGGTAAGACAAGCTTGTTTGTATAGCAACTTTTAGCATCAAGGGGATTCAAAGTGCTTCACACAACACATCATAACACAATAACAAAAAGAAAAAATAATGTCAAATTAAAACAAAGAGAAAAAAATGTGCTAAACCAAAAGCTTAAATGCAGAAGAAATTATATTTTGATTAAAACTCAAAATTAGGTCATTTTAAAGGTTACAGTGCAATGTGGAGATTAAGATAAAAGCTCAAATGAATTGTTCAATAAAACAGTTAATGTGCAGCATTGTAACTAAAGTAGTTATTAAAATCACAATAAGTTGACCTTGATTTCAGCTAAAAAGTGTTATTCCATTTAAGTCATTCTGATATTTTCCTTTTGCTTTAATCCAAAAATTAAGTTGACTTTTTGCATTCACACTTTTTAGCATTACTATTTCAATTCACTTAAATTACAGTAAAAAAAATAAATACTTTTAACCAATTGCTGATTCACCTGTACTTTATTTTTAAATGAAATGATTTTTTCAAATTGAAAGCATAGCCCCTCTTTATCAGCTCAGCAAGTTGGCACTACAGTAAACGACGTCAGGCTACTGACTCTCTAAAACAGGAGTGTCCAAACTGTGGCCTGGGGGCCAACTGCAGTCTTCAGTCCACTTATAATTCAAGCACAAGAAGTAATAAAAAAAAAAAAAAAAAAAAAAAAAAAAAGTATGGTGCATTGGCCAGCTCTACAATGTATTGAACGTAACGAGTTTGGCCTCAGTGTCCAGCTGCCATTTATTTTCAATGACTGCTGGCATGAGAGGCGACGAGCGGCGCGATGCGAGCGACACGAGGGACATCAAGCGGCGCGTGAGTTAGCAAAGAAGAGCAGTTTGCCAATGATCATTTTGTGTCAGGGGATCAAATGTTCTGCAAATTTTGTCAACATGCTGTTGACTGGACACATAAAGACACGTGTAAGGACCACCTGAAGGGTGAGTGATTATATTTCATTACTTTATACTGTGTCTCAGGGTTAAATTTGCGTAAAATACTAAAAAAAACAATTCTCAAAAAATTGTAATAGAAAAAATGGAATATGGGAAAAACTAAAACGGAATTTAGGAAAAAATAACATGGATTTTATAGGGCCCTACAAATCAATATAAACCCATAGCTTATTTTAACATGGTGAGGTTTGCATTTTCACTTTAGCTGAAGTCACATGGGAACTGACGAGTTTTGTGACCAATCAACAAACTGCAGTGCTTTCAGCTCCACCCTTTGGGATCGGTTTGGTACACTCTGAAACCCTTCAGAGGGATGCCAAAAACTGGGACGGCACTCATCGGCTGTGTTTTCTTCTTATTTGACAGTCGAACACCTGTAACTGTGTACCGAGCTGAACTGAACTGGACTGCTTGATGGAAACGCAGCTCATGTGACCCGATCATCTTTTCCTTATTTTTTTTTTTTTTTGTATGTAGCCCTTCTTAAAAAAAAGAAAAAAAATTGGGAAAATTGAGACACCCCTGCTCCAACATAGGTGCTACAGTGCAGCTAAGCAGCAAAATTCAACATTCATAATATCATATTATATTATAATATTATATCATATCGTAGTAATAAAAGGTTTTCTGCTCATCTGTACAACTCCTTCACTGCACATTCTGTATAAATTGTTGGGTTGAGTTTTTGTTCTTTTTTGTTCCTATATATATATATGTATATTTTGTATACCCAATTCAATTTTGCACTATTTCTACAGATTTTTATACTTTATTTTATTCCTCCTGACTCTTTATTTTTATTCTATTTATATGCTAATTGTTTTTGCACCAATTTACCAAGTCAAATTTCTTGTTCATGCAAATGTACTTGGCAATAAATACAAATTCTGATTCTGAAATAGGCCAGAATTAATGCAGTTGAAATTATTTTACACTCTAATTTCAGACCTTATTCTCAGTGCAATAATATGTTAATAACTGCAGTTTTTACTCTGTGATACCAATTTAACCAAAAAGCTTTAACCTGAAATGATACAGCAGGTGAGTTCAGGTAACCGCTCTCAGATAAGCTGAGAAAAACCCTGAGTGTGTGGGAGAACGGTGACAGAGACAGGGTAGAAAGCAAATATGAAACAAGGGAGGGAAATGCAGAGGCTAGGGAGAGTCTATTGCACACCATAGGCTTCTTATCACACACACTGACACTTACACACCTACACACACACACACACAAAGACAAACTGCGTTCACTTTTCATCCAGCGCCTGACTGATGTTCCCTCTCTAACGATGCATAAGTGATGTTGTGCCTCTTATCTGCCACTCAAACAAACACCTGCTCTCCCCTCTCCAAATCAGCTGCCTCCCCCTCTCTGACTGTAATGTATTGCTGCTGGTTTGCAACAAAGGTATTTTTCATTCCTCGGCACATCCCCCTACCCTTTCTTATCTGCATTCCAACAATAGCCAGACCATTTCGCATTTTTGGTTGTCTATTTGTTAATTTGTCCCATTCTTGTTAATGCAACATCTCAAGAATGCTTCACAGAATTTTTCTAAAACTTTCCTCTGTCAAATTTGACTCAAGGATTTACTGATTTGTTTTTGGTGGTCATAAGTCAAAGGTCAAGGTTGTTGGGCAACTTATCAAAAGCCCCCTGCTGTTTCAAGTTGTGATATTTACGCCACTGTGATGCTTCACCTCCACTCTGAACATCATTAAGACTGAATGGGGGTAATAAGTTGACCCTCATTTTCCTCCGCCTCAAGTGGTAGCATCAGAGGCAAATTAATGGTGAAAGGGGCCATGCAAACTCAGCAGGAGAAAGGTGAGTGAATGTCTCTGCCTTTGTGTGCATGGGGCCCACACACCATGTCACTAGCATCCAAGTTTTGTCGCACCATGAAATGACACAAATATTGTGACATTTCATTATTCATGTAAAAGTCTTGTGGTGTAATGATGGAGCTTTGTTGCAGTGCTTCTGTGCAAAGACATTGTGAAGAGGACTTATCTCTTTCTTTTAACTTAATATCTCAAGAGAGCACAAACTTTGTATAAAAGTCAGCTCTGACTCAATGTTGAACTAATTCGATTTTTGAAGTCAGAGGTTGAGGTAGCTATGTCTTGTGTTATTTTGCTTGCATCCCATGCTTGCATCCCATTCCAGAATTTCCCCTTTGGGGATCAATAAAGGACTATCTTATCTTAACTTATGTCAAACCAATATTTCAAAATTACTACAAGGAATTTTCCTTTAACTTTGCCCAAATGTCCTTTCTGACTAAAGGAAAGACTGATTTGATTTGAGAGTCAAAGGTCATGATCACTGGGTGCTGGTTTGGCAGAGTGGTAAGCAACCAGGCACGACCCATATAAATGCTTCTGCTGGCCCAGGTTCCAATTCAGCCTGTGGCCAGTTTGCAGAGTGTCCTCCCCCTACTCTCTTTCACCCCCTTTCACAAGCCTATCCACTGTCTCTCTCTCTACTATCAATACAGGCTCAAAATGCCTTAAAAATAAAACAATACCATAAAATACCAAATAAACGCTGAGTTCCAATTAATCGCCGAGTCCCAAATAAACGCAGGGTGTAGCAGCACATTTTGACAAATAAACGCCCGTTCCAAATAAACGATGAGTCCAATTTATTAGGTACAGCCTCCGAGCTACAGTCAAAGTTACAGTAAGCTGCACACCTGCAAACACTGAGCTACCAACTGACGCTTGAAAAGTGATTTATTCAAATAGAAACATGATCAGACTGTACCTTATCAGTCCACATGGTTTATTTGTCCCTCGGGACGTCCTGTCGGCTTGCTTCTCCTCCCTCTGTATGTCAACAAATACACGTTGGTGTGAGGCGCTCTGTTTTACAACAGTGTAGTTACACTCAACGACCGCTACGGGCACTAAAGAGCAGAAAGCCAGAATCTTACAAACTAGGGCTTTTGAAATTCAAAGAAGACGACGTTGTCACTGCTACTGCATGTCGTCTGCTCTTAACTAACGTAAGGAGGCCAGTCACATCAGTTACCGGTACATTGCTGCTGACCGCCATGGACCCGGTACAGCGAAAAAAAAGTAAGACCTTAACTTATCTAGTTCCTTACCAGTATTAAGAGTGTTTAGAGAGTGCTGAGTTGTAAGAGGAAGACAAAAGTAGAACTATGGTACTGTAATCTTGCCTTGAAAACGTAAAGGTGATATTCAGGTGTAAATAAATAATATGATTACATTTACCATATTTTTTCATTTTTTGCTCAGCAAGATTTTTGTGAGAAAGGAATTAAACGCCTGTTCCAAATAGACACCTGGTCCCAAATAAACGCCTGGTCTGCTCAGTGATTGAAACAAATAAACGCCCCGGCTATTACTTGGTATTTTACGCTAAATAAATAAAATAATAGAATAACTTGCTATCTACTGAGAGAAAAAAGCCAAAAAACCAAGAACATTCCTCTGGCATCTTGTCAACCTCTTTCTCGTTTATCATCTGTGTTGAAGCGAGCGAAGGATGTGGAAACAGAGATGGGGTGTTGAGACAAAGACATCATGCTGTGTCATGTCTAGGGATGTAACTGTATGAAAATTTCAAATCACGGTTATTGTGACCAAAATTATCACGGTTATCATTATTATCGCAGTATTGTTGCAGTGTGCTCAAAATGTTCAAAAAGTACTTTTACACACACTTGAAATCATTTAACCCCTTTTGTATTATAATTATAACAGGACGCCTGGTCTTTTTTTTCAATACATGTGTCAGGAAGTGTCCTTTGAGTAATTTTTTTCACCCTTTTTTCATGAGAAATAAAAGTAAACAATTCTGGCAAGTATTTGTCATTATTATGTTATAAATGCTTAAAACAGTGTGAAATTACAAGAAATACATAAACAGATTTGAACTTTAAACAGGATTCTCTTCATAAACAATTGTAAATGAACATGTTCAAAGTTTTGAGATGAACAAAATAAACTTGAACCTATTTTACATACACTCAAACATTTTTCTTTGTCCTCAGCATTAGTGTCCATGTTACAGCTCGTTATATTAGACCATGTCCAGGCGAGTTTTTTACTGATGATAGTCCCTGAGGCAATTCCTGTCCAGTTAGCCCCCTTCATGACTCTCCTCTGGTCTCCCCTCAACCTGGCAGATCTCTCCTCCAATATTTCCAAATTACGATTGATGAAATCGATAAAACACGAACTATAATGAGAAAAGACGATCAACTAAGAAATACAGCAAAACACTGCGACTAAACGGCAGAAGAACGGCAAGAACACACTCCAGAATTATACTAATGCTATTATTTACAACATTTATACATTATTTACACAGAAAATACCGATAAACCACCTATAAAACACTCAGGTACAGCTCACTGAATCTTCTCACTCTCACTCTCTCTGACTCAGTCAGCTCACTTACTCGAGGAGTTACAGTAGTTTTAATCACGCATGTCTTTTTCTTTTGCTGCAGCAGCTTCGTGTTTTAGACAGGGTGACCGTCTTCAATCAGTTTCCCCTCGGCACCCTTTAAAATCCCATATTCGACCAGACTTCAGACTTCCAGGGAAAAAAAAACCCTGGTATACTGTCTGTGCGGGCACCAACCGCCGTGGCCAGACTTTCACTTTCAGAGCCATAACATTGCAAATTGCGCAGGTGCGCCTCCGTCTGTGAGGGACCGCGGCTGCTTGACCGAGGAGCAGACACATAGTTCTGTCTTTTCCAGGCAATGAGCAGCATCACCGTGAGCTACTGACAGTGTGGTAATCAAATTCAGTTTACCGGTAATTAAACAGGAAACAGTAATACTAACTGTGAGAAATTTTACTGTGGTTTATCATTTTACCGTTAACCGTTACATCCCTAGTCATGTCATGTCGCATCGTGCAGCTTTGAGGTACGTCACTCACAGTCATTTAGGACACTCACATATGATTCAATGTACAAGCCTCATTTTGTCTCTTTCAGTTAGGGCACACTGTTAGCCTGCATCTTTTCTGCAAGAGGGAAATGCATTGTCCTATGGGTGATGCAAAGACTTTAACCAGTGCTTTTACAGCAGGAGTTTGACAGCAACGAGGAAATGAAAGCATACCCAAGGCTTTCTCATGAAAACAGTGACATAAATAATATAAATAAATGTAACAGTGATAAGAAAAGTAAAATAGTTGACAGTCTGCTGCCAACTTCAACCAGAGGCAGAACTTGGATACAAAACAAGTGTCATTGATTTATATAAATTAATCAAATGTAAAATAACACTTGTGCACTAAAAATATCAAAACGGTATTACTGCACAAAATATTGTGATGTCTCTGTAAGGTGTATTGTTTTTTAATGTCCTAGTATTTATTTAACTATGCTTTACACAAGTGTTTTTAACACTAATCTAATTGTACAGTTGCAACATTCTGTACATTCAATTTATAAAATAAAAATATTAACATAGGTTTTTCTTAGTCTTTGTCAAATGGCAGAAATGTTAGTGTAATTTTCACAATGAAGGTCCTACAACTAACCTTATTAGAGCCAATTTATATTCCTTTGTCATTTAACTATCACTGTTTTTCATTGTACAGTAACCTGTAAGTGTGTAAATAATAGCAGTATCTTTGTGATATTCTTGGTATCATATCACATCAAGGCTTATGTCACTTATGTCACTTATGTCCTTGCTTATGGAAATGTATTTAGGTGTTTTCTTCAACCTTTTATTTGAGTGGTCATATTTTGACAGAACTCTGGTTCATATATTTGATTTCAAAGACTGCTAGAGAACATTCACAATCACAAATGTTCAAGAAAAAAACAGTTCTCTGACACACCTCTGTTCTCACTCTGTCTGAGACACTCTTCCCTTTGTGGGCCCAGTTTGTTTTGATTGCCGACCGGACTACTCTGTCTTAATTGGTCAGTTCAGCTCAGGTCAGCGCCATGCTTTCAACAGCTCTGGATTCTCCCACAGTCGATGCTCTGCACTGGGCTCACCAACCTGACACAAGTACAATGGTCTTGTACTAAGAATGCTGCAGTGGTAGATCAGTTCCAGGAGGCTCGAGAATATGCTGTTTTCAATAGAAACTGAAGCTGCTAACACCTGAGACAGGAGTCTGAAATCCATTGACTTTGCTGTCTTGTGTACAGAGGAACTCTATCACATAGAGGAGACATGTAAACACACTTAAAGGCATATAAACAAAAAGCATATGACCCCTCTGACTCTGACTTGAGAATGAACTGAATACACTGAGGTTCAAAGTCACTGTTACCTTAAATCTTGCAACACAACATGCAACCATAACATTTAGGAAATACGCTTCAATCCATCCCACTACCACTAAAAACACTAGGGATGCACAATATTTGATTTTTGCCGATACCCAATATGCCGATATTTCTAAATTCATTATTGCTGATACCGATACCAACACAGATATTTCTGGCACAAGCTCTGTATTTAACAAAAATGGACTTGTTTCTTTCAGTGTTACAGTATATTTTTGCAAGGAATAGATGTAAAACAGAAAAACAGGATTTAACCCTTGCAAAAATAAAACCCTTGAATTTTAAATGTACCCATGCAGTGATAAAAGGGTGCATTAGTATTGTACATAGGGGTGTCCCGATACAACTTTTTCACCTCCGATACAATACCGATATTGCAGTCTTGACTACTGGCCGATACCGATATAGATCGGATATGATATCAGCAGGAATCACACATACTTTTATTACTTTTTTTTCAGTATGGACTGTAAGAAAAGGCTTGATCAAGTGAGATTACTCAAAGAGAACAGTAGTCAGCAATAGTAGGTATGAGAAAAACTGACCCATTTTTCAGCAACCAATGGGTTAAATAAAATTTTACCTTAAACATAAGAATATACTACAATTAAATAAAATAAATAAAAAATAAATTAGAAGACCCTGAAAAGTTACCTCAATAAATCCAATAAAAACAAAAACATATATTTTTAAATTGCAAAATAACTACTTAGTTTAACTTAAACATAAGCATATTCTACAACTGAATTAAATAAATTAGAATGTACAGCTTGTATCGGAGATCTAATATCGGAGATTTTAGATGCAGACTGATATAATCTGATATTTGTTTTTTTGCTGATGTCGGACTGATATCCGACATCAATATCGCATCGGGACACCCCTAATTGTACATTTGTGTGATTTGGCAATATTCTAGCCGATACTTGGCCAATGTATTTGGCTGATATATTGGCTGTAAATATCTGCAAAAATTTCAGTATCGGCCGATACTGATACTTAACTTTTTAGGCTGATATCGGCTGATACCGATATCGATCCAATAATATGCATCCCTAAAAACCCCCCCCAAAGCTTTCTGTTAGAATCACCACTGAACCTTTCCTGTCTGCAATTTCAAATCTCATGGGGGCACAAAACTGCCCGGCACAAACATCCCTCACTGTCTTTTCTCTCTACATCCCTCTGTCCTCATCATTCATAATTAAAAGCTCATCTGGGTCTGGGAGGGCTGATTAATTGCACATGAGCTCTAGTATGTGCCATCATGTGGTCGCAGATGGGACCCTGGTATCCGACCAAAACACACACTTTTTCACAGAGGTGCAAACGCAGGCTGGCAAAGAACAAATGATTAGCTGACATTTCAGTGTGTGTGTGGAGAGGGTGTGTGTTTAGCTTTTTAATGGTGAGTAAAGGGCTGGTAAAGCACAGGGGGCCAGTCCAATCCAGACAAGGTGAGTTGGTGGCCTGCCAAGTGTAAATGCTGCGGTGCTGAAAGACAGAAACAAGGCCTCTGGTGGCCTTTAAACTCCAAGGCCTCATGTCTGCAGTAATTAGCTACTTGTCCGAGCAAGGCTGCAAGGAGTTTGTCAGGCTGACGGCTGTGTGCCGCTGTTTGTAGCACTGCATCACAGAGCTCAGAAGATTAAAGGTCAGAGATAACCCCAAAACAAACTGATATTTGCTAAAATGGAAAAATAATTTGATTGCAGTGTGTGTTTATAGAAACAAAACCATCTGTATCTGGTAACATCTTTGAAATAAGGTTGTGTGGATATAAAAAAAAAAACACCTTTAATATTTCAGATTCGCTGACAAGGACTAGTAAAAACAAAGCTTACTTGAAGGTTCCTCATTTCTTCCTCCTTCCTGCGACTTCTCTCCAAAAGCTCTGAAATAAAAAACAACAGTTTTCTCATTAATACTTAGGCCAAGCTATTATACATTTTTTTCATATGAATTTATAAAATGAGGCAGACAAATTACAAAATGCATGCCGTTGTAGGACTTAACCAGATTTTCCATGCACAGTCATCTATTTACTGATTACTGAGGATGATTTCAGATCGACTTTTACTGAGTAATAGTCATCAAGAAGAGTAAACAGGCCCTTTAGGTCTCCATTAACCAATGCTGAATTCCCTGCATGATGTACTTGAGGACACATCAGCCTGGGTGAGCCAAGGTGTGAATGCAGCAGTGATGATCAGGGTAATTCTCTGAGGCAAGAGGACAGGGGTGCTATCATCACCCTCTGGAACTGGCGTGAAACTGTAAAAGGGAGACTTGACAGGATGGATAAAAACAACCGTTGTTGCAGGAGAGGATGGTAACACAAACTCAAATGTGCGTCTAAACATTTGAAAGGTTTGTTTCTATTGCACATCATCAATGTTTTGTAGACCATCTGCTCTAAAACAACCACCACTGGGTCTCTCGAGCATCCAAAGAGCCATCTCACGGTGCTGTTGGATATGCAGCTAAAACACTGCAGCTCTTTTTCTCCAGCGTAATCATCGTTCATGTTGTGACGATGCTTTATATTCACTTCTGCCCACAGCAGAACTCCTCTCAACTCTTTCATTGATGCTGTTGAAATGCTTTTGTACATGTATCACTGAAGTAAGGATATAATCATGATCATAGTTTAAGGCCTCGTTTAGATGACTACGAAAATGGCTGAAAATGGAGAGTTTTCATTGCATTTTCGCCTTCCCTTTACATGTGAACGGTGCCTGGAGTGTCTGAATCCACAAACTTTGAAACCAGGGTCCAGAGTGAAAAGTTTTGAAACTTTTTCATATCCGTATCTGTGTAAACAGGGGTGCATGTGCAGTACTCTTTCAGACAAAGGTTGTGTGCGCATCCCAGGAACAACAACAAGAGCTTCGGGCATCTACCGAGCAACATGTGTTCTAATATCCAGGGAGATTTGTTGTCCAGACAAGAAATTCCTGCGTCTTTGTGCGTCCATTGGCCATTGTTGTTTGTGAAAATGAATGAATGCTCAGTGATAGATTTTTCCTTTACTTGCCTTTGGATTGTTTAATGATGTAAATATTATTAGGTATTAGATATTGTCAGGAAAATTTTCCACACTGCCCCTGACTGACAGCCCAGATGGAAAGAAGGTCAGGATAAGGAGCGCTTCTTCAGTCTTTTACTTGCAAAAGGAGTGGAGCGGTTTACAACAAGGCAACTTCCTCTCGCACTAAAGATCCACAGCATCTCTTCAAACGTATATGCAGTGCTACACAAGTGGTCATTTGCCCAGAAACAAGCATCAACCAATAATATTGCAGTTCAGAGTTAGACAAACAGTGGTCATCTTTCTCACTCAGAAACTGTGAGTTCTTCTGCTGATATGACGGCATAATCTTCACTTATCAGAGACGAGATGTAGTTCTTCTGCTGATGTGACGGCACAGTCCTCTCTTATCAGAGACAAGATATTCTGTCTTGATTCCTCGTTTCCGGTTTCTAGTTTCATTATGAAGACATCTCACACAGGCATATAAAGGCATTATAATACATTTATAGTCATAATGATAATAGATATATATATTTTCTTTACAGGTATTTATCTATTAAATGATGTTATTATTTTACATTTTGGGGTGAATGAAGGCAATTGTAAGACATAACTCAAGGATAATTTGACAAACACTTGTCATCTTTTAATATCAAAAGACACAAATAAGAACACTACTGAGCATTTGCAGATTTAATTTCAACACTGAAGCTTACTTATTACAGGGATATTGAATATGTGATAACAGCACCCTGTTAGACTTGTCCCCAGTCTCCCCCAATAAGTGGATACTTAGGCTAGCCCTCAGTAAGTACTGTTGTTGTAATCATATGTAGCAGAAGATCAATAGTATAGCTGTGGTGGTAGTCTGCGGTCTAGCCGTACTGGTAATAATAATGATTACTTCTTTACTTTAACAGACTCCTGGGACACATCTTGTAACCTTCATTCAGTACGGTTTCGATATTTTTAACACTTTCCAGTTCCTGTGACTACCTAATCTTTCTTCCTTCATCATACACAGCTGTTGATCTGTCTGTGCTTCTGTATGTCTCGTAAAAGATACATATGTTTCATGCAGATGTGAAATAGTTCATCCATTGCATGAAACATACAAATCTTTTACAGCTTAAAAGTTAATGTACAGGGCTTTTTACCCTCTGGTTTCTGGAGCACCTGCTTTAACCAAGCCCTTCGTTATTTCCCTCACTATTACCCATTTCAGGCTGTGCATATTGAGCAATTTGCACTGAGAGAAAAAGCAGCAAAGAAGAGCCAGAGAATGTCTTCCCTATTAAACATTAAAGGTTAAAATTTGGGTTAAAAGGCTGTGTTCCTCTTCCACGTGACACCAGTCGGCCACCTGTACTGAAAACCTGGAGCCCGCCTGTTTGAGCCAGCTGCAGATGCCGCACTCGTCTATGAGGAGTCTGGCAGCTCACGCACCAGAAGCAGAGGGTTAAGCACGATGTTAGGGAATGATATGTCACTGCAGCTTGAACTGACGGTAAGCCAGAGGTACAAAACAAAACAATTAGGCGCAAGTCTCAAACCTCAAGACCGCGTCAATTGGAGTCTGATGTCTCTAAGGGGTGAGTCCAAATTACGTCTGTAGTCACCTCTCAGTGCTTCTTAAGTGTGACTCGACTCCAAGTCTCAAACTTGAGTCCCCATCTCTGGTGTACAGCCATGAAAATGCTGGCAAATTATGTAAAATCACTGAGAATAAGTCTTGGCTAAAGTCCATAGCTTTAATCTAAAGCCAGAGTAAAATATCAACAGTAATATGAAGCAGTGAAAGTCTGCAATGACTAAAGATGATTTATGAGTGCTGTATTAATGTATAGGGCGGCACAGTGGTGCAACAGGTTGGTGCTCATGCCTCACAGCAGAAGTATACGGTTTTGACTCTCTGTGTTGCTCGTTCCTTTCTGTGTGGGGTCTGCATGCTCTCACTGTGCCTGCATGGGTTTCCTCCAGGCACTCTGGTTTCCTCCCACAGAGCAAAAACATGGTCATTAGATTAACTGGTGACTCTAAAATGCCTGCAGTTGTGAGTATTCATGTAAATGGTTTTCTGTCTGTATGCAGCCCTGTGCTCTGCTGGCAACGTGCTCAGGGAGTACCAATGGCAGCTGGGATACACTCCAGCCCCCTTCTACCCTGAAAGGAATAAACGGTTTGGATAATGGATGGATGGATTATAGATGCACAGCTGAAATTACCCACACTGGCAGAAAATAAAGTGCGAGTTAGAAAGTCATCATACATTTTTTAAGAAAGTAATCTATCATAGGAAACGCACTACAAATATCACAGTAGGTTAAAAAATCTACTGCTCATCCTCATCCTTCAGGTTATCACACCTTTAATGACAAAACACCATGACAACCATATTTCAAGGAGGACTTTCCACCTATAAAGGGGTATGTGGGAGATTTATGTTTTCACTTAAGCCTTTGTTGGAATGATCTCAGCAACACCTTAAATGTTGGCAGATCGAAACTAAAGTGGGAGTTATGATCAAACTAGTTGATCTTTATGAAGCATTTAAGAAGTACATTTAAGAAGACTCAAAGATAAAATGATCCAGTGCGGCAATTCTTCCATGTTTTGAGGTTTACTGATGACGATGTGTAATTCAGTCATTACACTAAACTCAGTGGCAGAACAGCATCTGCATAAAGCAGGTGCAGTTAATCTGTTTCAGTGAAAGAACAAGAAGTTATTGGCTCAATATGTGACATTGCACCTTAATCAGTTTAATTATTGGAGGGAAATACCAATAGACCTCACTTCCTCAGGCATTATTTCTCTTTTTTGTGTGCCTTGGCAAATATACTCTGGTATATAGAAAAAAAGGCTGGCAAATACACTTGTGAGGCTGTAAATCAACCTTGGTCCAGGTACTGTCTGTGTGTTGGAAATACTGAACATTTATCAAAGATGGATTGATACTGAAAACCACAACCAAACATGAAGAAAGTGAAGGATAAATGTTGGCAGAACTAAATGATTTCTTGTCAGCAAAGTTTTAGTCAGAGGAGATGTGTATGCCTGTATAACAATGACATTATCATGTGGATGAAATACATTCCAAAGGAAAAACACAATTTAAGAAGTCAGCACAAGATATAAATAAATAAACCAGATTTTTTTTTTTTCATTTGAATGTTTTTCATGCATCAAACTGTTTGATGTAGGAAGGACAAATTGGGTGTAGAAAAGAAACCCTGCTTGTGCTCACAGGACCAAACGGTTTTAATTGTAATCCCTAATTGTTTGCTTAATGAGGTGGTAATTTAGAGGAACAAATTGATTTAACTTTGGAGTTTTGTTTGCAAAATGCCACAGTGCCTACCCAATTTCATTCTCTTTGACATTATACAAAGAAGAGCACACTTTGTGCAAAGTTTAATAAATTAGTGAGTATTATGGAGAAGAAAATGTTAAATTGATTTCATTTGTTCATTTGAAAGGAAAATAATAAAATGATAATCATGATTTAAAATTCTTTCAGTTACCATTATTAACTGTTGAGTTTCGTGCTAAATTTTGAATAGTATTTTGTTTAAAAATAACTGCTTCACCCTGAAAAAGGCTAAAAAGATGACATACGTACTATTCATACCTAGATTGTCTAGGTGCCATGGTCTGTTTGGCATATTTCTTTTGAATATTTATGAACACAGCAGTCAATCCCTGTTTTGGTACAAACAACCACATCGAGCTTGCCTGAAAGAGGTGGTCTTGGCTCACTTTCAATCAACCCCTGGAGCTGTTCATACGGAATGAAGAAACCCAGCAACCAGTACAAACTCATCACACTGCTGTAGTTGTGCTGGTTAATAATAGCTGCATTATGGCTACCAGGCTGATAAAAAAGTACTACTTCGGGATTTTTCGGTTGAGCGCTTACAGGAAAAATTCTCTCGGTCGACGAAGCTGAAAACTCCACCAAAACACAAATTTTGTGCTGACTGGACACTATGGTGATCGAAAATGGGTGGAGGTAAAAACAAGAAAACTAAAAATCAAGACGAAACACAAGAACAGGAAAAAACGAACGCTGACCAAACCAACTTGTTGAGGATGGAGGCTGGCAGCGAGGAAGGGGCCTTGACAGCAGTTCAAGCTATACAAATCTTGAGTAAGGACATACAAGATCTAAAAAAGAGCTTATGCAGGAACTATTGGACTTTAAAAATGATTTTAAAAGTGACATGGAAGAGAAACTCAGCAATTTTAAAATGGAAATGACTCAAAAAAGTACTACTTCATAATGTTGTGGATCCCACAGAGTTAACAGGGTTACTGTCTTTACAGCAGATATCCCAGGACTCGACAACATCGACTGATTCAATCACTCATTTAGACATCACTGGCAGTTTCTCTGCTGACACTTCAGCAGGTGTGACTGTGCAATAAGTTACCTTGCTATCTGGTGGCCTCTGTAGTTTGTTGTAGACACCATCAGGCATTAGAAGCCACTCTACTTAGTGCACAAAGTTTGTTTGCATTTCTGTTGTAGGTTGTGTCAGTCAAATATAGATAAATATGCTCCTGTGCATAACTGTTCATAAGACATTTGACCACCTTTATTGAACAGCGACTTGTTTCATGAGTAGCTTTGCCTGCTAGCTTCCTTCCATGACATAGCAGGGCTGGCTTTGATGTAATGACTTAAGACCAGCTTGCCTTTTGTGTGATCTGGCCTTTAAAATGCAGCATTGTGAACATGAAACAATCCAAAGGAAATGTGTGAATCGGTATCTACTTTTTTTTCAACTGAATCAGAACAAACTAACTGGTGAAGGTGTGAAGACCATCTTAAACCACATTCTCACTTGCAAAAAAGTGAGCCATACGTGTGAACGCAAACAGACGAGTTTTTCACTCAGACTTTACAAGGGTCATTTCTTTGTGTGCCCCTGCCCCATCTCTCTCACCCCCTTTAACATGCCTACCCACTGTCTATCTGAAATATCCAATAAAACCTAGAAAAAAAGAAAAAAAAAAGTTTTAAAAATGTACATAAAATCACAATTTGCACACATTTATTTTAAGAAACCAGACCTTGAAACGGTTGTTTTGTTTGTTTTTCTTACGTCTACTTACAGGGACATCACAGCTATGTTTTTGCCTGCAGAAGACTAACAAGGCTTAAACTGTGACATGGCTGATGGGAATTAGTGGCAGAGAAAACTTTGTGTTTTAGGAAACGGGTCAGACACAGAGGCAAGGTCACTGAGTGAATGTTTGCAAGCCATCACATATGTATTAATCAGCAAAAAACAGTGCATAAGATGCCAGCAAGAGATCATGACACCAGTCCATAAGCGCTGAATTTTCACAGACTTTAATGATGTTGGTTGAGCAGCTTTAAAGGCAGCGCTGGCTTGAGATGTTTTGAAAAAAGAGGAAGAGAACACACCATGCCATCTCAAATTGGTTGGATACCAGTGGGATACTTTAAAATATAGCAAGTTCCTCCATTAGTATGCATTTGTATTTCTTTCATTAAAATGTCCATGTATTTAGGCAAAATGTAAGGTCGAACAAAGGTAAGCATCTTCAAGAATGCTTTAAAAAATCGCTTAAGTGTCTACTAGTCTAGATATGGACTGATATGAGCTCTCCTCACATCAAGGATAGCTTTATTTTCAATTATGCTTATTTCAATGTAGAAATATTTGTTTAAAATCAGTAGGGGTCTGTACGCTGATCAGGCATGACATTACAAACATGACAGGTGAAGTAAATAACACTGATTATTTCTTCATCATGGCACCTGTTGGTGGGTGGGATAAATTAGGCAGCAAGTGAACATTTTGTCCTCAAAGTTGATGTTAGAAGCAGGAAAAATGGGCAAGCTAAGAATCTCAGGGGGCCAGAGCATTTTCAAAACTGTGGGGTGTTCCCAGTCTGCATTTATCTAAGGTGGCCCAAGGAAGGGCAGTGAAGGCTCACTGATGCATGTAGGGAACGAAGGCTGGCCTGTGGGGTCCGACCCAGCAGATGAGCTACTGTTGCTCGGACTGCTGAAGAAGTTAATGCTGGTTCTGATGCAGAATACAAAGTTGGTGCGTAGCAGCAAAAGAGGGACCAACACAACATTAGGCAGGTAGTGATGTGCCTAATTAATGTATGTCACATCCTTTCTATAATGTTGCTGAAAGTGAAAAAGTAACTCTCGGTAAGCCTTGCAGAGAGATCAACAGGTCTCACTAAAATTCTGCATCAGAGTCTTATTGCACTTGATGGTTTGAAGGTTGGACATCACAAAGCATTCACATACTTCAAAAGCCCCATCCAAGCCACCATTTCAAGACAGAATATCTACCTCTCTGTGACGTTTTGCCTTAATCGTTAAACTTGTCGAGACGGGATGGTGGGAACAATTTCACCCTCAATTAACATCGTCTCCTGAGGTAGTTTTGAAGGCGTGTTATTGGTGAGAGGAGAGTTAACAGACTCAGGTGGGGTTATGCTGCGTTCCATTAACCTCGGAACTGGGAAGAGGGAAGCGGGAATGACGTCATCTCCGAGTTATCAGCGTTCCAGTTACAAAGTTGGAAAAAACGTGCCGATGTACCAGGCTATTGTTAGTCGATGTGTTAGCTGTTGTTAGCACGCCCTGCGTTGTAGTTCACAAATACCACATGAAGAACGTAAATAACACATGGCTGCATTTCCATAAATATAAGTTGAACAATACTATGTATACAGCTGATTTAGTGCGACAAACACTAGTCAGAAGTGCAAATAAACGGAATATTACAGGAGCTTAACAACTGTTAACACTGGGGGCAGCCATCTTCGATTGTCAACTCGGGGGTGGGGAGGATCCCCCGAGTTACCAGTAGGAAATTCCGACCTCGGGGGGCATTCCAGTTGAATTTTCCTACTCGGAACTCGGAAATCCCGACTTCTGAGTACAGCTGGAATGCACCATTAGCAGCACCTGTGTGTGCATATGTGAAACAAATGCCGTGTCATGCTCCTCCAATGGCACATTGCTCTGTTAATTGACAAAAAATAGTACATTCTGAATGAAATGAATGTCAATGCCTTGTGATGACAGAGCTTTGTTGCGGCAATTTTGTGTAAATGCACTTTGAAGGGGGCTGAAGTCTATGAGTCTGTGAGCATAGTGATTGGAATGTGGCCAAAGTCATGCACAGGTTTTAATCAAAGTCATTGGATGATTCAATTTCAGATAATCTTTTACATGAACTCACATATCTTACTATTAGAAATGATGCCAAGTTGATGGTTTGGTTCATTTGCTCTTATATCAGAGTGAAACAACTTATCAGAGATAGGTTTAAGTTGCTAGCTTATCTTAAGAGAAATTTAACAGAAACAAAATTCGATATTTTAAATAATACCTATTTCCCCTTTCTCAACACAAGACTTGTGCACTTTGCTTTTACCATTAGGATAAACAGCTAAGAAACCATGGTAATTTAACTACATTTTAAAATAAAACTTTGTACAGAGAGTAGCACACACAATGCATATTAGACACAAAAGAAACTTGTTTAATAATGGCTTGTCTGGGGCAGTTCGGCTCGAAACTGGAAGAGCTGAAGTAAGACAATGCTATAAGACAGTGACATAATTTTCTTTTTGTGCGATTCTAACATTTTCTTGGCTATGTCTCCCTTTTCTCCTTCTGTTGTCTTGGTGTTTCTTTACACTCTCTTATCTCTCTGCTAATGGAACACAAATTAGGCCCATTTACCCGTATTGTTCACATGAGAGGTTAAAAACAAGATGTTCTCTCTCTGGCAGTTACAGCTCATTAGTTGGACGCTTTATAAAACAAGACTTACAGGGATCGTGAAACAAGTTCATTTCCAAATTATTCTCTAATATCGCCCAATTTCTCTGAATGTGGAGTGAGCTCCAAACAGGCCTCTCACCCTGCGTCTGACTTGCCTTTCCTCTTTCTACCATCTCTAATGAAACTTCTTTCTAATCTCTATTTAAACTTGGGTATGGTAGGCAGTGAGAGGAGGGCTGATGTTTAGAGATGCAGGAGCTGACACTTAAGACTTCCAACCTGACACCACTGAGGGTTGATGGTTACTTGATAACCCTGTTAATGGGTAGACTTTTGTCTATCGTTCACATTTTAGTTGTTAGAGCCTTCGGTGACCATGTGAAGGGGAGATGGGACCAGCATTATCACCACCTCAAAACTCATAATATACAGTCTCAGAGGTAGGGATGAGAATCAAAAACCAATTCCGGATGAGAATCGTTAACAGCTCCATCAAAGTATCAATAGCATGAGTCTTTTTGCTAATCAATTCCCTTATCAATTCCTTCCACTGACAGGGTTCAGAAGCGGTCAGAATTGTGGCTTAATTTTTTACAAAAGGCGCCTACTGCACAACCTTAACTGAGTGGAAACACCAGCAACTTGCAGAAGCAGTTATCTATGCTGTGACATGTGTGTTTGACATTGTTGCCGCTGAAAATCTACAGGCCAACATTTGCCCACACGGAAAATCTGCAGGAATCAATAAGGGAATCGTTAAAGAATTGGATCGATTAGCAGGATTGCTAATAGCATTGGTATTGATAAAATCTTATCAATTCCCATCCCTACTCAGAGGTAAGTGCTTATGGGGTAGGTCTTGAATGAGTGTTTTCCTGCTGTCAGCAGCCCGAAGCTGGGGCACAGAGGAACTGGTGCTTGTCTATTCCTCAGCAGTAGGTGTGTCCTGCAGTAAGAGTCACAGCCAGCTTAACATGGCAAGCTTTGTTTCATTTCATTTTTAGGTATGGTTGATAACTTAGCTAACTGCGACACAGGACACTTCCCTTTCTCTCCTCACTTTTTCTTCTCCATCTCTGTAAGTATGTGTGTTGGTTTTTTCTGCTTGGCTGATAGAGAGGTGCATACAGCGCTTAATGATAAAAGAAGACAGTGGTTTAAAATATTAAATGACTTAAAGTGGTCTTATTTTGCCTTAACTTGGGCTAATGTTTTTGATGTCAATGGCTGGTTGAGTATGGTCACAATAATTTAATTTTAAAAAACCTCCCAGGTTTCACTAAGTACCCCTGATCGACCTCTATTCTCTCTCAGGTTCTTTTGGAGCTTCTGTCGCTTTGCAGCCCCCTTCCCAGCGTGGGCCAAGTCTGTTCTGATTGGTTGACCAGTTTACTCTGTGGCTGTTGGTTAGTTCAGTGCCTTACAGTGCCATGTTTTGATCAGTTCTACATTCTCTCTACAGTCTGTGCTCTGCCCTGGGCTTGCTGCTCCTTGCCAATCAGTGTAAAGTTTGGACAAAACATTGGTACCACATCACAGTGGTAGGTCAACTAAGGATCACAGTTTGGTTCTTTGGTTCGCATCAGAGTCAATGTGAGTTTTCGCACCCTTAATCAACTGAACCATACAAAAAGTGAACCAACTGATGGTACAGACTGAACTTCATAGGTCTGAAAGCATCCTAAATCAAACACTGTGTACTTAAAATAAAAGCAGTGTACATTTGAAATTGTCTATTTATATAAGTTTTTTCTAATAAAAAAAGGTGCTACATTACAAAAAGGACCATTTTGCATACAAATTCGCTCTTGCACATTATTTTTATGTGTGTAGGATTGCTGTTTAACATTCTAAGCAAAGACCAACGTCTGAATCGAAAACCTTGGTGAATGTCAGGATCCTCAAAAAAACGATGTCAGAGGGTTTTTAAGTAGGCGAGTGAGGACCAATGTGATTACATGTTGGAGGACTGAGAGCGAGACATTTGGGTGAATCAATTTTTGGAGATACGCATTTGTTGAACAATAAAAGAGGAAACAGCTTAATGTGGTTACTGCTCATGCTGTTTCAACATGTTCATTCAACAGTGGGATTTCTTCTATTTTGCTTTGTTACTGTACATATGCTTCCTCGTGAAGAACAAAAAGCTTGATTAGTCTTACATGGTTCTGTGTTGTGGCAGTGTGGGAATGTGACTAACTGGCCCCCTCTGATGATGACAGAGCAATTACTGTGAGCAGAAAACACCACACACATCCTTCACTCACAAATCCTGCACTACCTTCCCACTTGTTTCCTCAGTGTGGGTAAAGAAAAGAATGTGTTTTTTTTTTTTTAACCAAACATTGTTTCTGTACCTCTTTTTTCAGTGCTGAGGGAGTGCAGCAGCTTCTCCTGTTGGTCCAGACGTAGCTGGAGCTCTGTCTGCTCTGACTCCTGGCTCTGCCTCAGGGCCTTCATCTGATCCCTGGCCTGTTGATGCTGCTTCTTCAGGCGCTGCTCTCTTGTGTTGCTCTCCCGCACCTCCTCGCACAGCCAGCGTAGCTTTGTCTGGATGGGTGGAAGGAATCAGAACAAATACAGAATATTTTTGATACTGGTTTTGCATGTTTATGGATTCTTTAAAAACTAGAAAATAAAACTTTTACCTTGAATTTCAGGATAGTAAGCCAAGATAACATTTAATGATTCAGGGCCAAAAACCTCAGCTTATGTCATATTACTTTGGACTTTGGATACTGACATGCCTATAAACCCCTCTGTTTCAGTCCTGCTGTGTCTAACCATGCCCCTCTCAGGATATGGATGCGGTTTTGGCTTTCTAATGGCTTTCTGTGCCTTGTTTAAAGGTGCTGCACAGACATGCCTGGACATCTTCCTTCCACTAAAGCTAGCCCTGGGCTGAACTAACACCTGGTTCAGGGACTGGCTCCCATCTGGGGAGGCAGTATATCCCCTAGTGACATCATTAGGAGAATTTTTTTAAACAGACTTTTCAAGAACATATTTTATGGGGCTGGAGCAAGGTCAGGGTCTCCAAGATCCTCTTTCGAGAGGATAAGATGACTCTGAACACACCTCACACCACAGGGTAATTAGGTAACATAATCTTTAGGACCACCAGATAATTGGGCCTTTGTTGACTTCGTTCTCAAGCAAAAATATTGCTTTGTTAATGTACATCTTAACTCCTATTATGAGTTTCCTCTCTAGTGCTGTTGTAGATACAGGTGAAAGACAATTCCCATGAACCTCTTTTATCAAGAAATAGTCTCATTATTACCTGTGATTATACCTGACTTTGTAAATTTGACCTTGTGAGTGGATTTACGCTTAAGTACAGAAAAAAAAAATACACTGCCCCAGTTTAAACAGTGTATTGTTAAACAGGTAATGTAATGATGCACACATGGTTTTACTCAGTTGTTACAGCCATGTAAAATGATTGGCTAAATGGGAGTTGTAAATGTGCTCTTTAAGCTTCTAAATCACATCACAAATTTAACAACATAAAACTGCTAACAAGGGAGCTAATTATCGCTGTAGTTCTCTGGTGTTTTCTTTCTGTAAATGATTTGTGCTTCTGAAAGCAGTTATGACAGGATAAATATATCATAGTGATAAATACTATGAATTGTGCAAACACTTTGTAACACAGTGTCATGGATCATTTACTCAGCCATAATCACATGTTTCTTTTATACAGAACATTATTGCGATTCTAATCGGGTGCTGATTTATCTTGGAAAAAAGCCAAGAAACAACTGTTGTTGTGAAAGAGAAAATAAAGTCAAGAGCGGAAAAATGCATCTCATGTTTTCATCAATTAAAGAAACGGAGATGGCTTGTCTGGATGAATGAAAACATGTAGAATGATGTACTCAATTGTGACATTGCCCTTGCCTTAATGTTTATTATGAAAACATTTTTTGCTGAAAATCCTTCACTTCAGAGTTTTATTGTGTACAAAGCTGGCTCTCACCACACATCAGCTCTACAGCAGTCCCTGTTCTTTAAGAGGTCATCTGCAGTTGTTGTTGGATTCACAGAGGCAACAATACAGGAGCTGAGTGTACCAGCACGATGTACGCCTGGCTTTAACAACTCAGAGCTGAAATCTGGGACCAACTTCAGGCACGGCTCAACTCACCAGACCGACTTAAGCTCTTTTGTTGTCTAGTTCTAGATGTATCTTTTACACCTAGGATGGAGCAGTCTGACTAGGTCAGAGTAATATAAACAGAAAACATAATGGTTGCAAATAATAAAGTTAAAAGACATTCTCGGATAAGAAATTTCTCAATGTGTATGCTAAGACAATTTCCTTAGTTATGAAAAATATTATTAGATTATCTATGCACCAGCTCATTTCATAACATTTTTACTGCTTTTTGATTAAATAGATTTTGAACGTGAGCCACCCCTCTACAATGTGTGAAAAGAAAAAGGGCTGACCAGGTTTTGGGGGGCTTTTATGCCTTAATTTGGCAGACAGAAATCTTTCAACTTATGAGGAAAATTACTATTTCAAAGTATTTTTTCAGGAAACTCTGATGATTCTAACAGATAGATGAAGTTTACATCTGACGTAGTTAGTCTAATGCTAACCTTTAAAGTGACTTCCCTTTCACAAACTGTGTCAATTTTGACTATTTCATGTTACAATATAGGTTTTACCTGATCATTGACAAAAAAATTCAGCATAATGAGATTACTTCTTAAATTGACAGAAGTAAAGTTAGTATATAAGCACTTTGCCAATTACTGGCACCAGGCTAACAGCTATCAGATGCAATCCCGACATTAATAATAACAACAATAATAATAATAATAATAATAATGATAATGATAACAATAATAATAATAATAATAATAATAATAATAATAATAATAATAATAATAATGATAATAATAATAATAATAATAATAATAATAATAATAATAAAAACAAAAACAAAAACAAAAACAAAAACAACAGCAATAGCAATAATAATAAAATAATAACAATAATAATAATAAAGAGAAGAAGAAGAAGAAGAACACTCAAGGTCACCTTACAAAAAACACATTGAAACATCAAAAGTGAAACACACAGAACAGACAATAAAACAAATTTTAAGCTCAAATAGTTATACAGAGTGTTGGATTTTTGGTACTGGACTGAAATCACTGCCTGTCCCTTAAACTAGGCATACAAACACTGAGCGATTTCAACCCAATTTTGACCCAAACTTTGAGCACAACAGCAGATCACAGCCCTACTAACGATATCTGACGTGTACAATGTTTTGGTTGTGCGACTGCATTCACTCCCACAGTGAGAACAACTAGGAGCTGATCATCTACCTTTGTATTTATATTCCTGCCAGACAGTTCACAGCCAGCATGCCCTCCCATTGTATCAAAAAATAGATGAACGAGCAGTAAAAATAAGAGAATTTAATCTAGCAGGGTATTTTTTTATGAATCAGCCAAGTATGTTTGCTTGTGATGCAGTGTCTGTGCCATAACCACTTTTGTATATGAGAATGTGAGTGGCAAATCAAGCTTCACTGACTCTTTTAATGATCTGTACCAATTACTCTCATATGGTGCAAGTATTCAGGTTGTTTCTGACTATCAGATTGTGCACTGAACACCTAAATAATGCATGTTGGCCATGTGTCCAAAACAGTTCACTGTAAGCTTTCATTCCAACATGGTTGATGTACCATTGCTTTTAAATTGTACACCAGGCTACACAGATTGGATGGTAAATTGAACAAGATATGGGTTAAGGAGTAAAGCCTGATTTTAAGAAAAGTGTCAAAGCTATGCCATGCTTAAACACAGTTGGTCTACGTAGCCCTAACAAGGGGACAACAGTTGAAGCCTAAAAATGTAACTGCACACCCAAATGACACAGACTGCAAGCCTTGTGATTGTGCAGCTGCAGAGCAGCAGGTCACTGCAGCTCTCTCTTTGTACATCTGGCCTTTTTCTTTCATAAAACAGTATGATAGAATAGCTGTGAAAGACAAACCAACACATAAAACTGACTTGCCGATACACCAGAAGTGTATTTCCTCATTCAAATCAAATTCAGTAGCCAAATGAACTCTAAAAAATCACTGCCTTGTTTCTCAACTGACTCAACAACCACTACTTGCAACTCTTCAAATGTTTCCTGCTATTATTTCACTGTATCAACTGTTGTTGATTATGAATTATATTGTATGCTCTGTTTCTGCCACCCTGTTTCTTGTGAACAAGCAAGCAGAGACAGTGAAAGACCATGGAACAAGTTGCATGCTGACTAGCCAACAACAATAGGGCAAAAGAGCGTCAGGTGTGGATTTGATGCTGAAGTAAAAAATCAAGCTTTTGGTGTGACAATCAGGAAAGGGATTGCAGGTCAAATTCAATCATGTGCCATCCACTTCAAGGACCTAAACCTCTGTTCAAATTTAACTGCTAGGCTAATAGGTGCCAAAAATATGATCATGTTATTACTTTCTAGCCACAGTTATTCTTTCTTTATCTATATACTGTGTGCCAGTGAATGAACACAATGTTCCTGCTACCAGTGAGACGTACTTATCTTAAGTTTTCTCACTTACAGAACGAATTATAAAGACAAATCCCTCATGAAGAAGACAGCACTACTGCATGTTATAATCATACCTTTGTTTCTGCAAGCCAGCGGTGAGGGTCTTTCACTAATCCCGGTTTCTGGGAGATCGCCTGTTAGAAACAGAAAAGAGATTAATGTAGATGGGAGCTTTACTGCCTTTGTTGGCATGCATAACAAAACTCAATTCTCTGTTTAATTCTTTAAACAAGTCTACGCTGAAGAGAGCAAATCTAAGCAATCTTCTTTTCCAGTCTCTAAGAGTGTGCTGCTCTTTGTCTGAACATGTAAAAGAAATATGAGGCAAGAAAAAGTAGCAAACAGAAGAAGTGAACAAAAAATATATGGACAAACAGCAGAATGAAAATGAGAAAAACAGCCTCCTGTCAAACCCTTAACTTTTGTGAAGAAGTGCCTCTGCCAACTTAAATTGGCGTGTATGTTTGTTAAACTGCCTGTGATAGCACACACACTGATGCATGCACGCAGACCAACACACTGAGATTCTATGTGTGAACCATAAAAATGAGCTTAGGGAGCATGTACCATCTTTCCCAGACAAGCTTGTCAGTATCAGCAATACAAACTGTCTGCCAACGCCTAATGACTGCTGACACACAGTCACACACTAAGACACACGATATACACTCTTCAGAGAAAAGGTTACTCAGATACTCAGATGAACAGGCACATAACTAGATGACACTGCTGAAAAGACACCTCCAACAAACCCTGAAACTTTTTACGTCTGCTGCATGTGACAAATGCACACTAAAGGTCATCAAGAGTTTCATGCTTCATTACCTGCTTGGTTTACATGAGGAGATAAACACATGCATGTAAGTACCTTAAATTTGACTTGTGTCACAAGCGGAAGCCAATCAGGTCTCTGTCAGCTCATAGGTTGTACCTAAACTACAGCAGCACTACAAAGGATACCTGGAAAGCAGGGGTGTAAGGAGACAGTGATATACCAATATATTGCATTATTTTGCAGTTCTGTATTAATATATTTTTTCTATCTACCACATTTTCCACACTATAAGTTGCTCCGGAGTAGAAGTCGCATCAGTCAAAAAATGCGTCATCAAGAGAAAAAAAACATGCATAAGTCGCACCAGACTATAAGTTGCATTTATTTAGTGCTCTGGTAGAGAGGTGGTTGCATGGTATAAAGCGGTAACACCAAGAAGGCCCACTGCGCCCTTTCCGTTGGCATTGCTGTTAACCAATACATCCACCAGGGGGGCACGAACAAATCTGTCTCGCACAGACCCCCACTACCTATTCTTATTACAGCTCCCTTTATTATTATTTCATATTTTACTTCATTTAAATGTATTTTTTATTTAATCTTATTTTATGATATATTTAATTTTACACTTTAATCTAACCTCCAGTGTTTACTCACTTTAAACCTTTAAGATGGCATTTCCTCGGTGCATACTGGGTACAATAATGTTCCTGTTCTACTACTGTCTTTCATTTATGATGCTTTTTATCAACACTGTGTACAGATTACGGGGTGGGTGGGTTTGGGGGTAAGGTGGAGTGGGTTTGGGTCGTTATTCCTTTTTATCTTATTTTAATTATCTGTCTCTTTGTTAAGCACTTTGTGCTACATGTTTTGTATGAAAAGTGCTATATAAATAAAGTTTGATAAAGTTCGATTATTAATGTGCCGCCCTTTATCCAGCTGATATGTGCAGCAAATACATTGGCAGTAAATAGTAGGGATTTCAATACCTTCCAATATTAATGATAGAATTTCAAGCTATTATCTGCTGATGCTGATATTGATAATATTGTGCATCCCTACATCTTTGTCCCATGATCAACCTTTACTGAGAGTTTTGTGAAAAATTCTCTGAAAGGGAGGCATCCTTATGGCACATAAATAGTCTAAGAAAAGCCACATCTCCCATCCTGCTGTACACATAAAAATATGGAAAAACAGGAAACACAACAGACATGAATGCCCGCACATAAACTTGCACACATCCGCGAACAAAGTAAAAAAAAAAAGTGCAAGTGTTTCTTCAAGTGCACCCTTGTGGTACGGTGTTTACGCATGATCAACAGACATGGAAAGCACACAGCAGGATTTTTTTTGGACCTATTCAGTCCTGAGTCTCGGCAAACAACACTGTCACTGCACAGGTGTCAGGGAACTTTTTCAAGCCGTCACTCAATACCAGATCCAAGCAGAGTGAATTTCCCAAGTTGTTGCCGCGACAGCTCAAAGAATGGTGGTGGCGTGCTGCTGTGCAGAGGTCCCCATCTCGGGGAGTTTACAACCGCACGGCAGAGTGTGTGACTGTGTGGGAGGATGAAAACATGCCTCTGTGCCGCTCCCTTTCTTTACTTTTTCCAGAGCCATCAAAGCAGCTCTGCACAGCAGCAGACAAAAAGGAGGTGAAACTGTTGAAAAACTGAACAAGTAGGCTGGGAGTTCAAAGTGCTGTCTGTGGGGTTGAAGAGGAAGAAACGCCACTGTTCTCTCAGTCGCACTGCTGTGGAATCCAAGCGTCTGCCAATGCTCATTTAAATGCGCGACTGCATGGTTTGTGTGCCTCAGACAGGACGTAAATCTGTGACTGTGTGTCTTTGGTTACAGTTTGTTTGTTTCACCCCCTGCAAAGAATATGGCAAAGACGCAGATGTCTGGAGAGAGGCATAAGGTGGAGATGTTTAGACAACCAGCATCTGGAAAGGACATATGAAGATGTTTTTATAAAGATAGGTATGACGTTTGACAGGGTAGACTGAGGAGAGGGAATAAAAACTATGACAAATGTCTCTGGCCACATTCAAACAAACATTTCAGTGACAGGGTGCTCACTCATCTGGGCAGAGAGAAGAGATGTGAGGAAGTAGGTCACCAGTAAAAGCAGACAGGAATGGACAAGGAGGTGACCCACCCCAAGGTTCCCAACAAGGTTTGATAGATAATAAAAGAAAAACACACTTACCATAATTTTTCAAATATAACACGCCCTCGTTTATAACACGCACCCCATTTTTTCATGTTTTTTTCCAGGAAAAACGCTGCATTCAAATATAACATGCACCCACATTTTGCCCAAACCTTACTCTGTCAGACAACTCAAAAATTACCTTCATTCAAAGTTTTAATCAATGAAATTTCAGTATTTTCACAATAAATACCAGTACACAATTTTCTCTCTCAAATTGGTGCGGAAAAACCTTTTGCTTCACGCATACACAGTTACTTGATTTCTGCCCAGACATGCTCAGTCGTAGTGTACCGGACAATCACAGCACAGCTATTTTGGTCCCCTTGCTCACAAGATGGCAGCGCCCTGTGTTTGCGCGTGAGTGGTACCGTAACACTTGGGAATTACACGATCATTACACAAAGGTAAACTAATTAAGACCCAAAATATTGGATTAGAACAGTTTAACAGTCAGTTTAATAAGAATTATGTTTGGTGGTAATGTTTTGCTGAGAGAGAGAAGATTTCGGCTTTTTGTATCAGATGTGTTGTAATCGCGATGTTGGGAGACGAAATATTTTACATATTTTGCTTGTGCTTGTGTATAACACGCACCCGAAAATTAGACCTTATTTAAGACCAAAAAAATGTGTGTTATAATCAAGAAAGTATGGTAGCTAGAAAGTTGAGCAACACATGAATGTGAACTTAGAACTTGACAAAGCCAGACAATCTTTGGTACATTAACTGAGGTGTATGGGAGACGCAGCATGTCACGTGTGTTTGAATGGCAAAAATGATTCTTTAGAGGCAGAGAGGATGTCCAAGATGATGAATGTCCTTTTAAAAAAATTCAAGAAAATGTAAAAAATTGTTTAAAAAGATCAATGACTCAGTATAAGAATGCTGGCAGATATGGTCCCTATTGATAAAGAAGAAGTTCATCAAATTTTGCATGAAAATTTGAACATGAGAAAAGTGTGTACCAAAGTCATCCCAGAATTTCTGGCTCCTGATAAATAGGAAAAATGCAAGGAAATTTGAGAAGACCTTTTGGAACAAACTGAAGAGACCCAAATATTTTTTTGGAGAAGTGATCAGTCAGTCAGTGCATTGGAAAACACCTTCCCCACCAAGTCGTTTCGAGGTGTAATATTTACACTCCTTCAATTTTTTCCTTAACTGTGAACCAGTGTTAATTCTGACAGCACTTTTTAATTTAGTTTTGTAGTTTTTTACCTAAAATTTCTCGTAGTTTTAGTAATAATTTAGTCATCTAAATTGTTTTAATTTTAGTCTAGTTTTAGTAGGTGAAATTTCACAGCATTTTAGTCGACGAAATCTATTGTTAATTTAGTTGACTAAAATATGAAGTGTAAGGGGTAATGCATTTTTTATGTTTCCTTGAATTTCTGAAGTCATGTTTTACACTTGGATAAAATGAAACATCAAATAACCCTTTACTGAATGCTATAAAAGTTTGATGTATAAATTAACAGAAACAAATTTAACTTTTGTGTGAAATGCAATCACCTTTATTTAGGCTCCCAGGCAGAGCATCTCAGTTACAATACCAGAATTGACAACAAACAGTGATCCTGCTCTACATGAATATATCAATTCATAAAGAGAGGAGCTCTGATTGGATCACTCCCCAACTTATCCTGCCACCTTGAAGCTAAGGCAGTTGTGATTGGATGTCCCTCTTAATTCATCCAATCTTTCCACACAACCAAAGTAGCTGTGATTGGATATATTCATAACTTGTCCCTACTTTTTACATGACCAAATTAGGTCTGATGGGATTAAGTCTCTGTCAAACATTTTAGTCTAGTTTTTATTAGTTGATGAAAACGTCAGTTAATTTAGTTTCAGTTTTTGTCCATGTGGACTTGTTTTTATTAGTTACTGTCTAGTTTTTATCAGGGAAAAAAAGGTTGTTGACGAAAACTATGACAAAAATAATTAATCAAAAAAATGAACACTGCTGTGAGAGTCGTGAAGACAGGATGAGGGAATGAGTGAATCTCCCATTTGTTCAGTCTCCAGAGGTAGTAACAGAGTCATGATCTTGGAGAGTGAGAGGCATGCAGACTTACCTGGAGACAGGAGCGCTGCAAGTGAGTGTGTCTGTCTTTGTGTGATTGTGTCACATGCAGCCAAGCTATATTACAGCGTGAATGGGCACAGATGGTATGCCCTTGTGGAATAAATGTGAATGTCTTGACATGTAATGACGAAAGAGCTTTGCGTGAGGACACTGTGAAAAGAGTTTATCTTCCTGAAGCAGTCGCTAACTCACTTGTTATCCTGAACTTCCTATGCAGCACTGTATTGCCATCTTGAATTATTGCTTGTAAAGACATGAAGGAAGGCTACCAGGATGTAACTGAAGCTTAATATACCCTAACTGTAAATGATTCCCTTCATTAAGCCACTCACTAGCCAGTCTGACTTCTTTTAAACTTGACAGATTACAGATTAGGTGAGGCATTTGCTCTTGTGTCTGGCAGCAGCACTGTTGGACCAGATTGAGGAATCCATATAAGCAGATAAGAGCTGGAGCGGTTCATTAGCCTGGGGCAGTGGAGAAAAGCAGCTTCAAGCAAGGGAAGGAGGGAGGGATGGAGGGAGGTGGGGTTTCTATGTATACCATGTGTTCATTCATCTCCACAGTGGAAGAGACCATTTTCTGACTGAGAACAATCATGTCAGTTTAAGACTTTGCAGCATGGATCTGCCAGACAACAGATAGAATCTGGCAAATTCTGCAGCTTTGCAAGGTTGTTAAAGTTGTTACATTTATAACAGGTCAGGCTCCGTTAGCAGTGCATGTACATAAGTGAACTACGGTGGCAAAGAAGGTTATAGAGTCATTTCAGATATTACAGGACATTTCTACTGAATTTCCACATTTGACAAAATGAAATGACTAATTTCATTACCCGGAATGACTATCAACTGAGTAATTAATGCCTTTAAAGCCTGTGGAAATTTTCTTTGATATTTTTACAGTAGACTTAGATGCAGTGTGTTCAAATGCATGTTTGAACACACTGCACATGCATGTTATGGTTATTCTGGTACTAACATGCTCAAATGAGCATAAGCAACACAACCACTTACTGATCAGAGAACTAACTACAGACCAAAATGTTTTTACTTTCTGTTTTTTTTTTCTCCTCAGTAGCTGGTGAACTGTAGGAGCAAAAATGCAGGAACTATTGCACCAAAGATGGACCACTTCAGTGGGCTGCTTTCATTGACCCTCTCTAGTATGGCTGTCACCTTATACTCAATAATTGAATATCCATTCAAGCATGGGGGTAAAAATCCATACCCAAGCTGTAACAAACATCTGAATATAAAATAAACAGCTAAACAGCACATTGGGGCGCTGGGAGCAGTGAGAAACCCGATCCAGCAGAGAGCACTCCCAGTGCAAGCAATTCAGCCAGTGCTCTAGTGACTTAAACAACAGCTGCATCTGGTCTGCTGGAAACCAACAGAAGAAGAAGACCCTTGAAGGAAATGGAGGGCCGTTTAAGCCATTCTGAGCAGACAAAAACAACACCTAAAAATGCAAGGTGTGCCGTGTGGAGCACTTTGGGCTGCACTGTGTATCAATTGTGTGCAAAGAAACTTGCCCACAACAACATATCTGTGGGCCATTTGTCAGCCTTTCATCCACTGCAATCTAGTGCTCAGCACAGTGCTTGCAAGCCCCACCCCCCACTAGGGTTGAGTATTTCAGCAAACTTACAATACGGAGATTTGGAGATTTTCTGTGACATGGCCTTTGCTTTTTACCCCACCTCCTTTACACACAAACACAAAATTACCACACAAAAAATCTCACAGAACCCAAATAGTACTTTAATTAATACCTGCAGTTTGTCTTCACCATTCCTGGCCAGGCTGCGACAAGCTGTATCTAGCTCCTCACCCAGCGAGGTAAGGACCGCCTCTCGCTCTGCCTCCAAACGGGAAACCTTCTCCTCCAGCTTCACGAGCTCAGACTCTGAAGCACGTCTCCGCTCACATGACCTAACCTGTGGAGGATTTAAGATGCAATTACCTGAGACTGTATTTTACATGCCAATGAACCAGGGATCGCAAGAAGAGTTATGTATTCAGGTTGTCCAGCAGTATGCCCATCTGAGGTCTGTCCAGACTATTTTGGGAACTCAGTATCTGAATAACACTTTAAGGGATTTTCTTCAATCGTTGCACATAGCCATTGGGTCTCATGATCATCCCTTGCTCGTGGTTAGGGCTTGGGACTGCAGAGTAGCTCACTATTCAATACAATATGCCCTACATGTTGTAAAATACTTGAATATGCATTGGGGCATAAGCTGAAAATATTACTGAGACTTCAAATATAGTTATAAAACATAAATCTACACCATAATGGATATGAAATTTCCTCTGACAACACCATCACAACAGCCACCCTTAGTCCTTCTGGACCCATCATAGTACTTTCAGTGTTTGGCACCTTACATGGGCATACATTATAGCGGCCAGGCTGGAGATCTAGCTTTATCTATGGAGTAACTGCAGGATATTTCCTTTGAGTGAGCCTTTAACAAACCAATTCCAATATATTTGGTCATGTTTACTCAGTTAGATATACACAGAAAGACCTTGGGCAGCAGAGAGTCATGAAAGTTCCTTTCACAAAACAGACCTAGTCTAGTTTCCCTCTCTGGCTCAATTGGTCAATAAGTTCAGGGTCTCTTACCAGGACACACAATCAATGTGTCCAAGGCATTGGAACTATCTGATCAGTGCTTCTGGGGCTGTGGATCATTATACTGTCCCTGGGATAATAAACCACATGTTAGATTAATAAGAGCTCCCTTTCTCCCTTCACCCAATTTACAAATCAATACATGGATCCCCGAAAGAGCTCTTAACAACTTATCAGGCCCCTGTCAGAGAAATGAGAGGTTCAATACTTCATCTGCTGCTGTAAAACACCAGAGGGTGTATTGATAAGGACCCTCTAAAAATAGTGCTGAATTAGCTCCACTTAACCTTAGGAACCATGCTTATGACCATGAGATGTCTTAGCTATTGGAGGAAATGCAGAAAATAGAGAAATGTTCTTGTAGCCCAATGTTATGTGTGTTGTTGTTTTCTAACGCTGCCACCAGATTTGACGTTGTAAAAGTCCTACGAGAAACTTTTGATTTTGATAGCCCATGTATAAAGCAGTGTTGGTGACAAAGTAAGTTAAACTTGATGCAGTTCCTTTAAAGCAAAACATTAGCTTTAAATTTAGCAGATTTCTCTAATTAGGAACAACAGTGGGACAAAATATCAGTATCACCATTCATTGTACTCCTGACATGTGCAATAAAATTATCAAAACACTGAAGCAAATATCGGTATTGAGAAATGTGTTTTAACATTAATTTGTTCTCACAGTTGTATAATATTAAATTAAAGGGTTAGTTTGGAATTTTTGGGGGGGAGATATAGACAGTAGCCGGTACATAGCAGTACATGGTACCACAGAAAGCCAAGTAATTAACCAACTTACAGGTTAAAACTACTCAAAAATACTATGTTGGCTTGACAATATGATACAGTGAGATTCTTTACAGCGTTTCACTTTTCCTCAACAAAGCCCCTTCAGTATGTTGGGACGTGAGCGTTATGTGTCCCTCTGCCATCAGGAGGTCAGGTCGTCAGAAGCAAAGCAAACACTAACTTTACTAAAACTAAACTAAAATTGAGCGATTCTGACTCCAGTAACAACAACATGTCATTAGTTGAGGGTACGAGAGGATGCTATTAGGAACCGGAGAAAACACAGGTGAACTTTTGCAGATTGAGTCACAGGTAGAAAGAGGGATGGAGAACGGTTCTGTAAACTGTTACCTGGTGGTGCAGATATATGATGTGAGCCCATGTCTGCAAACTCAGTGGCCCATTACTGTCACAAGGGGAACTTAGTAAAGCACATCAACAGAGCTCTTTAATTTCAGTAAGCCTTTAACCTACCCTCGTGTGTCGTAGTTCTGATCGGTAAAATGGGCACTGCAGACACAATGCTTTGTCGCTGTAAAGCAGTGAGTCCTGATGTCCATATTTAAAACTAGAAAAGCACTCAGAGAGCACAGACCTCCACCAAGCAGCTTCAGTCCACTTTGGCGAAAATGGTCCTATCTGGCAATGTTAAAGAAGCCTTTAAACAATTCCTGTATCCGGATGGTGATCCAGATCAGTCCCAAAATCTAATCATTTCTTCCTTATCCCATTCCACACATCGCTGAAAATTTCATCCAAATCCGTCTGTAACTTTTCAAGTTATCTTGAATACAGACAAACAGACAAACAGACAAACAAACAAACGCCGGCAAAAACATAACCTCCTTGGCGGAGGTAACAACAAGCCAAGTTTGGCACTTTACATTGGTTTGTGCTTCAGTGACTGCTGCCTGACCCTGCTGCAGTCTGCAGCACTCTGACTTGATCTAACGAGAAGAGTTGCTGGCGGAAGGATACGTAGCCCTTCGTTGCATCACAAATTAGTTCCAAAGACAGGGCCTTTGTTTAGGAAAAGTTAAAGGCTGTAAAGAAACTTACCATAGCGTATTGTCAAACCAACATAGTTTTCTGAGTAGTTTTAAGCTGTAAGTGGGTTCATTACGAGGCCTTTAGTGGCACCATGCACTGCTACGTACCAGCTACCATCCATATCTCCCCCAAGGACAAAGCTCAAGTTCCTTTATTGGCAATCATATTTACTAGCGCCATAGGTCTCAAGCAAACCCACTTAAAAAAATCCAACACTTCAATCTAATTTAAAACAGAAAGATACATTGCTTCATCTCAGTCTTTGTTAAATTTTATGAATATGACTCAAAATTGCTGAGTAAATACATTAATTCTACATTTTATCTTATCAGATAAATGTAGTAGTCCTCATTTTGTCAGATACTGTAATATATTGTTGTGTAATTTTCTTGCAATATGTTCATTATCCCAGTATCAGTTTATCTTGATACTATTGTTTTAGCTGCGTTGAACTGAATTTTCATGACTATCACTTGAACACTTGGCTTTGAAATGTCTAAAACCAACGTAACAATTAAAAAAGGGAAATATATCAAGATGTGATTTGCTTTACTGCATTTTAAATAAACGTGTGGCCATAACCTTTTGACTTCCGATCTGGTCATGCTTTGCCTAATGCGAATCAGTATGCAAAAAAAGACTGGTCTGATGCAAACTGCAGATTTCCCATATCTGAAATCTGGGTTATTTTTGCAATCTTGCAAATGTTTGCATACCACATATAAGTACCTGGAAGATATGTTGAAGTTTTTTTTTTTTTTTTATTATTGATTTATTTTTAAACGACCTAAGTTTGGACAGTACCATTTGTATTTATATATTTTTGTTTTGCTGGAATGAGGCTGGATGGTAAAATGAAAAATGGTGTGTTTTAGTATTCAAGATCTCAGACAAGCAGTAGAGATTTTTTTTTTCTTTTTTCCTGAGAGGGCCAGCACAAGCGGCATAAAAGTATGAGCATGACAAATCTTTTTCACCTTTTACATCATCAACACATAAGTTCAGTATGATGTCGATGTAAATGGTGAGCTGTGGCCTGAAAGCCTTTGCACCCCTCTGCATCAAATTGATCCTTGCTTTATTATTGTGTTTTCAAAAAATATTTATCTGGGAAAATATTGAGATATGTAGCCCTGTCCCAACTCTCATACTTGTGCCCTAAAGTCTTTCTGAAAGTGCACTTTGCTGGAAGTGCACTGAGGTGTGTTCAATGCTCAAGGGGACAAAACTGTTAAGAGCTGAAATAGGAGACTACTGCAAATATCACTCATCGCTTCATTCCAGTTTGCGGTAAAGAGATGATCTTCAAGAAAAAAACAAAACAAAAAACAAATGAAGCCAAATGAAGGCCGTGCTAATTGCTCCGAAATCACAAAAGTTCAACATCAAAAAAATGTTTTTCCAATGTCTTTTTACATTGCTGCAGGATCAGCCATGTGCTTTTACTGACAGAAACACCTTCAACCATTAGATGATTTTATTAATCTAATTATAGACCTGTATGCTCTTGTTACAGTCATAAATCGTGAACATTTCTTCATCTCTGCTCTGACCTTTATTGGGCTTAACACCATCTGGTCTGTCCCTATGTGGGAATAAGAGCAAAGAAAGTGAAAGTCTTAACATTGTTAAGACACAGATATACACTTTGTCTTATTAAACTTTCCATTTACGTGCAGAAAGAAATTTCTCTTCTCTAACATCCCTTTTTCGCCTTTTTATGGCATCTCTGCCTGTCAGATGTCCAAAGTAACAACTGTTCTGTGCTGCAACACAGCGAGGGATTCTGGATAATAGCTTTCAGGAAGTGTGGCCTGATGCATGCTTGCGGCAGGGGTGCATTAAAGATTCGGGAGGGCACCCTCTGACAAGAACATTTGAGAAATGAACCACCCTACAGGCTTGGGCCCCTTATTGGGAGCACGCAATTGGAGTGCACGTGGGCACGTGTGCGGGTATTGGTACAGGGCTTGTTTCAAATGTCGCCATTCAGCTAAAAAATATTAAGGTGGGATTTTCTATCCATACTGCCCAGCCCTACCAAATACTTAATTTTTATCAAACCAGTACTACAATTGCAGCAGATGGTTTAGGATGTATCCACAGTCTGGCTAAGAAATGAACCAGCAACCCCCCTGTTACTGTTCCTTATGGACTGAGCTGCAGCCACCACCTTACTTTGACGAAACAGGATATTGTTTTACATGAATTGCAGAACTAACATGATAGTCTCTTATCACAACAAAGAAGTAATTGGACTTCTGTAAAGGACTAATTTATAACATATTACCTCTTACAATGAATACAGGTTATCAGGTCTTCAAGGTAAGATTTTCATGTCCCCATACAGTCAGGAACATTCCTCGATATGCTATGCCTCTCCAACTATATTAGCTGCTGACAGCACAGTTTCTTTCCTTTCATTGTCCTTGAACAACATCTATCTGTTAATTAAAAACTCAGCACAATTACTTGAAAACTTTTTTTCTGAGGAGAGAGATTGTTTAACTTATAATATGACAGCAGACACTCTGCCCATACTGGAGGCATTACGTCATTCAGCATTAGTCACTGAAAAAACAAGGCAGAGAAAGCCGGGCTTACTTTGTCATCCAGTTCCTGTTTGAGTAGCTGGTTCTTCCTCTGGAGGAGTGCATGCGCCTCGTCTTTTGTGCTCAGCTGAGCTGCCAGCTTATCACACTCATCCTTCATCCTGTCCAAGTTGATGCGCAATGCCCTACACAGCTCCTTGTCTGACGCTGCATCTGCCTGGTAGAGAGTGGATTTGTTTCACAAATAGTACACAGACAATCATTTCAGATTATGAGAGCTAGTGATTGATTTAGAAAAAAAAACCTTAAAGCATTTTGTTGTTTTTTGGCTAAGTACATTAAAACACTAGAGCCTTCTTCACAAATGCAACCCTCGCCTCCCCCAAAAATTACTGACTTACTTGATCACATTTGTACCTAACAGCATGGGACTTTGCCTGTAAGACGATGTAAGGGAGTGAAAAATAAACTCCAGATAAATGCTATCGTTTTAAATGCAACAATTTAAATGTGATTTTCAACTGTTGTCAATAAAGCCATGTGTTATCCTGTGATAGTGACTTTGATACACACACACACACACACACACACACACACACACACACACACACACACACACACACACACACACATCCAGGAGGGAGACTGAGACAACACATTTCTTCATAAATTCTACAAGGAAACCTCTGGCTTGTGCCTGGGTAAAGCCAGAAATATGCGTTTTTTTTGTTTTCCTCAGTCATCTGTGGCTGTTTGAAGAGTCCTCACTTTGTGTCCTTGTGTGTATGTTTGTGTGTGGGTGTGCGTGGGTGTGTGTGTGTGTGTGTGTGTGTGTGTGCGTTTGTGCGTGCGTGCATGAGTGATTGTGTGTGTTGAATGTGGGTTGCGGGGTGGGATGGGTTTTTGTTTTTTATTTTGTATCCCCTGACACTTATCTGTTTATGTTCTTGAATGTACAACACTTTGTGCTACAATTTTTTTTTGTATGAAAAGTGCTTTATAAATAAAGTTTTGATTGATTGATATTTGCAATAAACTATGCAGTCTCAGACACATGAAGTCTACCATGTGTCTTCTCTGTCGATTCAGCAAGTCAGTTTTGCACATGGTCCAGAATTAACGCATCGCAGACACACCTAGCTGGCAGGACCGATGTAGAGGCAAAATAGAGATGATGGATGGATCACTCAGCAGCAAAAAAAAAAAAAAAAAACTACAATAGAAAGTTTTTAAGACAAACTGGTGGACCACTTGGTGGACGCCATGATTGACTTTGTTCGTGGATGTGTTTGTGTTAGCTTTGTTTTGGCTGTATTTTCCCACATAAATTCACAACTGATTGGTTCTTTTTGAAACAGTGATTAACAACACACTTCACAACAAAGCATTGTTCTACACCCCCATTTTCCCCAGTGCTTTTGACTACGACATCTATCACTGCAGTCGGCCACAAGTCATCAGTTGACATGGTCACTCATAACACCCATACACTGAGACAGCTACAATGGTTCGCAGAAGAAAATATTATACAAATTGAGCGCAGATGATACTGATGTCGAGGTCTCTGACCACTGGCCATCAGTAGCTAACAAATATTCGACGATGATATTGATTATTCGTGTTTATTTTTCAATTTTACCCTCAAAACTATCACCATGTTTACAGTTTACTTTGAACACAACAGGCACTTACGCACAGCCTGAGGTATGTTTGCGCTCTCTAGTGGTTCTCTCCAGTATAGTCACATACAGATGAGCAAATAAACAAAACGGCTCCCGACACCAACAGATGCAGACGTGGACGCAAGAACAAACTGTAAGTAAATATCCAGCTTTACTTGTAGCCCTCATTTTTAACTATTTCCAATGATTTTCAAGTGAATTCTCCATGTGAAATTGTTTTCAACTTTCAAAAGTTCACCATGTGATAAAGTTTAGCATCTGATGTTGCTGCAGCTACAACTGCTTTTCAAGATGGAGAGAGTCCCAAGAAATAAAGTAAATCACTGACAATATCAATATTGGACTGTTCAATATATTTCACTTGTCCATCTGGGAAATGTGCGGTGTTAATTTTTTTGGCCAATTTTTTTCGTCAACAACCTTTTTTTCGCTGACGAAAACTAGACTATAAAAAAATGTACATTGACAAAAACTAAAACTAAATTAACTGACATTCGTCAACAAATAAAAACAAGACCAAAATGTTTGACAGACTAAATCCAATCAGGCCTAATTTCGTCATGTAGAAAGTATAGAAAAACCACTAAAATATCCAATCACAGCTTCTTTGGTTGTGTGGAAAGGTTGGATGAGTTAAGAGGGACATCCAGTCACAACTGCCTTAGCTTCATGGTGGTGGGATCCAAGTGTAAAACATGACTTCAGAAATTCAAGGAAACATAAAAAATGCCTTACACATACAAAATGCCATCAAAATTAACACTGGAAATGTGACCTTGTTGACTGGTGACCCATAGCTGCTTGTGTCTTTGGGTACCATGTCTACAACAGATGTTGTGACAAAGAGGAGCACCCATGAAACTTTTTAATTGCAAGATTTGATCAAAATGATCAGATTTGTCTCGAACTGAAGCATAAAAAAGAAATATTCACTTAATTCCCCTGCTAGCACCAGTTATTATAGCTACAAGTTAATCAGTTACTTCAGTCAGATTTGCGGTTGGAAAAGATATGAAACTGCTTTTACATAGAGACTGGAAATAAAAATAAAATACCTGCCCACATGTAGACATAACCTCAATCAAGTTAAAATTTGTGGACACATCCCTGTTAGATAAAGGATTTAAACTACTTCAGGGTGCCTCAAACATTCAGTAAAGACTGTCTTTACCTCAAAAAACTCAACTTTTTGTTTGAGATTTGACCTTCATTAATTACCTGACTTTTCACATCATAGTTCTAACAGCTCATGATCCAGTGCAGCACTCACCCTAGCTTTTTCCAAATATCAAGCAGAATTTGCAAGAGGGCCACATAAATTGTGAAGATCTTAAGTCATGTCTTGCAGGTACGTAAAGTCTGAGATGACATTCTGTGCAAATAGAGCACATAAAAGGTCAAGAGACTGGTTAAATCCCTCTGACAGGACTTTTAAATCGTGCCTTTAATCCATACCTCAGTCCAGCTGAGCCTCGCCAAGGTACATCAGGCCGAAAAACTACACATCATCTCACATGACTCAAAATACAGTAAAGAGGAAAAACAACAATGACTGACGAGTAGGAGTAAAAGGAGTGACACATTCAATGATAAAAAAAGAAAAGTGGAAGTGCTGCAAGTGAGAAGAGGGGAAAAACAGATGGAGAATACAAAATTAGAACTGGAGGGAGGCAGAAAGAGAGGGATTAAGGCGGAGAGAGGGGAGATAGAGTGGAGGAGAAATCACGAGTGAGAGGACAAGGACATGGAATCAGAATATTTTAAGCTTTTTCTGACAGTTGACTATATCAAAACAGTAATGCAGGCTTCCGGCTATGCTATGTGAATATTGGGTGGGCTTCTAAGGGACATCTGCAGTATCCGTAGGCTACTACTTAAAAACATTCAGGCAAGCGCCCTTGTCCTCACCGCGCTCCAAAATGACACCATTACAATGAGCTATGTCAGATATTAATGCCATTCAGCACAGCTAATGGGCTAAACTCAACGTATCAGGGAGGACCATGCCCCTTAAGAAACAATGTACCCATGAGGGCTCATCATCGGAGATACTGAGGGGAGGGGGGGGGGGGGCTCGGAGTATAAGTCAAGTGGAGTCCCCTATCTCCAACACTCCTTGATGAGACTTCTGAGGTCTGATATCTGGGGTTTTTAAATATTCACGCTTTGAGCTTGGGATCGGCCGTGAGGATCCACGGGGCACCGCACACCATTAAGAGCTCGGCTATCCTCGATTCACCCGTGCTCAGAGGACACAGCCGCGGCCGATGAAGAAAATGAGTCTAAATGAGAGTTTTGTCTGTGTCTCGCTGAGTCGGAAATGTGCCAGATGTTTAGTGGCTGAGGCACGTTACCCCCGCGCTGAATTTCAAGTCTGTGCCAATAACAGTGGAAATGTCAATTAGAGTATGGCGCTCTGTGATCCAAAGAAGAACCAAAATCTCTTTGGTTGGTTAATGACCTTCACATCTCAAAAGATTTCACTAACTCGTCACATCTGATACATAATCCAGGACTTAGGTCTGCTTTATACGAAGAGCCTGTAGGTACGTTTAGAGGAACAGTTTGACACTTTGGGTTAAATTTGCTTTCTTACAGTGTTCCACTAAATAATTTATACCCCTCATGTCTGGGTGATGAATATGTAGCTAAAGGCAGCACCCATTTAGCATAGCTTTGCATAGAGAGTAGAAGAAACCTCTATTCTGGCTGTGTCCAAAAGAAACAGTATTCCTATGTTAAGAATGCACAGCAGTGTTTCCAACAGGATGACACTGTCCCTGAGCTGCAGTGGTGTCCAGGGAATACATCAGGTTTTGGGTTCTTGTAATTCCTGGAAACTGGGGAATATTTTGTGTTTTTACATTTTCTGCAAAATTACTGACTAACTGTGCTCTAGGGTATGGCAAACAGGATGATAATAAATAAACAAATAAACAAATTAACTGTCATTTCCAAACTCCAATTTGTATCTCTTTTCAAAACACATTTTTTAACATTGCAGTTACATGATCATATTTATTTTATATCAATCTAAATGTATTATTTATTTTTACATTGATGGAAAAATAAAGCATCTGTAATCACTTAAAATATTTCTTTTGTTTTCTGGACGGCATCTCTCAACCTTCTTGTCGTTGCTAATATGCAGTATTTAAATTAGATAGGGATGCACAATATTGCATTTTTGTCAATAACCAATATTTTAAAACTAAAATTTGCTGATACTGATACTGATACCAATATTTTGTGTCAAGATCGCAAAGCCTCTTAGTCACTAAACTGACAAGTTGTTTTCACAGTTATTATACCGATACTGTTCTGATAATATTGCGCATCCCTGATATTAGACATGTAATTTGATTTACTAGCCTCTTCTGCATTTTAAGCAATCAAAAATAACAAACCATTTTCATTCATATTTAATTAATTTAATTATGCTTACACCTTGTCAAAATGAACGGCTATAGATAAAATGTAGTTAGGTTTGTGAAGATAACTCAAAATCTTTAAAACCCTTTCTAAATATTTAAAAGCTTTACTGATGCGGGATCTTAGTGATGAAGTCTAACGTGATGAAACATCAAAACAGTGGTTTTAAGAGTTACAACTAAATATCACAAGTACATAAAATACTGTTTGTAATAAAATGCTTTCTTTTACCTTAGAATATAGTACTATTCTTTGGGTGTTTTTAACGTTTAAGCAATACATTTCAGCTTTTCTTTTTTGTTTGTACATCTAACAGCCAATTAAACCAAAGCTGTGCATCTTGGAGGGTTAGTCAAGTTTTTATTATAAGAGCACCAATCATTCCTCCATTGGCCGATTCTGATTTTTCTCATGCCCTGATCTGCAGATTCCGATTTTAGCCAACAAAGATTTTTTACTGTTAATAAATGATTTATTCCAACATCTTTAAAACTTTACGACAGAGCAGGAACATCTCTCATTTATACCTGAACTTTCTTTCAGATAATTTTGAGTCTTTATGATTTTTATTTTCTCAATTATTTTCAATTTCATGCCATAATCTTTGTATGTTTTTTTTTTTTTTTTTTAAGTAGAATTCAAATTTAAAAAAGTATTAACTTCTTCTTCAACATAGAAAAGACATTTTAATTGTGAATGAAATTCCCATTAATAACATAGCCCCGTATAACACTTGTTATTACTGTTTTTAATATTAGTCATTAATAGATTTAATCATATAATGGTAGTTACTGCTTTCATCTTGAGCTTTGTTTTCTCTGATTCTGATTAAATAATTAACATCAAATAAATAACTCTGCTTCCCTAAAATATTGTTTCAAATCTTTTGCCTGCCTTCCTCTTCCTCCGCACCTCCTCAGTAAACAGTATCTGTAGATGCTTTAAATCTTTATCCTGCATTGGAGCTGCTAAATATCAACAGGCCTATTACTCTGTTCCCTGATTGTTTTTGGCTGCAGCTCACTCTCTTTAACCACACACTCGCTCAGAGGTTTTGTCACACATATTCCACCTTGACCAAAATATCAATTGAGTTATATACAGTGTACATATATATATATATATCTATTAACAAAAATGCTTCTTCCTTGTGTCGGGGGCAGGAGACAGATGAGAGAGAAGCAGGTTAAGTGACAGTGGCAGCAGAGGTAGAGCTATATTTCTACTCTTTAGGACACAAAATGTCCAAAATACTTGACTTGTGCGTGAGTGCAGCATCAGCTTGTGTGGATGTGTGGCTGTATGAATGACCTATTATGCATGTTAAGACCAGCCAGCCACCAGTCAGGCCAAAAATCAGTATTTCCGGCCCCAACTGGTGAAATCAGTGCACTCTTAGTTATTATTACTTTTTAATGCTGTGTATTTATTAATTTAGAAGCTTTTAATCCATTCTTAAAATTCAAGTCCTCAAGCTAATGAAATGTAACTTGTTCATTCAGCCAGACAGAGCATGTGAGTAAGTGTTTCTCTTCCTAATATTTGATTTTCTTGGACCAGCTGTGAGGAAATAGCATAAAATCAAAGCAACTGGTTACAGATTTTGGCCAAACAAGCTTCTTTGAGCCATTTAAAATATTTTTTTTTGCCTTTATTGATAGAGGAGACAGTGGATACAGTCTGAAGGGGGTGCAAGAGTAACATGGGAAATGGGTCATTGGTTGGAATCAACCCCACATCAAAAGGAGCATAAAAAGTGTGTTTACTTTATTTTAAAAATACAAAGACTTACCTTTATCTCCTTGAGGTGAGCCTGCATTTCATCCCGCTCTTGTTGACAGAGCTTTAACAAGTCCTGCACCTCTCTGTCCTTCTTCATCCTGCTTTCGTCCATCGTCTTCCTCACGTTGTCCAGTTCTTTCTGATGCACTTCTCTCTCTAGCTGCAGCTGCTGTCCCAGAGCCGCCCGCTCCTCCTGTGCTGAAGTCAGCTTGGCCTGTAGCTCTTTAGCGTTCCTCTGGAGCTCCTTCTTGGCGCTCTCTCCCTCTGCCAATTGCTGTGCCAGTTGTGCATGGGCTGAGGTCATCTGCTTCAGGGCAGCCTGGAGCTCTGCATGTGCATCCTTTTCTTTTTGACAACGCTGGGCTTGTGTGTCGACCTGTTCTTCCAGCCTCTGGGTCTCTCCTTTCAGTCTGGCCTGGGTGAGAGCTTGGCGTTGGACCTCCTCCTCCAGGGCAGCAGAGGCCTCCCTCACCTCGAACAAAAAGTAGTGTTGGATGATGACCAGAGCTCTGTTTTGGAGGTGTTTTACACACCATTTATTTATATTTAATCGGCACCTCACAATAAACAAAAAAAAATGTTCTTTCAAATATAAAGAAATAATTGAAATAATACATAAATGAAACAATAATTCAAAAAGCAGAAAAAATTGGACATGATACTCTGATCAATATTCATCACCACCTCTTTAGACACAACATATCACACTCTGTTTCAGTTACTCTGGTTTTTTGTTTACAAATAAGAGGAGAAAGTGGCAGGACCTGACTAGCCATTGGACTACCAAGTAGCACTTAGGCCCTATATCCTTGCTATGACTCTGCTTACACACAAAGGTGTGAACTTGGCTAAAGGTGTTACATCCAGGTTTAAAGTTTAATTTTCTGAGTGCTGAAGCATTCACCTCTTCTTTTTTAAAAGAGGAGGGGATGGGGGGTCATTAACCTAAGGGTATATTGGTACTAGGCCTGTGCTCAAAATATTGATACACCAAAATATCGTCATGCACTCCTCGGGGACACGTGTATCGATAAAGATTCTACAGAATCAATACAGCCTCAGTGTTTGAACATTTGTTGTCAGTACCCTTTGGGTAATGTTAATAATGGCACAGGTCAAAGTAGAAGCCAAGCTACATGATGAAGCACACGTTCCAAATTTGAACTTTGGTCTACCATCTCTGAGGACCTGAATTTACGTTTCTTAAGTTGTAGAATCATTTAAAACTCATCCTTGTTCTTTTTCTTCTTGAAATAAATAACAAAAGTTGTCTGGAATTCTGTTTAAAGCGTAGTCAGTGTTCACAATTTACAAGTAACGGGATACATATCGTATCGTGGCCTCAGTGTCAGGATACGTATGGTATCGTGAGGTTGCTAGAAATACCCAGTCCTCATCAGTACCAGCAGATAATTGCCTAAAAAAAGAGAGCATTTTTGAAGAACATATTGTCCATATACTATATGTTTTTAAGGGTGCAGTTTTCATTGGACTAACACAATATATCAATTTTAACTGCACATTAAGATACCGAATGACCTTGCTGAATCTAGAAATCTGCTACACTGGCTGGGATGCCAAAGGTAAATTTTATGCCACTTGATTACTTTTGAGAAGTCCACTACAGATGTCTCTAAATAGCACTTAATTTCATTTATTTTGCTTAGATTTATATTGCTTTATTTCTAGTTTTTCATTTAATTAATGTAACAACATTTACTCAGTTATTTACAGGGATAGGGCTGCTACATCCTAGCCTGTTCTCTTCAGTTTTTGATATTAGTAAGGACATCCTGTCTTTTCGTATTACTGCTTTTAAGAGGAAACCTTTCCATTTTCATTGGTGTAATTAAGTCCTTGATTTTGCAGTTACCAAACATTAACAGACCTGTGCCTAATTTTTAAAATGGTAAATGATTTTATCCAGGAAAAGCATAATAACAGGACAAAAGCCAGAGCTCAAATTACAGGTGATTGTAATGTGCCAGGATGTATAACAGAGTATAGCCAGAAGGTGGTGTCTGTTAGAGGCATTCTTGGAATAAACTCTGGGCACATACAGGAGACAGTGACAACTATTGGACTTTTAAAAAGAAACTTAAATATTGGCTAAAAATAAATCAGACATGTACTCATCAAAATGTGCCTACTCATCTGATACCTGTACCTTTGGGTCTCTGACTCATTTTACAGTTTAACATGCATGTTATATTTTAGTGTATAGAATGTATCCACTGTATCTGTAAAGGTGTGTTGTTATTGCATTGTTCTGTGTATCTGTTTAAAGCTGTTAGATAAATTTATGTTTTTTGTATTTACCTGCCCTAGGACAACGATGACATTATATTTTTGCCCTAATTTTGTCATATTTACATAGATGCTTTAGCACTGATTTGTTGACAAACATGCACTGTCCTAATAAAAAAAAAAACATAACTGAATAAATAAAATACAATGTCTTTGGTGACCAGGTGTAGTTGCCTGTTTTTGTGTCTGTTTTCTTTTATGCCCTGATGATTCATGACGAGGATTAGTGTTCTTTAGGAGGGTGAGAGACAAAAGCAAGATGTACTTGGCAGTCTGAGTCTCTCATTGTTAACCTTCAATAAAAAGGAAGGCCTTGGAAAGATATTTTCTCCATCCCTGGTGATCTCAAAGACATTTTTCTATTTCTGGATATTTGACCCCCTACCTCCTGCATTTCCTGCTCCAGTGACAACTGGCGCTGCCTGGTCTCGGACAGCTCCACGTCCTTGCGGTGGAGCTCTTCTTCGCGCTGGGCCAAACGGCCTAGGATTTCAGCGAGCTCCCTGCGGGCCGCCTCACTCTGCTGGCTCAGCGCCTTGAGCTGAGCCTGGGAGCTCTCTCTTTCTCTCGCTGCCTGGAAGGAGAGAGGGCGCAGAGGGAGAGAAATGGAAAGGGAAATGAAGAATGACAAATGAAGAGGAGGCAGAAGATTGTGTAAAAAAGGAGCTGTAACAATAATGATGAGAGGAAGAGAAAGAGTGACAGAGAGAAGGAGGGAGGGAAACATATGCAGAACCAGCTCTTGCACTGATAGCAAAATGCTGGCACTCAGCGGCCTGATAAGGGACAATGGTCAGGTCTGTTCAAGGCAGATTGCTTCTAATACTCTGGCTTTGACTGGAATTTGCAAAGACTTTGCTGTAGCTCAGAACCTAATCATTTAATTGAGCACTTGATTCTCTCCCCTAATTCATTAAGGGGGCAGAAATGATTTTGTAATTAATTCGCGTCACGTTGAGTATGCCAGGTGGGAGTGGGTCTGCCTCTGTGTGTGAAGAGGGAGGCTGCTGACTGTGAGCTTGGAGGTGACTCATTCAGTTCAAATGGATGGAAACGACAGGGAAGTGACTTTCAAGCCTAAAATAATGGTGGGCGTTTTATGATGTGACTGAGAATAATTGCTGTAACATACATTACAAAGGTTCTGCTTACCTTCATACTTGGTTACATTGTTATAAAGTTTTATCAAAATACATTCTAATAGAGTTCTTATGTGACAAAGACAAAAGCAATCATGATGCTCATGCTACAATAAGGGCATGTTCATAGTAGATGTGATCATTTTGTGCTGTACCGAGGCACAAGTGTTACGCCTTCCCTCCCTCCACTGTTGACCTGTGTTCACATCGGTGACATTGACCTATGCCCGGGAACACTTGCTCGTGTGAACATTCAAATACAGATGTCCACCAAGAAGAAGAAAAAAGACAAAAAACAACCAACAGACACTTGTTAATGTTAAGTGCAGACTTTGCTGCTACAATAAATGCATTTCTTGTTTGTTTTTGAGATGACAACAGTAACCCTTGAACTATCACCTCTACCGTGTGGATCAAGGAACTAACTCCTGTAATCAGGGTCGCCTATAAAGGAAAGAAAAGAAAGGAAAAAAGATAGAAAGAAAATGGATATTGGGGGAGGGCTTTCTGGGACTCAGGCTCATGGTTCATCCTAATTGAGAATTAAAATTTTAATTTTTCATTTTCGATTTTCCACCCAGGGTGCTGAGTGCTGAGAAAGCTGGTCTACATGGGTTTTGAACTGAAAACAAGCACTGCCAGCGCAACACATATACTGACTGTGGACACAGGTCCTAAATTACCAAAAGTGACAGAGGAACTTTTGTACAATGTCGCAATCACACAAGTATGCTGTGAGCTCTTGAAAGCGGTTCTTAATGGTGAGGAATGACTCGCTCCTCAGTAGTTTAAACCACTTTTCATATGCTGCCAATTCATTACTGCAATTCAGCCAGTGGTCTCTCTCTTTTGGTCAAAATATCTCTGAAAATCATTATGTGTATGTACTTTCTGTTGCAACCAGTCACTGACACAATGACGCCTTGACAGGTTTTGCACATGTTTAGGCTTATACTTTTTTTTAAATGAGATTAAATATTGATCAGACAGTTTCAGGTTAATGTACTGTGAAAACAGCTCAGAATTTAGTGTTCCTGAAAAAAAAAAAACATGTCTATGTTCAAACTACATAATCAACATTTTGTGAAAAAATGACAGCATGAATCTTAACTATTAGAGGGAAATTCAGTTAAGTTTCATAATATATTTTATAACATAAAAGCAAAATTGATTCTCGCATTTTTGTGTCACTTGGAGGTTTTGTTCTTGAGAAGGAAAAAATCAATTAAAATCATAAATTGAGTTTTGTGAAAAAAAATCAGGGATTTTATTTTTAGGCCATATCGCCCAGCCCCACTAGAATCATAACAAAGTCAATAATTCTAGTATTGAGACTATAATTTTTTGTTTCTTCACAGACATAAAAACCATTATGCTTCACTGATCTGCTTTTAAAAGTTATACAGATATATTGTTTTGATATATTTTGTTTAATTCAGATTGTTTTGTGTTTATCTTGAGGGTCTATCATATCATAAAATAACAAGAAGGAGACGTCTACTACTCAGAAACACCAACAGCAGCCTTAAATATTACAATATTATATTTGAGTAGTACATTGTGGCTATGTTTGTTCATGATACTATGAAGTATTGAGATTGTAGCTGTACAAAGAAGTGGGATCCTTGTTTGTATCCACCGTCCTCTCATCGATGTCAGTGTTGCAGAGCTACAGGGAGAGTTTGGCAGAGAGAAGTTTTGTTTTCTTGCAGCCTTAGGCATGCCTACAAATCATCCTACTATTGGAATTGAGAAATACATTTCAGCACAGACGTTATTGATTACTTTTTAGAACGTACCGTCAAAGTCAAAGCAGCAGAGCATGACCCAACGTCCACTGCAAAGAAAACTCCACCAGAAGAGTCAGCTGTTGTTAAAAGTGATGCCAGCCGGCCAGACAAAAGCTCGGCCAGCAGCAGAACACACCAATTGCTTGAGACAGGCTTGCTTTGAGCCAATGAGCAGAGCTGACTCGTTTGTGAGCTGCAGGTACCAAACTGCGCCAGCTGATAACTTCTCAGTAAGCTCCACTGTTTTTTCAAGAATGTCTGTTTTACTTTGGATGAATTCTTTGAGAACTTTCACTTTGTTCAAGGATGAGCCAAAATAATATCCACTGGCAACAGAAAAAAGGAAAGTAGAGCGGTTTGATTGGTATCTCGTTGGAGAAGCAGTGCAAGTTTCACTGTACTGTGGAAAAACAAGAACAGCCGGGCTTTTAACAAATCCTGCAAGTGTGTTTATATCCAGTTCATGTTTTGTTTGTTAATGTGAAAAAACAGCAATAACGACATCAGTGGACTGTCAATGGGTCTTGAAGCTTTTTTGTTGTTGCAGAAATAATGCTGCACATTTCTTGTAAAATTCTAAATCACAATGTTTTTCCCTGAGAATTGAGAGCATTTTTCTCTCACAATATCCTTATTCTTTTCAATAGCAAAAAAAAAAATATTGATGTTTTCTATACCATTCTTGTGGAGCTGTAGCCACTCCAGGTACAATTGTTTTACTTTAGCAGTTACCATGTTTTCTGCTATTCACGACCCTAAACAAAGTTTGGGAAGTCTTCTTTGAGGTTCTTCTCAGATATCCGGTGCTTTAGGGATACTTGGCCGACAGGGCAGCAACTTAATGCATTTAGGCATGTGGACATGATCAAGGCAAGCTGCTGAAGCTCATATCAAGCATCAGAACAGGGGAGAAAGGTGGCTTTGAATCTGATATGGTTGTTGGTGCCACACGGGCTGGTCTGAGAATTTCAGAAACCGCTGATCTACTGGGATTTTCATGCACAATCATCTCTAAGAGAGAATGGTCTGAAAAAGAAAATATCCAGTGAGCAGCAGCTCCCTGGGCAAAAATGCCTTACTGATGTAAGAGATCAGAGGAGAATGGTCTGAGTGGTTTGCAATGATAGAAAGGCAACAATAGCTACTAGTAACAATCAAGACCATTTTCAAACATCCAACACATCAAATCTTGAGGCAGATGGGCTACAGCGGCAGAAGATCATGGCTACAGAAAATGGAGGCTATAAATTTTACACAGAATCACCTAAATTTGACATAAGAACATTGGAAAAATGTTGCCTGATCTAATTAGCCTTCATTTCTACTGCAACATTCAGACAGTTGGGTCAGAGTTGGCATAAACAAAATGAAAGCAAGGATCCATCTTGCCTTTTATCAATGGTTCTGGCTGGTTGTGGTGGTGATGCAATGATATGGGGGATATTTTCTTGGCACACTTAGGGCCCCTTGGTACTGACTGAGCGTTGTTTAAACACCACAGCCTGCCTGAGTATAGTTGCTGACCATGACCACAACAAACCCGTCCTCAAATGGCTCCTTCCAGCAGAATAGTGCCATGTCACAAATCTCAAATCATCACAAAAAGCATTTTTGAAGATGTTAATGCATTCATGGTTCTCAAGTGGCCTCCACAGCTACCAGATCTCAATCCAATAGAGCGCCTTTGGGATGTGGTAGAACAGCTGATTTACATCATAGATGTGCAGCTGACAGATCTGCACCAACTGTGTGATGCTTTCACATGAACATGGATGAAAATCTCTGAGTGATGTTGAACTTATGCCTTGAGGAATTAAGGCCGTTAGAGGCAATACGGGGTTCAATCTGGTGCTAGCAAGGTGTACCTGATAAGTGGCCAGTAAGACTACGTGACTTGCAGTACCCAGGGGCAGCATTAACTGAACACTCAATGAGCTGAAATTTATTTGCACTTCCCAACAACACCCATGTTGCCACTTGGTTTGTATAATTGAACATAGTATCTTTGTTTATAAATCATGCAGCCTTATGTAGAAAGACAGCTAATATAACAAAAATGCTGACATACGATGCCTTCACTGGGCTGTGGTGTCAAAGCTGTGCAATTAAGGCATCTGCATTTACTGACCTGCGAAACCTTGTCAGTATGAAACTCAGCCTGGGCCCTCTCCTCCTCCAGCTCTCTCTGCAGCCTCCTGCACTTTGCCCTCCACCGGTTCACGGCGTCTTGAGCTCTGGTCTTCAAGTCATCTCTGCTTTTCGTGCTCTCCTGGAGTAATGCCTCTGTCTCTCTCTTCTCCGACTGTCTTCGGTTCTAAAAAGAAAAGTGGGCTTATGAATAAGACAGAGTTTCATTGTTTATGATCCAAATATATGGGTTGTTAGCCACATGGTGGATCTTCATATGTCTTGCAGACCTTACCATGGGATTATTATTCTAACAGAGTTGTAAGGGTGTCCCTGTCTAGGGATTAATTATGTCAAAACTGATTGGTCAGATTTTACCTCTGCTCTACAACCATTGCATGTCTCTGTTCTCCCCACTTACTGATCCTTGTCCTATTTGCAACATAAAAAATAAATGAGAATCAATAAATGAAACCTTTATTGCATCTTAGGAAATCTGCCTTGAGTTTGTGAAACTCATTATTTCACGATTTGTCCCTTTAATCCTTGATTATTATTATTTTTTTTAATTATTATTTTTTTAATTTATTCTTTGAACAGACTTAACCCATCAGGGTTGCTGCAACCTTTTGAAAACCAAATATGAGACTTAAAAAGACCTTTTTGAGACCCAAACAGTAATTCTTACATTTCTTGGGACTTTACTTGTGGCTAATCGCCTGATTCCTAGCTTTTCACTCAGTCATTTTGTTTTTCTCTTCTTGGGGTTATCTGACATGTACCACCTCCATCTGTCATTCTCAGACATTTTATGAAGATATGCTAACATCAAACAAATAGCACCAAGATTAGCTCGTTTTAGGTCAAGGCTGGTATGTGAACTAGTACCACGACATGCCAGAGATTAGAGGAATATGCCAATGGGTTTTGTTTTCTACACAGAGACATAGTAACATGATGTTGGAAACAGGCAACAGGGGCCAGTACCCACATTGAGACTCACAGTGTTCTTTAACTTTAAAAATACTATTTTAAGGAGAAACGTTACATTATGTTGTTTTGAGACTTTTTAAGGATCCACGGGAACCCTGGATTTTCCCTTATTCTCATTCTTAGTCTGCATTTTGGCTTCGCAAACCAGACACATCTGTGTAAAAATAGTCCACATTGGGGTGCTGGTTTGGTGGAGCGGTAAGCAACCAGGCACATCCCATATACATGCTTCTGCCAGCCCGGGTTCAAATCCAGCCTGTGGCCAGCTGCAGAGTGCCCTACTCTCTCCCGCCCCCTTTCACAAACCTATCCACTGCCTCTCTCTCCTCAATAAAAGCACAAAAATGCAGAAAAAATAATCTAGAAAAAAAACTGTTAACTGTTTTTTTTCTGCTGTTTCTTTTTTTCTTTAACCTGCAACGTAATTTCATTTTCGCAACAGCATTTTTTTTTTTTTTAACCAAACTTTTTTTCTTTAGGCAGGCCCATGGAAAAAAGCACATGTTGACACATAATTCACAATCAAAGTATTTAACATGGTGAACTGTTTTTCTTGAAAGGTCACTGACCATTCGAAATCCCATTTAAAATGCTGAAAGTCGTTGTGCTGCTCCACTTTTAATCGTTTTTTTATAGGTTGCTACCTTGGCCAAGTCTCATGTAAAAAAGATGACCCCCAACTGGACTTTCTGTTAAAATTAAAAGAAAATGCAATTTATGCAAAAAGTAGGGAGGATGATTAAAAGTGAGTGATATATGAGTCCGTACAGAATTTGAATAACCAGTCAGTTATGACATGAGCAACAAAAATCTTTTCAGACTCAAGTCACCCACTGTCCTCAGAATACGAACTTCAGGAAGAAGATTATGTATACCAAAGTGCAAAACAAATCGTCTCAAATTATCATTTGTTCTAGCTTCTATCAAGCTGTTGAACAAAGCAAAAAACTAGTGCAATAGAGCAACGTGCAATGATCACAAGCACTTTAAACTGTCTAATGTCTCTGTACGTCCCTGTGTTGTCGTTGTAATGTATTTGCTGTTTTTAGTCCTGTTTTAGTAGTCAGTTCCTGTGTTTTTAGGTGATTGTTATTTTATTTTATTTTATTTTATTTTAAATTATCTTCTTTGCCCTGTGAAGCAATAATGTAGCACAATGCCCAAAACAGTTTTCCCCAAAGGGACAATAAAGTTTACCTTGACCTTCACCCTGACCTTCTGAATTGCATGAAATTGCATGAAAATTTAACAAAGATAGCCTATGGGTCATGATTTATTTGGAGAAAACAGCAATTTGAATAATATCATATTGGCTTTGTGGCATCTGCAGATTGTTCTTAACAACCTGATTGGACAAAGTGGAGATGAACGCATCTGTAACTGAGGGTAGTGAAGGTAAATGGAGGTCAACCTTTGCTGGTGTTTAAGGTATATAAAGATGCTGAATCAAACATTGGACAATTTTAAGCATGCAAAAAAACACATGTAGAGCAACTTTTGTCCACACAGAAAATCCCCAAGAATTGTGAAGGGAATTGTTTGACAACCAGGTCCAGGTCATAAGGTTATAAGTAGAATTGATAATGGCATTAGTAAAAATAAAATCTTATCAATTCCTATCCCTACTTAGATCACATTGCCACTTGATAAAGCTATTGTTGTCATTACAAGTCCTAAAATTCTATCATTTTGATAAATTAAAGTAGGATTAAAAGACAAAAAATAAAATACCTCTATATCCCTCAACTGTTCAAGCATTCGTAGCTGCTGTTGTTCCCGCCGTGCCAGGTCTGATGACAATTCCTGGTGTACAGAAAAGAGATAAGGTCAAGAATGTGCGTGTTTGTGTTACCTCCACTCCTAACATAAGAAAAGAGACACAAAGGTAGAGGGAGAGTAGACATCGGAGTATGAGGGTGTGCATGGAAAAGGGGAGAAAAGAAAAGAGGGAAGAAGTTTAAAAATGGAAGAAAAACAGAAAATAGGAGCTACAGATTTTTAGAAAAAGGGCAGGTGTAGCAAACAAAGATGAGGACAAAAGGTAAAGACAGAAAGGTCAGAGCAGGCTGAGTCCGTGTTTACAAGCTGTCTACGATTGGATTATCTGCAAGGCTGGTCTGAAAAAGCCGTCTGAAAGGAGTTCCACTGGATTAACTTCATATCCACAACAAAATCACAATCACTTTGAAGTTTGATTGAAGTCTTAAGGGAGGGCATGTGAGGTTAGCCTGGTGCAGTATGGGTATTTATACTGAGTAAGGCTCAGTTAGCACTAATTAGAAAAGACTGATTAGTCATAGGCCTATTACACTCTATATACATTCACTTAAGGGAAATTGAATCTATTGGCCTTTCTTTCCCTCATTATACTCCATTTTTGCTCATTTACCGTATTAAAAAAAGACACATTTCCAACGTCTATTTTGATCTTGACATAAAAACCATAAGAGGTGCCCCAGGTGATACACGCAAACACAGACTTCATCTCTTAACACGTACTCTGCAATGAGGGAAGCGTGGGAGTTAAAAACCAGTCAGTGAAAGAAGCATCAGAGATTAGAGGGATGTGCCAACGCTTAAAGTGCAGCTATTTCTACTAACGTTTTATTGATACCCACCAGAGCCTTGAATTCCCCAGTTAAATAAGAGAAGTCTTCTTGTCTTTATTCTCCCTCTGACGTCTTTTCACATTGATGGAAGTGACACGTATCAGTTTGAGAAGAATATGTGACTGCTGGTTGATTTCTGATCTACTATTCCAACAGTCGTCTTACCTGACAGCTATGAGAAGACAAAGTGGCATGGAGTTGGTGGAGGATGAGGCCACAGTTAAGGGGACAAAAAAACAAAACAATTCCAAGCTCAGGGTGAGGGGCATCTTTGGTGACCAAGTCAAACTGTAGAGCATCTCCAATGAGAAAACCATAAACATTTTTCTTTAACAATTTTCTTAAACTCAATGCAAGTAGTACAGCTACATTAAGTATGCTAAACACAGAATTCGATTCAATTAAAGCTACTTTTTTAAAAAATATATGTAAAAATTAGCCACTAGGGGGCTCTTAGCCTAGATGGTTACAAGAGATACCACAAGGACACCAAAGTAAACTATGATGTGGAAAAACTTGTTACCTGTTTTGTTTTCGTTTCATGTCTTGTCTGTCTGTTTCCTGTTTTATTTTGAAAGTTCACCTGTCTTTCTCTATTTCTGTAGGTTTTGCTTCCTGTCTGGCATTGTCACACCTGATCCCTGATTGTTCTTCCCCAGCTGTGTCTCATCACTCCCAATCACCTCATGTGTTTAACCCTTGTGTTTTCCCCTGTCTTGTTGCCAGATTGTTTGTATCTTTGCGTCGCATTCCAGCATTCCTAGTCATAGTCATAGTTGATCACGACCTGCTTATTTAAGACCTTGCCTTTGTGCCTGCCGATTTTTGGATACTGTTGCCTGACTCTGCCTGCTTTTGTGTACCGAACTCTGGACTCTGCATTATTGGGTTCTTTTTGTGCCAAGAGTGTTCTAAGCCATGACAGTTTATGTTTCCCAAAAAGGTGAAACAAAGGGTCTTGAACCAACTACTGCCTTTGCGAGCCTTTATTACAAATAGAAAAAAAACAATCGCGCAAGTATAGAGACAATCAGAATGATCATCAACAGGCAGCCCGTCAGCTGAGAAGAAAGTCTGACACCCAGCATAGAGTCACATTATTTTAAAGACATGGGTGTGTTCATGGAGTGTATGTGTGTGTACGTGAAGTGGGCCTGTGAGGTAAAAGTGTGTGCGTTTATAGTGTGTGTCCTATGTGAGTGCATGTGAGTGCATGTGAGTGATATGTATGAGTGCTTAAGAGTTCTCGTGGGAATGTTGGTGTGAGAAACATAACATACAAAGAGTTGGAGACATCTCAGAAACATTAGCCGTAAACAGTTGATACCTAAAGACGTGAACAACAGATTCTCAAATGGTTAGGGTTGAACCAAGGTCAGGACATCTGGGTCTCTGCATATCTGTGCCCTCACCCCTCTGTGCATTGTAACTCTACAAAGAACATCTGATACTGACATTTATGACTTAAGGTCACAGGTGACGTTAACCTAAGGCTCAAGCTGATAGGAAAAAAAAAAAGGCCACATGTGTCACATTATAAGCCATTAAGATATTGTTTCATCAAAAGCAAGTTACCTAACTTAAAATGGCTAAACATATTAAACATTCATGAAATAGTAAATTTCTACAGCAATTAGCATCACCTCCAACAGTCGTAACTGTTTCTCTTTGTTTCAAATTATCAATCAATCAATGTATTCACAACAATAAACTAAAAGCAGGTGTCGATAATCATAATTGCTCACAAAATAGTCATTGTGAAACGGGACCCAGGCATCAAGCAACAAACATAAAATTAAAGACCCCATTCAACAAGAAATGCACTCCACAAGGTGAACTAAACGGCAAACCAGCCTTCTAGCGTGTGAATAAATTTCCTCCAGGGAGATTAGAAGAGCTCTTAGATGTGGACTTTCTGGACCATGTAGTGTGTAGTTCGCAAAGCATTCTAGGATTCCTCATAGCGCATGCCAGTAAGGTCACTTTTACACATATTGTTTATTATCCACTTCAAACCATTTGGGCTGAACTGAAACACTGTTGCAGTTTTCATTGGTTTGATTATATTTCACCTTGCACTTTGTTAGGCAGGCAAAAGCCTGACAAATGTTAGCCATCTGCTACAACATGGGGCTGTAACTACAGTCTTTGCTCCTGCCATCATGCCTGTTGTTGCACTACGATCCAGAAACACACAGCTGGGATCTGAGGATTAACTTTTTTTTTGCTCACAGCAGTTTGGCAGTATTCTAAGCAAAAAAAATAGTTGCATAAAGCTGCATCAGATAACACTTGGCATGGCATGGCACATTCATCAGAGTGTGGCTGACAGTGCTAACGTCAGCCACACTCTGGTTGATACTGACTCTGAACACTGTGTTAGTTTGCTCAATGTTTTGATATTCTGCGCAGTTCACTTCTTTTTGGTTTGTTTCCCCTGTTTGGCCCTTGTTTGGTTCAGATGGCTTTCACACCCATTGGGAACCAAACTCAGGTCAGCTTGGAGGAGGACTGAGACCCCCTAACTCCAGGTGGACCAGAGTTTTAGGTCTTTGGTCTGCACCAGAGTTTGCATGAGCTTTCGCATCGCCCCCAAATCAAACTAATTTTTCAAAAATAGAAACCAGAAATCATCTGGTCCAGACAAAATCTGTAAGGTGTAGAGAGACCTCAGTCAACTTTAATAGCGCTTCAGATACTGACAGTAATTGGTGTTCTAGTAATATTTGCGGGGTAATATTATGGGACTGTGGATGTTTTTATTTGTGTCAAGGGACAGCTAAAGCCCCCTGTTACAACGCCTATATTTGTGTGCTAGTCAAACTTAGGAGTTAAAGTACTGTTAAGCCACCACAGACAACAAAGTGAACCATCAGCAGTTTCCGAGCACCTAATAAGATGATGAGGAAACACCAGTGCTTGAGTTCTAATTTAACACTAAACTCTTATCTCTAACTCAAACCTGGGACACCTCCACCAAGGACAACATCCTCTCTTCAGTATGTAGGGCTTGCTGACATAACTACTTTTTGACACATACCTCCACCTGTAAGCTGAGTTGAAGTCTCTCCTGCTCTTTGCGGTCCAGGTCCCTTTTCAGTCCTTCAACCTCACTGAGGACTGAGGCCTTGCTAAGCTGGAGTCGCAGCTCAGCTACTTCTTTTTCCAAACTCATACGATCTATACAAATAAACAAACACAAACAAATTAACAAACAAATAAAGGAAATGATTTAAATCTTAATGTGCAGAAAAGACAAGTCATAGCAATGGTATGGTACATATTTCACTCAAATTCTTGAAGCAACTTTTTGTTTTTTCATTGCAGAACAGGTCTATGATGCCTGGATTTTTGGGGTAAAATCACTAATTTGGTTCCAAATAATCTCATTTGAAGATAAAGGTAATGGATGCAAAATATCCATTGGCCACATAGACTGGCTGACTTGTATTGCGGAGCTAGGTCGTCAAATTTTCAATTAATGTCTCTTCAGTGGTGTAATGCTGTCATCAAGTCAGGACCTTAAAGGACTCAGTGATGTCAATGTCTCTCACCTCTGCTTTCTATCTATCTTTCTATCTAGTGAGTTTATCTGTTTGGCTAAAATATGACTATTCATCTGATCTTTCTATCAAAACTTTGGTACTTTTCCAAACTTTAAAATGTAAAAGAAATGCAGCATTTAAAAAGAAGTAGAATTAAAATGACTGAAAAACAACAACAGAACAGAAAAACTGACATTTATAATGTTTTGTGGAAGACAGAATGAAAAGTACCTGGTGCTGAGATGTCTATGAGTTCAGCCAAACTCTGCAAACTGCAGTAGAAATGAGACTAAATATCCATGGAGAGGAAAGCCACTCTGCAATATTTTAAAACTGTTTATCCTCAAATGTTGTTTATGTCTTTACAGACTATGTTAGAGGGGAATATGCACGACTTTCACTCTCTCCACTTTGTCACTAGGGGAAGAAAAATATTTGCTTGGTAACAGAATATGAATGAAGTGAGGGAACTCTCAGAAATAAAGATGCCTATATAAACTGTGTACAATTAGGAACGTGTTTTTTTCCAAGCATTAATCCAATTATAGAGAAATTATGACCAACCATACAGTGAAGATTGATGTAAAATAAGTTTTCTGTATTTCATTGTTGCAGATCTTAATTTTTAAATCTTTTGTGTTTCTTTATGGAAGCAGAGCTGACCAGAGTCACTGTAACACGTGTATTTGCTAGTGAAATGGACTTTATACAATTCAACTCCAAAAATACTCATGTATCTATTCAGTGCAAGGTATAACCCGGGTCTTAGGCCTAGCTCAGACCAAAGATTAATGAACAGACAGGTTTAAACTTGCAACTGTTTGCAGTGGGTCACTCTGTAACCTTCTGAAAGCCTGAAGTCAAACTACTGCAACTTTGAGAGATGATATGTCATTTCCATTGAAATGGCCCTATGCCTCACTATTTACTTCGCTACTACTACTACACTTTAGGGTTGTCTTGTTACTGTTAAGTGCATGACATGAATGGGGATGGTGAAATTTACTTGGTATAACTGCCTCTATTCCTGTCAAACAAGTGAAAACATAAAAAAGGAAAAGGAGGAATAAGACTTTGGAGATGTCCATGTGTGTACAGTTTACCCTAGCTCCAGGTTACTCCAACTTATTCTGCTTATGCTGTGAGTTTGAAGGTGAAGATATACACTTCTTAGGCAAGTTTTTTCAGTAACTCTGGGAGCAGTTTGTAATCTAAATCATATCTGCGGCCTCTTAGGCCAAACACTACAGACAGGGCTGTATTGGACTGAGGGGATGGCTGACGATAATGCTGCTCCTTTTGGCAAGAGGTGAGTCATAACTATTGATAAACACATACTGTAAACGACATACAGTGTATCACATACACATTTACTTCCTTGGCTTCAAGGCATTGATTGTTTGTTAAAACACATGATGTGCCTGATCTTCTAAAACCAGCTGCTGGCAACTCGACAAACTGAATCCCAGGAAAAGCCGCCAGCCGGTCTGATTCAAGCAATGGCCCAATTCACACAGCTGCGATTGTGTGCTGCTTCGTTCTAAAACAGTATTTTTGCCTCAGGAATCTTTGGTCTGAACCGTGCTTCAAATCACACATGTAATGTAGATCAGTATAAATACATATTCAACATTAGATCACCATAGAACTTCACACTTTTTAGAGAAATGTCAATATCAAACACTCGCTACCTGAAAGAGAATGAATATATTGCAAACAGATGGGCATTCTGTGAGTAAGTTTTTCAATACTTTTCTACAATCCACACTCAATCCTCTCTCTTTTTGAGATCACATATTGACATTTTTCCCCTCTCTCTCTCTCTGCTATGGTCCAATCAATTCTCTGGTCTCCCCAATACTCCACTTGTATTCTTTTTGGCTTCAGTTGCCCCTTAAGTTAATCTCAAGGTTCTCTCTCCCCACAGCATGCCCTGTATTCACTCATTCTTCTGCCCATAAAGGTAATTCAATCCATAATGGGCAAAGCGAGTGCATTGTCTGGAGATTTTCTTCAGGTAGACATTGACAGATAAAAATATCAAGAAATACTATCAGCTTTCTCTATGGTTACAGAGCTGGCTGGCAGAGCAAACTTCTAACCCCTCCATTTGACCTGCATCCAAATCCTCTCTGCTGTCTCTGCGCCTGTTTATCTGAGAGCATATTCAGTACCTGAGGCTCCCTGTCCACCTCTTCCCTCCTCCCTGTCAGTGTGGCTGCCATGTGGCTGAGCAGCGGGCTGAAACGTCTCCAGCCGGGCCCTCTGCAGCTCGTTCCTCTCCCTCCTCGTCCTCAACAACTCACTGCGCATATCCTCCACCTGGGGGATCATCAGCCGGGTAAGCAGACACAGAGGAAGACATCAGACAGGGTGAGGGTGGGGAGAATGGCACTGAAGTACCCTTAGAAGTTGCTGTACTGATTATGACTCCATCTCTTGAGGTTTCCAGTACATATAAAAATACAATGGGGTACAGTACACATAGACACAAACAAACCTGTTGAACAAGAGACTCTCTGCTCTCCTCAGACTCTTCAAGTTGTCTCCTGGCTCTTTCTAGCTCCTTGTCCATCTAAGAAGAACAAAGGAATAACAACCTGAGTACAAGCACTGACAAGCAAGTGTTCTAGAAATACACTGCCTGGCCAAAAAAAAAAAAAAAGTCACCACCAAAAAAAAAGGTCAAACACTTTAATATTTCGATGGACCACCTTTAGCTTTGATTACTGCACACATTCACTGTGGCATTGTTTCGATAAGCTTCTGCAATGTCACAAGATTTTTTTCCATCCAGTGTTGCAATAATTTTTCACCAAGATCTTGTATTGATGATGGGAGAGCCTGACCACTGCGCAAAGCCTTCTCCAGCACATCCCAAAGATTCTCAGTGGGGTTAAGGTCTGGACTCTGTGGTGGCCAATCCATGTGTGGAAATGATGTCTCATGCTCCCTGAACCACTCTTTCACAATTTGAGCCCGATGAACCCTGGCATTGTCATCTTGGATTATGCCCATGCCATTAGGGAGGAAAAAATCCATTGATGGAATAACCTGGTCATTCAGTATATTCAGGTAGTCAGTTGACCTCATTCTTGGGACCATAATGTTGCTGAACCTAGACCTGACCAACTGCGGCAACCCCAGACCATAGCATTGCCCCCACAGGCTTGTACAGTAGGCACTAGGCATGATGGGTGCATCACTTCACCTGCCTCTCTTCTTACCTTGATGCACCCATCACTCTGGAACAGGGTAAATCTGGACTCATCAGACCACATGACCTTCTTCCAGTCCTCCAGAGTCCAATCTTTATGCACCCTAGAAAACTGAAGCCTTTTTTTTCAGTTACCCTGACTGATTAGTGGTTTTCTTAAGGCTACACAGCTGTTCAGTCCCAATCCCTTGAGTTCCCTTTGCACTGTGCCGGTGGAAATGCTCTTACTTTCACTATTAAACATATCCCTGAGTTCTGCTGTTGTTTTTCTTCAATTTGATTTGTCCAAACGTTTCAGTGATTGCCGATCCCGATTATTCAGGATTTTTTTCCCAACCACATTTCTTCCTCAAAGACAATGGTTCCCCACGATCCTTCCAGTTTTTAATAATGCGTTGGATAGTTCTTAACCCAATTTTAGTAGTTTCTGCAGTCTCCTTAGATGTTTTCTCTGCTTGATGCATGCCAATGATTTGACCCTTCTTAAAAAGACTAACATGTTTTCCACAACCACAGGATGTGTCTTTCCACATGGTTGTTTAAGAAATGAGAAGCTACTCATTGCATCAGCAGGGGTTAAATAACTTGCTGCCAGCTGAAAGACAATCGTCCATGCAGTAATTATTCAATAGGAGGTTAGTACCTATTTGCTTAGTTAAATCCAGGTGGCGACTTTTTTTTTGGCCAGGCAGTCTATATCTTAAATGTGATAAGAGCCTGATGTGACATTTTATAAGGCTTGTGATGAGCATTGCCTTCTATTTGATGCAAACTATGTACTGTACTATCATCCAACCAAGGCTGACAACATACATGTTTTCAAAGTTCTCTAATAAATAATTCTTTGACCACAGGGCTCACGCACAAACATTGAATGAGCTCAGACATGAGACCTGCAGCTCCCACTGGCAGTCTAAAGACTCTGACTTGAAAACATAATTGTTGACATGAAAACAAGCACGCACCACTGCTGTCCTGCTGGTAACACGCATCCCATGTAAAACAGTGACTTGTAGTCTTGCTGCTGTCATGTCAGCACTAATAAATTCTACAAGAATCCCACCTATGGTAAAGTTTCTGAAATGCTGACAACTACATCTTACAATTTGCTATACTTAGAGTTTAAATTATCATGCAAACCCCAATTCCAATGAAGTTGGAATGCTGTGTAAAACAAAAAAAAAATTGAAATGATTTGTAAATCCTTTTCAATGTAAATTCAATTGAATACACCACAAACACATAATACTCAATGTTCAAACTGATAAACTGCACTGTTTTTGCAAGTATTCTGTCATTCTGAATGTGATGCCTGCCTGCAACACGTTCCAAAAAAGCTGGGACAGGGGAAACAAAAGACTGGAAAAGTTAAGGAATGCTCACATGTTTGGATCTTTCCACAGGTGAACAAGTTGATCAGAAATAGGTGAGCATCATGATTGGATATAATAGGAGCATCCCTGAAAAACTCAGTCTTTCACAAGCAAGGATGGGACAAGGGTCACCACTTTTTGAACAACTGTGTGAGTAAACAGTCCAACAGTTTAAGAACAACACTTCTCAACATACAATTGCAAGGAATTTAGGGATTTCATCATCTACAGACCATAATATCATCAAAAGATTCAGGGAATCCAGAAAATCTCTGCACGTACGCAGCAAGGCAAAAAAGTGTTACTGAATCCCTGAGGTCTTCGATCACTCAGGCGGCACTGCATTAAAAGCTGACATCATTCTGTCAAGGATATTACCACCTTGGCTAAGGCAAACCCCCAGAAAACCAATGTCAGTCAACACAGTTTGTTACTACATCTACAATTTCAAGTTAAAACTTTACCATGCAAAACAAAAGTCATACATCAACAACATCTAAAAACACCACCGGCTTCTCTGCGAACAAGCTCATCTGAGATGGACTGAAGTGTGCTGTGGTCTTCAAATTGTTTTTGGAAATCGTGGACATTGTGTCCTCCGGGCTAAAGACGAAAAGAACCATCAGATTTTTATCAGCACAAAGAACAAGGCCAGCACCTACGATGGCATGGGGGTGTTTTTGTGCCCATGGCATGGGTAACTTCCGATGGGTACATTAAGGTTTTGGAGCAACATGTACTGCCATCCAATCGACGTCTTTTTCAAGGACGTCCCTGCTTAATTCAGCAAGACAATACCAAGCCACATTCTGCGTGTGTTACAATACAGTGGCTTCATAGTGTTGGGTAGTGGACTGACCTGCCTGCAGTCCAGACCTGTCCCCCATTGAAAGTTTATCAGTTTAAACACTAGATACGAGGGCTGATTGATAAGTTGTGAGCCTCATATTTAAGGGTTTAGACTTTTGGCACACATATTGCATTATTTTTCAACATAATCCCCTTCAGTATCTATACACTTTTGCCAGCAAAAAGAATTTGCAAATAATTGAATTATGTTGTTATTTATGTTTTACACAATGTCCCAACTTCATTGGAATCAGGGTTTTTAGTTTGTAAGAAGTTAATGTGACATATTTTGTTTTTAGTAAACTCTTTATATTGATTTCAATGACTAAGAAACTTATAACCACTCAACTTATACTGCTAACAATATTGATAATCCAATGCAAGGATGTAGGTTAAGCATTCATACGCTACCTACATAGAAGTTCAGTGATGAATCACTTCTTTAACGCTAAAAAGGAAATATTCACCTTGAACTTCTCCCTCTCTGCTTTAAAAAGCTTCTCCGTCATGGCCTCTCTCTCATGGGCTTGAGCATGGTGTCTTCCAGAGGTCTAAAATGAAGAAAAAACACAATAGAGGTCTCAGCATGCATCATCATAAGGGCACATGTGTGGAAGTAGAGCAATAATGAAACAGGAGAGGTGCCATTACATCACAGCATCCCCTTCCTCTTTACAGAGCAAGAAACCAGAACGATGGTGAATTTGCTCAGGAGCTTAGATCCCACTCATTCCCACTCGTTCTGGGCAGGCTGTGGTGATGAATTACCGGCTGCTAGCAATAACATCTACCCAAGTGACTCATCATGTATTTGATTCAGATCACAGCGGGCCCATCGGTGGGGAATAAATGTGCCCTCTGCTCTCCCTCCTCTCCTGCTCTTTAGTAGTAAAAGAGATTATTTTCCTCTTCATTTCCTTATGCTTGTTTATTTACCCTTAATTTTTGGACAAATGCGTTATTTCCCATCGCCCCCGGCCCTGCTGGTGTCCCATTAGGGCACTACGGAAGAGAGGGATGCAAATGAATGGGTAGCTACCATCATTACACAGAGAGGTGGAAAAATGTGGATCAGAAAAATGAGCAGTCTGGATAAAGCTACACAGCGCCCCTCTGTGGTCGTCTGGTGAACTGCAGCAGGTTTCAGACACTTTTAGGAGGCTGATGTCATAAAACTGAGAGGAACGAGAGATCCTTTTCCCAGGAGTTTTCTGACATTTCTAGAGAAAATTCAGCAGGTTTGTCAGGGACACACTGTGCCTGTTCAACAAAATGTTCCTTTCTGAAGAAGTTTGATTGAAATGATTTGAAATCTATGGCTACAACCATAAGGGGTGGAAATCTTCCAGTCGGTTATTTTGATTCTGGGGTCACGATCCACTTTAAAATCCATTTTCAATTCAAACCTGTCTACAACTCACAATACATTCATTCTTCTTACTAAAAACGTGTTTACTTAAGGACATGCTTCTGTCTGCAGTGCATTAAGAGGCTGTTAAAAGTGATTTGACACAAAAACCCATTCAAATTTGTGTAAGCTATACAGTTAATGTGTTTGTACTGTCTGTATGAGCTAATTACAATAATATAGCTAATTACACTAAAAAAATATAGTACTTTTTTTTCTGAAATAAAATAATGTTTTGATATGAAAGCCAGTAACACGCAGCTAACACAGATTTAAATGCAATACAATATTTTGGACACCTTTGATAATCTCTAATACAATCTTTCAAGCTTCTTAACACTGAGGAACTTATCAAATGACAACCCAAATACATCTGCATATATATAAATAAAAATAAATAAATAAATAAATATATATATATATATATATATATATATATATATACACATACATATGTGTATATATATATATATATATATATATATATATATATATATATATATATATATATATATATATGTATAAAACTGTTTCCTGAATACATGCATGTTAAAATAATGTTTTTGGCATTTATAGCTTGTTCAGTTCTCTTCTTTAAAAAGAAGCAGGCTATGTAAAAAGTTGATTGCTGACACATGACAACATTCACATTGGAAGTGATATTTTGTAGGGATGCACAATATTATGGGTTTGATATCAATATCGGCTGATATCAGCCTAAAAAGTGAAGTATCTGTATCCGCCAATATTGACATTTTTGCAGATATTTAGAGCCAATATATCAGCCACACATATTGGACATATATCAGCTGGACTATCAGCAAGTTACACAAATGTACAATATTGATGCACCTTCTCATCAGTTAAATGCAAAAATGAAACCCTTGTTTTACATCTGTTCCTTGCAAAAATATACTGTAACATTGCAAGAAACAAGTCTATTTTTGTTAAGTACAGAGCTTGTGCTCTTGACCAGAAATATCAGTATTGGTATCGGCGATAATGATTTAAAAATATCAGCATATCGAATATCGGCAAAAATTCGATGTCCTGCATCCCTAATATTTTGCTGTTTTATCTTAAGTATGCGACAAATAACTCAAGTACACGGTCTAAGTTTTTGTGGAAGAAAAATCTGCTCTGTGTCTCTGAATAAAAGAGTCTATATTTTCCTTAACCCTGACTCATATCTTAATTTCCAATGACTGCGAAGCTATGTACGTTCACAGTCACGCTGTGTCCTAACTGAACCTTTCCTCGGAAGTCCCATTGCATTCTGCAATGTTGCATGCCTGCTGTCCACACTGCACTGGTTAAAAATGTTATTCTGTGCCCTTGTTAACTGGTTATCAATTACTTAGACTGTCCAGGAGGAGAAACAGGCATGTAGGGCGTGGACTCAAAGGCTCATCAATACACAGCTAACTGTAAGCAAAAAAAAGTTTCTCCATCTTTGTTGAAAGTGAGAGTAAATCATTTCAATCACTAAAATAGATCAATGCTCCGCTATCACCAAAGTGTCAAACAGATGAACAAGCTCTGCTGAGAAAGAGAAAACTATGAAAATCCTCTTCTTCCTCGTGCAGATCTCTTTCCTTGCTCCTTGTCCCCATCGACATGAGCAACAGACCTCAAAAATGTAAGATAATAACTTGTTTATTTAGGAAAACCAAAAAAAATGTAATATCATTGTGTAAATTAAATATCCTAACACATGCATCTGACCTTGTGCAGCAGCTGGATCTACCTGATTCAGTGTCTGTAAACAGGCAGATCCATCATGCCAAGCTCCAATCTACGACGACTAGAGTGGAGCGGCATGGCCTATTCAACCTCCTCCAGAGCAAGAAGAGGAGGGAGCTTCGACATGACAGCAGGAAATGACTGCTCGAGCAGAGATTAGCATAGATGCATAGAACAGCTTCAGTAGTGGTTTTATCAGATCTGGACCATATTTCTTTACTGAAGGAAGAACAAACAGCAACACTGACAGCCCTTCTCGATAGACAGGACATTTTGTTTTGGTGAGAGTTTGTACCAATGGTTTACGCTTGCATTTTACACCTTGGCAGTAGCACCTTTTTATTATCTGATTGGCCCAGTATAAATGTGATTGACAGAAACAATCATCCAGTCACCTGTTGAATATGCTTTTAAAAGGTTCTGCCCAGTCGTGTATGTTTTTTGGGATAGATTGCAGTTTATCAGGTTTAAAGCTGCTGGTAGCATGTAAAATATAGTGTTACTCATAATATAAGGCAACCAATTGGTATGAACTTTTACATAATTTATCCCATTCAGATGTCAACTTCGTCTGTTTTGATGAAGTCTAAAAAAAAGTAGATCCTTTCAGTATTTTTTTTTTTCTGGACAGAAAATTATTTTACTATATCTCTCATTGACCATGCTGGAATACTGATCATTTGTTTTTAAGGTTTTAAAGGTTTTCCAGGGATCGTGGAAACCCTGGACTGATAAACTCATGGAAAATTGGACTTCTAACCACGAAACCAAAGAATAACCTGCAGTTATTTGACATATGGGGCAGTAGCAGGTATTATTCAGAAACATTTTTATGTCTATTTGAGAAACAGCAACAATAACACCAGATAATGTTCTTCATCAACTGTGAGTGAGTTCAACTAGTTCAAAGTTTTTACCTCTAAAGTGCATTTCCTGAAAAAGATTTTCGATCAACACTTTAAGAGAAAGTGCATGCCTAAAAAACATGATTGGCATGAAGTACAAAAAGTAGTCATTACTTGCTTGGCAACCATTTCCACGGTTCAAAGTAATTGCCCAGGTTCTTTAAATAGCCTCATAAAAGCAGAGCTGAGGGACTGAGCGACACACTGGGAACACAGCTCTTTAAAATAAAAAAGGTGCACTCCAGAGAAAATACACTCCTAAAACCTGTTTTTGTATGTTTGGTGATGGACATTACTTGTCAGACCTTTGACTAATGCAATGATTTTGGCACAAGTAATTACATAGAAAATAATTTATCACACCAACTTCACACAGTAACTTTGGACTCTTTCCTGACTTAATTGTAAAGGTGTTTTAGCCTCAACAACCTGTTTTTTAGAGCTGTCAACAAGAAATGCTTTAGACTTTTTACTTTAACTTGGCATGAATAGATGAGAGTTTTGTATAAACACCCTGAATGAAGAATAAGTGAAACCAACATGGCTCACTCCTGTTGGCTTGTGTAATTAGGAAGTCCTGCAAGCCTGATTTATCTTTGCCAGGACAAAACACACTTAATCTTGCCAAAAATCTGATTTTAATTAATTACTCCGGATAAAGCTGAAAGGTCATCACACTTAAGTCCATATGGGGACTTTCTTTCACTTTTTTTCTTTGAAGGGGAAATAAGTGAAAACATTGGAAGCTAAACAATCTACATCATCAGGTGGTCAACCTCCTATGATCATTCACAGACAGAGAGCACAATAGTTTTAGTTTGCTTCCTTCCAGTCAAGTTAAATCAAATAGTTGCTTGATAGACACCCAAGACATGATGTGAACAGTCAAACAGACCAGAACATGGGACCTTGAAGTGAACATTTATCAAAGAAACATTCATTTGGAAACTATTTATCTTTTTATCTTCAAAAACTGAGCTGACAGTCACAGAACTCCAGCTGGGCAACACAGTGAGTTTTACAATGTAAAAACATTTGACTTCCTTTTTTTATTTATTTATTTTTTTCATACTTTTTATTAATTTTGTTTTAGTAAATGTGCATCATATACAAGGTCATTGAAGCTAACACACACTTTTACATGTGATTGTTATACACATCACTGAATTATTACAAAATTAAACTGACCTGTACCATGTGAACTCCACCTATACACAAACAGTCACTATGTAGTTGATGTACATTTCATTGAAATCAAATAGCAATAACTCTTAAAAGAAGAGAATGAACAGTCCCCCTTCCCCCACCTCCCTAGCCATCAGTCAAACAAATGCACTAAGAAACAGTATTAATTAAATGACAGGTTTTAGTTTCCAGTCTCAGATTGTCAATTCTTAATGTGTGTTAAAAATGGTTTCCAAATTTCTGTGTAAATGTCTATCCGACCATTTATTTTATATATTAGTTGTAGGTTGGGTTATCTTTTCCTGCCAAGTGCCTCCATATGACTCTTTTAGTAGTGGTAAATGCTACCTTTAGTCACTGTGCCTTCTTTTCCTCATTTATTCTATCATTTCCTTTCATACTATTCAAGAGACATAAAGCAGGAGTAAGACTGATATTCGTTCCTAGACTATCTATGATCTTTTTTGTAACTCTCTGCCAGTAGACAGTAAGTTGGGGCAATGAAGGAACATGTGGAGAAGTAGGGCTGAACGATACGGACAAAATTTCATATCTCGATATTCATGCCAGATATCTCGATATCGATACGATATATGACTACGGGTTCAGTGAAATCCAAGCATTTTTAAGAAATATAAAAACATCATAATACAAAAGAATGCGGAATGTGCAGTTTTAGCGCGGGGGAAATCTATATCATTTATATTGTTGCTTTTCGATATTAATATCTTGAATTTTCATATCTCGATATTGATACGATAACGATATATTGTTCAGCCCTATGGAGAAGGTCTCCTTTATTTGTTTTGCAGCACCAACACAGGTTTGACTCACTCAGCCCCAATCTATTCATCCTCACTGGTGTCCAGCATAGTCTATTGAATATTTTAAATTGAAAACATTTGACTTCTTATGGAGAAAGTTTTTAAACATCATCGAAGGTTAATGACTTAAGCTGAAAGTAATACAATTACAGAACACAAGTTTATTTTTAAGTCTTTTTAGAAACATATTGTTAACATATTTATAAGATCCTATTGAAATTGTTGCTCATAAAAATACACTATTCATCAAGATAATTCCCTTAAAGAATCCCAAAATGTATCACAGTAGGGAAAAATATTGAGGTATAATTTTCCCCAATATTGTTCAGTCCTTATTATAATGTTTAATTTGTAAAAATGCTTTAAATTGTTTATCCTGCCTTTAAATTTGAATAGTGTGCTGCCATCATAACGTGCCTTCTAAAATGTGAAGAGAGAAAAAAAAAAAAAAAAAAATCACAATTAAGTTTCATCCTTATAAGTTAATGTGATTTAGTTTTAACTAAATATTATTGTCTGTCTAAAGTTTAAGAGAGCAGCTAAGTGTCACCAGGTCTGTTTTAGATGGATCTATCAAAGCAGATGAAAGGTGGGTTAGAGTGTCACCTCCTGCAGCTCATCAGACACGACCCGCTGATCGATCCTCCTCTCCCTCTCCCCAGTGTGCATCTCTTTCTCAAGTTCCTGCAGACGCTGCTCCACCCGGGATGTCACCTACAGACAGGGACACGGTAAATGCTCAGGGTCATGCAAACATGTACGACAGTACGATATGATAAATGAGGGAGCAGGAAATTAAAAGTGTGTGTGATAAAAATATCTAGGAACTGACTGGAAGTATTACATTTTAGATGCAAGAATCCACTGACTGATCAGGAAGTATCACATCCACCTGTAGGAGACAGCTAATACCTTTATCTTGTTCCGTCTGCAGCCATGACAAGATAAAGAATATTAAACATGCCAGGCTGTCGTTCAGAGCTGCGTATTTATCACAGCATTGACGGCAGAGGAGAGTCGTGTGCCTGGAAATTACACCACATTATTTGTTAAAGTCAGACATCAGGAAAGTGGATTCTTGAAAAAGTTGATCATTCCTCTCTATAGTCATCCTTCTGTAAGGGAAAAAAAAAACTCTTGCAAATCGCAGTCCTTAAATTTGGACTTCTGTCTTGGTTTTATACCGTAGTCAGGTATACCAGTGCCACACAATGGAGGAATAGCGGGGGTCAAGAAGAAGATCTAGGGTGGTTTCTGTGGAAGTGTGAGCCAAGGATGAGCATGAGACCCAAAGACCTTGATAGCTGATGTAAAAGTCTCAAAATTAGGGGTGATGATGACAAACAACCAGGTACGACCCATATACATGCTTCTGCCGGCTTCTCTCTCTCGTCCCCCTTCACAAGCCTATCCACTGTCTCTCTCTCTCCTATCAATAAGGGCACCAAAATTGAATTAAATTGTCTAATGTCTCTGTATGTCCCTGTGTTGTCATTGTAATGTATTTCCTGTTTTAGTCCTGTTTTAGTCAATTCCTGTGTTTTTATGGTCATTTTTTTATGATCAGCTCCTAAGAGCACTAGTAATGGGGAAAATGCTCTGTAATGCGCTGCCAGGAATCAGAAGGTTGCAGATTCCCAGCTCCGGCTCAAGACCTAGATTTTTAGTCTTGCTTTTAGCTCATTATATTTATTATTATTTTCTTTTATTTATTTTAATCCTCTTAATCTGTTTTATTTCTCCACTTCAGCTCAGATTCATCATTTGGAATTTTATTCTCTGTTAACTGATTTTCTTTTCATTATCCTACTTCAGCAGATTTTATTACGCATTTGGTTTTAGGCCATCTCATTTTACCATATTATTTATTCAAATCTTATTTACTTATTTACTCTTCCTTACACTATTTTTATCCAATTTCTTATCATGATTTTTAATTATCATTTTAGTCTTAGCTCCTGTGTTTCCTCATTTTGAATTCAAGGTTGCTTTTGCTCAGTCCTCTAATTCTGTTTTCTGTTAGAATCTCCTTTTTATCTCTTTGTGTAAGAAGTAAGTGAGTGTGTGTGTTGTATGTGGATTGTGAGGGTGGGTGGGGTCTTATATTTTCATTGGATTCAATTTTCTACTTTTTATTTAATTTATTCTTATTTTATTTTACTTCTTATGCAAAGCACTTTGTGCTACAGAATCTTGTGTGAAAAGTGCTATACAAATAAAGTTTGACTGATTGATGTGTCCTTGGGAAAGGCACTTGAACCCAAGTTGCTCCAGCTGCTGCGTTACTGGTGTGTTAATGGGAATGAAAGGGTGTCGATGTGTTAGGTAATACTGATGGAAACCTAACATAGAAACTCCAACTATTAGTAAGTGAATGGGTAAATTTACCTGCGGTGTAAAGCTGCTTTAAAGGGTCAGGATGGCTAGAAAAGTGCTATATAAGTTTAAGTCCAATTCAGTCAGACTGGACATATGTGTAGAACTTGAAGAAAAATCCTCACGGCACTGTTAAGATATTAGACTCACAAGCCACGTATGAACATGATGCTCTAAAGACCTGTCTTGTCATCTAAAATCCAAGTTTAATGTGGTCATCCTTGGGTCAGAGAGGACTTTGTGCTGTTTGATAAACAACCTTCAAAGCTAATTAAGATACATTTACAAGCAAGGAATGAACATGACGCAAAATCTTTCTGACCTCTAAAATATAATGAGTTTGTCCTTGAGTCAAAGTGCACGCAGAGTGTAGAGAGCCCTTCAGCGTTTTTGAGATATCTCCCTCACAGGTGTAGGATGAACATGAGACCCCTAAGACCTTTTCATCTGCAAAATGTTATCGATTCATCCTTTGAGCCAAAGTAGAAAATGTTGACAAAGTTTGACAAGAAGCTGTTAAAACATTATGGAGATACTGTGCAAACAAGCAAATGATGAACATGAAGGGCCAAGCACTTTGACCTTTGACCTCTGAAGTTGTATCAGTTCCTCTATTAGTCACACAGACATCTTTTTCAGAGCTTGTAGGATCATCTTCAAGGATGTTCTTCAACATATTGCTTTCACAAGACTGGCCTAGACAGAGGGACAATCTGAAAATACAATGCCTCCCACCTCAGCTGTCCCAGGGTCATAACTTCAGTCTTTATTTATCGATATCTGTGATGTGACATCTTTAAATTCAGATTGCATTCACTTCCCTCCAGAGCCCATAAAGCTGAAAGGCTGACTTTAAGTACTGATGGAGAAATACTCGGCTATAACTCACCGAGACCTGTCTCTGGGATGCTGTCAGGTGATCTGTGAGGCTCTCCATCGCCCGCCTGGTGTCAATATCCGACCTATAAAAATAAAGAGGATGCAGTGGATTGAAAATATTTATACAGCGGAGTTCTTCATCTCTTCATTCAAGGGCATCATTGATCAAAATCTGAATGAATAATGTGGAGCTAGGCAGGTATCATAATGCAGATTCAGGTGTTAAGATGTAGTGAAGGGTCAAGATGGAGTCGTCAGCAGCACCAGAGAGATGAGTGTTTTTTAATAATCTGGAATATCAGATTTTAATTCATGTGGAGTGAAAGGACTCCTGCCTTTTGACTTCAATTTCAAGTACTGTCTCTTTCAGCTTCAAATGACACTTTTATCTCCTTCTCATCAAAGACATTTCAGAGACCTTGAGTGAAGCATTCTTTAACAGCTAAAGGAAAATAATTACAGGGGAGTGGGAAAAAATTAGATAAATCAACCAGAATGCTTGTGAAAGAAGAGGAATACATGAATAGATAATAAATATATATTATTATGACAAATATTCAGGCAGGCAATAAACCATAAGTCTAAGGGTTTTGTACAAAAAATGGCATTCCCTTTGCTTATGCCAGTATATCCTTCATCTTTTATTCCCTACCTTCTCTTTCACTCTTCTTTTTTTGTTTTTATTCTTATCTTATTTTATTTTTATATATTCTTTTTTAATATTGTGTTCATTTTTAATCCATTACTGTTTTTATTATCATGACTGTTTTTATTATTACTAAGTGTATGCTTGATTATATTATACCCCTGTACAGCACTTTGGTCAACCTTTGGTAGAAAAAAACTTTGTGATGTGCTTTTTTCATAAAAGTAGGCAGTAAAGAGCCTGTGTGTGCAGCTGATCTGTTTTTCTGCTGGAGCTTCTCAACCAGGGTACAGGGGTGACTTAAGCTTCCTCTGTACTGTACATTAGACAGTTTAATTTCACCCTGTGTGCTTCATAATTCCTTGAAGTCATGAAAATACCCCCCCAAAATATGAAACATAGTCTAGGAAACATGTCCTGCCACTGACAGCAGATGAAAAAAAGATTTACTTGAATACAGTACTTAAGTACATTTTTTGAGTATCTGTACTTTACTTGAGTATTATTTTTTTCTGAAACTTGTGATTTTACTCCACTACATTTGAAAGACGAATATTGTACTTTTAACTCCACCACATGTCTGTAAAGGCTCTCATTACTCGTTACATTTAAGTAGCTCTGAAGTCAGATCGGGCAGGTAAACGTTGAATTAACGTTGCTCAGACAACGGTTCGTCTTGGCAGTAATGATGGCTACAGCAGATACATATGAAAATGCCACACCAGAGCACCAATGGCCATATCAAAGTCCATGTCCGAGTTTGTCCAAATGGAGAATGATTCATATCATTTTAAATGTTTACTGTTTGCCGCACACAAACTTCATCACCGCCTACAAAAACTCACCGCATGTCGAGGCATATTGACAGAGCTGTGTGGACACTGCCATGCTGTTTTGGGGGGGTGGGGGTGTTAAATAAAAAACTGAAAACAGCAATGGTTGTCCTTTTGTCGATTAAATCATGTTTCAATAGACATTTCTATAGGCTCTGTAGCATATTTTACAAGCTTTTTATTCTACAGCTTCTATAAGCAGGTCAATGCATTCAGTAGGTTGTTTCAGTCACTAGGTTCTGTACATTTAATGTGGCAACAATACAATAACATGCTGACATTAAAACAAAAATGTACTTTTAATACTTAAGAATTTTCAAAAGCAGGTACTCCAGTACTTTCACTTGAGGTAATATTTGACCAGGAGTATCTATACTTTCACTCAAGTAATGGAGTTGAGTACTTTGTCCACCACTGCGGGCAGAGGTCCCACCTCTTCTCGATTACGATCGGTCTATAAGGGAGAACTGAATCTTCCAAAAGTTTAACCACTTCCAAGTGAGAGGGCCGGGAGTAGCAACAAATATCAGCTGATACTGAGGGCGGTTTTCCGCAGTGAAAACACTGGACTACAGTGGTTATAAATTTGAAGCCAGAAGTGTTTAAAGACCACAAACCCCCGCTGACGCATTTCCAACATTGTCGGGTAAGTTATAGTTAAGAGCGTGCAAAACTGCCCTATCTCACACTTTTAACAAATCCTTCAAAAAAATTACTGAATCTGCAACCTGGTTCAGATCACCACCATGACCTAAACACTTCTCCCTTGTGCCGTGACCAACATTCCCTGAAAATTTCACCAAAGTCCATTCATAATAAAAGAAGTATAAAGTAGCTTTTACATGCCATATCAAACGTCTGTAGCTATTTGTCTTTATATCTGTGAAGATGTCTGGGCAGGCACTACACAAGAGTGATTTACTAATCTCTGACATGGACAGATTTCCTTTGCTTTCCTGTGGTGAGCTTCTCCTCCATCTTTTTCTGTATGTTGGCTCTACTTGTTTGATGTCATTTTATCTCATTGTATTGCTTCTGCTTTGTTTATTTGATGTTATTCTACATTTACTTATACATGCATTATTTCTAGTTCTTCTTTCACTCTTTGTTCTATAGCCTGGGCCCCTTTTCTGTCTTATCTCTTCTTACAGCTTTTATCTCTTGGAGCTTTTATCTGGTGCGCCTGGTCTCATCTGATGTTGTGTTTCTGTACTGCCTGAGTTTCATATAATGTACTGTTCACAGTCTTTGTGCATGAGTCATTCTTTTTGCTTGTATTTACTTCTAAATATGATGGGTTCCCTTACTTTTTAGGGGGTTGTTTATGTTTCTGTTTGTATGTCAAAGCACTTTGTAAACCTCTGATTTTTAAGGGTGATGCACAAATGAAGTTATGATCATCATTAAAAGTAAATCTGCTGAGATCTGGCACATCCTGATTTACTTTGCGTGGGAATGACAGAACAGGACAGCGTCAACAATCTTTCTTTGTATCAGCTCTTTTGCATTAATAACTACAGTGTATGTACTCTTTTTGTGTCTGTGGATGCTATTTGTTATTATAATGGGTAATCAAAAATTATTTGCACATTTATTTGATATCTCAAAAAAACACTTTCCAACTGATTATGGAACAAGAGAAGGGTTCAGCAGAGAACCAGCAGATATTGTTTAAGCTGTTGATTTTCAGACTCTATCCTCCTTCCCTCTCACCTATTTCTCCGGATGATTTCTCTATCCAGGTCATGAGACAGTCTCTGCTGGTCACAACGCAGGTCCCTCAAGGATTGGTGCATCATGTGAATCTATATGTGACAGCCAAGGACAATAACAGAATACAAAACAGTAAACAGAAGCAGAGCAGAAAGTCTGTCCTCTTGAGTGGAGCAAGTAATTGAAGCCACTGTAGAGGGAACAATCAAAAACCAACAGGAATTTCTAAACCCACAGACAATATGTATATACATGCAAGAAGAAGAATATTTGATGTTAAATAAATTTCATTTAGTGTGCAAGATTAATGAAACGAATATCCTAAAATCTGTGTGTTGCTGCCATATATGCCCCCCAGTGGAGAATTCTGGAACTACTTTATATAAACAACAGGCACTGATTTGTGTTTGTGTAAATTTTCCATCCTTACATCATCTGATGTCAGGCTGGCATCCTTGAAACGCACACCTGCAGACTGTGACCTGCTTCTTCTCCTTGGAGTGCTTGTGTAGTTCCTCAGTGGAGAAGTGGGATGGAAATGCTGTCCGTCTGAAACAACAGATATAGTAACAGCAGAAATAAGGTGAGTTTTACAGCAGTTTAAAGTTTGCATCCGATAAAATGGACAAAGACAAATATCAAACAACTCAATAAGCCTATACTGAGGTACTTCTTTGATAAGCTGGTCCTTCCTACCTGATCCAGAGCAGGCTTCAAGGTCGCTGGTGTGAAGGGTGGAGGCTGAGGCTGAAGCACTCGGAGCCCCATTTGATCTGCTCATCCTCTGTCTCTGTAGCTGACTGATCGAGTCCTCCAGGTTGTCCCTGAGCTGGTGTAGAACAACACAAATATATGATGCTATTAATGAGCAAGTTGGCACAATAGAAGACCAGGGCTGATATCCTGTGAAATATTCACATATTCCTGAAAGGCCTAAAGGAAGAGAAAAGGTCAGTCACTGATATCAGAGTTCCCACTCTTTTCTAGAGATCATTTTCCAGGACTTTTCAGGACGTTTCCCCTCTCGGACATGAACATTGTCTGCTAGCTATCTTTTAAGTCTGGCTTTTATGAAGTGCCTCACTATTATATATTTATGGTTTAGTTTTTATCTTTGTTTACTCTGCTTATTTATAAATACATTTTGCTGATTTACTGTTTAAGAAGCCTAAATTTTATTTTGACATTTTTTATTATTTCTTTTTTGTCACTGTTGTTTTGAGCTTTGAGATTTTATTCCTTAACTTGCATTATTTTGTCTACTTATATTTTATGGCTAAGTGTGCATTAGTTACCAAGTACATTTTTACTTCATTTCATTTCCTATGTGTGATTTTTGTTCACTAACAAGGTAGAAGGAAGATAAATAATTTTCCAGACCATTCAAGCTTTTCCAGGACATTTTACTTTTTTCCTCATTTTCCCTATGTTTTCCATGACTGGAAAATTGGTCTGGTTTTTTTTTTCCAGGTTTTCCAGGACGCGTGGGAACCCTGGATATGTTTATTATTGCCACTGACGTTATATAAATACACTCTTAATATGTAGATTTATGAAACAGATGCTAAAACCTCACATTGTCAACTGTTTCTACTGCAGATTGTCTTTCAAAAAAGCTCTTACATGTATCATACCAAACAACAACAGCAGTTTATGAGCTGCAGAGGAACAGCAATTAACACGGGTGTGCTATATTGGCATATTATTCTTATTATGTGCGAAAATGCTGATTTGTTGAAGTCAGATCAGTATTATGGTGGATCATTAAAAGCCAGAGTGCTAAATACTAATTCAATAAGAGCTGCATTGCTCGCCCAAGACAGGCAGAAATGACCACAGACACACAGGCACATGGACTATACAGGCAACATGTAGCTCCCATATTCTTTTTTCCATTCCTTTGTTGGCGTCTATATAAAATGTAATGCCTCACACATGATGAACAAGACATTTTAAGATTTTTCAGACCTTGAATTTAAAAAAAGATCAATTTTAAGACCTTTTAATACTTTGAGGATCTGCAAGAACCCTGTCTTTTACAAAAATAACCCAAGACATTTTTAATACAGCTCCAACATGTCTCATTATGAGTGTGTCTGAGCTACAGCTGCAAACACATGAAAGAAATCTGAAACAAGAGTACGGTCATGTCTGTTCTGGGATGACCAATGTCATGTGGTTGGTGCCGTACGTATGTGAAAAGACATGAATCTGTTAATATGTAGACCTAGGGATGAATGACGCTGAAAAAAAACATCTGTGCTTCATCTTGTCTTTGTGTGACCTACATTCCAATATGACAAAGTACAGCTTTGTATTCCTGACCAATGAAGGCTTATATGGATGTAAACATGTCCATTTTACAATTATTATTCCACTATTTTACTTTCTACCCCTGATTTTATTTTGAACACACTGGCGTGAGGAAATAAGCATCATGACAATACAAGTGCATTAAATAAACTTGTACTAAAGAATCCATCGTAGCTTCAGCCAAAGTTTTGTGTGATTCTTGTACATCCAGAATAAATCAAGCACTTTGTATTTGCAAAAATTAAAATCAAAGTAACCTTGCTGAAGTTTCATCTGTCTGTATAGAAATTGAGGGAAAGTGAATATGTATACATGCTATGACAAAACAATTACAAACAAAATGTTTTTTTCTTCATTAATAGTCTCCTGTTTTCACTTTATTGCAAATGCTCACACTGCAGTAAAGTGAAAACTTTGTTGATTGTGCAGCCCTAGATAGAAAAGGCCCCTTACCAATGCGATGGCTTCAGCTTGATCATCTGTATGGTCCCTATACTGGCCCAGCATCCTGTCAACTTTGGTCAAGTTCCTACTGGTGTCCTGTCAGAGGAAAACAATATCATAAACAGGAATTATGAAGAGAACAGGAGACAGGATTGTGATTCAGAAAGGTGAAAAAATAATTATTCAAATTGAGAAGCAGAAAAAGGTTATTCACAAACAAATGTGCTTAAAATGTTTCTATTTGTTTAAGTCGACATGTTCACACCCAAATACCTTAATTATGGCTATTATGGAAACACTATCAGGAGCCTGTAATTCAAAATAATAAAAGACAATAATATCAATATTCAAATATTTGAAACATGAGGGATGAATAGTGCAATGCTGGATTCAGTTTTTTTTTAAGTCAAAATTGATAAAATTGCTTCGATTTTCTTATGATTAATGTAACTTATATCAAGCAATGCCAATCACAGGGCCCCGAATAATTTCAAATCAATAGTTTTTCTTTTTTTTGTGTGGGTGAGCCGTTCATTTGTGAGCCATTCTTAAATGAAAATTATCTGCAAACTGAAGAATGGCTCACTCACAACTGCGTATCATTTCTCTTATACTTAAAAAGCCATTCAAAAGACTCGACTCGTTCGCGAACTTCACCAAACCACAGAGGAAGTAGGTCAACAAAGCACAGCCTCTGTTTAGGAGTAGAAGAAGATAATACAGTGATTGTAGAAGATAACGTAACAAAATGCGGAAAAAAAAAAAAGAGTCACAACAAGCACACAAGACCTAGAGCTTCTGAGGAGTTTATCTGATGACTGTAGGCAGAGGCAGGCTAATATTTCCCACTGACTTCCAGCCATTTGAGCTAAGCTAGTTAGTGGTGGGTGAGTTCGTCCGTCTCTTACTTGTTACTGCATGCAGAGTCGAAAGAATGGTGTCTATCTGCTTGTCGCAGACTCGTGAGTGAGGCAAGACACTAAAACAAAAACATGTTGGACTATCACTTAAACAATTCTGCTTATCGATCCGGACTTTGTAGGCTTTTAGTAGCAACAATGTCAAACACATGACACTTATGACTTGATAATAAATGCTGTGCAGTCTAGATAAATGCTTCTGCAAGTTGTTGGTGTTTCCACTTACTGTAAGTTGTGCAGTAACCATGTCTTTAAAATCTTTTTAACAAAAACACAACATAATTTTGAACACACGGGCCCCCTGTCTGCCATGATTTTGACTTCTTTTAACCACTTATGCTGACTGCCTGTGATGAGAGCATTACGTCCTTGATTTGCAAAGCACGGAGAACAAAGTAGAAGGAATTGATAAGCAAAAACACTAATGATATTGATTCCTTCAGGGAGGTGTTGCTGATGCTCAGCTGGCATTGTTTTTTGATACCCATCCCTGGTTATATGTGCTTCTGAAATGAGAGTTATCTACAATGACTAAATCAGAGACTATGAAATCACTGTAGGCCTCTTCAGTAAGCAAAGTGTTCTCTCCCTAATGCATTCAGTCTTACCTGAAGAGTGTTTGCCAGCGTGCCGATCTTCTCACTGATGTCTGCAGCTCGACCATCTCCTCCACTCCCACTGCCTCCTCCTCTGTCCCGTCTAGATCTGTGGCAGTGGTGGGCTTCTCGACCCCGAGCTCTGTGCCCCCGGGTCCTCTCATATGAATCAGACTCGCTTGATGTGTTCATAGTTTTACAATAACCAAGTTTCTCGAAGACTAACCTTGCGATAAGTGACCACCCCCAGCGTCTCCAGCGCAAATCGCTATCTGTTTACTGAAACGATAATCAGATTAACCATCGATCGGGGCTTCTTTGGAACCGTTTCGTCCATTGTTATTCTGATCATAGTAAACGGAAATAGAAAATTATTCACTGTTACCATGACAACCAGCGCAGACACAGAGCTATCCCACCATCAGAGCACAACCATTCAGACTGTCCTCTCCTAAATCAATCACAGTGCAGTGCATTGTTGTGGGTGATGCTCCCCCGGCTAGCAACAAGTGGATACCACTGTGAGCATTAGCTAGCAGCACACCTGCATTAGCCTCGTAACAGTAACGTAAAAACTGCGAAACAACACAAACCTCCGGCGCAGGAAGTAAAAACGAACGCAAACGTTGAGCGTTAGAGGTCAGTTTTTCTGCCTGACAAATAGTAGCTCCTTGAAGTAACACTCTGCCCTACTGCGCTATGGCAACTTAAACTAGCCGCGTCTGCACAGGAAAACAACGGATCACAGTGGCCGCGGAGGATGCCGGGAAATGTATGCACGGGAGCGAGAGCAGTGTTGGAATGTGTCACTAGTGAACTACATTGTCCAGAGTTATGTGTTAGCGCCAGGAGTGCCGCCTCCCTAAAAAACAAATAACAAACAAGGTTAAAAATGGAAACATTAAAAACAAAAAGTTGATAAGAAAAGTTAAAAGAAAAGAGAATTAATGATTGAGTATGAAGGAAGGCACATGAATAGAGATAAAATAGGTGTCCCTTATAAACTAATGGCCATAAAGTCATTTTACTGGTCATTAGAGACAAAAGAAAAAACTTGAGAAAATGATGCTTTTTATTTTTTCTTTCAAGGAAGCAATTGACAGTGTGCTGTGATTCATGGAACTTTTTACGTACTATGAAATACTCTATATTTTGTGAAATATGTTCTCCAATAACATAAAATATTTCACATTGTGGGATTTTTTTTGTACACGTTTATCCTTGAGCACTGAGCATGGTATACTTCCATATTTATTTTTAATAATATGTAAGTTCAACGAAATGTTTTACATAGAGTGAAATGTCTTAACATCTTGTTTAATATTTTATGAAATGTTTCGCAAAATCATTGTAGCCTATAACTAAACATTTTGAGGAAAGTCTGTTTGAGTATGTCATTTCAGATCTTTCACGTTTTGTCAGTTTACTTATGTATTTAATTGCATTTAAGTTGAATATATTTGTCTGTTGAAATAAATGGATGCATGTCATGATATAGTTCTCAAATTAAATTTGTATTTTTTTTTCCCTTTTTGTAAATTTCGAGATTTTATTGTTTTAGTTTTTTAAAAAATCACATTGATATTTTAATGTTCTATTTTCTATTTTCATGGTGAGTGTTTTAAGTCCCGACAAAGGAAACATATTGCTGTCATCCTGGAAAATAAAAACAGGGATCACTATCATATTATGTGATAATTTTATTGTAAAAATTAAATGTTTCATTATATTATGTGATTCTCCTACTGTTAGAACAACTAACATTTCACAGTATAACACAACAATTCAACTTACATTATAATATAATAAATGTTGTTAGACTAATAAACATATTATGTTAAATTAAAGTTTATTGTGACATATTTTTGTTTTTCCACTGTTAAACGTATCACATTTTGACATATGTTTACTGTTCCTACAATAAAGATTTCACATAATGACATATGTTTACTGTTTTTAATGGAAGATTTCAAACTGTAACTTATCTCATAATGTGCTACTGATCCTTATTTTTATATTCCAAGTTAACAGCACTAAGCTTCTTTACATGATAGTGTATTTTTACATTTCAAGAAAAGTCTAAATGTTTCATTATGTCTTCACAAATCTGAAATGTTTTTGTTTCAATGAATATTTCCATTGGTTTCTGATACATTTTTCCATGGCATGATTTTGTATTTTACATTTTAAGCTACTTTTTTTCTTGTGTTTGTGTTTCATTTATTACCTACTTTTCATATTTTTTGGATTTATTCATTTAGTCAAAATTTATATGTTTAATGATATATCTATGTCATTATATGTCTAAAGTTAAAAGAGTTACCCGTATTTTTTGCATGATGTAATATATTTTCAGATTTTGCTTTATTTTGTCAATATTTAACATTTTGTGAATCTTATACCTTTGATTAAAGGTTTTTGCCTGTGATATTATTTCACATTTAATGATATACTTGTTTAGAAAAGTTTTGTAACATATACACATTTTGAGATTTTCGTTTGCATCTTTATTGAATGTTTCTGTTTGTCAGTTGTACCTTATCATGGCAGTGTATTTTACATTTTGAATAATTTGTTTTAGTATTTACATTTTTTTCAGCACTTTCATCATTGGTATTCCATTATCTTTATTTTTTGTCATAATTCACCTGTATTTTGAAATTGAAGTCTTCCGTTTTTTATAATGTGTTGAATGATTTGTATTTCATTTAATTTAAAAAATATATTCATTTTGTTGTTTTTTTCATGGCACATATTTCTGCATTTTACAAGACAGGCCTTTTTTTTCTTTCATGTACCTTATTTAATATTTTCCATATTTCTGAAAGGATGTTATTAAATAGTCAAATGTTTGTAAAATGGTTGTTGGTATTTGTGAAATATTTTTAAGAATTGTGAGAAGTTTCTGGTGTCCAAAAAATGTTTTAGATATGAAACATATATGAATATAGTACCCACTCTAAGGCTTAAACTTTCTCAAAAACTACTTTTCAGTCCACTACTGAGTGCCTTGAACAGGGTTGAATTAAAGAGGGAAAGGGGGAAAACTATTCTCGAGTCAAACACAAGAGTGCCTCAGAAGTCCACCCTCCCCTCCAGTTGAAGACCACCTCCAAACCACCACAGAGCTGCAGCTGTCCCTCTTACAGCATCCACACCTTCACAGCCTGTCAGAGACTCCTGAGGCCCTGCAGAGTAAACTTCACACAACAGTCTGCAGCTGCTCCACTGACTCTACCTGTGGATTATCAAACTGAAGCAATGGTGTCAGAGCAGACATCCTGACTGGGATAGAGATAAAACTTTCCTGCTTTGGACTATCAGGTGGAGAAACAGAGGTTCAGACTCAGGATATTCTTTGAAGCAGCTCTCCATCATGCAGGTGATCTCATGCACGCTGTTTACACTCCTCACGCTCCCTCTCAGCGCCATATCGGAGGCAAACTTCTGCCCAAAAGGCTGCAACTGCTCTGAGTGGGGGTCTCTCACCATCTCCTGCATTGACATTGATATTCTCCCCAGGTTTCCAGCGAGCACAGAGACACTGTAAGTAGGCGAACATCTGTAATAGACATTCTTCTGGGTGTTTCTCATGCATTTTCAGTGTAAAATGGCTCTTAACCCTGAGGAAAAATCATTATAATATCATGAATATTCCTTCAAAGTGCTCCCAGGGGGGCTGAGGCTGTCTCTGATGTTAAGTAGTCATTCCATTTCAAGGTATCATTTTCCCTCTATTATGGTGTTACTAAGAAGCTGTGTCCCAGATGTCACAGTGACTTGTTTTTCAGATGAAGTGTGAGCATGCAGGGAGCCTGAAAGAGGAAGAAAAATAGCCTTGTGAATAATCACTAATAGGAGCATAAATAGGAGTTTTGATGATATAAGCTTTATTTTGCACAAGTGTAATTTTTTGCAGCTAATTTAGATTTAATCTAACACTTCAGACAAAAATTATAATTAGTTTAAAACACATTTTAGTCAGTGTTGCCCTCTTAATTTGTAGTTTGTCGTGAGGAAAATCTCAAAAACAAATTAGTTTCGATTAAGTATCTAAAAAAATCCTCACACTTAGTCCTTGCTTTTGGTCTGACCATGTTCACCCTCTTTAACTTATTGTCAAACGGTGTTATCCACACAATTTTTAAAGAATTTTATTCATTCATAAACAATGCTTTAATTAAATGAAACTACAGGTGATCCAGAAGCAAAAAAAATCACATTTCTGACATTACGGAGTTATTAAATGTGGAAAACTGCCCCATAGCACATGTAATCAAATCCTTTAAAGACGTCTAGAATCAGCATCTGCATTTTTAAAGTACTTCTCCCTTGAGCCATGACTGACATTCCCTGAAAATGTCATCAAAATCTATTGAGAACTTTTGAATTATCTTGCTTACAGACAGACAAACAAACTGACAAATTCTGGAAAAAATAAAAGTTTCTGATGGAGGTTAAAAATAAACTGATAAAAGTACAGGCACGCCTTGGCAAAAGGACCAACATTTCCTGAAATTTTCTGGGTACACTATTTGTGTAAATGCACAGACTTTACCGTGATTTTCATCCTGGCCCTTTCCCTTTTTCCACCCCTCTGTGTCCTGACAGGCAAACTACAGGAAAGCTTCATGTTGTAAAGGACAAGTGTGAATAGCAGTCAGAGGAAATTTGAAAAACATTACTCTAAAATTTTCCTGGATATCCTGTGTTAAACGTGTTATGATTTCCTCATCTGTTTATCCTTTAACTTGAGATTAGGTTTACAGAAGAGAATGACATGGATTTTGAATTTCAGACAGCAGGAACAACATTGTCTCGTCTGGTTGACAAAAGCAGGCTCACATTGTATCAGAGTTTTCATTTGCAAAGATTTATTTTCAAATGATTTTCCCTTTATACCATAGAAAAACATCATAAAGAGCACAAACCTCTGCTAAAGCATATTCAACATGGTCTGAATCTGCATCTGGGTACAGATCATTGCCAAAATCAAGTAAGTACTTCCTTCTGCCATTACCAATATTCCCTGAAAATTTCAACAAAATACGTCCTCAACTTTTTAGTTATACTGTTCACAATCCAACAAACAACAAAACTGACAAACTCTGGCAAAAACATAACTTCCCTTTTGGTCATCTTTTTGTGGACAAAATTATAAAAAAAAATGCACAGACTTAAATCTCAAAAGGGGTCCATTATTTATCTCCTATGACAAATGTATACAGCATTGAATAAGCTTTTGTTATTTCCACCTCGTCTTAACGTTGTGATGTAGCTTATGTTGCAGTGTGATACAGACTAGAGTTGCACATTTTAACAGCGAGTGCTCCATGAGAACAAACCTCCGCCAAGGTGGAGTGCACTCACACAGTTGTAGGTTGTTTAGAGTATCTTAAGTAACTAACCACGGATCTTGTGTGGATGTAGGCTGGTTTGAATTCTGCTATGTCTTCATGTACTCCCAGACACACTGGATGCTGAGATTAGGGCTCTGTGGGGGCTTTACCCTCACTTCAAGGAGTTCTTGTTCTTCATTTATTTATTTATTTATTTATTTATTTTATCTCAAACTTTAAAAAACAAAAAAACAAACAACAACCAAATCAATGCAAAATAGCAATATATACACCAAACTGTACATGTCCATCAAACAAATTACGCATGTGAGTACATACACATGCACAACAACCAGTTTAAGAAGGAACAGAAAGAAGCAAAGAGCTTATCTAGTCCTGCCCCTTCCATACAAATCAGATACAATACTGAATTATAAATCAATACCTGCTGTCATTATTCATGGAAACAATGTAAATTCATGGGTAATAGTAACCCCATTCTTCATATAAATCACCAAGAGAACAAACAAAAACATCCTAATTATAAGTAAGCACTTCAGAAAAGTCAACATATGCATTATATATCCATATTATACATATCTACATAATACAAATACAGTATATGCATAATCAAACTATTTAAATATCCACGGTATCCATAATCATCCATCTCATAATACCATATACATACAAAATCTCCCCCCTAGTATATCTGTTCTAAACTACATTTTATGTTATTTACTATAATTACTTGCATATGTTAATAATAATCAGTGTTAATATACATACCTAAAACTACTTATATGCTAACATACACTGAAGATCATTCTGATTCTAGCTGTATTTTTGGGTTGTTGTCCTGATGCAGGACAAATTTGGGGCCAATCAGACATCCCTCTGATGGTATTGCATGAAGGATAATTATCTGTGTGTATTTCTCAGCACTGAGGACATTAATCCAGACTCCCCGAACTCAGAAATGCAGTCCCAAACTGGTAGAAACCTTCATCATACTTCACTGTTGCCTGCAGACACTCACTTATTTGTACCCCTCTCAGCCCAACGGTGAACACACTGCCCTCTGCTGAGACTAAATATCTCAGATTTTGCCTCATCAGTCCAGATTGCCTCAGTTCTTAAGTTGTTGTGCTTAGCTGAATCATTTAGGAGGACCATCTCTGGCCAGATTTCTACAGACAGTAAATGCGTACTTTTGGGTCCAATTGCTTTCTGCCAGTTCTGAGTTGGTGGCACTGCAGCACGTCTCCTGTTTTTGAAGGGAAGTAACCATGATGTCTTTCATCTGCTGCACAAAGCCTTGTGGACAAACCACTGCGCCTAGAGCCCGGGACATTGTTAGTGTCTTCGTGCTCCTCCAAAAGAGCTCGAACAGCAAATCTTGAAACCCCAACCTTCTTTGAAATCCTTGCCTGAGAGCGACCTTGCTGATGTAGTATAACCATCTTGTGTCTTGTTGTCATGGTGTATGGCCTGTTACATGAAATTGCCTTCCACATTATCATCTTGGTAGCAGAGTTTGGCTGTTCTTTAACCACTTCTAAGCCTAAGCCTGTTAATGACTGTTTTAATCTAAATATGAAAATAATGATAATCAGTTTCTGGCTAGTATACTTGGTTAATCATGCACCTGACTATATTAGTACTACATCACTGACTTAATGCCACTGTACCTATAAAATTGAAGCTGTTTTGCAGGCCAAGGGTGGTGGCACAAGATATTGATTTGGTTATATCTCTCTTCTGTTCATTCACTTTGCATTTGTAAATTAATAAGAGCAAATTATTAAAATGTATTATGTTTTAAGCATTGTTAATTAATAGCTTTTTTCAAGCCTGCCTAAAATGTTGCATTATTTTTCAGATAAATTATATTTCACCCTTTAACTGTCTCAACTTCTTTCAATATTTCTTAGAGGCAGATTATTATTTGCTTTTAAACATGATTTGCAGTGTCTGAAACTTAATATCTAAAATATTTTGGTAGTTTTGACAGCACAATTTTGATACGCAGCCTGACAAATAATTGTTGTTGCGCTTTCTGGTTTTCAAACTGAAAAGTCAATTTAATGATCTTGAAGACCCACAAAGGAAAACCAGACACTCCAGCTATGATTAATGACAATATGTAGATGAAATATGTGGATGGAAATACTAGAAATGATTTCAAACTAAATGATAATTAGTTTTAACATGCTTTCACCAGGGCCTGCAAAAAACAGTTTCCCACATTTGCCATCAGCCCTAAACACTGTTTCACATTTTTTATTTATTCTGAACTATACCAAGCAAGAAGTCATTCCCTTTTCTTTTTTTTTTTTTTTGGACCTTTTTTTTTTTTTAAATTGATCTGTCTGTGATATTGATCAAGAGGGGGGACTGCATGAGCCCCCTGGCTGCAAGTTGCTCAACTCAGGCACATAAAATGTCAGAAAAGTTTGACATTTGATCACAAAGTCCTGCCTATAAATCTATTGTTAAATGCAGGAAAGGAATGAAAAAAGCGGAAATTTAATGTAAAACTTTACTCCCTCTTTCCTTACTTATGATCATTTTTGATCCAGGATAAAATCCTGCCACTGAGGATACATTCTGTTAGTATATTTGAGAGCACCATTTTTGTTCTTGAAAAAAAAATCCCAGACAAGTCTCTGATCTGTGAACAATCTGCTGTTATTTAATTAATGCAAATAGAAGGATAGAAAATACTTACAATTACATCACATGATGAAATAATTAGTATGTCAGCATGTTTTGCCCATTTAGGTCTTCATCAGAGCCTGCAAGAAATAACAGTTCCCCTTGTTTGCCTAAATTAACCAACTCTGTTTCTCATTTTTCCATCTATGTTGAACAATACTGAGCCACTATTCATACCCAGGCTCTCTCATAACCATTTGAAATTGATCTGATGGCTGCACTGATTGAGGAAGAGGCCTGCATGAGTTCCCCTGGCTGCCAGTTGTGCAACCCCAGCTTATGAAATGTCTGAAAAGTTTGTAGATTTCTTCCAAGATATCAGAGGATCAAGGTGATATCACTAAGTTATTAATGCAGGAAAAAGGTGAATTGAAGTTTTTTGAAAACTTAACACCTCGCTTGCTTATTTTGTATAATTATAGCTCTATGATAAAATAATGCCACAGAGGGTATAGTCTGTTTTTATCTTTACACCAGGCAATAATCTGACAGGGGTGTTTAAAAAATGTATCCCCGCCAAGTCCCTGATCTGTGAACAATCTGTTGTCGTGTTAACATGAGGCCCCAAAGAATCTGTGAAGAATCCTGAGAGCCAACGTGATGTAATATGTCAGGGTCATGTCTGAAAAATGTAGCTTCACTTTTTACACAGCATCAGTGAGAAAATTATGCAACAGAGAGTGTGCGGCCTGCTGTGGCCTTGAGTGATGGAAACATGTGCCACTTCAGAGGGACTCAGGCATGTGTGGAGACGGAGAGGTGGAAGGGTTAGAGTGGGTGTTTCCATTGAATTCAGTCTTCTTCTGTGGTAAATCAGACAGCATAATTACTGTGCTGCTGTTGATGGTATTGCAGGAATAAAAAATATTACTAGGTCAATCCCCCTAAATACTGTTTTAATATTTGAATATAATAATATGAGATGGCTAAGAGCTTGATACCTTCTTGCTGAATGGCAATATGTACTATATATACATTTTTCTCTGAATTATTAACTTTCATGCAATACAAGAGAAAATCCTTTTAAACTGATACCAGTGTGATACCAAAGCAACAAAAACAGAAGTCCTACACACTGATTATAGCATACAAGTGATCCAAAATGCTGCTGCTTAGCCAAAATCACCTAAAAGGTCATGTTACACTTATTCTTGTGCCCTGGCACGGGCTTCCCGTCACTTTTAGTATCCATCTTAAAATCTTTGTGATTGTGCACGGCCAACCACCTGCTTATATCAAAGACCTGTCTGTTGATGTCATACGACACCAGCAGGAGTCTGAGGTCCTCTGATCAGGGTCTGCTGGTTCTTCCTTCTACCAAACCTATAACCAAAGGAGACTGTGCATTAGAAGTTGTTGCTTCCAAACTCTGGGGCTGTCCTCTTAAGAAGCTGTGAACTGTGGTCCCTGGACATTTATATATATATATAAAGAAAAAACAATTTAGGACCCATTTGTTCAGACATACCTTTGTCTAATCTGTCTGTGTGTTGTTTTAACTTTTTTATTTCTCATCTTGCTGCATAATGTTTTACTGTGAAGCACTTTGTGGCTTCTGCTCTAGATATTCACTATATTAAAAAAAAACTTACTTACTTTACTTACTAAATTGGTCAAAAACATGTGCAACATTTTTATATATCATAGTTTTCTATCATAAAAAGGGGATTTTATCGCCAAATGACGAACATTATTTCATAGAACCAAGCAAATCTTTCTCACTCTACAAGACATTTCACGGTCTCATATTTCAGATTATCTTGTAAATATTTCAACGATGTAGATGCAATCCACATGATAGGCTGTATCCTTAAATATGTTACAGCAGATGGATAATTTTTTAACAATCAAGAAAAAAGTTACATAATTCTAAATCCCCTTTTTTTCTTTGTAAGTGTTTAAGAAAAGTGAATGCCAACATTAATGTCTTACCTTAACCCCAATGATCTCTGTGTTTTTTAGTATAGTGGCACAATAAAAGGAGAGGAATCAAATGATCCTTCTGAAATTCAAACCAAACAACTAAACTCACTGTGTTACCAGCAAGACTGTTAATAGCAAAATGCCAGTGGCTCGGCTTTAAGCCGATTTAAAGGGAATGAGAACTGACACTCTGATTGGTCTGATCTATGTTATGCCCAAAACACATCCATGCATAATCAAGGCAGATAATCCACCCCCTTTGCGCCCTGTGCCTGGCTTTGTGCTGAGAGCATGCACCCTCAAAATAGCAAAATATAGACCAACACACCCCAAACCGCCATGCACTTTTAAACAACAGGCTTCATTCTGTCAGAATAGGGCCCTATATGTGTTAGCATACATGTATAATGTGTGCTAACACTGCTTTACAGAAGTGAAAAATGTGGAAAATGAAAAGGCCTGAAACATTTTTCCTTAATAACATCTGTAAAAATGTGAATGTGCTTCACTGTGCATAGCCTGACTGACATCTGTCATGATCATCAGCCTCTTCTGTCCTCCTAGCTCCCCAAGTATGGGCAACTTCATTCCCCTTCACTCCCTTCCATCCCCCACCTTATTGGACATTTCCAAGTGGAGCAGAGACACGCTTCTCTGCTCTGCCCACCTTTGTCCACCTCTCCTGCAAACTTCTTTTCGAACCAAGGACTCATTTTTAATTCATAATTGAATTTCAGATATTTAGGAAGAAAAGCTGTCAAGAGTGACTTTCCTAAGCAGTCATGCAATTTCAAGCTGTAATATTTACACCCCTGCGATGCTTCACTTCCACTCTGAATGTAATTGCGACAAAATGGGGGGAACGAGGTGTTCCCTCCTTTGCTCCACCTCCAGAGGTAAAGTAATGATATGAGAGAGAGGAAGTCATGCACACTCAGCTGGAGACAGCAGTGTCTCTGCCTTTGTGTGCATGTGGGGGCACGTGCCATGTCATGCATCCAATCTAGTTGCAGCATGAATTGACAAAGATATTACAGCCTCCAAGAGTTAATATGAATGTCTTGAGGTGTATAATGGAGCCTTGTTGCAGTGCTTTTGCGTACTGGCATAGTAAATAGGTCTATAGAATGCTTTGTGAGTAGCTAGTGGCGCGAACCATAGACGGCACTATTAACTCACTCATCATGTTAAATCAATGAATGCAGCGAAAACACTAGTTTACTGTAAAAATTCACCATTTGAATTGGAGTCTTTATCAAGTCTTCAGTCAAAAACAAGTAAGCAGCACAGGTGGGTGGAGCTGACAACATGTCCTCACATCATCTTTTACTGTTATTTTCACAGAGAGCCCCCTGGTGGCAGAATCATCATACTGTGAGTTTTAAGATAAGCAGCAAGTTCTTTGCGATGCCATGATGGCTCTAAATCATTTAGTCTGATTTATTGGATGGCCCTTTCATCTCTAACATCTTCATGCATCTCCTCAAACAGCACCCATCACATATAATTATCTCCCAGCTACTGCTCCAATTCATGCATCCACTTTACCCTTCCGTCCCCGACTATTTCCACACATTCCTGCTCAGAGTTTACCCAGAGACCGGCAGGAGGATTCGTAGACATGAAAGCATGCCACCAAGTACTGGACTCTCATCCCTTGCCAAAATATTATCTGCTAAATAAGCCTGAAATAGACTTTGTATTGAGCTGGCTGTTTGGGCAGACGGAGCATGAGCAGGTTTGGATTTTGTTGAAAAGACACAGATGGCTGAATGACCCCGCTGCTCAGTCAGACTGTGATCATACTTACCTGAGGGCAGTCAGCTCATTTGTGATATCAGTTTGTTTTCTTTAAGCAGTGTCTCATCATAGATTTACACATGTATGTCTGGTAGAGAGAATCTCTATCTAGAGAATCTCTAAAGGGAAAAAAAGGAATGAACTGATTTATAAGAAAGAAACTGACTGCTGCTTCTTCTGAAAAGGTTAAATTGAACTAAAATCCCATCTAATACGAGCTTTGTCTTAGGTCAAAAAGCATGAGAAAAGTTCTTCGTCTCTAAAAATATAATCTTTTTCAGTTCTACAAAGAAATCAATACCACTCTCTGATATAAGTGGTTTCAATCTTCTTCATCAAACTCTCTGCCAGAAAGTAATTTAGTGCATTTTTCAAAAGTATTGCTTGTCAAGATTCTTTTTTCAGATTGGAGGAAGTTTGGGCTGGGCAGTATATTGAGCTTTTAGGATATGTTGATGTATTTTCAAACCAGATTAAAGGTCAGGAAATATTATTTGTTTTATTGATTAAGGGCAAACTTTAGGGCCTCAGTAAAATGCTTATGCATCAATGCAGATCAATGAATCTTCAGTTGTGCAGTGACAAATCACAGAAAATGTCATCTCAAGACATTTGAAAAATAGTGTAAGCCATACTCTTACTTTTTAAGTATGATTAATTAATTCAGGCCCATCATAAATCCACCCCGAGTACAGCACTTTGCAACATTTAGCAAAAGTCAGAGGCGAGAAAAAAACTTCTGTCAATTCGGGAGGAAACCCTAAACAGAACCAGACTTATCTTGATCAGTCATTTGCTGAATGAACGTGAGAAGGGATGGAGAATGATGCAGAAAGAGAGAAAGGTGGACAGAGACAACTAAAATAAAAATGTTATGATGATAAAAAAATAATGACAATAATAATGTGTCTGCTCTTGTCTTCATCATGTTGCTCTGGATATAGTTATCAACATAGTAAATTAAATAGTATTGGCAATAATAATGACTGATAGAGAAATAGATTTGATATTAACAACAACAATGATTATGAAGTGGAGAGGACTGATATTGGTTACTGTAGTATTTTTAGTTAAGTTGTTATTAAATGAACAGATTCAGAAATACGGATTGATGATAAATGATGTTGATGCTGATGTTGGCTGATATAGGATGAAGCGATAGGAGTCAGGTGGATCCACAGCGGCAGGTCATCAACGTAAGTTAAAATGGTTACAGTAAAAAATTTTAATATTTAAAAGAACTGTTGAGTATTTTAACAGACTGATCATTCTAAAGTTGTTGTTTGCAGCTGTTATGATAATGAAAAAGAAAGAAAAAACGGCCACAAAATTAGCCATGCAGGTCCACAGCAGCAGGTCTGTCTATACCAATAATCCAGAGCAGCCCAAAAGACAAGAACTAGAACGAGCATAAGAGAGAAAGAGAGAGAGAGAGAGAGGAGGGAGAGGATGAAGCTTAATGTGCCAGTCCTTGGTTAGTCTGAGAATATCTTTGCTTAGCTATGGGCTGGTCCAAGCTTGAGCAAGCTCTAACTGTAAGCTTTATCCAGAACGACATTTTTAGGTCTACTCTGAAAGGTGGAGATATTGACCATGAGATATTCTACTGGAAATGGGCATTTCAAATGTGAAATCATGACTTTTTTGATTACATCCTACTTCAGAATATTTTATATTCTAAGTCAAAACAAATGTCTAAAGTTGGGTAATTTATTATTTTTAATGATCACTTTGGGATAAACACATACATACTGTCTAAACTGCAATAATAAGTCAGAAACCGCCAAGCCCGGTTACACAGTGGTGCAGCGGTGATGCTGTCGCCTCACAGGAAGGTTGCTGGAGTCAAATCCCCGCTCTCCCCGTTCATGTGTAGGTTGTTGTCCAAGTATCCTGATTTCCTTTCACAGAATAAAAACATGCTTTTTAGGTTTACGGTGACTCTAAATTACTTAGAGGTGTAAGCATGTGTGAAGGGATGTCTGTTATTTTATTTTATTTTTTTTACGCACACTGTATTTCTTAAGAGTTTTGTACATTTATATTTCTTCATTTTATTTATTCAATCTTATCCTCTATTTTTTATTTTACATTTACCTTATTTGTATTTTGTCTTGTTCATTTAACTCCTGTACTAGAGAGAAAACAACTGCCAGAGTCAAATTCCTTGTATGTGTTGCATACTTGGCAATAAAAAACGATTCTGATTCTGATTCTATACATAAGCTCTGTGAATGGCCGACAACCACTCCAGGTGTACAACACCTCTCACCCAGTGCCCAGAGTCCAGTTCACAGGGTATTAATGTAAATGTGCTGTAATGAACCTCCAGCACTATTATGAAAGATGTTATACAGATAGATAGATAGATAGATAGATAGATAGATAGATAGATAGATAGATAGATAGATGTGAAGCAAATTAAATGGATATTCAAATGGATGGAATGACAGTTGGATGCATGGATGGGTGGAGGGATGGATGATAGATAGCTTTTGATTTGCTTTAAAAACCTTTACAATTTAATAGACAGGTACAGTATATGTATCTAGCACAGATTTATTTCACTTGTCCATCTAGGCAACAGCCCATTAAAAGTGTTTGGGTAAGGCAGCATCTTTCAATCACATATACAGAAGATGATTGGACAATTTTTATGTCATTCACAGTCAATACTAGCCAGTCAAATTATGTACAGGGCATGCACTGCTGCAAAGGACTTAAGTTCACAAGCTAGTTTGTTAGTTGTACTCTCGCTAAAACCTGTTGGAAGAGTAAAAGTATCTTTTTCATGGAAAAATGTCTGCAGTGTTGTTCTTTGTTCATCATTTCAAGAATTGTAGTTTTGATAAAACTGCTACTGCAGCAGGCTGCATCCATCCTAATCTGTAATAGAGCAGCCTTTGATTACAGGCCTGCAGTCACATCTCCCTGTGTCACGCTCGCTACTCTCGTCTCTTTCTCCTCAAAGGATGCTGATTGGTCAGTGCCTCTTCCGACAGAGCCAAATTATCTCAGTGTAGAGCTTTGCAAGATGTATTTGCCTGAATACAAACCAAAAAACAGGCAGATCAGCTGCTATCCAAGGTAAATTAGATACAATAAAGACAAAAATATACCAAATTTGAGACAAAAGCTTCAACACATAATCCAGTAATGGGTTTACACACAACAGTTTTCATTTAACAGGTCAAATATCTAAAATAACTTTTAAAAAAACAAAGGTGAATGCAGAGCAGCCATGAGTGCAAATCTGTGTGAGTGTACATGTGCGGTCACTTAACATTTGGAGTCCTTTGAGTGTGTTTGTGTGTGTGTGTTGGTGTGTGTGTGTGTGTACTTGTGAGGTTACTCCATGTGTCACTGATAGTCAGAGAGGTGGAAAGGAAAGCACAGACATGCTTAAAGAGCAGGCGTAGCGTGACTTGTGACTGCGTCTGGATGCTGCATTCAAATACAATATTTACCTTCTACACAGCACATTTCTCAAACGCCGGCGAGTTCCATTTGAGAATAATTAAGAAGGAAAAAAGACTTCAAGGGGAAGAAGGGAACATGTACCACAGATTCTGACGTTCGAAAACCTCAGAGGTTTTGGACTGAAGCTTAAACATGTGATAAGTTGTGATATTCCATGTCCTTTGGCCTCTTGTCTTCTTAGACTGACAGATGAATGAATGCTGTTATTGGTTACAGATGAGCACTGGGACAAAATGGAACATTTGACATAATGCGCTGCGGCTGATGGGACTGGAAACAGATTAATTTGGCATTCAATTTGTACTGATGGATTATGTAATAGAAATTTGTACTGTATGTTGACATTCTGCAACAAGTACCTGGTGTTATTAAAAATATATATTTAACTCTAATCTGAAGACAGAGCATTGTGGACCAGCACCTTCAATTCACTGTACTCCTTCATATCTTCAGAGAAGAGCAAGAAAATTGAATTGAAACTAGTATGAAAAGTATCTGTCAGGTAATTGAGGTGCGTCAGAAAAGTTCCAGGACTGGTGTCACAAAGGATTTATTTAGAATCCAAACTACAAACTACAAGTATTCCCCTTCGAAGTAATCCCCCTGGGGTCAAATGCACTTCCCCATCCTTCTCTGCCACGCTTTCATGCACTCCTGGAAGGATTCTTCCAGGATCCTCCGCAGCTCCATCGTCACAGCTTTTTTGATGTCGTCCACGTCTTCAAAACGGGTCCCCTTGACGACCCCCTTGAGCTTGGGGAAGAGGAAAAAATCACACGGAGCCAGGTCGGGTGAGTAGGGAGGTTGCTCCAGCGTGGTGATGTTCTACTCAGCCTGGAACTGTCGGATACTCAGGGCACTGTGATCAGGCGCGTTGTCATGTTGAAGCAGCCATGACTTGTCCTGCACAGCTCTCGCCTCTTCTCGCGCACTGAACGAAGCAAACGCTGCAGTATCTCTTTGTAGACATGCTGGTTGATTGTCTGGCCCTGTGGCAAGAAGTTAGAAGTTTAGGTTTGAAAAAAATCTTGTGTGACCAGTCCTGGAACTTTTCTGACACACCTCATGTTAGAGCATTCTGCATCCATCCATTCTTTCCTCCATCTATCTCCCTAGCCGTCCTTCCCTGCACTCATCTGTTCATTCATCCACCCAACCTTCCATCCATTGAGCTGTCCACGTATCTGTGCATTTATTTATCCATACACCTGTAGAACACTAACCTTGCAGTGCAGCTCAATCCATCTGATTCAGTGTCTGTAATCGGACAGATCCATCTTGCCAGGCTCCAATCTACAGTGACTGTGTGTGGTCCAATCAGTGTCCTTTAGAGCAGGAAGAACTGGGAGCTACAAGCAAGACAACAGCAAGAGTGAATGCTTGTTCAGTAGCTGCTTTATCAGAGCTGGACAGCATTTCTTTATCAAATGAAAACAAATAACAACACTGAAAGCATAGAAAGTATATCTTCCCCCACTCTAGACATGCTTTGGTGAGTTTGTTCTATGAAGCGGCTTACATTTTGTATTATACACTCCAGCAGTAGCACCCACCTACAACTTTAAAGAACAATCAACGAGCCCCCTGCCAGATATGCTGTTGAAAGCTCCTGCCCATTCCTGAACACTTTGTATGGGCTTTTGCCCAGATGGACTGGTGAAATACATCCACACCAGACTCTGTCATCCATGTCTTTATGGACCTTGCTTTGTGCACTGGTGCACAGTCATGTTGGAAGAGGAAGGGGCCAGCTCCAAACAACCCCACACCATAATCCCCCCTCCACCAAACTTTACACTTGGCACAATGCAGTCAGACAAGTACCGTTCTCCTGGCAACCACCAAACCCAGACTCGTCCATCAGATTGCCAGATGGAGAAGCATGATTCATCACTCCAGAAACGCTTTCCACTGCTTAGACAAGGCTGTGCTTTACACCACTGCATCCGACTTTGCATTGCACTTGTGATGTATGGCTTGGATGCGGCTGCTCAGCATGGAAACCATTCCATGAAGCTCTCTACACACTGTTCTAGCTAATCTGAAGGCCACATGAAGTTTGGAGGTCTGTAGCAATTGACTCACAGAAAGTGGCGACCTCTGTCACAATGCATCTCACTTACCCTGACTCGCTCTGTCAGTTTATTTGGCCTACCACTTTGTGGCTGAGTTGCTGTTGTTCCCATTCGCTTTTACTTTGTAAATTCCACTGACAGTTGACTGTGGAATATTTAGGAGCGAGGAAGTTTCATGACTGGATTTGTTGCACGGGTGGCATCCTATCACAGCTCCATGCTGGAATTCACTGAGCTCCTGAGAGCGACCCATTCTTTCACAAATGTTTGTAAAAGCAGTCTGCATGCCTAGGTGCTTGATTTTATACACCTGTGGCCATGGAAGTGACTGGAACACCTGATTCTGATTATTTGGAAGGGTGAGCGAATACTTTTGGCAATATAGTGTATGTCAGGCATGTAGTGATGTATAATCCCTTTTGCAGGTTTTGGGTCTAGCCCAGGGACCTACCAAGTGCCAGGCAGTGTTAATTTTGTCGACTAATTCTTTTCATCATAGTTTTCATCAACAACCTTTTTTCCCCTGACAAAAACACGTGCACATGGACATAAGTTAAATCTAAAATAATCAATGTTTGACAGAGACTTAATCCAATCAGACCTAATTTTGTTGTGTAAAAAGTAGGGACAAGTTAGTAATATATCCAATCACAGCTATTTTGGTTGTGTGGAAAAGTTGGATGAGTTAAGAGGGACATCCAATCACAACTGCCTTAGCTTCGTGGTGGCGAGATCCAGGTGTAAAACGTGATTTCAGAAATTCAAGGAAACATAAAAAATACCTTACACTTTACACTTCATATTTCAGTCGACTAAATTTACAGTAGATTTCATCATCTAACATGTTGTGAAATTTCATCAAGTAAAACTAGACTCAAATTAACACAATTTAGATGACTAAATTATGACTAAAACTAAAAGATATTTTAGGCAAAAGACTAAAACTAAAACTAAATTAAAAAGTGCCTTCAAAGTTAACACTGTTGCCAGGAAGGCCTACGGAGGGGTTCCCAGGAGGTCATAAGATGCCTGAATGATCTAAGATGGCCCCTTTTGATTTAGGAGCAGCAGCTTTACTTTGAACTTCCAAGCAGTACTGTGAATGTTGTACAATCCACCTGCCAGTTTCAAGATCGACTTTTCATAGATACTTAAATCTCTCAGGGTTATTCATTAACCTTGATTGGGTAACCTACACAAAGAAAACAACTAATTGGAACTCCTGAAAAGTGCAAATTCTGTCACATTGTTTTGACATGCTGAACTAATTCACAGCGGAGAAAGTTGAAACATTCTGCAGAGTCTGTAACTGACTCTCTGTAGTCACCACAGACCGTGACAAATCCAAATGTGACTGAGCCTGTAGTAAACACAGCAATGTTCTGCTGACAATGAACATTACGAATTTTGTGGTCTCTCCCCACTTCAAACTGAATTCCCCACCTGTTTGTTTTCTTGAGTTTCTGTCCAAAATGACAAATTGAAGGAGTACTTTTCTTCTCAAACCTCTGAGATGGGCTCATTGGTGTTCTCCACACGCTCGGAGGCAAAGTGCATGATGGTTATTTGGGTTTGAACCCAGTGGAGAACCAAGCTGTTCTTACAGAGGGTGTTTTGTGTCAGAGGTCTGCTCTGTCTCGCCCCATGTTTGTTTGGGTTTGTCAAAGCATGTGCAGGGTGCTGTGCTCCTGTGTCTACCCGCTGTGTAACCCCCCAATCATGGACCAGATCTCAGCCTCTGAATTAGTCTATTGTTCCCCTGAGAACCCAAAGGTGCATGAGGATGGTGACTTTAGCTGAGTCAGTCTGTATTCCAGTTTTATCATGGATACAGATGCTGTTGCTGAGATGCAGAGAGACAAACACTGAATGTGTTTCCTCCTGCAGGGTGGTCCTGATTTTAAATATGACAACCAAACATGTGGCTTACATTTGAATATCTCGACTCTATCATTACTCTTGTTCTTGAATTCACCACAGCTACATGTGCTGCAAGATAACAAGAATAAATAACACCTTTTGACATGTGTGGTAACAATTTCAAAATCTCACTACTAAGAAGAAAGAGAGATTTTTTACCGTTAGCTGTAGTTCATCTATGACTTGCATAACAGTTAGATGATTAATATCTCAGTCAAGAGTGCAAGCATTTCAAATCAAGAAATTAACAAGATTGTACAATATGGGAGTTTTACTGATATGTCAATATTTCTGAATTCATTATCAGCTTTACCAATATGTTGTGTTGATAACAGAAATCCCCAACTTTACAAAAATGTACCTGTTCCCTTCATGGTGACAGTCTATTTGTATCAACCTTGCAGTGCAGCTTGATCTGGTTGATTTAATTTCTGATCCATATTGCCAAGCTCTAACATACATTGATTGTGAGTGGCCCAATCAGCATCCTCTAAAGCAGGAAGAGGTGGGAGCTATGAGCAAGACAACAGGAAGAAGTGACTGCATGGATGTTAAAAGCTTCAGAATCAGTTTTATCAGATCTGGACCAGATTTCTTTATTAAACGGAAAACAACAACAACACTGGAAACATTTCTCGATAGAGAGGTAGTTTATGTGTTGAATAAGTGCTGCCCAATACAATATCAAAGTAGTGAGATATGGATACATCAGTCTGTAATATAATGTTGGAATGCTGGATAGATGCAAAGAAGCACAACTTTTTCTAAAAACCGCAAAAGGTGTTTGTACTCTTATAGAGGACAACACTGATGTGGTCTTTCCAAGTGAGAAATCTTGTTGATGTGACTTTAGCAATTTCTTCACCATCAATATGAAGTTTTACTAATCCAACATTATAATTTATCTTTGGTAACCACCATGGACAGTAAGAATGATTTATGCCTTTGTTGTCTTAGTCCTGCATGAAAAGTGGTGTTTTCTGACACAGAAGTTTCCCTTTTAATCCCGCATGTCAGGCACGCATCTGTAGTAAATATTACATGTTCAAAAAAAATTGAAAGCTTGGTTTGATTTTCTCTCTGTCACCCACTCACAGTCATAAGATCAGAAAATGTAATAATTATCAAGAAATAGGTTGTCATGTTGCTGGTGGTTTTAATTGTTTTTGGAGGCTTTACATGAGCCTGATTTGAACTGTGTCAATACTAGCCACCCTGAAGAGCTTTAATTTTGCTTTTAGGATTATTTGTTTGAGTATAATGCACAGTATGAAACAACATTGGCCAAAGACTAAAGAGAAGCATTGTATTCCTTTTTTTCGACCCCAGGTTATAACTTTACTATCATGAACCTTGTCTTAAACAGACTCAGACATTGTTGTTCTTGGCCGCCTGCTCTGGCCCAGTCTGATCCAAGTCTTTGTTTTTGCCCTTTTTTTCCAGCACAGAGGGGTCTGTTTTTACTGTTAAGACACTAAAGCAACCTTTCATCTAAAACAGACATTTAACAGTGTTCAGCTTAGTTATCGTTCCCTTTTTGAACCTGTGTGCAGGTTGCCTGTTTTTTTTTTTTTAGATTTGTTTTTGTGTGGAATAACTGGAAGACAAGGAAGAAAAGCCACAATTGCTTAACATTTTTGGAAGAATAATGAGCATTTATACAACCTCGGTTAAAGTACTCGAAAAATCTAGATTTAAAATTGTTGTGTGGTTCATTTCAGAATATAGGTAACACATGGGAAGTATGTGTGAGGGTTTTGACAGAAGATTAAGATGCATCAACTGAACATCGGTTTTGAAGCCACATAATAGCTTCAACATAGTTCAACATAACGACTTTAAACAGGAGGAGAACATTTGTCAAGTTGAAAATATCACATACCACCACCTCTAAATAAATATGTGGCACATTACTTCTCAGTTGTTTATTCAGCAAGTTTGCATTTAGTCAGTTAAGTGTAAAATAAACAATCCATCAGTTTTGAGGGGGGATTATGTGCCAAACTGTTTCCTGAAAGCAAATACCAGGCAATCAAGCAGTGGGCTCCAGCAATTACTCCAGACCATAGACTGTGTAATACATGGACATGATCTGAGTGATATCACTCATCAGTAACTTTGGGGTAGTTGTGCAGTCTGTAATGATTGTTGCCACATTGGACATGCCATCTCAGCTGAACTTTTGGTCAACCAAGGTAGACCTATGTCAAGCTTCTAGCGCCCCTGACAAACAAAATAAGAACTGTTGGGAAAAACAACACCCTCCCCCGCAGCATCCTGAGGTAAAGACTACAGACCACCTGTCAGAGAGAACCCAGGGGAAGCAAACTGTAGATTAATGCTGTCAGAGGATCCACTGTACTCATAAGTTACAAAGACGGGAGTAACAGACCTCTCCCCTCTTAAAAAATGTACAGCCCTAAAATACTAACTCAAAGTGACAGCTGATTGTGAGCCTGATAATGTCAATGAACAATAACAAGACCTCAGTTTATTGCACACAACATTTTTGTTGGTGAAAAATGTCCTAGACCTTAGAATTATTAATGCAAACACATTAAAACATGTATGCCCTTATATATCTGTACATTTCCATCCTGAAACAGGTGTAATGGGAAGGATTCTCCAATATTACAGTATGTCAACAAACCTAACTTGACTTGCTGGTGAATACTGTGCTGTCTTCAGTGATATAAAACAGGAGCTGTGTTAACATTATTTCAAATGTGTGTGGTGGACATGCATGCCAGCCCTGGCTAGAGATGCTATAACTTTCATACCAGGCACATGTGTGCTATGTTATGGCTGCATCTCTCTGCTGCCATGTCTCCCTCTTTCTTTCTGCATAAATGTAACTTCATTAAAAAGCTACAACACAAAGTAAAAGAGGAAGCACAATAAATCACCAAAAAACCTGACTCATTGAACAACTGAGCCGGGAAAATTTCAGGAGCATTCTGTACGAACAAGGAGAGTTTCTCCACTGAAAATGTAATCACGTAACTTCCAAAGTGTCTATTTCATCAAAATATCCATAGAATCTTACAATGGCCAAAAGTTATGGATAATAATGTGGGTTATGAGTATTTACAATAATTAAACTGTCTTTTTTCCCAGGTGGCTTTTTGAAACCCGTCTTACATCTGTACCTGCAGATGCTTTTGCAGACATGGTCAACATAACAAGGATGTGAGTAGAAGCTAATTCAGTGGAATAATTCCATCCAAGCCATGTACATAACCTGTTTTTTCAGACACAAATCCATGAAAGAGCTCAAATCCACCTGCTTTCTTTCATCTGCTTTCTCAGAAAATAATGGGAACCTGTCACATTTCCAAACTACCCACCCTTTCCTCCCCATCTCCCACCCAAGCAGATGATTTACTCTGTTTAGTATCACCAGCAGCTCCTAATCACAGCTGGAAGCACTAAACGCATTCCTTCAATAGGAATGTTGGTCCTTTCACCGCAGAGGGGCTTGGACATTCACTTGGTATCCAGCTGGAGATTTTGGGGTGTGTGGTGATTTTAGATTCCCAGTGGTGGTGAAATCTCCATGTGGAGGTAAAAATATACACTTGATCTCCGGCTGCTGAGTCGGACATCTGCGCCCAAATCATACATGAATGGAGACGGAGGTGGATTAGACGTTTTTTGTACGCTTTAAAGATGCACAATTGCACATATTTTATCCACAACACATATCTTTCATATGTGTTGTTGATAAAATTGCGGACTAAATAAAAACAGCAAATTTTGAATCACATTTCCCCATTTAAGTATGTTTTAGTTTATGGACAAAGTCTAATTAAGAGCCTTGAACAGCTGTAAGGTAAGAGAATTCACATTTATTTTAAAAAGATGCATTTTTAAACTTGCTGGAGTGCTAAGTTCATGGTTTATTTAAAGACTGTACTTCCAACCAAGTAAAAATAAATGCTCCCAGAGTGACTGATGAGTGTGTAATATATACGTGGGCTGCATACCTGTAAAATAACCCGTGACTTTGGAGGATTAAGACAAGGTGGGCTGATAAATTCAGGAAAGAGTTGCAGGCTTAAGGATAATTTTTTGAGGCTTTTTCAGAAAAACAGGTCTGATGTTTCCTTCGCTCACTACCTCACTCATAAATGTTGGACAAATGGTTGAAAAAGCTTCATTATTTGCTATATAAAGGGCAATTTGTACAGTAGATTTATTGTAAGCTGTGTATTTGTTTCAGATATTTCTCTGTGGATGTGACGCTGCAGAGGCTGGAGAGGCACTCGTTTTATGGCCTGAAGAAAATCACCCAAATGTGAGTAACTAAAGGAAAAGGCCACGCTCTGTATCGATCTGTATTGATTAAGCTGTTCCATTTTCACTCTGGAGAGAAAAGGGCTTAATCTTTAACATTGCCAGAAGCAATGGACAGCAAGAAGCAAACACATTTAAAGCATATTTCTCTCCTACTGTGTGCTTTCCGCCTCTCATAGCAGCAATTAAAGCTGTTCAGCCTCACTGTCATTCAAATAATATGAAACTATCACCTGATCGCCCACGTGAGGCACAATTGCCAGACAGTGAGAGAGCAATAGTGGGTCAAGGAAAAGGCTGGGGTGTTTTTGTTAACCTATAGCAGTGAAGCTGGATCAGTCTCATTGAATATCTAGGCAGATTCATTTTGCAAAGCTTCAAGCTGGAATGATTGAGCTCTGTCCACAGAGGCACTGACATCAGCTTCCTTTCAGAAGAAAGAGGGGGGAGCTACAGGCAAGCCTGTAACAATGGCTGCTCGTACATAGATTAGATAGTTTTAGTAAGGGATGAACATGAGACCCTGACACTTATCTTTTAGGCCCCGTTATCACGACAACGAAAACGGCTGAAAACGCAGAGTTTTCATTGCGTTTGCGCCTCCTGTTTACACAAGAACGGAGCCCGGAGTGCCTGAATCCGCAACCTCTTGGAATCAGGGTCCAGAGTGAAAAGTTTTGAAAACGTTTTCGTATCCGTCTTCATGTAAACAGGAATCAGCGGGGAAAACACAGACATGTGGCGCATGTGTAGTACTCTTTCAGATAAAGGTTGTGCGTGCATCCCAGGGACAACAACAGCAACAGCTTTGGCGTCCACCGAGCAACATGTGTGCTGCTTACTGTGCCTGGTTTGTTATCCAGACAAAAATATCTTGACACATTTGTTGTCCAGACAAGAAACTCCTGCGTCTTTGTTTGAGAAAAATAATAATAATAATAATAATACATTTTATTTGGGGGCGCCTTTCAAGTCACCCAAGGTCACCTTACAGGAGCAAAAAGCATAAAAGCATCAACCATTGCAAACACTTTAAAAACAAAACATTAACATAAAAGCAAGTGGGGTGAACAATGTCCAGTTAGAGGGAATATGCCAGTAAGGTTTGTCTTCATCGGAAAGCGTACGTGTGTTGTAACACTACAAACCTACATCGCCAACGCAGAGCACTTTTGAAAACGAAAAAGAAAAAACCTTTCAGTTTCTGGCGACAATGTCGTGTAAGTGTTAGTCTTGACCTTAAAAATCCAATTAACTCATTCTTGAGTCAAAGAGGACATTTGTACATACTTTGGAAATTATGTCTGAAAGCATTTTTGCGTTTTCAGGTGCCAAAGCAGGAGAGAAAGATGAGACTTACTGATCTTGACTGTTAAGCTGTGACCTCCAGAATTATATATTTCAGACTTGAGAGTGAACATTAAACCAAGTTTAAAGAAGATCGCACCCACGAGAGAAAAACAGATAGAGGAGAGAGGAGGAGTGGGTCTCTGGCTGTACCGGTAATAAAGGAAAGTAAAGTCGGGCAGGCTCGGCAAGAGGGGGGCCATCACCACACTCTGTGTTCTGTGGCTCTGAAGGATGTTATAGATCATCAAATGGATGTGTTTTTATTGCAGACTTTTCTCGGACACTTAGAGTCTTGTTTTCGAGAATAGGAGGAAGACAGTGATTGTAGAAAAAAACACCATGGTTGATCATGGATTGAAAAGGTGGAAACAGATGTTGTTATGGCAGAAAGACAGGCCTGTCCCCTTCTCTTATTGCTTCTGAATCTGAAGGGGAAAAATTCCTCTTTTCTCAATAAATAGAATCCATTTGAACATGCAAAACATGCATGAAATTTAGTTGTGTATCATATATCATCATTTAGCCATATCTGCAGAAATCCAATATCCTGCATTCCCACTATTTACCTGAATTATGTTGCTTGAAATCAGGAAATCTTACACACTGTCTGAACTTCACTAATTGGTTTGCAGAATTTATGAAAATGAGTGGAACCAGTAAGGTCTTACCTTACCTCCAATTACTTTTCTTTTTTTGGGATTATTTCTTTTTATTTTGGCGACCAGAACAGTTACATAACATGCATACAATAATCTTCATAAAGCCTGTTAAAGTACATAAATGACTCACTGAGTACATTCAATTCTCAAAAAAAGAGGAAAAATTGGATTTCGTGACATGAGCACAGTGAGGGGAATAATACAGTAAGTATATATGTACAGATGAGACTGATAGAGGTAGAGAGCCAAATGCACTTCAGTGGAATATACACCATATATATAACATCTTATGTACATCATTAAATTTTTCCCTGAGGGTCTTAATGATTTGTGTCACATTTCAAAGACCGATGAACCTCATTTTGTTCTCTCACCAAAGTCTTCCCCTGCTTTTCCATCCCTGTACCACAGCTTTCTAAAGTACACAAAATTTAGTCAGTGGATAAGTGATATATACTCCTCCAATCACTTTTCAAGTTCAGCCAACAAAGTTTGTGTAATTTCATTACCAAATAAATAAAATACTACAGAAAAAACAATTAATTTGTATAAGGAATTCTAAAACTGCAAGTTAATGCCAAACATGATCTAAATTCCTCAAAAAGAATGGTGATGCCTAAACATGTAGCCTATTACTTGCCAGCTATCTGTGCAATTAAAGGCAGCTTTCTCGCTCTTTTTTGGTTAAATATATGACTAAAGATCAGTAATTTTCTGTATATTGAAAACCTCATTGAAATATGGCCTCTCTCTTGTTTGTATGTCCCTGCTCTCGCTGTAACAGCTCAGGAAAAAGTGTGGCAAGGTGCACTCTATTCTCAATTATGGGATAGAGATTTATCGCCAAAGCTCTGGGTGGACCACACACTTTCCAGCAGAACACCTCCTAGCACTTCATATATTACTACAAGACTTCCTGCCAGTGTGAAAGATTTGTTCCAGCATCTTCTAACACAGCAGTTTGTGTGTTCGCAGTTTGTTTCCACTCTTTACTACAGCATAAAATGTGGGAGCGGGGAGACAGTAACTATAATTTACATCTAGAGGAATTAATTTGACATGACTTAATGAATCTGCCACATCATTTTCATCTAAATTATGCTTCCTCTAAGTCTTTCCTTATTAGCTTCTGAATTCCAGGCGCAGACAGAAACAATCATTCAGGCTGCTCGATGAGGGTTTTATCTTTGTTCTGCTGGTGTATTTTGGATCTCCGGGGCCCATTTGCCTCTGATTGGTGTGGTGCAGTGCCATACATCAGATAATGGCATCTCTCTCAGGTTTCCTTCAGGGTCAGACACAAATTAATGCTCAGCTTCCTGTTGGCTGCTTGAGGCCGACGGCAGCTGCGGTTCAGGGACTGCAGTCAGAGCAGAATTCAGAGGGGGGAGGCTGGGGCTGAGCGAAGGCAGGATCATGCTGGCATCAAGAGAAAACCACCGATGTCAGGAATTCAGGTCTGTCTTTTCTACTGGGGAGCAGAGACTGACAGGCAAATCCATGTATACAGTATTCTAACCTTTTTGTCTGACAATATAAAATACATCAGGAACATGTGAATTTCAAAACGTAACCGTGTCTTTACAAGAATAGTTACTAACAAACTGCTACTAAAGACTGCCAAGACGGCCAGGGACCTAAAACATGATTTTTTTTTCTGATTATCCTTTAAAAAAAATTGCATACATGACAAACACAGCCCTGAGCTCTAACTTCACTTCAGAAATTAAATTGGTAGATTGTAACCCTTAAGTATGATTGCCATTGTTAGTTTAAATGAATGAATGATTTGTTGGGTAAAACTGTGTTTTTATAGTAAAACCAACATGATTGTGTCAGTTTTTATTTTTGCATTATGTATGTGTTGTTTTAACCTAAAACAGTTAAGGTGATACAATTGGATATGCGATTAATGACAAAAACAGGGAGGACTGTGTATGCAATTTTTTTTTTTCAGTTATAGCACAGGCACCAAACCCCACAAAATAATAAATGATGAGTGATGGTTGCTGTAATGTTTTTTTATGAACTGATATCTTCAGACAGTTTTAACATTGACCGAAAATATTATTCAACATCACAAAACCTTGTCACACCCCTAGTGGGAAGACTTTAAGCATATACACTCACCAGTCACTTTATTACATACACCTACTAGACTGGAGTCCTCTTTATCCTTCAGAGCTGCCACATGCTTACAGGATATTTAGCTTTTTTTGGATCGTTCTCTGTAAACCAAAGAGATGGTTGTGTGTGACAATCGCAGTAGATCGTTAGTTTCTGAAAAACTCAGACTCGCCATGCCATGTTCATTGTCATTTAAAGCACCTTTCTTTGTCATAATGATGCTGTTTGAATTTCAGCAGGTAGTCTTCACTATGTCTTACATGCCTAAATGCACTGAGTTGCTGCCATGTGATTGTCTGATTAGCTGTTTGTGTCAGTGGGCAGTTGAACCGGTGTACATTGCGAAGTCACTGGTAAGTGTGTATATTATGACCTGAGATGTCAAAGTTTTAGACTTGACCTGTCTTGCCCGTTTTTTCCGATTAAAGTTGACTTGGGACTTGAGACCAAAGACTTGAAACTTACAGTTTCAGTGACAGTAATTACACTAATAATGTTACAATCAGAGGTAACAAATAGTCTTATACTAGACTTATATTAGAAGCAAGAAGACACAGGCTTGAATGTATTAAATGTAGTTGCAGTCTTATAGTCTGTGACCCTGTATGACCTCCAGTCTGTGAAGAAAACCTGCACGACCTGCAGACAAATTATCGTTTGAAATGAGTGTTTTTAGACATCAGTGTTTTACAGTCCTCAAGGGTATGGGAAGTATTATATTACTGGCAGCAACAACGGCATTTTTTGTCATGTTGAAGGTATAAATTTGGGTCTGTAAAGCTGCCACTAATAATGTTTCTGTGTCATCTAAGGATCTTACTTATGAGTGGAGTTCCCTCGCAGGGATAGATTTAGCTTAGCCTGCAGGTTTCCTTGCATCTGTGAGACCTTCCTCACAACCAAAGACAGGGATTTTGGATTATTGTTACAGTGCATTTTTCATTTTTGGGATTAATCTGATTGTTTAGCTAATCTTCACTTTCAGGCACATTAGAAAACTGTTAGCACTGTAGGTCTGATAAACTCACTGGGAGGTTTTGATTGAGGCTGCTTAAAACTGCTGTGCATTATTACCCCTGCTCTGTCTGCCCTCTGCTCTGTTTTTTCGTCTAACTTAAAAAGCTGTATTTGTCCTCTCACTGGCCACTTCTGGGGTTAATCAGCTGTTTGTAACTCAAATAGCTAATCAACCAATCAAATGACAGCAACTTAGTGAGAGAAAAAGAAAAACAATATCTTGTTGTTAGGATGAAAAATTGGCAAAGCTCAGAAATAATTAATAAACAACCAATAATTCAGCTCTCAAGTATGCAGTACGTAATGCTGAACTAACAGTAGGACGAAAATAGAGTTTTGATCCATGCAGACAATAGCTTTCTTGATAATAGTAATGATTTTCATTTCATGTAAAATTACTCTTAGAAAGTCACTCTTTTTTTTGAGCAAAATTTGAAGATTCAAAGATGTAGACCTGAACATCTAATTTTATAAGCCTAATGCTGACGAGAAATGGAAAATGCCATTGACAGGCTAATAGATTTGGAATTGCTTGGCCTTGTTTGAGCTTAAAAAGGATATTTCAGTATTTTTAGTTGGGTTGTATCAGGTGACAATGTCAGTGAGGATCTGAAAGGGCTCCCAGCAGCTTTATATCAAAGAAATATGAGCTGAGACCACCAGTAAAGTACACTGCTGTCAATGGTACAGTTATTTGGTTTAATTGTGTGTTTTACATCAAAATGAGACCACAAAACTACGATAGGTTGAATGTTTGATTGAGTCCACAGTTTGTCCCCGCTCTCTTTCAGCTCACTAAATCTTGTTCTAAAGATTTTCTTCTTCTGTATGCTCCGGTTCTCAAAGGTAACCTCATGCATCCACAGTAAAAGCAACGCCATTGTAACTTGAGTCAGATCACTCGTATTTGAATCAGTCTCTGCTGTTGTTCAGTTTTCTTAAGTCCATAGAATAAAACAGCAGTTTGGCAGATTCAGTGTGCACAGGCAGAGGAACACGTAGCCATTTGCTGCATCGTAAAATAGAGCCCAACACAGACTTCCATAAAACTAGGACAGTAATATAAAATATCTGTAACCCCCAAACCTTATCAGTGTACCTTATCAGTGGGTCTGTGCTTGTTCTCCTTAAAGGTGCAGTGCTGCTGAGCTACTTCACTCAAGTACCTGATCCAAGCAATTTCAAAAATACCGAACTATCCCTTTAAGAAACAATCCATTTTATTTGACTATACTCAGGTAAATTAAATAAACTCATTGGCCACTTTATGAGGAACACTTGCTGAACAGCTTGTTAATGCAAATAGCTCAGCCAATCACATAGGAGCAACTAAATTGCATGTAGAAGTGATCAAGATGACCTAGTGAAGGTCAGTTTTATTATCAGGGTGGAGAAGCAAGGGTGTTAAAGTGACTTTTGATGTGGCGCAGAGTGTGACGTGGGAATTACATTTACATCTGAGGTAGAGTGTAAGTAGGTGAGTGAGGGAAATAAAGCACCAAGTGAGTCTTTATGGCGTACCTAAAGAAGTGGCCAGTGAGTGTATATGGTGTACCTAACAAAGTGGAGAATGATACAATTACAACAAATTAATTTTTAACACATTTGCTCCGGTCCCATGCCTCCAGAGCATATTTTTTGACATTATTTGCCCCCAGAAAATCCACTTAGATTTTTAACTTGGCATGCCAATAAACCTCTCTGTTTCAGCCCTGCTCAGAACAGTTTGTTTAGGCATACATTCTCAGGAGCTGTGTCTGACCATGCCCCCTTTAACGTGTAGATGTGGCTTTGGCTTTCCAGTGCTGTTCTCCAATGTTTACTATGTCTGCCTAGACATTCCTGGAGATGTTTCTTCCATTGAAGCCAACTCTTGGCTGAACAAAAACCTGGCTATGGGGGTGTCTCCCATCTGGGGGAGAAGATATCCCCTAAAGACATCATTAGGGGAAATTTTAAACACTGCATGAGCATTAACTTTTGAAAGGAAGAGCAAGCAATCGAGGGAGGGGGGATTTTCCTTAAGTTCTGAAGCCATTGTTTAAAAACCTATGAAGTTGTATTTTGCATAAAATGGACCTATGCCACATTAAAATGCGTTAAAAGGAGACAGAACAGTTATTACGTGCCTGGGTACTTAACTTTAAGTGTGTCTCCACTTGCTTTTCTGGTTGTTTATCCCCTGTCCAGTGCATTTATGTCTTAAAGTTACAGAGCCGTTAAAAAGACACAAACTTTCTCACCTCAGGAGCTGCCACTCAAAAGTTCTTTAGTTTGTTTGACTGACGATGTAATGGTTTTATTAGCTGATACAAAATTAGCCCCTGACATTTCAGTGAAGCTCGAGTCTTTAAACAGCAGCTGGAGGATATTGAACGCCTCCCACTCAGACTTATATTGACGTCCTTCTGCTGGGCTCAGCGTGGTTTGCCAGGTGTGTGAAGAGGGGCCAGGAGACGCACGTTCCAGAGACCCACATGTCCTCAGACAGCACAGCAAGGTGTTCAGCCCCAGGCAGACCAGAGTAAACACACTAATGAAACACTAATTTGGCTGGACTTCCGGCCCTGGCTGTCTGCACCGACTTTCCCCTCCTGTTGGCATGCACACTGTCAGCAGGTTTTAGGACAGCGTGCACTCCTAAATGTCTTTTTTTGTGCTTCTAATTAGTTTGTGTTAATATGTAAGTGTGGATGTTTTCCTTGTCTGTCTTTTTAGAGAGCTCCGTAACGCCAAAAGTCTGGCCTACGTCGACCCAGAGGCCTTTAAAAACCTCCCAAACCTCAAATACCTGTGAGTATTTCTTCCTCACTAAATTCCACATACTGACATCATTATAGTAATCCAAAAAGATGAGTGGTTTGTATTTAAAATGCTTTCTGTCTGGCAATAATTTAGACACTGATATTCTCAAAGCATCGTGCAGGAAAGACTGAGCAGTGGTTCATTTGAGTGTAATGCAGCAGTACAGGTTGACTTCAGAAAAGTGACTGAACACTTTGAAAAACTTAGAAAACATGTGATGCATTTGGCACAAGATGGAAAGATGTCAGTCTTTCATAAACTTTTGACTCTCTTAGAGAAAATTATAGGTTGTTGTCGCTGTGATTCTGACCAGAGTTGTGTACTCTAGCATGATCTCATGGCTTCTGGTCCATAAAAAATGTCTGGCTTTGCGGATAACTGGCCTGTTTTTGGTATCACAAATAATAAGGCCAACACATCAGGAAGGTTAGTTACTTCGAAATAATTTTGTTGTTCGCCATTACTTTTTAGGGCTGGGTGGTAAAATTTTAAAGATAAAACGATAGATATTGGATAGATGGATGGGTATATTTTTGCAAGATGTGATGTAAGACATATTTTATGCCAGTATAGTTTTTGTTTTGAGGATCATTTAAGTTACCACGGCAAAAAGGGTAATTCTAAAATTCTGCACATATACATTGACAATATTTGTAAATGTACTTGGAACTGACAAGACACAATCCCCACCTGACCTACCAAATGTTGCCAACATGTTTGTGCAATTAATGTGGCAATTCATTTTTTAGACAGAGATTTTCCTGTTTTGCTTAAAGAATGATCCCATCAACATTTGTGACGACTTAGGGCTATCATACAATACGTACTGAGATATGTGTAAATTGTGGATATTGACTATGCTTTTAACTGAATAAACTTGAAAAGTAAGGACAAGGTTTCAGGGATTCTGCAACTCAAGACACATATTTTTAGGTCCTCAAAGATCTGTGAGGTAATTTAAAATTTGGAACGAGAGCTGCATCATGTAGTTTGACCTCTACTTTGAGCTGCACCATTGATAACATTACCCTGTGTTTATTTAATAACTGCTGTCAGAGCATTTGGGGCAGTAGAGCTTCTTTAGAATCCATATCCATACATGTACGGGCAATGAATAAATGACAATTTTTTTGCCATCTTGATTTTTTAAACACAGGCCGAATGATGTGCAAAAACTTTCTCTTGCTGTCAAAAACTCAATCTTGGCAAAAAGAACTCAAATGCAGACAAGTCAAGTCCGTGAGAGGAAAAAGCAGGGTTTATTTTCAGTTCAAAATTTGGTACACGAGTAGGCAAAAAGATCCAGGCAAAATTACAGACAGACAAAAGGCTAAGAACTAGGTGAAGGCAAAAAACTAGGTCAATGATCAAACCGTGGCTATGAATAAGTGCTGGAAAGAGATACGAGGATCAACAATCTGGCAACAAGATAGGGGAAGACATGAGGGTTAAATACATGAAGTGACTGGGTGTGATGAGACACAGCTGGGAAGAACAATCGGGGATCAGGTGTGACAACGTCAGACAGGAAGCAAAGCCTACGGAGACACGGAGAGACAGGTGAACTTTCCAAAATAAGACAGGAATTACAAGACAAGACAACCAACATGAGAGCAAAACGGGTAACTTAACTAAGGCAAAGTGCGTAATCATGACACTTACAACTTCCCTGCAAGGACCATTTCATTTTATTTCTGTCTACCATCTCAAAATTTGACTGTTGTTACTGTTTAAGCTTACAGGAGGCCATACCATACCAGTGATAGCCGGCATGCTTTGAAAATGTTTCTATATTTATAATTTCAATTCAGATTGTATGAAGCAGCAACATCGTAAGAGAGTGGCTGTGAATGAATGAGTCTGTAGATAATCCAATTAGGTTATTAAAAACAAACTAAAGTTCGTCAGCCTCTGCTATAGCACAGCCCTTGTTTTTAGTTATGTCACTACGTGGCACCACATTGTGAGGAAACTGTCTCACAGAAAGATGTTTCAAGACATCCTGTCTATGCAGGATTAGAGCAAAGGGACTTTCTAAAACCTTCACCCAGGCAGAAGTTTTCCAAAATGTGGATTTTCATCTACCCAAAACGGTTTGATTTTCTGTAAGTAAAAAAGCTCATAACACAGGAAAAGTTGTATTTTCAAAAGTACCCACGAATATGTGGATATGGTTTTAGACAATGAAGAAAATTTAGATTTTGATTGTTTTGAAACACACAGTATTTGGAGATATAGAAAACTTGAACACCCTCAATTAAAAGATATATTGCCAGTTTTTGTACAATTTCATCAGTGTAGTAGTTTGTCTACATTGATACAAAAATTGTATATAACATTGAAGCTTTTGTGTAGTGACAACCATTGTTATTTCCTTATGGAAATTATATACAGAGATCTACAGTATATCATAATATTACATCAAATATTGAAATATGGTTTGTGTTCCATATTGCCTAGCCAAATGACTATGTTACTTTTAATCCCAAAGAGCACTAATAAAAAGGAAAAATTATTGTGTTGAGGAATAAACAATAAATGTAAGTTCATGAAAATCACCAACTGAGATAAAACATAGCGACCATGATCTTCTGTGACTCTCCTGTGTCTAGATTATGTGATGGATTGTCCATTTAAAAAAAATCTTGAGAATACTTTATATTACACTTGTTTTTGGTTGTGTTTGGTATTCTGCTCTCCACAAGTGTTATCTCATGTCTTCCTCAGGGGAATTTTCAACACCGGCCTCACTTTATTTCCTGACTTGAGCAACATCCACTCTGTTGAAATGAACTTCATCCTGTGAGTTGATCTTACTTCAAAACTTTTAAATCAAGCACATTAATCAGCTGTCAAGCTTGCTGAAACTATAAATTAATAGCCCCATTAATTCAGAGTCATTACTCTGACCATCAAAAACTTACAGGACTGTCAGTAAGATGATCTACAAACTATTTATTCATGCCTGACATCATAGACTATAGGGGAACAGAAAACTGTCCTGCTCTCCCTGTTTAAGGGAGAGTTTAGGTTCTTATCCCTTTTGAAATATAACAGTGATGTTACTATGGTTGACAAATATAGAGCTTTAAGACAGAGCCAGTTTTTTGTCAAAATGTCACCTCCTGTAGTTTTCTTTAATGATTTGAAAAGAATATCACAAAACTTAATTTCTTACTTTCTCTGCATTTGTGCTGTAACATGTGTCTTTCTTTTTGAGTCAGTCAGCATCTGTCTCCTTCATCTTCTCATCTTTTTACACTCCCACTTTAACCATCACTAATTTAATTTCCTACTGAGTCATAACACTTGAAAACATGCTCATCAACTGCATTCCTCACTTACCCCTTTCCAGTGAAAGTCGAGTATTTAAAACAAACTCATTTCTTACTCTTTTCATTTTTCTACCTTTTTTGTCTTTTCTGCAGGGAAATAGCTGATCATCCCTACATCACTGAGGTCCCTGCTAATTCATTCAGTGGCATCACAAGTGACGTGCTAACAGTGTGAGTCTGACCAATCACATTAAACAGACATGCTACAGCCACACAAGAAAGAGAGAAAGAGATGCTTTATCTGATACAGTTATGCAAATTATTTTCATATATTTTTGTTACAAAACTGTGAGGGCGAAGTGTAGACTACATTGACACTGAACGGTACAAAGTAAGTGCAACAGCCACTTCATTTGGCAACTCTGGTCCCAGTTGTCATGTCCCATCAAAATCCTCCAATAACAATTCAGGAAAATCCTTGAGTCTGTATTTCTAATCCTGAAACAAGACCAACAACTTAAATGTATATATATATATATATATATATATATATATATATATATATATATGTGTGTGTGTGTGTGTACAAAACCCAAAACCAGTGAAGTTGGCACGTTGTGTAAATCGTAAATAAAAACAGAATACAATGATTTGCAAATCCCTTTCAACCTATATTCAATTGAATACACAGCAAAGACAAGATACTTAACGTTCAAACTGGTAAACTGTGTTATTTTTTGCAAATATTAGCTCACTTTGAATTTGATGCCTGCAACATGTTTCAAAAAAGCTGGCACAAGTGGCAAAAAGACTGAGAAAGTTGAGGAATGCTCATCAAACACTTATTTGGAACATCCCACAGGTGAACAGGCTAACTGAGAACAGGTGGGTGCCATGATTGGGTATAAAAGCAGCTTCCCTGAAATGGTCAGTCATTCACAAACAAGGATGGGGCGAGGGTCACCACTTTGTGAACAAATGCGTGAGCAAATTGTCAAACAGTTTAAGAACAACATTTCTCAACGAGCTATTGCAAGGAATTTAGGGATTTCATCATCTACGGCCCGTAATATCATCAAAAGGTTCAGAGAATCTGGAGAAATTACTGCACGTAAGCGGCAAGGCCGAAAACCAACATTGAATGCCCATGACCTTCGATCCCTCAGGCAGTACTGCATCAAAAACCGGCATCACTGTGTAAAGGATATCACCACATGGGCTCAGGAACACTTCAGAAAACCACTGTCAGTAACTACAGTTCGCTACATCTGTAAGTGCAAGTTAAAACTCTACTATGCAAAGCGAAAGCCATTTATCAACAACACCCAGAAACGCAGCCGGCTTCGCTGGGCCCGAGCTCATCTAAGATGGACTGATGCAAAGTGGAAAAGTGTTCTGTGGTCTGACGAGTCCACATTTCAAATTGTTTTTGGAAAGTGTGGTCGTCGTGTCCTCCGGACCAAAGAGGAAAAGAACCAGCCGGACTGTTATAGGCGCAAAGTTCAAAAGCCAGCATCTGTGATGGTATGGGGGTGTATTAGTGCCCAAGGCATGGGTAACTTACACATCTGTGAAGGCACCATTAATGCTGAAAGGTACATACAGGTTTTGGAGCAACATATGTTGCCATCCAAGCAACGTCTTTTTCATGGACGCCCCTGCTTATTTCAGCAAGACAATGCCAAGCCACATTCTGCACGTGTTACAACAGCGTGGCTTCATAGTAAAAGAGTGCGGGTACTAGACTGGCCTGCCTGTAGTCCAGACCTGTTCCCCATTGAAAATGTGTGGTGCATTATGAAGCCTAAAATGCAACAACGGAGACCCCGGACTGTTGAACAACTTAAGCTGTACATCAAGCAAGAATGGGAAAGAATTCCACCCGAAAAGCTTCAAAAATTGGTCTCCTCAGTTCCCAAACGTTTACTGAGTGTTTTTTAAAAGGAAAGGCAATGTAACACAGTGGTAAAAATGGCTCTGTGCCAACTTTTTTGCAATGTGTTGCTGGCATTAAATTCTAAATTGATGATTATTTGCAAAAGAAAATAAAGTTTCTCAGTTCGAACATTAAATATCTTGTCTTTGCAGTGTATTCAATTGAATATAAGTTGAAAAGGATTTGCAAATCATTGTATTCTGCTTTTATTTACGATTAACACAACGTGCCAACTTCACTGGTTTTGGGTTTTGTATATATATATATATATATATATATATATATATATATATATATATATATATATATATACATATATATATATATATATATATATATATATGTATATATATATATATATTATATATATATACATATATATATATATATATATATATATATATATATATATATATATATATATATATAATACTAGAGAGTGTATGTGCAGTGTATGCCTTGGCCCCTTGGCAGACCCCAGAAGGTGCTGGAGGCAGGCTGCAAGAGGTCATTTGCAATAAAATCATATTTCTAAACTATGACTTTTGAAAATTCAAATTCTACTTGAATTTGTGTGTATACCTTTGTCAAAGTTCTGTTTATTTTTCTTATGTAATTCTGTGGTTGGAGCTTTCTATTAATATATACATTGCCCCTTTTTGACATTTTAAGTTGGGACTTTTACAACCCCTTGTCATTATTTAGCTATGGTTTTGAGCTTTGGGTAATGGCCAAAACAATGATATTGTAAGTGGTTGAAATAAGATACAAACTATTGTAAAGGCATAAACTGGTGATAGAGTGAGGATCTCAGACATACAGACAAATCTCAAAAGCCCTTCTCTAGCATTCAACCCTGATACTTCAGATATCCGGTAACCTACCCAGAGGATTCCCTGACCTTCCTGTTCACACTTAGGCCTTACAGTTTGCCTGCTGGATCCATACAATGAATTGATGCATATATTACAACTATACATGTGGACAAAATTGTTGGTACCCTTCCGTTAAAGAAAGTAAAAATCCACATTGGTTACTGAAATAACTTGAGACTGACAAAAGTAATAATAAACTAGCACCCCTGCGGGGTCCTGACGGGCCCTCACCCCACGTGTCACCGACGCCCTGGTGCAACGCCATCCTCTCCATTCGCTGACCTCTGTGACTTTGACTGTCTTTGGAGGCAGCTTTTTGTCCACTAGAAGATGGATGCTTTTCAGCTTTTCAGCCAAAATCACCAACAGCTGTTTTTGTGGAAAAACATCAAAGTTTCGAAGGGCGCAATAGCCACACCCTTTAACCTACAAGCTGGATTTTTGGATATGATGTGGCCCAAGGCCTTACCTGCAGACTTGAGTTAAAATAACCTCAAATTTGTAAAGCCTTTGCTTTGGAGGCAGCCATTTGTATGCCATGCCAAAAAAGCAGCACTTTCGTTCGAGGGGCTCTGTTACTATAGTCAGCCTCCTAATAGAAAGTTGTACAGTAGTATTAAAGTACATTTTTGTGGGTGAGTTTGGCTGAAGGTTCAGCTTTCTATCATGTAATCTGTTACACAAAACCCTAAAATCAGGCAAAATCGTAAAAAAACATCTTAGAGGAAAAACATCAAAGTTTGGAAGGGCGTCATAGCCAAGCCTTTCAAGGATATGATGTGCCTCAAGGTCTCTTCTACATACTGGAGTTAAAATAACATCAAATTTGAAAAGCCTTTGCTTTGGAGGTAGTCACTTGTAGGCTATGCCTAAAAGCAGCACTTTTGTTTGAGGGGGCGCTGTTTTAAAACTAAGCCTCCTATTAGAAAGTTGTACAGTAGTTTTTAAGAACATTATTGTGGGTGCCTTAGGCTGGAGTCTCAGCTTGCTATCGTAAAATCTGCAGGAGAAGTATGCTTTCGAAAAAAAACCTAAAATCAGCCGAAATCCTGAAAAGCCAAATTTTCACTTCAAAATGGCTGACTTCCTGATAGGCGTGGCCCATGGGTACAAGAGGGCTTTTTTCTCTGTCTTAGGGTTCTTCATAAGCCTACCAAATTTCGTGGCTTTGGATCAAGTATAGGGGCAGGGCTACACATTGGAAATATTGCAGGGGGCGCTTTGGAGCCATTTTCAGGTGTTCCTCCATTTTGACAGTGAAGCATTAAGAGGATGGTCCTCCCGATGGGTGTACCAACTTTCTTGAGGCTCGGAGATTTCTAAAGCTATTTCCAAGAACTCCCAATTTTTGGCAAACTCTGTAGCACCACCTTGTTGCATTTTCACATCACTCGATTAAATCCATAATGCAGCATAAGCATGGGAGTTAGTCCGTCATTTACAAGAGCTAGCTGCATAGAATCAATGCAGCTGGATCTGAAGGCCATCAATGGATGATTGCATTTCCTGTTATAAGTAAGCGGTGCTATGAAATATACAGTATGACATATGTTGGTATCATGTGGCTCAGGAGTGTTTCTGTTTTAAATGTAGAAGAATGTGTGGCATTTGGTCAAAGAATGACGGAGTTAGAGCCATTTATGTGTTCACAAGTAAGCGTCAGAGAAACATGAAAGTTCGAGGGAGAGCCATGGTTATGCCCTTTGCAGGTACCACATAGTTTTGTAATATGACGTTGCTCCAGGTTTCAAGTACAAGCTGGAAGAAAAACATTGCGGAAAGTGTAAACAGTTTGCTTTAGAAGCAAGCATGTGTCAGTCAATGCAAAAAGCACCACTTTTTTTTTGAGGATATGTCATTTAAAAAATTAGACCTCCTATTACAAAGTTGTTCAGTAGTTTTGTAGTACACTGTTGTGGGTACTTGGAAACAAAGTTTCAAGTTGATAGCATTAAATCCCTAGGAGGAATATCTTTTTGAAAATGCCTGAAAAATGGCAGGAAATGGCAAAATGCCGGATTTTCAAGGCAAAATGGCAGACTTGTTGATGGGCATGGCACATTGAGTCCAAGAAGTTGTTTTGTGCTTCTTAGAGTCCTACATAAGCTACCAAATTTCCTAGCTGTGGGTCATAAACAGGGGCGGGGCTGAATTTTTTAAATGTTCTAGGAGGCGCTATGGAGGCGTTTTTGGGTGTGTCTCCATTTTGACATTGGAGTTCTCAAGAAGACGCCATTCCTGATCTGTGTACCAGATTTCATCAGGTTGTGACATTCTCAGGCAATATGCCAGGCTGCTATTTTTTTGAGAAATTATCGGGTGCCACCTTGTTGCAGTAACACAAAACGTGCTGATGATTTTTTTGCGTCTTTGCCAATGTGTTAGCTGTGACCTGAATCAATATTTGGCTGCATCGCATCAACATAGCTAAAGTTATAGTCCAAAATGTGGTCCAACACCTTTGCTGTTACCGCTACGTGGCGCTATGACATACAAATGCATTGTTGGTGTCAATGTGTTCGGGATCGGACTGTTATTAAACGTCAAGAGTTTTGTGGAGCTGAGAGCATGTAAGCTAAAGTTATGGCAAGTATAAGAATCAAAATGACTGGCCTTACTTTGCTGCACTGCTATGGCCACGCCCTTTGGTGAGGCATCACAATATTGATTCTAGATGAAGTTCAAGGTGTTTGTGATTTTTTTCAGGCCATTGTGACTTCGGTAGTGTAAACGTAGTGGGAGCTGTGCATGAAAATGCAATAGTTGTCTTTTTTGTTCCTGCTAGGGGGCGCTCTTTCGGAATCCAACTGTTCTCTGGCCAGGCGTGCAGGGTCTGATGCCTCATCATCCCAGAACGTTTCAGATTTTTTGACAACAATCCAACCAAACTAGAAAGGTTTGTGGGTTTTGCAAATTTCAACGCACTTTGGCGCCCCTTACAGGTGCCAGGACAACCCGGCGTTTGTGATTTGAAATTTTTCATTGACAGCAAATTTGGTCTTTACTTCAATTGCACTGAGTTTTTCCAGATACCTTTGACCAAAAAATTCCAAAAAATCACAACGTGAAACGTGCAAATCGCCAAAATGGGCCGAAACAAAAATTCATAGCGCCTTCCATGTGCATTTTAGAGAAAAGTCCCATGGATCAAAATCAAAGATCCGGATGAGTACTACACATGTACCAAATTTCACAGTCCTATGAAAAACTTGCGGATCGTCATAATCCAAAGAGGGCGCTACCAAGCAGGGTTTCATGCTCTGTTTTTGCGGCCATTAGAATAAGCAAATTTTTCGCCGGACTGGAACTGCCTGCAAATTTTCCTGACTTCTTGAGCATATTAAGGGGTGAAAATTGGAAAAAATTGGAAGGAATAATTCCTAGGGATACAACAGGGCTTTTGGTCTTGCAGCTGTGGCTCAGGCCCTAATAAAAATTTACTGAAAATCAACTAATGAAAATCAGACACTGCTTTTAAATTGCAGTTCAACAGAATTATTTTAAAAAACAAAATAATGAAACTGGCCTCAACAAAAATGATGGTACCCCTAGAAAAGATTGAAAATGATATGACCATAGGGAGATGTTAAACTAAGGTGTGTCCTGTAATTAGCATCACAGGTGTCTTCAAACTTGTAATCAGTCAGTCTGCCTATTTAAAGGGTGAAAAGTAGTCACTGTGCTGTTTGGTATAGTGGTGTGTACCACACTGAACATGGACCACAGAAAGATAAGGACAGAGATGTCTCAGGAGATTAGAAAGAAAATTATAGACAAGCATGTTAAAGGTAAAGGCTATAAGACCATCTCCAAGCAGCTTGATGTTCCTGTGACTACAGTTGCAAATATTGGTCAGAAGTTTAAGGTCCACAGGACTGTAGCCAACCTGGACAAGGCCGCAAGAGGCAAATTGATGACAAATTGAAGAGACGGGTAATACAAATGGTAACCAAAGAGCCCAGAACAACTTCCAAAGAGATGAGAGGTGAACTCCAAGGTCAAGGTACATCAGTATCAGATCGCACCACCTGTCACTGTTTGAGCCAAAGTGGACTTAATGGAAGACACCACTGTTGAAAGCAAATCATAAAAAAGCGAGACTAGAATTTGCCAAAATGCTAACAAGCCACAAAACTTCTTGGAGAATGTCCTTTGGACAGATGAGACAAAACTGGAGCTTTTTTGCAAGTCACATCAGCTCTATGTTCACAGATGCAAAAATGAAGCACATTTATATTTATTATTACTTTTGTCAGTTTCAAGTTATTTCAGTGACCATGTGGGTTTTTCTTTCTTTAACGGAAGGGTACCTACAATTTTGTCCATGTGTGTATGTCCTCATTAATGTGAATGTCTTGGGATGTAATGATGACAGAGCTTCATTGTGGCACTTCTGCCTTAATTTGAAAGGGCTTAAGCCATTAGACGGGCAGGGAATGGAAGACTAGGGGGCAGCAGGTACATTTCAGGATGAAGTCTTGATGAAAAACACTGCTTTTTTGTGACTGCATTTGCACCTTATGAGGGCATGTTCAGGATAATTTCAATGTGTTAGCCAGGATAAGTGGAAAATCAAACATGGATGGATGAACTTTTACTCTCCTTCTATACCTAGCCACCATATTCCGTAGTCAGGAGCTTTACATCTCTTTGTTATGTACTTTTGTGGCATCAGCCAAACAGGTGTTCACATTTATAATTAGCTGTTCGTGAAGAAAGAAACAGTCAAATTCTAAAACTTTTGGTAGGTCTCAGATGATTTCTTGGCCTAAAATTGGGCAATTAGGAGATGCTGGTTCAGTTTGTATTGTCGTCATAAAAATCCAATGGCTGGTGTATGTAGAGGCTATGAATATTTCTGTGGTAATTCAACATTTTCATGGGGCTGCTGTGACTCTAGGATTGTGGGTACTGAGGCTCTTATCACTGACACTGTCATAACTCAAGTGTCTCTTGAAGCGAGGTTGATTTCATGTAAACTTGTCTTCTACATGAGCATATATCATTGGCTCACTCCCAGCTTGTCCTAATTTCACCTTGGATGGCTATGACAGTATGGCGAATAATCAAATCTGCCATGGAGAAAATGATAGGGATTTTTACTTTGGGAACCACACTGTTGAGCCCTTTAATGTAAGTAATGCTCTTTATCCCTAAATCCAACTTAAACCCAAATAGCCACCAGAGGAAATGGGGATTGGCCAAAATGACTTCACTTTAAAAGCATGTCCTCTCTCTGAACTGACTTGAATCTGCTAGTTATGAAAACAAACAAACAAAAAAGATCCACAAAGACGCTCACACAAATAAGCAACAATTTGTTGCATTTAGGTTGGGGTTTAATGTGAAGGGTTGTAAACTGAGAAAATTTCACAGACATATAAACCTCACTATATAATGTAAAAAAGGTAAGTCTTATTTTTTTCTGTCAGTATTTATTTTTCAGAAGACTTAGTTTCGAACCACAAGAGACCCATAGACCAATACTGACCAGAGACATTTTTCTTATTGATACTGTGTTTTTCTAGGATGTTGTATGGAAACGGCTTCAGGGAAATCCAGCATCATGCCTTTAATGGGACGAAACTGGACCAAGTGTAAGTATTTTATTCTAAACTGCATAAACACTTTGGCTGTGTCCGAAACCCCACACTAACACACTGCCTTCTACTCAGTCAGTATATAGTCTAATGCAGGGGTTTTCAAAGCGTGAAGGGAGCAGGAGGATGAGAAAGCAAACCAGCAAAAAATGTTCTGCTGAACACCCTGATCCACCTGTATTCTCATTCTGTCTGGGATGCTCTGCTGGAGCTCCTGCCTCCATAAGGCAAATATTTTTTCTTTTGTGGATGGAAGGACTATATCATGCAGAGAAAACATGTAAAATGTATTAAAGGGCTAATAAAAACTTGAAAGGGCATAACACAAGCTCTTCCCGCCTGAGGAGCAAGGCCTGAGAAACATTGAATTTGTACATTTGTTAATGGCAATTTCCATTTTATCTCAGCGTTGGGCTCAGAAACTCAGATGCAGTCTATGTCTTTGAATTCTTACATTGTACTTAAAAAATTGCCAGTGACTTTCTAGGATTAATTTTCCCTGAAATGGACATCTCTACATAGTTTGAGCATCATCTTAATTTTGGTAGGAATGGGTGAGTGTCAAAACATTTTTTTCTTTCTTACAATTAGTTCAGCAGTAAGCACACTTTAGAGCTGTAGATAGCTTTAGTACTGGACTTTGTTTATTACTCAGTTGATAAGCTTTGTCTGTATTTATTTAAATTTTCCTCAAAATCAAAATCTCAGTTTTCTTTATCTCGCTAGAGCACCATCTTTTACAGGTCCCCAAAACAGTAGATTTAAAGGTCTTAGAGTTCTCAAGTCTCCTCGGTATCATGCCTGGATTAAATAGTTTCTGACATCTGGTGTAAGTCTTTGCCCAAAGTAGCTCTACAAAGCAGCAGGATCACAGTCAGGTCTCTATTCTACTCTACTTCTTCTCATATGTACTCAAAAAATGGCCAAAGCCCAGCTCTTGATTAGTGAGCTGTAGCACTCACGGGAAAAAGTTTCCGAAAGTAGGTACGAGGAAGTCTGCGTTATGAGTTTGACTCTCATACACTCAGAGACACTGGACCCTCGATCTGTGTCAGACTTTGAGAAACCAATTTCACACTCAGATTCAATTACCTCAGCGGGGTAAATTATGAGTGAGCGGGTGAGCATTTCTCCCTCTTTTGTCGCAACATGTTTTTCTTATTCTTGTCACCCTCTGTCCAGAGTCCTACATATTCAGGATATGAGATGTTAATGGTATTAATTTTATTCTTTTGCAACACCTACACACGTCCTATAAAAGTCTAATGAAGCCATTGGTCTCTGACTAGTGAGACTTCACACATTGGTGTTTATGCTGGCGGCAGATCTGCTCCGAGGAAAGAACTGATCCCAGAACAGCCCGACCAAGAAAAACACACCCCTTACAGCTCTATTATCCTTATTAGATTTGAGGGATTCTGGGAGGTGTGTAGTGAGGGCAGTGTGTTAAAGGAGCAGGCCACCGCATCTTTCATGGTTTAATTTAAATCAACAGCCTGGTCAAAACCTTTTCTGTCATGTTTCACCACAGAAATGAAAGAAAATAAACAGAAAAATGTGCAGTGAGGACGGTTGCTAGATTATAACGACATGCCTCACCTCTGTCAGTCAGAATGAACTTCTACAGATAATGTTTTGCATTTAAAAAAAATAATACTGTGTGTGTTTTTTTTTCCAGTGACCTTCACAGGAATAAATATCTTACCAAGATGGATGACTTGGCTTTTGCAGGCACCATCAGTGGACCCATGCTTCTGTAAGTACAGAGAGGACTAAACGTTTTGGCCACTCATATTAACTCTTGATTAAAATCAACAAATACAACACAATAGGTCCATATGTTTTTGACATTACTTATGAGAGAGATAAGTCACAGAGTTTTAATTTATAGTAACTTGAAATGCTGAGTTACTCATACAATTCCAGTGATCAAAGATACAAGGAGAAAGTAGTTTGCTAAATAAATTCAATAAAACTGTTTTAGATATAAAGTAAATTGCGATGAATTTGGATTCCAGACTGGACAAATGTTTGATTTGTGAATTGGTTTTCCTAAAAAAGCTTTCTTCATGGGCATCTAGTTCAGATCTAAAATTATATCCACATCATAGTACTGGGCAAGTTGGCCTAAAAATTAAGTCTATAAAAGTCAATATCCTGTTTTAATCATTTTTCTAACCTGTTAGGTTTTGACACTGATTTGACCCCAAAGTAGCAACAACACAAGAGGTCAGTTCAAAAAGATTTAATTAACAAAAAAAATGCGCAAAAAAGCAGGCAATTGAGGCGGAGGATTGGCTGGCTTAAATGCAGAAAAAAGTGACAAGAAGAGTGAACCCTGGAGGCAACACAGGAAACCTGAGCTCAGGAAATGCTGGAAAGTACTTAGAAAAATAGAGACCAACAAGGCCGCAAAAACACTGAATAGGTGTGACAAAGCTCTACCGAACATGATGAAGCATGAAGTATCTGGAAGAGTAGTGGAGTGAAGACCAGGCTTCATAGTCAGGTTGTTTGTACGTTTGTTTGATTCAGTTACGGATGTAAATCCTGAAAATTTAAAAAAGAATTGCTAACATTTAAGGGTAGGGCATTTTTTTCCCACATTTTCCATTGACCAAGTTAATATCTTGGCTAACTGTCAGAAGTGCCCTGGCAAAGATTTATGCAAATAACTATAATTTGACATCATAATCAAGAAATAATAATAATGTGCTTTACTATATTTTTTTGGAAAACAGTAAATTTAAAAAATCATGGATAACAGTAATAATTGGATTTCAGCATGAAAAATGTCATTTCTGTTGAAGAGCTTCCACCTACTGGTGTATTAACCATTACAGAAACATAAGTAATTACCAATGCTGTTAATTTAGGGCAGCTGTGGCATAAAACTTTACATTGAGTGGTGTTCTAATAAACCGGTTAAGCACGTGCGCACACACAAACAGACACACACACACGGAGGCATTGCTTTCCCTACCACCATGCAACATTAATAGGTTAAAAATACAGCATTAATATGAATTAGGACAAAAACATGTAATGGGTTATATACAAGGCAGGAATAAAATAGGATGGGCTTGACATGAAGGACAAAACTGTAAAACAGAACATGACACATATAAAGCACAGTATTTGTTTTACAGGTGTTAATTGTATTCAGAATCCAAAGCTCATATTAATAAAATAAAAGGCTTACTTAGGTAATTTTATTATTCACACCTTGTTAAGATAGATTTCAAAGATGTCGTCATCCCAAATGTGCAGACTGCATTAGACATGTCTGTGAAGGTGGATAGTGTATCAAAAAAGAGCTGAAATCACTCTCCACAGCTGTGAGTTTGACCAAGACCTGAAACACATTGTGTGCAAGCGTGTGAAGGAAGTCTCCTGACGTTTCTTTGATACCATCACCTTTCTTTGATGCTCCTCAGGTGTTTGAGGCAGACTTCCTGTTTTTACAGGTGTTTGATGGTAAAACCTTGAATCACAGCTGTGATATAGTCTTTAAGATTAGTGTTTAATAAAGGTGTGTGTGCAGGACGCCTTCGTGTGAGGAACATATCCTTAGGTAGGTCACCTCCATGAGGTCATGAGCTAAACATCTGCAAATGACAACATCAGACTGACACTAATAGACCTTCAGCTGCTTTTATTCACTGCCTCACACAATGTTCCCTACTGGAGGATAAAAGGACAAAAGGACAAAGACCAGAGGGGAGCAAATGGGACCAAAAAAGAACCATTAAGGTCTTGGCAAACATAATGTTGTTTGGCTTGTGTGTCTTTTATTAAATCAAATTAATCTGCAGATGCTGGGACTGAGAGTTTAATGGGTTAGGGAAGTAAAGAAAGCAAAAGAAACTTGACCTGTAATCGGCCCCTGGAAGGGGGGAATGACATGATGTCCTGATAACGGGATCACACAGGATGTTTTATATCTGTGCCCCTATGAGGTTAAAGTGGTTTTTGCATGACAGCCTAATACAAGAAATTCCACATGTAATTGTTTAAAGGTGATGAAGGAGGGAGGTTAACACTCTAGGAAACAGATGGATGGTGTTATTTAATCAATCTATGAACTCTCTGGTCTCATTATGTCTACCTCTTTATCAAAATGGTGAGCTGGATTTTTGTAACAGACAAGAGAAAATGTACACGTTGAACGTAGTCTCAACATTACATTAGAGTCAAGCTAACGTTTTAGCTCCATTAGGCTATTTGACTTTGTCCATGCAGTACATGAAAAAGGGTAAGATTTGACTCATTGACAGAGACATGTCCTCCTTTGTAAAGCTCTATGAATTGCTGTATATATGTATGCTGTTCTGTAAATGTGACTAGCTTTGCTCCTGTTAAGGTAAGAGTCAAAAAGCCTTTTTCCAGCGAGTCACTGCAGAACTTTTTGGCCTTCTGTTAACCCATTTAACATCAAGTAGGTAAGCAAGCAGCTAACCTTCTGAAAGTCACACAGCCAAATTATGAACAACTTTACTGCTCCATTTACACACCTTACACTTTTGTAAAATGGAATAATAGGTATTCTGCGAGCTCAAGGTAATATCTGGAGGCAGATGACCACAAGACATCTGCTGATATGAGGGTTTGGTAGTAAATCAGTTTAACCAATATATCACATTTGTGTTAAATGTGATTAAAAAATAAAATCAAATCAAGATTCTCCTGAGTAGGTGCTGCACAATTAATATTGATTGTATCATTATCGGGATATGAGCATTTGCGAAAGCACATCACAACAGTTTGAATTTAATGCAGTAAATTACAAACAACTTTTTTAACGTGATCAGTTCCTTGGTTAATGCCCATACTTTCACACCTTTTGGTGATATCAGATGATGCTAAAGCTGCCTTAAACAAACTTTAATTTAGTTGTGTCAGTGTGAAGTTGAAGGTTCACAGATTTAGAAAAATATATTAAGGTTGTAAGTGTTGCACAAAACAGGGAGAACAGAATAGGCAAGGACTCTAACTCAAGTTATAAAAACTCTATATATTTTGTTTTTACAAAGTAATTAAATACTTCAAACAACTTTCTGGTCAACAACGTGCAACCTTTCACATTGAAATAGCAGTTTGACAGTTAATCATATGATGTTACAACAGGAAGAAAGGGTTGTTTTTCCCCTTTTTTCTGCTTTTTGCTCAGTCAGTCACCCTTTCTAATAAAAGGCATTTTCAGGATCACATGTAGATGTTCCATGGACTAAGATTGGACCCCAATATTTTCACTGCTGCTGGTGCCTGCATTTAATACAGTTTTGATGACAAAGAAATGTAAAAGTTTTGCAATTACATGGCACTTTTCTATCATGAAACGTGGCACAAAAAGGACACAAATGCTCACAAATGAGATGATTGGGGGTGATGAGACACAGCTGGGGAAGAACAATTAGGGATCAGGTGTGACTGTGTGTGAGACAGGAAGCAAAACCTACGGAGTCAAGGAAAGAATTTTCAAAATAAAACGAAAGTACACAAAACATGAACACAAAATGGGTAACTTATCTAAAACAAAAAGCAGGACCATGACATTTTCTGGTTATGACCTCTCAAGAGCTTGATGAATGGTGCATTTTGGATAGGCACATTACCCTACACACACCTGTATGAAGGGTAGTGCGCAAAGTATTTTTCAGTTCTGGACAACGGATTATTGAAACGCTGTAATGAATACAATGAGTAAAATTCACTGAGAATGTGTAACAGCCTATAATAGCATACTCTGCTCTGTTTCAGGTTCAATTCTTAAAGCATATCATGTTTCTGATATTTGAGCAAAAACAATGCACATAAAGTCTGACAGTTTGTTCTTTTATGTCTGATTGCTTGGAGAAGTTGTCTGCACATTTACTCTCTGTTGCACAGATCTGCTTTCACATCCCTGTGATGGAGCTTTACTCTGTCAACATGAAGATGAAGAGCAGGATGACGAGCAAGATAGGGAGCAGAAACTTTGTTAATTTTTGTTGTGAATTTGGGTCTCAACCGACAGGATGTACAAGTTTTACTCTTTATAGAAACTTTCCATCTGAAACAAAGACACCCTCACATACCCCATGTGCACCTCTGACAGCTGACGACTGTTTCAACCCCTGATGAAATTTAAAGTCTATTAGCAAATATTTACTGATCATGCCTTGCTATGACAGCAGAGGCTGGATGCATTATGTTTTTAGGTGGTCCATTCATATGACAGATGTCTGTATGGGTACATATTTGTGGAGGCAATAGACAAGACAAGATTTTCCTGACACTTTAAATAAAACTCCAACTGGATTCAAGAATTAACTAATTAGAGTTTGGAAGTCATTAGTTAAGGGTCAGGGCTGCACGGTGGCACAGCAGGTACTGCACATGCCTCACAGCAAGAAGGTCGCCGTTTGCATGTTCTTGCAGTGCATGCATGGGTTCTCTCCGGGCACTCTGGCTTCCTCCTACGGCCCAAAAAAACCCCCCAATTGCTCATCAGGTTGATTGGTGACTAAATTGCCCTTAGGTATGAGTGTGAATGTGAATGGTTGTCTGTCTCTCTATGTGGCCCGGTAATCGACTAGCGACCGGTTCAGGCTGTACCCCGCCTCTTTCCCAATGACAGCTGGGATAGGCTCCAGCCCCCCCACGACCCCGAGGGATAAGCGGTATAGAAAATGAATGAATGAAGTTAAAGGTCAATGTCGTACTGTCTCGTGGTCATCTCAGTGTTTATAGTTCCATTTAGAAAACTAAATCTAGTCTTCCAGGATTCCATTCCAGGAGTTGTGTTTTGAGGAGCCAAAGTTTCTGGGGTTCTGTCACACCCTCCCACTCAAGTGATACTTGCAAGAAGAGCACTCAGCTCACCAATAGCCAAAAGCATGAACCTTCAGCGAGACATGCCCCTGGGCGAGCTGGCACTGCTGCAAGTCCGCTGAGTAGTGCACGGGATGATTACCGCAACAGGCACTTGGACAGTGTGCAGGACCCTACAACTCTGGACTATACCCGGTTAGAGCCCGAGTCTGTTTTGGCAACCCTTTGTGCATTCCTGTGCTCTGTCGCATCCAAAGCAGTGTCCTGTCCCAGGGCAGCTGTCCAACATGCCCTAACGAGAATCCGATTCATGATTGAGGGGGCCTCTGCACACCTAAATTGAACATACCTGTTGAGCGGAGCCATGATAACCGCTTTCGCTGACCTAATTAAGAATCCAATGACCCTGAGATGGCTGGTGGTGGGTTTTTGCCTGAGTGTTAAGTTTAAACGATCTGAACCATGGATGCAGGTGGTCGAATATCTTGCAGTTTACTTGCAAGATCCAGGCATTGTAATGTTTATCCTCATTAGAGACCTACTCATTGTCAACAGGCTTCCTTAGTTGACATTTCCAATTTTCACCAGTGATCTACATCGCTACAAAGAGGCGTGTTTTGCACATGCAGCACTAGGTGATTATGGACCATATTTGAGATTCCTTGAACTCTCGGAAGCTGCGCTTTTCCAGGCAGGTAAATTCCCTTGCCTGGTTGAGTTTATTAGAGGTTTTGCATCTGAATTCAATCTCAGGGCAGCAGAGCTTCTCACTGCTGGGGGGAGAGACATCCAGGTTTGTGCAATTTATGACATTGGAGTACGAGCTGGGAGGCGGGCTGCAGGAGCTGTGAGTGAGTGCATGGTTGCAGAGATCATGGTTACACTGAACGAGGCAGAAAAGGCAGCCAAAGAGTCCAGAGATGCCATGGAAGCTGCAGCACAGGCTAGAGGCCGTGGGGTAATGGATGACTTCCTTTATGGAGCTGCTCCGGTTGGATTTTAATTTTAGTGGGGCGTCAGTGGCGCAGTTGGATAGGGCGCTTGGTCAGTAATAGGGAGGTTGCAGGTACGAGGCTCCGGGCGCCACATGGCAATGTGTCCTTGGGCAAGACAATTAACCCCAAGTTGCAAGTTGAAAGGGCGTGAATGTGTTAGTTGATACTGATGGATAACTAACATAGAAACTCAGAACCATCAGTGAGTGAATGTGAGAGCAAATGGGTGTGAATGGGTAAATGTGGCCTGTGGTGTAAAGCAGCTTTAAGTAGTCAAAGACTAGAAAAGTGCTGTAAAAGCTCAAGTCCATTTTTTTTTTACCATTTACCAGCTTTTGCTTTACAGTGATCATTGACAATCACATGGAGCACAAATGAGGTATTGCATTGAAGAGACAAAGGAAGACCATAAGGCTCTATAGTCTTGACCTTTGTTCTACGCTTTTAAAATCCAAATACCTCATCCTTAAACCCAAGAGGAAATTTGTACTCAGTTTAATGAGAACCCACCAAAGCATTTTTTATACAGGTACATCTCATTTACAAATAAGGAATGACCGAGAGGTGAGGGCTTGATCTTTGATGTCTGGACTCCTTTGATGGCCTTCAAATTGAAATAACATCTTCTATGACTCTGAGTAGACGTTATGCAACGTTTGTAGTAAATCCTTTACACATTCGTAAAAAATGAACTTATTCACAAGCATAGAATAATCATGAGCTTCTGTGACTTTGACCATTAACCCATAACCAGTTCATTCCTGAGGAAGAGTGGACACTTATTTTAAGTTTTAAGAAAATTCCTTCAAATGTTTCTTAGCCATCACAAGAACCAAGCCATTGGTTACAGATGGACACACCAACATGGTACTAAGACATGAAAATGGTACAAGGAGTGAGCCAAAAACTTCATGGGCTTTAACTTTTTTTTATCATTCTGAAGCCAATTTCATTAAGTTCATTGCATACTATCAGTGGTATTTTTGCAAGTAAGCGTTCATAAGTAAATGACAATCATAATTGAATTACATTACCTTGAGATTTGATCCATAACCAGAAAAAACTGATTAAAGAACACTAAAAAGGGAGGACTTTTGTGCAAGAGATGTGGCCAAGAGGCTCAATAACTCTCACTTTTGTCCCATGACCTTGATCAAAGTTTAATCAAAATCTCCTGAATTATTCTGTTTACAAGTTGAACAACAAGAAATTCCATGACTTTGATTGTTGACCTATGACCTTCGAAATGTAATTGCATCATCATTGATGATGTGCAGACACTCTTTGCAAAGTTTTTAGGAAATCTGTAAAAGTATATAGGAATGAGTCAGTACAGGCTGATGGATGGATGTCATGGATCTCTTGAAACCCTAATACTTCTGGCCTTGGTTGTTGCTGATTGGGGGGAAAATGGCACTTGGAGGTAGCCAAAAACTTCTGTAGCCTTAGCATTAAATTTCAATAAATCTGAAGTCATTTTATTTAGATTTATGTTCATCTGTTTTATTTCTTTTTTCATTCTCTTTCTGTTTTAAAGGGATGTATCTGTCACAGCGGTTACCTCCCTGCCAACCACAGGTTTAGGCACTCTCCGTGAGCTGAAGGCCCGCAACACCTGGGCCCTCAAGAAACTGCCCCCCATCAAAACATTCACGCACCTCACCATCGCCAACCTTACCTATCCCAGCCACTGCTGTGGCTTCAAAAACCTCAAGAAGAAACGAAGGTGAGCCTCTTATTTCAGTCTCATTAAGTATATATTCAAGGTACTTAAGGGAGTCATAAAGTCAAGTGGATCAACACAAGAAGACAAACACAGTCCAATAGAGAGTTCTTGTAGTCTGTGTTTGCAGTACATTTGGATGAACCACCTGCATGACACCTGTGCAGTGTGGATTCTGGCAGGTATTGAATCAACTCTGAGTGTTTATCCATAGGTACTTACAGGGCAGCATAATTAGTGTCAGTCACTGCTGTTATTTTAGGAAGAAGGTTTAGCCAGACTAATAATGACACTCAAAACTGGACGTGTTATTTATTTGCTTTGACATGTAGTGCTCAAAGGATGGAGGTAAAAGTGTGTTTTTGCCTCTTAATGTAGGCCTGTATTATGATTGTCTGGGTAAAATTCCATGTGTGTGTGTTTTTCAGCTATTTGGAGTACTTGATGTGTAACCTGTCTGCCTTCCAAGACCAGCATCACAAGCGCTCTGTAGGACCCCTCAGCATGCCCTCCCTCCAAGGAGACAGCGTGATGGAAACAGTCCCAGATGACGAGCAAAACAACGGAGGCCACAAAGAGCCCAATCAAGACTGGAAGAGAGGCGACTTCCATGGCAGCCTCCATTACCATGCTTACTTCGGAGGTCTGCCAGATGAGGATGTGGGTTTTGGAGAGACCCTCAAGAACCCCCAGGAGGACACCAGCCAAGACTTCAACAGTCGCTATGAGTATGTGGTGTGTAAGGAGGGAGAAGAAGTGACGTGTGCACCAGTCCCCGATGAGTTCAATCCTTGTGAAGACATAATGGGCTTTGGCTTCCTTCGGGTGTCGGTGTGGTTTGTGAGTCTGCTGGCTGTTCTGGGGAATGTTGTGGTTCTGTTGGTGCTGCTCACCAGCCACTACAAGCTGTCTGTCTCCCGCTTCCTCATGTGTCACCTGGCCTTCGCAGACCTCTGCATGGGGATTTATCTTCTTCTCATTGCCTCTGTAGACCTCCACACACGTTCTGAGTACTTTAACCATGCAATAGATTGGCAGACTGGCCCTGGATGTGGACTTGCTGGGTTTTTCACGGTATTCGCCAGTGAGCTTTCAGTCTACACTTTGACTGTGATTACTCTGGAGAGGTGGTATGCCATTACCTTTGCAATGCGGCTGGATCGGAAGCTCCGTCTCCACCATGCAGCAGCAGTGATGCTGGGCGGCTGGATCTTCTGCCTCCTTTTGGCCTTGTTCCCTCTTGTTGGGGTGAGCAGCTACCAAAGGGTCAGCATTTGTCTTCCGATGGACACCCAGTCCACTGGGGCCCAGGTCTACATCCTTTCAGTGCTAGTCCTCAACATCCTAGCCTTTCTGGTGATCTGTGCTTGCTATATTAAGATCTACTGTGCGGTCCACAACCCTCATTATCGATCTGGATCCAAGGATACAAACATCGCCAAACGCATGGCCGTCCTTATCTTTACAGACTTCTTGTGTATGGCGCCAATCTCCTTCTACGCCATGTCTGCTGTACTAGACCGGCCACTCATCACTGTGTCAAACTCCAAGATATTATTGGTGCTTTTCTACCCGCTCAATTCCTGTGCCAACCCATTTCTCTACGCCATATTCACCAAGGCATTCAGAGGGGATATATTCATTCTCCTCAGTAAGGTGGGACTCTGTCAGCAGCGAGCTCAGCTTTTCAGAGGCCAGACCGTCTCCTCAAAGGGCAGCAGTGGGACATCTCAAGTACGTCGAGACAAGGAAAAGTTTAGAAAAGGTGCAAGAGGAAGCCAGGAAGAGGTCCCAATTCACCTGAAAAAGTGCTGTGGACATACCTACCACCAGCCTGTCTGCCAGAAGACAAGTCCTGAAGAGAGCCAGAGCCTGAACACATGAGGCAAACACCAGCTCAGAGTGACAGCGAAAGACAGATTCAGGTGGAAAAGAAGAGGCCTTGAAGTGTTTGTGGACAGATCTGTTTAGATATTTAACAGGAAAGTCCAGTAATTCAGTATCTGCTCAAGTTTTCAGGCCAAGTTCAGCTGTTTTCACAATTTGGGCTGTGGCGATTTTATGGTCCCAGTTGTTGGAGGATATCAAGTGTTTGGGTAATATGAGACCCACTTCATTTCAGTCCTTCATGTTTGAAGAGACTGGCTGGAATAAAAAAGTCTATTAAGAGGGCAATCAAGACCAAAAGTAAACATCTATAAATAACATAAATCTTTTTCAGTTTCTTTAATTACTCTGCTGAATATCAACCTGTGATTAAAAAAAAAAATTAAAAAAAGACTTTTTGAGGCCATTGTTAAGAGACTTATTTACATTTAGTCTTAAATTCAAGGACAGCCTGCTGGCTCAGTGCGTTCACAATGGAAACTCTCTCCTGTGTATGGAAGCAAACTCTGCATTTATGCTGTCTTACTGACAACTTTATATTAGTATTGTAAATACACAATGGTATTTTGTGATTAATGTAAAGGGGCAATAGAGGGATTTATTACTTGTTTTACTGAAATGAATGATGGCAATAGCAGTGTGGTATAATAAATGACAAGATGCTAAGAAGCAAAAGAGTGATTCTACTGAGGTGGTCAAAAAAACAACACGCTACCATAAAATCTACCATCTAAGATTATTGAAAATGTCAAAGCTTACAAAACAGATCTAGTATCAGATTTTTCAGCCCAGGGCAGCAAAGAGTTTATTCACTTAACAGAAAATAGTTAACATAGCAGGAAGCTGAAGCTGAAGCCAATTTATTGTCTGTTATCTGAGGTGTAAGGTTCGAAAAAATTACTTAAACTCCAATGGCAAGGAGTTTCTTTGTTATCCATTTTTTAGTTCTGAGCAGTGGTTGTGATGTTTTTAACAACTGTCCTGATTGAACTGTTTGAACATTACTTGGTAAAAAAAATACATTTTAGACAAGCATTTATAACAAAGAATGCGTTTAACAAAACAAAGCAACCTTTAAGAATTTATTACAGTCGTGCCATCATATGTTCAGTTAATTTTCCTGCAACATTTTTTTTTTTCACAGCAGGTTGTCATAGGTTTATTTTGATTTTTTTTTTTTTTTTACCATAGGTATTAGGTATCAGAAACCAAATTCCTTTAATGGTATCAAATAAAAGTTTACAGTTCTGGTATCGTGACAACCTTAGATGTTACTCTGCAAATTGTTTTTCCATGGTCTATACCTACACCTTACTAATGTATCACCTTCTTGGATCTACTAAAAAGTGTGTATTTTCATGTTACTGTGGTTTCTTTGATGCAACTAAATGCCAGTGATCCAGAAACCCAACTGACAAAGTTATGTCCTGATCTCTGGAGAGGAAGTGATCCAATTACAAAAGTAAACACAGACATATTTTGATTAATAGCATTTTTTATTTTTACAAATTACAGACAGGAATGCTAATCACAAATGTATTCTGTTAAAGCAGTGTCTCTCCCCTGGAATGTCATGGTTGTTTTTCTAGCATGATTGTGATATTTTTCCATCCTCATGCGGAAACAAGTGACTTATACAATCAGCAGAGATAGCTTTGCCTTCACTCAGAGAGCTTAAAGCAAATAGAGCTGAGGCACGTGTGAGCTTCACCGCTTTAACTTGTGTAATATAGAGCCATTATAAGATAGAGGACACCCTCTGCCAATGGCAGCTTAACATCTGGTTAGCATTTCATCTGCTGGGTGACATTTTTCAAGGCAATGTACAGATGAGATTTGGGAGCTTTCCTGGAAAAGGGGATGGCTTAAGACCTTTTAATATTTCTCTCAAAGCTGTCAGGAAGATATCTGACTGGACTGCAAGAGATTTTGTTTGGGTGTTAAGAAAGTGACACAAAGTTTTAAGTTAACCCTTTACCCCTGGGGCTAAAAATGGCACACACAGACACATTCACACACACACAGACAGACAAATGCAAAAATCTAATGCATCTAATATTTTGAATAAAACACCACTCTTTGGATCTCTTTTTCCTCTCTTCCTTCCTTCCCTCTAATATCTCATGATATTTCTGGTGTTTTCTGATGGGTGCCTACGTCATATGGTTGAGACTACCTTAATAAACTAAACACGTGTGCATGCCTACAAGTCTCAGCTTTCCAATACTGTTGAAGTTTTTCGAATCAAACAAACTTTGACGTTACGAGTTACGATAATAATACTCCAGACACAGATACAGCGCCGACACTATGGCAGTAGGCAAAGTCTATTTCATGAACCTTGTGAGATCAGGGAAAGTTTTAGACCCTTCCTGTTATGTAACCCATATAAAATATAGGGCTACTGAACCTATATATGTCATCTAAATAAGCAGTTTTGCCCAGTAGAGAGTGCTTGACACTGAGTAACTGCATTAGAGGAAAGTAGAACCTGCAGTCTATCTTCATGGATGCCACTGCCTTAATAATGCCCTGCAGACGTTTGTTCCTCAGCAACAAACAAAGATATTAACTGGTATGAAAACCATAAATAATCCGAAACCCTTGCTCATTTCATTTCATGTTGGTGTTAATAAGTTCCCTTATCAGAACACCAGCTATAAACCAGAGGGAGATCATGTCTGTTGAGATATTTATGTCAGGAGAAACTCAGGCTCCGTTTACATGGAAACGTTTTCACCAGAAACGGAAAGGTTTTTCCTCTGCGTTTTCAAAATCGATCTGTGTTCACACGGATCCCCGAGAACAACGGAAAATGCTGTGGCGTGCATGCCAGGCCAGTAGATGGCGATGTAGGTTTGTCGAGAAACAGCAGTGTTACAACACTCGTATACTTTCCAGTGAAGACAAACTTTTCATAAACAATAATGGCGAGTGGATGCACGAAGATGCAGGAGTTTCTTGTCTGGACAACAAATCTGTCTGGATATTTTTGTCTGGATAACAAACCAAGCAAGGTAAGCAGCACACATGTTGCTTAATAGATAGCTGAAACTGTTGTTGTTGTTGTTCCTGGTATGCACGTGCAGCCTTCATGTGAAAGAGTACTGCGCATGTGGTGACGTCTACACAGAGCCAAAAACGGATATGTTTTCAAAACTTTTCACTCTGGACCAGTGGCGGCTGGTGCTAAAAAATTTTAAGGGGGGTGCAGCTTTGGAGGAAACAAACCAAAGAAGCACTCCATACTACAGTGGAAAAAAAAAAAACTGAAGACGAAACTTAATCACAATGCAACCTACTTTGAAAAATGTACTATTTGAACAGAAATTTTGCCCTCCATTCCTTCTGGGCTGCAAATATCGCAATGACCTTCTGATTGAAGTCCATCATGTCTGTCACCAGTCTCTCTTCCATTTACAGCATGGCCAGTGCATTCTTTTAAAGTTTGAGAAGCACCTCTCAGCTTCTGCAGTGGTCATGGGTGTGGTGATGAGGATATAGGAGAGTGACAGTCTCTGAAAATACCTCTCCAAGATTATTTTCCATGAACAACTGGATAAGGTCCATAGCACCAAAGCAGGCCTTGAACTCCTCCTTGCTGTAGAATTTAAGCTCTGTCTTTATCTTGCTTCTGATGAGCATTGGGTAGCAGTGGCAGTGGTGATGGCTAAGATGACCCGTTCAATGGGTAAATTGATAATTAAAAAAAGTCAGACAGCTAACTTTACAGTGTTACATTGCATATTGTTTAATTTGGTTTTCCTGTTCAACCACTGATGGAAACACCAGACATAACATACATACTGTACAATATTTTTGTATACCCATATCAAATTAAATGTCTAAAATATTTGATTCCACAGTTAAACACCTACTTATTGGGTAGTCCCAAATACCTCTTTATATACTGGCCGCCTTGTCTTTTTTGTCAAAAAATGTGTCAGGAAACATGCTTTTGACTAAATTTTTTCACCCAATGTCCATAAGAAATAAATGTAAACAATTCTGGCAAGTAGTTGTCATTCTTCTGTTATAAATGCTTAAAACAGTGTGTAATTACAAGAAAAGAAAATTGTTGTGAATTTTCAACATTTTCTCTTTAAAAAAATTGTAAATGAACATGTGCAAATGTTTTTTGAGATGACGAAAAATAAACTTATCCCATTCACATATCCTTAAACATTTTTGTTTGCCTACAGCATTTAGTATCCATGTTACCGTTTGCTTTATTAGACCATGTCCAGGCGATTTTTTATTGAAAATAAAAAAACCTTAAGCAGTTCCTGTCCAGATCAAGACAGAGTCCAAGCTTGCAATCCGCACACATCCATTGAGTGCTTTTTCTGCACACAGTGCACTGCTTCCTCCCCAGTGGCCTCATTTATAAAACTGTGCGTAGGAAAGATCACTATAGGTGGCGTACGCCGGAAACACAGGAAATGCGTGCGCACAAAAACTTTCAGATTTAAAAAAGGGTGCACACACGTCCTACACCTGTTTTAATTTTATAAATCACAATCAACTGTAAAGCTGTCGCACGTGAGGGACCGCTTTGCCCCATCCATATGGTGCCTATAAAAGGTCAGGTGAACGCCCTTGATGACTACGCAATGATACCAATTTCACAATGGACCGAGAGGGTAAACAAAAAAATAAATTTTATTCAATGTGAGGTCCACATATTAATAGGTGGGCACAGTTCGGGCATCACTAATGCCAGAAAGGCAAAAGAGTGTAAGCCTGTGGCTGATGCTGTAAATAAGGCTGCCTCAGAGGGTCGGACTGTGGCTGAAGTAAAAAAGGAATGATTTGACGTAAAAGTGGAGGTAAAATGGCAAATAGTTCTCCATGGAAAGAGTGTCTGAGCAACAGGTGGGGGACAGGGCACACTGGAGCTCACCCCCACATACGAAAAGCTGTCTAGGATCATCAGGGAATCTCTCCTGAGTGGCGTGGTGACAGAGGCAGAAGGGGACACGGATGAACCAAATTCGCCAGTCTCCAGTGCGTCACATCCTCCTGCAGTGCCAGATAAGCCACTGTGCGTCTCTACGCATTGAGAGTGTGTACCTTTTTATATCCAACCATCACTTCATTGCCTGAGCAGCTACAGGTGTTGTAGCCTAACTGATCAGCAGTTTTGAGCAATGATCATGACATTTTAATACATAACTGATTTAACAGTGGGCGGCACGGTGGCGCAGCAGGTAGTGCACGTGCCTCACAGCAAGAAGGTCCCCGGTTCGATTCCCGGGTCCGGCAGGGCCTTTCTGTGTGAAGTTTGCATGTTCTTCCCGTGCATGCGTGGGTTCTCTCCGGGCACTCCGGCTTCCTCCCACAGACCAAAAAACATGCTCATTAGGTTAATTGGTCACTCTAAATTGCCCTTAGGTATGGGTGTGAGCGTGAGTGGTTGTCTGTTTCTATATGTTGCCCTGCAATCGACTGGCGACCGGTTCAGGGTGTACCCCGCCTCTCGCCCAATGACAGCTGGGATAGGCTCCAGCCCCCCGCAACCCCGAAAGGGATAGTCGGTATAGAAAATGAATGAATGAATGAATGATTTAACAGTATAGGCTACGTGTGTGAGCGCGGACGCATGCATGTGGGCGCGCTCGTGCATGTGTTCGCAAAGTCCCTGGGTCATCAGTATACATTTCTCCTCTTTCTTTGTTTTTGCAAATACATCCTTCATATATGATGTGTTGTGAAATGTGTAATACTTGATTATTTCACATAAATGTATCAATTTCACGGAGCTGTCTTTAATTTCATCCTTGTACCGCTGAGGTCGCAGTTCCACTTTGTCCAGATTTTGTGCGTACGGCAGGGTCAGAGCTGCCGTGGAGGTGCGCGCATTCTCCCATCAAGTTTGTTTTTTATAAATCCCAAACATTGCTTACAGGTGGTGTACGCTTCCTTTTGTGCGAAAGCAAGCTTTATAAATGAGGCACCAGGCTTGCCCTCTGTCATTTCTCAATATGCTCTCTTTGGTTGTTCTTTGAGGGAGTTGTTATCAATTCTCAACTAGAATTTGCTTTCACTTCCCAGTGTGTTATATATGTGCACGTAACGGCGAATATACGGCAAAACATGGCAAAAAAAGGTAAATATACGACAAAACACAGCAAAAATATGGCAAAAGAACAAGGAAACACTCCAGAATGATACCTATGCTATTATTTACAATATTTGTACACTATTTACTCCGAAAATACTGATAAACCACCGATAAAAAACTCACATGTATAACTTTGAATCATCTCTCGCATGCGCGTGCTATACATATCGTCCGAGCAGGCATCAGTGCGTATGACAAAATCACGTTGGGGCAAGCCCTCCCGGAGCCCATAGAAATGCTTTGTAAGGTCCAAAATCTGAAATAAAAAAGAGTCTCAACATGTAAGTGTATGAGAGCGCCTGGGGCGAATTTCAATCTGACTGAAATCAGCTGTTGGTTGGACAGTGACATTGCAGCGATACTCGGGCTGCTGATTAGACAATAATATGAAGACTTAGACTGGCACACTAAACTCCTTTTCCCTCTCTTTTTTCACGTGGCTTAAGGAGGGTTGGTGCACTATCGCCCACTATTTATTTATTTTATTTATTGCACATATAAAATGAAACACAATATGAAAAAGAAAAAAGAAAAAAAATACATAATATAATAATACATAACAAAGCAACAACAACAAAAAAAAAAAGATGTGCAGGAGGGGCCAAAGAAACCCTTAAGGGCTTATCGTGTGGCCCTCCTAAAGAAAAGAACAAGAAAAAACAGAATCTTCCAACAGTTCAAACAAATGAAATTTGGTCAAACAGAATAATTCTCAATTCAGTGTTAGCAAAGGGAAAGATGGGAGAAGAGTAGAATAAAACAATGGGCCAGCCGCTTCTGTTGGGTAGGCCTTCAAGGCGCTGCTGAGGGCATCTTCAGGAAACATGGCGTGGTACTGTGTGAACCTGTCACCCTGCAGCAAAGTGGCACTGATGAGATGGTCAGTGAAGGAGAATCATTCCCTCAATATGGTGTTGTAGACCTACAGAATAGCAAAAAATACATCAAAAGTTAACAGTATTTACTGAAAAAAAGTCAATAAAACAGCCAAAAGCTTAACCTGCTCCCAGAAAATAAAGCTGTGGTTTATGTCATTTTTTACCATTTTAAGAACATTTCTTGTGTCAACTGAACAGGTGTCTTATTTTATGCATGTCTTATGTCTCATGGCTCAAGACTGTAAACACAACAGAATTTTATGAACTACTTAACTGATGTTTTAAAACTAAAGGTAAAACTATGTGATATAGTTTTTGGGATAGATTAACAGTAAAAAGTATGAACAAAACAAAAACAAATAGGAAAAAAAAATCAGATACAAGTATGCACCACAAGAAGGCAGATGGCTCACACCAGCTGACTGATCCTCACAACTGAAATGGAGGCTGTCAGTGTATTGAAAACATTTACAGTTTTCAGCAAAACAACTACAAAATTTAAAAAGTCAAAAAAATAAACTTCATATTACAGAAGTCTGTTTCCATCTGCTGGAGCTTTTAGATACGACATTTACTTTGTACCGTTGTATGCAGTATTCAGTCAGCAAGAAACACCAACAGAATGTATATTTTTTGTATCCAAATAGAACATTTTATTATAGCAACTAAACATATGATATATGATTATATAAAATAACAATATTTTATATACTGTATTTATATTGATCTTTATTATTTTAGATCACATGTTTAGTTGCAATAATAAAACTACTACATTTGGAGGTGTGATGGGTTGAATAATCTTAACATCATTGACCTCATTTGGAGTGTCTTTAATGTTATAAAATAGTAGCATCTCCAGTTCTATGAGTTTAAAGTTTAAAATATTTACTTCCTGTTATAAAGGTTCAGTACAGTATGTTGCATTTTTTTTAAAGACTACAACAACAACACTGAAGTGTTGTTGTTGTAGTCAGTCATTACAGCCATGGCCTGAGGAGAGTTTGTGTCTGTGTATCATTTACTTATTTCTCGCCCTTTTCAGGCATTTACAGAGGCAGGATGATACATTTTGTTAGTCTGTTTTCATTGATTTTATACTGTGCACAATGGTACAAGCTGGAAAGGTGCAAGGTAGGTGTCGTGTCCGAAAGCTCCAGTAGATTAAAAATAATTCTGTAATGGACATACAGCTTATTTTCAGACAGATTTCACTGAAAGTGGAAAGTAACCAATTTGGCACAGATAACTGAATTGAAAGGGTTTATTTAAAATTGAAATTTGAAAGATGTAAGAATTTTTGGGTGGGGTTATAAGCTCTGTGAAACACTTAAGAGGTAAATAATTTGTGTTGTTTACCCTTTACATGCAACACATAACTTGATAGCATTATCAATACGTCTTTTGTAATTTTTCAAAGGCTTTCACACAATGTAACGGTAATATTTTATGAGCAGTGCGATAAACCTCTGCAATTTCTGCATGCACTGGTGTATAATATTAAAATTACCGTTTGTCCTATGTTTCTTACCTTTTATGTATTAGTATTAAAAAACAAACAAAACTATAATTTTGTCTCCAGATGGAGCTTTTTTTAATCATAGAAACTAAATATATGATCTAAAATAATATTAAGTAATGATGTTTGTACATTTCTTATTATTTTATTCCAGTTTATCTTGCATTGTATATTTAGTGGCCAGGATAAAACTAACCCATTTGGAGACAAATAAAGACTGTATATGGGAAGTTTGGTCACTTCTTTGAATCCAATTTTTTTTTTTTTATACAAATTTCACAAGCTTAGACATTTTAGAAGAATTTCTCTTTTCTCTTGTTTCCTCCAAAAATCAATTACGAATTAAGCTGTCATCATTCACTGACATTTGTGTCCACCTTCTCTTAAATACATGGTAAGTTACTTTTTGTGTCATACATCCTTTGTATAAATGTTTTAAGTCACGTTAGGATTGATGAGTTTGCTATAATTTTTAGGAGTCTATTTCTGCCAATAGAAAAATAAGATAAAAAAAATACATTAGCCTCCTGAGACCCAGAAGAAAAAAAGTTTTGAACTTAAGATTTTTTTTGATAATATAAGTCTGGTGGTTGAAAGAAACATGCCAAAAAAAACAATTTTGCAATTATTTTTTATTTAATTTTTTATCACATGTCCCTTGTAGTGGACATGGGGTCTCTGTACATCAAGAAACGTAATTTCATTTCCTTATAGATTTCTGTTAAGATTGATAATCTTGACATTTCATGAACACTTCAGTTTGTTAAAAGGAACACACTGGAACATCAAAATATCATTTTGAGAAATAACATTTTAAACTGCATTCTGGCCCCTTGAACTCGACCTTATTATTATGTCATGTCACACAGTCACAACAAATTTGGCATGGTATGACAAAAAGCAGTTTTTAGCCTTCGAAACATGTCACATTTGATGCATTTCACATTTGTCTTCCCTTTGCATCCCTCTCTTCTGCACCGTGATGAATGTACTACCTTCATCTTTGGCAAATGGAGCACCCTGTACCTCTTGACATCCTGGTTTGGCTGTGGTTTAACAACCCGTGTGTGTGTGTGTGTGTGTGTGTGTGAGTAAGAGAGAGAGAGACAAACAATATTCTGTCCTCGCAAAGCCCTGACTTGCACATTGCTTCTTAGCCATAAGGGCCTGTGGGCGTCTTCGCTTGGTCAAACAGGTCTCCAGAAAACCACCAAACTCTACACAGCACGACTAAGCAACAATAGATTATGCATGCTTGCCAGCTAAGGATCACACTGAAAACAGCTTTGTGACCCTCTTAGGGGACCCGACCTACCTGTTGAGAACCACTGATCTGGCACAGTGCTGTGATACAAGTGCTAATGCACAATTTAAAGCTGGAATACTGGTTTCAAGGGAGCATCAAGTTCTCAAGTTTTAGTTATCATTGATTATAAACTTTACTTTAAGTCAATGTCCTCAGCTATGGCATTAGACAACAATAAGATAACGGTATTCCAGGTTTGAGCCACACTATTGAACATACAGTGTCTCATGAGCACTGTAGGAATGTGGAATTAACAAAAACTTATAAAACAAACATGTACATACAAGGTTTCAGGCATAGAGGCGTGTTTTTCTCCATTACTGTCTTGAAATAAGCCAATGTACGAGCATGGCTAACATTACTTTGCATTACCTTACAGTTGTGTTAAACATCTCTGAAAGTGTTTCCTGTTAAAAATGGCAGCCCGTGGCTGTTCCAGTTACACGACATCGTTGCTCACAATATCCAGCAATGTTTAACAGTTTAATTGACCAAATCTGTGAATTAAAGGTGCAGTGTGTAGAATTTGGCAGCATTATGCCAAACAGAAATGGTCAATATAGGATCAAATGTTTCTATTTATATGTAAAATCCGTGAAAATAATAGTACAATCATCCCCATAAAACGTTTGTTTTATTTTTATTTAGTTAGAAAAAGCTTCAAAAAATTTACATAACCGCGGGCCGCGTTCATGGAGGCCATGTTGTCTACGGGTGGATTTTAGAACAAAAACAAACAAAACGCGAATCTGTCCGCCGGTTCTGAAATCTACCTGGAATGCAGGCGAAGAAGAGGAGAGAGGTCAACAACTGACCTATAATCTATAAAAATAATGGTTACAAACCTTGTCACTTTAGTAAATGATGCCGTGTTCACGATCCCTTTTGGCATTTGAACGATAGATGTCGCTCAAATGCCAAATTCTACACACTGCACCTTTAAACACGGGTTTATTGGCGTGTTAAACAACAACGAGGTAGCAGGGTCTGTGCCTATACATTTGTAGTTGCCATGGAAACGAGACGGTGGAAGCTTATATGAGTGAAAAGTAAACAAATTTCTCTGAAATAAATTTTAAAGCAAAGAATATGAAGTTCAGAGAATTAAAAAATAAACTATTGTTATTAACATGTAAATGTATATTCATTAAATAAAATATAGCGCCTTAGGATTAAATATAAACATGACATTAGGTTGTTTTCTTTCAGCACTATCTGACAACTAGTCCGTATTTTTGAGGAACATATAAATAAAGCCAAACTAATCATCACGCATGCATGGCTGACACTCTGCAGGTTGTGGAGAACTTCCACGCCAAGACAACACTGACATCAGCAAAGCGTCCATCCCCTGGACCATCAGGACCATGACCCTCCGCTCAGACTGCGTAGATGCCCATTGTCTTCTCTGCGATGTCTGCCTCAGCCTCTCTGGATCCAATGTCCTGAAATATAAAGAGAACAGAACGTTGGGCTGTGTGACCCTAACCTTGACCATCAAAATCTATGCAGCTCATCCTTGAGGCCAACTGAGTGTTAATTTGAAGATATTCCCTTAAGGCACAGTAGATATTGCGTTCATGAGAATGAGATGGATGCAATTTAAGGTAACAATAACCTTAAGACCTTTGATCACCTCCTTAAAGCCTGGAAAATAAACTTGTTACTTGTTTACATGAGATTATACACAGCCTACTCTCAAATATTGTGCACTTTTTTACCAAGGTGACAACAATCAAAAATCTGACAATTATCCTTTAAAGGATAAGTTCGGTTTCTACAGCTTTCACATAGTTTATAGAATGAAGTAGAACAATATACTCACCCAGAAGGCTTTCCTGATCCAAACAGTGCTTCGGGAGATATTTAGATCCAAAATCGAGCGGCGGACATCCGTAAAATGGTAGCAGACGGGGCATGTATAGCCGCTCCTAAAACTGCATTAATCGTCCAAAAACTCATTAGTTTCACCAACATTTCATCATGGTCCGTTTGCGCTACTCCTCCACGACAGTCCAGTGTCACTCCATCCATGTTTTTGTGACTGTGCTGACCACTGAACTGAAAAGTTTCTTTCCGGTTGCGCGCAAGCGCAGTACGGCTCATTGTTTCAGCGGCGAGCGGTGGCTACACAATAACTTTCTTCTTCCAGTTTTGTGCAAAATGGACGAATATCTATCGGATGAAGATGTTGTGGACGAGAACTTTGAATATGATGGGTGTCCTTACAGTTTCGAGCCAGAGTATACAGATGAGGAGCTCATCGAAAGGAGGACGCGGAGGCAAGAAACTTTTCAGTTCAGAGGTCAGCACAGTCACAAAAACATGGGTGGAGTGACACCGGACTGTCGTGGAGGAGTAGCGCGAGCGGACCATGATGAAATGTTGATGAAACTAATGAGTTTTTGGACGATTAATGCAGTTTTAGGAGCGGCGCTATACATGCCCTGTCTGCTACCATTATATGGATGTCCGCCGCTCGATTTTGGATCTAAATATCTCCCGAAGCACTATTTGGATCAGGAAAGCCTTCTGGGTGAGTATATTGTTCTACTTCATTCTATAAACTATGTGAAAGCTGTAGAAACCAAACTTATCCTTTAAGTAGTAGTCTTGTTCTCACATGTTTATAGGTTGATCCTCCTCTGAGGGTAAGTTTCTGTGCTTCTGATTTCCGGGGAGACTGCAGAGACTGCACTTTTCCCAATGAAGCCTTTGACTTGCCATAAAAAAATGCAATCAACAAAACACCAACTTAATATACATATATATATATATATAAAACATACAGAACCAGGAACCCCCTTACTGATTTTATTCAGAGATTAGTGACGTAAATAAGTAGCCAGTAGCTGTAAGAGCAAATTAAGAAACTGTTCATTGATACAAGGTAGAGCAAAAAGGATCGTAGGAAAGGAGGCAAACTTCTCCAACCCCCTCTTGCTCTCTTCTACCCTAAGTCATCTCTTCTCACCTCCTCTCTCTCTTAATCTCTTGTAGTTTACTCCTCCAATCCAACCCTCTCCAAACCTTCTCTCTCGTGCCATCCTCTATCTCTCCCTCTTACCCTCCTCACTGGGATAGTGGACTTGATGCACAAGCTCCACTACTTTCTGACAGGAAGATCCTAATTTCCTGTACCATACTATTGGTTTAAGTGATTAATCAGGTGTACAGAACACCTTGGGCACACCCAGTGTGCACCTGATAAATCACTTAAAACAATAGTATGGTACAGGAAATAAAGATGCAGTCTTCCAGTCCGGAAGTAGTGGAGTGTGTGCATCAAGGCTATTAAGTCTAAAGCTGCCTCGCATTGTGTTTGGCCAAGTTTTTTCGTTACCTGGTGGCAAAACTTGACCTTGTGTTGTAATCAATGGGCGAGGTGCTGGGCAGCACGGAAAAGTTAAAATGATTTAACTTTTCAGCAGCCATAAAAAAGCAAGTTTTTGCATTGGCACACTGAAAAGCTCAGACGTTAAATGTCAATGAAAATCCATGCCAAAAAAGTCTACACACGGCCTCAGAGAGGACAGTAGGAGTGAGAAGAGGGTTGGAGGGAGGATGGGGGGAAAGAGAAAAGACTAACCTTTCCCTATCCTAACCTTCTATCTCCCTTTACCCCTCACCTGTTGGAAACGCTCCCTTCTACTAAATAGATTCAGTCCCATCAGCAAAAACAATTCTTGCTTCCAACTACACTGCTTTATGACTTACCTCTTGACATCTGGCTTTGGCTGTACTGACTGCCTCAGATTCTCAGCTGCCTTTTGACAGAGAAATAAAATAATTATCCCATTGTTTCTCTCCATGGACAGCAATCCTAAATATACTACAGGGTATAATAAAGGAGGAAGACAGGAATGACATTACCTTTGTAATGTACATTGTGGAAAAAAATTGAGAATAACCCATTTCCACCAAATTTTAAACCTTTTTAAAATCCCATGCTCCATGTATCGTGAAGTTACACATCTGTCTGTCTGTGATGTGTGACGGAAAGAGGGAGAGGACAGTAGGGGAAAACTGAAAGAGCAGGAGGGAGAGAAAGAGAGAGGGACGGAGAGAGACCGAGAGGAGAGTAGGGGGAGACAGACAAAGTGAGAGAGGGAGCGAGAGTGAAATAGAGAGAAAAGCTGATCAATCTTGTGTTGGTTAGAGTTCCAATCAACATGTCCACGGATGCTGGTTTGGCGGAGTAGTAGGCAATCAGACACGACCCATAAACATACTTCTGCTGGCCCAGGTTCGAATCCAGCCTGTGGCCAGTTTGCAGAGTGTCTTCCACTCCTCTCTCTCCCGTCAATGGAGGCACAAAATGCCCAAAAAATAATCTTTAAAAAAAAACAAAAAAACAGCATGTCCACGTACCTGCAATAACTTCAAGGAAGACAAGAAGGCTTCCTTCTGTATGACGTTCTCAAGACGCTGGAGTTCGTAAGCAGACTGTCCACAACATGCATCCTAGAGCAACTCCCCCACACACACACACACAATAGAATCAAGCTGATCAGAATCAAGAATCAAAACCGACCTGACATTATCTGAAGGGCATTTCCAAAACACATGTCAATTAAGTAATAACTGCTGCTTCATGAGAACTTTGAAGTGTCTGTGTCCTCACCTTGTTGTTTGAGGGAGAATTGTCGTCACTAGCGTAGTGGAGGTGTTTAGGTGCCAGGACCCGATCCACTTTACCCTCAGGCTCCTCTGGACCAAGTGGTTTTACTTCCTACAGAGTGACAGCACCACCATTTGCCTTGTGGGAATTTATCACTCTAAACAAACAACCCATTGGACTCAGTGATAAACTACTGGTGGTCAAGGTCAATGTGACCTTATGTCCATCCCATTCTCATGAACGCCACATTATAAGGCACTTCTGTGGGGAAATTTATTACATCTGGCACAAAGGACGGTAGGCTGATATACTTACCACGTATTCTTTAACCAGTGCTCAGACAACTCATCACACAATCACGCCTCATGTTGATGTCTTCATTCTGAAAAAAGAACATTACATAATTCCATACTGGTCAGAGTCCAAAACACACTTGCACACGTGTGCTGAGGCCAGCCAAGTCACTGACATTTCCCTCCTTGACCATCCTGAACTCACCTTGTTTCACCCCACCCAGGTAAAGCTCACACAGGTCTAAGCCCATTCAGTGAACAGTAATTATAAAAGTGCCTATCCTTTTCCAAACAGTTAACATATGAGCTTTCCCATATGACTGAGTCAAACAAACCATATGCATATCAGATTAGACCAAAAAAAAAAAAAAAAACTTACATAATCCATCTGGGCCATTATGCTGCTGATTTTTCTTCCTGCAGCTCCACCTTTGGTATTGAAAACCTTGATCAGGTCATCGGTCTGTCGGTCCAGTTCTCAAAGGAAGCTGGTCTGTGTTATTGCCCTGTGTTCTGTGGCAATCAATAACTCTATGCAACACTTCAGGAGAATCAAGTATCTGCTGCAAAGATCGCAGTAATGGGATATATTGAAAAGACCTGCTTGTTTTTTGATTGTTCAAGAACAAACTCGACTGGCTCAACAACCTTAAATGGTTTTTTATAGAACTCTTTTCTCTTATAAGCTGTTGCAAGGGGACCACCTTTTCCCAGAGCATTTGCCAGAGGAGTAGATTTACACAGTGAATCAGTTGGTTCCTTAACAACCAAGCTATCAACCTCAATGTTTTGAACAGAGCCAAGTTTTTTTTCTACAACTTCAGGAAGGTCCTCTGAATTATCAATAACACTATCTGCATCTGACAGACTATCATCAATGTCTGCAGAGGATGTTGGCCCATCATCTGCTGGACTAGCAGACTGAACACTGACTTTAACTACACCTGCTTTAAAATCCTTTAGACTATGTGGATTATGTTTACGAGTTTTATGCGAGTTAAAAGTACCATATATGTCTGACTGATATGTACATCCCTCAAACTTACAAGTTACATTTTCATACTGCCTAAGGTGTTGATTAACATGACTAAAGTAGTCCTTCTCAGTTGAAGTTCTTCACACCCACACGTCTGACATGAGAACGTAGTTGACTGAGCACCTGCTGTTTCTAGCTTGCTGTGTGTTTGAAATGTGTGACTCATAAGTTTCTTCCAGCTTGTGAATGTACAAAGACAGTCTAGATATACACATGGATATTGGCATGTACAGCTATGGTGGAAATGTCTCAGCCTAAAATGTTTTAATAACTCATACGTGGTAGATAACGAACTGTCACACAGTTTGCAAGGCCACATTCACACAGCACCTGTGAATGAAGACAACGAACAATAAATCAGTTAGGTTATTTGTAAAAAGAGCTGCCTTGTAGCTTGAGTTTGTTGTTGTGGTTTAACAGCTTAAAAGCCAGCTCCTTTTCAAAGTGTATAATGTACAACAATACCCACACATCCAACCTTGTGCGAGGTTAGACATTGTAGGCCTGTTGAGTTTTCTGTATTGTAAATCAATTCATTTATGTTTTTAACTTGCTTACTCGTAACGTTTCAGCTTGATATTGTAAACCATTTTAACATCACATGAACTGTAAATTAATATGAACTATATTTTAACTGTGCAACATTTTGGCGTGTACATCTTTGTAACTTATACTTACAAAATCTTGGTCGACCCATCGAGGTGAGAACACAGGACATGAGGAGAATGAGAAAAATCACCCAAGTGATGGGTATCTATCTGAAAAGAAAATAAAGAATATGAGTTAGAAGAAAGCTGTCTTTAACATTCAGTTCTGTAATGCAAGCCAGTATATCAATATAGTATTCTGTAAGGCAATCCCCCAGCTAACATTAGCTACCCACCATGTTAGAGTGCAGATTCTTAATCCAATTTAATTCTCGTTCAGTTCTTTGTTTCAGTTAATACCAGTTCAGTGAATTTCAGCGAAATAGTTCAGTTCAATAGTTGAATACCATTACATCATTAACCTACAATAATTTTTCCTACAAACGGCAACTGTTACAGAAAATGTCTGGATCATTACTGCAGTTCAATGGACTGAAAAGAATCCATGCTTACACGTGCGCACACACAAACAGACGAGTAATGTGTTCAAATAGCTTATATTGGCGTGTAGCTGGTTGTTTTCTGTTTAATTTGATGTGCAACATGACAATATTTCTACACAATGAGTGCACTGTTTTTCCTGTCTGAGTCCCTATAACCCATATTGGGGTCATCTGGGGCCGTACAGGTAAAGATCGGGTCATGAAACCGCAGCGTGAGCAACGCCGTTTAACCAGCAGAGAAGCATCATGAAAAAAAAGATTGAAATAAAGAAGTTTACGCGTCGACCAAACAAACTTGGAAAACACTGCTGTTTTTTGATCTGTAAACCATGTGAAGCTACTACACAGGTATCAGAGAGATGGTGTTAAGCCTTAAAAAGGCATAATACCCTCACCTTAAGCTGTAATACCAAGCTTGCTGATGCTGTGTAACAGCTAGCTTATTAGCTATAATGCTAGTGAGCACCGATACATACGACGTGGCCAACTGCTCATGAACTATGTAGATTTGATCATTCATGAGTTGATATTGATGTGATATGATATAAACTGCACGATTAAGACACGTTTGGGTGTAATTAGACATAGGATGACTCGGATTGCTTACCAACACGAGATGACGGCTCAAATCCACCAGGGCCTGAGTGATGGCATCCAGCGGAGATGCAGGATACAATTTCCAGTTCTGGTTCACTTCTCATAACTTGTAAGAAAGCCAATCACATACATTTTAAATAACAGAATCTTGTTTGTTTCACAGCTTTGAGTATTTAAACCATGTTAGTATGTATTAACTAATTACATTTAATACATTTTAGAATTGATTGAATTATGTAGACTATTATTAATTTTAATACATACATTTGAAAAATATGAGTTTTTATTCATTCATTCATTCATTTTCTATACCGCTTATCCTTTTCGGGGTCGTGGGGGGGCTGGAGCCTATCCCAGCTGGCAACGGGTGAGAGGCGGGGTACACCCTGAACCGGTCGCCAGCCGATTGCAGGGCAACATAGAGAGATGGACAACCATTCACGCTCACACTTATACCTAAGGGCAATTTAGAGTGTATGAGTATTTAAAAAAATTAAAAAGATGTAAATGCATAAAAATAAACTCTGCCATTATTCATTTCTGTGAGTGTAAGCTCACCACCAGGGAGCGACCAACACCATAAAATCATGCTGGACATCCATACGCCTCACTTTTAGAAATGCATGCTTATATTATCATTATTCTGTATATAAAAATAATACATGAAGCACTGACTCAGACCATTTGTTTTGCTTACAATTACAGAGCAAATACTGTTTATAAATCTATCCTAACACAATGTTTTTGAAAATAAGGGTTACTTCCCCATGAAGCCAGCAGAGGCTGCTGAAGGGTTGCAAAAACTTCAGAGGAAGAGCAGGGAAATAAACAAAATCAACTACAAGTGCTCGGAGAGCTTAAACCTCCACCAAGGCATTTCCAACATGTGACGAGTTATTGTCAAATACGTGGAAAACTGCCCCATCTGGCATAGTTACGGAATCATTTAAAAAATCCTTGGATTCACATCCGTATTCAGACCACAACCACATCTTGTCAATTCTTGCTTGTGCCATGAATAGCATTCCTTGAAAATTTAATCAAAATGTGTTCATTACCTTTTCAGTTATCCTGTGCACAAACTAACAAACAAACATAACCTCCTTGGTGGAGTTAAATTACTATTAGACAATGAGGACTTCATTATGAGCTGAACGTTTTCTACAGTTTAATGTCAGTCTTTTCCAATCATTTAGACCAGCCCACCCCACAGACGCTGAGCACACAAAGCTGGAGTAAGATGTGCCTGGCTGAGTTTGTGAGGCCCCGTCCCTCCCACTGCCAGTCAGACTTTACTCAAAGTTCAGACCTGTTTCACAAGTGTTTGTATGTCGAGGTTGATAAAAATCAAACACACTGCACATTTATGTAGAGGAGAGGACACTGGGATGGTAACACAGCCACAGAGACATCCATCTGTACTCTTCAGTTTTAAACTTATAACACCATCAAATGCTATTTCAGAGCCAACTGGATTATTACAGTGGATGTGGGTTGTAAAGGCTCATAATCTCAGCACTGAAAAGTCTGAACAAACTGATGGAGACAAGGACTGGATTTATTTTCACATTCTTCATGTAGCTGATTCTCATTCCTGCCTCATCATTCCTCTCTCAGTATTACAAATAAACCCATCTCAAAGTTCTTCTTTAAATAAGCAGGGCAGGGGCAGACGATGCATCTTGCTAATGCTAGATAAGGTTGCTCCAGCTGAACATGGTGGGAAGACTCATAGGAAGGCCTGAACAGAAGAGCTGAGGTTTCGATCAGGAGACTTCAAAAAGCCTCTGCTCTAAGGAGGTCAAAGTCTACAGGCCTCAGTTACCATTATCTTCTTACAGTGTTTCTCAATCTCCTTTCTTTATTAATTAACCCTTGGGTACTGCATTAAAACACATCCTTTATTCCTGTTTCGGCTTTTTAAAAGCCACAACTTTAGCTGCTGTAAAAAAGTAACAGATCAATTTTTTTCTATTTTTTCACTCAGATCTCTTCATCAAGCTCAGCCCTGATCAAAACTATTAATTTTTATTTATTTATTTATTTATTTATTTATTTATTATTTTGGATTTTAACCCTTTAAATACCAATGTCACTGATTTGGTAAAAAAAAAAAAGACTTATTTTCAATGCAAAAAATGATCAGAGGCTGGAGATTTTTAAGCGTTGTCACACTCTTGGATATGTCAAAATTTGTAAAAACATTGGCTTTGGTCATTTATTATTTTTTGCACAGCATAAGATTTGAATTTTTACTCCCTTTGTTCCTGTTTTGGCTGTTTACAAGACACAACTTTAGCTGCAGTAAAAACATATCAGATAAATATAACTTTAAGTTTTTGTCCCCAAATCTCTTCCTCAAGCTCAGCCCTGATCAAAAATAATGAATATTTTTAAAAGATTATGGATTTTAACCCTTTAAATGTCAATTTCATAGGTGAGGCCCCGAATTGGTGAAAAAAACACAAAATGATCGATTTTCAATATAAAAAATGATCAGAGGCTGGATATATTTTATGTGCTTTAACACTCTTGGACATGTCAAAGATTAGTAAAACATTGGCTTTGGTGCATTATTATTTTTTTGCGCAGCATCACATTTTAAGTTTTACTCCCCATTGACTCCCATTATAGCCGCATATTTTGAATGCAGCCATGACACTGCAGTGAAATCACCTATGAAATTTGCATTTAAAGGGTTAAAATCCATCATTTAAAAATTAAAAAAATAGTTTTGATCAGGACTGTGCTGATGAAGAGACTTGGGGAAAAAAAAGCTTGAAAAAATAATTATCTGATATGTTTTTACAGCCAAAACAGGACAAAAGGGTAGTAAATTTGCCCACAGTGTATAAATAAAGAATGAAAAGTTCTCATAAGCTGGAAGCTCATGGATGTTTTTCTTCTCTTTAGCTGAGACAAATGCTCCCCCCCCCCCCTTTTTTCCCAATAAAAGGCGGTAACAAACTACAGTTCTTCACTTACTCTAGGAACTATCTGAAAAATGCATCACATCAGTCTAATATGGAGAAAACTGATCATCCTTAATTTTCGGCAGGGGTGGGTGGCTTTGGCTATCAAGGAGACTGGATTAATTTCATTCTCACTGCTAGAGAGCCAAACTCTTACATGTTTTAGTCACTCTAAACTAGAGTGCAAAATTGTAATTCTGTTCTGTCATTAATGTTTAAGTATGCCATATAGAGCTCATAAGTCATCTTTAGGTTTTGTTCTTCACTCCTCATGCATTACAGGAAGGAAAATCTTAGTGAATGTCAGAAACTTCCTAAGTGGGCCTATAGAACTCTTTAAGAATGGTTTGTGGATGATGAACAATACACATATTTTCACATCTTGTTCTTGGACATACAAAATCCTTACATTAATGAAGACACCACTGCACAGACCAGCAGGCATGGATGGTTCTCTTAAAAAGTCAAGTTCCTCTCTAATGTGGAAAACTCTTGAAAGACAAATAGAGCAAATCTCAGAGTTCAAGTCGTTGAAAACATCTCTTCAAGTAAGGTTTCTGAATAATTAGGGATACACAATATTGGATTTTTGGCTGATATCAGATAAGCATTTTCCCACACAGATGTTCTGAAAGTGGAGAACCTCGTCCCATCCTTGCCTGTAAACAACTGAGCCTTTCAGGGATGGTCCTTTTAAACCCAATCATGACACTCACCTGTTTGTAATATACTTGCTTAACTGTGGAATATTCAGCATTCCTCAAACATCGCAGTCTTTCGTTGCCCCTGTCCCAGCTTTTTTGGAACATGTTGCAGGCATCAAATTCAAAATAGGTGAACATTTGCAAAAAACAATGCCATGTATCATTCTGAACATTATATATCTTAACTTTGTGGTTTAAATATGGAATGAAAATGATTTGCAAATTGTCGTATTCGGTTTGTATGTATGTTTTACACAAGGTCCCAACACAATTGGAATTAGGGTTTGTACCTGTATAAAGTTCACACCTACCTTGTGTTTCACTTATTTGTGTGGATTTGTGGGCAAGCTCATTGATATTGCTCAGGTGTAGCACATGGCACGCAACCAAAATAACTTGATCAGCATGCAATATTGTTCATTAAATACGCATTGGAGGAAACCTGGCTGAAGGCTTAAAATAAAGTATTTCAGTCACTTAAGTGTGCCAACTTCCCTGGTAGCAATTAGTGGCTAATTACTTGGGCACTGATGCTTGCAGAGAGAACAACTTCCAAATAGTTAGCAGACGATGTTTGTGCCTGAAGCAAATAATACATGCTAAGTGTTTGTTTACTTTAGAAGCACAGTATCTGGATTATTTGTACTGTTGAACTGAGCCAGAGATGCTAATCTCGCAGATTGCTTCACTGTTTCATTTTGTGTTAAATCAAATCACACCACCAGGATTTGAGCTGTTTAACTTTGTATCTGATTACTCTAACTATCTGAAAAATGGACCACATCAGTCCAACACAGAGAAAACTGATCATCCTTAAGTTTTAGCAGGGATGGGTGACTTTGGCTACCAAGAGGACCAGATCAAGTTTATCCTCACTGCTAGAGAGCCAAACTCTTACAAGTTTTAGTCACTCCAAGACAATTTTATATTCTTCTTCTTTAATTAAAAGGAACAAACATATAGTTTTCATCTAAATTTATGGGACAAACATTCATATTTTTTTTTAAACTCTGATACAGAAGAAAAAAAGTAAATTGGAAATTGAGGGACTTATTGGTTTAATGATTATGGCAAACCCTACGGAGATTAATAATGTTTTATGTCTTTGTCAATTTTGTTGTATGCTAAAACAGTAATTTCCAACAAGAAATGTGCCCTTTAGATAGATAGATAGATAGATAGATAGATAGATAGATAGATAGATGGATATAGAGGTGCAAAATGCTGATTTTTTTTTTAATGAAAAGTCATGTCCCATCATGGCTTGCCAGGAATAGGCCACAAAGACATGTTTTAGAAAAAAAAAAGGTTGAAGAAAACTAACCAAAGAGGCGTAGTTTTTCATGACTTTTTTTCCCCGAAAAATCTTACCATATGGCAAAATGCTGAAAATTAGTTATATATATATATACATATATATATATATATATATATATATATATATATATATATATATATATATATATATATATATATATATATATATATATATATATATATATATATATATATATGTATGTATGTATGTATGTATGTATGTATATCTAGATGAAAACTGCTCAGCAGTCATCATTTTTAAAATCCTTTCCCAGGCAGCTTTCTTGCCTGGGAAATGCCCCAAACGTCATGTTTCACAAAAAAAAAAAAAAAAAGGTAACTGACCAGAAAGTCACCATTTTGCATGTTTTTTTTTTCTTTTTTTAATCTGGCCACATGGAAAAATGCTGAAGAGTCGTGTGAATAACTGCCAAAGGTCATGTACCAACATGCTTTTCTACCTGTTAAAGGACTCCAAAAGTCATGTTGAAGAAAATACATTTGTGGTGAAAACGGACCCAAAAGTCATTGTTTTGCATGAGGTTCTTTTGGAACTCTGACCGTATGGCAGAATGTTGTGGAGTGAAAAGGGGACCTCTTTCACCACTGCCAGGTTGTCTCTCAGTCCCATGTTGTGCAGAGTAAAATTACATCAAGGTACAGTAAACACAATATAAACTGCATTAATCCATATTACTGTAGTGTACAATAACAGCGCTTCACTTGTAAAATGCTGCAGTAGAGTACCATACTGTAAATAACACTATTGTACACCACAGGTCAGTGAATCTGTGCTGCAGTAAAGCTGTAAGTAAAAAATGTAAATGTAAAAAGTGACAAATTCTTGTCCCACTGCAAGCTTCATGTATGACACAATGACAGTAGTGCAATGCAGATTGTTTAGTGCTGAATTACTGTACATTATACACACCTGTTCTCCTGACAAATGTTTGAATAATTGAATTTACAGTGGTTCTTCCAACATTTGGCTGCACCCTTCGACCAGCCTCAGCCATTGTGAGGCTGTGATTGACAACATGATCTACAGTTGTTGCCCTGATTTCATCAGGAATCTGCCTATGCACTAAGCCTCATCTTCCTCTTCCACCGTTTTGTCCTCTTCCCCTTCCGCCTCGCATCCTCACCCCTCTTCCATGAGGCTGACCTTCCATTTCTGTGTCACAGTATTGTAGAAATGGCCAGGTAAAGGTGTAACAACTAATGCTTCACACACCCCTCCTTGTCAGTGAAAGCTGAGGTTCACCTGAGTGAAATTGTTCATTTTAGGAGACATTTTCAGGAAAAACTGATGAAGGAAAGTATAAAATTTGCAAGTAATGACTCAAGCAGTAAAATGAGGACTTTAGTTTTACTGACATGACATAAGCAAATGATAATGTTATAAAACAGCAGAGAATTGTACGGATTGAAGAAGCAGGTGAGCCGAGGTCCATCCCTGAGGAGAAGGACCTTCCCCATGACAGAAGATATGACAAACTGAAGCTCTGCCTGGAACAAACTCTAATGGGAGAAGGATCTTCACTTGGATGGGAAGAAGAGCCAGAAAAATGATCCAGCAAACATTTTAAGAATGCATCTTTATGACATTTTCTTTACTGAATGACATTAGGGGGTGTAAATGATGCAATGACTCAATCTGACCAACAGGGGGCATCAGTGTGAGAGAGCTGCAGTTTATAATGAGCTCAGATTTACATGATTTGCATAAAAACTGATGAATTTCAGTTTTTATTTTCTCTGTGATGTACAGTGAATCAGTCCTATAGATAGATGGATATGAAATTTAATCAGATGAATCATTTTGTCAGATGTAACTTGTCAGATGATTGTGAACACATGAGGCTGTGATGGTTTGTACGGGGCTTTGAAAAATGAAGATGATGCTCCTGATGACTGAGAGTATAGAGCTTACTTTCAATAACAGTCCCTATTACTGACAGCAGTGAATGCAGATGATTTGATATCTAACACACAAATGTGTTGAGGATTTATTTGCTCTGCTTTGACCCTGTTGCAGGATCATAACTGTGACATGTTCATGTTTGAACTACCACACTCCCCGTCACTCATTCTCTGGTGAACCTGAGACTTTGGACATCTGTGGACTCTCTGAAAACATTTGATGCTCCAGACGGCCTTCTCATAAGTTGACCTCAATTATCTACTGTGTTCTTTGAATCAAGATTTAATCAAATAGTTATCTTTATTTCATATTTCATGCATTATTTATGTTAATTTATGTCTCTAATGCTCTTAATGTCATAATATTGCTGTTTTTTTAACTCTCTAAAGCACTTTGAATTGCTGTATGTATGAACATGGCTCCACAAATAAAGCCGCCTTGTATTTAAGATCATGTCTTTAAAATGAATAATAATAATAACAACAATAACAACAGGGGTCTCAAAGCCTTCTTGCTCCTGTCATCATGGTAAATGTTCACTTACCTCATCATCTTGGAAACGTGATGACATTTGTTGTATTCTGAATAAATGTAAAGATCATTTGCTTAAAGATGAAAAGCGTGTTTGAACATCATGTGTTTCAGAGCTGCCTCTTTATTGGGCTGACATACTGTGTAGAGGCTGTGCGGGTATATTAACACAAGAGTTCTGTCTCCTATACTAAAAGATATCATTTCAAAAGTAAACTGTTAGTTTGTCTCATTATTTTTGTTTTTTAAATTAGTTCATCAAAAATATTTTCAAGTCTCTTTGTTTAAAAATTTCACTCAATTCTTGTTTTCCAGTTCACGTCCATGAGTGTTTTCTGACCCATTTTTTCACCCTCTTATAATCCCAATTTAACTAAAATAAATGTTTTTCTATGACACCGTCCTGAAGATTCCTGCTGGACTGCATTCTGACGGGACATCCCTCTCATGATCGTCACATCAACACTGAACAAACTCTCTTCAATAAGCCATCATCATCTACGACTCCAACTTCTCCAAACATCCTTTATTCACAATTATGATGGTTAATAATATTTAATTCACAGCACCATCTTATAAGGTTGCCAGGACTACATAACAAACTTTTCTTGCGTCGTTCCTTTTTTGTCTGTTACAAATAAATCAAAGAATAAATGAAGCCATTTTTCAAAAGCCTGTTGACTTTGTCTTTTATGACAAAAATCTCCATGCTGCTGCCCTCTAGTGGTTTCAACAGCACACTATATCACAGCTGTTGGTTTCTTATTGTTTAAATTATTGTTTGTTTACTGTAATGGAAATATAACTCAAATCTTCATTTTTAAGGTAACACCTTTATATCTGAAATGAGCAGAACTTCTAAGGCCTACAGGAAGTAAAATAAAATGTTCCCAACATAGTGAAGACAAGTATGAGATTAAAGGTCATGTAAAGCTTCAATGATGCATTAATATTCCACAAAATTATGATAAGAGAAAAAGTCTCATTCTATCTTTAAGGAATAAGTCTTATAATTCATAAAACTGGTGATTTGGCCTCATAGAAGTTTGAGCTCTGATTACAGTGAAAACAGTGAGTTGTCCTTTTGGTTCAGTTATTAAATATGGTGGTAAAACACTTTGGTGCTTCACTCCCTCAGTATGATCCTGTGGTGGATCATACAGAGAGCGCAAGAAATTAAACTTAACTGTAACTTAACTTAACTTAACTTGTAAATAACTTTTGATCACAAGAGTCTCATCTTGTTAAATCCTGCAGCTGAAGTCAGTCTGATCAACACTGTATAACTAGTTCTCTAAAATCTGGGCTGTGAAAAAATGCTACTCTGAAACTAAAAAATCAAAATGGGCGACTTCCTATTCAGCTTCCAACATGGCTGCAAGAAGCTTTTTTGTAGGTCCTGGCATGGTACATGCCCACCATGTCTCAAAACTGTAGCATCAACAGTCTAGTAGGGGTGCCATTTAGCCATTTGTCTGCTCCCACTTGTGAAAACCATGCAACCAATCGGACTCTTTCAAAAGGTCATGTGTGTTGAGGTTAGTAGTTCCAGGATTTTGCTAAGACCTCCAAACAGTAGTTCCCATTTTTCTGTAAACAGAGCATCACCATGGCAACAGCAGTAAAAGTAAAGCCTTGCAGAGCATATGTTGCCCCAGGATTGTTTTTATTTTTCTCAATTAGTGATTCGTAGTATGCAGCCCGAGCATATCATAAGGCTGTCATGTATTTATTATGACTATCCTGCCAAAGTATACACCACTCCTCCCTTTTATTGGAGCACCACAGTCTTTCTAATTTCCGGGATGCTTGTTTAAGTATATGAGTTTCAGAACTAAACCAAGGAGCTATATAGTTGTATAGTTTTTGTCTCAGTGGGGCAATTGAGTCCAAATTGGATATTAACAAATCAGCAGAGCTATCAACAAGCTGATCCAGCTGAGAGGGACTATAATTAATACACAAGTTCTCAATTGGCCAAGGCACTGAATTTAAAGCAACAGGAATGGCCTCTTTAAAGGTGCCGTTGGTAAGATTTTAGCACACAGCCAGCTTAGATGGCAATTAGAAAACCAGCACAGCCCCTCCCGTCCTGTTTTCTCTAAGATCACTCCCTCATGCGAGTTTAGCCCCTCCCACAAAAATGTGCCCTCAAACGCAACATTGTGCCCGCCAGTATCAAAACACTCCAGTACAGTGAGCTGTTTACCGAAAGGCTTCTCAACGACGAGCAACACAACTGCTGCGACAATGTCTGATACTGAGGTTACAAAGCTCCATGGGGGAAACAGGCTGTGCTTTCACATATAAAGTACATGCCAATAAGGTACTCGTCTAAGAGGGAATCTAAGCATATTTGTTTGTTTTATATTATAAAACCGAGTAATACATTGCATGTTGCCAAACAACATAAGAGAAAAAAAATAACTTACCTGTCCAACAGAAATGTAGCTAGCTCTGCATCGGATTTGAAACCCTTGAGATCCCGAAAGGTCCTCCACCTCTCGAATGCAACACCGACATTGATTCTTTTTTATTTTTCGCACGGTCCTCCTCCTTCTTGTACTTTCGCTTTTCGGTAAGCGTTTCCACGGTCCTTGTCTTTTTGGTGGAAGCTGCCTCGGGCATAGGTGGAATCGACACCTTCCTGCTGCCCGCAGAGTTATTGCTGTCCGCCACTGTACGAGATTTGTAGTTGTTCTTCTTCTTACTCATGCGCTTTTTACAGGAACGAAGAGCTTTACAACCAATCACGATGAAGGACAAAGCACCGCCCCTCGACTAATCAGGATAGAAGCCTCAGGGGCTCTTCTGATTGGTCAAAGATACCTGGGGCTGTTGAAAATTTTTGACAGCTCATAACAGAGACAGATGGAAACGCAGAGATATTGCACTAGAGCAATTATACTACTCTGATAAAGGGATCTCAATGGATATTCCAACATTTGATCTAAATGGAACACAAAAAAATTAGCATTGGCTAGCAAAATCCTACCAACGGCACCTTTAACTTTAGCCACAGCAGAACATTGGACAGAATTCTACTCTTCGCTGTTCTACTACAAAAAGCAAAATCCTCTTGGAAGATGTTAAAAGTTACTAAGAAAGGATGAGATAACAGGGGACTTTAACAAGGGGAAAACAAGTTTGAAAGTGTGGTTAAAACAATGGGTAGCTTCACAAACAGCCTAAGTAAAACCAACTAAGTCTATTAAGGACATGAAAGCAGAGCTAAGGCTATCACTTTCTTTGTCAACGTGGATATTAAAATCACCTACAATCAATATTTTATCAGTTCAAAGGACTAAGTTTGATACAAACTCAGAAAATCTGAAAAAAAAAAAATCAAAATAAGGGCCTGAAGGATGGTAAATTATTGCAAATAAAACTGTCTGGCAGGTTTTTGAATCAGTATGAGATAAGAACAAAGCTCTCCACAGTCACATGACATGGAAAGTGGTATTCCCTTGGCAACAAGAAAGACAGAAAGACTGAAAACAGTCAATAAAACTTCACAGACATACATTTTGTTGGGGTAATCATTTGGTATCAATACTTTAGGGGAGTAAGTGATACCAAAAGAGTTGTGAAAGTATCAATACTTCAATATTCAATATCAAAAATCTCACCCTTGACACAGTGTACCCATCTCATCTCAAGCTGACTTCTTGAGCATATCATTGAGTGTGTTATACTCCCAGTTAGCAGGTCAATCCTCAGGAGCAAATCTGGGATGTGGTGTAGTGGGAGATTCAAATGATGGATGTGTAGCCAAAAAATCTGATGCAACTGCATGATGCTATCTTATCAATATAGACCGAAAATCTCAGAATGTTTCCATCACCTTGTTGAATCTATGCCATCAAGTTTTGAAGCAGTTCTTAAGGCAGCAGGGTCCAACTTGGTACTAGGTAAGTGTATGGTATTTTTCTCCAATTTACATAATGGTAATTTAAAACCACCATCTCCTTTGAATTATGAGAAAA